>JARZZO010000005.1:7109035-8456535 GCA_030544215.1 Zantedeschia hybrid cultivar
ACAACAGGTTTTAATAGAAGACTACACCCATCAACACAAACCCCCTTTGAATCTTAAAGTTCACATTTTTATAACCTGTTTAGTGGACCACATCAATTAATGCTGTTTCTTGTTAAATTTTTGGTGCGAGGGGGCGTAATGATCTTTATAGGTAGAGCAGTTGAGTTATTCTATTAACTTGTTTGCATTGCTAGAGATATGTGGATCATGGATTGCTAGAGAGATGAATATGTGGGTTGTAATTTGGTGTACTACGTGTGCTTGCTCATATTGGTGCCATCTAACTATCTAACTTTCAACTTTAACTATATTTATTATGAGCACATCACTGAGGAGTGCTGGGCACCTGTGATCTCTGCACCAGTTTATCAGGCCCAGGCTGGTTTAAATGCATCACCTCTACTTCCCAATGTGATGTTGTGGCCAACCTAGCCTAGACATGGGTTACGAAGACTATGTTTGGGCAAGAGAAATAATCTTAATCACGATGTCAAGGAATGGTCAATTTAATCCAACATCCATTCACAGAAATGTCAGAAACCATATCCCAGAACACAAATATTATAGTTTATGATGTTCACTACATCTTTTCCTTTTTGGATAATAGAATGATCTAACAACTTAATTGTTCTATTTTGTCTGCTCTTTGTAAGTACCCATCTGAAAACTGATGTAGAATGTGTGACTATCTAAGGTACAACCAACCACATAGACCACTTTATGTTGTCAAGCCTACTGAATGATTCCTCTTAGGGCGTTCCACAATAATGCCTAAATGGATATATATTCTTTTCCTTAACAAATGCCTAAATACTGATTTTCTTCTTATCTAATGATTTGGTGCTAGAGCCACTCTTATACTAGGATCCTTTCATGATTTTTCTCCTTCATCACATTGCATTCCGACAAGGATAACTTCGACCTTCCTCTTCTCCTGTATCTCATTGAAGGTATTTACATTTCAGAATCACCATCTCTTTTGTAAACTGATTACATCGGGGAGTCCACAACAGGACAAAATACATAGTTTTATTTGTATACATTTTTTACTGCTGAGATTTTACTAAACTCAAATAAATGGTTGCTGACTGTTACTGAAGTTTGCTTCTTCTTGCTCCTCCCTACAGTTGTTTGACTCCATCAGATTTTTGAACAGTGGTTGCAGCACCAATTTTATCAGTTTAAAACAGACGAAGCACAACCACGTGGAGGAGAGGGGACATTCCTCTCCTTCTTCACATAAATCAATGAAACAAGGATGTGGATGTGATTATGAGTGATTCTCAACTTTCCTCCAATTTTATACGGAAATACCAAGAACAAACCTACTCCAAGTATGAAGAGAAGATAAGCTCTAAAGGAAATGTTTTCAACATAGATTCTCCTACCATAAAAAAACATGGATTCTCCTTCCTAGGAGATTGTTATCATTGCATTTCCTACAGACTCCAGCCAATGGCATGTAGGATAATGAGTACAACTTGACTCCGGATTGGCCATGCAGCATACCTTTAATGTCTGCATTTGTTCATTTTACACTATATTATTGTTATGTTGCTTCCAGCTATCGAAAACAAATTCAAGATTGTGTAAAGCTCCAAATGTTGTTGTGATGCATGTGTGAACAACAAGGCTGCTAATGTGCTGAAACTAAGCTAATGAGTTTTTTCTTTGAAAACTGCTCAATGTGCTGGAACTGGGTGAACTCGACTACAATTCTACTGTTCTTGGTTGATCTATCATATAAACATAATACTATTTGGCAACCATTGGCTATTGTGGCAAATTAGTCTTGGCCTGAATTGGAATTGGATTGGTTCCAATCTTTCCTAATTTTTGGTCACTTGGGCTTATTTTCTTAACTTATGTGATAATGAATTTGTGTCACATTAATAGCTTATTCTAAATGTTAAAATAACTTTCATGATTAGGGCTTGTGATGTTATTGCTGCCTCTGGTGGTGCTCAGCTTCTTGTGTTGACATCTGTGAAATTTCTTGTTGGACATGTGGTCGATGTTTGATGGCTAGAAAAAATAGTTTGTGGCTTGGTGGAACTTAAGGTTTAAATGTTCAGTGAGGTGGATCTGTTTTATAAGTTTACTGATTAATTATTCCATCATCTTGGTGTTGTCCCATTTTCTGGTATACCATGATGATATTTGCTTATCGTTGAATTGTAGTCATCAGGGTGACAAGGCAACCCAAGTCATATAGAATAGACATTTTGGGCTTTTCTGATGTGTAGAATACCGTTTTTTGGGCTTTTCTGGATTCTAGCTGTGTTTCTAATGCAAGATAATTTATGCCAGGAAATGTTCAGATGAGAATGCAAGCTAGTGCTTCGAAGGTGGAACCAGATGGCAGAGTCAAAATTCTAACTCAACATAATATGGTAATTTCCACCGGTTTTCCCTCTAAATTTCAGGTTAGCTGTTCTCTACAAGTAACAGTACTTTCACTCTGGTACATAAGCTCAGTGACAAAGGTTCGCTATCAGTGTTATAAGGTACACGTTTGTCTGACGGCACTACCTTGGCTTGTTCATCCATTATTTAGGTCATTGTTACTCTGGTTCTGAGAGGTGCCATTGTTGTTACTCAGTCCTGCTCCACTTCCTTGTGCATTAATTATTCTGTATTTCTAAATGGAGACCATGTTCTAACTTTTAAGAAACTGAATCAAAAGTTTCTCTGATATGTTGGCCATCTCTGTCCCACCCACACTGTCAGATACACTGCTGAAGCGGACATAGGGACATATATTTCCATGTCTCTGGTTAGTTTTTAAAGGTCAAAATTCATAAGATGATAGAAATGGCACCGGGATAAGTTGGAAGGTTTCTGAGCCTTCTAGTTTTAGATCATGTGTGAGGATTATGTGCACACACATGAATGCATTCACAAATTATTATTGGCAGGATTGATATTCTATAATCTCTCTCTCAGGGGCACACACATGCATGCATGCGCGAGATTGTTGGCAAGATCTATTTTCTATGATCTCTCTCTCTCTCTCTCTCTCTCCCCCCCACCACATAGTCACATGCATGCATGTATGGGTAACATATGTTAACCAGTACCTTCTATTTTTTTATTCAAAAGACAGGATCAGTCATGATTTCCTTTCATACAATCTGTCACTCATTTTGTTTCCTATTTCAGTATTAAATTTTTTAATACTCTTTTGAACTGGAATTGATAATACATGCTTTTGTTATTGTGTACTTTGTTTGTGAATTGCAGGAAGGCTCATCAAAGAAAGCTAGTGGAACACCTGTTAAAATTTTAATGGAGAAAGAAATGCAAAATCATGTGGAATCTAGGCGGCATTCACCTAGTGTAATTGCAAAGCTAATGGGTCTTGATCCACTACCTGCTCAGCAGCCACAGAATTTGCAAAAGATGTCAGCAAAGGGATCATCTGAAAGTTTTCCAGAGAAGTGCATATCCTGTAAGGAAAGAAAACAAGAATTCAAAGACATATTTGAAGTACTAGAGACAAGGGCAGTTGAGAAGCCCAGCAGGCTTGCTGTGAACGGATTTCAAAACTCAAGACGAAGAGATAAGGAGATGGCCACCAAGCGGAGGAAGTTCATGGATGCGAAGCACTTCTCAACAGATGATAAGCTTCAAAACTCTCAGGAAACTAGTGAGGCATCGGAAGTCTTAGGTTCTAGTAAGGATCCTTCTGTGAAGTTTCTTGAGGAGCCAACTTCTCTTTTTGAAAAGTACCTACGAGATTTGCATTCTGTTCCAGCCACTCCTGAAGCATGCCATATTACAATTTTAAAATCATCTAATGTTTCAAAGCAAGAAAAAAGTGAAATATGCCAGAGGTCAGAGAGAATGACAGAAAGAATCACTCCCATGAGACGGAATGTCATGCATAAATCTCAAGCTGACATTTTCCTTCCTAGCGGTAAAGAACATACTGCTTCTCATTCAAGGAAGCTGTGTAAGTCTAAGCTTGATGGAAACATAGAAGTAAGCTCTCTGCCTACTCGTATTGTCGTTTTGAAGCCAAGCCTTGATAAGGGTCAGAGGTCTGCAAGGGTACGGGGCTCGTCAGAAGACTTCCAACTGGATAACTTACATCACAGAAGACGCAGGGAGCATAGAAGATCTGGGGGCCTGGGGCCATTTTCTGATTTAAGAGAAAGACAAGAGTTAGCTGATGATATAAAAGTGATACATAGAATGAAGGGTTCAAGAGAAATAGCTAAAGAAATTACAGAACATATGAGGCACACAGTAGGTAGTGATTCTGTAAGGTCATATGGTGCAAGGCATAGCATATTCACTGGGAATGACAATTTGCACAGAATGCCAGGTGACTCAGCATGTACAGATTCAGACTCAGTGAGGCAGAGTTCTGGTCATGTTGATGGTTGGTACAAGAGTCACAGTTCATCTTACCTGACAGAAACTTATGCAAGCAGGGAGGCTAGGAAACATCTATCTGAGAGGTGGATGATGACCCACAAATTCCAGGGGGTCGGACTTGCTGACCATGGCATGAGTACGTTGGGTGAAATGCTTGCCTTAGCTGACAGGGAAACACCAGATATGCATTCGGGTCCACTATCTTGTCAGGAGAGATTGCACGTAAGACTTTGTGGGAAGGAGGCACATGCAAGATTGATTAGCCCTTCAGGTATTAGCAGCAGGGATGGCTGGAGGGACGGACGCTCAAGTAGTTTACCGAGGTCTAAATCCCTTCCAGCATCCTCTACCATTTATGGAAGCTCAAATTCAGCTGATATACATGGCACCAACATTACGGATAACCCCTCCATGCTAAAAGATATATTGAATCTTGGTTCCGTAAAGTTTTCTGTGGATAAATCATTTAATCAGAGATGTGTTTCTCCACTTGGAGACGTAAAAGGTCGCTCAAGTACCTCTCAGTCCTCTAGCTGTGATGAAGAAGAAAATAAGCTTCCTGTGAGGGAAATTCATGTGGATCAAGATAAACTCCTTAATGCTCTCGACTCGAAGAATTCATCTACGGAGAAGTTTGTTCATTCAGAATCTTCTGCTTGTAGCATTTCTGATACCACTTACCTAGTTGACTGTATGCCAGTTGCCTGTGATATGGGTCCAGAACTCCCTTGCTTCACTGCTGGGCAGGAGCTAGCACAATCATTAGGCTCATGTGTGCCTGTGGCAGATGATTGTTCCCCAGCCAATTATGAGAAAGCAATCATGGAAAAGGTTTGCTTCTATGTTCATGACTGTGGAGATAACATTTTTTTTTCTTTATTATATTGGTAATCTCATATTCTGCAAAGTAGTTGACTTGATGAAATGCATCTAGATACTTTTTTCTTGACTACCATGGATCTGACTGTTTGACAAACTAACCCTTGTTTGTTGGTCTGGAGACTATTACATTTTACATATTCTAAACAAAGTAGGGCTGTAAACTGGATGGAGATAAAGAGGGAATCAGGTGTCTGACTCCATTCTCTTAGATGTGATGTAACTGAACTAATGGGCATGCTAATGTTTCTCACCCTTTATGAAGTGGTATCAACTTCCATATGCCAGAGCCCCAAAGAAAGAAAGTATTCTGACATAACATTATGGTTCCTTAGGTAGAGCCATTGAAGGGAGTTTACCCCTGCCATCCTCCTTGGCTATTGCTTTATTATCTGTTGGCATGAAACATTTAGTATGCTATTTTTGATCGAGTTGTTGATATATAATTCAATATGCTTGTTAACTTATTTATTACTATCTGTTATGGTTTTCTTTCGTGTTCTCCCTTTGCCTTTCTCTAAAAGTTGAAATTCTAATTCACTTATTGTTGCTGATAAATAACTACGGTTCAATATGTTTAGTTGGGACAGTCTTGTATCATAGTTTGCATAACCATTGTTATGCAATGAATGTCACCATAGTTCCCCAAAAAAGAAAGCTACTGCTATCCTCATTGTTACCAGCATGGAAAAAAATAAGAGATTTTTCCACATAAGTCCCTCGAAATTCTAGATATGTCCCTGCCTTCTTGGAATTTCTAAATATATCCCTACAATCCTCCACCGTTCTAAGATATGGGCCTGCCGTTCAATTCTTAACGGAGGCATTGGGTAGGGACGAACGTAACTATGGTTAAGCTTAACCATAGCCTGGAAAGGACCCATTTACCCTCGAGTTCATCTATACTCGGTCTGATCGAAGTGAGTTGAGAGGAAAGAGAGGATGCACAGGAGGTAGAAGGAAGGAGGACGCAGAGGCGAGGGTTTCGTAGTGGTCGGAGGAAGAGAAGGGTTGCTTGCTCTGTTTTCCATACCAAGTAGCAGAGGAGAAGGGCCGAGAGGTGTGGGACTCGCAGCGAGGGATTCTTGGTGGTGAGAGGGATTTTGTGCTCGCAGCGAGGGTTTCGTGGTAGTTGGAGGAATAGGAGGGGGTTTCTTGCTCGTTGTGTTCATCCGCACCAAGTAGCAAAGGAGGTGGAGGGCCGGGAGGTGCGGTTAACTCGCGGCGAGAGATTCTTGGTGGTAAGAGGGATTTCGTGCTCGTGGCGAGGGTTTCATAGTGGTCGGAGGAATAGGAGGGGGTTTCTTGCTCGCTGCATTCGTCCGCACCAAGTAGTAGAGGAGGGGGAGGGCCGGGAGGTGCGGGGCTCACGGCAAGGGATTTTTGGCGGTGAGAGGGATTTTGTGCTCGCAGCGAAGGGTTCGTGGTGGTCGGAGGAATAGGAGGGGATTTCTTGCTCGCGGTATTCGTTCGCACCAAGTAACAGAGGAGGAGGAGGCTTGGGAGGTCCGAGAAGATGGATATGGCAACGGTGGCGAGATTGATGAGGTGGTTATTGGTATTCTTGTTCTCTCTGCACGTAAACCCTTCCCTAATCAGCGGGAAAGAGCAGCAGAGGCGGAGTGGAGGGAATCGAGTAGACCAGTGCCATAGAGGAGCAGCGGTGCAGTGTAGAGGAACAACGCCTTGGAAGAGCAACGATGCGGTGCAGAGGAACAATGCCCTTTGAGGAGCAGCAATGTGGTGCGGAAGAGATCTTCTGATCCTCTTAGCCTGAGCAATGGTGCAGATGAACAGTTCAATTGGAAGGGGAAGAACATGCGTCACGGGGGGAGGGGGAAGAAAGATGGGGATGGAAGAAATTATTTTTAAATCTCACTTCACTTTTTGTTGTGGGTATTTTTGACTTTTGACGCACTTAAACGACAACATTTTCCTCTGCCATCTCTTTTTCGAACAGCCACTTACCACATGCCCATATCTTAGAATGGCGCAAGATTGTAGGGATATATTTAGAAATTCCAAGAAGGTAGGGACATATCTGAAATTTCGTAAGATTATGGGGACTTATGTGGAAAAATCCCAAAAAATAAACGTGTGCTTTCTATTGTTAACTTCTAATGCAACAAACATTAGTACGGGAAAATTTCTTAGTACGAGAAGGATTAGTACAAGGGAATCCCTTAATACAGGATTAGTACAGGGAACCAGATGATCTGTCTGGCAGCCCATGTTATTTTGCCTCTTTTAGGTAGCTTGCCGGTTTTCCCTGTTTAATGAATGGGCCAGTTTTTCGTTATTTCCTTCATTCTTCTTTGCAATGAAATCCCCTTTCTGTTTCTCGCTATTGGAATTTTTAAATACAGATGCCTAGTTTTCTCCTTTCTCATTTCTTCATTCTTTCCAACAATGTATGTCTTAGTTGCGGAGACCAAAGTTATGCTGTCTTTATGGCTTTAACCTATTATTGTTTATCGGCAGTCTATATGAAAAAGCTTCTAGCCAATGCGTGATTGTAAAAGTATGTCTTTGACAATGATGACCTGTTCAGACCGTTTATTGGAATTTGAAATGTTCTTTACATATTTGTCAAATGCTTCACATTTGGATTCCAGAATTGTTAATCAGCGTCATTCCTCTGACAACATGTGTTGTTTGTGACATTTGCTCATTCTGCGACATTTCTGATGTAAAACAGTTGGGGCATTGTTAAGTGTTTTTGTGTTGTTCCATGGAAGATTTCTTGCTTCAATCTTCTGCTTTCGAATTGAAGATTTCAGTTTTTTATTCTAAAGCACTTGCAGCTTTGTCAGCTATTTATTCTCCTAAATGAATTATGTCTTTTCCAGGAAAAATTTCATAATGAATGTGAAGCGGGGCCCTCTTTCTCTGATACCTGTGCCACTGAACAAGCATGCTCTGTGATTGCTAAAGAAGTTGCCCAGTCCAGTCCGATTTCTGTGCTTGAGCCACCTGATGTAGAAGAATGCAGTCCTGAAGGCTTTGAAAAGGTCAGCACAGATCTTCAAGGTGAGCGCAGATCTGTGATTGCTAAAGAAGTTGACCAGCCCAGTCCTATTTCTGTGCTCGAGCCACCTGATGAAAATGAATGCAGTCCTGAAAGCTTTGAAAAGGTCAGCGCAGATCTGCAAGGTCAGTGATAGAGAGATGATTTTACCTACTTGTTTTGTTCGTATAATAGACATGTCATTGTTCATCAGTAAATTTGAACTTCTTTGTCTACAGAGCTCCGAGTGCAACTTGAACTTCTCAAGTTAGAGTCAAGGGAAACATATGTAGATAGATTTGTTGTCGGTAATGAAGATGCCTGTGGGGAGATTATTGATTTTCGGGTAGGTGGAGGAGCCCCAGCTACATTTGGGGATGAAGAAGACAGGGACTTCTCCTACCTTCTCAATGTTCTTACAGATTCAGGTTTCCACAATGCTGATTGGGGTGCACTCTTCAGTGCTTTCTACTCACCTGAATCTCCAGTCTGTCCAGATGTATTTGAAAAGCTTGAAGAAAGCTTTGGCAGGGTCAGATGGTCAAGAACTGAAAGGAAGCTACTTTTTGACGTTGTAAACTCAGTTTTAGCTGATATTCTTGCCCTAAACATGGACCAGCACCCATGGGCGAAGCCTAGAAGGAAAGAGCTCATTGGTTGCAGGACGAATCTTGCAGATGAGGTGTGGCAGTTGGTGAAGCAACGCACGATGGTGATTGGTGATGTTTCTGGCAAGTTCATGGACGACATAAGGTGGATGGATTTGGCAAATGATATTGATTCGATAGGAAGACAGGTCGAGAACATGTTAAAGGATGATCTCTTAGAAGAGCTAATCTCTGATATTGTTCCTATGTAGATCAAGGGGGGGACAAAATTGAAAATATTCGTGTGCAGAAGTTACCGAACATCAATGTATTTCTGGGTTCTGATGGGTGCAATTTTTGTAGCAATTGTGCTTCTATTAATTACGGCAAATTATACAGCACTCCCTTTGAAAAACGGTCAGCATGGGGCTGACTGCTGTCGAGTCTGAGCAAACTATCCCCTCTACGGTTCTGATCTAAATTCCGATGTTTCAGAAATTTTCTTCTTTTCCGTGGAATCTTTCCCTACCTTCTGGAAGTCCTACAGCACGTGGATGAGTAATACTTGCTGTAATTAGGGCTGTTGTGCCTCTGGGTTGTTGGGTTGAGTTTCTGGCTGTTGTGTTGAGTCCATGGGTCAAGGTCGGGTTTATGAATGGGCTGACGGGCCAAGTCCACCAGCCTGCAAGCCCTGCTCCCTCTGAACCAACCCTCAACCTGCTTATCTACCTTTGCTTTACGATGGCGACCTCAACTCAACTAGGAAGAGGGGAAGGTGCGGCGGCGGACTACAGCAGTTGAAGGCAGAGCTCTGCAGACTGCGGTTGTGGCCGGTGGCGGGATAGCCGGTGAGCCATGGCGGACAAGAAGTTGGTCCCGGATGTCACTCTCAGCTTGAGCAGTGCAATGGTCCTGGTGAGCGTGGGCATTGGCAACTACGGCACCGAGAACTCCCTGGACTGCTGTATCGTTGAGGACGTCCGCTGCAGGCCCGCAGCCTGGTCCTCTCATTTGGGAGTGTATTGCTCTGGATTTGCTGTTTTGTGGTGGTCTTCATCACCATCCACTAGCATGCTAGGTTGGGGGAGGTAGCCGGGCCGGGAGGGAAGAGGGTGGGGATCAAAGGAGGGAGGGTGAGGTGGTGAAGGAGGATTTGCCCGCATGGCCCTACGGGCCGGGAGGTGGAGGAAGGAAGATGGAGATTGGGTGGGAGGGAGGGGAGAGCAGCTGGAGCAGGAGGATATGGCGGTGCCATTGCGGCCTGTGGGGCGGGTGATGGAGGAAGGAGAATGGGGATCGGAAGAGGGAGGAGAGGAGGATATGGCGGCAGCCGCAGCGGAGAGGGTGATGTTTCCGGTGTGGGGATGGAGGTGGCGGTGTGCCGATGGTTTCTGCTGCTGCTGCTCCATTGCCGTTGAGGAAGGGGATGGACGGGCTGGGCTAGGTCCCAACGGGCGTGCTAGAACAGCTGCAGGCTGGGCTGGGCCCGGCCAAACCAATCTGCGGGCCGGGCCATGGCTGGGACAATGTCGGGCTGGGCTGGGCTTGGCCCATTGACACCTCTACCTATAATATTTGTGGGCCTGCAGCTATCTGATTAACTTTGATCAGACAACTGTTGCATTAAATAATATATATAATTCAAGGGAAGGAGCCATGAGGAAGTCGCATCGGACAGTTAAATTTTTTTTTTTTTTAGAAAGATAAAAAACCGGACAAAAAAGATGGACGGTTCCAATAAGAATGTCCCCTCTCCTCTGTTTTTTTTTTTTTTTTAAATTATGCTTGTTGCAGCAGTGCTTTGATCGGAAGTGCTGGTGCATATGGATTCACTGTATCCTGGATAGAAATAAGCGTGTTTAGAAGGCAGATAAGTCTAGCAGCTTGGGGACACCGGTTGATGCTTTCATTTTCATCATAGTTACCCTTTTCTGGAGCAAGTGGTAGGGATTTGATTAACTGAAACCATGTTGATTGGTCCAGTCATTACCGTAGCTTTTCTTGCTTGGGAATTCCACCTTTGTTAGGCCTTTGGGGTCCACTTGTCTTCTCTGATCAACGCTGAGCTGATGATGCTCGGTGTAACAGAGATATAGTGGTACAAAATCTCCTTGGGGAATGGCCTTGAAGCTTACGTGTTCTCGATCAAAAGGGATCCTTTGACCGTTCCAGTCGCACTGTAACTGCTGTGGTGCTGCTCTTTCCTTTGAACCTTTTAGTTCCCTTGGATACCGAGAAAAAAGAACTCTAGCTTTGTAAGGATATTCTTTTCGTCTTTTTCATCCCTTCTTTCCAGTCGTCAGTAAGAGGTGGGGACTCGAAACTCAAACTCCCATTTTGCTAGTAATCCGTGTAATACTACATCTATATTTATATATTTTTCTCTGATTTCTTTGAAACTGGTTGATCTCCAGCGGTTCCTCCTGGTGATACTCTGAACAATGTTGTCAGTATCGAGATGAGCTATGAGCCTACGTACAAAATTAGCCATGCATGTTTAACAGGCCCAATTTGCCTGAAAGTGCCGAAGAACGTTTGTTGAGTGGGGCTGGTTGGTTTGAAGCAAATATACAAAAAAAAGAAAAAGAAAAAAAAGGGAGTCAAGTCTGATGGCTTTGCCAGCTTTAGAGTCATGGTCCAGGCAGCTTGTATTTTTCAATCAAAAGAGTACACATTTTATTCCTAGAGCATTTTATAGCCAGGAGCACTTGTATCAGATTTTTGAAACGCCGGTGACAGGTTGACTATTCACAAATTTATGTTCTTCTCATGTTCTGTTGGCTATGAGCTTAATCTTCTGTCACCAGGTCATATAGGCTCGGTTTATAGCTGGATAAAATGGATAATCCAGAGTTATCTCTTAATTTCTACTTGATACAATTGAGGTTATTTCAACTTAATGCTATCCTCATTGGGGACTTAAATTTGAGGATAAGAAATTTTATTTGGTGTATCAAGATAATTCTGGAGTTAGGTTAAATTTAAGATACCCTAACTTTTTAGGTTAAATTTGGGGGATAATTTTTTTCTACCAATTTAGGTGAAATAGATTATCTCCATGGTTTTAGCAATCTTGTCCCCATTTAGATTTGCTCGACACCTGCATGCTTTTAGCCACCTTATGTCTAGAATGTCCTTTTAATTGTATACCTCTGTAAAATCTTATATTTTATGCCTCATTTATGTTTTAACGGAATATTCATCTAGTTTATACGGTACAAAAATCAAAGGAGATAATAATAACACTATTATTCATCATGAGGGTACATATGATAATATAAAAAATATATGAGGGCCGTTCACTAGGATACCATGGACTTCGAGGGATCTATGTAATTATGTTAGTGATATGACGAAGGAATACATGTTGAGAATAACTTGCTGCACCGCCGGGTTTTATTAGGTTGCCTGGTGGTGCAGTTAAAGATTTTTTTATTTTTATTTTTTTTGAAAGACTTCGATCCATCTTATCCGACCGTACAACTCGATCTTAGATCGGACAACCTGAAACAAAAATTAACCAAGATAACTATGAAATATCCTCCATCAAAGAGATGCTTAATATGCTACACAAGTAGATAAGCATGCACGAACCTGCGATCCCTCCGCGCGCGCAAACATCACATGGAATCAACCACAAAAGTTTGACACAAGGCATTAATGGGAGCCAAGGGGTGTCAAACAAGCTGTTTTTAGAGTTCATGTCAGATAGTGAAACTGTCCACTGATTTAAAAAGGGATTTTATGTATATATATCTTTGTAAACTATCATATGTATATGTATATCCTTAACTCCCACATTTTGTTACAAATATCGCTGACATCTCCCAAAAGGTTGCTGTTATTTCTCTGCTGTCAAAATGCGATACTCTAATGCCATATGTAAAAAACTCAAATATTTTTTGTATATATAACCTTGATGAGTCAAAACTTCGTCTACTATGATCAGGATCCTCTGCCTGTAATCAGAGATTTGGACTAAAGGCGATCCTGTAAGAGATAACACCGTTAAGGATGTCCAGTGGCGGTCCAAGAGATCCTCCTCTGATACTTAAGTGGGAAAGCTGATGGATACCAGATATTTTTTTGCGTACTTCGGCTCCTTACATTGAGGGTCCTTATATAGTTGCAGGGATCTTGCTAGAGGTCAATTCTGATCAAGAAGACAGGATCAAGAAAGATCTGCTAAATAGTCGAGTCCCAAATGGGAAAAGTTTGTGTTGCGGGGGGAGGCTGTATATGCGCAGGTTCTTGGTTACCTTTCTTGGTAAGATCTTTGTTGTGAACATATATGTAACAGCGGAAATCAAGATTTTATGTGGAGTCGTTAAGCTCTTAGAGTCAAGTTTGTACTGGATCTAAAAATAAAAGATACATCCATTATAACGATCCAAATCCCTCCTAGGAAGATCACGAGATTTCTTTCTAGATAGATCCGTTTTTGGAGAGATAGTGACTCTTTCTCTGCTGCAACATAGTCTAAGTCAAATTGAGACTCTCAAAGGATAAGTTCAACTTTTTGGAGTCCAACCCTATCTAAATTCTTGTTTTGGAGGAGAGAATGGAGAGAACTCCTAGATAGATCCTAATCCTTCTCGGTCCTGGGTCGGTTTGGGTCTCTGTTTCTGGGATTTGGACTTGTTATATTAGACTGACCCATTTGGATTTGAGCTTGCCGAAATCTTCCTCCTTGAAACCTTAAATTTGTATGAGTTCTGTATATGTTTCCTTGATATCACTAGAACTTACATAATCTTCCAGCATACTTAATTAAAGTGTAAGGGCCCGTACGTAGTGGCGCTGGGCAAAGCACGCCGCTCCTGCTTGGGAGCTAGTCGCGGACTCGATCCCATGGGGCATCTCTCCTTCATAGGAATTTCTCACGCGGTATTTCGTGGACTTTCTGCTGTGTAGCAGGTTTCTTCTCATTTCGAGTGTGGAGAAAAATCCTTCTCTTGAAGGAATTTATATGGCCTCGGGCCGGCTTGATCCCAACTCCTCTGAGTTGGGTAACATGTCCCAGGACCACTGGGGTACTGATAAAAAAATAAAAAACTTAATTAAAGTTTTCAATGTTTCAAAAATATTTATAACGATACAAGTGAATACATATAAATACATTAAGTTTCAGATGGATGTATAATTAAAATCATTCAGAAAACTTGGCACTCAGCTCAAAAGGCATCTGTTATCCTGCTTGGTCATCGCCATGGATGCTGGCCTAAGCGTAGTCTCACTATGTCCGACTCCACCATGCCACTGGAATCACTGAAGAGCATGTGGCTTAATAGTATAGACTTTCTCTTTTTCACAGGAGAAGTCATGGATTCAAGTCTAATTTCTCATAATTGTACAAACGGGAAATTTATTCTACAAATTCGCGAGATATATACTCTCTGCAAGTGATAGGACTTGTGGGTGAAATATTGCTCTTTACGGTAGGAGAACTCCGAATGATGGACTTTGTAAATATATTTGCTAATGCGATCGGATCACAAATTGTCACGTCTTCTTAAAACGCTTCACCACAAACCATAAACAATTTCGTTCGCTGTAACTTTGAGCCAGGCAAGAACCAAGGTCAAGCCTAATCTTTTACAGCCGGGTCCAAAGATCAGAAGTTATGACCCGGCTTGACTAAGGGGTCAAGCCAACCCAAAGATTTTGTGGCCAGGTTCGGCTCAGCCCTGTTGTTTATAATCCTTCCCTCTACTACCGCATTATGTGGGGATAACGTGCCACGTCACAATCGGCTCTTCTCTACTCCATCTTAGAATTTTAAGTAGGATGGCCTGATAATTTCAATGTTGTACTAAATTCTATAGTTATGATAGAAGATCTATCAACTCTATGCCCATACATATTACATGGAAGCGGGCACTATATTTCCTTAAAACTTCCTTCTTTGAGTTTTAAGAAAATGGAAGTTGAGAAATTTAGAAAAGATTATTAGATGAGTCTTAAAATCAGATCTTATTGAGAAAGATAAAGATAATGCCATAAGGAAAGGCATGGGGATAAGGACAACGGAGCTTGCTTACATACCCACTGTTGACACGTTCCTTCTTATTGGAGCATTCCAAGTTACGTCACAAATGGATGGGCAATGGGCTAGCCACGTGCCCCGCACAGGATTAAAGCCTTGAGGGCCCTTTTGGCTGTTAGAAAGCTGGGGGAGCTCCAATCCCACACGTCTAAAAAGGAGTTTGGCTCTAATGAAGGAAACTTAACCCAACAGATTCAAAACCTAAATCCCTTCTACCTGCAAAACTATTCTACTAGCAAATCTAGATTCTCATATCCCTCTCCCTTATATTACTAATGAACAAATCTCTGTTTCTTCTCTTTTTTCATTTCGCTTTGACAGGTGGGGTTCGCTTATTTACACCAACGAAGACACATTCATTAATTTTTTTTAAAGCAGATCCACTATGAAGGCCCAGTGTTTGACGAAGAGTACAGCAGCAAGCCACCGTCATAGAATTCTTCTTCCTTTTTCCCTTTTTTTTTTGTTCCCTTCGAGAACGAAGGGCGTGTGAAACCGACCTCCCCCCAGTCTGCCAAGCAACAGGCCAACAGGAAAAGGGAGAGAACAAAGAAGAAGAGGGATACAATTACTTTATTAATATGAAACTATCTTATCTAGATGTCTTGTATAAAAGATGTCCATCCGTTGGTTATCTCCCAATAAAGGGGCCCATTAAGACTGGGATGATGGATCAACTCTGGAAATTAGTTGAAAGTCCGTATCGGCACGGCGATTAGCAAAAGTAGGTCTGGTGGCGCAGGCCAGGCCCACCAACAAAGCGGCCGAAATGGGCCGAGCAGAACGTACCGTCCGGGGCTAGGGACAAACACATGGTGGGTGCATGCATTCCGCCAAGAGACACATAACGATAGAGATGGGGAATCTTAGGCACCGTGGTGTGCTAACTCTCCGGTGTTGCAGGCATAAGGCTCACCTCATCTCGTCTCTGAGATTTGACCAAATGTAATTAGCCTTGTTGACCGACTTAATTCTTAAAAGAAAATTTAGTTAAATTTGGATTTGAATCGCTTCAAGTTATATGTTTCACCGAATTATGTAGGGGGCCAAATAATTTGACTTGAACATGATCTGACGTGGCGTTTTTGGCCTTCACTTTTCTGGATGGACTAGGTTAGGTATAGTCAATGATCTTGATTCAAAGTTGAAGTGGGTTGGGATGAAGTCGATTGGATTTCATCCATAACTTGATCCTAGCTTAATATGACACGATCCATTGCCATGTCTACTTCTGTTTATAGTCGACTCGACAAGAAAGAATAAGGAGGGTGTACTGCATGGTAGATGCAAGGTACTGCATGGCAGATTATTTTAATTGTTTGTTTACCAGATATGGTGAGAATCACAAAATTTGATGTGAACTTACTTCAACCTAATTTGATGTTTATGTTCTGATTTAACCCACCGTGGCCTTGGATCTGTCGTAGACCTAAATAGGATAAGGATAGGGATGTAATTTGGGCAGGCTGGACTGGGTTATGTGGTAATTTAAGTTTATCTCAAATTCAAAATAGTGCAGTCCAATTTCAGTCGGACCCAAATTTAACCCAAATGCATCTCAAATTCAGCTCAAATTCAACAGTGAGTGGGTCGGGTTGAGTTGTATCAGACTGATCCTATTTATAAATAATTTATTAAAAGTATTCTACTTTTTGTAAGAAGTAATGTAAATGTCAATGAATCAAATTGGGCCAACCTATTTTCAATCCAACCTAACTCAAATTTAACTAACATCAATCCAAATTTAACCCAACCCACTTTAGATAATTAGGTCAACCTAATGTACTATAATATGGACTGAACCACGGGCTGACCCTCGCAATTGATAACCCTAGATAAGGACCAGAGCCTTGATCTGAAGCTTGATTGAATCTGATCCATGTCAAATAATTCTGATTAGATTTCTCTTGACTACCTAGTGGAGGAATGCTATTGTACCACCTATTTTATTACATTCATTAGGAACTATTTAATTATTTAGTCAAATAGTTCTAGTTGAATATATTAAAAATATGTTAAAAATAACTTTGTTAAGAACTATTTTATTAGGCGATCAAATGACTTAGGATGATGAGCCTGACAGATTGTATACCACTAGCCTGTAGGCTGGATGGACTAGATTGTAAAGAATGACCTTCATACCTCCTTATGTGAGGGGTGGTAAGATTTCTCCCTCAGTTGAGGGAATATCAAGCCTCTTGAGACTTGAGACTTGAATCCCATATATTTGGAACCCATTGTACATAACTGGCCAGTTTACTTACGTTTTAAAGTAGAAAAGTGCGATAAATAATGACAACAAATCTTCTTAATACATGTTTGGACATGAGTGCAACAACAAAATCCTCTTAATTTTGCAATATTTAACTTCTTCCTTCTTTCAGTACTGCTGGATTCTTATTTAAAGTTGAACTGGGAGGATCCCTTTTCATAAATAATATGATAAAAAAACATGATAGAATAGTATTACTCCTTCTCTGTGCCACCTCCCTCTGCTTCCCTCTGTCAACGACTTAGGCGGTAGCAGTCTAGCAGAAGCTAAGGCTAAGGGGGTGCAACTTATATGGAGGGGTCTTGATCACCGCCGGGAATCTCGTGGCGGAGGCAAGCCACTGCGAGGGTCGCACAAAAGAAGAAAGCCGGAGGAGTAAAAGCGGGGAAGTGCCTCGAAACCGCATCAGATTCGCGGGGTTTGTGGAGGAGGAATCGGATTTTAAGACAAAAGAAAGTAGAACCATGTCTCCGCCCCCCACCACCCCCTGCGCAGTGGCGCACCGAGAGGAAAATTCCAGCTCCACCGGGAATCTGATTCCTCCCGCCCGCCGTCGCCAACTGTTCGCTCTTCTAAACCAGACGGCGCCGCGCGGCAGAGCAGACCAGCGTTGTCGCACTCCGTGGTGGGGGATGGGGTCTCCGTTGGGTTGCAAGGAATGCTGGCTTCCAGCTAGAAAGGCTTCCTTCCCTCCTCAGAGGTCAGTTGGTGAGTGCCGCATTTCGTCGAACACTTTGCGGTGTGGCTTCTGGATGCAACGCCAGCAATTCCCAAGAACTTTCGAGGGTCTCAAGATATTTTTCCATCGTAAGACGATGTGAAGAGGTTGGGAAGTTGGGTGAACTCCTCATCAAAGGGGTCGTAGTCCAACTGATGGGTGTCGCCAGGGCAGGAGTTAAACTGAATGCTCCGTTGATCAGTTCATGGGGGAGGGGAGGATGATCTTATCGTCAAGGTTTGCCGTATCGAATTGACTCGTGCCGACTCTGACGGTTTGTGCCGACTGGAGCGATTCCTTGTACCGTATTAAGATGAACTCGAGTCTATACGATTTGACCATACGATTCGTACGAGTCAGCACAACTCATACCTAATTATAGGAGATTTGAGTCGACTCTTGGAGTCGGCAAACCTTATTTATTGCAACTTCGGATCTTATAATAAGGAAAGTAGAATCTGTAATGAATGTATATGTAGTGATTTAGATGTAACTACTTATTGATACGTAAGATTAAGTGCTTAAATGTAATAAGAGAAGGCTCGAGATTTTTTACTTTAACCACACAAGTATGACATTGAATAAATTAAAATGACAAGATAAAAATTATATAATTGACATGTAAGCTCCACTGTTCGCAGAAAGAAATTAAGAAGGTACCCTTCTTTTTTTGAATACATTCTCTTTCTGTAGAGGAACAATTTTGATCGCTGAACCATCACCTTAAGGGCAGCCCCTAATTATGTGAGTGGGGGTCACCAGTCCGTGGGCATTTTGTGTGCGGAACTCCAAGAAAGGTCATCAGAACTGTAGGAGCGTGTTTGGCATAATTTTTAGGTAAAGTCACTTTTTAACTTTCACTCTTTGCCTACTTTGATGTGAAATATATTAAAAAGGAAGGGTTGTAATTTTAACTAATTTCACATAAATATAGAAGTTGAATATTCTCTAACAACTTCATATTTGTCCAAATTCAAGAAGATCGAATTTATAACTTTTTACTTGAAGTAAAAAATCTATTAACAGAATTACATAAATAGCTCCAAGATCTAACGCTCTTGTTACCGTAAGTACAAGAAAACAAATAAGGAGGGTAGGGAGTCTCTTCACCGAACGTTGAGATCATTCCATAATAGAGGAATAATACGTGACGCACTGATACCCCCCGCTTAGAATGTCGTTTGTTGAAGAGGAACGAAAGAAATATAAAAAAAAAGGGAAAAGAGCCCACAAAATAGCACCATTCAAGCAAACCCCATCGTGACGACGGCAACATCAGTTTTTATATATTCCTTGAGCACCCACGCAGTGGCGGATCCAATATTAATTCAATGGGATCATAAGATTCTATTGAATTTTGTCAAGTTTACTGATCTAATCCAATGCAGTTTAATCCGAGATTTTATTGATCAAGTCCAGAACTCGACTAACCTAACTCAAGACTCTATATAACCCAACCCAAAAGTCCACCGACCCAACCATACTTATAATTTATTGTCTGAGTGACCCCATTAGACAAAATTTTTGTGTCCGTTACTACACTCATGTATCTTTTTTATTTTTTTATTTTTTATGGTTAGCAACATCATAGTCGGTCATTCAAACCAACATTACATGGTCCTCGTTAGGCGACTTAATCCATTCCCACTTAGCCTAATATTCTTTAATTTCTTTTAGACAACCTTATACCCATAAAATATACAGTAAGTCGTGACAAACATACGAGCTTAACCATACACAGATAACCTGAACAGAACAAACGGACAGCAAAGGACACAGCACTAATAGCTAGCGATGGATCCATAATAATCACGACAGAAGCAAGTTAAGCATCACAAAAATGCCACCTTTCTTCTTAAAACGCTGCTTACAAACAGGGGCCCAAATAGAGAATGTAAAGACAAACAATAAGAAAACAAAAAACAGTACAGATCATAATTATATATATGTTTCTTAATTACCTCAGTAACATGACATGGGATAGACAACCACAAATAGGATCACATAGAAGAAATGAGGTACAAACTATGATCACCTCAGGCACGAGTGTCAGCTTTCTAGGCCATGTAAACAGAAAATAATTATGAGTAACCAAGATTGCTTTAGAAGCAAAGCAAGATTAACCTAAAAAATTAATGGTTATGAATGCCCTCCAACTACGAGACTGCCTTAGCAGCAAAGCAAGAGTAGCTTTTGGCATCTTATACCACATATGCTATAGATTGTGAGCCTGTGCCAGCCACAGTTTGTTTTATCAGACTGACTCGTGCCTACTCGAGTAACTCGTACTATATTAGAAAGAATTCGAATTGGTGCTATTCGATCGAGTCTGTATGATCCGGAAGAATTTTTTATGCAACTCGATTGAGTCGGCATGAGTCGACTCGTACCGAATCATGAGAGATCTTCGAGTCGCTGAACTTTGGTGCCAGCCACTGCTCACACCATGAAGATTATTGGGAATCCCCACACCAAGGACAGGCATAGGTGCAGGGATCAGACCACGCCCTCTGACATGGCCAACACGGTCTCTACCTCTAACAATAATGTTGTTCCGGCGTGTGCTGGCTAGCCATGGCCGTGAAAGAGACGTGCCCACCTGTTCTTTCTCGTCTTTGCTACGGGGGCCTCGAAGAACACTTCATTAGTTATCACACTCTTCTCATCACAATTATCTTCTTATGGAGAAAGGGATTGGGATGGGCAAAGTCAGCTTGCTTTATACAACTTTCTTAGAAGAAGTTAGAACAGGCCACGCTCTTCTGCAAATCCTTTTGGAATTTGGAGCATTCGAAGCAGTCAGAACTGTGTGGTCTCTTAAAGTTACAAGCGTCGTCTCGAGCAAGATGGATGGCTGCCCCCAGTGGGTCTCTTGGCCACCATGAGCCATCCATTTGAGCCAACATCCCATTTCCTATGTAATGCAGTGCAAATGATCGTTGATCAAAAGCTATGTTCTTTGAATCTTTTACATAAACTAAACATACTTTAGTTAATTTGATAATGAGAAGAATGATGACATAGTGATGGTGGTGGCAGGAATGAATTGGCGCAGGAGGGGTTATTATGGCGACACAACCGAAAGTACACTCCGATGTGAATCGTCTTTGGAGGGTCCTCCTCTTATCCTTTTTATCACCCCTCCATTTACATATATTTCTTTACTTACCGATCAAAAGAGAAGAGATCTTCTCAGTAAACATTTGAATCGGAGTCTAACAGTATTGAGAAGGGAAAGATCCGAATATTTAGTAAATTTTGAGATCAGATGGAAAGTTTTAAGGTCTAAGTATTTGTCAAATTTTGAGAGATGTTTTGCAATGTTTGCCCTCATCTTCCTCTCAGTACTGTTGGACTCCGATTCAAATATATATTAAAAATATCTCGTCTCCAATCTAAATAGCATCTGATTGGGCTTCTCCCCCGTCCTTGATCAGGATCAGAACCTCCTCCATTGCTTAGTGCCATTACTTCATATTAGGGAGAAGAGATGTTTTGTACAAAATAACGAAATGATGATCAATCTCTGATCACCTAACATCTATAATTTGTTAAGAAAAATGAAGTTTATTTAAAAAAATCGTTTAACTAATATTGTACGGCATCAAACTTAAATTGATTCCACACTTTTTAAATTAATCGCACATCTTAATAAATAAATTAATCATCTAATTCAATCACATAATATAAGTGCGTCAAAAGTTTGCTTGAGCTCGTCCTCTGATACTACAGTCCCAGTCCGCTTAAAAGCAGACCGAGGCCACCTTCCTGAGGAAGTCCCCTCTTAGCGCTCTACCCCGTTCCCCCCTCCCTTCCACCTCACTTGTGACTTCTCTCACGCTTCCACTGTTGCGACCAATGCAAGCTCCAGCAGGCCATGGCGCCTTTGCTGTTCAGGGGCATGAAGGGGGTGAACATCTCGTGCGCTTCCCCGGCGTCCACCGCCACATGCACCGGCATGGATCCCAGGCGCTCGGTCGTCCGCCACAGCAGCGCAAGAGGGGTCGATCGCCAGGGCCCTCACCTGCGGGACTCCCACAGGGCGCGGGCTCTTAACTGGGTCCCCCCCTCGCCCTCGAAGCTCAAATCCTATAGCCAGAAGAGCAGGAAGAGCTCAGAGTTGCCCAGCGACTTGATCAGCCCCGCCGCTTCCTCTCGCTACCTGCTTGACGACGACGACGACGGCTTCTTCGATGTGTTCCCGGGCATGGACCCGCTCCCGGTGTTGATCCCCATCAACTCGGCAAGATTCCAGTCTGCAGCGGGGGACGAATCACCTGCTTTGAAGCCGTCTGCTTCTTCGTCCTCTTCCTTTGCTGCTGCTGCTGCAGCATCACGAGACCAGGTTTATCTTGGAGCGTCGACATCATCATCATCAGCTTCTTCTTCTTCGTTGCCCCCGAAGAGGTTTCAGGTTACGAAGGATGAGGGCTCACCTGTCCTACGGCCGTCTGCTTCGACCAAGTACGGGGAACAGCTTCGAGCAGCGGCAGCAGCTGCTCTTCCGTCGGCAGGGTTTCAGATTGTGAAAGGAGATGATTCAGCTGTCACAAAACCGTCTCCTTCTCGGAGATCACACAACCAGGCCTTCTTCAGGAGCTCCTCTTCTTTGTCGGAGACAAGGTTTCACACTACAAACGGTGAAGAACCAGCTGTTCTTAAGCCATCTTCTTCTGCCAGAACACGGGACCAGGTTCGTGTTTGAACTTCCATCAGTTCATCTTCTCTATTCCCGTTGCCCTCCCCACGTGCTCCCAATAGAAAGGAAAGCCATGTACTAGTCTATGTTCTTATGTGTTTCCTTTTTGCAGGTAGTGGTTTTGAGGGTATCTTTGCACTGCAAGGGCTGTGCAGCCAAAGTAAAGAAGCACATCTCTCGAATGGAAGGTGAACGTTAAGCTACAACCACATGTTCTGAAATCTCATTTGGAATTATTTTAACATGACAGGAACATTCTATATCAATTATAAAAAGAAGCTTCACTAAGAGTTCTATTTGACTAACATACCCCGAGTGTAAAAATTGCTGGTGGTATTACCACATAGATAATTGTATATTCCTTAGAGAAGATCCTATACCCCGATCCCTAAATAAGTGATTTCGATCTTGGCCCGTGTATATTTTTCTCATCGCACATATATGCTTTTGTTATAGTTTCCATCGTTTCATGCATGCAAGCTGCTACATAGTTAGGACAATAGAGTATATTACTTCGCATTCTTAATAGAGTAAACAGTTTATCTCAAGTTGTTACTTGCCATTCTTTACTTGCAACCTGCAAGGCGATTTATACTTGATCGTTCTAAGATATGCTTATCAGGAGATGTTGTTGCCGTACGTTCTTGTGCAGGTGTAACATCCTTCAACATAGATTTTGCCGCAAAGAAAGTGACGGTGACTGGGGACGTGACACCTCTAGGTGTGCTTTCGAGCATCTCCAAGGTGAAGAACGCGCAGTTCTGGCCATCACCACCACGGTCATCGACCTCATCATGATGGAAAAGATGTATCGTGCCCAGAGGCCTTACGTCTGAGAACTGAAGTTTCTGCGCATGGGAAAAGCTTATTCTCCCCCACTCTCTCTCTCTATATATATATGTTTCAAGGCACAGTCGTTGGGTCGGTGGTTTAAACGTCTATATGAATGAAGAACATAGAGCAGTGAGACAGATTAATCAGTCTTCTCCCCATTGTGTTTTCTCGAGAAGAAAAAAAAAAAAACTTCAGGCTGGGGGAGTTTCACCTTTTATGTACTAGTACATCCGATAAATGGTTAGTTTTCATGGCTTTGTATCTGTGGTTAATTGTTTATCCACTGTAAAACAAAATCAGCTTCTCCTAGATCTCTCTCGCATCCATCTTAATGTTGTGTCCATTACATGATGATCTGCAACTCATGAATCTTTTGAAACTATATTTTTCATAAAACATTTCAAAAGCCTTCTCAGATTGGAAGGCAAGGCTGTAGAACATGCTTTCCTGTCGTAGATGACCACAGACAACTTGTCCACGCTTTTCTGTGCCGTAGCTGACTACAGACACTTCTGTCACAAAGGAAAAATGATGGGAACTTTTTTTGCTTTTTATGATCCTCACCTAATTCGCGAACTTATGGCTCAAATGGATTAGGTGATCCAGCATTTTGGGGCGCCAAAAGGTTTTCATTGATTTTAATCAATTTGATGGGTGATCTTGATTTAGTATATTTTTTTTAGATAAGTGTATTCAACGAGTTAATAGAATCCTTGACAACTAAGATGATGATCTATTTAAGTTACCTTGTTCTGGTCTCTGAACTGTACATATAGTGTTGAAACTTGATGAAGTATACGAGTGCATAGAGGAATTAACCACTCTCGTTTGCTACAGAAAAGTTGTTCTACAAGACTACAATGGAAAGGAGGTTGGAATAATGCTCCGCAGAATAAAGATAAAAAACTTGCTGTTTCAGTCGTCCCCATGCATACCCTTGTAGCATGGATCTAAGCCAGCCCTAGACTTAGAGGGAGTATCCTAATAGAAAAAATTGACAAAAGGCACTTGACGAGTGGTTTGAAGTTAAATTAATTAAGAAAAAATGATATAATAACACTGTTTTCTAACATCATTTTTTAATATGCTCAAGTGACATGTAAATATTGGAGGAGAGTATTAAAATCTTACACCTTTGACAGTTACATCTTCCAATATGTGTGTACAATTTAAGCATGTCAAAAAGTGATGTTATGAAACAATTAATGTTATATACTATACTGTTTTCCATTAACTAACCTTATGTAGCCAATTCATTCTTCATCAACTTCCGTTCCAAATCGATGAGTTGTGTTTGCTAGGGCAATCTTTTTGAGCAAGTAGGGGTTACTTCTACGATATTAAATCCAGATCAAATGTATATTAATCACTCACTTATAGATAAAAATTTCAGGTGTGTGTGCTTGGGACATAACACTACCTTCTCTTGTTATTCGCCTGGGTCTCCCGACTCCTCTAGGAGGTGCTCACGGTTTAGTTTGATCAGTTTCTTAAGAATATTTTTCATAAAATTGTTTAACTAAATCAAATCAGAATTTAAATTGAAATAAATTAAATCAAAATTTGTTAAAATGTAATTTGTCCATTAGTTGACAAATGACAAATAAAAGAGAAAAAGAGGAGCGGCTAGATACGGTAGATAGGAGAAAATTTAAAAAAGTGATTCAATGAACTCGACTGTGTCATGCAGTCGAGCACTACAGTCACTGTAGCTGTAAAATGAAAAAAGTCCCCTCATTATGGCACTCGATCGGATGGTGCGGTCGAGCCCAGTGAATCGAGTCTCGAAAACTTAATGTGGACGGAAAGAGAGAGAGATTTAGAAAGTGTGATTCTCTGAAAGGGAGAGGGGGAGAAAGAAAGACTGGAAGGTTAATCTTTTTATGGGAGAGAGGGGGGAAGGGAGGAGAAAGTAGTATGCCGGTTTAGCCTTCAGTTTTCATTCATTTTTGGACAGACAAATTTCTCCAATTATATCATCTACATGCTTGGGTCCTAGGAGGCCAATTAACTAGTCTCTTTGGTTGGAGCAGGAGCCTGTTACATGTAAAACCCCTTTCAACAACGTAGCAGAAAGAAGAGGAATCTCTCATAACTCGAGGCAAGAAGCTCACACAAAAGGAAAAGGAAACCACGGCTGCCTTGAATTAGAGTTTGCTTGGTCCAAACACCTTTCATCATACACTCATCAACATCATCTACAAAGATTAGATTCGAATAAAACCGGCACTTCCCTTGAAAGCAGCACCGACGACGCCAAACCATTTGGCTGTGAGAAGCATCACGCTGCGGAAACAACAACCGTCTGATCATGATCGAGTGGCATAAGGACTGATATGGCTAAGATCCAGATAAGACTACCGTCAGTCCCATGCAAGTGTATGCAGTCCACTTCCCCTCCCCCCCACCAAAAAAAAATAAATAAAAAATGTATGCAGCCTCTTTCGTGGTGTGAGACAAATTATGGATAACCTTAAACAGGTTGAATTTGGTTGGTCGATTATTTTTATTTATTTATTTTTTGTAAATGATGTTGATTCAACTTGATTTTTGATCTAATATTTATCAAATTGGGTTTCATGGTTCAAATTTAAGAATTACTAGTGATGGATCAAAATCTCGTCCACCACAATTAAGACCTTCAATCTCCAACCAGAGAGACGTTACTGAGTAGTCTCTTCAAAATAGAACATTGTTAGAGGAGTCCCCAGTGACAATTCGGGAGAGTCTCCAACGATGCCTAAGTCAAAAGGCTAGAGATATTGGAAAGAATGCTGCAGAAGTTTGGACGCAAGAGTATGGAGCCTTGTATAATAGTTAGTTTGAGAGCTCCTCTCAGAGGCGATTCTTAGTCCGATCAGGGAGAGTAGACTTAGGAGAACTCTACAAGTCCGATCAGGGGGATTCTTCCTATATACACCGTGGCCAGTTTAGAGCTCCACATGAGAGATAGATTCTAGTCGGGCCGGTATAGGGCTACATCAATCGGCAATTTCTGAATTTCCCCCTTTTAGGGAGGATGAGCGAATATGGGCCTAGAGCCTCTGCCAAATGAGTGGGTCGTTGATATTTGGGCCGTACCGAACTACCACCAATCAACTAGTGTTATAATATTATGGATCGGCAGATCAGATGATGCATATTATTCTATCGGACGGTGATTGAGTAGCCAATCACGACAACAAACCGGGTGTTGTGTGGAACTAGGACTTGAGAGCGCTACGTCGGGCAACCTTTTCCATCTTTTTGACCATATTGCCACACATCGCTATAGCAATCCTCTCTCATTGGATCTATCATCTATAAGATCCTGGGTAATCTCCACAAAACCCCACTTTTTGACTTATAAAACATTGTACCTACTGCCATCTGTTCATCTTTGGACGGGGACCATCGCCAGCATACTTAACAGTTTTCTATGGAGCAATGTTATCAAGTAAGAATCTAGAAAAATTAAACCAAAATTTGAGAAAAAAATCAGCTCTGAAAAGATGTCAAATTAGAAAAATAAACAGTCTTATAAAATATAATATATTTATTTTGATATGTTAAAATAGTTTAAAATACAATGTAAATTTAAAATACGTAATGAAGATGAGTTTTTTAAGAAAACATATGATTTACTTGAAATATAAGATTTTTTGAATTTGTGGAGATGGTAAGAATACTTTAAAAAATCTATGTTTGTTCATGAAAATACATTGTAATAGAGGCAAGCTTTCAAAAAAATCGTAAAATTAGCTTACACTACTTTGGAGCATGGGCCTATTCGATGATACTTCTACGTTAGAGGAGAAAACAAAACTCTCAGGATAGAAAACATTGAAGTGTAAATACTTACAATTATTAGCGAACATTTTAGCTAGCTATTGTCAATCTGCTAACTTACATGACAGTTTTGTCATGTACTTAATTAGTAGGCATATAAAGAAAAGTCTTACGTATTGGGTTGGGTTATCTTGTATCTAAGGTGGGCTAACTCTGTACTAAAGTTAGACGCAAATTTTTAAAAAAGTTGATTTAATTCATGCCAATTCAGATTGACTCGTCGTGTCTAATTGAGTCAGCTTAAAGTAAAAAAGGCCAAGTATTTACAGTGTGGCCTAAAAGACGAGGTAAATCTTTTTTATGATTGGTCCCACCATGTCCAATATGTCGTACAATCTAATCTCTAATCAGACGACTCAACAAATTCTAAAAATTGAAGAAATCCAACTCCAATGAGTAGTAAAAAAATGTCATTAATGACTTGAGTCTAACAAACTGGATGTCAAATTTTGATCTTGAAAGAGAAGACTTTTGTCCAATCCAAATAGCCAGTAGGTCAGCCCAACAATTCCAGGCATGAACCATTAAGTGCGTCTCTAAGAAAGCCCATACCCCTTAGTCTCACTTTGTTTGTGGAATAAGCCATGAATATGATGTTTTATTCTCCTAAAACCTTTTAACCCACTTTAGTGGAGGGGAGTGCTTAACCCAGGGTGCTATGGATTATACCAGGGGTTAAGCGGAATAACATGGGTATTTTGAACTCTTTATTATCTTCTTTATTCTACTTATTCTTACCAAATCACTTGGAATAGCGCAGTGCAATTCTACTTATTCTGGGTGGAATACCAACTACTTACCAAACTAAAATACCTCTGATTATGGTTTAAGAAATCCCTTCTTCCTTATTCTGATTTAAGCTATTCTGCAAACAAACTGAGGCTTAGAGACTAATGCCATTCCGT
This sequence comes from Zantedeschia hybrid cultivar, assembly GCA_030544215.1. Lineage (NCBI taxonomy): Eukaryota > Viridiplantae > Streptophyta > Magnoliopsida > Alismatales > Araceae > Zantedeschia > Zantedeschia hybrid cultivar. The sequence continues at coordinate 7,137,194 of JARZZO010000005.1, forward strand.
TTGGGCCCCAACCCAGACTCAATATGAGGGAGGTCAAAAAATTGGGCCCCAACGACTTTAACATCAAGACCAGGTGGCTGCAAGGGGTAGCGAGGTTCGAATCTGCTCCCTAAAAGAACATTCAGACCGATCCGATCAGACCAAAAGCTTTACCTCGCTAGGAACTCATCTCGGATTGGGAGACCTCGCTCCTCTTAGCCCAGTTTCACCACAACTTAGGGCAGATCAAGACGAATCTGAGAATCTGTCTTGAGTTCGACTTTCCTAGGACGATCCTTTTTGACTTAGGACCATTCTTTGAATGCGATCGGTCTCTCACGAGGCTTGGCATTACTATATAAGGATCCCCAATCCAACAGTCTAAGGTATGCCCTCATTAGCCCAAGCTACCTTTGTTTTCTCCTGAGACTCCAACCTTCTGACTTAAGCATCGGAGTGGAATTTTCCGAATCATCGTTGGAGACCCTTAATGATGTTCTCTTTTGTAAGAATAGTTGATTCTCGACCCTCCAATGATAGGCGGAGGGCTCTGATCGTGGTGCATGAGATTTCGACCTATTATCTTTTGGCACCGTCTATAGAAAACGATATGAGAAGTCATGGCTAGAAGATACCATACCGTGGCGCCCAATTAGAGGGAGGTCATAGCAAATAATGAGATTCTGGTGCCCCCGTTACCATCAACAGTCATTGGCTCTCAGCTTATGTCAGACCTTAGTATAGGTAGCTATGGGAGTATGTTTATAAGTCGTCAGCCTCATCATTAAGATCTCATCATAATCTGAAGACTATTGTACACATTTATGAACTTCATTATGAAGCGCTAATAAATGTATTACACATAATGAATATAAAGCCACAAATTGTATAATTAATAAATGAAAAGACTGTATATAGTATATGATTGGCTTAGACTACCTAACACCAGTCTAGACCGAATGTGAGGGAGGTCCTAAAATTGGGCCCCAATGGCTTTAACATCAAGGCCAGGTGGTTGCAAGGGGTAGCAAGATTCGAATCCACTCCCTAATAGAACATTCGGATAGATCCGACCAGACCAAAATGTCTACCTCGCTTGGAACTCAGCTCGGACTAAGAGACCTCGCTCTTCTTAATCTAGTCCGACCGAGACTCGGGACAAATCAAGACGAATCAAGGTCCCCCCAGTCCAACAATCCAAGGTATGCCCTCATTAGCCCAAGCTGCCTCTGCTTTCTCCAGAGACTCTAGCATTCTAACTTAGGCATTAGAGGGGGATACCCTAGATCATCGCCAGAGACCTTTAACGGTGTTCTCTTTTACAAGAATAGTTGACTTCCGATCATCCAATCATAAGCGAAGGACTCTGATCATGGTGGACTACATTTTGACCTATTATATCTTTTAGAATTTTTTGAGTTATCTGATTGGAGATCAGGTTGAATGGACATATAAAGCATTGTGAGACCAACTATAAAAAGTTTTTCAAAAAAATTTGCCTCGTTGTTTGGGTCACACCTTTGCTACAAATAGGACTTAAAGTGAATACATGACATATTTATTTGCAAAACATACCGGTAGCCCAATCCGGCCCACCCAAATTACTACAACCATTGGCTTAAGCCTTTCCAACTCGTAGGAAAGCCATGCTGATGTACATGATGCTCTGAAATTACTCCCAATCATGTAGAAAGAAGTAGTTTTCTGCCCCCGAACATGTATAGGCGTTTCTTTAATAAGTCCGAGGATATTTACTTTGGTTGCTTGAATGAACTATTCAATCAATCTCAGAAGAAATTAGAGTAAGCAATTCAATTAAAGAATTTGAATTGTTCATTACAATTAAGATAAAATTTAATTAATATATTTTTTATGTATTTCATTGTTGTTTATTTTACTTATTTTCATAATATCAACAAGGATGTCAAAGCAAAAACGCGTCTTATTCTGAAATAAGTAACCCAATATAACTGAAACATATAATCCAATTATCAAAGGGGACCTAAGAGATTATGTAATTTTTGTCTATAAGGAACATGTGAAAATGCCAAGGGAGTGCTTCATGAAGGAAACTATTTTCGAAATTACTCTCCGTTTGTTTGATGTTTATTACTATTTTATTGTTTCAAAATAAACTGTCCCCAGTTATGTTAAGAAATCATAATGCCAAAAAAAATCACAATACTTTGTTGTTTGTTATCAAACCTGCAGACACCAGGGCCAACACCTAATTAATCAAGAAAGAATAAACATATCAGCAACATTTGCCTTGGATTGGATCCGTTCTTTTTGTTTGTAGTGTATAGAGGTGGGACCTTTGCCGGCCAGCCCATGGGCCGAACCAGCCCAAGTAGCATCAACTTAGCTGACCCAATTTATCCAAAATGAACTGAACTTGAGCCGGCCCAAGTTGGCCTGTGTTCTATTAATCGTGATTTCTGCATTAACTAAATAGAATGTAGGCGCCCTCTAGAAGATTATCATTAAGAACTTCAAAAAGAAATATCCCGAATTTAACACTCCACAATTAGTAATATTTGTTGTTTGCAAAATTTGAGCTAGTCCAACTCAACTACCCATAGCTCTAACAAATTCATTATTTTGGACGGAGTAATACTGGCTACAACAGTCCCAGCCATCCGATGATTTTGATCTGAAGGCTACAGTAGCAAAAACTCCTTAAAAAAAAAAAAAAAAAAAAATCCAAGAGGCAGAGGGCTACCTAGGGTAGCCATCTATAACATCCGATTTTTGATCGGATAGTTTAAATAAATAAAAAAATAAAAACAAGATATAAAAAAGACCATCTATTTTTTATTTTTTTTGAAAAAACTTTAAGCCGTTGATTAAAGATCACACGGTAAGGATGACTCCCTTACAATTGTTCCCTCTCTGGAGAATTTTAGAAATAAAGTGACAGAAATGTTATTTTCTGTTGCAGGCATCCCATCAAAGCTGATCAGATGGCTGCCCGCGAGCATTGCAGCAATTATTACTCATTTTTTGAATTGGGGATATGAGATTGGGTCATCGTAGTTTTGAAAGAGATGTGGGATTGTGTTGGGCTGTTGGTCTATTTTCTATTTGGGTCAGCCCAAGTTATTTCACGGCTTAGCCAATCCACGAGAGTCCCCTCCCCAATAGTATCTATTATGTGGTATAAGAAATCTGCTAGCTTCGATCATTGTAGTATGCCAACTGGCTGGACAGTAAACATACAATAAGGCTATCAGATCCGTTCCTTAAGCAATTCTGATACAGCATCCTTGTGTAGGCTAAAAATGAGGAATATATAACAAGAAAAAGATCATCAGTAAATTTTATGTGTGGGTCAAGTGCAATTTGGCATAACGTAAGTAGCAGCTAGCTAAGGAACACAGTGACCAGAAGGCTCTTCTTGGAAAGGCCTGTTCCACTGCTGCTGCCAGGACTGCCAACACTCTTCACCCTTGCATATCCATTTGCTCCCTGGTATTTCCCTGTGCCGCCAATCACAGCTACATGCGACTCCGCCGCCCCAGTTTGGTGGATTCCGAAGAATCTGATGCTGTTCTCCGGCTCACCGTCGGCAAACTTGGCGGTCATGGCCATCATGTAGCTACTGGTATCTTCAGGGATCGTCACATAAATCCCTTGCACTCTGCCCACTAATGGCGATATGGTCACACCGCCTTCTCTCAACTCCTCATCGACCACTGTCACTGCCCCAAACTCCAGTGCTTGACGAGAAGATAAATGATTAAGTAACCAGGTGGCGGATTCGCCTCCATGATCGGTGGGTCTGCCAACGGGGCCGACGTCGGCGGCGGGTTCTGGCAGCGAGACTCCACCCACGGGGGGGAAGAGGTCTCTGGGCTTTGGAAAAGGGTGCTGGTTGCTGGCTCCAGGTTGTGGTTCTGACGAGGGGTTTCCATTACCCAGCACATCGCTCATGTAGAAGGTGATCTGTTGGTAGGTGTTTTGTGGCGGTGGCGGCGGAGGTAGACCATGGTCGAGGAGTCTCCCAGAGGTTGGTTGGTTAATGGTGAACAAGATGGAGAAGAGGAAGTACCAGGCTTGGGTGGACATAGACATGGCTCCCTTGCACCCATCTGGGATGCTACCCCTCTTGTACATGTTCGGGGGCCAAAAAAGTTGTCCCGTAAACAGGATTCGGTGGTGGTTTATTGGTTTTGGTTGTGATGGAGTGGTTCTTATTTTAAATGCCCATCTCAGCTAGCGAAACCACGTCGATGTTGTAAGTGGGTTTAACAGGAGGTTTAATCGCTTTCATGTTGATACTTTAATTCATCTGGAGTAAAGCAACAATCCACCTTATCCACGTACACTCTGGTTTCGGTACTTCTGATCGAACCCAATCCCCTTTCTCGTTATCACACTTCGTACATGCTTTTAACTGCAACACGAACAATGAACAACTCCATCACATCAACTCGATTTCCATGGCTCTCCCTTTATATAGGTCCCCCACCCGCCACCAAATTCTTCATCAACAAATCTAGTGCTTTCCCTACTTCCCATCCCGCCGATCGGACAGCATCCATCCATCCCCATGGCGAGCTGCATCTTCAAGTCTTCCGCGGCGCTCAGGGCAGGCACTCCTCTCCTGCTACTCGCGATCGCCGTGCTTGGGCTCACCTCGGCAAGAGTCCTGGACGAAGTGCTGCCAGTGCCGGCCCCTGCCGCTCCCGTCGACACACCAGCCGACCCCGGGGTCACGGAGACTCCCCCGGCAGCACTCCCAGTCGAGACGGCCTCCCCAACGCCAGCGCCGTTGGACACGCCGCCCGCAGCTCTCTTTCCAGCACATGCTGCCACGGCTGGCGCCACGCCCGCCGCTGGCGGCCCTGCCGCTGACCACACTCTGACCTTCTTCATGCACGACATTGTGGGCGGGGCCAACCGCATCGTCTCCAGCGCGGCGGTCGGTGGCCAGCTGCTCCCCTTTGCGAAGCCCAACGGGGGCGTCCCCCTCAACAAGGCTGACTACGGCATCATCAATAACAACAACATTCCCTTCCTCACCGGCCTCGGCGGGGCCACCACCGGCGTGGTCCAGCCCAACGGCAACAATGTCGTCCCGAATGGCGCCGGCGGAGGCAGCCGCGGCAACCTCCCCGCGGGGGCGATCCTGCAGAAACTGCTGTTCGGGACGATGACGGTGATCGACGACGAGCTAACGGAGGGGCAGGCGAAGGGGTCGGGTGTGGTGGGAAAGGCGCAGGGGTTCTACATAGCGAGCTCGGAGGACGGGACAAGCCAGACGATGGCGTTCACCGCCATGCTCAAGGAGGGCGGCTACGCCGACAGCCTCAGCTTCTTCGGAGTGCACCGGACGGCGGACTCGGAGTCGCACGTTTCCGTGGTAGGCGGCACCGGAAAGTACGTGAACGCCAAGGGGATCGCCACCTTGACGGTGTTACCGCCCGTGGACCACACCGATGGCGTCGAGACGCTTCTGCAGGTCGAAGTTAAGCTTGTCTACTAGCAGGGACGGCTAGAAAGAAGGGCTTCTTCTGCGGGTTTGCGTATATGAAGCAGATTGGGAAGCTAGCTGCAAGGTTGGGACGGGGGGTTTCGATGTGATTAGTTCTTTTCTTCAAGTAGTTTGGGATGGTTTGTGATTGCGTCTCTAGCGAATGTGTCGATCCAGTCTATATATTACTCTAGTAATCTAGTTCTCAATCAGAAACACATGTGGAATATTGTTGTATCCCACATTGCATGAATGAGCTTTCAAGCATGATTCATGAAGTTTATGATTATCAGAAAGACACTTAATTACGGTATCATGATTCAAGTTCAAAAATTCAAAAAAAAAAAAAAAAAAACTCAAGTTCAAGGATTAACATATCAAAAAGGTGTCGACATAATTTCAAACCAATTTGTTTCCATACAAGAATAGTTCAGTTAAGTTTAAATGGGTCAACTTGAAATGGAGAGGACTAAATTAATTCCAATTCCAGACTCATTAGTCAAGCCAAAGCCAAATATTAAAATTGTTAATCAATAATTATGATATATATAAATTTACTAAACATCGACGGATTCTATTTAATAAGATTAGATAGATAAATATAATGAAGGGGAATGTGAATTAATGACACTTCAAATTGTTTTTGATAATTTTTGAAAACTATTCTCATTCAGAATTGGAAACAAAACAGAAATGAAAATGTACGATCCTCTCATTTTATAAGAATCGAAATCAGAAACATGATTTTGTTATTGGAATCGAAAATAGAAATTGGTGTAATTGTGTTTCAGTACCTTATCCGTTTAAAGCCCTACAGTAGAGAGGTATGTACTATCATAGTTTTACATCAAAACAGATATCCCATTTATAATTTTGATGTCTTCTTTAGTTGATTTGTTCAATAGAATATTATTTTTGTCATTTTAGATCTGATCATATGTCTGTCAATTAAGTTCAACAGTTATTCTCTTATTGTTAGCTAATAGTTAACTTGAATTAGAGATGGAAACGTGTGTAGATCTTGTAAGTTTTATTTTAATTTGTTAACTAATATTTGATTAAACCTCTGGCAATTAATTAATTACAAGCCACATGATATTCAATGCTCTTAATGCATCCATGAGCGTATGGCTTAGATCAGTACTGTAATTCACCTTGGCAAGATCTTTAAACATATATAGCTCAACGTACTGCAAGCTACCTTGCCAGCGGTCCCCGCCTGCATTTGATTCAAGGAATTTATGATTTTTCAGACTACTGAACAAAAAAAATATTAAGTGAAACTTCAAAACTAATGGACATGCCTGCATGAAGTAACTCGGCCCATTAAAGACATGTTTTACCGTTCATTGGGGGACGACTTTTTATTTTTCAGATTTTTAGATCGTCCGATCAGAAATCGACTTGTACGGACATGTAAGACACTTCGAGACCCACCTTAAAATATATATATATATATTTTTTAATTTCTCACTGCACTAAAAAGCAATGCAAATCGCACCCTCATTACAAATTTTCTACTCTAGATCTTACATTAACATTGAAATCGGGTCAGATCTTAACTTCGGGTTCACTTTAAGAAATCGAGACACACACATAGCAAAAATATACCCAATATCAAGAGGTAGCTGAATAGTAATCAACAGCTACTGTTTCAACGCATTCTATTTGATTTAAGTATGGTCGGCTCCCTATCATCTCCATGGGCTCCCACGATTCTGGCCACCTTGCAGCCTGTGAGCCACAAATGCAGATTTTGGATTGATATTTTAAGCCTTCGGCCGTTCCAAGGCCTGATATTTGACCTTTTGAATTAATTAATCGTTCATGTCTTTCGGTGGTCGAGAGCCACGAATTTGATTATAATGCCTGCTTGCTAGCGTACATCCGATTAGATTTATTCTTTTGAGATAGTTTTAAAAGAGGTTATAGATGGCCAATTCAAAGATAGAGATGAAAATAAAAGGAAATGGTCTCTCGGTTTCCGAGTCAAGTGATACAGAGTCTCTCAAGCGCTCACATGTCTTTCCCCATCTTAGTGTAATTATTTTAATCTAGACGTAACTTTTAATTGAAAGTTATTTTTAAGTTTTTTTTATAATAGAAGAAAAGATGGATAAAAATAGTTATAACAAATTTTACATTGTTATAAAATTTTTTTCCTAACAGTTTCACTTTTTTTCTAATTTAAAAAGCTCTAGCTAGGTTATAGTTTTTGGATGAAAGTCTTTGTTCTCCACAGTTAGGTTATAGTTTCATTGTGCGTGGATTGATGATATATATAATCCTCTGTGGGCAATAAACATAGTATGTGCGGCCCAAAACAGGAAACCATAAGCATCCAAAGAACTATAGGATGCATAGCCTTAAATTTAAATTATATCAGGCAGATCAAATTGATTGTCTTTGAATAAAGTTGAATACATTATTTAAACGTAATGCTTTTCAGATCCCTTAACGTACATCCTTCAAGCACTCCTTTAACTCGGACCGTAGAAGGAGTAAGCCATCTCGTTAATACACATCAGTAAGCTAGTGTGATATGTAGGGAGCATCTTTAGGGTGTGTATAAGGTGGCACTTAAGTTAGCCAGTCCATGGCTCAAACCAGGTTCTATCAATTTAGGCTAACCTACATTGTTGAAAGAGTAATACTTACTTACTGCAATGGAGCACCTGCAACGATATCCGATCGGGTCAATCGGACGGTTGCACTAGAAGTAGAACTTTTCTTTTTCTTTATTAAAACCTAGGAGGGGAGGAGGCCCCAAAGATTCATCAGTAACATCTTATCTTTGATTGATCTATCAAAAAAAAAAAAGAGAGAAAAAAATCATTTCCCTAAGCAATCATTTCCCGTCTGCTTGCAGCCAGTGTTGCTATTGTTGAAAACGGGTTGAGTGGAATTTGGGCAAATATCAAATTTAGACTGACCTGGTGCTGGCCTGAGTTGTCCCATATTATATCTAACACATGATTTTACATTAATTCATACAAGAAAGTGGGGCCACTTCTAATAACAATCACCATGTCCCCACAATTAGCAAATGTTTGTGTTTTGCAAAATTTGGGCTAAGGCTTGGCCATGATTATTGGAGTAAAATATGAGTTAAGCTGAATTTGATCTTGGCCATTTTGAATTTAAGCCAGCCCAAATTACTACATAGATTAACCTAACCCATCCGTTTGTTATCCCGGGGGATGCCACAAGATAGTATATGCAACATTTTTCATATTTAAGTACATCTCTCATTGTACGTATCTCCATGAATATCATATATAAGAGTGGCGTTTGTTTTAATGCACAACCGGACCTGAGTTAAGTCAATACGGAGAAGGGGTGGTGAGACCCGTCAAGTTACTCAACTCGACGGGAATGAGATTTTTTAAAATCTTATATTCTTTTCCTTCTCTGCACTGACTGAATTCGATTTGATCATACACTGAGAAGAATTTGACTCATATCATAAGGTACATTGTCTAAACTTAATGTAGTTGTGGCATACGAGCTAGTCTCACCACAACAGGGATTGTATTTTTTCACATCTTACAATATCAAATTCCTGTAATCTTTGAAGTTAGCAAGCAGGTCCCTTGCTACTTGCTAGTAATTCTTGCCTCACTAATCTTGTAATGGCTATAAAAGTTCTTTTTACGAGATGCAAACTTTTGACGCGACGGACATTGATGGGGAACAGCATGCCTCTATGGAAGTGAGTAAAAGATGGCATTAACCTTTACAATTACGTTACTGAGACTATACATTTACCCAAGCCCGGCCTCTAGCCAGGGCACTCATCTTGAACCTGAAAGAGAAAAGAGTCCAAATCTCTTCAGTACATAGATTGATCGAACTCAGTTATATATTAGAGGAGGGAAACGGGTGGGCCGAGTTGAAAGTTCAGTGAATTTTTTTTTTTTTCAAAAATCACCCTCCCTCTCTCAGTACGTTGACTGAGTTCGATCAACTAAATGTACTGAAAAAATTCAAATTCAAAATGAAAAAAAAGAAAGAAAAGAAAATGAGAGGCGCCACTGCACATCCGACTGAAGCATAGCAAGATTTATAGCAGCCGGTAGGTAACCACCGTCGGCCATCCACATCACAAGACATGGATATCAAGAAGGTCGGTCATAAGCAAGCTACTTCTCGCGGTGCAGAGCGGTGAAGCGGAGGTCATGCTTGGATTTGGCTTCCATCTCCAGCATTGCGAGCCGGTCCGTGGCCCTCGCGTCCAACCAGGCGATGATGTCGGAGAAGACGAGGTCGACGTTCTCTGGTGGCTCGCCGGAGGTGAGGGCGTGCCACATCCCCGGGTACAGCTTCAAGGTTTTGTCCCTGCTGGCTGCCGACTCGTACAGCAGTTCGCTCACCGACGGGTCCGTCACGATGTCGTCTTCGCCGTGTACGACGATGAATGGCAAGGACACCTGAAACGGAGCAACTCTCTTTGTAAATATGATATCTTGGAGGGGTAACACGTAAAATTCTCTTTTCCTATCATCTATCTTTTCGTCCTAACTTTTATAATAAATAGTTTTAGCAAACCTTATTTAATTAATAAATAACACTACTATTATCAGTTAGTATGAAAGAGAATCCCTTAACAAAGTGTGGTATCACAGCTCGTAATTAACAAATATTACCCAACAGGTGACCTGTAGGCTATAGCCTGTAGCTGTGGGTGGGTTTGAGGGTCGTGGAGCCGTACAAGGTAAATTATTTTATAAGAGAGAGGAGCAAATAAAAAATGGCTTGTTTAACTATACCTGGTGAAGGTTCTTCTCCACGTCCAAACTGGCCTTGAGAAGCTCATGCGCGGTCTTCAGGCGGGGCCTCCCCTTGTAACAGTAAGGGTTGCAACGCACCTACAGCCAAAGCAAGAGTTGGTATGATCTCCAATTATATCCATTTCTCATGGTTTCAAAAACTGTGCTCATTGGTAGGTTATCTACTTGAATTATGGAGATCAGCCAAGAGCAATATTAGGCATGCATGAAGCGCCTTCTAGCTAGTTAATTACCTCTTCCCTTCTCTCCGGCGTCTTGATGGCAATCTCGACGATGTTTTGGGTTGGGACTACCTTCCATGTTGGGAACATTCGGCTTACGGTCCCTAGCATGCTCACAAAGATTGCTGGTGGCTTCATTTCGTCAGAAATCTGCGGCAAAAATTAAGGTCTCGAATCAAAACCACACATCCAACTTACAAGAGAGAATCCCACTTCTCATGGTCCAAAACTAGCTAGAAGATAAAAGCCAGAGAAGGAACCGGGTGAAGGAACAGACCTTGCACATGGGTGCTACCAAGACGGCACCGTCCCAGAAGCTAGGCTTCTTCCTGTGCAGTAGGAGAGCCACGGTTCCTCCCATGGATTCCCCTAGCAGAAACCTCTTTTTTCCCCTGTTCTCCGGCTTCTCTGCAGGAGCACAGGCGGAGTAATTAAGGGGATTGCGGACACGGTACAACATCAAATAGTGAAGGACGCATGCATATGGTGATAGACGAAGGGATTTGCAGCAACATCGTCCTCACCACATATGCTGGTAAAATAGTCTAAGCAGTCCTCTACGACGTTGTCGAAGCTTCGCACGTAGGCCTGCAGCCCGGAGGACTTGCCATGGCCCTCGTAGTCGATGCCATAGACGGCATAACCCGCCTCAACGAGCCGTGTCGCTGTCCCTGCAATACCATAATCACAATGGTTCTGGTTTAGGCACTTGAAGTCTAGTGATTTCCTGTTCATGTCATCTAGCCAGCAAGAAGCCAAACCCACAGGATCAGCAAGACCATGCGTTAGTGGAGATTCTTACCTTTCATGGACATGCTGCATTCCATGGCGTATCCTGCGCCAAACATTAGAGAGAAGGGAACAACAGTGAGTTGTGTAGAGAGTAAGCAGAAACATGTTTCAACTTAGCGGTCGCTGGGAGAAAATTAAGAAAGGAGTAAACAGGTGGGTGAGGAGGATCATACCATGGCATAGGAAGATCAAAGCAATGGGTTCGTCCTTTGGAATCCATCTGTAGGTGAAGAGCTTCATACCGCGAGAATTCAAGATGAACTCTGCGTACTGCAGCAAAAAAGAAGCAAATGTCAGGCCTAATCGATCAGTACTGAAGAATCTCGTGAGCAACAAAGGGACCCAAGAGCCGGATCCCCAAGAAGACCAGAAGTTCAGAACGTGAACCTCGTCATATGCCAATTTCCCCATCCCTTCGGTCTGAAAAGTGGAAAGAGCTAGCGAGTGGTTCAGACTTCAAACAAGGGAATCTGTGAGCCTATGAAGCAAGCAATAGGTCTCTTCTTCTTCTTCCCTCCTTTCTCGAGACAAACGTTGCATCCAAAGGGAGTCGCACCGGGATATGCTGTTTGTGAGGTGCGGCAGTAGAAGAGGAAGAGGGGAGGTTTCTTATGGTGGGGATGGCTGCTGGCTTAGATGTTGGTGTACATGTTGTGGCATTTGGAGATGGAGGAAGCGAGAACTTCTCTTAAGACAAGTGAGGAGGGAAATTTGATTGAAGCTGAAGAGGAAGGGGCAGGATACGTCTCCTTATATACACCAAGGCAAGCCATCATGGTAGGACGCCGCCGCTCTAAGTTTTTAAAGAACTGAGATCTTCTACGTCCCTGGCCGATCGTAGATGGTCATTAAAGATAAAAAGAAGGAGCCAAAACTGCTAAAACTTATTTCACCTAGGTCCCCTTAAATTTAAAATTTTGGCCTCTCTCTCTCTCTTTTTAATGATCAGGATCTCAACTCGTTTTTTAAGCAATAAAAGATGGTGTATATGTGGCCTACCCACATGGGCACGTGGCCGGTCCTAATTCGATCTCTCTTCCCCCGCCGCCCCAACGTAACGATTCGCGTCACCTGCCCAGGGTAACCTCAACTTCTTCATGCACTCTCGGCAAGGGGATCTATATATGGCCCATGGTTTCCAATTCAGTCTGTTCTATCCTCCCATGATGAAAATTACTTTGGAGATTCCCGTATGGCTTATGAAATTCAAGAAAACTTCCAAAATGTATTACTATAATTTATCAAATTTATATATCTATATCTTCAAAGTTAACTTATTATTTTAAATCTCTCTATATTTTAAAGAAGCTTCACGTCTGACCTCACTATGAACACCCACACCGCTTGATTTATTTGTAGAAATAAATGAAATATGCTTAGAATTTAAGACTACGTACGGAAACAGATGCGAATCTTGAAGATTGTATTTGTAGACATCAAAAAAAAAATTCAGTGAAGAACTCAAAGAGTCGGTTAATCAATTTTCGTCCTAAAACCAAGCATTGTTGACAACGAGGGTCCATGTAAAATTCTTCTGTAGAACATAATATTAAAAATAATAGAATGATTTTAAGAGTGTGTGTGTGTGAATTTTGATAGTTTACAGAGATATGTTTGAAAAAGAAAATCTAATTTAATCAACTCCCCTATTCAATTTTCTGTAGAAGGTACACCAAGTTTCTTTAGCCAGAAACCTAGAAAACCTGGCAAACTATTTATATAGAGGTGGTAGCTAGCTAGAACTGAGTAGATATGTGTAATGGGGTTGTTCAGTTTTCTTTGTTACCAATGAAATTAAAGGCGAGCCAGCGTATTGTGGTAACTCCTATATTTTGCTCTCCTGATTACTTGTCTAAAATTAATCAAATAAATACTCATATCGATTTTCTTATTAATAAAGTTGAAAGTCAAGATTCAAGAATAGTGTTCAGAGAACTAGCAAAAGGTTTCCTTAATCCACTATATGTTGTCCCCCAAACTTTATGGTAATCTTCGCTCTACCGCTCGTGAAACGTCGTCTGTTTGGCAGGAACACCGTGTTGTTATACTGTTTTTTTTTTTAATTTTGTTACCTCTTTGGACCCACTTGTGGTCGCGACGATCAAGTTGTGATGCCGACAAAGGCAATCCCTAAACACTTTTTTGGAATCACTGGCTGTTGTGTATGGATACCCTCCAGTTGTGTCAACTCCAACTTAATTAATGACGTGTTTGACAAAATTTTTAATTAAAAATTACTTTTGATTTCCATATTTTTTATATGGAGTGAGTTGAGGGAGAGAAGTTATAATTAATTTAGTTTGTTACAAAAATCAACTCTTTCATAACAACTTCACTTTTTCTCTAATCTTAGAAGCTTCCCCCTTATAACTTTTAATTGGAAGTCAAAACACAAGTAAAGTACCACATAAATGACTTTTAAGATCCAATGATTTTTCTAAAAAAAATTAAATAAAAATACAAAAGTGCTTCCAAATGGAAGTTGCGCCAAACGGCCTTAACTTTTTATATTGAAAACGGATGATATACGGATCCTTAGTTTTTAGAATGATTCTTCATTAACTTTCCTTTTTCTTCTTACCTATTCAAGAGAGGGCTTCTATAGCCTAAGTTGCCTTTGTTTGTGTTTATAATTAGTTGATGAAGGAAATGTAATTCAAATGCATTCAAGGAGTCAAATCATGATGCTCAAATCTAAGACAAAAAATAATCATCATTTTCTCCATGCGCTGTTGCTTTTAAAGTATAACTTGAAGGCCAATCTTCGTATATCGCATCGTGCTGCATTCAATGTTCTTTGTGCTCATAGTACCTCAAGTGCCTCAAGTCAGTGGAATTAAGCCAATCTCTTATTTTTGAGCAAGTAATGTACTTCCTAGAAAACTAGTGCAACTCCATGGGTATTAATCTTTTTTAGTGCACCAAGCCATTAAAATTAATCACTTAATTTCGATTAAGATACTTTAGTTATACGGAAATTGTCGTACTTAATTTCTAGAGAGAGATTGCCAGCATGATGGATGATGGCATCATGCGCCACCCTTGGGAATTATTTGCCGAGGGATAGCTTCTCCGCCAGCTTGCTGGTAAAGGCAAGCTAGTAAAATATTTTCGAATGAGGAATTCACAGGGGATGCACTCTAATTAGTCCGCCTCTTATATTTATAAATTAAACTTGGTTTTGTTAGCTGATCACCAGTTGGTAATTAGTGGACGTCATCGCCGAAACGATTATGGTGGCAACGCCGTCTTTTGGTGATTTTATTCACTGGTTAATGTTCCTGGACGTACGGCTCCATCCTATCCTTTGAAGATGCCCCGAGGCAGAAGTTGGAGTATATTGTTTGTATAATTGTAGCGGACACGCAAATTTGAATTCTCAAGTTAGTGTGTGTATATATATATATATATATATATGACACATCTAAGTTAGATGTATTCCATCTTAAAGTTTAGTCTCTTCTCATTGATAAAAATAAAAAAAGAAAAAAATTTTAAATTTTAAAATTGGCCTCCTAAGGTTGATCCGACCTCCGAAGTCTTAATTTTTTACCGTCCGATCTTGACAATCAATAAGAGCCATCTGATTAAATAGATATAAAAAATAAATGTCTAAGAATATGAAAAAGTAGTTAAAATTTTTGTCAAATTATCCTTTAAAGTTGATCTTATTCTTTGAGATTTTAGTTTTAATTGATCCAAACAACAACAGATTTAAGTTAAATGTACCTTAGGGCACGTTATATCCGTCATATATATATATATATTATATCATTTTACATCAAAACAAATATCTTATGTAAAAATTTGATATCTTATATATCTCGTTGATTTGTTACAGTATAGCAATATTTTTGTCATTTTAGATCCGATTTTAATTAAACTGATAGTTAACTTGAATTACAAGTTAAAGCGAGTGCAATTTGTTAGCTATTAATATTTGACTAAACTAGTTCCACTTTCTAACAGTTAATTAATTACAAGGCACATGATACTGAATGTTTAATGCATCCATGAATCATATGGCTTAACTCACTGTGTATAATTCACCATGGCAAGATTTTTAAACATATATATACCACTCCACTTACTCCAAGCCACCTAGCGGTCCCAGCCTGCATATTAGATTCAAGAATTGTATGATTTCCGGACTACTTAAAAAATTTTAAGTGAAAACTAATGGACATGAACGTACGGACAGCTAATCCATTCCGTCTGAAGTAAAGCTCTCCCATCTGATCATAACCTCTATCACAATCTTAAACAATTAGCATGGATAAACTAGTGTAACAATAAAATAGAAGAACTGGGATCAACCAATAATTGAGAAAGAGAAAGCTCTGTTAGCTAGCCACATACAAGATAGAAACCTGAAGACCAGGATATATATATATATATATATATATATATATATATATAAATAAAGGGCGGTGCCACATTTATGGATCTCGTTAGAAGGGGATGATGTAAATCTTTTTAAAGAATTCGCCGACAAGGGTTTAAAATCGAGGGCGTATATACCCTGTGATTTCTTCATTAATGCAAAGCTAGCTTCTTAGTCGTCTTAAAGAATTACGAGCTTAATTGCTAGCCGTGAAGCTAATTACTTCTTAATTACCTTCTGAGGATGATAGCAACCTATCCAATTAGTCGCTTTCTCCGGCCACCGCCCGTGTAACAATTAGATGAAATATTAATTGTTCACCTAGGCCGGTGGAGCATTGCATCATCAAAGAACCAAAGCAAAATTAAATATATATATACCCACCATTAATTAAGAGCTAGCTAGCTGAATAGTAATTAACAACTACGTACCGTTGGGTTTCTTAACGTATTCTATTTGATTTGAGTATGGTCGGCTCCCTATCATCTCCAAGGGCTCCCACGATTCTGGCCACCTTGCAGCCTGTGAGCCACTAATGCAGATTTTGGATTAATATTTTAAGCCTTCGGCCTCTCCAAGACCTGATATCTGACCTTTTAATTAATCGTCCATCCCTTTGGGTGGTCGAGAGCCACGAGTTTGGTTATAATGCCTGCTTGCTAACGTAAAACCAATGGAATTATTCTTTTGGGACAGTTTTGAAAGGGGTTATAGTTGGCCAATTCAAAGATAAGGGATGAACATAAAAGAAGTGGCCTTTCAGCTTTTGGGATCAAGTGATGCAGGTGTCAAGCATTCACATGTCTCTCTTCTGTCTTTATAGGATGATCATTTTAGTCTAAAAATCTCAGTATAGAAAGCAATATTCTCCTTCGCCTGGGTGTGGCTTGCCCAATTGCGTTCGCTCGGCGCTTTTGAATTTCTTAAGGTTTTACTGACGGTCGGTCCAGGGGAGTGGATCCGGGTCAGGTGCATTTGATCCCGGTCCCGTATGCGTAATAAAGTAATACTTGGTGCATCTCATGCAGTATAATAAGTTTTTGCATCGCATCGAGTGCAGCTTAAAAGATGATAATTCTTTTTACGGTTGGTCCCCAGTCTTTGATATGTCTATATAATTTGATTTCTGATTAGATAACTCAATTTTTAAAAAAAATTAATTGAATCTCACTGAACAGTAAAAAAATACTTCTACGGCTCGACCCCGATAAAATGAGGCTCGATTTTAATTTTTTAAAACTTTTATGTTGTCTGATCAGAAATTAAATTGTTGAGTAGCACAAGATCAACTAAAAAAAAGTTTCTATTTTTTTTTTAAAATTTTTTTAACTTGCACACCATGTGGTGAAGTAAATGTTACTCATGTACATATGCCCTGCAATTCATTTAGTAATTTGGTTTATCCTTGCCTCAGTGATGAGTTTATTCCGTGGTGATTCGTGAGTATGTTTTTTAATTACGCTTATACACAAGTTGCCTTCTCTCTCTTTATCCCTTTTTTTAAAGGTCAAAAGATCTTTCTAAGTCACCAAACACACAAGACAAGCAGGTAAGATTTGCAAGATCCTAATATATATGTCCTAAGATCTAGAGTATAACCACGATTAGTACAACCATAGGCAAAACATGATTCTTTGCACTAGCTACATGGGAAAAAATACATTGCAGGTTAACAATGTGATAACCATAGAAACCTATTCAAAAACTAATTCTTGCTTTTAAGTCGTGCCTAAGAATTTAATGAAGTCCGCTAGGAGTATTGATTTCTCCTAGAGAATGATGATGCTATTCTCTAAGATTTAAAATGAGGAAAGCCTTGAGGACATACATCTATAAGGATATATATATAGATCGGCACCACGGGGTGGTACGTAGGATGAAAACTGGAAAGAATGACCCGTAATATTCATATTTATTCATAGCTTATACGACATATATACGAGGATATAAATTTAAAGATAAGGATAAAAATGTTGTCTTTATCCTTTTATTTAGGATAAGAATAATGAAACAATTGTTTCCGTTTCTTGTAATCCGATTATTTATCCTTTTATATTTTATATTATAATCTTATACTATAACATACTTATAAGAATATATTTTATATTTTATATTATCATATTACAATATAACATATTTACAAAAATATATAATCTTTATAAAATCTTGACAAACGAGAAGTTAACGCAGAGCACCTTAATATATATTTATATATGCTATAGTGCATAGCACCTTTATATCTTTATATATGCTATAGTGTTTACCTCTTAGATTTTCTTTCACACGTTAGTAAACTTGTTATTTATGACTTTATTATGCTATATATTTATTCACATGATAACTTTAAAGTTAGAAGTAATCGTATCGATACTTATTTTATGAAAATTGCATTTCATACAAACATGGAAAATTTATGATTCAACTTTTTGTATAAAAAGGTCTAAAATTATTTGTTGACCAATAATTTAACCTTTATGTATCCGTTTCTATTAATTTTGAAAGATCAAGATAAACATGTGGGTATACGAAGATAAAGACAAGATTAAATATATACATCTTTATTTTAAGGATAAGAATAAAAATATAACTATTATTCTCACCGTTAAATAATCTTTTTCATTCCTAGTGGTATGGATAGGAAAAGGCGGACGTAAAGATCTAACCAAAAAACAAAAACTAATGAAAGTGGAAGACTAACGGCAGAAACCAAGACAAAAAACGAATTGCCTTCTCTGGCATAAGTTTTTTTTTTTTTTAACGTCCAATTGTTACACCAAATTTGAAACGAGATATTTACCTCGATCGGTCTTCATGTTTTCTCCACTCAATGTGAGTTTTCCGTCCAGCAAGACAACAGTCTGCTGAGCACTACAAAATAGCCTTTTATAAAGGAGAAAATTCCGCAAGATGCAAAGGATTCCCTCGAACGAGAGCAAGATGTCTGCCCAACGCCACTGCACTGTCATTTGGATTAATAAATCTACTTCCTATAAACCTGCGCATCTCCACGGGTGTTAATATTCTCTCAAGTGCATCAACTTGTTAAACTTATTAAGGATCGTGAGTTAGACTTCTCCACTTTAGCATATTGCAAAAAATAGCATTGAACGCAAGCCTCTCTGAAAAGAGACCAAGTTGATTGTACAGACAACGTTATCCTGCCCCAACGCTTATGGACACTGGGGGCGGTCGTGGGTTCCATCCCTGCATCCTTGCAGCTGTGCAAGGGCACGGGGTCACCCACCCTTGCCTGTTAGACGGAATAGTTGCCTTAACACGGAATACCTCCTATTTTTTGGAAATGATTGAGGCTTCTTTAGGTTTGATCCGTGGTCTTTGTGGGGGCATTGTAGTTGGCATTTAGTTCTTCAAAAAAAAGAAAAAAAAGAAAGAAAAAAGACAATGTTATCCTAATGCAAGTGCAGTCCCTTCTCTACACCATGGATGATGTATTCTTAATAATTGAAATGTGAGGCAGATGGCATTCGGTTGCCAGAAGTAGCAGTTTAATTAGTGTTATTTTTCCTTCCAACAAAGCCAAAGGAAGAGTAAAATGTGATACGATTGACGTTAGCACAGAGGCGTTTTGCTTTGGACCATCCAAAGAGAGCAATTTGTCGATGGGCGGTGCACGTGTGGGTGTGGGAGGGGTACGTAATTTTTTAGGTCTAGCAACTTGAAATCTTATAATTATTCCTATTTTTCATGACTATTAGATGATGCACCCTGCTACGACTTGATGAAGGTGTTGTTTTTTCCTTAAAACAATGTGAACTTTGTCCTCGAACGCCAGCGGAGGTAAAGGTCAGCATTTAGCGAGAAATAATGCTTGTTGCGTTTAGGGAGAAATTAAGAGATATAACAGCTGCATGCAAGACGGTAAAACAATATTTAAATTTTATTATAACTAGTTTCTGTGGGATGGTGCAGTGACTGCAAGTAATCGTGCAATTGGACGATAATTGCAGCTGCAATGCCGTAAGATTTCAGAAGATATTACCCTTTAGGAAGTGACAATAAAGTGAGCTGTTAAGGTGGACTAATTGGCTGGGGATGCCATCGTCTTCACAAGCGCAATGGTAATGTTTAACTTCGCCGCTAGTTTGCTCGCATATATTTGGTGGCTTGCTCATATAATATGATGTATATCATGTTAAGACTATTATAACTGAAGAGTATATATGATATCATGTTAAATTACTGTGCAAGAGATTCAAAAATATGATCAAGGACATAGTAATTATTTTAAACTATTAATCTATTTAACTTAAATTTGATTTGACAATGGATAACATAGAGATATATTTTTAATGCTGTATCTTATTCTTTTCAATCGGCATAAAATTATTATAACATGTTTTATTTTTGAACTTTTTTTTTTTACATGAGCGCTAACCATTCATGTCTCACCATCTTGTCGTTTCACCGCTTTTAGTTTTTTGATAGGTGCGAGGCACGATGTAATTGGGCCAATTAAACGGGCAGGCTTGGGCTCAGGTTGCCATTGCACGTAGGGGCTATCGGGCCCTGGCCAGGCACAGCGTGCAAGTAGTTCCAGACAGCTAATTAGCGGCCAAAGAACCCTGGAGGCCCCATTGGGAGCAAGGGATCCTATTTCCTCTACTATACAAGTCTTGGGAGCCCCCAGCTTCAAAACTTGGCGTGTGACTTAGGTCCTTTTGCTTTTTCGTGCAAGTGCAACGCTTCTTTTTTAGATATAACTAAAAATAAGCTGTAAGTATATATATATATATATATATATATATATATATATATATATATATTTATTTATTTCAACTATTATGAATGGGTCTCTACAATTTATTGTGAATTGGTGCAAAATCTTTAAGTATCACAAAAATTGTTGCTAAAAGGAGTAGGAAGGGCACTAAAAAGGAGGCAAAATTACTTTTTTGTAAAAAGGTTGAGATTGTGGGAACTTAAATAATCAGATTAAAAGCAGTTACTTGTAATATTGAAAGTTTTTGGGAGCTGATATTTTATGACATGGAACCTAGCGCGTGGCATGTAGAAACTCGCAAGCTCCTGGCCGACCAAATCTCTATTTCATCAGATTGCATTATAAAGTTTGGACAGCTTCTTTAGTTTTTTTTGAGGTCCGGGCTTCTTTAGTTTTTAGTCCTTCTAAACTATCTAACCTAGAAAAACAATCTTTATATCTTGCATGTTTAGTATTGGCTTAATTAAACTTAGGTTTTATAATTTTTTAATTTTCACCATCTATTCTCATCGTTCATATAATTGTTAACTAGAAAGATTTATTTGTGTGAAAGAATAAAGTTTTTTTAGAGTTAACACTAAATGCACAAGTCATAAAAGAATTATTTCCGTATATGAATGTTTGTAGGGACTAAAAATAAAAAAAATATTCAGGACGCTTCTAAGATGAATGCCCAACACAAATTTTTTTTTTTGGGCCTACTGGTCAAGCGACTGCCGGGCCAGCGGGCTATGGCGTGATTTGTTACAGCTCCACGGTTTAACCGCATGGTCTCAATCCACCTCATCCTATGTTTTAAAAAATAAAAATTATTATAAAATTTTAAATATCCAATTATCCTCATTCTTTAGGGCATAATTTTTACCAATCCATCGAATTGGATGTATGCAACTTGATGATGAATACTAAAATATTAAAAGATGAAACAACCTTCGGGACTGAGCTGTTATTTTTTTGTTATTTTTATATTTAAAAAAAAAATAGAATTTGCATGCAACTGATCGACAGTTATGATTGAGTTTTATGATCAGATGATGAAAATTATGCTCTAAGTAATATAAATAATTTTAAGAGACATAATTAAATATTTAAAATTTTAAGATAATTTTTACTTTATTTAAATATGAAGATAAACTAAAAATAATACATATGCACTGTAGCCAACCACATTCTAACATTTCTCTTAACATACATATAGATAATAAGTAGCCTTGCCTTAATGCGGTGAATCCGTCGTGGAGGTCTTACTAAAATCCGCGTGGACGTGGTCTTCCTTCTGGCGAATCCGTGGATTACTACAAATTCCATTCCGTCTCCAAGACTAGCTGCGTGAGAAAATTTTCTTGTTAAAATTGGATTTTGATGTTGGGAGGTGACGGAACGTACTCAAATTTGGACTTTGATCATGGGCCCCCCTCCGTCTGTTGGACCGCCACTTGGGCCCTGAGCTGGACCGGGCCCAGTGGTCATCAGGCACGTCTCCAGCCCGGCGGTGCTTGACCAGCAGGCCCAAAAGAAGGACAGGTTTGGGCCCATAAAAGTTTTATGCGAAAAGTTTACTGAAAGCATAATACCTGCTGAATTATCCGTGCTGCTGCACCACATTACAGCAAGTTTGTATATATATTTAAATTTTTTTAAGGTCGGAGCTCATATGTCCCCCATATTTATATAGACTGATCTTTGATCGAATGACATAAAAAAATTTAAAAATTCAAAAGTTATTATTAGATTTGGCCCAAGATATTTTTTAACTGCTCATAAAGACTCGATTTTTTTTTTTTTTTTTGAGTCATCTAACCATATGTCAACTTATATGGACACATGAGACATATGAATTCCGACCTAAAAAAATGAATTTGTTTTAACACCTGCTGCAATTTCCCGCTAGCAGGAGAGGACATTGCTTTGCACCAAGTATAACTCTGAAAGAAATTTGAGTCAGTGAATCATACAATATTTGGCAAGTCCGATTGCATTTTCTTTTGGGAACAGACCAATCAATGATTGTCGACCATCATACATATGGAAGGATTAAAAATTTGTTAAACAAAATATTTAGTATTGATGAGATGACACAATTTCACTGTACTATCTCACACACAAAGCAGTAACTCTAAAAGCCACACGTTCGAACCACTGCTCAAACAACAGTTATACATATTATAGCATCTAGTGGAGTATTGCAGCGAGCGTGACGGGAGGAAGGTTTCCCGGTTTTTCTCGTAATATTTGGACTCCCATAATAATAACCAACATGTAAATAGGTGTTACACTTGGACCAATGGTAACAATTGGAGTACGTATGGAGTAAAGGTGTTGGAGTAGACGATCCGAATCCCGTTTACATGCAGACCCATGTATTTGAAACTTCTCTATCTCCTGACCTATCATTTATCACTCGGAGTTGATAAGACAGGCACTCGTACGAGTTGATTGTGCGTAGGCGTGTGTAGAACCTGCGGCCCTTCCTATTTTATGGAGTGGAATTAAAGCTCTAAACCCACGGCCCTTCTTATTTTATGGAGTGGAATTAAAGCTCACTCTCTCTCTCTCTCTCAAGCCACCCTGTTATACCTTCGTGCTCAATGATTTAAAATTCTTTGTTTCATATTGAAGAATAGACGGATTTTTTAAGAATCTAAATTTTGTTTCATATTGAAAAAGGCCTTTTTTTCAATTCATAATGAGTCTTCAATAGAAGAAAAATATAAGGATTCTAAAAAGTAGCATCTTCTTTTTTCTCTTTTTCTCCCTTAAATTTTTTAAAAGAGAATAATAGGAGGATAAAAATATTTTTTGATGTGTCTTCGTATTTGAGTTCTTGTTGTCTTTTCGAATGAGATTATAAAAAGTAAATGTTTTTTTATAAAATTTGAATTAAAGAGATGATAACGTGACTCTTTTTAGAATCTAAATTCCTCTAAAATTGAAAATCCCAAAATAACTACCTAATGGAGCCTAAAATAATTTGACAGCCCTGAAGTTTTGCAGTCGACTTCGCTGAACCAAAACGTACTATGAGAAAATCATTTGGGTGCTCATTGATTTGACGGACTATATATGCAATATTTTATGGTATTTTACAGTATTTAAACCAAATTATGAACCCTTAATGTAAGTAATTAATTAGGAGACTGGATACTATAATGCAAACGATCCTCTCCCGTGAATTGTTAGAACGACGCAAGCAACTGCTCATCTGAATGGATTCATTTAATCCCAAGTTTTCGAGTGAAAGGGAAAGTGATTTGATCAGTACTGAATGCTAAGTTTAGTGATTTAGTATCGAATTATATGATTCTTGTTATGCAAACGCATGGAGATTGGATGGAACTGGGAATCCTTCAGAGCAGACCTGTGAATCGCCTGTTAAGGATTACCTACGTACGCGGGGTGATACATATGGAAGCCATTTCTCTTAAACCACATCATGCCTCACATCACATCCTGGCAAATGCACAACATATAAGGAAAGTGGACCTGCTAACTCCTACATGTTCATTTGTGAATGCATAGGAACGCCGTTGAAGAGAGATTATAGATATTGTAGGAACTAACTATTGCTGGTCTATACGTACGTGCGTTTGCTCCTTAGTTCGTTGACACTCCCTAAACATTAACCTCATCATTTTCCAACGTGTCCGGTGGATTAAAACCTAAATCCTTGTTCACATGGGACTAATTTATGTCCAATGTGGACAACAAACTAATTAATCCCCTTCACGGCCTAGTCTTGGCCATGGTTGCATGGTTGCATTGCTATTTGTGAGGGGTGTCATTAGGGACCATCAACAGGCCGGACTTGGGCCGGAGAAAATCTGAGGCCAGGCTCATTATAAATGTCAGGCCCAAGTCTGAGATGTCCACGACACGGTTTTAATTAAATCCATTTCCGTTACCATGGGGGGTAAGTAGGACTGTCAATGCATACCCGAGTTCCGATTATCTACTCCGTTTTCATTATTATTAATAGATACGGAACTCCATTAAAGACCACCCGTTAAGTTATAGAAAACGAAAATAAATTTCCGATAATTATATGAGTCGAAAAAAGAAACACTTATTTTCGCATCCGCTAATCTGTTTTCGTTTCCGAATGATCATGTACCTTATACATCTATCCATATACACACATTTATATGTATAAAATATTTAACAGTAATAATATCTCTTGACAGTTTGATAAAAGAAAGGCCACAGTAAGAAGTTGGAAAATTTTTAAGATTTTAATATGATTTTATGGCACATGTTTGAGTGTATTCATATGTATATTTAGATTGATAGATAAAGTAGATTTTAAAATTCAAAATTCATAGATTGTTAATTTTTACATATATTAAAACTTTGTAAGTTTAAATTTTTTAATCACTAGGAGAAAGTTTATCAAAAAGTGAATAATAATAATGATTTTAAATATCTTCTTAATATAACAATGATGATAGTGGAAACTTCTGTTTACTTCTGTTTCCGTTTTCGATTTTTGATTTAAAAGTAGAAATGGATGCAGAAGTCGAAATATTCACTTTCGTCTCTGTTTTCGTCTCTAATAAATCTTATAGGAAATGGAAGCCGAAAATGTACCATTTCTGTTTTCGTCTCCGACCCGTTGACAATCTTAGGAGAAACTAGTTCCAAGTGGCTTTTGCTAATGCGGAGGGTTAATCATAGATGAAAGGGCACTCGTATGGCTAATCGCCTTTGGCTTCTAGGCTGGATGGTAAAAATAACCTCCTCAAGCAACAAGTTGTGGTCTATGGGATTTCTTCCCTAGGGCTCAGATTATTTGTCCGAATATGGTGAAAATATTGCTATGTGAATTTATTCTCAAATTAAAAAATATTAAGTCTTGTAATACTCGAAAACCCTGCTCACTTGGACGCCATTAACTGGCCTACTCTTTCCTAGACCCAAAAGAGTTACACCCACCTATTCATTTCAGTATTGAAACTGGGAACAAGTCATGCTACTAAAAGATTGGGCAAATTAAGGTTGATTTCTAAGCATTTGGCTTTGATAGAACTATATATCACCCTCATTACCGTAATCACTTGCGCTTTACAATCTGTGTTTGATGAAACGAGAAGATTAATTAATTAGCAAAAGAGAACGGAAAAGTAGGGCAGATGCAGCTGATCAAAGAACTAATTAAATAAGTTTCAAATCCTTACATCGAGTGATCAGACAGGATGAGAAAAGTCCATCCAAATTTGGAGCAAGATTTTTCGTTATGCGAATAACCCCAAGTTGATCAAGTTGCTGAAACTAAATCAATCTTGTCACTTGGATTAGGAAACCTGTTTCTTAAATAAACCGGTGCCTCTCTACGGTTGTTAATATTCGTTCAAGCACATCAACTTGTTGAAATCGGCTTCTTTAGAACCTGCCCATTGTTCATGCGCTATCATCGCATTAAATTAATTACCTGCAAGCTGCACTCGATAGGATGTTAACAAGAATTAATTAATAATCTATCATATCAGTTTTGATTCGGTAACCACAGCAGCTAGCACTCGTTTTAATTCGATCACTTTAATTAGCAAGTTGGTAATCCATGGAAGTTCTTTTGCAATGGTAGGACGCCATATATGCATCATCCTCAGATATTAATCAGGAGCGATAATTTATTTTTCTGCTATCTTCGGTGTAAAATATTTTGAGCTAGTGAAGTACTATCAGCATGTGACTTAAGATTAATGTTATCTTGGTTTGATATTACGTTGAACTACTATATAGATAGTTTACAAATAAACTCACAGATTGCCATATGATGTTAAACTATTAGTTTACCTAGCGTAAGTTAGTTAACGGTGAATAAAATAGACTTAAAATTTGATGAAATGGTATGTTCTATTTAGTTTTCCATCAATGGGAACCTATTTTAGACCATTTTTTGTAGAATTTTTTCATATATATATATATATATATATTCTTTCTCCATCGACATTATCGTTAAGCCATTCATGGGGCACGGTCTTGTCATGGGATACTGGTTAAAAAGTAGCTAGGTCGGATGGTCACTTTAACTCTAATGTGATTGACAAAAGTTTACTCAACATTCCTTGCTATCACTTTGCATCTACATATGGTGCATAATTTTCAGATATTAATTCTGGCTTCATAGGCTCACAAGTGAAGGAAAAAGAAAAAAACAGAAGTAAAAAAAATAGACATGCAAAAAAGCATTGGCAGCTGATTCCATTCCATCTGGTACTAACCTCCTTATTCACATAATGTTTAACAGATAATGTAAACTATATACAGTCACGAATGGATTACTCCAACAAAAGAAAGATTCATTTGATCTAACCTGAAATTTAATGAGAAATGGAGAGAAACCCACTACAGTCGCTGTTGATCAACAGCCACACCAGACCTCAAAACAAGCCGTGCGGGACTTCCTAAGCAGTAAATAATGACAAGAAGATAAGAGGGCGGCCCCACCTTCACGGTTTTAAATTAGAAGGTGACCGAGCAATGCCGTGTGAAAGTAGAAGGCACTACAAGGAAGATAGATTTTGTCAGCGAGTATATGTCGACGGCTAAAGATACTTATTGACAAAAGACTATTAGTCGACGGCTAACAAATCACTGTTTACAATTGTCTTATATGTCGACGGCTTAACTAACCGTAGACAGATACCTACTATATGTCAGCGGCTGTAATGTAACCGTTGATATATGTAGTATATATGTTAACGACTCTGAACAAACCGTCGACATACATAATAAAAAAATAAAATAAAATGATAAAAAAATATATGTCCATGGATAAAACTTTAGCCGTGGACATATCCGTCGTTTGTCAACGGCTAAAGTTATAGCCGTTGACAAAAATTCTTACTCTCCCCACCCCGAGCCCTACCCCGAGACCTCTTTTTCCTGCATCCCTCTTTTCCCCCTCCTACGCCCTAACCACCGCCGTGCTCTCTCCACTCGGCTTGCCTTCTTCGCCGCTCACGTGGTCCCCGCCGGCCTTTGCTCCTCTCCCCATCCTCTCCCCGCCGGCATCCGCTGTGACCGCGCGCCAGCCTCTGCTCCCCTCCCCATCCTCTCTTTGTCGGCATCCACTGTGACCGCGCGCCGGCATCCGCTTTCGTTGTGACCGCTGGCCCCTCCCCCCGCTTGGCCCGCCATCCTCCCCCGCTCCTGTCGCCGGCAGTGGCCTCCCAGCTTCTCGACCTACCACCATCTACTGCTTCCATCGCCGGCCCCCTCCTCCCGCTCGGCCTGCTGCCTCCCCCGTTCTTGCCATTGGTGCGGGCCTCCCGGTCGCTCAGCCTGCCACCGTCTGCGGCTCCCGTCCACACCGCCGGGTTCTACTTCCCGTCCACACCGCCAAGCTCCTCATATGCCGGCCGCCGCTATCTCGCCGCTTCTCCTCGCTGGGACGCCAGCCTGCAGCCGCCAGCCCCAACTTTTCCACACTCCACCTGACCTTAACGCCATCGTCGCTGCTCCTCTCCAAGCTACGGCTAGGCAGCTTCGTCACTGCGCTGCTTGTCTCCACAGCCACTGGCCATCGACCATCCTCCTCAGGCCACCAGCCATCCTAGTTTCCACGGCCCGCTGCAGGTATAATTTTCTTAAAATCTTGATGTCAGACACAGCGCTCACGTGCAGTTTATCAGCTGCACATCACCTGTTTGGCAATTTGCCAAAGTGGAACGCAACTTTTAAATAGGCAGTCGCCTGGTTATCTAGCGACCTAGGGATCGTTTTCAATAGCATATTAAGTGACTGTGCAGTATGATTTCCTAAATTTTTACCACTGAGAGTTGCCTTGCCCAACAAGGAGCATACCCCTCATGTTTGGCAATAGACTGATAGACTGGGGGAAGTTTTATTTAGTTTCACAGCCAGCAGCAACAAGAGGAAGAGGATGGTGGTGGCGTCACTGCTACCCCTCGCAACACCCCTCTCTCTCTCTCTCTCTCTCTCTCTCGTGGCCTCTAAAACACCAGGAACACTGCTACCCCTCTAAATCAAGAATAATTTAGTTGATTGGAAGTCAATTTTTTTATCAACTTTGTCTCCAACCTTTAGGACGTGATCAACAAAACTTTTAGTCCGAAGTCACTTATGCATGACTTTTGATTTCTCTTAAAATTCTATTGTTACTTTGATATAAAAAGTTCAAATTTAGAAATTCTTGTTACAATAACCTAAAAACCAGCCAAAATACTACTTAAACAACTTCCAAGATTTAACATTCTCCTCTCAAAATAGTATGGTTGGCTGAAAACTCAGGAAGTTTGAAACTGCTTCCAACAAGAAACTGCACCAAACCACATGCCTGGCATTTACTCATCTTCCCCAACCACATGCCTGGCAATAATGGGACATGACTATGAGATTCTCCTTTTCCATTTCCTTTCTCTCTCCTCAATAATAAAATAATTATGAAAGGGAAATCAAATGGTTCCAACATTGATAAGCCAACTACAATGAGCTCACTTCTAATCAATGTTTTAAATCTAAATGGAGGTTCAAACACAGACATCCCTTTCCAATTTTTTGCAATCGAAAATTTGATGAAAAAAAAAAAAGAACTAACCATTCTAAGAAGGCCAAAACTAGCTAGTTACGTCGCCTTCTCCTATTTTTTGGCTGCTTTTGATGGATGTCAACAACTACGAAAAAGATAGAGTTAGATGGATAGAACTATCACTTGAGTGTCACGTGGGTGGGTATGAGCTAGTTGGACTTAATGGATGCCCTTAGCCCAATTAGCTGTCCTGCTAATTCTGTGATGGGGATAGAAAAGTTCAAATCGGTGACTTTAATTTCTACCGTACATATGTTTATTCGAGTGCATGCACCCTCGGTCAGTTCTTCATTCAACATTTTTTTTTAACTAGCCCCCAAGAATTACTGGCCATATATAAGTTAGTACTGATCTATTCAGTCGTGTTTATCTGTACTCTATCTTTACCTTGAGAGGAACCAGCTGCCTAGTGCAGTTCGTTCACCCACCTCCCTTACAAAAGGGAGGTCTCAAGTTCGATTCCCGGTTGGGGCCTAAAAACCCCCCAGCTATATGGCTTCAGTGTTATAGGGATATTTATCCTTTGGTCTGTGGGATTATTTCTCCAGAAATTTGACGGATCTGAAATTATCGCCTAATTAGGCGGACCCTTCGACCCGGCCAAAATTATCTCCTTTGGAGAAAATCTCAGGTTCCGATTGAACCTCGGTCGCGTGTAAATAGTTGTCAAGACCCGGCCTCCGAGCCTACAAAAAAAAAAAAAAAAAATCTTTACCTTGAGAGGAGGATAACCCACTACCGGTTACCCATCGAAGTAATTTGAAATTAACAAGTCATTTGGAATACTTTATCATATTTTAAAGTACTCTACGTCGAATCGATCGAGCAACCCTTAAGACAATGGCAGAAGTCATCACAATTGCTTTTTGGTGGTTCTAGGGGTTTCTGTGAATATTTTGAATGGTTCAACGTTGGCTCGGGCGCTGCAATAAAGTCAATGCCAATTACAAGTGGATCATCAACTATGAATATATAGTAAGCAAAAATTAGAGTCCCATGCAGTAGCTTCTAACTGCTCTCTCTGGCATGCACGGTTAGCCTGGCTAGTACTAGACAAATTCACCAAATTGATCCCAATAGATTGGATAGACGTTTCCTCATCCTCTCGTGGACTGCATGCAACATGGCGTTTAAAGTGAGGATTATAATACGTCATGCTGCGGATCAATTTGCATGGTGATTAATTGACAACCTTAAAGGAGTTCGATCGTATTCTATGTCGAGGTAAATTTTAGACTACATTATGATCTTCGATGATACAATCTTACCCATGTATGTGTTTTGGGAGTTGACCATGTCCATCCTGTTGTATCATTTGTTCATACTGCATGTTGCGGGAGATTATATAGATGACGGAATTCGCTTCTACATCAGTTGTAATTAATAGAGATATTACTAACGGAACCAAATTTTGCCATCTATAAATGACATTCTTTAGACTTGGACTTTTAACCTCCATAGAAATGGGATTGGATCCACGACTGCCAAAGTAATTCCAAGGAGGAGAAGACGACAGAGTTAATGTGATCTCAAGGAGCGTGTCAGCATCACAACTTGCTCAACAAGTTGTGTATGGCAAAGAAGACTACGCGGAATGGGATCGATGGCAGGCCGCTGACATCGATCACAGCATCATGATGATGATCAGAAGTTGGACGTGACGGACATTTCTAATTAGGGGTGCATGCAGCTCAATTAAAATTCGGAAACATCAGAAGAATCCATACAGGTGAAGCTGCCACCGAAACACCACCGTTAGTCCGTAAATAAAGAAACGTATTTATACAACCGTGTAACGTTTAAAAAACATGGAATTATACATGGTCCATGTAGAAAAATTAAATTAGAATTAAATTTTAATTATATAAATTAACATTGATGAGTCGAAATCTAGTCTATCATGATCAAGACTCACTACCTGTGATTGGATGGGAGAAACTTAGTTATTCTTACAAAAGAGAACACCGTCAAGGTCCTCCGATAACGATCTAGGAGATTCTCCTCCGATACTTAAGTTAGAAAACTGGAAAATACTAGAAAGAGACATAAGAAGGCTGGGTTTTTGGTTGTTGCATACCTTCGCATGTTGAACATGGGGATCCTTATAGAGCAGTATAGGTCCTAGTGGATCATCTTCAAGAGGTCAGTCCTGACCTGAATCCTTAGGTCGTAGTTGGATTGGTGTTAGGAAGGGCAAGACTTTCTAGTTCGGACTATTTTTCGAATATGGCAGGTCTCCGGGTCAAATTAGGTAGTCTCATAGGTATAGATCCGGAGCGGTCTAAGATTTCATGGATACATTCATGAACCATGTCTAAACTTATAAATGAGATAGTTTGTATGTTTGAGTAAGAATGCATTTGACAGCCTAGACTCAAACTTAAATTGGACAGGCCTACGGGTTTTTCTAGGCTAAATTAAATTCTTCTCTTTCACTTGTCTCCTCGTTCTTTGACGTATTCCGTATGTTAAGGAGCGATTCATATCCTCTGTATGCACCAGTTGGCTGACATCCTTTGATATTCTTGTTCGCAATTCTCCGAGGAGTCCCTTCACCTGTTGTGTCTCCTTGTAGCAAGTAACGCACGATGTTTGGGCTTTGTCAGATGCTTCATAATCCCTTGAAGGGGAGAATTGTCCTCAGTGCTCAAGTGACCGCACATTCTCGTAGAGATTATGGATTATGTTGCGAAGGTTGCTGAGGACCATAGCTTGTAAGGGCTCCCGCAGGCCACAACGGAGCTCCTCACCAGGGTTTAGATGACCTACCATATTCTGAGCAAGTATCGCTCGGTGGTGCCGTTTACCGCAGATTGTATCTTCTCGGGGCGTCAAGGCTACTGCGCCATTCACGCGGCCATGTTTAAGGTAGAGTTAAGACTGCCCATGGCTCCCTTCATTGTGCAATTGCTATAGTACTTCCAAATTGCTCTGACCAAGTTATTGCCAAATTCTTGGAGAATGGTAGTTGGCTTTGCCTTTCTAATTTGGGATATAGGTCATCCGGAGGTGATGGTAGACATATTCCGGCACCTCTTTCGTATCCGGCGGTGCGGCCCCCCAAGCGCTCATGGCTTTGCTCAATTCAAAGCTAGGGAAGAGGTACCGTAGGCATTGAGCACAAGATTCCCCCGTGCGGGGCGGAAAGATATTTTTTTCTGGATCGAGGGAAACTCTTAGTGGAAATGGTCCTTCTTGCTGGTATTCACACTTCCTTGATCTCATTTCGACGGGCCACTTGTCGCTATCAGTTCACAAGTCACCAAGAGGCACTGTGGCGTTTTTGGTTTGTCTGTGCCGCTGGATGATTAAGAGGAGGGCCCGGCCGAGGGCCCAAATGGTGATGTTGCGTTAGCCGGTCATTGTGGCAGGCGACGACTGTAGGTATTTGTTGGTTGGACGGCTCAGGATGCATCTATTTTTTTTTTTGCCGTACCTTGTATGCAGCTGCTTTGCAATATAACATACTTTTAACTTTACGGTCCATACTTTCCCTCTCTTCCTCCTTTTTACTTTCACAAGGTTTCAGGCTCGGCGATTGGATGGTCATTTTCATCTTGACACTTTTGTCGGCCCGGGCCCAGTTCTTACGGTGGAGGCGGTCACGGGATTGTTCAAGACACGCCACACCCCTGCAAGGTGCTCTTCATAATCGATGACCGACGCTGGAGGGATCACGGGCGTTGCTCTCAGGCTCTCAGCCCGTTAAGGTAGGTTACAAGAGTGGGGACTGCAAGTCTGCGATGCAAACGATCGTCTCCCATGAACTGTTAGAACGATGCAAACAGCTGCTCATCTGAATTGATTCATCTACTCCAAGTTTTCGAGTGAAAGGGAAAGGGATTTGATCTCTGAAAGTTGAGTTTAGTGATTTAGTATTGGATTGTATGATTCTTGCTATGCAAACGCATGGAGATTTGATGGATTAACTGGGACTCCTTCATAGTTGACCTGTGAATCGCCTGTTAACGATTACGTACGTTGGGCAGATACTTGGCATATATAGACGACAACGAAAGTGGACCTGCCAACTCCTGCATGTTCTCATTCGTGAATACTAATGAGCGGCGTTGACGAGAAATTATACATATTCTAGGAACTAACCATTGCATGCATGCAGGTCTACACGTCCGTTTTCTCCTCTGTTGACACTCCATAAACATTAACTTCATCATTTGATTCCAACGTGGCACAGACTCTGATGGACTGAAAGTGAATTAAACAAGGAAACATCCTTATTCGTAAGGCAACTTTTAATTTAAACCCTATGTGGACAACAAACTATAATCCCCTTCAGGGAATATAGTTTTTGTTCACAGTGCAGATCACTGACATGATTCTGTTGTAGTTTGTGAGGGTTGTCAGCGTGAAGGAGAGTTAACGGGCCGAAACGGGGCCGGGCAAAATCTGAGCCCAGAATGATTACAGCGATCAGGCCAAAGCTAGTCCGGCACTTCCACTTGTATATATCTTAGGGCAAGATGCGCATGTCATCTTTTATTTCAGCTCGATCAACTTGGGATGATGATGACCACGGTGGAGGTCTTAAATCTATTTCCTGCGCTCAATTCCAAGTGGCCCTTACCAATGCAGAGAATCACACCACAGATGAAAGAGTAACACTTGCTACACTGACCCCAGTGCTAGCTGCACTTAAGGTCAATACTATTACTCGGCTCGGCCCATTAAAGGAATTTTTTTTACTCTTCATTAATGGGGTTTGATTTTTTTACTTTTCAGATTTTTTTTTGAGTCATTCGATTCGAGATTAACCCGTAAGGACATAAAGGACACATCAGGACCTACTTTAAAATTAATTCAAAAATTAAAATAAAAACTCGCTGCATTGAGGTGGCGTCAGTGCAGCAAGTGTTACTCTAGATAAGAGGGTGGTCATGGCTCATTCGCTATTGAAACCGTCAGACTAGGCACGTTGCTAAAAGATGACTTAGACGAGGCTAATTAAGGTTGATTCCTAAGCATTTCGGCCTCATCAATGTAATCCCTTGCGCTTTACAATCTGTGTATGATGACACGGAGGAGATTAATTATCTAAAGAGAACGTAAAAGTAGTGCAGATGAAGCTGAAAGAACTAATTAAATAAGTTGCAAATCCTTGGCAATGTGTAGCATCTTGAGTGATTAGACGGGATGAGAGAAGTCAACTCCAAATTTGATGGAGCAAGATTTGTCGTTTGTGCTAACAAACCCAAGTTGATCAAGTTGGTTAAACTAAATCGATCTTGTCACTTGGATTCGGAAATCTTTTTCCTACAAACTTGTGCATCTCTACCTTTGTTAATATTTGCTCAAGAGCGTCTAGTTGTTGAAATTGATATAAAACATAGAGGAATGATTCTCTTACTCACGATAAGGTCGAATTCTACCGTCAAGGATATTTTTTCACTTTACTTCTTTCTCATTTTACAGGAAGAGCAAAGTAAAAAGTATTCCTGACTGTGGGACTCAACCTCACTGTAAGATCGAGTTCACTGAATCACTTTTCTAAAATATAAAAATGTCCGATGTTCGTGCCTTGGTGTCTCATTAAAATTACCTTCAAGCTGCACTAGATAGGATATGAATAAGAATTAATTAACATTCTATCCATAATACCAATTCTGATTCAGTAATGCTCAGCAGTACTAATTTTTGCTCACTTTAGTTAGCAAGTTGGTAAGCCGCCAACCTTCGGACATCAGAGGGATGTCTAAAGTTAAAACCATCTCTCTCTCAGTGAGTCCATGATCAATGAATAGAACTTTATCCTAAAGCAAGTGCAATCTGCATTTTCGTTTGGGAAGGAAGGCGGTTCACACTAGGTCCTCGATCGGTTATACGTTGGTCGAACATAGCCTTCTTTGGGTGAAGACGTGAAGAAAATAAAGAGGGTTTTTGGTATATATACACTTCAAGAATACTGTATTTGCATGTATACCACCAACTCTCACGCATTAGAATTAATATCCCTAAAATCTTTAGAAAGTTGCATGTATACCCCTCAATCTAGTGATGTTGTATAATTACCCTTAAATTCATTAATATTTTGTATATATACCTCTCAATTCACTAAAATCTTGCATTATGAATCCCTAACACCTCCGATGATATCATGACTTATGCAATGTTTTTGACACATTTCATTGAAATTCACCTAAGTTTGATGGGAGGGATATAAATGCAATATTTGAAGATTACAGGAGTATTGATGACAATATATGAGAGTTGAAGGTATACATGCAAATATGATGTTTTTGAAGGATATATATGCAAAAAATCCTAATAAATACTACGCGTGACTGACATTAGCACAGGGGCATTTGCGTATATAATATAAATTCGAGGCTTTCCGACATTAAGAGAGAAAGAGAGAGAGTGATTGAGATTACAAGTTAGATTGAGACCGTCTACTCTATCTTTTCTACATCATTGGTGTTCTACTTCATCCTATTAGTTCAGTTATTATAGTAAGAGGAAAGTAGAGTCTAAAAAAGCGAAAAGTTTCTACGTTTTAAATATTCTAGACCACTCAAAATGAGTAGAATACAAGTAATATAGAAAAAATAATGTAGACGATCTCAATCCAAGTCGGTGATGGTAGACAACAGTGCAGCTGTGGGAGTCGGAGGTCAGTTTTTCACGATGCACAGTAGAGGTTTAAGAATAAGGCTTTTTTCATCACAAGTTGAAAAATAAGTTGGTGCGGCCTAATTGCAGGGGGCGCCATGCATCATTCTCAGAGATAAATCAGGAGTGATAATTTATTTTTCTGCTATCTTCAATGTAAACTACTTTGAATTAATGAAGTAATATTAGCCTGTGACCTAAGAATGTTAATTTGGTTTGATATTACGTTACATTACTATATATAGTTAGTTTATAAATAAAATCAAATATTTTCATATGATGCTAAGCTATTAGGCTACTTAGCTTGAAATTAGCTCATGGAGAATAAAATAGATTTAAATTTTGATGAAATCATATATTTTATTAATTTTATTTTCAATCAGTAGGAAACCGGGAACTATTTTAGCACATTTTGAGGAGAACATTTACATATATTCTCCATTGACATTATCACTTTCCCACGTTCAGTTATTGTTGATTAAACTAATGAATTTTTAAAATGGATTAGGAAAGGTAGTTGTCAAGCAACAAAACAATAATTTTCAAGATGATTTGTTTGTTGCTTTTTGGTTGAATGGTGGGACTGCTGTTCGTATCTGTTTTTACATGTCAAAATTAATTGGAAGATAATTGATGAAAGAACTAAGCTAAAATAGGATGAATCAACATGATAACAAAAAGTTAGAGTCATGATTTTCCTTGATTTGCCCCAGAAATATGAGGATGCGAAAGAGGGTGGGACAGTCACTTTAACTCTTAATGTCATTGACACAAGTTCTTTTTCTTTTTTCTTTTTTTTCTTTTTTTTTTCTTTTTTTTTTTTAATCCAAAAACAAATCTAGGACTTTAGGCCATCGTTGACAAAAGTTTACTCAACGTTCTTTGCTACCTCTTTGCATGTACGTATGGTCCATCATTTTCAGATATTCTGGTTGCATGGGCTCAAAAATGAGAAAAAAAATCAGAAGTAAAAATAGACATGCAAAGAGGAATAGACAGCTGATCGATTGCATTTGGTACTAACCTCTTCATTCACATGATGCTTAAAGTTAGTGTAAACTATGAACACTCAGCCCCAATTTATTTGCAAAATTAGTTATCTAGAATTTTTTATCCGGAATAGCGATACTAGAATAAGGAACGTTTAGCTTTGATAGTTTTATGGGATCCAACGACGGAATAAGAAGGATAAACAATTCTTGGGTCTAGGGTTGGATTGTTTATTTTCCTTATTTTAGTATAAGCAATTCTAACGCGGTATAAATCATTCTGCTCGTCAAAATAGAATTAGTCTTATTTAAAGAATAAGAAGTCTTATTTTTCTCTAATTCTGCAAACAAAGTGAGACTAATTGATTACTCCAACAAGAAAAAAATTCGTTTGATTTAACTAGTAAGTTAATGAGAAAGCTAGAGAAACCCGCTACAGTTGCTTATGATCAACAGCCAAACTGCCCACATCAGATCCATACAAGCCGCCCGGGACATCTTAAGCAGTAAATAATGACAGGAAGATTAGAGGGCGACCCCACCATCACGGTTTTCATTAGAAGGCGATGATCTTAAACGATCAGTTGATACACGAACCTTTAATTTCTACCCAACACAACATATGTTGAATTTGTAGCAAACAGCTTCATGTGACTGCGGGATGATTCTAATGAGGTGTTTAGGGTGTCAGATGTGGAGGGAGAAGTGCTGAAATATGATAAAGAGAACCTAGCTACATTAAGCGCATACTCTTAATTTGCAAATGTCAGTGCATATCGAAGAGCTATGAGACACTATATATGCATCCTAGTTCATTGAATTCTTCAATATTCAGTATTTTTTTTAAACTAGCCTACAAGAATTACTGCCCATCAGTTAGCAGTGATCTAATCAGGACTGTCTCTTTATCTTTACCTTGAGTGGATGATAGCTCCACTCATCTCCCACACCGGTTACCCATCCAAGTAATTTGAAATTAACAAGTCATCTTGAGCTGGTGGTCTTGTTGCATCATCCAGGAATTGAGCAAAAAAATACACGACATCAAGAGCCGAATAGTTAAACGTACGGTACCACTCTCTGCCATTGGGTTTCTTCGTAACCACTACCGTTGGGTTTCTTAGCACACATATGTTGTACTTGATTTATTATTGCCCGCAGCCTATCTTATCCAAGGTCTTCCACTATTATGGGTGCATGGTATGCAGCCACAGTAAGCCATGAACACAAACCTCATACTAAATTATGGATCGTGGGCTACCAACTCCTGAGTCCTGACATGTGATTTTCCTACTACACACGCCCATCGATCTGGATTCTGGACCACGAGTTTAATTCTTTATGGTGCCTTCATGGTAAAATAAGGAGCCTATGGTAGGCAAATTCTTTAAGAATTAATGAGAGAAGTAGGCCTCCATTCCATGTATATGATCCGTACGGGGCACCTTCCCCCCTGCGGTGGCAGAACTCATCAGTACTTGCACTGGAGGTTCTAATTTCTTTGAATATTTTGAATGGTTCAACGACGGCTTGGGTCCTGCAATATTAAAGTCCATGCCATTACAAGTGGATCATCAACTATGAATATATAGTAAGCAAAATTGTGAGCTCTAGCTTCGAACTGTACGTTAGATCTCAATGGTATGCACATTTCATGGTGCACCACCGCATCAAATTGATCCCAGTAGATTGCATAGACCATTTCCTCATCCTCGTGGACCGCATGCGACGTGATGCTAAAAGTGAAGATTATATTACGTCATGGTGCGGATCAATTTGCATGGCGATTAACTGACAAGTTAATTTGAAGGAGTTCGTGTTCTATGCCCATATGTATATATGGGAAACATATACCTTCCTGTTATGCAGCAACAAGAAGTTTTCTATTAACAGATTGAAAATAACCATCTGATCCCCATGACTCCGAAGGGAATATTAATCAGACGGCACGGCATGTACGAGTAATCGAGTGGGCCCCACATGCTGCAGGGTTTCCGCCCGCTGCCCGCACGTTGCGAGATTTTTGCTCGCAGATTGCCATGTTAGCGGAAATTCCAGCTGCGACTCTGCGCAACACTAACCCTGGAAAAAAAGGGTCTTCCTGGCAGGTGACATTAGCCATCAGATATAAAGCAGACGGTCTATAAGTTTTGTTACTGCTAAGAAAAGTTAAATATATTCTTTTCCTAAACTGTCGATATTAGGAATGAAAATATTCTTTTGAGAACCAAAATAATGACCGAATCCTGCTTCGAAAGGACGACACCAACAAACCACTTGTGTAGCTTTCGTGTGTCAAAAACGAAAGTAACCACTTGGACTCGTAACCCCCATGGAAGTGGGTTAGATCTACGACCGCCAGACTAATTCCAAGGAGGAGTCGACGACAAATTAAGTGGGTGTGATCTCTCTTCAAGTAGCGTGTCAGCATCTCAACTTGCTCAACGAGACCACCATGCTCCCAACTTGACTGCATGGCAAAGAAGCTACTACACGGAATGGGGATCAACTTGGTGGCAGTCCCGGAACAATCACATCATGATGATGATCATCAACATCATGTACCATCGATCATTGGCATATTAAGATGCCGAGGACTTTGTCAAGGATGCCCATTCACACTTGAATTGAGATCCTCCTCTCAGTGCAAGGTTTAGATCTCGAGTAGTGTTTAGAGAGGAGTTTTTCAAGAGTTTTTTTACTGTGTATCAAGAGTTTCTTTTTAAATTATATTTTTATTTTGCACTGACTAAGCTCAATCTAAACTTCTATTTTTACACTACTTAAGTTGTTAAACCCCCGATATGTGGTAAAACTGCTTTCCTCCTTGTCAAATACGTTCATTTTTTGCCAGATGCGGAAGTCGGACAAGTAACATAGTTAGTCCAAATAGATAAATAAAAAAACCTATTTTTGAAACCGTGTAACGTTAAAAAGACATGGAATTATAAAAAGTTCATAAAGCAAATTAAAATAGGAATTGAATTGCTAATGTCTAAATTGACATAAAAAAGGGACAATAAGTTCGACGGAAGTGGAACTACTTTGTTACGAGGTAAAATACCCTGCACAGTTGCGTGTTCAGGTTTGCGGAAAAAGGCAGTTATCGTGGGGTGTTTAGTTATGCCGAAATTTAAGCAACAATTAACAGAAAACCTAATGCATTAACCACCCTCAAATCCACCAGATTTTGGCGTCCTTAACAAGAGCCCTCCATGTTTAAGAAAGAATTTTTGTGTATAATATATTTGTTTAGAAAATCTTTTGTTAAAAATTGAATGTCTTGTTCATGGAGATTTTACTGCCAATTAAAACGGAGACTTAATTACTTGGCACGTTTCCCCTTGGTTTAATGGCATAATCCGTTGAAAATAAATTTATTTTCTCACACCAAGTAGATATTTGCATCTGAGTTCTCAAGAAATTCTTCTTTATGTTACCAAATATGTAATCTTTCCGACTAAATTAGATTAAATAAAATCTCTCTTTTTTTTAATTGAGTAATACTTGTTGTAGCACAAGCAGTGCAGTTAGATCGCTCAAGTACGTGATCTTATTTTTTTTCTCAAAATTTTTTCACCTTTTGATCACCGATTGGAGGCTACATATATATGTTGAGTCAAGATAGCTCCCAATTTTGCAAATTTTTACTTTTTATTTAAGATTATTTTTATTTTTTATTTTTTATTTTTAAATCGTTCGATCAAATATCAGATTGTGCGATATAATAGAACCCACCTAAAAAATTTTCAAAAAATATATTCTTTTAAATTAATAATACCACAGTCAATATAATACTGACTGAACGTGCAGCAAATTATTCTCTTGAAATGTATATGACCTTCGATCAACCAAGTGGGCCCTGCTACAGGAGAAATTCACCGCGTTCTGCGGTGGGTGCCGTCTGATTATGCTAACCGTTTCGACGACTTAAGATTTTGGTTGTGGGCCACGTCTACGAATCCCCCAAGAGCCACGTGTCGGGCACGTAGCAGTAGCGGGAAGAAGTAAAAACCCAAGCCGGCCGGAGCCCGACCCGTTCCGCGTATATAAAGGGGCGTGGGATCCCCCCGTTTCTCTTCAACAAATTCCCTCCTCCCTTGTCTAATAACAAGAGCACTCCTCTCTCTCTCTCTCTCTCTCCCTCCCTCCAAATGCCCCAACACACCAACGTCTAAACCTACACCTCTTCTCTATCTACCTCAGTTGTCTATGTTCTGCCTTCTTCAGTGGTCTCCCTGACTGACTGATTGGTGAAGCGCTCTCATCCTTTTCTCGCATTCTTCAGGCCTCAAGGATGGTGAAATTAGAATATGATGAGGTCCGGTTAATTTCTAAGAAAACGAGTCTTTCCCCAGTCGATGGGGTTCCTCCGTTTGTTTCCTCACTAGCATGCGAAGCCTAACATTTGAGTTTTGCTCTCTGCAGCGTGCAGAATTCGTTTTGAATTCTTGCGGTTTGAAGCTGTTTACCTACAGATGGATCCCAAGGAAGGAACCTGTTGCCTTGGTCTTCCTCTGCCATGGTACATATGTGTGTCCTTATGCTACACTTGTTTTATTTCTTCCCGTTCACAGCTAGGTATGATTAATGTATCTTTACTAGTCTCTCTCAAAGCTCACAAATATCCCCCTCTGCTTAATCTATGGTCCAGGATACGCTATGGAGTGCAGCATGTCCATGAAAGGTAATTCCACAATTAGAAACCTGGTATTGATCATGAGGGCTTCCCTTGTCCCCTAATCGATGCGCCATTCGAATCACTAGTTATTCGAGTGCATAAATGAGTAACAAACGAACGGTTTAATCCAGGCACGGCAACCCGGCTAGCAGAGGCGGGTTATGCGGTGTACGGCATCGACTACGAAGGCCACGGCAAGTCCTCGGGGTTGCAGGGCTACGTACGAAGCTTCGACAACGTGGTTGAGGACTGCTCCCACTATTTCGCTACCATATGCGGTGAGGACACAGTTGCTGCGGAGGCTGGCGTTCGTCCATATATCATACATGCTAGACTGTTCTGTTGATCGCAAGGACCCCACACTTCCCTTAACTAGTTTGGTTGTGCGCTTGCAGAGAAGCCGGAGAACAGGGGAAAACGGAGGTTTCTGCTAGGCGAGTCCATGGGGGGAGCTGTGGCTCTCCTACTGCACAGGAAGAAGCCTACCTTTTGGGACGGTGCCGTCTTGGTGGCACCCATGTGCAAGGTGCGTTCCTCCATCCTGCTCCCTCTCTCTCTCTCTTTCTCTATCAGGCTTAATAGTTTTAAGCAGCCACGAGAGCTATCTTTTTCTTACCCTCCTCTCTTGCAACCTGGATGTGTGATTTGAGTTTGTTTTTGTGACTCAGATTTCTGACGAGATGAAGCCGCCGGCAATATTTGTCAGCATGCTGGGAACAGTAAGCCGAATGTTTCCAACCTGGAAGGTAGTCCCCACCCAAAATATCATTCAGATCGCCATCAAGACGCCTGAGAGAAGGGAGGAGGTAAATAGACACGTCGAAACTTGCTTAAACATGTGCAAACCAAATGCTTATATATGCCCGCTACCTAATGTTGCTCTTAATTAACAACCCTCGCGGGTGCAACCAGATCAGATCACCCACCAATAAGTACAAGATGTGAAACAATGGCAAACGCATATACAATTAATTATCGAGCTTAATTACCCCTTAATTTCATTGGCAGGTTCGTCGCAACCCCTACTGTTACAAGGGAAGGCCCCGCCTGAAGACCGCGCATGAGCTTCTCATGGCCAGTATAGACGTAGAGAACAACCTTCACCAGGTACAGATGTCGCTTCTAGTCCGCCACTGTGATTTGCTCTCTTCCTTTTTCTAACTCTCTCGACTAAAATAGTTTACATCGTGCCGTGCCTGTTATCTTAATTGTTCATGGAGACCCTCCGTAAGTAAGATCCTGTTCTACCATGCGTGCAATTAATGTATTAATATAATATGACACGTAATATTTTAAAGAACACACGTCATAACTTACTTTGGCCGCGTGCTAGTCACTGTGCATGCCATGGGCATCCGTTGCCCTGCGTACCTTCCCCCAACACAGAGACCCAGAAACCAAACCCTAACATCCCTTGTGTCTGAAAAGTTTCGATCTCCCGATGTAAGTTTAATAAAGAGGAATCTCGATGTTCAAAGAAAAAAAATAAATCTCGTACGAGGCTGCGAGCTCGTTGTTGGCGCGTGGCAAGCCCGCGGGCGTGGACAGTGCCTGGTGCGCCCGTCACATAATCCCATTTTACAGAGCTGAAAGCTCACACCACGTCTCTCTCATCAGTCTCTCTTTCTAAAAAAAAATCACAGTAGGCTGCCGTACCCTCGTGCGCGGAGTCGTTACTGTCATCCCGTAATAAATAAAGAATGGCTATTCCCTTATTCAGGTCTCCCTGCCGTTCATCGTCGTGCACGGAGGAGACGACATCGTGACGGACCCGTCGGTGAGCAAACTGCTGTACGAGTCGGCAGCCAGCAGGGACAAGACCTTGAAGCTGTACCCGGGGATGTGGCACGCCCTCACCTCCGGCGAGCCCCAGGAGAGCATCGACCTCGTCTTCTCCGACATCATCGCCTGGTTGGACGCGAGGGCCATGGACCGCCGGCTCGCAATGTTGGAGATGGAAGCCAAGTCCAAGCATGACGTCCGATTCACGGCTCTGCATGGAAGGAAGCAGCCGCACGTGTCCCCTCCTTGACAAGTCCATAGATTGTACGTAGGTTCGTTTGGGATCCATGGTGATGCGGACGGTGGTGAGTCCGGTGGCCGGTTGCTTACCGCCTCTCACATGGTTTTCCGTCGCGCCTGGCAGTTTCCTTTCTCCTTTCTCCCTGTTTCCGTTGGTCGTTGTAAGTTCAAGGTGGTTGTCCGGCTCCGGCCAGAATAAAATGCTGTAAAAAGAGCCGGCGAGCGAGACATGAGCTGATGTAAATTAAAGGTTTTTATAATAGAAAAAGAGTGAGATTATTAGAAAAGATTTGTCTTTTATAATTATTTAAAAATAATATAACTCCTACAAATGTCAGGCCGTTGACACCCCTACCAGTTGGTGTTTAACGGTGTGCTACCCACTTATTAATCCCCCTTCACAGTGCAG
The DNA here is from genome assembly GCA_030544215.1 of Zantedeschia hybrid cultivar. Taxonomy (NCBI): domain Eukaryota; kingdom Viridiplantae; phylum Streptophyta; class Magnoliopsida; order Alismatales; family Araceae; genus Zantedeschia; species Zantedeschia hybrid cultivar. Next base: position 7,180,853 of record JARZZO010000005.1, read on the forward strand.
ATCAAGGCCATCATTGCGTGATTCCACTGTTATCTGTGAGGAGTATCATTCAGGAGTGTCAACAGGCCGGACTTGAGCTAGAAAATACATTAGCCCAGTCTCATTAAACATGTCAGGCCCAACTCTAACACGTCCACTAGTATCTTAGGACAAGGTGCATGTTACAAGTTGGGATGATGATGACCATGATGATCAAATTGATAAACCATAAGGTGGCCGATGTGATCAATTATTTTGTCTTTTTCGTATTGGAACTACATGGTATGTATACACGGTCTTAAATCCATTTAAGTTGCAAAGGGACGAATCATGCATAGACGAAAGTGTAGCCATTGCTACTATTAATGTCAATATTCAAACCCTGAACAAGGCGTTCTGCGAAAAGATAAGGCTAAACAAAGTTGATCTCTTGGCATCTGGCTGTAACAGACGTATCCCCCTCATCACCATAAAAGGGATACGGAAAAGCTGGAGAAATGTAGTTGTAATAAAGAACTAATTAAATAAGTAACAAATCCTTAACCATAACGTAGCATACCAAGTGATCAAACAGGATGAGCTAAGTCAACTCCGAAATTGATGGAGTAAGATTTGTCGTTTATGCTCTTAACCCCCAGCTTGAAACTAAATCAATCTTGTCACTTGGATTAAGGCCTACTTTCCATAATCCTGTGCGTCTTTATAGGTGTAAGTGTACTACAGCGCACCAAGTTGCAGAGATTAACATATATAAGACCTGCTTATTTAAATAATACCCATCTTCATGCGTCATAGACAAGCAGTAAGGGAGCTTGTTCAATGTACAGATTATAAGCTTAATAAGGTTATTCTAAAGCAAGGGCAATGTGGATTTTTATTTGTTCGGGAAGGCGAGTCGTGTTGGGTTCATAGAGCTTGCAGCTTAATGTAAGTTTTCTAGTTTTTCGATTAGACGAACCATAGCTTTCATCGATTGAACAGGAACAAATTAAAATTTGCTATGACTGACGTTAGCAAGTGGTGTTTGTATACTAACTAAGCTCTTAATTAGAGCTTTGGACCGCTCAGAGAGAAAGATTGCGAAGTCGATGACGACAGACGGCGCCACTGCACGTGTGGGGGGCTGAAGAGCATTTTTTTTATGGTGTGGATTTGAGGGTGAAAGTTACGGTGTGGACTAATTGGAGTGGACGCCGTCGTCCTCATATATAACACAATTAGTAAGAGTGACGATTTCTCTGGTAGCTTAAGCGTAGAATCATTTGAATGAGATAATATTAATTAGCATGTGTCAAGAATCATTATAAGATATGACATTGTGTTATATTAGTATATACTATAAGAATAATAAGAACTGACGTCGGCTTATAGCCGTCTCTAAAAGGGATTACACCATCTCTAATACTATTAGAGACGACTTTTTAGTTGCCTCTCAAGTCATCTCTAATAACCCCTTGGTGAACTTATAAGAGACGACATTTCTCAAGAAAGTCATATAAGAGATAAATTGTAGTCGTCTCAATAAAAAAGACTTATTAATGATGATGTTACATCCGTCTCTTAATAAAAACTTTTGTAATGACTACCATCATCTCAAAAACAAGCATTTGAGCCAATGGTTTCACTGTCCCTTAATATTTTTTTAGAGATGGCTCAATGTCCATCTCTATTAATTTTATATAGCTGTCTCATATATATATATATATACCCGACATTTCAAAATTGTCTCTGATATGTTGGAATCTCGTCAAACAAAGAATGTGGCCACTTTTAGCCGTTCCAAAAGATGTTAATAGAGACCACTTTTGGCCATCTCAATAAAAAAAAAAAAATAGTGATAGCTTTTATCTGTCTCTTATTATAATTATTTGTGACCTAAAGTAATTATTAGGGTCAGTGGTTCCATCTTCTCTTAAGAGATTTTCGTAGACAACTTAACATCCATCTAGTAGCCATCCTTAAAATTTAAAAACAATATCTAACAAGCAATGGGGTTGATCTATAGCTGTCCCTAAAGATTATAAGAGATGCTTAAAGCTACCTCAAATTTTCTTCACAGACACCTAGAACCATCTCTAATAATTATCAAGCACAAAAAGAACATATAAATTTACAAATTTAACAATACTTCTATCATGAACAACACAGATAATAAAACAATCCATCAATTAAATATAAAGAAGATAAGTCCTAAAATCAAAGTAATCAAGTTCATGTACGAAAAACAAAATAGTTCATATACCAAGTTTACATATTGAAAATAAAACAAATAGTTCATACACGGTCTTCACGCGCTAAAATTAAAATAAGATAAATATCAATCATCATCTCAATTCTTTGCACCTTCATTATCTTCCTCATCCTGGTAGTCCCCATTTTCCTCTCACCATCCTCACCTATAGTAGCTTATTGTGGTGATAGTCTTACAGTTAAAAGTTCCTCAAGTTGGTGCAGCCTCTGCTCTATTCTTGCTCGAGTCTAAGTTTGTAACTCTATAGGTTGCGTTTGCTGATCAATAAGAGACTTCAACCTTTCAACTTCAAAGGTCTACTTAGCATGTTCGGATTGAAGTTATTGGTAGCTATTATTATTATTTCTGCCATCAGAAGATTCATACCATATATTCGACGTCTCACCAAATCCCGCACAATAGAACGATCATGTCTATCTTGTCTCATTATTATTGGGATCCGGACGGTACGCGAAAAATGCAGCGGAATCGGATAATAAAAACATCCTGCTTGATGTCCAGATCTAATTTGAAACAAAAATCGAAAAGTCGTGAGTGATCAAATCATCGTGTGCAGATTTAAATTCACGTCCGTGTCGGTTCTGTCGAGGCAATGTCGCTAACCACACAAATGTCCGCCTTCCAGCGGTATCTACGAGATCTTATAAGACGGTTCGTCTTCGCTCTCTCTCGTCCAGATTAGCATGCTCACTGAAGATCCTTTGCCACAATAATATCCAAAACACGCGGACGATGAATTCTCGACGTTCGAAAATTGCGTTCAGTGGAGATAAGAGGCACCTGGCGCCCTCGGGGGGTGGGGGAGGGGGCGCCCAGAGGAGGAAAGAGAGAGGGGGGGGGCTAGTAGGGTGAGTTCCTTAAGCTTAGCCCAGGATTTCTACACTGTCTTTCTATATATTAAGTCGGCGCGACTTTTCACAAAAATCTCCGAATTAATATAAAACCCACTAAAACACCACCGATTGAGAATCTATATGCATGTGACCCTCTAGACCTATTGACCAATTCGATTTTCAACCTGTTAGGTCCAATAACAATTTATTGACTTATAGTAATTAATTAATATCTTATATTAATCAATTACTTAACCGAATTAACATCTCATGTAAATTTGACCGGATTTCTGATCAAGTTGGGTGCCAAGCAACACCGCATGATCCCAAAAGGTACTTGAGTTCAATAATCCACTCATGAAATCTGTCTATCCACAGTTACCACGTGACTATAATATTTCATTCGCACAATGCTCTCGAGATGTCCTAGGACATGGTCAATTGTTAAACCTTAGTTAGTCAACTCACTTGAATCTGACTCCGCTGTACAATATCAGAAAAAATCCTTTCTGATATTATGTCTGCTCTAGCCAGAGACTCATAATGATGTATTCTAGAGTATTTTCTCTCTAGTTACTTGAGAGCGAATGATCCTATATTGAAGACACAATCACCTTCGAAGGTCTTCCGCTGGATATGATCCTTGATTATTAGAGATCTAACGGATAGGAATTCGTGAACCAATGTCAAAGCTTAGAAATCCACCGATAAGATGTCTTTGGTGTCTCAAGTCCAATGATCAACCACGCCACTGTAACGATGAATCAAGTCGGCTGACAATCAGATAAATTACTATCCAGCGATTTATGTCAGATCAATTTAGTGAACTTATTCTCTAATGAGTACCTACAGGTTCACCATAGTATCTCTACATAGGTGACTAATCAGATCAGTCATCCCCGTCAAAGGAGTTGAAATAACCTTTACTAGTCTTATCAGATGTTTGATGTCCTTCTCAAATATCTTAAGATTAGGAACAATTAAGAATGTACGTTTATAAGTCATCAGTCCCATTATTATGATCTCATCAAGAATTTTATTATGCACAATAATAAATATGCCAATCTTCATGATGTAATTTATGTCATTTATCAGTGAACCAAATTATAGTAAGTACCTTATGATTGACTTTCAAGATATATAACCCATTGATCGCTTTTGTTTGTGCATTCAAAAGTTTGAAAAGAAATATCATAAGTAAAAATAGGCACGAAGAGGCATACATATGCAGCGGATCCATTCCATCCGGCAACTAAGCCTCCAACCACATGATGTTAAACAGTTATCCGATAATGTAAACAATGATCATAATATGGAATATTAGTCCAACAAGAAAAAAGAATCTTTTGATATTTAGCCAGTACGGAAAAAAAAATATGGGAGAGAAACTTCTCTATATATCATTGCACATAGCGACAGCCACAAGACATAGAAACAGGCCATCCCGGAGTTCCTAAGCAGTAAATAGAAACACAAGATAAGTGGGGCGGCGCCACCTTCTTGGTTTTAATTAGAAGGTGCTGATGTCAAATGGTCTGTTAACACTTAACACAAACAGTTTTATTTATTAAAAATGCCTCAAATTTGCAAAGAATCCGTTTGTAAACAACTAGAAATAAAGCGTGTTCTCTCTGTCTGTCTCTGTCTCTCCCTTTCTATGGAGGAAGCAACTAGTCTAGGGCTGTTCTCATCATCCGAGAATTAAGCCAAACATACATACTGAATATATATATATATATATATATATATAAATATAAAAATAATAATCCTTACCGTTGGGATTAATTTACTATAATATATATTGTGTGCTTAATATTAATTGCCTGCTGCCTATCATACTCAAGGTCATATCCACCATTATGGGGGTAAGGCATGAACACAGACTTCATATTTATATTTGGAACCTTGGCCACCAACTCCCGAGTCCTGACATTTGTCTTTTTCAGCATGTTAACGAAAGTCGGATTACATTTATTAATCTTTTTGCTTGAACAGATCGACCGAACCATATAAAAAGATTATGGTTGGCCGATTCATTTGTATCATTGTATTTACTTGCCCTCTCTCTTCCGGCTACACCATATTAGTTAAGTACATCTTTTTCTCCATGCATCTCATCCTTCTCTCCGTTCCAACCGCAACTCACGTGTGCTCATCTCTCTCTTTTTCTTTTTATTTTTTAACTGCAACTCTTGCTTCTTTAATTTGCCATGTATCAGGTAATAAATAAGAATTTTCTTAAACTTATTAATATAAATAAATATTTAACCAATTGAGCCACCATATCAAGAAAAAATCATATGAACCCTTTTCCGGACCCTTAAACTAGATTAAGTGTAACCGCTATTGGAAAGTAGATATGACATTGCCCCCCCCAAAAAGAAAGGAGAGTAGATATGATAGCGCAAGGTGTAGAGAAGAATGCATGGATAGGGAAACATATGATATGGTATAAATAGGAAAGAGTATGGTTCCTCCCAATATGGATTTAGATTGAACTCAGTCAATATAGAGGGAGAGGAGGAAGTCTTTCATAAAAATCACTCATCGGAAATAAGAAAAGCACCATACGAGAGAGTTTTTTAAAATATTTTTCTCTTTTTACTAATTGAATTCAATATAAACCTGGACATAGAAGATCTCTATTCATAAGGAGAACACTACACATGCAGAGCGGACGTGGCAATTATGAAGACAAGCTTAACCGTCTAATTCGTTTTTGGATTTGGTGTGAGAACGAAGAGTGAGAATATTTTGAATAACAAGAATGATGGCAAATTAGTAAATCTTGCTTTAAAAAATAGTAATAATATATAATCATATTTTTATAGTTCACCGTTCAGAATAAACAAGTGACTATTTGGAGTTAAACTGACAATATATAGCTAATGAGTCTAGGGTTATTGGTGTATTTAAATCTAGAATTTATCAGGTCTAATGGGTCAGGTCAGACACATTTTGACAGTCCTACGACAGAGAGACATCTACATAGAACCGCGTAACCTTAAAAAAAAAATGAAATTATTTGGAGTTGAAATGCTAATCTCCAAATTAACATAAAAAGAGGTTAAAAACTAAAATCTTTCACCTTTTGGTTTGCAACCGGAAAGGCCAAGTATTTGCTCCGCGGTTTATTAAAAAAATAAAATAATGTCTAACCGAAAAAAAATCAGAGATTTTCTGTTTGGAAACCACACTTTAGTGGTGTGAATTCAAGTAATGTGATGTGCTGTAAAATGATGTGCTGTTTGATGTGCTGTAAGTAATGTGATGTGCTGTTTGAATTTAAGAAATGTACAAAAGATTAAGGTGTTGTTTGATGTGCTGTAAAATGATGTAAAATATGGGAAACTTTGATTCTTGATGTTTTTCTCTAGTATGGTACCTCATAAATACTCATATTTTATAATATGGTCAACTAGCATACCATTCTTTTTATTAAGTACTTGTATTTTACAAATATGGTCGACTAAGATACAATTCTCTTTTCTCCAATTTTTAGTTTTCTAATGTAAGAAGATAAAAAATAAAGCTAAAAAAAATTAACTCTTAAGGAACTACAATTTTTTGTACACATACTTCTATAAACTATCATATTTGTATATATGCCCCTAACTCCTATGTATTATTTTAAATACTTCTACCAACTTCAAAAGCTTACGAATTTATTCTTTCATTAAAATTCCGTGAACTCTAATTGAATGTATTAAAAAAATTAATTTAAATTCTAATGAATTCAAAGAATACATATACAAAATTATAATGAATCTAAGAGTATATATGACAAATATTCAAATGTTTTTAGCATATTCTAATAGGGTTCAGAGCACCAGAAGAATATATATTGGAGGAATATATATATATATATATACGGTACTTTATAGGAGCTATATACATTAAAATCCCAAGAAAAGCTATATTGCACTAGACACCAGACAACAGTTGATTAGAATAGAATCTTTTTTGGCTCCGCCAACCGGCCAAATGTCACCGCAGCGGCCCGCCCCGCCGTCTCACGTGCGAACCGCGTCGTTGACCTAATTTTGGAATAATCTGCTTTGGCCCCCTCGCCATTCCATGCCACGTGTCCCGCTACGCTCATCTCAACGCAGGCCGCTCGCAGTCCGACCCAGTCTGTGAACGGGTGTATTAAAAGGGACGTAGGCTTCCCCCTTCCTCTTCAACAAGAGCCCTCCTCTCTCTTTAGTGGGATACCCTCTCCCTTTCTCCAAGTACCCTAATTAACACACCAACATCTAGACCACCAGCCATCCTCTACCTCAGTTGTCTTCTACAGGGGAGGTTAATCTGCCTTCTTTGGTGGTTTCCCTGGCTGTCTGATTGGTGAACAGCTCCCATCCTTCTTCACATTCTTGAGGGCTAAAGGATGGTGAAATTAGGATATGATGAGGTCTGCTTTCTAAGAGAACATGCATTCCCCCGGTCGATCGATGGGGGTTCCTCTGTTTGTTTTCTCACCAGAGTGTCTCATGCATGCATGCATGCACCTGGCGAAGCCCTAACACTTGCCTGTTCTCTCTGCTGCAGCATGCGGAATTCATTTTGAATTCCCGCGGTCTGAAGCTGTTTACGTACAGATGGATCCCGAGGGACGAGCCCGTCGCTTTGGTCTTCCTCTGCCATGGTATATATACGCTTCTGCAGCACTCCCCTTTGTTTCTTCAGGTTGCCAAATGAAAGGACTTGTTTTTTTCATCTCTGTTGGCGGCCATGTATGAATGTGCCTCTAGTTTGATCTATAAAAAAACTCACGAATGTCCCTTCCATTTGGTCTTTGATACAGGATACGCCATGGAGTGCAGCATGTCCATGAAAGGTAAGTAAATGTCAATTAGTGCCTGGTTCTTGATATGTTTACGCTCGAATCAATAGTTATTCGAGTGCCTGGATAATAAGAAACAAAGGGTTTAATCCAGGCACGGCAACCCGGCTGGTCGAGGCGGGCTACGCGGCGTACGGCATCGACTACGAGGGGCACGGCAAGTCCTCGGGGCTGCAGGGCTACGTGCGAAGCTTCGACAAGGTGGTTGAGGACTGCTCCGACTATTTTACCACCATCTGTGGTGGGGACGCTGCTGCTGCGGAAGCTGGCATTCATCTATCTATCATACTTGCTAGAGTTGATTCGTTGTGTTAGCAGTAATCCAGCTTCTCTTAATTTGGCCATCATGGCCTTGCAGAGAAGCCAGAGAACAGGGGAAAACAGAGGTTTCTGCTAGGGGAGTCCATGGGGGGAGCCCTGGCTCTCTTGCTGCACAGGAAGAAGCCGGCCTTCTGGGATGGTGCAGTCTTGGTGGCACCCATGTGCAAGGTCTGTTCTTCCACTCTGCTCTTGCTAATTCCGTACGGCATGCTGGGAAGGAGATTTAGAGGAGCCATGAGAACAGCTTTGTCTCTCTCAAGTCTCAACTTGTGGTATCTGGTTTGGGTACGTTTTTGTGACTCAGATTTCTGACGAGATGAAGCCGCCGGCAATATTTGTCAGCATGCTGGGGACGGTAAGCCGAATGTTTCCAACATGGAAGGTAGTCCCCACCCAGAACATCATTCAGATCGCCATCAAGACGCCTGAGAGGAGGGAGGAGGTAAATAGACACGTCGAAACTTGTTTAAACATGTGCAAACCAAATGCTTATACGCCCGCTACCTAATGTTGCTCTTAATTAACAATCCTAGCGGGTGCAACGAGATCAGATCACCCACCAATAAGTACAAGATGTGAAACAATGGCAAACGCATATACAACTAATTATCGGGCTTAATTACCCCTTAATTTCTTTGGCAGGTTCGTTGCAACCCCTACTGTTACAAGGGAAGGCCCCGCCTGAAGACCGCGCATGAAGTGCTCACGGCTAGTTTGGACGTGGAGAAGAACCTTCATCAGGTCACTGGCCACTCTTTCGTTCAACTGCTCTCTTTTATTTTTTGTTCTCCGTCACATAACAACTTGCCCAGGTACCAGTGGTACCGGTTCTCTTAATATCCTCACTGGGATTCCTCTTCAAATCCCTCTGGATCACCTCATTTTGCAAAGAGGCTGAAACCTCAAATCGTTGGCCTTTGTCTATTACACAGGAGACTTCCAAATCTAATCCAACCGAAGCTGCCCTGTTTCAGGTCTCCTTGCCATTCATCGTCGTCCACGGCGGAGACGACATTGTGACGGACCCGTCGGTGAGCCAACTGCTGTACGAGTCGGCAGCCAGCAGGGACAAGACCTTGAAGCTGTACCCGGGGATGTGGCACGCCCTCACCTCCGGCGAGCCTCCGGAGAACGTCGACCTCGTCTTCTCCGACATCATCGCCTGGTTGGACGCCAGGGCCACGGACCAGCTCGCAATGCTGGAGATGGAAGCCAAATCCAAGCATGACGTCCGATTCATGGCGCCTCTGCATTGCAGGAAGTAGTTGCACGTCCACATGGGCGCCCTTCTCAACGCCCATTTCCCCTACGTAGCTCCAATCAAATCGTAGTTCGCTTCGGGGTTAGTGGTGATACGGATGGTTTTGACCGGCCGGCTGCTAACTCGAATTAAGTTATCTCTGCAAAGTAGAAAGATTAATGCGCACTTTCTTTTAACTCTGTTGGGACGCACCTTTTTGTACACGTACAAAGGTTATCAGCATTCGCAGATGTCCAAATTATGGATCTTATAACATAACTTAACTGGAAATTAAAGGGTGTTCTTTAGGGGAATCTATATATATGAGCACTGGCGGAGTCAGAACAATATGAGAGGGGGGGTCAACCACTGTAGTGCTGTTTGGTTTGTCCTTAAATTCCGTAAAACATTACATATTTTATGTTTCATAGAAATGTGATGTTTTGTAGTATTTTAATTTTAATTTAAAATTTCACATTCACTCTTTGACTTTTTGGTTGACTAATTTTATTAAATCTACTTGTAAAAGTTTAGCAGTTTTATATTTATTGCACTACCGCAAGGTTTTCACTACATTTATTTTTGTTTGCAGAATATTTTCGTAAAATATTTTCATATTTTGGATTAGTTTCCTTTGAGAGACTAGACTAAAACGTCAAACTCTCAAATAATACAAATGCACTTATGTAAAAAATTACCTTATCAAATAGTGCAGATACCTATATGCTTATTACAATACAAATTTACATATTTAGCTTTAAGGTTTCAAAAAATTTTACTGAAATATCCTAAAATGTATTAAACATCCTCTTAATATATTTACTTACCCGAAGACAGTAAGAGTGAGAGAGACATCTGCCGAAGATTCTTTTATATGGAACTTTTTTGATTCTACGTGAAAAAACTTTGTGCAAATATGCATTAGAATTTTCTCAGACTGACGACCCCAGACAGTAAACATACTAGGAGGATAAGAATCCCTCGTCCACAGATAGAGGCTATCTACAGATGATAAATCTGGAGAGGGAAAAAAAAAAAAAAAAAGACAGCCGTTGACCAGATATTGTTGACTTGATGAACTGCCATGATAGGCCTCCGCACGTGCAGCGTCCGCTTACACTCTCCAGAGATTAGCGTCATCATTAAGATCAATTAGTGTTTTTATTGGTAGACCTTCATGGATGGGCCTTTGCTTTGGATCCAAATGATGGAGGATAACGGCATACCGACGTGGGAAGATGGCAAGGCCGGTTGGGCGCTTGCAGTGCCTTTAGGGGGATAAGGGAAGGCTAGCTAAGGCCATTAGATGTTCTTTAATGCTTTGTTTCTCCCGTCTCATGACAGAGAAGGTCCTTTCGTTTTTTAAGATGATAGAAAACCTGAGATGAATGACTTGGAGGCCAAGCTTCGATGGCATTCTCACCTCTGAATTCAAGAGATACTTGCTGGCTCGCCCACATAGATTCCAACAAGAATTATAAAGGATTTTTTGCATATATACTCTTCAAATACACCGTATTTATATGTACGTCTTCAACTCTCACATTTATCATTAGTATCGTTAAAATTTTTAAAATGTTGCATTTATGCCTCCACCGTCAAACTTAGGTAAACTTGAGAGTAGGCGGATCCAACCTGGTCGTCCCGCAGGGTCAATTGTCAGTCGTCCGGGGTGGTGTAAGGCCACCAGAAGGCTACAAAGAAGCTAGCTGACGATCCATGGGAGACTTCAGGAATCAGATCATTAGAATGGCATTTAGATTTTTACAAGCCTTAACTCACTAATTCTTCTTTTCCTCTTCTCGTACATTCTCTGACTTAATCATCAGAGTGAGATCCTCCGAGCAATCTCGGAACCCATTCTGACTATTTCATTGTCAAGAAATCTCTATCTTAGAGTTAAGAATTTGTCCACGGGTGAACATTGACATGTAAATCTGGAGACCAGAGTTCGTCTTCAACAAGGTGCAATCTTTCTTCTCTAGTCAGCCAACCACACAATAGGAACCCCGAGCCGAGATAATGCCCTAACCTGACAACATCTTATTTTAAAACAAAAAAAGTTTACATTAGAGTCACAGCTGTGTGTTCAGTGCTAGGGGCATTATAATCCACTAGATATCATATATAGTTAATATTAGTCCCATTTGTGAGAGATGTTAATAGGAGTGCCAAATGTAATGCGTCTGAGCTGGCACCCCAAAATTCTTAAATTAGAAGAAATGACAGGTAGATAAGCTCAAAGACTTTGATCGGTGACATGGCCCACATCGAATCTCGACTATATGTTAGAAGAATCACAAAAAATAAAGAATCCTGAGTTCTAGGTCGTCTGAACTCGAAGTCTAAATTGATCATTGATTGGATGATTATAAGAAAAGAAACAGAGTAATTCCATCCCAAGAAAATCCAATAGCTCGTATCCATGCAAATAAGATCCATTGGCTGTCTGCAGGCAGTAAGACAAGCATTATCCAGGCTCAAACAGGATAAATGAGCAATACTTGCTGCAATGTACGAAGAGGCATTGCAGTGGCCGGTTAAAAAGTTTTTGTTTGAATTTTTTTAAGGTGGGTCCTTAGGTGCCTTAAAAAAAAAAAAAATTACTGTTTATCAGAACTTGATTTTTTATTTGTTAAATTTTTTTGGTATGTCCGATTGATGTCTAAGGCACCTTGGGGCCTACCTAAAAAACTCAAAAAATAAAATAAAATAAACCATCTGCAATGCCCTACGTGGTGGCGTGCAGCACGTAGGGCACTGTGCAAGTATAACTCCAGGATAAATAGAAGTAGAGTTTTCAGATTTGGACCCTAATTCAACAGGCCCTTTTATGATTTTTTGCACATAACCATCAAAACAATATTTATATACATAATTTCACTTGAACTTAAAGTAGAAGCTCAAATAAAGATCACATCCTTTATTGTCGACAAAGAACTTGATATTGCAGGCGAATCATATTTGACCCACATAATGTGTATAATATAGATGTTTGGATAAATACCCCGGGTGTATAGAAATGGACTTCATTTTCTATAGACATAGCCCAATTTAAGAAACGGCTTTCTTATAAGAAGAATGAGATACGCATCTTATATATCTTATGTGCCGTCCAAGCCCAAAATGATACTCTACTTATACAAAGTCTACTTAACGAGGGTCGACACAGATGTCAGCTGTGAGAAAGCCTATGGCAGCCCACAGAGGAGGTGTGTCCAAAGACATCTCAATTGGACGAGCAATCCCCATTGGTCCCATCAAGCTCAAGCAAAAAAAAATAAAAATAAAGGATAATTGTAAGATTAAGTGATAGACTACAAAGTGAGGTGGAACTTACTTTTCACTTGGTTTGACAACGAGTTATAGTTGAGAAATTGTGCTCTAAAACTCATAACCTAAACCCGCGGTACAGTATTTTACCTTTTGTGTGTGTGGAGAGAGAGGGAGAGAGAGAGGGAGAGAGAGAGAGAGAGAGAGAGAGGTCTATTGATTGGTGTCTGCATGCCAGTTGACTGCGATGTATTACAAGTAAATTTTTACATTATATGAGTAGTTTAGCTTTAGATTACTTTCTCCCTGTATACATACATCCTGGAATAGGTTATTGCCTTAACAGTTATGAACGTTATGTAACCAAAAAAAAAAGATATGAACGTTGAGGAGAGAAAAACGAAAAAGGGCCTAAGGCATTGTTTCAGTAGCCTCCACTTGGAGGTACTTTGGGCTTCTACCTAATTAATTGTAGGGAATGAAATTAGGTTTTAGATCGCATTTATGTCATATTTGAGTTATTCGTTTACCTTCCAATTATAAGTTCTAAATTGAAGTATTTTAATTAGGACAAGAATATTATCGTTAGAGAATGTTTGACTTCTATAATTATCAAAACTTATTATAACCACCCTTACCCAATATTTCATATATTAAAAGTAAAAATCGAAAGTAGCTTCAGACCAAAAATTTCGCCTAAACGTGTTGTAAATGAGTGTTCCTGCAAGATCCCCTTGTGGTCGAATGTGCACAATTGGGCTTGTAAGAGAAAGTCAGAAGTTGGGCCGGGTTTGTAAGCCAATCTAGGTAGCAGTCTATAGCAAGTGTGGATGTGTGAAAACTTGTCTGCCTCTTCCGAGGTATTGTCTTTAAGACGGAGGTGGGACTTTGTTATGTTCATTGGAAAAAGATCCTCGTTAGAAAGAGAAGTTGTACTATGCTTATAAACACACACATAATTTTACAAATTCAATAAGAGACTAAATTAGCTTGCCGTTTTTATGTCTCTACACAGTCCCAGTGAAAGTAGGCGTGTGCAGACTCTTTTGAGGTGCTGGACGGGTTAGGCCGGCTAAAGGTGTTCAGACAAGTTAGTGATTTTTTGTTCGGCTCTGATAGACGACGTCATTATGGATACGTGAAAATTGCGTGCCTCCTCCGAAATATTATCTCCAGAGCGGAGGTAAAATTTTGTCTTTTTTTTTTAAAAAGGACTCGTTAAAAAGAGAGGCTGCACTCTACTTATAAACACGCGCTTATTTTTACAACATCTGATATGAGATTAAAATAGTTTACTATTTTTATGCCTCTACAACTAACAACTATCGTTAAATATTACCTGTTCCTATTCTGTATTTTTTAAGTACCGATGAGACCGATGAAGTAACTAAGACATCTTATTTCTCTATTTGTACCCACCGTTGTAGCACTTGCACGCACTGCAGGAAGTCATGCATGGAGGTCGCTTCCCCCGTGGCTGTTTGGAATGATTGGAACTCACTTATTTCCTTTTGTACCGCACCTTTTTTAGGCTTTTTTCCTTCTCGTTCCCCTCCTTCCTGTTATATTCTAGCTGCTTGAGGTTATAAAATTTTCAGATTGCCAAGTAAAACAATTAATCATAGTCTGATTTATGAAGGTCATAGGTTACCAAAACAAATCAAAGTCTGATTTATGAAGGTCATAACTTGGTTTTCCTTGTATTGGAGTCAGATCTAATAAGAGTCATAAGACCTTGTATTGAAGGTCATAACTTTACAGCAGACGCACCAAGGCTTTAATGTGGATGGACCGTGGGCGGAGGCCCATGTCACACTGATATTATCTTGGAATTCCCTGACATGTAGAGTTTGTAAAAATAGATTTCTTTTGATTTTTAGCCCCTCTAAACTGTCACATGTAGAAAATATTTTCTGTAGTTTGCATATTTAGTCTTGGTCCTACCAAACTTAAATTTAATAATTCGTTAGTACAACTGTTAACTAGAAGGGCTTATGTCTAGGAAAGAATAAGCTTTTTAGGGTCAGCACAAGATAGAAGTTTATTTATAAATATAATTATTGGCGGACTAAAAATGTAAAACCCAGAATTATGTTATTAGATGATCAAGGTTGAAATGGACTTTAAAAAATTCACTAAGTGAACATTAATGGAAATATATTAAAACGACCCTAATCATGTATCCTTAAAAGTATAAATGCATCGTAAACAGCCGTAAAACATCATAGACAGCCGTAAAATGATGTTTTTCTTATGTTTGGTGCATTGTAAATCATTTTAAGGTAGTTTTTCATTCATTGGTGCATCGTAAATAGTCGTATTTGAAAATTAGTTGACTCTTAAAATCTTCTTTTTTCGTGATTTTAATTACAACCCACAATTACTGCAAACCAAAATCGGTGATTTCAAAACCGATGATTTTAAAATCAGGAATTTTATTTTTACTAGTTTTAAAATTGGTGATTTCAAAATTGAGATTTTACAGTATTTTACGATGCACCGAACAACACCAAATAGGTCTAAAATTGTGGAACTCGATTGTATAGTTACATAAATATCTCCTAAATTTATTATATTTATATGTATCCCATCTTTCTTATACATAAATATTTCCTAAATTCATTATATTTTATATGTATCCCATCTTTCTTATACATAAATATTTCCTAAATTTATTATATTTTAAATGTATGCCATCTTTTTTGTACTATCATATTTGCTGCCATATTCCTTGTTCTAGTGCCATCACAAAAGAAGGCATATTCTATTAAAAAGGCAACTACCAGGTTTCTCTTTGAACCAGGATCATCTAAGTGCTGGGGTGGATGGGAGACTGTAAGGGGAGATTTTCAAAATGCCCTTCATATGAACCTTTTCCCATTCCTTCATGAAGGACTTTTTTGAAAAACTCCCCCTTTTCCTTTGTATTTATCCAACTCCATCCTCACTTGCACTTAAAGGAACTGAACTCTTTCTCTTCAGTCGAAAAAAAAGGAAGATTCTAAGGCTACATATGTGGCCATTTTAATTATGTGAACAGGGTTAAAAAAGGTCAAATTAGTCTTTTTACACCCAAAATTAAGTTTAATGAAGGACAGATGATGATAGGAAATTAAACGATAAAATATAATCTAATATAGCGGCATACATGACGACATAGGGTATGTATAATAATAGAATGAGATAAATTACACATACTGAGTGCAGAGAATGGGAGGAGTTTTTCAAAAAGACAGTTCATTGGGAATTGAAAAAAAACTTGGATAAAAGGAGTTTTTTGAAAAATTTCTCTCTTATCAGTGCTTGTACTGAGGGGATCTCCATTCATTTTTATGTCTTATCCAGAGTTGACAATTGGGCACATGAGATCTCTTTCACCCAAAAACTTTAGTGTCACTACTTTATTAAAGAATTAAAAACATTGATGCTAGCTTACGCATTAACGAATACAAGTGTGAGGCATATCTCAGGATAATCGAATGTTGCATGTATCAGTACTACATTATAACTTTGTATACGTGAGTCAGAGCTGGTGGGGGTAGGTGTGCAGTCCCCTCCCCCAATTCTCTTGAAGCAACTTCACCTTCTTGCTCGAATAGGCAGTTTCCTCGGCGGCGGCGGCGATCAAAGCCTCCCATCGACGGTCTTTGCTGGGGAGGGGGGAGTGCTAGGCAGGTGCTCTCCTCTCCCATTCTCTGTGCTCTCTCGATCGCTTGCCTTCCTTTCCTCCCTCTTTTTTTAGTTCATCCCTCTTCTCTCCTAACCATGAACCCATCTCTTTGTTGTCCTACGGATTTTGTCCAAGATATAGGTCTTGGCCGTATTTTCTTGTTGTTTTCCTCCTTTGCAAGATATATCTCACTGCGACACGGTGTGCAGTCCTACATAGTCCCTGAGGAAGGTTTTCTTCGATCCCTTGCGGATCTTAGAGATGGATGACGGAGCTCCAAATTTGTAACCATTCTGTGCACCCTTGTCGGAGCACATTTCGGGGACCCTCTTTGTTTGGCTGCCGGAGAAGGTTGCAGTCTTTCGTGCAAGCTTTTCGCCGGCGTCTCTACAGAGTCCCACCTCTGTTCAGAATATACGCTATCCTCAGAAGTTATTTGGTGTTCTATATGTTTTCATGTTCCCGTTTTAGGATAAGTGAAAGACAGGTCCTTGCCGTGAACCCCAAAAAAAAACTTTCTACACGTACCTCGCAACAATACGCGGACAGCCTCTTGCCATGGTCGTACATATTATAATAATGTCCGTACATGTCATGTAGCAAATTTTTTTAGGTAAAATCGTGTAGCAGTCCACTTCATTGTGAGATGCTTGCTCCAATATTCCGCCGTCACCACCTTACCTGGAGGAGCAACCCTTTCCAAAGTGGTGCACCTTTCGACATGCCTCTTGCAGGTAGCCACGAGATGAAATCCCAAAACCGCGGTGTTGAGATTCAGAGACAGAGGCTTATATGCACTGGAACCATAATTTAGATACCAATATAGGACTTATTGTCTAAAGCCACCATAGGCCAATAGCCAACACTCCTCCTCACGGCCACCATGGGCCGTGGAAATGAAAGGAGAGGTGAAAGAGGTCAGGCCCAGGATCAATGCTCTGATACCAAGATGAAATCCCAAAACCGCGGTGTTGAGATTCAGAAGCACAGGCTTATATGCACTGGAACCATAATTTAGATACCAATATAAGACTAATTGTCCAAAGCCACCATGGGCCAATAGCCAACACCACAGCCGTCTCCATCACATTTGTCAAAGGGGGACGCACCTCTTGGGTTTGGATTAATCTTGAAGAAAGCCACATAAATTTATACGTGTTTTAATTAATTAATCTGGGCCGCTGGTCTAATACGGGTTGGATTTGATCGGTTTCTTCCCGTCGGCGGGCTGGAGCCGGTCGTGACTGGTCTTCTGTTTGACTTCTATCTCCTCCCTGCTCGAGCACTCGCCTGCCGACCGCTCGTCCAGCCAGGCGATGATATCGGAGAGGACGAGGTCGATGTTCTCCGGGGGCTCGCCGGAGGTAAGGGCGTGCCACATCCCCGGGTACAGCTTCAAGGTCTTGTCCCTACTGGCTGCCGTCTCATACAGCAGGCGGCTCACAGAGGGGTCGGTGACCTTGTCGTCCCCGCCGTGGACAATGACGAAAGGCATAGAGACCTATGAGAGAGAGAGAGAGAGAGAGGGAGAACCCGGCCCTGATCATTTCAAATTCCGCATAAACAAATGAAAAATAAATATTGAAGAACCTTGTGAATGATAGCGTAAGGCAAATAGTTTATTTACACCTTAACAATTAAGCAGGATAAGAAAAGTAATAGCAAACAAAAAAGTTCGTTCCCTCGCATTTCAATTTCTATTTAGCTGTGGCTGCTTGTATCTGATTAGTTTACACTAAGTGCCGATATTTATCAAAAAGTTTTAAGTTGAAACGAGGAGAGTATTAGAATGTAGGCTTCAGCATCGCCGACACCCAGTACTTACCCGTTAAAAACTTAAAACAATGCTTAATAATGTGGTTGCCCTACGGTAAAGACTCGAGTTAGTGAGCTACGTACGTGGTAACTTCAGCGTGACATCAAGGTTTACTAGTCAACCAGATCCCCACAGCGGGGGTGGGTTTTTTTTTAGAAACGGTGCCCCTCCCCGGGCACGAGCTCGGTCACTGCGTAGCTACATAGAGGGGATCTGATTTCTAAATGGGACTGAGGTTGCCTCACTTAGAGGAGGAGGGCCTGACTCTCTCCACAGTGCCTTATTGCAGGATACCATGCCTGTATAGTTTGGGTCCCAGCGACGGGCCGGCTACAAGTTATTAAGATATGTTTGGCAAAACTTCTAATTGAAAATTATTTTTGATTTTCACTTCCCATATAGAGTAAGTTGAGGTAGTGGGATTATAAATAATTTTAGTTTATTCCAAAAGTCAACTAGTTCATAACAATTTCATTTTTCTCTAATCTTAAAACCTCCACTCTTATAACACTTAGTTGGACGTCAAAGTTAACGCAAGTAAAATACTACATAAATGGTTTTCAAGATTCAATATTTTTTACAAAAAATAACTAAATAGAAATACAAAAGTACTTCTAAATGAAAGTTGTGCGACCTAAAAGTTATTAGGTTATCTTTTTGATGTGAGACTATTTTATCACGTTCCTCGATGTGTATACTGATTTTAGACTCTGTCACATCGATATATAGACATAGTACATGACCCAAATCATAATCATGAACTTTGATATTCTATAAAAACTATTGGATCATCTAACTTAAAACTTTAAGACATTAAGTAGAGTAAGCACAATCTATTTAAATATTTAATTATTTTTATCTTTTTTTAGCATGAGACTATTCTAACAAAGGCGGCTTCCCCTCCCCTTACTGTATCATTGATTGGGTACTGATCACTACACAAACTATATATAAATAATGGACCCATGCTTCTATTTGTTTTTCTTCATTGAGACTGTCCACTGAGATTCTCAACCGACAATTCTCTACACTCAGTGTGCTGCTGCGTTTAAACATAATTTATTACCTCCTTTAGCTTCTTCTCAACGTCTAAGCACTACAAGAAAAACAGGATTTGTCAGCGGCTAAGAGCCGCTGACAAATCCCAAACAGCCGCTGACAAACACTTATGTCAACGGCTTCCCAGCCGCTGACAAAGCCGTGGACAAAAGTCCCGTTGGCATATATTTGTCAACGGCTAAGTAGAGCCGCTGACATATACTATATATGTCTACACACAGAAGCCGCTGACATATAACACATATGTCAGCGACTACTTAAAGCCGCTGACATATACATTATATGTCTACACACAGTAGCCGCTGACATATAACACATATGTCAGCGGCTACGTGGAGCCGCTGACATATACAACCTATGTCCACGGTGGTTAACCGCTGACAAATAGTGCATATGTCCACGGCTAACGTTAGCCGCTGACAAATAGTATTTGTCGACGGTTTTAGAGCCGCTGACAAATAGTTTTGTCAGCGACGTGAGCCGCTGACAAATACTATTTGTCGACGGCTTTGAAGCCGCTGACAAATAGTTACTAAGAAAAAAAAATTAAAATATTAAATTAATAAATTATATATTTTTCCTGTATATACAGATTTGTACTTACAAACATATCCTAAGTGATGTCATATTTATTCAGGCAAATGCATCAGCTTTCTATGTACAACATTACAACCACAATCTGATGACAACAATATTTAAATATTGAAAGTGCAATGCAGATGTCTATCTTATCTTCAGGTGCATTAAAGGACTTTAAGATAGAACAAACAGCCTTACCTGCAGCCCTATATCTGTAAGGATAGGTCCTTAATGGATCTAACTATGTTGCCCTAGTAAGATCATTTTTTGCCATGTCACGATCACAGTACTCTGAACGCTTTTCATATGCTGATGCATTGTTACGTGCTTTCTCTATCAGCTTCGTCATCTCATCATAAGCAGATTTTCTCTGATTCTTTAGATGATACACACGTGCAAGACCCTGATGGGCTCGTGTGTGCCTTATGTTAAGAGCATTGACATAACAGTCTGCAGCTAGATCCAGCTTATCACAATCCACATAGACACTCCCAAGATTATTTAACAGATCCAGTAATGTAAACAGATCCAGTAAAATGACAATTTAACAGTTCACTGTCGACACCACTTTCCAAACCACATGAAAAGCCTAGGCATATACCCCACACAGCACAGGCAGATGATGGAACCCGAACTCAACTTTTACAAGTGAATATATACAAGGTTCTGCACACAAAGCAGAAGGGACAAGACAAATGTATATGTACAGTTCACCAGCTCAATTTAGCCGAACTTGAATTGAGACATAAGTATTTTATGAAATGTGGTCCCAAAGTCTATATGGAATAGACAGAGTGTTTTCAACAAGAGGATCCAGTCTAGAAATCGACAAAAGTTGGATTGGTGTCAAAGGGGAACAAAAAATCCAGATTTGCTTCTATACCTCACTCATCGATCAGCTGCTGCAATTTTTTGTTTATCTGCACACAACCAACCAACCTCTGTCAATTATATAGGTGATACCATCGCAGAAAACATACAAGGAAATGGATAGGAATCTATATACATTGTCTTTTGTTCGACTCTGCAAAACTTTATTTCCTTAAGAGTAACTGAGCCAGTTTCCAAGTGCCAAGCTAATTAACTACAGAAGTAATTGCAAAATACTCGATATGCATGATCAAGTGAGAATCTCTTTTATTCTCAATTTAGTACTAAACAAATCAATTTTCGTGATCAACAAGCATTGTATGTAAGACTAATGTGCTGAGAAAATGATCAACAAGCATTGTATGTAAGACTAATGTGCTGAGAAACTGCATCTACAGTTACTTGAACTGGATGACTTAAACCCTGAAGCATTTAGCAATCAAGTGAATAAATGAGAATCTATTTATTCAGAATTCTAATCCAAGTAATGTGATTATCCAGCTTTACAGCAGTGCCAAAAAAAACAAGAAAAAACTTGCCAGGACCAATGGATATACTCTAAAAAGGACAAAAGAGGGATCCACTGTTGACAATCAAGCAACCAACCTTTTAAGTCCATGCTGATTTTGGGAAGCTTGTTTAGCTCGTGTCATAATCTCTTCAGGATCCATCTTTGATGGAGGGCGTGTCACAAAGACTAAAGGTAAAGGTTCTGGTCTGGAAGCATGCCGCCTTGATCCTCCCTGGCCTGATTTTGGACCCCTACATGATCGTCAAGGAATTGTGTTCAGCATTGAAGTAAATATAATGCAGGGTGACATTTCAGTACAATAAATAGAAAAAGACTGAAAAATAATGCAAGCAACAGCTGAATTCTGCAAGAATTCATCTTACTGTGAAAATTCATCAAGATCATCATCTATAGCTTTCAGTCGTGCAGTTTTGGTCAGCAGGCTTCAAAACAAAATAGGTGGGGAAAATCAGAAATGATTAAAGATTAGAGTCCCCAACTTCTTTCCAAATAAGGCACAGAAGGAAAGGGATGTAAAATACCTCTTCTTGGATGGCTGACAGTATGGAGTTCTCTCATTATCAGAGGTCCTCATATCCTCAAAACAAGAGCTCTTGTCGAATATTGATCAACTCTGTTTGAATTTGTAAGAAAAATCAAGTACATGCGATTGAAAGAACATGATCTGCAGTTTCCACACTGGAGTAAGTAGAATCAAACACAATAGTCCAGAAACATTTTAATCTGTCATCACACAAGATATCGCTGTTTGTAACTTACCCATTTGTCAACCAACTCTTTGGCAAGTTTTCTATTTGCAGTGGTCTCCTCATTAGATTTTGATAGAAACATGATCAACTGATGACAGAGCATTTGTGTATTATAAGCTTAACTTATATTGCATGCAGGATGAAAAGAAAAGGCTAAGTTGAGCAACACCTTTCCAAGCCCACTCCTTTTCAGCTGTTCTCTCCGATCATACTGCTCCAAATCAATGGGGAACTGCATAAGACAAAGGAAAAAATTGTTGTTAAGGATAAAAACTGATGGCAAATCCAAAGATTAGTTTTTAAAGGGAATAATGGCATTTGCCTATCAACTAGATCAAGAAAGGAGACCTAAGTAATGCAATCTTTCTATAAAAAAAAACAGTATTAAAAGATCAGCCTAGTTTTCCATCGACATTTTCCCTAAGCCTCATATCTGAAAATCAAAACATAACAAGAAAATTAACTGAAGCTTACATTGGTCAAGATTGTCAGGATGTCTGTACGGATGGTCCTGCTTGGCAGACTACTGTCAGGGAGCGGTTCAAGCCAGCTCCTTAAAAGAGTTAAGATGCCATGATCTAAAAGCTCTTGTTGAAAGCTTTTCCTGTAGCGATAGAAGTGAAATAAGTCAGAAACAATGCAACTATAGTCAGATAGCTAACGCCAGCAATATGATCAATGGGCAAGTTTATGCCAACTGCTAAACTAGATGGTCATCTACAGGGAACAAGAACTGTTGCATTGAACCCAGGTCCCTGGAGGCTTTCCCAAGACTAATAAGTAGACAAATTAATAGCAAATATGATTTAGTTTTTAACAGAAAACATAATTGTCACTGAGGCACAAGGGACACGGGAAAGTAAAATGTCTAGACACGGGAAAGTAAAATGTCTAGTCTCAATAATCCGAACATCTTACTTTGAAAGGAACTCAGTTAGCAGAGGCAAATTCTTGAGCTTGTTGATGGCCGGCTTCGATTGGCGGTTTAGTTCTGCGTCTTCCTCAGCTGTAACATCAAGCTCAGCCATAAGACTTTCCAGAGCTAAGACAAGCTCGGCAGACGTTTCATCGATGGGGGGATCGATGAGGTCCGGGGAGGGGAGGCCGTAGGGGAGGAGGCTGTCGGGGCAACCAGAAGCGGCCGCGCGGAGGTGGTGGCCGGCGTCCTGGGAGGGGGTGCGGCGATGGTGATGCGGATGGTGGGGAGGGTGGTGGCGGTGATGGGGGTGGGTCTTGTCGTGGCCGGCGGAGGAGGGGTTCAGGGCGTAGACCTGGCTGCTGCCGCCCTTGCAGCCATCGGGGAGCTTGAGGCTGCGGATGCTGTTCAGAATGTGGTTCTGCATCGCTGCCCCGCTCGCGTCGTCTTCCTCCCCCTCCGCCGGCGCGATCCGTCAGCTGCCGCTGCTAGGGTTTCGCCCTGGGAGCATCTCCGGCGCGCTCGATGGCGGGCACAGCGGACGCGACCGGCAGTGGCTAGGGCTAGGAGAGGGGAAAAGAGGGAGACAGGGAGCTAAGGCTCGGGAGGGAGACAGGGAAAGGGCCGGTCTTTTGTCAGCGGCTATAAGTTTAGCCGCTGACATATATTAGATATGTAAACGGCTACAGTTTTAGCCGTTGACATATAGTTTTTACTGTTATTTTTTTTTTCTATTTATTATATATGTCGACGGTTAAGAAACAGCCGTAAACGTATAACCTACATATATCAACGGCTAAAGTAAAGCCGTTGACATATATTCAGTATATGTAAGCGGTTATATTAGCCGCCGACAAATAAGCTTATTGTAAACGGCAACTTCATAGCCGTCGACTAATATTCTATTTGTCAACGAGTATCTATAGCCGTTGACATATATTCGCTGACAAAACCTGCCTCCCTTGTAGTGAAGCTAACCATTAGGAGCTCATAACCGGTCCTCAGACGAGGTCTTCCTTTATAGCAATATGGATTATTCCGTACCTGTCAAGGAGAAAAAGGCGATCATTGATCAAGCCATTCCTCCATTATTTGTATAGGAAAAGCTTTCTAAGGAAAATATTATTTAACCGGGCCAGGTTAATTAGGGCTGCATCTACCTCCATCCTTCTTTCTGGACTTTTTATTGCAGTATCGATGACGTCTTGGGTGGGGATTATCTTCCACGTCGGGATAACCTTGCACAGCTTCGTCAGTATGCTAATGACAGTCGGGTGAGCCTTCATGTCATCACCTATCTGTCAAAATTAGAACAAAAAAAGGAGCAGGACATCGTGTTAGCAAGTGCTTAATCCTTAACATTAATTTAGATTAAAAAATATATGCACGTAGATGAATTAGTCATTCTGTGTACTGGGTCACCGTTTTCCAAACACTCTAGAATATGAGATCTTTAAGCAAGAAATATTTAGTCAAGTGTTGAAACGGAAGCACACATGGGTCTCTAGTCGGTGGCTTACTAGGTGCGCACCACAACGAGTATTGTGTAGAAGGTCCATGTAAGGATTGAGGTTTTGGATCCGGTTATCATGTCAGTTTCGATGTCGAACCCCGTAGTTTAAATTTTTGTGGGGCTGAGACATTAGTTTCAAGCTTGACGCGGTTCAAACAACGTCTGGTTAGGAGGACGCGTTTTATAATGTGCCACGTGGGTTGGCTTTGGGCCGCGAGAGTACGGCTCCGGTCTTATCGTCTGAATGACGTCTTATATGGTCGACGCCATTCAGAGTACGGCCCTAATCCGTCAATGTACGGCCCTAACCAGCTTCAATTGATCCTCCGAAACCCTCTTTCATTTTCCTCGTTCCTCTCCTTTCCTCTCTCTCCTCCCTCCCTTCTCTCCGAACCTTCGACGCCTCTTCCCTTTCTCCTTCCTTTCTTCTCCCCATTCCTTATCTCCCTCCGCTCCATTAACCCTCCTAATTTCCACCACTACCACCATCATCTCTTCCTCGGCCTATCTTTATCTGAACGGCGGCCGACGTCTCAGTAGAGTGACGGCGTCCACGGCGGTACCGGCGGCGGCTTGAGGCATGGCGGTTCGGCGGCTTGGAGCATGGAAGAGTTCAAGTAACCGGTAGGGTGACGATCCTCGCGATGTTTTGTTTAAAATCATGATTTTCCAACCTTGAAAGCATGCATTATGTGTGGGTGCTTCTGGGGTAGAAAACATGTTCTAAGAGATTCTTTATGAAAATAATTAGGTTTCTCCCCTACTTTCTCTATTTTTACGTTTTTGTTGGATTTGGAAGAGAAATCCCACTTTGTGATTCGGGGAGGCCGGATGGGAGAACCTGTCTGCAAGAGCTAAATGACGTATGGGGACAGCGACGCCATTTTAAAATGAGGCTTCCACCTGAGACGCGATTTAACCTAGATTAGAGGATTCTATCTCTATCTTGAATAGCGTACAAAGACAACGACGCCATTTTAAAAGGCAGCTGCCAGGGGCGACGCGATTTAGGCCATATTCCGAGACCAGTTTTCGTATGAATCAGTTTAGGGGTATTGAATAACGTCGACCACGGGCGACGCGATTTAAGATAGAATCTCATTAATCCATGCAATTAACATGTATTTATATTGTTAGATAGTTTGATTAAATGCATGCTTAAAAATATACTCGAGGACGAGGATTTCTACGTAATCGGATCGCACTGTGTTGAGTTTTGTGCGATCGTGGACGTAGAGTGACAGTTGTTAGTATTTAAGCACCCTATGTCGGTGTGGGAGTGACACGGCGCCGGTGTGAGAGTAGTGGGGTGACGTCTATAGAGAGGGTCACCTGGTGTGCCCCGGAGTATAGCTAGTATCGGTAAGAGAGTGGTACATTCAGAGTGTCACTCGTGTTGGAGGAAGCAAAACCACCTAGAGCTAGATAGGCCGGAGTAGCCAGTGCACTATCCGAGGGATTGCTGTTTGGTCCGAACAGGTCGGTGTTTTCCGCGTTCGGCCGTGTAGTTTGTGTATTTAGCCGAGATGTTAGTTGTAAACTCCGTGGTGGAGCGGTTTCAGAGTTATGCATGTTACATTTATGAATGCATGTTTTATATCGAAATTTGGGAGTCTTTGGAAGTTGTGTTTATTGTTTTACTTATTTGAATTATCTATATTTGTGTTCTTGCACTTGTGGGTACGTGAGTGGGTAGTGGGGATCGAAGGATCCCTACTGAGTCTATTTCGATAAGATTCACTCCTATGGTTTTCAGGTGAGGGTTTTAAGTAGGCGTAACGTGGAGAGTGTTGTCTCGGGTTGCACGCCAACATCTACTGTCTCGGAGTATGCCCCGATGTTGTTGTTATTTTTCTTTCAGGCCTGTACGCTTAATTACTTCTTTTCAGTTGGAATATGTAATTATTTGCTGAGTCAAGTCGAATTGTAATAATTTTTAATTCCTACACTTCCTTTACAATTCGATATGATGTGAATGTTTAGCTTAGTTTATCATTTATTTTCCAGACTTATCGAGATCTTGATTTGGCTACAAATTGTAATGATTCGATACCCATTTAGTAATCGGATTCCCGATTATAGGGTGGCAGGTCGTTACAGTCCGGAATCTATCATTTTTTATCGAGTTCATAACGTCTTAAGATGTCATGTGTAAAGTAGATTTACCATTCTAGACGCATTCTACCAAAGTTGGCAATTTTTTCTTTGTTTTTCCAGTTCAACAAGTTTTTAATACAATGCTGAGAGGGCCCGATTTAGTCTAGCCCATTTGCTGAGTAGGCCAACCTGTTAAGAAGCGCTCGAATCTCCTATCAAGGCCTAGTTGGTCTTTCTGACTCATGTGAATAGGTTCCCGTAAGAGACCTTTGAATTCGAAACGGACTTCGACGTTCTGTAGGCTTAGGATGACTTTCCACCTAAGGATGTCTTTTCTGGATCCTCCTCTGGTCTACTGACATCGGGGAAGCTAGAATCTCGTCTTGTTCGGGGATCAGATCGGACTTGCCCTATACTTCTCCCAATCAGACACTCCGATGGCCTTGAATCGGTCCCAGTCCTTATAAAAGGAACCTCCGATAACTTCAAAAGATATGTTCTATGCTCTATATGTTACTACTTGTGCTCTTGTTCTCTGTTTTACAAACTTTGATTTAGGCATTGGTAGGAGTTTCTCCGGATCGGAACCGAAGTCTACTCTGACCTAACGTTATCTTGCAGGAATGGTGGAGAGATTTCTGTGATTTATAAGAGTTTCAGCTGTCCAATCCAGATCGGACGAATCTCCGACCTAACAAACGTCAAGTACTTAAATACTTCCAAGAGCATAAGACTACAATTATAATTTAAAATACATCTCAATGTGTACTTGAATATAACTTAAATCACTGCAGGAACATCACATTGACGTATTTTAAATTATGATTGTAATCTTGTGCTCTTAGTTATATTTAAGTGCTCTATGTTGTATTGAAAATTTACTGAATCTAAAATAAAGAAAAGTTGTCAATTTTAATGGGATGCGTCTAAAATGACGAATTTATTTTACCACTAGAGCCGGTCCAATGTTATATTATATTGAGACAATTTGGACTCTTTTCTGTCGGGTCCGACGGATGCTTCGCACCTAACCCTCCTACATATGACCGGGCCTACCAAGTGTCAGGTTCTTGGTCTCATGAATGCTTTACACCTAATGCTCCAACAACGGGTCCTATCAGACAGGGTAGAGGATCCGGGGCCTCGTCGATATATACTTTATGACTATGTCTCATCTTCATATAATTAACCAGGCCCACCAGGTGTAGGTTTTCGGTCCCATGCATGGATGCTTTATACACCCTTCATGTCGAACAGTACCTAATCCTATAACAGGTCCCCTAGTGGAAATTAATACCCAACATATGACCAAGTAGCCGAAAGAGAAGGCTCACCCCAAGATAAATTAATCATTGAAAGCTTGCATAACCTAGAAGATGTGAAGGGCCTAAATGCTTGATTAAGCAGAACCGATGGAAGGGCAGTTTAAGAAACGGACCTTGCCATTGGGTGCCACCAAGACGCCGCCATCCCAGAAGTTGGGCTTCTTTCTGTGCAGTAGAAGCACCACGGCTCCACCCATCGACTCCCCCAGCAGGAACTTCTCTCTCTTCCTGTTCTCCGGCATTTAATATGAATTCCTGAAACCAGAAGTTGCACTGTGAGACTCCAATTATCGAGAGGACCACTGCAATAATAGATGCATATATAAACAAATGGATGCACATGAACCCAAAGGCTCAAATATGTACACATTTTCTTCCATCATATGAATATCTATTGACTAACCTCTTCATAGCAGTACTTCAAATTTTCTGCGACAGACTCCTGAAAAAGAACACGAAGAAAGGTCAAGATAAATTACCAGATGGAGAGGTCGCATGAAGGGGATCTTTGCAAGGTGCAACAGGATGCATGCGCTAGATCTCCTGTTCAGGATCCAAACCTACCATGGGGAGGTAGTGATCCCGGAGATCTGGGGAGGGTGCATGGAGTTCTCCTTTCTCCAAGACGAATGAGAGAGAAGAGAAGAGTAAGAAGATGAAGACGATTGGATGTGGCGTGGACGACAAATCAATAGTTCATGAAACGGATTAAATAGAGATGATGAAATCCTGGTGTGTGTGTGTGTGTGTGAGGCTTGGGGTTATCCAACAGGATAGTCATCAGACTCGGATGCCCTAATTTTTAATCCGGGTTTCGATCCCAATTCGGGATTAAATGTTAATAAGGTTGAATAAATTAACCTCTATTTAATTCACGGGGATGTGAGTTCACGATTTGTTAGTTTTGGAAAAAAGGGTATAAGGGTTGGAATCTGTGATGGATTTGAACTCAGGATTTCACATTTTCTTCCAGACCGAAATATTATTATATTAAATTTCTTGTTGGCAAAAAGAGAAAAAACTCCATGGGAAGAGAGCCTTTAAACCCAACTTGACAGTCAATTTGGAGAAGTTAACAAACCTCAGTAGCTTAACCGGTCGCCGTCACACGTGGCTCAGTACTGTTAGACTCCGGTCCAAGTATGTATTGAGAGGATTTTTATTGTATTTTTTTATTTTTATTTTTTTGGGCGTCCAGTGTGTCATAAAATGCTACAAAATATTATAAATAACTGTAAAATGATACTTTTCTTCTGCGTAGATTGCTTTAAATTATCTTAAGTTGCTTTTGGTATGCTTGGAGTGCCACAAATTGTCATGTTGCAAAATTGTGTTGACCTTTATAACTTTATTTTTAATTATTTTTTATTTTCACTACAAAATCACTGTGAGTTAAAATTGAAGATTTTAAAAGTGGTGATTTTTAAATCAGAAATTTTATTTGTTACTAACTTCAAAACCGGTGATTCGCCAAACGGGCTATTAAATTAAGATAATTTTTGCATAACGAGGAGTTTTTAATGGATATTTAAACGATAATTTTAGTTGTAAGGCTATCGTTGAAGAAACAATTCCCACGTAGTGTACAACCAAAAATGTTAAACAATCCATTAATTTAAACATGTTTCTCAAACATGCATCCTCGGTGACGTGGCCGAATGCAGAACAAACTGGCCCGTTAGAGGAAAGTTTCTTAGAAATCGACATGACCCGTTTGAAGGGAAGAATCTTTAGGAATTATCTACTGCAATCTATCATATTTAAAGATGAACTCCTCTAATTTTGATATTTATTTGTAGTCTCTCATAATTACATTTATTTGATAAATGGTTTTGTTGGGAGAGGAAATCATATGATTTCTAAAATATTGTCCATTTTGGTCCATAACTTTATGATTCTGCCTTTTTATTGGTAAAAAGGCCCTTACTGAAAAGAATGTGAGGGATCTTTTTTTCTAAACACAATGTCATTCTTTATAAGTACAAGGTTAATTTCCCAACAACTTATCACACAATTCCCTGAAAAGGTTAAAATGTGTGTATTAGGCTACAACATTGTCTTTTTGTTGGATAAAGGACCTTTCGTTCCCAACAACTCGGGATCACTTAGCCTATTCAATCATCGATACGAAATTTTCTAGCCATACTTTATGTTTTCATACAGCCCCTGAAAAAGTGAACGTGTACGTATTAGGCTATGGTTCTCATAGTGACGCCAAATGTTGTAGGAAGTTTGGTCCTCATAGTGACGTCAGATGTTGCGGGAAAGAACTGTATGCTCTCTCCAATTAAATATTGTCCACGTTAATTTATAGGCCTCATAATTGTTGCTAAAAAATGGTCTTTGTTGAAAAAAAAATGGGAGACCTTCGTTATAAGCACGAGTTACCTTCTCAACAATTGATTAAGGGACAATTTAGTCTCCATTTTTGTCTCTAAAGGTTTATTGCTAATTTGTGAAGTGTCATTAAATAGGATGGATTATGTGGGGTACGATGTAAAATTTCAATTAAGACAAATCAAACCATCCAGTTACTTATTGGCAGGCCTCCAGCAGTCTCCAGTTGAGGGGACTTCCCTCTCCCTATTTGTAAAAGAAGCATCCATTAACGCCCAGTTCATATAAACAGCTAGGAATTTTTGTATAAATAGAAGAACATAGAGGAGGCACAGTCCCCCGTTCTCATTCCCAATCTTTTGACTTAAGTATCGGAGGAGGCTCTTCTGGTCGTTGTCGGAGGTTTCTCTAACGGTATTCTATTTTGCATGGACTATCCCGGGAGATCTCTCAAATCGGAGTTTTAAGGCTTTGATCATGGTGAATAAGATTTTGATCCATCATAGCATATGTGGAAAAAATTATCTTAATTATTACTTCATATCAATGTGAACCAATAAAAATATATAATAAAAAATGACTGAACTTCCTACAATAACCAGCAATACAACAAGTATTGCACTACATATTACCACTAATCTCCAAATATATAAAAATCTGTTCCCTTTTTTGTGGGGTATGAGTGTGGGACGGGACGCCAAAACCTCTTCGTTCAAGGTCAGGTAATCTATGTGTGTTGAAGGCGAATCTTCATGAATAAAAGTGGGAGAATGAGTACACCCTCCAAAGAAACACAAAATACTGTAGATATAATTTTTCTAGTGATGTCACCAATGTGATACGTCTCAGTTTCATATCTCATTCTAATTATATCATGCAGAATTATAGCTAATATCTTCTGAGAACATTTTAAACATATTCTATTGCTTTCGAATAAAATTTAATTAAGGAGATACATTCGATATGTTGTATATATACTTAACATAAAGATATGCGCAAAATTAGGGGTGTCAATCGGCTAGGCCTGGCCGGGTCTGAACAGGTCCGGGCCAGGCCCAGGCCTCACAAACTTGGCCCGAGCCCAGCCTGGGCCTGGTAAAAGGCCCGATTTCTATGGGCTTGGTCCGGACTGGGGGATTTTTATGTGGCCCATTTACGGCCCAACCCGGCCTAATTTTGAAGAACTTTTGAATTTTTTGCCCTTAATGCAAACATGCATGAGGAATTTTTATCCACCCACTAAAACAGATTATAACATATTTGCGTCATAACATAAAACGTAAATACCTACTTTATGCAACCAAAATCACATCTTATTAATTATTTTCAAATATTATACGGAGACAATTATTGTTTACATAATAAATTTTAATCAATCCACATGAAATTTTGATATACCTAGCCCGGACCGGGCGGCGCCGACCATGGCCGAAGCCCGGCCCTTTTAATTCTCAGGCTGGCCAGGCCAGGTCAAGTATTTTTACTGGGCCAATTTCATTGGCATAGGGCTGGTTAAAACCGGGCCAGGTCTCTGGGCTTCCGGGCCAGTCCGGTGCAATTGACATCCTTATGCAAAATTCAGGTTTTAAGGAAGATACGTAAACACAACCTTAAGAAGATATTTATTTCAAAAATTAACCATATTAAAAAGCATTTGGCAGCTGCTGGCTTCCACTGTTCTTGCATTATTTCTCAATGCAATTTATTCCACGATAAAATAATTTCTTTCTTTCATTTTTTGGAAGGGTGGCGCAGTGGATAAAATTATTTCTTTGAAATAGTGTGCAGCAGCGCATTTAATTCGTTACCTTGTTAAGAAGTAAAAGATGATCCAGAATTGGATCCAATTATTTACGTGTTGCTTTCATCTTTTATCAAGAAGTTCACAAGTATGGACCAAGACACGAATATTCGTCGATCATAAAATGTATCAAAAGAAACCAAGATGTAAGATTTGTTAACTAGTTATCAGTGAATAAAGAAGTAGACAACAGCAAGGTAATCAAATCTGTCTTCCTTTCGTTAGAATCCACCGATACGTAAAATGTCCCGCTGTCTTATTTCTTCGGGTTCAAAATGTCCCATGTACATAGTTTACATCTGCTCACATTTTTATGAACTAAAAAAATAATTTGGGGAAGGGGGATTAAGAAATAAGGATGTTGGACCGCCATGAAGCCTTGGACGAACCGGAGGGGGAGGAGACCGAGACGGACGAGCCGGGCAAACCGGCGCCAGCGTCGCCGTAAAGGAGGTCGGAGATGTAGTTGCCCAGGTCCTCGGGGGCGAACCCAACCACCGCAGGGGAGTCGCTCTCCCCCCGCAGCAACACGCGGCACCGCTCGTAGAACGCCTGGTACGCCGGCATCAGCTTCCTCGCGATGGACACCTTCAGCTCCTCCTTCATCCTCTCGTCCGTCACCAACCACGCAGCCTGCCCACGGTACGCCCCCTCGAACGCCTCGTTGAAGCGCCGCATCTGCTCCCTCGCCGACTGGGCATCCATGCCCGCCACCATGGGGCGATCCTGTGGGACGGCCGCAAACACCTTGCTCCAGGCCATCCGCTCGTAGCTGACGGCGTAGCCCCTCGCCTTGGCTTCGTGCCTCGCTGCCCAGTCGTCCCCGAGGAGCTCCTGTAACTTGCTCCCCCGGACCTTGTTAACCACGTACCGGAGGTTGTTCGCCAGGAAGAGGTACGCCAGCGCCACCTCCCCATACAGCTCCGCCTTGCTGTCGAGCTTGCACAGGAGGACCAGGATAAGCCAGGCCATCCGAACGGAGATCGTGGAGGAGATACTGTTGTCTCCGTCGCGATAGGATGGAGACGACGGCGCGGAGGTTGACGTGGGGATGTCGACGAAGGATTCCGGAAGAGGGGAGGTCATCTGGAGCGGGTAGTCGGCGTATATATCGGCGAGAATGCCGTTGTAGTCGGCGAGGAAGGCTACGTAGTTCATCACGTACCGAGTGAGCGGGTGGAGGCCGCCGCCGGGGACTGCCACTTTGGAGTTGTCCTTCTGAATCGCCGACTCAAAGTCGGTGAGTAAAGACCGGACGGTTTCGCCGAGTTTGAGGAGGGAGGAGACCGCCTGCGATCTTACGGCGGATGTGGATTCATAGGAGAAGACCGATTCGATCTCGGGCCATAACTCGGTGATGGAGCTGTACATGTCCAGCATCTGAAACACCCTCTCCGGTGAGCGCTTCGTCTTCGACGCCACCAGCTCCGGGAAGCCGAAGAAGTTCACAGCGGGCTCCCTGGAGATATCGGCGAAGCAGGAATCACGGATGGAGTCGGAGGAGGCGAAGACGTGGTCGCAGAGGGCCCGCTCGCCCGACAGGAGAGTGCGGACGGCGACCTTGGAGGCCGCCAGCCAGCCGCGTATCCTGATCTCGACGATGTCCCAGTCGAGCTTCTTGACCTGGGTAGGCGCCCACTTCTCGAACCCAAGCTTGTAGAGGCCTTCGTCGACGATGGAGCGGCGGATGAGCCTGTAGATGTCGACGCACTCCTTGCCATAGCCGCAGGAGATCATGCATTCGGCGATGGAGCGGAGGTCGGCCATGGCGAGGGCGGAGACGCGCTCGACCTCGCCGATGGACTCGGTGGCGGAGCGGATGTCCTCGTCCTCGAGGTCGGAGAGGGAGGAGCAGGAGTTGAGGGAAAGGGAGGAACGGGTGGAGGTGGAGACGGACTCGGGGTCGAGGCAGTCGCGGTTGGCGGAGAGGATCTGGTAGAACTCCTTCTGGAGGCGGCGCATGGCGGCCTGCATGAGGGTCTGGGCGCGGACGAGAAGGGCGGAGCTGGCGACGGGGGAGCCGGCCATGAAGAAGTGCATGGCGCGCTGGAGGTCGGTGACGGCAAGGAGGAACTGGCGGGCCTCGTCGCGGCTCTCGTAGAAGAGGGAGGTGATCTTGGCGAAGGCGGAGCCGTGGGGGTCCCACTTGGAGATAATGTCCTCGGCGTCGGAGATGTTGTCCTCCATCATGGAGGCGGAGAAGGTGCTGTGGCGAGGGGAGGCCGAGGGTTCGGGGGACGACGGGCGATGAGGGTTGCGGCCATGCTGGTGGTGGGATGAGGAGGGATGGAAGAAGAATATGCCGCGCATACCTTTGCTGGGCATTTGCTTAAACAGCGTAGGAGCTTCTACGGCGCGGGAGGGCAAGGAAGGAGCTCTCGTCGATTGTTAGGTCTTGTGATGGATATACGTATATATATGTGGATGATCAGCAAACTGGATGGAGAGGGAAGGGAACGCTTCTGGTTCTGGTTCTCTTTGGAGGAGGTCCGTCCTTCTCCCTCAATCTGCAGCTATATATGCGGTTTCTTCTACTAGGTTCTCCTTCGGAAGCTCTAGCTAGATTGGGCAGTGGAATCGGTTTGCACATCCGGATGCTGGAGATGCGCAGGAGCATATATGGAGCTCGCAATGACCGAGGGAGAGGAGCTTGGGTGGGTGTTTTGACTCGGAAAGTTTGACTCGAGCGCGAGACCCGCGGCGGAGGCCGCATGGTAGAGGAGCGCCAGAGAAAAGCTGCCGTGGGAATCCATTTTTTAGATTTGTACCTGGTTCGTCGTTCTTGCACTAATCCGAATATTTTACAGGTGATTAATATACGAAATTGATGAAATTATATATTTCTATAGTGATGGTTCTAAAAAATAATTATAACATGACTTACTCGGCAATAAAACGAAAACGATGATGTCCAGGCCAGGGAAGGAAACCATGAGAGAGGGAATCTTCTAG
Organism: Zantedeschia hybrid cultivar; assembly: GCA_030544215.1. Lineage (NCBI taxonomy): Eukaryota > Viridiplantae > Streptophyta > Magnoliopsida > Alismatales > Araceae > Zantedeschia > Zantedeschia hybrid cultivar. The sequence goes on from JARZZO010000005.1 coordinate 7,215,809, forward strand.
CTCGCTAGAAGGTGGCTGTCGCCTGTGGTTTATGCATGCCCTCGAACGAATCGGCAGGCCCATACACGGTTAATACTGGCCGACCGTATGGCCTTTGAATTGTTCAGACCGCGTGTTGCCGGCCTCCCTGGGCTTGTTCCTGCTCCTTAGATGTATTTTATTTTACCGTGTTGAGTTGGATTCTTTCAAATACGACGGGAAGGGGACCGACGTCGTCCAGTTGCATATTAGCAGCTGCCATGTTACTGCTGGAATTAGCGAAGCATGCAAGAGGAGAATTCCATGTCATCGAGTTGCATATATGGGACGCAGGAATACCAGTAAGTTTTTAATTTTGTTCCCTCCATCCTGCCCTTGAAGATGGGACAGGTATAAAATCTGGATTAACAGGTAACGTACACACTGGATCCAGTAGTTCGTGCATCATGCCAACGAAATATACACATACAGTGGATTAGTCTTCGGGCTTACATGCATAATGCAGCCATTTCGATCCTTGGAATTCCTATATGCCCGCCTGCTTGTGGGTGCGGCATTATCCGGGGGAACGAAAGGACAGAGCAGTGGGGCATCCTCCGGCCGGACTACGCGCATGAGGACGGCGGCGGCGAATACGACGGGCGCCCAACTGGTCAAAACTATCATAAAATAATTATTAGGGCGGCAACATTACTGTCTGTTATGGAGAGACTGGGGTGGTGGGGGTTAGTCCTGCAGGTCAGTTGCAATCCTAAAGCCATGCAGCCATGACATCATGAGTAATCAGTGTGAAGGAGTTTGTAGATTATTCAGAAAAAGTATTTGACTATATATTTTCAAAAAGAAAATTCAGCCAGAATTAAAAAAGTTCTCCTCTCTTCTAAATTATTCTTATTATATAGGGCTAATCATTCATTGGGCCCCACTGAAGAAACTTGAACTTACTAAACTTGCAGCATATGATGTGGCCTAGGTAACTTCAAAATGAGACAAATATTACTAGGTTGCTTCAATATAAGAGGGGAAAGAATTCTCACAATCACAAATATATTGGATCAATGTATTTGGAGTTTTATTTTTGTAAGGCATAAGCGAAAAGAAAAGAAAAATGAAACGGAGAGTCTCCAATTATCTCGATCTACCGCACATGCATAATATCTGCACATTCGTGACTGCTGGAGTTATCTCCTTTCTTGTGCTGAAGTGATCTTAATACCATAAGCTAATTCCAAGTCTGTTCACTTTTTATTATTACTTTTTTGGGGAAATATGTTTTATGACTATGGTGGCAACTAATAGCTAAAAATCTTACCCAATGCAGGTTTGTCATAATAACTAAGATTTTTTTAGAATATATTTCTATAATCTATTAAAATTTGCTTAACTTTTGAAATTAATCTATTATTTCTAATACCCCTATATATTTAAAAAGTTTACACGTACGTCCCCATTGTCAAGAACTTTTGATCTTTAAGTTGGAAATAACTAAACCTGCCCTTAGCATTTGCACCATTTCTTTATATAAAACCCTACAGCCTTTGAAATGTACATCAATGTCCTTGATAAGTGTAAACTCTAAAGAAATATTACGGATTTTTATCGTGAAACCAAACAGTGTGAAAGCGCGCATATGCACGCACAACTTCTTATAGAAAATAGGAGTCTTGAAAATAATAGGGTAATCTCCAAAAGCCCTAGAACAAAGACGCATATTGCAAAAAACCTTAATAATCGAATGAGAAAGAAATCATGTTTATATAATTAAAGAATACATATCTTCTAAGTGCAGGTTTAGACTGAACTTAGTCAGTGCAAAGAGAAAAATGTTTCGAAAAACTCCCTCACATGATGTTTTTCCCATTTCGAAAGAGGGGCTTTTATGAAAGATGTATTGCTTCCTTCTCTGCCCTGACTAAGTCAGGTTCTTGAGAGGAGTAGAAGATGGAGCATTTTCTGGAACTGAGTGTTGTATGTTCCCTCTACGTGCGGCATCATGAGAGTCATTACCCTTGAGGAGTTAATTGGCCTATGATCTACCCCCCTTGATCGAGGGGATCATAAGATATCAGGTTGAAAGAAAGGATCTCCTTTCATGATAGAGTAGTAGATTGTAAAGACCTGTCTTTAATGGACAGTTATAGATCAATCCGGAGGACCTCCACTCTCTCGGACTATCGAGAGACAAGTACCTTTGGGTCCATATATTTGGTCTCGTCCAGTTGAAACAGAGGATCTAGGTTACCGAGAGCATATACTCCTCCAGGCACTCGAAAGCTTCAACCGAGATGCCCTTGGGTCTCGGGACTTACCGACCGAGGTGTTGGTCCCCTTATGCCTTGGCTCTTTGGGGGATCAAGACTCCTACATCTTGAGTCCTGACCTTCAGCTTGTCTGTCAGGGTATCGGAAGAAGTCACGTCACGCTATCATGTCATAGCCTATGGACCACGGGTCCTCGAACTTTCGACTAGTTGGACCTGATTAGGTCGAATTCCAGTCGCCCCTCATCAATTGATCTCATATTATAGCTACTTTTTTGTGAACACATTTTTCCCTTTTTTAAGAGTTCATTGTAGCTAACTTGGCCATCTAAAGATTTTTTTTTTCTTTTTTATGACGAGGAACCTAGCACAGTCTTACTGAGGTACACAGGAAGTGTGAGAGGGTCCTGGATTCAAGCTCGGCAGATATGTCGACCCTTGCATCTTTTTTCTCTAAGACTAACAAATCTGAACTCACATCCCTTGAAAATTAAATGTGAGTCAGATAAGTTCCCTAGGAGTTGCTGTCCAAGTATTTACCCAAAAGACAACTCTAAAATCAGGTAATATCCTTCATCGAACATGATACATTTGACAAGGCTTTTGACACCCTAAACAGATCGTTGGCAGCCTCTGCCGCCCCGGTTGTTGTTGACTCCATCCTCAGCCTTCCCCTCTACTCCTCACCTCTTCGGTTCGGCTTTGAACTCATCCAACAGTCATAGAGGACGGCTGCAACTTGTCTAATCATAATTTCATATATATTCAAGTTTATCATGGATTAAGAAACCTCACGGACCATACAGCTAGATCTCCCAAACAATATATCTTATGTAATTATATGTCTGATAGGTAGACGACCTTTGTGGTAGGTTTGTGTGGTCGCCAGTGCAGGCAAACTCAAACTGGTCCCGCATATGTTCTGTGCTTGTTGTTTGTCTGGAAAAACTCAGCGTGGAGAAATTTGAACAACTTGAAATAAATCCAAATTAAGCTTGTGATGTCTTAATTTATAGAGTTTACGAAAATTTATTACCAAAAAAGATCCACAAGAATTACAGGGATCATTTGTCCTCGAAGGTCTCCTTTTCGATGGCCATGGTCTCCTTCATGAGCAAATGAAGAAGCTCACGAGAGAAGCTACATCTGCATGTATTATTTTGTTGTCCACTCTACTATACCTTAACCCATTAGACAACCTAATAACCTATACAGTGTTTAGATTAACACATTAGTTTTACCTATCCTTACGAGGGTGCATGCATGCTGATGTGAAATATGTTCGAGAATAACTGATATGGAGGACTTCTGTCCTCTCTGTCTCTCTCTAATGAGTCAAGAGTTCTTGCTTCATTAATTTATCTTTAAATCAGTTGGTGCGCCGACCTATTTGACTTCCTACATGTTAACGTGAGTTTGTCTCCACTTTTTTCTCTGAAAATTTTGTGAGAAGTTTGATTCTTTCTACGATGGGATCTCAATATTTAAGTGGCATATGGGGTCCCTAAATCCCTTCACGAACGAGAAGTCGATGGATCTTCCCGACCATGAATTTGGAAGGGGTTGGCCGGACTCAAAGACTTAACCCACTGCAGGAAAAATTTTGAAAGCCGAGAACTTTTAACGTTGCCATCGGATCTTTAAGATAAGATAGTTTGTTATAGTTGAAAAAGAAACTGGTTTTAGAAAAAATATTGTCCAGTTCGGGAACTATCCGGACTCGGATTCCAGTATCATCTGATCATTGATCGCCATACTCTACAATTGCCCGAACATGATAATAAGACTTGTTCTAATTGGCAATCTACTCTGTCGATCATTTTCCTTTGATGAGGTAGCTCAGTCTGCTCGATCGGTATTTAATTACGCGTATATACAAAAGACCTAATTAAGTTCAAATCTGGGCAACGCCTAAGTTTTCAGCTTAAGTAGGTGAGTGTTCTGCATAGGGTCAATAGTTCCACCTAATTAGTATTATGGACTCGAGCTGATCTCCAAATTAACAGTACTCCTACAGACATGGGGACAAATAATCCTGCAGCACATTTACTCTGAGAAAATTTTTTAAGCTCCTAATTGATACAGATCCGAGACCTTTCAAAGGAAGGCCATGAGATGAAATCAACTTCGCTAGGCAACTGGTTCCACTTTGTCAATTATTAGCCATGTATTTGTACAGTATAGCATGACAGAAGACTAATTGCAACCAAAATCTAAGAGTCCAAAATTTCGTTTGGGCAATCTTATCTAACATAAATATTATGCCATCTTTTGGATTTTTCATAGTCTTATATAAATATATATATATATATATATATATATATATATATATATATATAAGAATCTTTAAATTCGCATGCTAACTTATTAAATGAATCTTTAAATTCTTCATAAAATTCAAAAAGTTACCATTCAACTACGTGCTTTTTGAACCATATATATTTTCTAAAGACTAATTCATATACACTTATATGTTGTCACAATTTTATATTTATATGAGACTTATTTTTATATTCTTTTACAAGTTAAGTTTTCAAACCTTTTACCAATTTGAGAATTTCCCATTGAGATCTTTTCCTTGAGTTGATTATTAGGAGAATAAGCGATCATGCAGAATCGAAGTAATGGCAACTGAGCTTTCACTCTTTTCCTTGAGTTCTTTTTTTTTTCGGATAGAATTTCGACATTAATATTGGGACCATAGGCAATAGTATTGTAGAATCAAAGTAATGGCAACTCAGCTTTCACCGATCCGTTTCCCACGTGAAGGGACGTCGACGTCCATGTGTGTTCAGATTCACAAGTACCCAAACAAAAGTTGGCCTCTAATATATATGGGTCGGTTCAAACTTGTCTTCACAGTGTGCCAGAGAACAATGTGTAATAATTTTGCTTGATTAAGACTCAGTAGGGAAACCAATCACCCAGCGAAGGTAACTGTTGGTTTTACTTGGTGGAAACAAATATGTACTAGGAGAAGAACATGCATGTTATCTTTCGGCTCATGTAATTAACTTTCTCACGGTTGGGTGCTACGCATGTAGTCCGAAGTTTAATTTCTATGTTTTTAACGCAGAAGAAGGTGTTTGAAGAGGCATGATTAGAGCCCTATCTGCAGAAACGAACAAGATTAAGAAGCTTCACCACTGACTCACTGGGCACGTTCGCAACATGTAGAGTGCAGCTAGCCATGACAACTGCTGGTAGCTAATGTTTAGGCACTCAGGCCCCATGAAGCACATGATAGAAGGGTTATTTCAACCATATGTTTGCACGATTAAGTAGGGATGATATCGACTTGGCTTGATCCCAATTCATAGACGTACAATGTACTGAATCAGATGAGTGTTATAGACCTTATATGCGCTGATGTGCATGTTGTCGAGGAAGGTATAAGGCATCACATGGAAGATGAACTGGCTCTCAGTTTCGTGTAAGACTTCCTCTTTACTTGTGTCCGTGTAGACTTGATTAAGGTCGGCGTCGTCATTAACCGAAGGCTAAGGACATGTTTAGAGCACCTTTTAATTGAAGGTGCTTTTCGATCTTCATAGCCTTCGATCCAATTAACTATTTTGAGGGAATAGATTATAAGTCTTAGATGCCATCCATTTATGTGGTTTTCGGACTTTCCGTCCAAACGCCTCAAGAACTTCTTGGATTGTTGTCTTGTTTAAAAGAATGAGAGCATAGGGAAAGTGTTAGAATAGTCCTGTATTGGAAAAATGACAAAATTTAAAAATGTTTAATAGATGGTGCTTACTCTACTCATTGGCTTAAGGTTTTGAGTTGAATGGTCTAATAACTTCAACATGATATTAGAATCCATAATTACAAATTAGTCATGCATGTTAGGGATTTTCGAAATATCTGGAGCGGAAGCCATCCCTAACGCAGAGGAAGACGATGCCGGAGTCGATCTCCACGCGCAGCGGACCTGGAACAAGAACGCACGAACTCCGGGCAGGAAGACGGTGTAAACCCACGCACTGTCTCCACTGGTTTCCTCTCTCTATTCGTCTTAATACGTATGACCTAATGGGGAGTCACAGGCTTCTTTTATAGAGAGGAGGGACCAGTCCCGTTCTTACTTCTAACAGGATCCTACCCATTACAGGATCCTTATTGGGCGCCTAATGGGTTAAGCCCAATCATATTCCATTAATTGGATGCCTAATGGTGTGCAAGTGTGCAGCCCAGTAAACACAAGTGGACCACTAATTGGATTAAAACCCAACATTCTCCCACTTGGTCCAACTTGTCTTAAGCACATCAAATCTTCCTTTGAAAACATATTTATAGTATAAATATATATATATAGTTTCAAAAGGACTCTTGAAGATTTGACATCATGGGCATACACCTGAAGAGAAAATCACGGTATGCGCGCGCACGATAAAACAAAACTACACACCATTCCAATTAACGGAATCTTAAAGGTTCAAGAACAGTAAATCAAATGACATGAGTCATGGCGGTAAATGCATTCAATTACACACCACCTTCCATGTACCACAATGCCACCAACTTACTATAATTGAACATCAAATATGGAACTGTAGATAAACTCAAACATAATGTTTATCTATTGGTCACCACTTAAATATACAATCTGCCAGCCAAAATTCATAACTAACATGTATACAAAATAAATGGAAAAGGCAGAAAGTAATGGAAGAATCACAACATATCGAGTGAACTGACAAGACCCATCCGAATCACATGACTACAAAAGGTGCTAGCAGGTAGTCCTTTCGTGAGTGGGTCAGCAACCATAAGATCCGTTCCGATATGTTCTATAGACACTTCTTGATTCTTCACTCTGTCTCTAAGAGCAAAATACTTAATGTCTAAGGCTCTACCACCTTTGGACGCCTTATTGTTCTTAGAGAAGAAGACTGCAGCGGAATTGTCACAATATATCCTGATAGGTCTGGAGACGAAGTCAATGAATGATAGACCTGTGAGCAGATTCCGCAACTGGATGGCCTGTGCACTAGCCTCAAAACAAGCAATGAACTCAGCTGCCATCGTGGAAGCCACTGTTATACTCTGCTTCTCACTGCACCAAGTGATAGCTCCTCCTGCTAGGAGGAAGATGTATCCTGTAGTGGATTTCCTCGAATCAAGGCAGCCGCCAAAATCAGCATCAGAATAGGCAACGACCTCTAGCTGATCTGACCTTCTATAAATGAGCATTTAGATATTTGTTATCATTTTAATTGAGGGAGGATGTTTTAGTATTCAAAGTGTGTAAGTAGATCACCAAAGTGACCTTATGCATGGAGAATAATAAAATATACTCATTAAGAAATTAAAATGATTTCAAATACTTGTGTTCATGACTTGGTTGTAAATTTAACTCACAAAGGAGTGTTTATTTTCATGTCATGAGCAGGATAAAATAAAATTTATTTACATGGCGATTCTTGAGAGTTATGTACCCAAAGGTACTCTCTCTTAATATCAAAATGTTTATAAGTTTTCGGAAACAACTTAAATTGCAAACATAGTCTGAACAGTTTACAGAAAGGTCCTGAATTGTAAACTTACTTTGCAGTTTGCAATTTAAGTTGTTTCTGCACGGCCCCGCGCGGGCCTGCGCGGCCAGCGCGGGGCCGTGCGGAAACAACTTAAATTGCAAACTGCAAAGTAAGTTTACAATTCAGGACCTTTCTGTAAACTGTTCAGGCTATGTTTGCAATTTAAGTTGTTTCCATCAAGAATCAATAATTATTGTTGTAAGTTTAGGAGATACTTCTTGTGATTATTTGTCGTCTTTACACTAATGACTAAACTGTTCCTCAATAGCTTTAAGAAATTCACTAGCAGTAGTCTGATCTGGGATCTATCCCAGATCAGACTACTGCTAGTGAATTTCTTAAAGCTTGTTATGTGTTTATTAATGCTATTATACAGTTATTCGCTCTGATACCACTTGTTAGGGATTTTCGAAATACCTGGAGCGGAAGCCATCCCTAACGCAGAGGAAGACGATGCCGGAGTCGATCCCCACGCGCAGCGGACCTCGAACAAGAACGCACGAACTCTGGGCAGGAAGACGGTGTAAACCCACGCACTGTCTCCACTGGTTTCCTCTCTCTATTCGTCTTAATACGTATGACCTAATGGGGAGTCACATGCTTCTTTTATAGAGAGGAGGGACCAGTCCCGTTCTTACTTCTAACAGGATCCTACCCATTACAGGATCCTTATTTAATTTGTAAGACTCTTCCCCAGAGATCCAATGAGGCTAGCTTCAGGGACAACCACTCATATGTTGCACCATCCTTATCAAAAGCCCATGTGAAATCATTTAGAAGTTGCGGGACACTTCTTTGCTTTCGTTGTTAATGGGACGACGTTACTTCAAGGTTTCTAATGTACTTAGAGGGTAGACTTACGTTTATTAATGTACGTACAAGGACCATACCAATACATGGAGGCTAAAGACGTACGAGACCCTCAAAAATACTAGACAGGTCGCCAAACTCTCACCATCAGCTACGACTATATATAATACAGCTCTCGTCATCACCTAGGTCCTCCGATTTCATTGGGTCATCGTGGGGACTCATTGTAACATTAATACAACAGTGCCGGGTTCAAAAATAGTTTATGAGATGAACGGGTTTGCATGGTCAAACACGTAAGCGGCTGGTAGCTCGCGGGCGGCAGCCATGTATAAGGACGCACCTCATTTTTGAAGCCCATGCATCCAAGCAGATACTCTGTCCAGTGTGGTCACTTCGGTTTTGTATATATATTAAAAATATTAAAAATAAAAATATTTTTATCATCATAAAAATAATATAATTCAATAAAAATGATACACTTTGTTACAAGGAGTTTTTTTCTTCCAAATGCACTCAAAGAATTTTTTAAATTATCAATAAAAATTATGATAGTATGTAAAATGATTCATCACCAGACTCACAAGATTACATACCTTGTCTATAGTGATGCCAAAATGATAAGGCTGATTGCACTTTGTAGTTATGCAGTTGTAGTCGTGCAGTCGAGGAAAGGAGGAGTTGAGGGAATTGCTGAGGAGCAAAAGAGGTCAGTCAAAGACAACGTTGAACTACCATTTTCAGGAAAGTCGAGTGACAACGGAACGGGAGGAGGGCCTGGCCCAGACAGTAGGACATGACAGAGCTAACGAGAGGAGAGAATGGCGGGATAGCCAGACCAGCAAAGCACTGCCTGAGCTATTGGGCTAACGGGGACAGGGACTCTCAACGTGTGACAGTTCGAATCCATTTTCGTGGGCCCTCATGTCCACTGTTGAACTGGGCTCCGAGTGAGACTCGGGTCCTATCGGTCATCTAAAAAGTCTAGCAGGGTCACCTTATGCTTAAATTTCGAGCTTGCCTTATTAAATTAAGACTCTTATAATATAATTTTAAATTTTCAGTGAGGTCCCAGAACCCCACTGAATACAAGCTGGATCCGCCACTACATGCATTAGATCTCTTAAGAGTCCGGTTCCTGTCAGTGCAAGTTTGGTTGAGACTTAATAAATGCAGATGATGCGGAGAGGATTTTTTCAAAATCACCTCTCATTGGAAATGAAAAAAATAGTGCATGAGGAAGTTTTTTAAAATCTTTACACTAACTGAGTTCAGTCTAACTTTACACTTAGAGGATCTCTATTCATCCAGATGGAATAAGTTGAGAACTAAGTCTAAAGTGAGCCAAGAAATAAATCTGAGCATGTTCCGGATCCGCTACCTAAGAAAATGACTGATGGACCTTCAGCCCATTTTGTAAAAGAAGGCAATTGCACGTTTAAATGAAAACACTCTATTCACAGGAATAATCCTATATTCAACAAAAGAATGATTCCCAACTACTCATATTTAAGGGTACAGCTTAAGTCAAATAAAGATACGCACTCTACGCAATGTGATACCTCTTGTTTTATCCTTATTCTATATCCCTTGAGTTCCTTATGTTGATTTGACCATCTGAGGGCCAACCCTGGATCTCCATCTGGAGCCCTATCTGACGCTTGCTACCGTGTAGAGATCTAAGACCTCTTTCGTCCAAATTTCTCTCCTGACTGCTTACAACCCGTTAGCAGACGTCTCGATAAAGCACTTTGCAACACATCCCTTAGTGGCTTACGTCTCCAGTGAGAGAGAGATATTTAACTGGGACAGACCACATGTGAAAGATCTGTTAGGGATTTTCGAAATACCTGGAGCGGAAGCCATCCCTAACGCAGAGGAAGACGATGCCGGAGTCGATCCCCACGCGCAGCGGACCTCGAACAAGAACGCACGAACTCCGGACGGGGAGACGGTGTAAACCCACGCACTGTCTCCACTGGTTTCCTCTCTCTATTCGTCTTAATGCGTATGACCTAATGGGGAGTCACAGGCTTCTTTTATAGAGAGGAGGGACCAGTCCCGTTCTTACTTCTAACAGGATCCTACCCATTACAGGATCCTTATTGGGCGCCTAATGGGTTAAGCCCAATCATTCTATTAATTGGATGCCTAATGGTGTGCAAGTGTGCAGCCCAGTAAACACAAGTGGACCACTAATTGGATTAGAACCCAACATTCTCCCACTTGGTCCAACTTGTCTTAAGCACATCAAATCTTCCTTTGAAAACATACTTATAGTATAAATATATATAGTTTTAAAAGGACTCTTGAAGATTTGACATCTTGGGCATACACCTGAAGAGGAAATCACGGTATGCGCGCGCACGATAAAACAAAACTACACACCATTCCAATTAACGGAATCTTAAAGGTTCAAGAACAGTAAATCAAATGACATGAGTCATGGCGGTAAATGCATTCAATTACACACCACCTTCCATGTACCACAATGCCACCAACTTACTATAATTGAACATCAAATATGGAACTGTAGATAGACTCAAACATAATGTTTATCTATTGGTCACCACTTAAATATACAATCTGCCAGCCAAAATCCATAACCAACATGTATACAAAATAAATGGAAAAGGCAGAAAGTAATGGAAGAATCACAACATATCGAGTGAACTGACAAGACCCATCCGAATCACATGACTACAAAAAGTGCTAGCAGGTAGTCCTTTCGTGAGTGGGTCAGCAACCATAAGATCCGTTCCGATATGTTCTATAGACACTTCTTGATTCTTCACTCTGTCTCTAAGAGCAAAATACTTAATGTCTAAGGCTCTACCACCTTTGGACGCCTTATTGTTCTTAGAGAAGAAGACCGCAGCGGAATTGTCACAATATATCCTGATAGGTCTGGAGACGAAGTCAATGAATGATAGACCTGTGAGCAGATTCCGCAACTGGATGGCCTGTGCACTAGCCTCAAAACAAGCAATGAACTCGGCTGCCATCGTGGAAGCCACTGTTATACTCTGCTTCTCACTGCACCAAGTGATAGCTCCTCCTGCCAGGAGGAAGATGTATCCTGTAGTGGACTTCCTCGAATCAAGGCAGCCGCCAAAATCAGCATCAGAATAGGCAACGACCTCTAGCTGATCTGACCTTCTATAAGTGAGCATGAAATCTAATGTGCCCTTAAGATACCGCATGACTTTCTTGGCAGCTTTCCAATGATCCATGCCTGGGTTGCTCTGGTACCTGCTGAGCATACCCACCGCAAAAGCTATATCTGGACGTGTACAAGTCTGAAGGTACATCAAGCTCCTAACGGCTGAAGCATATGGGATAGGCTCCATCTGCTTCCTTTCCAAGTCGTTCCTGGGACACTGTAATTCACTGAATTTATCACCTTTTACAATGGGTACTTTATCGGGTGCGCAGGACTGCATGTTGAACCTTTCCAAGACCTTTGAGATGTAAGCCTTCTGAGAGAGACCAAGAGTGCCTGAGGGTCTATCTCTAGTGATTTCAATGCCCAAAACATAGTGGGCATCACCCATATCTTTCATCTCAAAGTTCTTAGAAAGGAAAACTTTGGTTTCGTGCAATAAACCAAGATCACTGCTGGCAAGCAAGATGTCATCCACATACAAAAGCAAGACAATGAAACTACTCCCACTGATCTTTAGGTACAAACATTCATCAATGATGTTTTCCTTAAACCCAAAGGACAGTATGATTTCATTGAACTTTATGAACCATTGGCGGGAGGCTTGCTTAAGTCCGTAAATGGATTTCCTTAATTTGCATACCAAGTGTTCTTTACCTTCAGCACGAAACCCTTGAGGTTGCTCCATATACACTTCTTTATCTAGGTCCCCATTGAGAAAAGCCGTTTTCACATCCATCTGATGTAACTCCAGGTCAAAATGAGCTACCAAGGCCATGACTATTCTGAATGAGAGTTTCTTAGAAACTGGAAAGAACGTCTCATCATAGTCAATGCCTTCTCTTTGAGTGAAATCCTTAGCTACCAATCTGGCCTTATATCGTTCAACTTTGCCTTTAGCGTCCACCTTAGTTTTGAATATCCATTTACATCCAACAAGTTTGGACCCTTTAGGCAAGTTAACGAGATCCCAGACTTGGTTTTTAGCCATAGAGTCAAGCTCTTCTTTCATGGCTTCAAACCAATAGGCAGATTTTTCACTCTTCATGGCTTGTGAAAACGTCACTGGATCATCAATGTCACCCCTGTCTACACTATCCTCCTGTAGGTATACTATGAACTCATCAGATATGGCAGGTCTCCTGACTCTTTCAGATCGACGCAATGTTGGCCCCTGATCCACCTGAGGAGGTGGTTGGTCAACAACAACGACATCTTCTGGCTCTGGAGCAACCTGGGGTGGACCAACTGCAACTATTTGCTCCCCTAGGATTTCATTCCGAGGAATGAATATGGGAACAACATTGTCAGTTGTTACAGGTATTTCAACCTGATCCTGTAACTCCTCAAAAGAAATCTCTCGAGAAGGTCCACTCCCACTAATTCCGCCATCTTCAAGGAACCTTGCCTTATCTGTTTCTATAATGATGGGAACATGGGATGGGCAATAGAATCTATACCCTTTTGATCTCGCTGGATAACTAATGAAGAATCCACTGGTTGTTCTGAGATCAAAAGCCTTTTCCTGTGGACTGTATGGTCTAGCCTCAGCTGTACACCCCCACGTGCGCATATAGCTCACAGAAGGTTTCCTACCACACCATAACTCATAGGGAGTCTTAGGCGCAGCCTTCGTAGGAACCTTATTCACAATGTGAGCAGCTGTCTTAACGGCTTCGCCCCACAAGGATAAAGGAAGGGTAGAATGACTTAACATTGCCCTGACCATTTCTTTAAGCGTTCGATTCCTTCTTTCTGCAACCCCATTCTGGTATGGGCTGCCAGGAGTAGTGTACTGAGGTACAATACCCTCTTCTTTAAGGAATTTAGCTAATGGACCAGGCCTTTGTCCCATCTCAGTATACCTACCATAGTACTCGCCACCTCTATCAGACCTGACTATCTTGATTACTTTCCCTGATTGTTTCTCTACTTCCTTCTTGAAATCCTTAAAGACATTAAAAACATCTGCCTTTTCAAGAAGTAAATAGAGATACATGAATCTAGAATAGTCATCTATAAAGGTGACAAAGTACCTCTCACCAGTCAGACAGGGTGGAAAAGGACCACATATATCAGTGTGAATTATTTCTAAAATTCCAGAACTCCTTGTGGCATCTTTATTAGGCGTGTGTGTTTGCTTTCCTTTAATGCAATCAACACATGTCTCGAAGTCAGTGAAATCCAGAGTGTGTAACACTCCTTCTCCCACTAACCTTTTGAGCCTCTTAATGGAGATGTGTCCTAATCTCCTATGCCACAACATAAATGAATTTTCATTAACTCTACCACGCTTGTTGCCAGTAAGGACCGAAGTATGCAGGGTGTTATGAGATTGTTCAATCACATTGTTAAGACACAATTTATACAAACCATCAGATATAGAACCAGTACCAATAACAATAGAATCATTTATTAATTCAACTGAAGAGTTTCCAAGTTTGACTTGAAAACCTTTTGAATCAAGTCTTGATACTGAAACCAAATTTCTACTAAAAGATGGTACATAAAAAGTGTCTTCTAAATCTAGAACAAATCCTGATTCCATAACTATCCTATAAATTCCTACGGCCTTGACTTGTGAGCGCGTCTTATTTCCTGAAAAGATGCTTCGCTCACCCTCATTCGGAGGCCTTTGGAAGAGGAATCCCTGCATAGAAGTGGCAACATGCACAGTAGAACCTGAGTCAATCCACCATGTACTCTTTGGAACATTAACTAAATTAGACTCATAGCAAACATAGGATGATAGATTACCTTTCTTTTCAAACCATGCCTTCCTTTTCAGACAATCTTTCTTAACGTGTCCAGGTAACTTGCAGAAGAAGCACTTGTCATTTTTACCTTTTGACTTGTCCTTCTTCTTGCCCTTCTTCTGGACACCCTTTTTCTTCTTTCCTGGCCCACTTTTCACTTTATGAGAGGTAAACAAAGCAACATTGTTCCTCTCTCCTCTCAACCTCTCTTCCTCCTGAACACACATGGTCATCAATTCATTGACTGACCATTTAGCCTGATGTGTGTTGTAGGAGATCTTAAATGCCTCATATTCGCTAGGCAAAGAGTTGAGAATAAAATGGACTAGGAAAGTGTCTGAAATAGTAACCTCAATGGCATTCAGTTGAGCAGAAATATCTCTCATGATCATTATATGCTCTCGAACACTACCACTAGTGTATTTCATTGAGGACAGTTTAGCCATTAGAGTACTGGCTTTGGCCTTATCAGAACTAATGAACTGTTCCTCAATAACTTTAAGAAATCCACTAGCAGTAGTCTGATCTGGGATAGATCCCTTAATGTTCTGTCCAACGTGTCCCTGAAGGAACAGAAGGCAGAGACGAAGCCCAGTAAACACAAGTGGACCACTAATTGGATTAGAACCCAACAAGATCGTCCCCAATTCATATATTTTGAACTCCTTCAGGTTCACAGCTGGAGAGGTAATATGTTTGAACTAGGGATCAATCTGTTTTCTATAATGTAGAGGTTATGTATATACAGATTTTTTAAAAAAAAGGAATTTGTAGTAACATGAATGTCAAAATTCAAATCTGAAGATAATTGGTAGCCAGTAAGATTTTTAATTGTATAAAGTTTTTAAATAAATAAATAGTTCATTAATTACCTTTTCTGAAAAATTCGTGCATGTGGAATATCAAATGCACCTTATACAATTGGTTCAGAGCCACACAAGGACGGCACTAGATCTACAGGCTCTCTTTCTACTTCAGTTGGACGACGAAACTTTTATATCACCATTTTGTATAAAAGTACATCTTATAGGATGTTTGATTGCATTATGATGGTGTTTCTTTACAAAAAAGTACTTTTATAGAGAAAATCATTATAATCAGGTGTTTGGAAGCCTACATGAAAATATATTTTAATAAAGCTGAACCATTCTCAAACTGCTTGTGTTCGACTCGGCTAGGAGGGTCCATACCTGCTCGAATAAAATATTTAAACAAAATTTCTCAGTGCACTGTTATATAAGAGTTTAATAGTACAAATAGATCCCCTTCTTTCTGCACTATCAAACTTCTGTCCAACAGTGTACTAAGAAGATTACTTCTAGCTATGCCAACGTAGGTAGGGCAATCCATGATTAACGCCTGTTTGAATGCACTTTAAGAAAATGTAAATAAGTTTATCATAAATAGATTTACTATAAACGCATTTTTCCTAAATTTACATTTAGTTGTTTTACATGAACGTAAGTGAATATATGATAAATCTAAAAAAGACTCTGACCTAATAGGTTTAAGAAAAACACGTATATATGGCTGCTTTCAGTTTACAATAAAGTGATCAAGTAAATTTATGATAAATTTATTTTTTTATCATCCAAAGAAATATTACGATGAAAAATGCATGTACCATAAATATAAATGGCTTGGTGGCTTGCATCCAAACAGGGTCTAAATGGTTTCAAATGTGTCCACTTCTCTTCTAATATCATACATTGGCACGTATAATAATATGTACACATGCAAAAGTCCCGCCGGCTTATTCACAGTTGTGCTGAAGCCGTGCGAGACCGTCCCACCGTTTCCACACACTCTTGGTCGAACCGGAGGTGGAAGCGACGGAGACGGACGCGACGGACGAGCCGGTCGAGCAGGTGCCGGCGTCGCCGTAGAAGAGGTCGGAGATGTAGTTGCCCAGGTCCTCGGGGGAGAACCGCACCACCGCGTGGGAGTCGCTCTCGCCTCGCAGCAGCGCGCGGCACCTCTTGTAGAACTCCCGGTACGCCGGCATCAGCTTCCTGGCGATGGACAGCTTCAGCTCCTCCCGCAGCTTCCCGTCCGTCACCAGCCACGCGGCCTGCCCGCGGTACGCCTCCTCGAACGCCTCGTTGAAGCGCAGCATCTGCTCCCTCGCCGCCTGGGCGCCCATGCCCGCCACCGCCGCACTGTCCTGAGGGACGGCCGCCAGCACCTTGCTCCAGGCCAGCCGCTCGTAGCTGGCGGCGTAGCCCCTCGCCTTGGCCTCGTGCCTCCCCGCCCATTCGTCACCAAGGAGGTCCAGTAACTTGCTCCCCCGGACCTTGTTAACCACGTAGCGGAGGTTGTTGGCGAGGAAGAGGTACGCCAGAGCAATCTCTCGGTACAGCTCCGCCTTGCTGTCAAGCTTGCACAGGAGGACTAGGATAAGCCAGGCGATCCGAACGGAGATCGTGGAGGAGGTGGTGAGATTGTCTCCGCCCCGGTAGGACGGAGATGACGGCACTGAGGTCGAGGTGGGGGCGTCGAAGAAGGATTCCGGAAGAGGGGCAAGCATCTGGAGCGGGTAGTCGGCGTATATATCGGCGAGGATGTCGCTGTAGTCCGTGAGGAAGGCTAGATAGTTCATCACGTAGCGAGAGAGCGGGTGGAGACCGCCGCCGGGGACTGCCACTTTGGAGCTGTCCTTCTGAATCGCTGACTCGAAGTCGGCGACTAAATTCCGGACGGCGTCGCCAAGCTTGACGAGCGAGGTGACCGCCTGGGATCGGACAGCGGAAGTGGAATCGTAGAAGAAGACCAACTCTATGTCGGGCAATTGATCGGCGATGGAGCCGTACATGTCCAGCATCCCGAACACCTTCTCCGGCGAGCGCTTCGTCTTCGACGCCACCATCTCTGGGAAGGCGAAGAAGTTCACCGCGGCTTCCCTAGAGATCTCCGCGAAGCAGGACTCACGGATGGTGTCGGAGGAGGCGAAGACATGGTCGCAGAGCGCCCGCTCGCCCGTGAAGAGGGTGGGGATCGCGACCTTGGAGGCCGCGAGCCAGCCGCGTATCCTGATGTCGAGGATGTCCCAGTCGAGCTTATGGACCTGGGCCGGCGCCAACTTCTCGAACCCAAGCTTGTAGAGGCCCTCGTCGACGATGGAGCGGCGGATGCTCTTGTAGATGTTGACGCACTCCTTGCCGTAACCGCAGGAGATCATGCACTCGGCAATGGAGCGGAGATCGGCCATGGCGAGGGCGGAGACGCGCTCGACCTCTCCGATGGTCTCGGTGGCTGAGCGGATGTCCTCGTCCTCGAGGTCGGAGAGGGAAGAGCAGGAATTGAGGGATAGGGAAGAGCGGGTGGAGGTGGAGACGGACTCGGGGTCGAGGCAGTCACGGTTGGCGGAGAGGATCTGGTAGAACTCCTTCTCGAGGCGGCGCATGGCCGCCTGCATGAGGGTTTGGGCGCGGATGAGGAGGGCGGAGCTGGAGACGGGGGAGTCGGCCATGAAGAAGTGCATGGCGCGGTGGAGGTCGGCGACGACGCGGAGGAACTGGCGGGCCTCGGCGCGGCTTTCGTAGAAGAGGGAGGTGATCTTGGCGAAGGCGGAACCCTGGGGGTCCCACTTGGAGATGATGTCCTCGGCGCCGGAGATATTATCCTCCATCAAGGTGGTGGAGAAGGTGCGCGGGGGGGAGACCGTGGGGGCGGGCGGTGAGGGATGGTAGAAGATGCTGAGCATCCCTTTCCTCGGCATTTTCTCTGTTGTGGCGGCGCTGCTACGGCGGGGGAGGGCAACGGAGGAAGCAGAAAGCTGTCGTCGTCGGGGAGGCGAAACCACAATATTTTGCTGGTTTTTGGTAGCTCAGGAGCGAGTTACAGCAGTACAGATATGGAAGAAGTGGAATCTGGGGTTATGTCCAGGTGTGGAGGGGAGAATATATTGGGGAGGGGAAGGGTGCGGGTGTGGGGTTCCGGTCGGCGACATGCGAGAGAGAAAGTTTGACTCGACTCCGGGGACTTCTGGCGGGGGCCACCGCTGAGCGCGGGCGACCGGGGCGAATTTTTGCTGCCACTCACAACATGTATTTGCTCCGTTCGGTTGCTTTTGCTCCCTTTTTCAGATGAGAAATACTAGATCTACATCTGGTATATTTTTTATTTTTTAAAAATTACCTTTTTAGATCAGGGCCGAGTTGATCTACAAATCCGAACAGAGCACATTTTATTTTGACATATAAATAAATTTAAAAAATAAAAAATATTTTAATACTTTTTTATCCTTTTGATCGATTTTTTAGATTTTAATTTATTTTTTTTACATCAAAATAAAGTGTGTCTTGTACTGATGTATAGGTCAGTTCAGCTCCAATCTAAAAATATAATTTTTAAAAAATAAAAAATAAACAAAATAAAATGCACAACAAAAAAGTGCACTAACACATGATGTGATTCATCAAAAATAGATATATTATGTGTTACCGTGTACGTGATCACTAATACCACTTAATGCAGAAATTTTTCGGACTTTAAGACTCACTTTGTTTACATAATTGTTTACCCCAAAATACGGTTACGGTGATTTCTTCAAGCAAAATAAGAAGTATTTTGATTTGATAAGTCGTTCGTATTCCACTCAGGATAAGGAAAATAACACTGCGCTATTCCAAATAATTTGGTAAGAAAAAATAGAATAAAAAGTGAAATAAAAAATAGAAGTGGAGAAATTGAGAGAATTAAGAATTCTAAGTACAATTTGAAGAATTATAAGTGATGAGGCAGAACCCGACTCGGTCCATTAAAGCAGGCCCAACGTTATGATCAGCCCAACAGCAGCAATAAAGAGCCCCCTGGCAGCCTTCCGCCCGTTAGCGGCCCAGCGGCCCTCGGCCCAGAAAGTAGCCCAGTGGTCTTCGGCCCGTCCGCGGCCCAGCAACCTTCGGCCCATAAACGGTCTGATAGCCTTCGGCCTGCTAGCGGCTCAGCAGCCCCTCGGCCCAGCAGGCTCTAGCCCACTAAGCGGCATCTGGTCCGTCAGCGGCCCTACCCCCTTCGGCCCAATAGTCATGTCCGGCCCACTCTCCGGTGGGAGGACTAGGCACTATGGCGGTTTACCAATAAACCCAGAACATAGTCCTATATCGGCTACCACCGTTAAGCATCCTCTATCCCCCGCTATAAATACACCGCTATTTATTGCCAAAGGTATGTCTTCGTGACCCTTAAGGACTACAGTCCAAAAAACATTAGAGCTGCTTCTTCCACCTCTTTAACTTCTGAATCGAATCATCTTCAGAAGCTAACTTAACCATCGGAGGGGGTTCCTAAGGACCGAAGACCGGGACTCTTACTGACTGGTTCTTCTTCTTTCCCTCATGCAGGGGCTCGGTTCGAATCTTCGTCGACCTCTCCGAGTCGGTCATGGCCGCCGACCTCGGGCTTCTTTCTTCGGTCTCGACGCCATTCGCCGGCTGGTCCTCCTCGCCTGAACATGCCTCGGCTCCGCACCGGCTGCCCTTCGACCGGAGGGACTTCGGCCGCGCCTTTCAAAGGCTAGCCCACATCCGACCAGGCGACCCTCGGCTTCGGATCTTCGGCCACGTCTCCGCCTTCACCGCATTCCGGATCCCCGTCGGGCCTCTTCTCCGATCCGATCCAGCTTCAGATCCCAATACCGGATTCCAGCCTCGGAATCCGGTCATGATAGTTTCGGCTGCATCACGTAATTAAAGCAGGCCCAACGTTGTGATTAGCCCAACAGCAGCAGTAAAAAGCCCCCTGGTAGCCTTCGGCCCGTTAGCGGCCCAGCGGCCCTCGGCCCAGTAAGCAGCCCAGTGGTCTTCGGCCCGTCCGCGGCCCAGCAACCTTCGGCCCATAAACGACACGATAGCCTTCGGCCCGCTAGCAGCTCAGCAGCCCCTCGGCCCAGCAGGCTCTAGCCCACTAAACGGCATCTGGCCCGTCAGCGGCCCTACCCCCTTCGGCCCAATAGTCATGTCCGGTCCACTCCGGTGGGAGGACTAGGCACTATGGCGGTTTACCAATAAACCCAGAACATAGTCCTATATCGGCTACCACCGTTAAGCATCCTCTATCCCCCGCTATAAATACACCGCTATTTATTGCCAAAGGTATGTCTTCGTGACCCTTAAGGACTACAGTCTAAAAAGCATTAGAGCTGCTTCTTCCACCTCTTTGACTTCTGAATCAAATCATCTTCAGAAGCTAACTTAACCATCGGAGGGGATTCTTAAGGGCCGAAGACCGGGACTCCTACTGACTGGTTCTTCTTCTTTCCCTCCTGCAGGGGCTCGGTTAGAATCTTCGCCGACCTCTCCGAGTCGGTCTCGGCCGCCGACCTCGGACTTCTTCCTCCAGTCTCGACGCCATTCGCCGACTGGTCCTCCTCGCTTGAAGGTGCCTCGGCTCCGCACCGGCTGCCCTTCGACCGGAGGGACTTCGGCCGCGCCTTTCAAAGGCTAGCCCACATCCGACCAGGCGACCCTCGGCTTCGGATCTTCGGCCGCGTCTCCGCCTTCACCGCATTCCGGATCCCTGTCGGACCTCTTCTCCGATCCGATCTAGCTTCGGATCCCAATACCGGATTCCAGTCTCGGAATCCGGTCGTGATAGTTTCGGCTACATCAAGAAAAATTGAGAGAATTAAGAATCTCCGCAACCAAATCGGATTTAAGCCATTATATCAATTATTCTGGATCCTATTCGGCTAACAAGTGAGCCTAAGATAAGAGTGAGATCGAGCTTGCTTGCGTGCAGGCAAAGGAAATTGGTGGGAATCGGATTTGGACGGTTGAGGGAGACATTTTGATGATTAGTCTTTTTTAATTCTCTATTAATTAGCAAAAATTGAGACCAATGCGTGACTCTGATTGAATTTGTCGTTTCTTAAGATGGTCCCCTCACCCCAACTAGAAAGCAGGATAGAAGGTGTACTATATCGGGTAGGAGATTTTTTTTTCTTTTTGATAAATAGTTATAGAGATAGAGTGGGATTTATCTCAGATCAAACTCTCACTCGGTACAGAGAGAAAAGGAGGAAGCTTTTTTTATAAAAAAAAAAATTGGAAATAGCTTCACGTGGGATACTCCTTCCTCCGAACGTGAAGCGAGAAGATCTCTATTTATTTTTATATATTCTTATGTGATCAATATTCCAATCTTAGGGTACATTCGGAAACCACTAAAACGTACGGTTTAAAGTTGGCACGGAACAACCCGGAGATGCTGTACACGAACTGACTCACATCTAAGAATAATTTAATAGTAATAGATTTTTGCGTACATATTTCTAAAAAACACTGTATCTACATCTATACTTTCAATTCTTATATATTATCTTTAACATTCCGAAAATCTCAAAAACGTTATGGTTCTACTTATCCGTCGAAATGCCGTTAAATTAACCCTAAAAATTTTGCATATATATATTCTTAAATTTATTGATATTTTGAATACATACTCTTAAATTCATTAAAATTTTACATATGTATTGTTGATGTTATCAAGACTCACGAAATCCTTTTGGCATATGAAGCAGAGACCTTCCCTGTAAGGGGGACGAGCCTATATCACTCAGCTATAGCTTCTTCGGTATTCTTTAATATCATAAATAATGCTTGTCCATTGATTTTTTTTTCTTTTTAAAATGTGTAGGCCAGTTGGCCAAGTATATACAAGAGTTCTCAAGTGGGCAAAGTTCAAATCTTATGATGCTTAATATTCTCTTAATTTTAAAGACAAATCCACAACGCAAAATTTCTACTTAAACGGATGATTTTTCTCGTCAAGAAAGAAATCTCACAAGTTACAAGCAATATTACATGAAAGAGTACGATTTAATTTGGAGAGGTCATTCTATATCATCCAACCTATAGACCTATAGACGAGTGGTAATACTTATTTACTAATGAAGCTTGTAAATTGGGGAAGACGAGAACTAAGGACCATGTGCCAGGTGGAAGGAATCTTTACAAACTTCTCTAAAAGTCAGCCCTTAAAACAACTCAATTGCCAACAAAACTTCTCCCAAAGTTTCTAACTAAAAGCACCTTTATGATAGGAGAAAATATTGACTTCTAATTAGGAGAAAATAAGTGACCTACAATTGAAAGCTACGTCAAACACACCATGACTCATCACACCGTTTCCTCCGCTGGAGGAAGCCTCTCCAATCGATTAAAATTTTTATAACATTTCAAATATCTTATTAACTAATTTTGTTCATGAATAAAATGATTATGTGAGTATCTAAAAGAGGCATTATTGAGTACTTAATTGAGATCTTAATGAGTATTAAAATAAGCTCTTATCGGTACTTAAACGAGTTTATTCACGAATATAATCGAGTCGACCTCATTTGTGTTCAATCTTGACTCTTTTAATGAATCGAACTCAAATTTGTGTTCAAACTCATTTATTAACCTAATAAACGATCCAAGAAAAGGCATTGATGAGACAGAATCTGATTCGGCCCATTAAAACAAACCTGAACACTGAGATCAGTCCAACAGCAACAGTAAAAGGTCCACTGGCAGCCTTCGGCCCATTAGCGGCCTAGCAGCCCTCGGCTTAGTAAACAGCCCAGTGGTCTTCAGCCCATCAGCGGCCCAAAAACCTTCGGCCCATCAGCGGCCCAACAGTCTTCGGACCGTTAGCGGCCCGACAGCTCTCGGCCCAGTAGGCTTCAGCCCACTAAGCGGCATCAGGCCCGTCAGCGGCCCAGCCCCCTTCGGCCCAATAGCCGTATCCAGCACACTCTGGTGGGAGGGATAGGCGCTATGGCGGTTTATCAGTAAACCAAGACATAGTCCTATATCGGTTGCCACTACTAAGCAACCTCTATCCTCCGCTATAAATACACAGCTATTTATTACCAAAGGTATGTCTTCGAGACCCCAAGGACTACAGTCCAAAAAGCATTAAAGCTACTTCTTCCTCTTCTCTGACTTCTGAATCGAATCATCTTCAGAAACTAACTTAGCCGTCGGATGGGGTTCCTTAGGGCCGAAGCCCAGGACTCTTACTGACCGGTTCTTCTTCTTCTCTTCCTCCTTCTGCAGGGGCTTCTGTTTGAATCTTCGCCGACCTCTCCGAGTCGGTCTCGGCCGCCGACTTCGGGTCCTCTCCCTCCAGTCTCGACGCCTTCTGCAGGCTGGTGCACCTTGTCCAGAGGAGCCTCAACTACGCCCTGCGCCGGCTGGTCCGCTTCGTCCGGAGGAGCCTCGGTCATGCCTTCCGCAGGCTAGTCCGCCTTGTCCGGAGGAGCCTCAACTACGCCCTGCGCCGGCTGGTCCGCTTCGTCCGGAGGAGCCTCGGCCACGCCTTCTGCAGGCTGGTTCACCTTGTCCGGAGGAGCCTCAGCTACGCCCTGCGCCGGCTGGTCCACTTCGTCCGGAGGAGCCTCGGCCACGCCTTCTACAGGCTGGTCCACCTCGCCCGAAGGAGCCTAAGCTACGCCCTGCGCCGGCTGGTCCGCTTCATCCGAGGGAGTCTCGGCTTCACTCCTGGCGAGCCCTCGTCTGGGTACCTCTTGGCCTCGGATCCTCGGCCCCGTCTCCGCCCTCGCCTCGTTCCGGATCCCCGTCGGTCCTCTTTACCAATCCGATCCAGCTTTGGGTCCAATCTTCGGATTTCAGCCCCGGAATCCGACCGTGATAGCTTCGGCTACATCACAAAAAGGCGTCGTCTGTGGGAAAGCTAACAAGAAGTCATGTCTCATTGTCCAGTAACCAGACGATCCGGGCAAGACGAGGCAGAGACACGGACGACTTCAGCATTGCCGCTTCATTCCGAAGGTGCCCCATATGTTCTACCGCAAGGTGCTGCCCTTCCTGTCATATCGGAGTCCCTCACTCCCGGAGACAATCGGATGGAGGAACTTCAACAACAGGTGGCAACACTGGCTGCCACCATTAATTCTTTGGCGCCCCTACGAGACATGATATCCGCCATCGCCCAGTGCATGGGGTTGCTGGGCCAGCTCCCCCAACAAGTACCGCCTCCTCCATTCTGCCCTGTCCAAGAGGCAAGGCTTCAGCCAACGCCCTCGCAGGTCTTCCCTGACAAGGTCGCAACGGCACGCAGCGAGCCCTTGGCACCGCCTGCCCGAGTCCCTCGCACCGGCCACATTATAACGGAGCAAGGCTATGCTTCGTCCGAGTTTCATCCAGCCAGGACCGAAGGACGATCGGTCACTACTTCAACTACCCCGGACCTGGACCGGCGGCTGACGGCAATGAGGAAAGAGATGCAGCAGATGGTATCTCGGCCGTAAGGAGCACCTCTCGCCAGCACCATTCTGGAGAAAACTCCGTTCTCGCCAAAGCTTCTACCCAGCGAGGTACCTCCTAACTTTAAACTGCCGAAAGGCCCTCTCTATGATAGAATGACAGATCCGGTCTGCCACTTCCAGAGGTTCAACACTTACCTCTCTGTCCGAGGGGTCTCTGAGGCAGTCCGCTGCCGTCTCTTCCCCCTCACTCTTGAAAAAACAGCTTTAACCTGGTTCGAGACATTGGCCCCCAATTCTATCCACTCTTTAGTCCAGTTGGGCCAATTGTTCATCGACCAGTTCTATGATGCCACCCGGCAGTGCAAAACCTCGGCCAGTCTGTTAGCCATTCGGCAAGGACCGACCGAGACCCTCCAAGAATATTTTACCAAATTCCGGGCCGAAGCTGCCCAAATCCCAAACCTGGACAGTTCGATTGCGGTCTTGGCCGTAATCAGTGGGTGCATGGATGTAGGGCTTCTTAGCTCTATTGGGAAGCGTCATCCCTCCACCTTCTAGGACCTCGTAGCTCGGGCCCACAAATACATCAATCGAGAAGCCATGATGATGTCTAAGGGCAAGAGTACTGCCGAGGCAGCATCGGCACCTATCCCACCCGCGGTTCGTCCTCGACCTGAAGACCAGGAACCCTATCGCAAGCGATATCGGAGTGAGGAGTGGGACCAAGACAAGCGACGGGATCCGCAGCCACAGTACTTGCCGCTACCCGCTCCCCCTTCCCGAATGCTTATGGAGGTAAAAGGCATACTCCGGCAGCCGGAGTGCATCAAGACAGATCTTCGCCGAAGGGACCCCCGCAAATATTGTGAATACCATCGGGAGATCGGCCATTCGACTGACGAATGCTAGCACCTTCGGGAGGAAATTGATCGCCTCATCAAAGAGGGCCGATTGCCACAATACCGGCGAGAGCAGCCTCAACAGCAACAAAATCGGGACATCCCTGTAGCGGCCAAGCCGCGACAACTCCCGAGCAAAGATGCCGCTCCTCAGCCGAAGGCCACCTCGGCCCCGGTAGAAACATCGCACCAACGACCCAGTGTTGGGTCAATTATGATGATATCCGGTGGACCGGGAGAAGGATCGAGACGTCGTCAGCTCGGCTCTACAACAGTAGAAGCGGTCGATGTCGAGCCGAAGCGGTCTCGTCACGAAGACATTACCTTCGGCCAAGAGGATCTGACCGATATTCAGATTCCTCACGACGACACCCTCGTTGTAAATGCTGTAATAAATAGCTACGATGTTCATCGTATTTTTGTCGATAATGGAAGTGCCCCAAATGTATTATTTTACGATTGTTTTGTAAAAATGAGCTTGAATGAGGCTAATATGAAGCCTCACCAGGGGCCTCTATTCGGTTTTAACGGTTCGCCCTGCCGAGTATAAGGCATCGTCCAGCTCCCAGTAACTATAGGTTTGGCTCCTCAGCAACTGACTATCGAAACGGATTTTGCCGTTGTCAAGGTCGATTCAGCCTACAACGCCATCTTTGGCCGAAGGTTAATCGGCGGAATCGGAGTTGTACCCTCGTCCTTCCACCAAAAGCTGAAATTCCATACCAGTCATGAAATTGGTGAAGCTAAGGGGAATCAAGAAGCAACTCGGCAGTGTTATATGATCTCGGTTAAAGGGAAGGCTGTAGCCGAATCACTGTCAATCGAATCTTCGGCCGAGGCGTCCCCAGGAGAAGAACTTATCGCCATCCCGGTTACGGGAGGAGAAGGCCGAACTCTGCCTAGAGAAGATTGAGGCCGAAAGACTTGCCGAGTTCCTAAAGGAGAACCTCGACGTCTTCTCCTGGTCTCCTGCAGACATACCCGGAGTCGACCCGGAGATAGCGGAGCATCGGCTACATGTCGATCCCAACCAGCCCCCTGGTCAAGCAGAAGCGGCGCACCTTCACTCAGGAAAGAAGGGCGGCCATCCAAGCCGAAGTACAAAAAGGGCTGGATGCCGGGCATCTCCGAGAGGTGCATCATCCTGACTGGATCGCCAATGTGGTAATGGTGCCCAAGAAGGATGGCAAGTGGCGGATGTGTGTGGATTTCACCAACCTCAACAAAGCCTGTCCGATGGACAGCTTCCCGCTACCTCAGATAAATCAGGTGTTGGACGCCACCTCCGGCCACGAGCTACTTAGCTTCATCGACGCCTACTCATGCTATCATCAGATCCGAATGCATCCAGAGGATGAAAGCAAGACCAGCTTCACAACTGATCTCGGTCTATACTGCCATACCCGGATGCCCTTCGGCCTGAAGAATGCCGGAGCAACATATCAACGCTTCGTCAACAGAATATTTGCTCCGCAGCCCGACCGCAACATGGAAGTCTACATCGACGACATGCTGGTGAAAAGTCACGTCGCTGCAGACCATCTGGCTGACTTGACCGAGACGTTTTCTGCTCTGCGCAGATACAAAATGAAGCTAAATCCAGCCAAGTACGCCTTCGGCGTGGCCTCCGGAAAGTTTCTCGGCTATATGGTCACTCGCCGAGGGGTGGAAGCTAATCCCGCGAAGGTCTCGGCTATCATTCAAGTGCGCCCTCCGGCTAACATCCGAGAGGTCCAAAAGCTGAACGGAAGGATTGCCGCCTTAAGCCGCTTCATGTCGAGGGCAGCAGATTATTGCTTTCCCTTCTTCAAACTACTGAAGAAGACCAATAGCTTCTCCTGGACTGACGAGTGCCAGTCGGCCTTCGAGCAGCTGAAGGCCTATCTCTCCAACGTTCCCATCATGTCCAAACCGGTTCATGGAGAGCCGCTGTTTCTCTACCTCGCAGTATCCGAAACAGCTGTCAGCGTCGTCCTCGTCTGGGAGCAAGGCGGTATTCAGAAGCATGTCTACTACATAAGCCGAGCCCTCCAAGGAGCAGAGCTTTGGTACCTTGCTCTTGAGAAATTGGCTTTACCCCTCGTCTCGTCCGCAAGAAGGCTCCGGCCTTACTTCCTCGCCCACTCAATAAAGGTCTTCACCGACCAGCCTTTAAGGCAAGTCCTCTCCTGGCCGGAGGTATCCGGTAGGCTAGCAAAATGGGCAATCGAACTGGGAGAGTTCGACATCTCTTACGGGCCGCGGACGGCAATAAAAGCTCAAGCTTTAGCCGACTTCATCGCCGAGCTCACTCCCGAAGCATCCTAGGCCACTCGGTCGGAAGTCATAACTACGCCCGATGCCGAAGGAGCTTCGGTTCCTCCACCAACGGACGAATGGCGACTCTATGTCGATGGGTCCACATGTTCTATGGGTAGCGGTGCCGGATGGATCTTGGCGTCTCCGGAAGGGGTCACCACGGAGTATGCGTTGCACTTCTCCTTCCCCGCTACCAACAACGCCGCCGAATACGAAGCCCTCATCTCCGGCCTTCGGTCCACTAGAAAGCTCGGCGTGCAGAACATAAAGGCATTCAGCGACTCCCAGCTAATCGCCAGTCACATTTCCGGGGAGTACGAGGCACGGGATGCGATAATGGCGTCTTATCTCCAGGTAACCCACAAAATTCTCGCTCATTTCGATTCTTACAAGATTGTGCGAATCCCTCGGGCCGAAAACGCTAGAGCCGATGCTCTTTCCCGGCTAGCGTCGACTCAAGACGGGGGAGGAGGCCGAATGATTCTCGTAGAAGAACTGGCCGAGCCAAGCCTTGAAGAATCCGAGGTCATGCAAGTAACTAAATCCGAAGCCGAGACCTGGATAACTCTCCTAGTCACTTTCCTCCTTCAAGGAGAAGTCTCGTCCGATCCAAAGGAAGCAAGACACATTCTGCAGCGCTCTTCTCACTTCCTTCTTCTGGACGGACTGTTATATAAAAAATCCTTCGGCCGACCACTCTTGCGATGCCTCGGCCCGGCCGAAGCTGACTATGCGCTGCGGGAGGTACATGATGGGGTATGCGGAGCACATGCAGGAGGAAGGGCCCTAGCTCACAAGCTTTTAAGGCAAGGATACTGGTGGCCGACGCTCCAAGAGGACGCAATTGCCCTCGTTCGCCGCTGCGATCAATGCCAGAGGTTCAGCTCCCTCATCCACCAGTCAGCAACCCTTCTAACTCCTCTATCAGACCCCTGGCCTTTCGCCCAGTGGAGAATTGACCTCCTGGGACCCTTTCCTGTCGCCACCGGCCAGAGGAAGTTCCTTATCGTGGCGGTAGACTATTTTACCAAATGGGTAGAAGCTGAAGCCCTCGCGTCCATAACCGATAGTAACACATGGAACTTCGTATGGAAGTCCATTATT
Source organism: Zantedeschia hybrid cultivar (assembly GCA_030544215.1). Lineage (NCBI taxonomy): Eukaryota > Viridiplantae > Streptophyta > Magnoliopsida > Alismatales > Araceae > Zantedeschia > Zantedeschia hybrid cultivar. The sequence continues at coordinate 7,244,834 of JARZZO010000005.1, forward strand.
TGCCGATACGGCATCCCTCGGGCCATTATCTCGGACAACGGCAAGCAATTCGATAGCCATCGGTTCAAGGACAACTGCGCCAGTTTCGGCATTCTCCACAAGTTCGCGTCGGTAGCACACCCTCGGACAAATGGCCAAGCCGAGGTCACTAATCGAAGTCTACTACAGGGATTGAAGACTCGCCTCGGCAATGCCAAGGGCCGGTGGGTGGAGGAGCTGCCGAGCGTTCTGTGGGCTTATCGAACTACAAGCCGAACCCCAACCGGCGAAACCCCGTTCCGCATGGCTTATGGGGTAGAAGCCGTTATTCCTATCGAAGTTAGCCTTCCCTCACCGAGAGTTCTCGCTCATAATCTGGTAGCCAATGAGGAAGCCCTAAAAGATCATCTTGATCTTATAGAAGAGATAAGGGATCAAGCTCGCATTCGGCTGGCGGCTTATCAGCAACGCATGACAAGATACCATAACACTCGAGTGAAGCCCCGAAGCTTTGAAGCCGGGAGCCTCGTGTTAAGGAACGCTCATGCATCTAAGCCGGCCGAAGCCGCAGGAAAGCTTTCTCCCAACTGGGAAGGACCTTATCGCATAAGGGAAGTAATCCGACGAGGGGCTTATCGGTTGGAAACCCTTTCGGGCCAACCTCTCCCTCGTACCTGGAATGTGGAACGCCTTCGGCGCTACTTCATGTAAGTTATTTCCTCGAGTCTAGCCGGAAGGCATGAATAAAATAATTGTTTTGAAATATCATATCCGGCATTATTTTTAAGTCCGTGTAAACCGTACCGGGAGTGGCTTCGGCCATGCAAACCGTATCGGGAGCGGCATGATTTTCTAAGTCCGTGTAAACCGTACCGGGAGTGGCTTCGGCCATGCAAACCGGTTCGGGAGCGGCATGGTTTTCTAAGTCCGTGTAAACCGTACCGGGAGTGGCTTCGGCCATGCAAACCGTATCGGGAGCGGCATGGTTTTTTAAGTCCGTGTAAATCGTACCGGGAGTGGCTTCGGCCATGCAAACCTTATCGGGAGCGGCATGGTTTTCTAAGTCCGTGTAAACCATATCGGGAGTGGCTTCGGCCATGCAAACCGTATGGGTAGCGGCATGGTTTTCTAAGTCCGTGTAAACCGTACCGGGAGTGGCTTCGGCCATGCAAACCGTATCGGGAGCGGCATGGTTTTCTAAGTCCGTGTAAACCGTACCGGGAGTGGCTTCGGCCATACAAACCGTATCGGGAGCGGCATGGTTTTCTAAGTCCGTGTAAACTATACCGGGAGTGGCTTCGGCCATGCAAACTGTATCGGGAGCGGCATTATTCTCCAAGTCCTTATAATCCGTACCAGAAGTGGCATCGGCTATGCAAGCCGCATCGAAAAGCAACATGGTCTCGGCCACAAGGAGAGCCAGACTTGGTCACTCATTCAGAACACAGATACGAGTGGAAGCAAAATACTTTATATATATATATGAACCAAGTACAAAATCGGCTATACACCTGGCCGCAGCCTTTCAAAAAGCAGACAAAAACCGGGACGAGCCCCCGTACTAGCTTTCGGCACCATCGCCGTCTACGTCGACAGGATCTGATCGGGAGATGCCGAAGGAGAAACCTCGACCGGAACAACCTCATCAGGAACGGCCGCATCACCTTCCTCCGGAGCCGAAGCTCTTTCGGCCTTAACTTTTTTCCACCAGGCCAAAAGCTCATCGCCTTCCTCGTCCGTCGGAAGGCCGATGCCGGTCAGATCTACGGCCAGGCACGCCTTTTGGGCGATAGCCAGCCCTAGACTGAATACGGACGACGATGCCTCGAGTCGAGCCTCCATTATCTCCTCGGCGAAATCCGGGCCGGCCTTGTAGCTTGCCACAGTTGTACGAGCAGCCTCTTCGGCCTTGGCCTCCAGATCTGCCTTCAGAGACGAGACCTCCTCGGCGTGGCGACGGCGCTCCGTATACCGTTGTTCGGTCTTGTCCTGGATCTCGGCCTTAAGAACTATGTTTTCGGTCCGGATCGTCTCCAGTTCCTTCTCGACCTTCTCCCTCTCCTGCTCGGCCTTTGTCTTGGCCTCGGAGGTAGTGCGGATCACCTCCTTTTGCTCCCCCAGCTCGGCCCGCATCCGAGCATTAGCTCTCAGGAGCATGTCAACGTTGGCCTCGAGATCACGCTGCACCGAGGCTACTTTGCCCGCAACCAACTGATCCGAGGCCTGGTCGATGTCCCGGAGTTTTTGCTGAATGGCTGTTTGACGGCGAACGAGGGCCCTACACATGACCGCGGTCTACAGCCGAAGGCAAGAAAAATTGAGCAAGTGCAAAAGAGCTAAGGAAAATACTAAACCAAGACAAATAAAGAAGTTTTTTACCTGGACAGCGTATCGGACGCACTGCATAGATAAGCCCTCCGAAGACAACTCTCTCATCTCGTCCTCGGCTATCGGGAGGGTCAAGCCACGGATCAAGCGCAGGCATGTCCGAGAGTCCTCCAGGCTCTCGTCCGCAAAGATCCCCAAATCCGGGACCTAGGGCTCATGCCCGTATTCACCGGACATGTGCGTCCTGGCCGCCCCGAAGGGGAAAGAGAGGTCCTCTGTGCCGACCGCCGTGGCCGGAGAGGAGTCGCCTCTCGATGGTTCGGCAGGCGACGAGAGAGGAGCCCCTCGGGCAGCCACCGGCCTCTTGGCTGCCTGGGCGGATTCTTTCTCGCCGGGATCATCCGCCCGGCTCCGCTTCGCTGGTCGGCCACTCCCTCGGACGACCGACTTTCCCTTCTTCTCTCTTTCGAGAGCAGCAGCGGCAGCGCGGCCTTCGACCGAAGCCGTCGTCTGCCTTACAGCCCGAGCGCTTGGGGCCGCCTCTCCTCCAACCTCCCCTTCTCCCACCGCCTGCGGCTGGGACGGTCGAGATTGACCGGGCTGCTTGGCGAGTCGGCCGAGCAGTCCCCGAAGCCCAGGCATCTCTGCGGATAGAAAAAGGAGTTAGCAGCTTACAACACGCAACTTTCCTCGAACTTAAGACCGACTTACCCTCGGCCGAAGCTTCAGCGCCCTCTTCGGTCGGAAGAGCTTCGGCTAGAGACTCAACCTCAACAGCTCCCTCGGCCTCCCCCGGAATATCCTTGGGAGGAAGGTAAGGAGAGACTCGAGGAGGAGACTTCGTCGGATCCGGCCAAGCCCCCATCTGTACGAGCCCCTCCTCTTCCTCGAAGAGCTCCGCAATGTCATACGGAGCCTCGGCTTCCAGGAGGTGCACGATGTGGAGCTGATCGGGATTAAGGGTAGGCGGATCAAAGAGGCCTTCGGCCAAAGGTGCCCATTCAGTAGGGAAGGGCCACATGCTCTTCTCCTTCTCCGGAAGAGAAACAAAGAGGAAGCTCTTCTTCCAATGGTGAATGGACGAAGGCTTCCCAGAGAAGATACCCCGGCCGAAGCGGGGGACGAAGCAGTACCAGTCGGATTTCCCCTGCAGTTGTATCTTGAAGAGATAGCGGAAGATGTTTACCGAAGGGACGGCGTCAATATAAGCGTTCACAGCTAAGAAGGCGTAGACTGTCAAGAATTCGGGAAGAATTGGAATGGGGCCAATCCGTAAAAACTCAGAAGGTTGATAACAAAGGAAGGAAGGGGAAGACGAAAGCCCGTCCGGAAGCTCTGCTCATAGATAGAAAAGCAGCCCGGTCGGACGGAGTTAGCCCTGGTGTTCTTCCCAGGCCGATAAGGAATCATCCAAGATGGAAGTTGATAGTAGGAAGCAATGGTCTTGACGCCATCTTCAGTAAGAATACAGATCGCATCGGAAACAGTCTCGGCCCGGCGCCGGCCGGAAGTAGAAGCCTGGGCTATAGCTGGAACCTCCTCGGCCTCTTCAGCCCGAGACACCTCGGCCTCATCCGCCATAACGGAAGCAAGGGAATTAGAAGAAAAGGGAGATGACAAGGAAGACTCGGGAGGCCGGGATGAAGAGCAAGAAGAATAACCTTCGGCCGAAAAGCTACTCTCGGCCGAAGGAGAGCTACTGGACATGAATCACGGAGCAGAGAAGGAGAATTGAGGCTTACCCTCAAACAAGGTCTCCTCGACTGCCAACGGCCTCTCGGACAACAGAAAACTCTCCGGCGACAACTCCAAGCAACAAAGAGCTTCCCGACGACGGACAGGGCGCCCTCAAACGCCCCCGATGGCTCGCTCTTCGTCGGAGAAGCAGGAACGCTTGCAGAAGACGCTCGCAGGAAAGCACAGGCACAGGAGAAGGAGAAAGCGGAACAGTGCCCTGGGGAGAGGGGCTCCTATTTATGGGGAAGGTTGAAGGCATTCCCCGCCGAAATCAACGGCCGAGATCTTCCCCCTCCTCGGCGCCACTTCCCTCAAATGCACGCCATGTGTACTGTCCTTCGGCAATAATAACGGGCGGGCTGCCGGATCGAGAGAAAGCAATCAACGGCCGGACACGACCTAACCCTTCGGCTGATCATCCGGATGCTCGCCACGTGTTCCGATCCGCGTGCCGGAAGCAGAAGAGGCGGCGATCCAAGTGAAATCTTGGGCAGAGAGCCGAAGTGACCCACGATCCGCGTGATCACCGATAACGGCCAAGATCTATTTGTGCTTTCGGCAAGCCGGTTAGATGTACGACGCGTGTCCTGTGTTTTCTCACGACACGACCGTTCGGACGGGAAGCTCGACATCTTTTCCGTCCTTTTTTCAGGAGTCCTGACACATTCAGAAGACTCGTTCCTTCGCAACCGAGGACGAAGGCATCCGTCGCTAAGTCTCGGCCTGAGACGAAGGTACCAATAACGAGGTCCCGGCCTAAGACAAGGTTGATTGTTACCAGCCCTCGGCCGACCGAAGGCAGTTCCTTTTTTACAACGAAGCAGAGTAAAAATTTCAGACAAAGCACATGCCGTGTTACTCCTCCGAGGAGACTTCGGAATTTACTCTCGCCATCTCATGAAACTGAGGAAGACAAGAGTGGGGGGCTATGTGATGAGGCAGAATCTGATTCAGCCCATTAAAACAAGCCCAAACACTGAGATCAGTCCAACAGCAGCAGTAAAAGGCCCACTGGTAGCCTTCGGCCCATTAGCGGCCCAGCAGCCCTCGGCCCAGTAAGCAGCCCAGTAGTCTTCGGCCCATCAGCGGCCCAACAACCTTCGGCCCATCAGCAGCCCAACAGCCTTCGGCCCGTTAGCAGCCCGGCGGCCCTCGGCCCAGTAGGCTTCAGCCCACTAAGCGGCATCAGGCCCATCAGCGGCCCAACCCCCTTCGGCCCAATAGCCGTATCCAACCCACTCTGGTGGGAGGGTTAGGCGCTATGGCGGTTTATCAGTAAACCAAGACATAGTCCTATATCGGTTGCCACCACTAAGCAACCTCTATCCTCCGCTATAAATACACGGCTATTTATTACCAAAGGTATGTCTTCGAGACTCCAAGGACTACAGTCCAAAAAGCATTAAAGCTACTTCTTCCTCTTCTCTGACTTCTGAATCGAATCATCTTCAGAAGCTAACTTAGCCGTCGGAGGGGGTTCCTTAGGGCCGAAGCCCGGTACCCCTACTGACCGGTTCTTCTTCTTCTCTTCCTCCTTCTACAGGGGCTTCGGTTTGAATCTTCGCCGACCTCTCCAAGTCGGTCTTGGCCGCCGACTTCGGGTCCTCTCCCTCCGGTCTCGACGCCTTCTGCAGGCTGGTGCACCTTGTCCGGAGGAGCCTCAGCTACGCCCTGCACCGGCTGGTCCGCTTCGTCCGGAGGAGCCTCGGCCACGCCTTCCGCAGGCTGGTCCGCCTTGTCCGGAGGAGCCTTAGCTACGCCCTGCGTCGGCTGGTCCGCTTCGTCCGGAGGAGCCTCGGCCACGCCTTCTGCAGGCTGGTCCACCTCGCCCGAAGGAGCCTCAGCTACGCCCTGTGCCGGCCGGTCCGCTTCATCCGAGGGAGTCTCGGCTTCACTCCTGGCGAGCCGTCGCCCAGGTACCTCTCGGCCTCGGATCCTCGGCCCCGTCTCCGCCCTCGCCTTGTTCCGGATCCCCGTCGGTCCTCTTTATCGATCCGATCCAGCTTCGGGTCCAATCTTTGGATTCCAACCCCGAAATCCGACCGTGATAGCTTCGGCTACATCAGGCATTATTAAATAATCTTTTTAGTTCATTTACAGCCCTAGCAAGATAGAGGGGAGAGGAGGGCAAGGAGGGGCCCATGTACTTGTACTTGCAATGCATTGAGACAATCTCAAGTCATACTTGGGAACCACTACTAGTCGAAAGCCCAAATACCTTTCGACTATCTATGTTTGTTTAAATGAAAGATAGCTTTTGCTTATTGTTCAAAAAAAAATTCTTAGTCGAAAAACTATTCAAAAAAATTATTTTAATATTCTTTTTAGAATGTGGTAACTTATGATTGACTAACCTTTAAATGTATATTCAGGCTTTTCTTGAGATCTTGGGACGAAACTGATTGCTATACTTAGAGGCAGATCTTGATGTTATAGCTACATCATATAATAGCATCATCTATATCCTTCGAACAACATTGAAAAGACTCGGAGTAATGACGACAATTGCTGCCCTTCCGGCTGAAAACATCAAAAATCTCAACGGTGATTGTCATTGCTTTCAACACTGAAAGATTGAGCAGCTGCCATTTCAAAAAATAGTTTAATTGACTTGTAATCTTTTTACCATTTAAAAATTATATATGGAAGTAAAAAACATTCAGTTTTGACATCTAGAAATTATAGATTGATGTGTAACATATATGACACTATCTAAACCATTCATTTTATAAACACTTAATACTCAAGAAATAAATATCAGATGCATGTGATTTCTTATTTATAGATAGTTTGTTAGCAGTAGAGAACGTTTAATAATTTACATCAAAATAAAAAAATTGGTTAGACCCTTTTTAGAATGTGAGGCACAGTACTTATTATGCTACCAGTAGCAATGGATCCCTCTATATACACGTATTAGAAATGCGTTGTCATGTCCTTTTTTACACAAGCATTTATGTAAAAGAAATGTCATTATACCATTATACCATACTTTTTATTATTCCATTTACCACACTCATTCTAGCATTTGATTTGAGAGATCTCTTACATTTATTATGTGAAAAAAAAGGCGGTGATCAAAAATAATTTTGATAAGAAACAATTTGTCAAAGGATCAAATAAACTTTGATACGTATACAAAAAAATGGCCCCTTTTGAGTGGCTATGTGCGGGACAACTTCCTGTCTTTGTGTGAGGCATCTTGATGGATTTGAATCATGATCTTTTGATTAGGAGTCCCTGAATTCATCTATTGAGCCACTGGACCAAAAACATAACCACCTTTCAATTTGAACTAGCGAATAGGGATGCAAATTGATCCGATTTGGTGCAGAGTTAAGGTAACTTAATATATTACCTATTGGTTTAGGAATATTATTTGTGAATTGTCCTATAAGTTAATAATAATCAAATCTTAGTGTACTATATGTATTCGGTCAGAAAAAAAAAAAAATATGTTGAGGAAAGGAACACTTGAATCTCTCCAACAATGTCTCATTCACTTTGGCACATAGATCTTATAGTTTTGTCTTTTTGAGAAAAAAAGCCTTTGTTAAGAAGAAGGTGGAGGGACCTTCTTTATAATCACTAGGTTTCTTTCTCAACAAGTGATATTGGACTAGAACATCTCTATTTTCATACTTCCACACAGTCCTCTGAGAAGAAAAGCTTGCACTTATGACAATCGTTTTTACAGACAACATCAATTGTTGAAGACGAGATCGTAGATCTGAAAATGAATCTAAAATATGTTTTCGATCACTCCCACCTTGAGATTATGTTCAAGTAAAACAAGGATCAGAAAAGGTCCCAAGATCACTCCGATTATTAAGTCAGTGAGAGCACGAGAAGTGGAATAGTAGAACTAAAGAGCTAGGTTGAGACAAACTCTTGCATCATTTTATAGGTTGAGTGCAGAACATGGTGGTTAGACTTTGTGATGTAGGATTAATGACCCAGACATGTGTCGGTCCCGATTGGTCAAAAGAACATATGACGGATCGTCGAAATATTGTCGGATTGTCATGCCGGATATATCATACCCAAATCCGAGGATGGATCCAATTTCCCCAACAGTATCCATTACCTTATATGCTAAACGATCAGTCAAATAATCTGATTATCGGGTACCATTTACATCCCTATTAGTGAACAGTCCTTTTGGGCTTCGGTGACTTCCGAGTTACCTCGTTCCAAAAACAACCTACAAAAACGTAATAGGAGCTTCCAAACAAACATGTTTTTATTCATGTAGAAAGTGGCTGCGTGGAAAGAAATTTCAATCCTCATGATCAATGATGAAGTCGTTTTGTTCTCGAGGCTTCTCGACCGAGGAAAAGGGTGCACTTTACGTTGCTTAACCACACCCAAGTTCGCGATGTCGACACAGAGATTTTCCGAGCCAACTAACATCCAAATTAAGAAGATACTGGAGACTAGCTTGGGTTCGACTGCACACGTGCCACCACATGAATCTGCCACAGAAGTCATCCACCCGAGAGGGCACTTGCTAATTGATCTAGATGCGTAGCCTAGTTAACGTCACGACCACCTCATTCATCATATTTTTCTCTATGGTGTCAACGTAAACTGAATGTTCTACGCGGTGAGAGATCTTCTCGGTACACATGTAGATCAGAGTCCAATAATACTAAGAGAGAGAGAGAGTTTACATATTTGTTAATTTTTAAGATCATATGGGAGACTTTTTACAATGTTTGACTTTCTTCCTCCTCTCAATATTGTTGAACTTCGGTCCAAATATGTATTAAGAAAATCTCATCTATGATAAAAAAGGAGAAAGAAGGGAGCAAGTAAGGGATCTTCTGCACTTAATAGATCGAAGTCTATGCCACCCGTATGTTAGGTGTAGTGGGTCCCGCTTTCCTAATTAATTAATTAAGCAGTTCTCCTTAATTTCCATCCTTAATCATTCGGCTTCAATCTTGTTGCCCAGCTGATCTTGGCATAGGTGAATTATACACAATATTCACGTACATATGAGTTTTTGAATGTATAAAAGTTTCGTATATCACAACGAATCGAAAGAGAGGAAAACATACTAGGTTTTGTCTCCCTAGCTGTTCATCGTATAAAGATATTTTTTATTTTTTATTTGATACACCATACTATATATCAAATTAAAGTATGACTAAAAACTCATTTATTGACAAAAGCTCAATGATTGGTTAATAACTATTTATTATATGATTATATTTCTTTAATCTTTTTAATCGTGATTAAAAAATTACATGTAACATGTTGAATCTTATTTCAAATTCTAAGCTATTTTATTGAATTTTTATCATCTCCTTCAAAATTAAACTGAACCATATCTGAACATATTTTTGTTGTATTATATTATAATACATTTAAAGATTATATGAAAGAATAACTGTCTTAAAATTTTAATTGCAGATTTCAATCCTATTTTTATATTATTAGAAACAGCCCTCATTACAGAACAACAATTGCAAAAATGTACCTGTCGTTATCGTCCATTCATATTCTGTTAAAATTCTCTTATTTGACTTTGATTAACTGTTAATCAAACTTAAAAATGTCTAAAATACTTTATTTCTTTATCTCCATTTTTCTCTCTTTAATACAATATATCAATCAAAAGTACTCCTTTTTGATCGGAGTATTTTCATCTACTTACTAAGTTTGACGACAGTAGAAGAAATATTCATTGCATCCTTAACGGACATTAACCACAGGGGAACTTTCACGAATATTACAATACAGTGAGGTTATTTATAAAAATATAAAAGTAAGATAAGAAAACTTGTAATTAAAATTTGTAGATTGTTATTTTTACAAAAATTCCATTACCTCAGACCGGTCCTGACTTAATTGGTCGATAATCAATAGAGGGGAATACCATATTCTCAGTCTTCTCATACTGGTTTGCAACTTGAGTCAAATTTCAAGAAAACCCAATATTGAACTGTAATCTGTAAGTTGGAGTAAACTTCTTTTGCAATTTTTCAAACAAGTAAGCCGATACGCATGACTTCCTCCTTGTGGAGCTAGCAGTGATTGAGTCGACTAATAGAGAGGGGAAGACGACCCATTCCATAATCATCTTTGGTGGAGAATGAATCATAGCAGACATCTTAGATCTTGATCAAAGAAATTATGAAAAGTAAACTTGTCCCTAGTTTATGACGAGCATCGAGAAACTAAGTTCAATCCCAACGAGTACTTGGGCTTAATTATGGAATAGAGATCATCCACTCTAAGTTTGGACTGAACTTGGTCAGTAAAAAGAGGGAAAAGTTTCCAAAAAATCTCATGTGGCATTTTTCTCATTCCCGAGGAGAAATTTGTATGAAAAACTCATTCCTTCCCTCTCTATAATGACTGAGTTCAATTCAAACCCGCACTCTTAATTATATTCCCTGCAGTTGCCTTATCAAAGCAGACAGCCTTACCTGAAGTCTCTTTTTCAGCTGTTCCATGATTTTGTCTGGTAACTCTAATAAGGAAAACTTGGTGCAAAATTTGGATGGGGCTTTTGCTCCTTATGGGTGACATAAATTAACGTTGAAATCATGATGCAAGGGGTGGGCAATGGACGGCAGGCTTGTGTGTCTTGACCCATATGTTGTTCGCACCTAGCAACTCCGTATATATGAAACTCTCATATGCTGTTGATTTTGAGATAAGAATTTTTAGACTTGACTAAAATAAAGCGTGTTTCTATAGAGTGAAACAATTACTTCGAAAAAAATTGCAAATACAGTGTCAAAATCGTGCAATTTGAATACAAATCCAATTAATATAAAGAATGAGATTCATATAATTTCATCTTATTAAATTTTCCCATACCGTGATTATCATTAATTGACATCACAAGTTGAGTCCAAGCAGCACACTAGTAACATTTGCTGTACGGAGGGTCAATGCAATGAGTTAAAAAAAGATTATTTTTTAATTTTTTTAGGTTGGTCATGAGGTGTCTTACACATCAGTACAGATGATCTAAAAAATATGAAAATTAAAAACTTTTCTTTGGCTTGGACCATTAAAAATAATTTTTATAGTTCATTGAGACACTATTTTTTATTTTTTAGATTTTTTGAGTTGGCTGATCAAAGATTTGGCTGTACGAATGTGTAAAGCACCTAGGGGATGATCTAAAAGATTCAACAAATAATTCTTTTATCTTACTACACTAACCTTCAGTATGATATTGGAGTCTGTGCAGCAAGTGTTAGTTCACTTTTCACAGGCCATGACAACCTCTTTTACAACGCACATAAATTGAAAAACCTAGTAAATGATATGAACGGTGTAGTATGTAATGTAACGCATTTTCCGATTCACCGCTAAAGTTGGTTCTCTTTTAGAAAAATTGATACAAGTTTTAAAATGGAGAAATATTTGTTGCACCGCAGGTGGTACAACCTTTTTTTTTTTTTGAGGTTTTGAATTTTTTTTGTAGGTTTTTATCGTGTCCTATATGTCCATATAATTCGATCTTAGATTGGACAAGCAAAAAAATCTGAAAATTTAAAAATTGATCACTATTCATTCGGTTCAGTTTTTTAATTTTTAATTTTTTTAAGCCGTCCAATCAAAAATCAACATGTACAGAAATGGTCGGTCATGATGGAATCAACCTAAAAAATCAAAAAACAAAAAAACATCATTGCTACTGCAGTCATCCGATCAAGGTGGGCTGTCCGCATATCATGCACCAAGTGTTTCTCTTTAAAATGATAACAGCACTCTACTTCTGTTGTAACTTCATAAATGGGAACTTATTACGAACGAAAAAAAACGGTTCAGTCATAAAATATTTTCTAACTCGCCACTTGAAATTATTATAGCTCCTCTTTACCTTCCGGAATAGGACCACACAAACAAAGATGTTTACATCTCAGATCGGAGCTCGTGGCTCAGAACGACGCACACGTGTGCGGCCCAACTTGGTCTTTCTTTTTGCAACAACGGTTTGAACGTTGAAGATAACCCACGTCAGCAACATTTGACCGGTGCTGATGGTTGACTTGTGGAGCAGCGACCGCCCAGAGAAAGCGACCTGAAGAACACGGCGCTCCGAGTGAGACGGAAAGCCTTCGGCAGCTGCTCCCTGGAACCGTGCCCACATGCTTTTACTTGGTTCACCATCTTAACTCCTAATCAGAGGTGGTCACAACAAATTAAATCTTAGAATAACTGACCAGGATAAGTTGACAAAAAACCATTTGACTTAATATTAGCATTATTTAATTAGACTCTGAGTCAGCCTCATGTGATCTCTCTCCCCATTCAAGTTAAGATAGATCAGGATGAATCAAGACAACTTAGAAAGAAAATTGAGTCCAACTAAGTTGGGACAAGCTTGAAACAAATTTGATAACCTTTAACCTAAATCAATGTAAAGTGTGTATCAAAAAATAAGTTGATTCAAACTTGACCCCATTATCAGAACTTCTTATTCGAATATATGTTTTAAAATAAATCAAGTTAGATCAATTCAATTTGACGGCTCGATTTTAAATTTTGCTACATCTTGTTTTGTTTCTCTTTCCTCTGTCTCATTCTCATGTTTCATGCATGTTTGATTGCAGCTTATTATAAAAACGTTTGTGTTCGTTGCAATTTTACTTTGTAAACATTTTAAAATCCTGGATTGTATTTGGAACATTCTCTAATTACAAATACTTCTACTTTTTATATGTCTTAGACTTCTCAAAGCCATTCATATCATTCTTAGTTGTTTCTTAACTTCTAATCCGATACTCTAAAAGAGCCTCCAAAAATTGAGATAAAAATAAAATCATTCGGAAGTGTTTGACTGATATAATAGCCTAAAATAAATTATCACCACTCATGTTCAATATTTTTTATGTTAAAAGTAAACATTAAAAGGGACTTTTAAGTGCAAGTTTTACCAAATATATATATCGTTCATAACTCATTCTTGTCATAAATTATATTTCATGAGAAATATGAGCACCGTAGTGATCATAATCAACAAGCTCGCTTATTTCTCAAACATGACAAATATGAATGAACAAGTCATAATAATTACGATCTATATAGCAAGGCTTCTACTCTAACCATATATATACCCCCGCATTGGAGTCGGGATATTTTATACATCCACGCTTAATCTATTTGAAAATCATCTAAAAGGATTTATGAGAAATATTATAAATTTATTATCCTACTATTTTTTACACAACTATCTAAAAGAATCATTTTTGTTCACTTGATCAAATAATTCATGTTACAGTTATCTTTTGATACAATATTTTTCCAATGGAACCTCTTTAATTGAGCAATCTAAAGTTTCCGATCAATATGACCAAAAAAATAAGAGATATGCTATAGTAACATTTATCACGGCTTACCAACAAATCGTGGTGACGAATTTAGTGACGCTACTGTTCACAAAAAAAAAGAAGACAAATTTAGTGCCGCCGGGAGCTAGTTTGTGGGGCCCACATGGATGATTAAAATAACAGTGGCGTAGGCGGCGATGTAGCAAGTTTCCTGACACATTCCAATAAAACTTTGTCCGTCAAATAAAATAAGCACGTTCACGTAACGGATATGTTCTCATGTCCGAATCCTTATAGTCCGAAGCCGCTGTAACTTGGCGGGCCCGTCGTATTGGGCCGTCGTCACCATGTGCGTGGCAGGGCAGGGGACGACGTCGCCGTCTCCGGCGGATATTGACGCCCACCTGCGCATTCGAAGATTCCATGAAATTGCTTAAAATATCAAGAACCAGCATACCAATCCCCGCAATCCAAGCAGGTACTTTCCCACCTTGGTGGACATCAGGTAACATGGAACGAACATGGCCATCAAATTATCGCTGGATCTGACTCAGTTCGTGTATACCTTCTTCATGTTGTTCCGTACCAGCTGTAATTTATAAACATGGTCCCCGTACGTGCGTACCTAAAGATTCGAATATTCACATGAGAACGCATTAAAAGTTAATATGTTGGTCCAAGAGAGAAGGCAGTTAAGAACGGAAAAACCAACTGAAGCATTTGATGATATATAGATAGAAGTGATTAGCTGGGCATGACATGTAAACCTTCTCCAGTTGCGTGTATCAAGAGACTCTGCATCCCATACAACTGGAAGAAAAATAAAAGAACCCATGGAAGACATCAATTTCATGCAACTGGAACCCATGGACGTCGTTGAGTTGGATCCAATAACCCAGGAACCACTTTAACGCGACCTGCGACCTGCGACACGCGGTCCGTAACCGCGTATGGGGATGCGCCTTCGTCCGAGGTTCGCAAACCACAGGCCTTTGCGGCCACGTCTCGCAGAATTCACCGTCCACCAAAAGTGAAAAAAAACTTGCCGGATCTTGGGACTCGGGCGGCGCGACACGGAGTGGTGGTAGCTTCCTCTTTGTCTCCCTTTCTGGTTCGAGTGAGGGGACCATCCTTACTTAACGCAGGTCCAATTAAAGTCCGTAGTGTTAATGCTATTCTGGTCTCGATTTTTATAAATTAAAGCCCGTAATATAAGAGTCACATCAATCACCAAAATTCCAATTTCCTTCCTCTGCACGGAAGCAAGCTAGAAACTACACTTTATTCTTCTTTAGGGTCAAAAAATTCTGCTGTAACTTGTATAATAATTACGTAAACGCATGCATGTAGAAATAAACCGCGTCTGCGAAAGCGATCGATCCATTCTGAATCAAAAAAATATGCTGCAGCCTTGCAAGCCACACAACCGCAGGTTCACCACGCTGTTCTACACGCATCTGCGGCCCCCACCCCAAGTCCCCGGCCTCGACTCAAACATCCTCTCTCACATATCGCCCTTCCTATATATATTCCCCCTCAACACCCCCCCACTGGAGATAACCCAGACTTAGCTCCAAATCTATATCGCTCTTGAGATACCAAAAGCTACAGCAAAATATTGTGGGAGACAGACGACCTTAATCCAGAGAGAAACTAGACCTAGAGGAGCGTTCGCCTCCCTGACGACGAGAGCTTTCTGGTCCGCCCTGCTTCCACCGTTGCCTTCCCGCGCCGTAGCTGCGCCGCCGCAACAGAGAAAATGCCGAGGAAAGGGATGCGCAGCATCTTCTACCATGCCTCACCGCCCGCCCCCTCGGCCTCCCCCCGCCGCACCATCTCCACCACCTTGATGGAGGACAACATCTCCGGGGCCGAGGACATCATCTCCAAGTGGGACCCCCAGGGCTCCGCCTTCGCCAAGATCACCTCCCTCTTCTACGAGAGCCGCGCCGAGGCCCGCCAGTTCCTCCGCGCCGTCGCCGACCTCCACCGTGCCATGCTCTTTTTCATGGCCGATTCCCCCGTCTCCAGCTCCGCCCTCCTCGTCCGCGCCCAGACCCTCATGCAGGCCGCCATGCGCCGACTCGAGAAGGAGTTCTACCAGATACTCTCCGCCAACCGCGACCGCCTCGACCCCGAGTCCGTCACCACCTCCACCCGCTCTTCCCTCTCCCTCAACTCCTGCTCTTCCCTCTCCGACCTCGAGGACGACGAGATTCGCTCCGCCACCGAGACCATCGGGGAGGTCGAGCGCGTCTCGGACCTCGCCATGGCCGACCTCTGCTCCATCGCCGAGTGCATGATCTCCTGCGGTTACGGCAAGGAGTGCGTCAACATCTACAAGAGCATCCGCCGCTCTATCGTCGACGAGGGCCTCTACAAGCTTGGGTTCGAGAAGTTGGCAGCGGCCGAGGTCCAGAAGCTCGACTGGGACATCCTCGACATCAGGATACGCGGCTGGCTCTCGGCCTCCAAGGTCGCCGTCCGCACCCTCCTAGCGGGCGAGCGGGCGCTCTGCGACCACGTCTTCGCTTCCTCCGACACCATCCGTGAGGGATGCTTCGCCGAGATCTCCAGGGAAGCCGCGCTGAACTTCTTCGCCTTCCCGGAGATCGTGGCGTCTAAGAAAAAGCGCTCGCCGGAGAAGGTGTTCCGGATGCTGGACATGTACGGCTCCATCGCCGATCTACGGCACGAGATAGAGTCCGTCTTCTCCTACGAGTCCACTTCCGCCGTCCGATACCAGGCGGTCACCGCCCTCGCCAAGCTTGCCGACGCCGTCCGGAATTTAGTCGCCGACTTTGAGTCAGCGATTCAGAAGGACAACTCCAAAGTGGCAGTCCCCGGCGGAGGCCTCCACCCACTCTCTCGCTACGTGATGAACTATCTAGCTTTCCTCACAGACTACAGCGACATCCTTACCGATATCTACGCCGACTACCCGCTCCAGATGCCCGTTGCTCTTCCGGAATCCTTCTTCGACTCCCCCTCGTCGACCTCGGTTCCTTCATCTCCATACTACCGGGGCGGAGAAAACCCCACCACCTCCTCCACGATCTCCGTTCGGATGGCCTGGCTTATCCTGGTCCTCCTGTGCAAACTCGACAGCAAGGCGGAGCCGTACCGGGAGGTGGCGCTGGCATACCTCTTCCTGGCGAACAACCTCCGATACGTGGTGAACAAGATCCGGGGGAGCAAGTTACTGGACCTCCTCGGCGACGACTGGGCGGCGAGGCATGAGGCCAAGGCAAGGGGCTACGCCGCCAGCTACGAGCGGCTAGCCTGGAGCAAGGTGCTGGCGTCCGTCCCTCAGGACCGTGCGGCGGTGGCAAGCATGGACGCCCAGGCGGCGAGGGAGCAGATGCTGCGCTTCAACGAGGCGTTCGAGGGGGCGTACCGCGGGCAGGCCGCGTGGCTGGTGACGGACGGGAAGTTGCGGGAGGAGCTGAAGCTTTCCATCGCCAGGAAGCTGATGCCGGCGTACCGGGAGTTCTACGAGAGGTGCCGAGTGCTGCTGCGGGGGGAGAGCGACTCCCACGCGGTGGTGCGGTTCGCCCCCGAGGACCTCGGCAACTACATCTCCGACCTCTTCTACGGCGACGCCGGCACCGGTTTGACCGGCTCGTCCGTCGCGTCCGTCTCGGTCCCCTCCACCTCCGGTTCGACCAAGAGTTTGTGGAAACGGTGGGCCGGCCTCGCACGGCTTCAGCACAACTGTGAATAAGCCAGCGGGATTTTTTGCATGTATAGATATTATAATACGTGCCACTGTATAATAACTGAAGAGAAGTAATCAGATTTGATAAATTGTTTTTTTCTGCTTTGTAACTATGTAATTAATCCTAATCAAGCCCACTTTGATTTTGTAATACCGTTTATATATAAGCGATAAGTATTTCTGGCTTGGTGTGTCCATATACATACGTGCGTCTTCCTAACCAACCAGTGAATGCACTACACGCGTACACTTAATTTAATACTTTATCTTCTTATTTGTTCAGCAAGAAAAAGGACAATTATCTCATCATTGCAACAAATTGACGATATGAAGTAACACAAGAAGAGTGGCTCAAGAACAGTGAAGTAAATTTTTTTTACAAAATAAATCCTTGTAACTTCTGTGTATAGCCTTCACTCCAATAAAACTAGTCCCTTCACAGAAATAGGACCCCATATACAAAGAAGTAGATGAAGTGGTAGTATCAAGCTGACGTCCAATCCTAAATGCATGCTCTGATCTGCCACCTCCTCCTCCGCCGAAAATTCTAGAAGATATCGTTCTGTTTAAATGACTTATTATGGTGTACGCAATTTCAGGTTTCATGAGTCTTAACATGAGAGAAAAATGAGAAATACCTGCAGCTATGTCCCTGGAGTTTTGTGACATGAACAACTACAGATCAATCATTAGATCAGTTGACTCGTGATATGTAATACTTGTTGCACTCCTTATGAGATGGTACAACGACCACCATACTGTCGCATTTGTCGATTAGATAGCATTTGCAGCACAATTAGGAAGGAAAGCAAGTAATTTTGGAAAAGATAGTAGATGATTTTGGTGACTAAAGTCCCATTTGGCAACATTTTTCAGGGTGTCTACTTGTAACATATATTGTTAGGGCCTTTTCATTTATATGCCTCCAAAAAAATTTGACATTACAAATAACTACTCCTAATACAACTATTTACTAATAGTCACTGCAATCTTAACTTTCTTACAAAAAAATTCTTTTAAGTACTTTTTTCGAATTACTCAAGATTTTTTTTGTAACACAGGCCTTGCAACAATTGACGGACTGATTTGTAAATCACTCTATTTTCGGAGGTTTATTTTTAAGTACAATCCTTAATATTTTTCCGATCTTCTTTAAAAGATTGGAGAAAAACATTGTTCTCATGAGGAAATCAATTGTGTGCGAACAATTCATCTTTCAAAATTTATGGAATTGGAAAATGAAAAAAAACTATGGCATGATAAATTCTTATTTGAATTTTTTTTAAAAGCTATATCGATTCCCCCAAATCTATCCCACTACATCAAACTCTCAAAACATTGTCCAAATGCAATCTAAATGATACCTAGCATCACGGACAGGAGATCCCTAAATCTGTACACCATTATACGCAATCTATTTGTATCTTATGTTACTCGTCAAAGCGAAAACTAGCGAAGTCGAATCCTACAAAGAAAAAACAAAAAACTCATGATTTCATTTGGACCAGAACAGGTAATGTGAAACGGAAGCCATGGCCAACAATGGTGAGCTTCCATGGGCCTTCTCCCCGTGAAGGGAGGCCGATGTGTTCACACGGACAACCCAAAAGAGGGGAAAAAAAGATGAGTCCGGCTTAATGCACATCCACTTGGGCTGTCAATAGAAATCTAATTATTTGATTTTTTGATTCGTTTTCTAAAAAAATATTTATTGTTGATAAAAAAATATCAGTCAAATATTTATTAAAATCGGAAACGAATATTTCCTATAAGTTATCGGAATCGGAAACAGCCTCCATGTTGCTTCAAATTAAGTTGCTGTCTTCGCCACAAGTTTGTGCCGCAGACATTTGATTAAAACCACATAGTTTTGCTCAATTGGGACTTTGAATAGCTAGGGAATTAAGCAATCACACAAGGAAGGTTCCGATTTGGGTTTTACTTGGAATACATCTTGATTCGACTCAAAATTAACAAATATGTAGTCGAAGAAGGCCAGGTTCTTGGGTCATTGAAGTTTCCCACTTTCCTGGTGCAGTGCAATTGGTCAAGAAATTTAACTTAAAACAGAATTAGTTGTTCCAAGTGGCGTGGCCAGAGCAACATCTGCAGAAGCAAACAAGATTAAGCTTAATACGCAAGCACCTTTTCCAATATGTGGACTTGAAGCCATGACAAGGATGGTGGCTTCGATCCCAAGTTGCAATATGTGGCTTGAAGCCATGACAAAGGATGGGGGATTGGAACCCAAGTTGCAATATGTGGACTTGAAGCCATGACGAAGGATGGTGGATTGGACCCCAAGTCGCACATGATAGCAGGATTATTTGAAGTTTAATTTGAACCATGTGCACACAGCAAGTCCATGAACCCAGCTTGTTCCCAGTAAAAAGACGGGAAAGGCACTAAACCTAATTTAATTTTCATGTTGAAGATGAGTGACGTAGAATTGACATCTCTTTTGAGTTTTACATTAATCCGTACATGTGAATTTGTAAAAAAATCCTTGACTTAGACCTTCTTTTATTAGGGGTAAAAAAAAGTGGGGAACATTGGGACCTACCTGTTTCTCAACTGTTAAACCTTCTTCTTGACCTTTTTACGTATACCCCTGATTTGTATATATTGTTACAACTCATAAGGATTTTTGCACATATATCCTTAAAATATATTATATTTATATTTATACCCTCAACTCTCATATATTATTTTTCAAACCACTAAAATCTTAGAAAAGTTGCAGTTATATCACTCTGTCAAAATAATGCGAACTTTAATTGAATTACGAAAAAGATTCTATAAATCTTGATAACATCAAGGGTATACATGTAAAATTTTAGTGAATCTACGAATATATGTGCAAAATATCAGTGAGTTTAGGGATATGTATGCAAAACCTTTAAGTTTGATTTAACAGTATTTTTGATGGAGGGGTAACATTTTTGAGATTTCAAAGGTATTAAAAATCATATGTGAGAGTTGGGGGTATAGATGCAAATATGGTATATTGCAGGGGTGTATATGCCAAAAGTCCTAACTTATAAATATCGTATTTGTATGATTACAGTTATATACCCTTACCTAAGTCCTTACCTAAGATGCCGTCAACTCTATACCCCACTTTGTTAATTGTTGCTTATGACCGGATAAGTTATGCTAGATTGCTTATGCCATAGTTTTAAAAATCAAACCGTTGATTGAACAGTTGAGACTTCCAGGTCAGGCGTCAAAGGTTCAAACGTTGGATCAAACCAGTTAACCAAGATTTATAGATTTTATGTAACACTAGATATTATAAAGAAAATAAATAATTAAATTTAAATTTAAATTAATTAGACAAACACTGTATATATCTTTATAAGTTGAATGTGTCATAATTCCTTTCTTGTGTGTTGAGATGGGAGGGAAAGATAATTCAATAGAAAAGGAAAGATCATTAAAAAAAGAGGGAGAATGTGCATTGGAGGATGAGACTATTGTTGGAAGTGGAGGAGCAGTGCCATTGGGAGAAGGAGAAGCCTCCACTTTTGTGCTTGGGAAGCAGAGATAATTAAGCAGCATACTTTTGGCTTTTGAGGCCTCCCAAAGGTGGCGGATGGGCTTCTCTTGCCCACTTGCAGTGGGAGTGGGCCGGCCCAAGAACACTGTTCACGGACTACAGGGGTTGACGGCGGGTGATAACGAGTTTTGAATAAGGAATGGAAGAGAAATTATTCTAATTACTTTGATTAAGATTGGGAGAATAAGAGGTGGAATGAACACTTTCTATGTCCAAATGACTAATTCGGATGCAGAATAAGTGATTTGAGAAGGAGAGTTAGAATACCGTATTCTGCTAATTCGGGGATTAACTAATTCGGATGCAGCATAAGAAATTCTGCGCATCAAATCTGAATTGATTTTATTCTCGGAATACATGATCTTATTATTTTCTAATTTGGCTATCAAAGGGGAGCTAAGAGAAGTTAGGGACATATATGCAACAGATCAGGGATACATATTCAACAATAACAAAATCTTTCCGACATACTATATATATTGCAGCTGATGGCATTCTGACCAGTATAATCTTTAATAATATGTGGGAAACAGGAGCATACACGTCAATACAGTGGTTTATATATATATATATATATATATATATATATATATATATATATATATATATATATATGAAAATATATATACGGTTGCTCAATCATCACAGTTATTTACAATTAAGTAGAATAGATTCTGCTTTTTCAAATATTTCATTCTTGTATCTTAACTATTAATTTAACACGCAATCGGAGAAAGTTTGTATCCTTCTCATCTATCCCACAAGAGGTCAATAGGAACGCCTGAAGAATATAAGCCAACTTGTGTGCAACAAGTATATTAATCCACCAAGTCACAAAAAAAAAAAAAAAAGAGCTTCCAACGCTCTGCACCAAGTCAGCTGAACTCATAAAACGATGGCAGTCAGCAGTCAAACTCCTGGGGGTCTGACCTGTTGCCTTAACATATTTGGGCTCAGAAGACGAGTGATGCAGACTTGCATATATGTACCCACATGACCACGCTGAATTTAAGTAGCTTGTTCTTAATAATGCATGTTGTTAATTACGGAAGAAATTCTAGAATTATTCTTTCTTTATTATCCAAGAGAAACTGTAGAATTGTCATTTTAAAAGTACGTACGTTTGCTTCTATACACTATGTGATGCTTTCCCTTGCCATAACCTGGCGGCTTGTTAACTTATCCATGCCGGACTTAAACCCTTTAACTGCAGTTTTAGGGAAGAAAAATATGTTTATCATTGGTCTTCTATCTTCTTTCCTGTTCTCTTTATATCTTAAGATAGTTTATTGATTTGAAAAATTAATAAAGATAAACATGCCGGCCGATCGACTCGGAGGACATGTCTGAAGCGGTTGTCACCTACAAAGAATATATAAATAAACAAATTCACAAAGTGGCGAACTTATAATTCTTTCTTCACAAAACAATATATGCAAAAATTTTAAAAACTCCTTGCTACGAATTTCTTCCTCATTTGTGCTACATAGATATCTCTTTGGTTTATCTCCAGATACGAGACTAATAATAACACATAAAATGTCTCTGTGTCATTTGTCTTCTATTATGAATGCTAAAAGAAAATGAGACGAGGCCTTAGAATATTGCCAGCATCCCTCTTATTACAAAGGTCAGTCAAATCAGATTATGTTACGATTTTTATAAGGCTTGCAAGAAAGACTTGTGTTTTGTTTGCAAACCACCTCACCCATCTCCAATTATCATGGAGAGGAGACCAGGAAATTGTTATATATTAAGTTTCCATGCTGCGATATAGGAGCTGTTGTGAGACTTTCACCATCTACGACTCGAGTCTCTTCGCAGTTGCCATCATCTACAACTCTTCCCAATAAATGGCTGCCTTGAAGACTCAATTCGAACAAGATAGTAACATATGCTCGGCTGCTAATAATGGTTACCAGAGATCAATGGCGTTTGTACGGTCAAACAAGTAAACGACTGGTACCTACTAATTAAGCCAGTATGTAGCCACGTATATGAATACCCACCTCATGCATGTTTGAAGACCTCATCCTTTACGTCACCAATGAGAGATAGAACTCCGTCCAACCTGCAAAATCTTTGAAGAGTTCCAAGTTCTCTCATGTATATGTTGGTTATTTCCATTTTCATGCACACAGCTGCCAGATATATAGAGTGCATAGACCTGTTCGACTTAATTAAGTTTGTTTGATCTTTTTACTTTTCAAATTATAAATATAACTTTAAAAAACTTTAGTATTTTTTAATGTTTTACATCCCTTAACAAGACCGTTTCAAGTCTTGAAGTCTTTGATGCAGATTAATGGAGGTATAGGACTATGTATCAAACGTTGAAATTTAATATGTTATATTATAGAATTAAAATAAGACTTCTACTACTTAAGTTTCATAAGACAAGACTATATGATAAAAAACTCACCCTTAACTGAGAAAACTTATGGTTTGATTAATGACTTTATTATATAGTTATAGTTTTTCAGGATTTGAGCAAATTAATAACATCCGAAAGAATCTCATACGTAGAAAAACTCATGTAAAATATGTACATGCAAAGAAACCCGGATATAAATATCATTGTATACATAGAGAAAAATAAAGACTTAGTTTAGAAAATCCCTATATTCAATGTAAATGTCGACAATCTCCTACCCTTACATCACTAACGTCACTTATAAATTAAGATTTATTTTAGAATAAGAAAAGAGTTTAGAGGTTTTCTGCATATACATATCTTGGAAAATGAATTTTACATGTATAGGATTCTTCCGGGGTTACTTGCTAAAATCTCTAGTTTTTATCTAATGTTTGATATACATGCGTCATGCTGAATCTTTTTAAAATCTTTTGATTAGTTGACCAAATTATTGACCATCGCAGTCAAATTTAAATCGAACAATATCAGAACCTATGTTTACTGCATTATACTCGTAACTTAACTAACAATGGTTTCAATCCATACTCTTGAGTAACAATGGTTTGAATCCATCATCCATTTTTCTTCTTAAGTTAGATCTGAGATTTTTATGCAAATAACCCTGTTAAATTACTATATATAAGAATGTTTCGTAGAATTGTAATCTCAAGAAGATTTTAGGAAGAGAAATGTCGCACTGCCTTGTTTTTCATGTGATGCTGATCTTTTTTATTAGAGGCTTGATTCAGAGAACTCGATCTCACCGTGAGGTCGAGTTTCACAGTCATAGACATTTTTTACTCTACTCCATCCGTATTCCACAGACCTCACAGTAAAGCCGAGCTCACTGAATCATTTGTCTTTTTATTATCGTAGAGCTTACATATATACGCCTTGGACGACATTGAAAAAGAGTAATCGATCAAAACATCGTTTCCTCCAAAGAAAGTATGTATTCAAAATATTATGAACATAACAATTATCTTCTTCACTATTATAATGCATTGTCATACTCCTTTTCTATCTGCATTAGGGTACCCACATATTCAGATCCTTCCTTTACAAGCCACCATTTGCAAATTTTCAAAGAGAAATACCCACCTGCAACTCTGCACGGCCCCCTTCTTCCACTACTCTTTTTCTTCAAGGATTAATGTACACATGCAAAGGAGTCGCAGGTCGTTCAGGTCCTTTCTCTACGTACAAGTCATTTGCGGAACGTGATTCTTTAGGTCTAATCTTTTGGATCACTGTGCATCCTCCAACACATCAAAATAAAAGTGTACTTTGTGTATTAGCCTGTCATTTTAAAGATAAATGATCTTTTCACTTTTCTTTGAGATGTCTGAAGGTACACTGTAATTTAAAGGGTTAGATCCAAAAAATCACACTTTCATGTGTATGTTAAACTTCCAAGAAAAGAAACCGCATCTGCAACTATGCACAACCCTTTTTCCACCACTTGGCCCACCGAGCAGAGCAATGGCCGCCTTTTAGCTTCGACCAATTAACAGTCCTCATGAAAGTTTGAGATTTTCCCCGGTACTTTCATTCTTAGATAAGCTAGTTAGCCATGGAGAGGAGTTCCGCTTAGGACGTACATGTTTGGACTGGAGTCTAACAATATTGAGAGGGGAAGGAGGCTGGGAAGTCAAACATTGTAAAAACTTCTTCATATGATCTCAAAATTTGATAAATATTTGGATCTTCTCCTTCTCAGTATTATTGGACTTCGATCCAAACGTATACTGAGAGAATCTCTTCTCCTAACCATGAGGCTGCGTGAAAGGAAATTTCAAGAACTTTTCTGCGGTGAGTTCTGGCTTACACTACAACAGAAAATATTTTTAATCGCCATTTTTTTACCTTTAACGGTGATTATAATCGCCGCTATTACCTTTATCGGCGATTCATCAATTGCCGTTAGATCCACCGTCGTTAAAAGTTATCGCGGCAATTATGGGCTTTGCTGGTAAAGGTTGCGTCAATTGCCGCCAAAAATTATTTTTTTAACGGCCATTTATAGCGGCAATTTAAAATGCCACGACAGTCTATTTTGAACTATTCTCTTATTATTTTTAGTAGCATTTATAAATGCCACAACAAGACAAGAGCATCAACAATATTGTACTTATAGTGGCAATTATAATCACCGCTAAAAAATTATATAAAAGTATTTAATATCTAAACATTATATTTTTTGCGGCAATCATACTTGCCGTTACATGTGCACCTATAAAATTACAAACAATTGCCGTTAAAAATAAAAACATATCATTAAAATAGAAGAACTGTTCTTTTCATATACTACGCTCCATACCAAAATATCAAAACAATCTATTTGACATTCATATCAAAACAACTCATTTAATTATGACAGTAGTTCAACATAACTAGAAAAATTGTCTTTCCAATACATAATATCCAAAATAAAATCATTGAAAAGTAAATGTTCTTGTCTAATACATGATGTCACATAAGACAAAAGACTTTCTCAAAAAGAAATCTTCTTGAAGATTGAGTGAATATTTTTTATGCTTCTAGCAAAGACGTCATCTTGAACAATAACCTGAAAGTAAGAAGAAAACATTTCATACTTAGCAACTATAATCACATTGATATTAATATTAAGAGAAAAATCTTCAAGCAAACTTAGACTATATAGAAAGAAATAAAACTAAGAGAAAGATAAAACTAAGTTTACATGGTTAGCATAATTAAGGAACTCACCTCCAATGAGTTGTCAAACTAATGAAGCTTGGTGAATCTCTATTATACCATCATTCATTTGACCTAAAAAAGTTAACAACACTAAAAACATAAACAATAGCTATAAAATTATAATAATTGTTAAATAATGTAACATCTCATATAAATTGAGCATTAAAAGACAAGTACCGTTCCATTAGAGTTTCATTCAATGTAGAAGGCATAACTTCATCATTCCTCCTATTTATATAAGACTTCATTAGAGCAATTTCTGCCTCTAACTTCTTTTGATTTTCTATCATCATCCTCATTTCATTACTGTGACGTTCTTCTATTAGTTTTATTTCTTCCTCGACCTTACAAACCCTCTCACTGGATGTTCTATTCTCTTCAGAAGATTTTCCCAATTGACGAGATGTTAGTGAATCCCATAAATCACTAGGAGTTGGACCTAGTCCCAACCCACGCACTTGTCCACTTCTTTCTGGCCCCATTACTTGAGAATATACATCACCTTCCCAAGCAACACTATTTTGTGATTGATCATTTGAATTTGGAACTTGATTCAACATTTCCTTCATCAGTTCCTGCACTCATATAAAATAAATATTTATATTTTTGCATGTATTACTACAAAAAATAAAAATATATAAAGAAGAGTATTTTGTTGTCATTTATAACTATTAAAATAAAATAATACAAAAATTGTTAAACTAATATCTCTCAATAAACTTTGCTAAGTCAATCACATGAACTTACAACTCTTTGTGCTGAGTCTTCATCGATTGGTCTTCCATCTTTTCGTGATTTATGAGTGTCAATATAGATTTGTGCTCGTGATGGCTCTACTCCATCAATAGTCTAGTATAATATTATAAAGAAAACAATAAGTATCACAAATCAATATTAACATGTCCTATTTATTACAATGTATCTAAGTAAATGAGGATGAAATGATTAACCTTCTCTGCCATCAAACGTGCAAAACTCTTAGAACCTGCAGTGTGAGGCATTGTTTGCTTTGCACGATTTCTCCTATTGCCTTCACTTCGTTTCTAACATAAAAAATATTATAAATAAAAATATAACAAAAATTATATAATAGTTTTAAATCAAAACTATACATTTACTTTATCTGAACTCCAATGTGAGACAAGAATAGTCCATTGGTCTCTTGGTATACGATCAGGTCTATTTATCAAAATCTCATCTATATTTCGATATCTTTCAAAATGCTCTGATTTCAATTCACACTTATAGTCCTTCCACTTCTTTCCTAATGATCTAAGCACCCACTTGTGGCCTTGATCAGGGATCAAAAACTTCGTCTACAAGAAAAAAAAATTATAGTTTTCAATTCTGATTCAAAACAATTGGAATAAACATAAGTTGAAGATTAGAGTATGTAAAACAAATGGTACTAGAAGGAGAGAATAAATCAGAGGGAGTAATATTTACAACAGCGTGAGTACTGTAGCATGCACATTGTTGTCTGAGTAGTCTTGATTGAATAGTTGCACAAAAAATAAATATTTTTTTTACTTTTTCTAAAAATTCAAGGGGTAGGAGAAATTCCAAGGAGTTATCTATAGTGTCCAATCTTTATTGGGCAGATAAAAAAACAAAAAAGACTGTATTCGGTGCTGCAACACGAAATTTGGGAGGGCCATGTGCTCCCTTGGGTCTGCTGCTGCACCTAGTTAGGTACGTTAGATTATGGTGTTTGTGGCCAGTATGCTCATGATACCCACATGCATGCATGCGTTATGTATATTTTTCACTCCTTACAAATAAACTAATATTCATGCATGCGGGTGGACAACAATGGTAAGGTTTATGAACATTTGTGAATTCAAACCATAGGTTGGCTTTCCACTTGCAGCTGATTAGAATGGCCTAAAATAATTTGTCATTAATCTATGCACATCATAAATCAGGTGTTTGTGGCCAGCATGCTCATGATACCCACAGGCATGCATGGGTTATGTACATTTTTCAATCCCTACAAATAAACTAATATTCATGCATGCGGGTGGACAACAATGATACGGTTTATGAACATATGTGAATTCAAACCATGGGTTGGCTTTCCACTCGCAGCTGATTAGAACGGCCTATAGTAATTTGTCATTAATCTATGTGTAGACACGCTAATTTTGACGTCATTTTGAGTAAATTTCATATCATATAATAATGCCTCATAATGGTCTGATAATTAATCATTAATTAATTTTTATTGATATTTTTGAGTGTCGGGTCGAATAGACATGTTTAAGTTAATCAATCGAATTGATTTTAGCTCAAATTTCAGTTAAAATATGCATAATCCTAAAAGGCGTCGATCCATGTAGACGCGTTTTAGAGTTTATTCCTATTTTAGCGTTTAAATTTGAATTTTAATTAATTGATTTATTGACTAAAAGGCGTCTGTTAAGGTCGACGCGTTTTATGTTTCCTATGCTGTTTTAACTTCTCTTCCGGATGTTTATCCTTATCTTAATTAGTGTAAAAGACGTCTACACATGTGGACGCTTTTTAGCTAATAAAGATAAAGATAAGTTTTCCCGGATATTTATCCTTATCTTAATTTAATCTGAAAGGCGTCACTTAAGGTGGACGCGTTTTAGATAATTACAGATAAAGATGAATTAATCAGTGATTATCTGTCGATTAAGGTAGATAAATCCTAGATTTTTCTATGTTAATCGCGAACGTAGAAAATGCCTATAAATACCTTGCATCTCAAAAAAAAAAAAGGAGAGAGAGAATTATTGAGCCACAGCGTTATAGCAATTTGGAGATCGAAGCAACCACGCCGGAGCGCTGCCATTTCCAGAAGACGGCATCCTTCTTCCAGATCTTCATCCTTCAAGGCTTCTCCAACTGGGCATAAGTTTTTCATATTAGAATTTCATTTTTCATTTATTAGTTTCATTCTCTCATATTCACTTCATGCAACACACACCACGTCATTAATTTTCCAAAACCCATCTGTTCTAAAGGGGTTTCAAAGTCATTTAAAACAAGTGAGTTGCTGTTTATACATGTTTACAACCATGGTTAGCTTTGATATTATTTCTACTTAGATTCTCATCATTGTTTCTTCTTTATTTTTCTGTCTCTCTGTCTGCTGTATCCAACAACTGAATAACAAGAAATCAAAAAGAGGGAAATCAAGCAAAAGCCAGGAGAACTTCTGGACGATCCTCAACATACAATAGTAAGAACAAAAGAACAAGAAGATGCTCTCTTTCTTCAGCCGGCTGAAGGAGGGGAACCAAGGACTCATTCTTCCGCGTTTAAACAGGTAGGCGATCAAACTCTTTTGAAACTTTTTAGTTAAAAGTTTCTGGCGATCACTGCACCTTAGTTGCATTTTTTTTAATAGGTCAATTTACCCTAAACAACATAGTTTTTTTTCACATTAATCACACGAGCAAATTTTCAGCACCTACAGCTCTTTTGGCGATCACGGTGGGACTTGGTCTCGCCGTCTTTTAATTTCTTTTGTTCTTGCTATTATCATACCGGGCACCCACGGTGCACCACTTGTGTCTTTCGACACGTCCTCACCGATTGGTGAGTGTTTAGTTTAAGTAATTTCCCTCGTGCACCACCTGCACACCCCAGTGGCAAGATCTTGCCTCCCCTTTGATTAGTTTAAAAAAGCTGTTTTTGGTGATAAAATGCTGTGTGTTTGCGTGATTTCTTAGTTGTTTAGATAGTAAACCATCCTGTTTAAAATCTGAAACTAAAAATCTTTGCATGAGTCGATTATTTATTGCATTTTTCCCTGTTTAAGGAGGATTCGACCCAGAAAATCCTTCTGGAAATCTGTTTCTGCGAACTGAAAAGCGTCCAGGAACAGCGACGCGTTTCAAAACCGCGTCAGTAAATCTGGACGCCTTTTAGCCTCCAGATTCTCTCTGCCGTTTACATCTGTTTCTGCGAAATAATTAACTTCTGTGTTGAATAGCGTCGACCATACTCGACGCGATTCAGACAGTTTTTAGTTATTTTCCAGGCTTTCTCTGCTGTTTGCATCTGTTCTCTGCGAAAGAATTAAGTTCTGTTTTGAATAGCGTCGACTATCATCGACGCTATTCAGACAGTTTCTTAATTATTTTTCAGTTTCCAGATTTCTATGTTGAGTGCTAGCTACACATTACTCTATTAAGCATTAGAGGCCATCCAGGTCGCAGGGCATATGCATTGAGGCTAAAACCCTCCTTTTCTTAGGAACACATTACTCGACGTTAGCAACTCTCTCTGATTGGGTTGGTCCCTTGATCAGACTAGAGAAGTTGACGTTGAGACCTCCATAAGTCCCCAAAATCAAGGTATTCCTCCTTGATCATCGGGCTGGTTGTACCAATTGAAGTCCCGGCTAGATTCCGAAAGCGTTGTGAGAGAAAATCTTAGAGAATAACGGTGGAAACTGAACTGAAACTAGGATCCTTCCCTGAGCGAAATTGTGGTTTAATCCAATTCAAATAATTCAACAAGGAATCCTGAAATCACGTTAAGCATCCACTTGTTTGATTAATCTCTGCACAACTTGTGTGATTAAATCTTTGAAAAGAGAATCTAATATAATGTTGCTGCGATCAGGCAGAGATTTGAGTATGGCCCAAGACGCCATTATCAACTACGAGGGAGATGCTAATGCCCCTCGCAATTCAGATTTCAACTACGAGAATGGGAGAGATGCTGATGCCTCCCATAATTCCGTCCCCATTCCAGTTCGGCATGACGGGAATGTCCGAACTCCTCTTTTTAATCCGCACGATCAATATCATGATCTTCCTCGCATGAATATGCGATTCCCAATCCTGACTTTGAGGGGGACATGAATCAGCATGATCCTTCACCCTCCGATCCTATGGATGTTGTCAATGCTCTGGGAGTTCTCGCCTCCCGACTGGACCCTCAGCAGTTCGAGGCGATCCAGTCCATTTTGAAGGGGAAGGCACCCATGCAGCCTGCTGAGCCGAACCCTGTGGCTCCCCCCGTTGTTCCTCAACAACCTCCTCCTCCTCCTTATATCCAACAGGCCATGGAAGGCCTTCATCTTACTTCTCGGCCAACTGGGCCACAACTTTCATCATCCAGGCAACCGGCTAGACCGCAGACGCCCATTTATCAAAATGCCCTCGGGCATGGCGGAAGCTCTGCCGGGCCTCATCCTTATTACCCTCCTTGTCCAACGTACTCTAGGCAGCAGGCCTATCAAGTACTTCCTCCTCCTCCTCCTCCCCAGGCAGATCTGACCACGCAGACGTTGCTGGCCAAGATGGAGCGCATGGATGAACAGTTCAACAATCTCCAGAAGATGATGGGGGTTAAAGCTGTGCCAGAAATTAACTTACCGAGCCTGCCAGTGTTCCACCTGCCACCCTCTGAAATGCCAGTGTATCGAAAGTATAACGGTACTGGTAACCCCTTCACGCACCTGAAGGAGTTCATGTACGAATCCTCTTTCTGGCAGAATGATAAGAGGTCATTGGCTTTCTTGTTCAGGAGATCCCTAGAGGGACCAGCCCTCGAGTGGTTCTTTTCTTTGGAACCCTCAGAAGTAGAGGATTATGGTATCGTTTCACGCAAATTTATCCAACGATACCAGGACAGAGTCGCACCCTCCTTGTCTATCACGGATCTTATTGCAGAAAAGATGAAACCGGACGAGGAGTTTGTCAGTTTTGCTGACAGGTGGCGGGGCCTGGCTGAAAAAGTGAAAGATCACTTGTCCGAATCCGAACAAGTGAAAATGTTGATTTCTAACGCCACTCCCCAGTTCAAGCTAGTCCTCTCCTTGAACAACTTGACGAACATGGCAGAGCTCTATGAAAGAGCACGGTACTGCCAGAATGCTTTCAAGGACACTACGTTCTCTAGCGTCTTTGATCCTCACAGACCTAACAGGCCTCCACCTCGGAAGCCTGCAGTGCCGAATTCTCCTAGCTCAGGTCCAACTACTGAGGGCACGCTCTCTCACGAGCAGGTCAGTACTATGAACAATAACTCGCCCCAGTTTGTAAGGAATCAGCAGTATCAGAGGCCACCACAGCCGAGCCAGCAGGGGTACAGGCAGCAGCAGAACCCCCATTACCAACAGCAGTACCAGCGGCCCCAGCAGCCGAGTCAGCAACAGCTACAGCAACAGCCGCAACGGCAACAGCAATATCAGCAGCCACATCAGCAGCAACAGCAACAGCCACAGTACCAGCCGCGTGCACCGCCGGCATACCACAATGTCCCTCCTCCTGGTGACTACAACCAACAAAGGAGACCTCCAGGCCCGAAAAGGGCAGAGTACCCGGCCCTCCCAGAATCCTTGGCGGATATCTTCAGCGCTTTAATGGCAGCCAATGCCTTAGTTTTGCCGAGAGAGAAGGCCGTCTGGCCTCAAAACGCCGATACGTCTAGGTATTGCTACTTCCATAGGCAACCTGGGCATACCATCGACACCTGCTTCCAATTCAGAGATTATATCCATGATCTCAACGAGCAGGGCGGCATTGACTGGGAGGAAATGAAGAAATACATAACAGCCCTGAAGGCGAGGAGACCGCAGCAGCAGCAGCAGCAAGCAAGACCACCGGCACAAGCAGTAGCACCACCCAACATGGGCATAGTGCAGAATCCACTCCCGGAGCATCAGAACCAAAACCAGGTTGCTCCCATCTTGACGAACAGCCAGTCTGAGGCTGGTCGTGGGCAGCAGTGGAGAGTAGAGGACTCTTCCTCTCTTTGTTCAACGGGTCACGTTCAAAGTACCGCAGAGCGACCACCACGCCGCACCATCCACATACCAAGGCCACAACCTGTTACCATCACCCCCATACCCACACCTACATACCACTCATCCACACCCAATAACCCATTACCACTACCCGCCTTCCTTAGACCCATTACGCCCCGCACTCCTACGCCTCCATCATATAACCCCCCGCAAACCAATAACGCGCCCCTCTTACCATCTAGGCCGCTATTACGCATACAATTTCCTACTTCACCCGCTACCACCACCGCTTACCCAGATATGCCTTTACCATCTAGACCGCTATTACGCGTACCATTCCCTACTTCACCAACCACTTACCCATCCACCATCCAACCCTCTAGGCCTTTAATCCGCACCGCGCCATCACCACCTAGCCCTACGCCATCACCTACATACCAACCTTCTACGCCATCCGCACCATCCAACTCTGCGGTACTTAAAGTGTCACCCGGATCCTCCACGGTTGAGGAACACGCGCTCCGGAGTGGAAGGATTTTCAACAAGGTCTTTCCTCAGTCCACAGTAAGAGACGGCCCATCACAGCCGACTGAGGAAGCCCACAATGAAGAGAGTGCACCAGGCACCCAATATGACCTGTTGAAACACCTGGATCGGACACCGGCACGGATCACTATACTCGAACTGATCAAAAGATCCAAAAGTCACCAAGAAGCTTTGATGGAATATCTGCAAAAGGTGATGGTCAATGAAGACGTGCCGGTAGAGAAAATTGCAGCACTACTAGTTCCTCAGGGGGATCAGCCCTCCATTACATTTCATACATCGGAACTAGCACCGCCAGCAGCCAGAAGCATGGCTCTGAGTATCACGGTCAACATCTGTAAGAAGGCCGTGGATGCATGCCTGGTCGACACAAGGGCTTCGATCAATGTTCTACCTCCGAAGACCCTGGAGCTGTGCGGTGTGCCCAAAGAGAAATGGCTGCCCAGCCCCATCTCAGTAACAGCATATGACAATTCTACCCGTTCCCCTCTGGGAATGGTCTATTTAAAGGTGGAGCTGGGCCCTGTAAGTCATGCAGAGGTCGAATTTCATATCTTGGAAATCGACCCTTCCATAAATGCCATTTTAGGTCGTCCTTATATTAAATCTCTTGAGGCGATTCCTTCTACGAATCATCAATGCCTCAAATTTTCTTACAAAGGACGAATAATTAAAGTAACGAGCATGCCGATCCTTGCTGCTGCTCATTCCTTGAACATTAAATCTGCTGTTTTACCTGGCCGACAACCTTTTCTGTCGGTATTACAGGTCTACCGCCCAGTGGCTGATCCTCTGAAAGCCGCTACTATTTCTCCATATCCACTAGATGCTATCAAAAGGGGGAAGTGCATGAGTACCCCAGGATGGAGGATCATGATGAAGAACGGCTACGAGCCTGGGAAAGGTCTGGGCACTCAGTTGCAAGGCAGGACCACTCCTGTCAGAAATCATCAAGCGGCACCTGGAAGTGGTCTGGGCTATAGGCCAATAAAACTGAAGCAAGATCTGGTTCAGAAAACAGAGATCAAAGAAGGCCCGAAGATCTGGGAGGCAATGTCTACACCACCAAAAGAAGGCCGAGATCCCCTAACATGGACCCTGTGTACACATTTTGTGAAAGGGCCCATACTTAACCACGACAACACGGTGGTCATTACTTCCTGTTTTGACTTCCACGATATATATGGGAGGGATTTGGCCAGACATTGCTCCGAACTACTTACGTACCAATCCTTGGAGGCTCTGCGGCCTATGAAAAGGAGGAAATTTTATGACCCTGAATGTGAATGGTACAGGTGGTTCGATCTGAGGGACCTGTATATTGCACTGAACAGACTATTCTTGGATCCTGCAGAACCTAAGTGGCCGCCGCAGATTGATGAACTAATTGAAAGCCCTGGTGCTATATTTGACAAGCGGATACTGCTGTCCGAAGAGACTGATGAAGGGGAACCAGATGACCCCTATGAAGCTGGTTATACAACAGATCTGCTCTGGAGAGGGACATATCCTTCACATGTCTTCATGCTCCATACTCTTTTTCGCACACTGCTTTTGACCCCGACTTGGTCGCGGGTCATAATTGAAGATATTCCACGGGCTCCGCCCGTCATGATTACTCTGTCCCCTCGGGACATTATACCACAACCTCCTCTCGATCCAGAGAGGTTGTATGATCTGATCTGGGACATATTACTATATGATCCCCCTAATCCTCTGGCCTTGGTGCCTCTTCCTCCGTCTAATTCCCCTCCCATTTTTATTCATTCTTGCTTTATGTTTAATTCTTTCATTTTCCAAAAAAAAAAAAACGCCAATTTGGCAACAAATTCTTCCCAAATCCTCATTGAGGAAACATCTTACTTGTCCGATTGCACCCCGCCGCCCGGGTCCTTCGGTCAAGACTCTCTCCTAGATTTACTCTGTCCCTCCCCTCGGGAGGATTCTCTTGTATTTCCACTTGTATCCCAGGATTTTCATCCTGCTTCATCCTCGTTAGGTTATGATAGTGAGTTTAGTGAAGTTAGGCAGTCTAGTCAGTCTAGTCAGGTTAGTCAGTCTAGGAAGCCTAAGGGTAGGCAAATTCCAGATAGATACCTCCAGGACTTAGCTGATAAGTGCTCTTCTTGTTCTCTGATCCCTCAGTTTTTAGAAAATCCAATTCAGATGCCAGAAGATTGTATGGACGATGAGTCAGTCAATGATGGGTACGGGGTATATGAATTAGTACATGAAAAGGACCCCATTATTGAAGAAGAAGATGACGAGGACGCGGCTGAGGCATATGCCAGTGGAGTGAAGAGATTTGATGAACCCTCAACTGCCGTAGAAGAACCCACCAAAGAAATTAATTTAGGGACTGAAGACGAACCTAAGGTTGTCCTCGTCAGTAAAAACCTTTCCACAGAGGATGAGAAAGCAATGGTACAAGTACTCAAGGATTATAAGGACACTTTCGCCTGGAGTTATGAAGATATGCCGGGGTTAGATTCATCTTTAGTTGAACACAGGTTGACATTAAAGGACGGAGTTAGCCCGGTCAAACAGAAATTAAGGCGATTCCACCCACAAATGGCTTTAAAGATGAAGGAAGAGGTCGATAAGTTGCATAAAGCCAAATTTATTAGAGTTGTCCTTTATCCACAATGGGTGGCTAACATAGTCCCGGTTATGAAGAAGGACGGGAAGGTCAGAATTTGCATTGACTTTCGTGATTTGAACCGGGCGTGTCCTAAAGACGATTTTCCATTGCCTCAT
Source organism: Zantedeschia hybrid cultivar (assembly GCA_030544215.1). Lineage (NCBI taxonomy): Eukaryota > Viridiplantae > Streptophyta > Magnoliopsida > Alismatales > Araceae > Zantedeschia > Zantedeschia hybrid cultivar. The sequence goes on from JARZZO010000005.1 coordinate 7,280,624, forward strand.
ATTGATGTACTCATCGATAACACCGCTGGCTATGAAACATTATCATTTATGGATGGATTTTCAGGATATAATCAGATTAAGCTGGCAGAAGAAGATCAAGAGAAAACATCATTCACTACACCTTGGGGAACATATTGTTATGTCGTCATGCCATTTGGATTAAAGAATGCTGGAGCCACCTATCAAAGGGCTATGATGGCAATATTTCATGACATGATGCATATAGATCTGGAAGTGTATGTGGATGACTTATTGGTTAAATCGAAAACAAAGGCTGAGCACGCCAAAGTTTTAGCAAGGGTGTTAGAAAGATCGAGAGAATATCAGTTAAAGATGAACCCCAAGAAATGTGTATTCGGGGTATCTTCAGGAAAATTGCTTGGATTTATTGTCAGTAAACGGGGAATTGAGATCGATCCTAATAAGGCGAAGGCTATTAGAGAAATGCCACCTCCTAAAAACTTGAAAGAATTGAGAGGATTAATCGGAAGGTTGCAATTTATTCGCCGCTTTGTCTCCCAGCACTCACAAAGGTGCAAGCCGTTTTACGAGCTTACCAAGCCGGGAGTCAAATTCGATTGGGACGATAAGTGTCAGGAGGCGTTTGATGGATTAAAGAACTACTTAGCAAGTCCTCCTGTTTTGAAACCACCATCTCCAGGCAAACCATTGATACTTTACATTTCAGTCCTGGATGATGCTGTGAGGGCTGTCTTAGCACAAGAAGATGAAGAAGGAAAAGAGAGGGCAGCCTACTATCTCTCCAAACTTCTCAACCCCGCTGAACAGAGATATACGGCGATGGAGAAGACATGTGCAGCATTGGTTTGGGTTGTGCAGAAATTGAAGCATTATTTTCTAGCCCATGAAGTCCATCTCATCGCTAGGATGAATCCGATCAAATTCCTTCTGGAGAAATCTGTTCTTACTGATAGGTTAGCACGATGGCAAAGCTTTCTATCTCAATTCGATATCATCTATATTCAGCAGAAAGCGATCAAGGGCTATGCCATAGCAGAACATCTCGCTCATCATCCCCTTCCTCGTTTTGATCCAGTGCGATCAGAGTTTCCGGATGAGGAACTGATGTCCATAAATCAAGTCAGAGATGATATGTGGACTCTGCATTTTGACGGAGCTCTGAATTCTCATGGAAAAGGGATCGGTATCGTTCTGTTATCACCCGAAGGTATCACCATTCCACAAGCCTTTCAGCTTGATTTTCCAGTCACAAATAATATAGCTGAATACGAGGCACTCCTTGCTGGTCTCGAGGCTGCTCATTTTCATGGTGCCACCAAACTCAGGATCGTGGGTGATAGCCAACTGATTCTTCGCCAAGTGCTGACCAAGTATCGAACTCTCGATCCCAAACTCAAGCCTTATCAAGAGCTTACTTCTGCTTACTCAAAGCTTTTCACGAAATTGATCTTTGTCCATGTCCCTAGGAATCAAAACATCTTAGCTGACGCTCTAGCTTCACTTGCATCTTCTCTTGATTTTCCAATCAGCAAACAATCCGAATCAATCATAGTTCATAGGCGTCTTTCACCTGCCGTGAAAGATCCTTCATTCCTTAGAACTAAGGAGAAGTTGCTGAAGAAAGTCAGAGACGGAGATATCATTGAAAGAAGAGAAATCATGTTAATAGAGCTGTTAGAAGAGATGGATGATGAACAGAAGCCATGGTATTATGAAATTGCAAAATATTGTGAAGATCAATCATATCCTGAGGAAGCTACAACTGAAGAGAAGAGAGCTATCAGGAGAGTTGCTCAAAGATACACCCTAGTTGGGGGATCATTGTATAAGAGAGGTTTTGATGGAGTTCTTCTGAGATGTCTAGACGAAGATGAGCTTTGGAAGGTTATGGAAGGAGCTCATAGTGGAGTTTGTGGTGGTCATGTCAATGGACAGATGCTAGCAAAGAAGATCCTTAGACAAGGATTTTATTGGCCAACCATGGAAGAAGACTGTGTAGGATATGTTCGTAGGTGTGCTAAGTGTCAACTTCACGCCGACAAAATTCATTCTCCTGCATCTTCACTCCATCCTGTTTCTTCCCCATGGCCTTTCTCCATGTGGGCTTTCGACATTATTGGACCTCTTGGTAATCCAGATTCCGGCATCAAGCAAAAATCTTTCATTCTCACGGCAACGAAATACTTCACCAAGTGGGCAGAAGCTGAAGCGTACGTGGAGATCAAAGCATCAACCGTCTGCAAGTTCATCATGAAGAACATCATCACCCGATTCGGAATTCCAAGCACCATCGTCACCGACAACGGACCGCAGTTCGTGTCACAGGAATTGAAGGATCTCTGTAACAGGTATAAAATTGCATTGCATCATTCATCTCCTTATTATCCGCAAGGCAATGGCCAAGCAGAGGCAACAAATAAGACTTTGATAAAAATCATCAAAAAGACGTGTAAATCTAATAAATTCACAGATTGGCCAGAAAAATTGGTTGAGGCTTTATGGGCCTACCGAACTTCAATCCGCACGCCTACTGGGCAAACTCCTTATTCCTTAACATTTGGAATGGAGGCGGTAGTTCCATATGAGATCCTCATACCGTCATTAAGAGTACAATTGAATAAGGAATTTTCCATTGATGAACATCGTTCAGCACTTCTTGCTCAATTGGAACTTTTAGACGAGAAAAGATGGTCAGCTGCTAATCATGCAAAAGTTTATCAAAATAGATTAGCACGTTTTTATCAAAAGAAAGTCATTGAACGTAAGTTCAAAGTCGGTGAAATGGTTGTTAAAAGAATTTTTATAAAACCTGGTGGTCCGCGTTCTAAGCTCCAACCCAACTGGGAAGGACCTTATGTTGTATCGCACGCTTTTCCTGGTAATGTTTATCGTCTTGTTAATGCAGAAGGAGAAGAGCTAAAACATCCTTGGAATGGTTTACATCTTAAGAAATACTACCCTTAGGTTAAAGAGTCGATCAGTATGGTACAAAGACCAGTGGAATCAGAAAGTTTATAAACTCAAATTTCCTTATCAGTCTGAATAACTTAATTTTAAGCCCATTACTGCACACACTGACACGTTTGATTCGTGAGTAACAAGAGATGACAAGTCCTAAAGAATATCGAAAGCTTGACCACAAGTGTAAAGTACAAATCATTCATTTTTTGAAGCAAAATTCTGTTTTAAACTCGGCCCATGATGTCGGAACGAGACTTAGAATACACCACCAAGAATACCCGCCATCTTAGTAGGAGGCCATCATAAAAAAATAGGGGAGATCCGTCCCAAAGCAAAAAGAAAAAAAACAAAAGGCAAAAGCCAAATGTCAAATCGAAAGGCCATTACATTACAAACGTTACATGAAGGCCATGAAATGAAATAAAAGGGAACGTAAGGTCGATAAATACCCCGGAAAGAAATGACCGAACCCCAACGGATATTAGGGTAGGAAAGGGACATCTTTTTAAGTCTCCGGAACCTTCTTATGGGCTTTCTAAACTTATTCATCTTTTCTTTCTAAAGAGATGTACTTCAAACTTAAGGAATTGCTTACATTGACTAAGGGTCAAATCATCAAATGGGATCACGAATGGAAACACAAATTCAAACACGATGGGTTTAACTTAAGTTGTTGAAGAATAATTTGGAAATTAAGTTAATAAATGAATATGATCTTTTGATCTGAGTACCATGCTGATCTCTTAGTCAAAAAAAAAAAATCCAAAAAAAAAAATACATATGTTTCAAAAATCCAAAAAAATACATAAGTCAAAAAAAAAAAATTCAAAAAAAAATACATATGTTTAAAAATTCAAAAAAAAAATACATATGTCAAAATTCAAAAAAAAGCATATATTTCAAAACCCCAAACAAAAATGAATATATTTCAATTAGCATCTGCTTGTTGCATTTAGTGTGTTTCATTCCTTTTATTTTCAGTGAGCATCTGTCTGCTTGTATGTTGCACTTTGCTTAAGTTTGATTATTCTCATTACCTTTGTTGATAAAGGCTATGCCCCTTGACCCTTCTATCAAGGATAGGATCAAGTAGTCGGTTACTTAACCAGGCAAGGGGCTAAGCCTGAACAGATGCTTAACCTATTTGTTCAAGTCATATACAGGACACAAGTCATGAAAAAAGTTGGAATCTGAGTAGAGAAGAAACCTGTTTCTGTGAGTAAAAGGCGTCGAGGAGAACTGACGCGTTTCAACATTTAATGGCGTCTGTGCGACACGACGCGTTTCAACGAAATTTAAAAAAATTCGAGTAAAGCTGAAAATATCAAGAAGATCCCACTGTAGGAGTCAAGAAGTCCTGACCGTGGCTAAAAAGACGGTTATTTCTACCCTTGTATTATTTCATGTAATTATTTTTGCATTCGCATTACTATATTAAATATTTATTAGATCATGTCAAGGACCTTGTGGTTTTGATGAAACTGGAATTTGAGCTCCCCTACAACAAAAACAGTGATAATTCCAGAGGATTCTTAATCGCACGGATAGGCCGTTTGATTGTTAATCAGTGAGGACGATGGTTCCACTTTTGTGAAACGGTGCGTGGATAAACGAGCTTCGGCTTAGCACTGGATTACAAGAATTGGTATCTTGACTCATTAATGACAATTTAACAATATTATCCTTGATTAATTTATATTTTATTTAAATTTATATTTTTCTTTTAGCCCAGCATGCATCATGTAGGACTTTGAAATCATTGAGATAAGGATTAATTATTGATTAAGTTTCAGACCATTAATCAAATAACTCCAACATGATATGAAATATTCCATTCTGAATTGAGTATCTTGATTATCTTTGAGGTTCGCTTGAAGATATCTTTGGAATTCTATCCTTTCTTGGATTCTTTATCCAATATTTCTTGTTTTCTTTTAAGATCCATCATGGCTGCAGCACGTCCACATTGGCTGGCAAACGCTCCCCATGATGAAACCTACAGTGTCTATGACCTGAGGTACTTCCCACTCCGAGGAGGTTGATCGACTTTATTTTATTTCCTTGTCTACCTCATCCAGACAGGATTGATTCCATTGATTTCATTGAACTATCTTCATTGATGATTTCGAGAAAAATTCCAATCATGTGATGTTAAGAGCGTGTCTCATCACACCTTGGCATCACCTTTTCAGTACATTCTATTTCATTTCACTCCCTTGCAAAGACGATGCCAAGGTGAGGCAGCTGTAGACACGCTAATTTTGACGTCATTTTGAGTAAATTTCATATCATATAATAATGCCTCATAATGGTCTGATAATTAATCATTAATTAATTTTTATTGATATTTTTGAGTGTCGGGTCGAATAGACATGTTTAAGTTAATCAATCGAATTGATTTTAGCTCAAATTTCAGTTAAAATATGCATAATCCTAAAAGGCGTCGATCCATGTAGACGCGTTTTAGAGTTTATTCCTATTTTAGCGTTTAAATTTGAATTTTAATTAATTGATTTATTGACTAAAAGGCGTCTGTTAAGGTCGACGGGTTTTATGTTTCCTATGCTGTTTTAACTTCTCTTCCGGATGTTTATCCTTATCTTAATTAGTGTAAAAGACGTCTACACATGTGGACGCTTTTTAGCTAATAAAGATAAAGATAAGTTTTCCCGGATATTTATCCTTATCTTAATTTAATCTGAAAGGCGTCACTTAAGGTGGACGCGTTTTAGATAATTACAGATAAAGATGAATTAATCAGTGATTATCTGTCGATTAAGGTAGATAAATCCTAGATTTTTCTATGTTAATCGCGAACGCAGAAAATGCCTATAAATACCTTGCATCTCAAAAAAAAAAAAGGAGAGAGAGAATTATTGAGCCACAGCGTTATAGCAATTTGGAGATTGAAGCAACCACGCCGGAGCGCTGCCATTTCCAGAAGACGGCATCCTTCTTCCAGATCTTCATCCTTCAAGGCTTCTCCAACTGGGCATAAGTTTTTCATATTAGAATTTCATTTTTCATTTATTAGTTTCATTCTCTCATATTCACTTCATGCAACACACACCACGTCATTAATTTTCCAAAACCCATCTGTTCTAAAGGGGTTTCAAAGTCATTTAAAACAAGTGAGTTGCTGTTTATACATGTTTACAACCATGGTTAGCTTTGATATTATTTCTACTTAGATTCTCATCATTGTTTCTTCTTTATTTTTCTGTCTCTCTGTCTGCTGTATCCAACAACTGAATAACAAGAAATCAAAAAGAGGGAAATCAAGCAAAAGCCAGGAGAACTTCTGGACGATCCTCAACATACAACAGCAAGAACAAAAGAACAAGAAGAGGCTCTCTTTCTTCAGCCGGCTGAAGGAGGGGAACCAAGGACTCATTCTTCCGCGTTTAAACAGGTAGGCGATCAAACTCTTTTGAAACTTTTTAGTTAAAAGTTTCTGGCGATCACTGCACCTTAGTTGCATTTTTTTTAATAGGTCAATTTACCCTAAACAACATAGTTTTTTTTCACATTAATCACACGAGCAAATTTTCAGCACCTACACTATGCTCATCGTAAATTAAAGAAGGTAGGTTAAAATATTCTAAACTAAACAATTGATTGTAATTAATTGGGAGTTGGAGACCTCACCTGCGGTTCTCTGCCAGGTGCGAGAAAAGCATAAGAGAGACAGCTTTTACCAAGTTGAAGGCCTACACATGTGCAGCCCACCGCTTTCAACACGTCAGCTTTTACCAGGTTTAGAGAGAGAGATGAAGACACCGAGCCATCCTTTATTAGATTAGAGAGAGAGAAGGATAGAGAGAGAGAGAGGGAGGGTCATCTGCACCTGTAATGTCTATCCTTCCACACCTATGCCAAACCCTCCATCCACCGCGCGTCCTCTAGTAGGTTTGTGAGAGAAAGAAAGATAGAGACCACCGTCCTTTAACAAGCTTGAGGGAGATACAGAGCGATGGAGACAGGAAGATGAGTCCAAGTCAAGGGATGGAGTCCACAGCAGTTGCCTTCTCTTTTAGGACTGTGTGTGTGAGAGAGAGAGAGAGGATGTGTGCCCACTAACGAAAGAGGCTTCCGCAGGATGCTGCGCGTGGGAGGGAGACAACCCATCATGCATGCACCATGGCACATCATACCCTCAACTATACATGTTGCAAATTGATCTGGCATATTCTGCCTCGGTTCACGTTTTGATGTAGCCAGAAAGATCTACCCCTTCTAACGGAAGAGAAAGAGAATATAACGGCAATATCCTTATAATTGCCATTAATGATTTGATTTAATGGTGATTTCTACAAATGTCACTATAAATTATTTGAATAACAATTCTCTTCGATCAATAGCAGCCTTCTTACGGATAGCCGTTATTAAATTGCCAGTAAAAATCACATGTGTTGTAGTGTTATGGAAACTGGTGCCTTCTCTCTCTCTCTCTTATAATGTTGTAGAGTCTTCTGCACCGTTAGCACCATATATAGAAGACATTTAAGATGAATGACGCTATAGGATAGACGTAATTAGCGAGCGATCGGATGACTTTTGTGGCAGCTTCATGTGAATTGCCAGTGTGAAGGCAAACCCAAGCAAGTCCCCAATGTTGTCTTGATTTGGACGTTAGTTGGCTGGAAAAGTACATGTTAATAGATATCGTAGGGAATGCGATTGTCTAGATCATTTTGTCTAAATCTCGATATGTTCTCAGACTCAACAAAAGACAGATAAACGGATCACTTGCATTTGAAGTGATAACACCGATCAAGTACGTACATCACTTTTTGTTGAGTCTAATAACACACCAAAATCCAAATAAAATGGTCCAGGCCATCTCATTTTCTGTGGTATCTATTAATTAACATGTACTTTTCCAGCCAACTACCGTCCAAATCAAGACAACATCGGAGACTTGCTTGGGTTTGCCTTCACACTGGCAATTCACATGAAGCTGCCACAAAGAGATCCAATCCCTCACTAATTACGTCTACCCTATAGCGTCATTCATCTTAAATGTCTTCTACATATGTTGCTAACGGTGCAGAAGACTCTACAACATTATAAGAGCGAGAGAGAGGGGGAGGAGGAGGTGGAAAGGGAAAGAATAGAAGTAAACGAATCATAGATGGTGCACGGGAGGTTGTTGTAATGCCGTCCTATGTCCGTTATCCAACAACTTAATTAAAATGCTCCAAGATTAATTAAAATGCAAAAGAGTGATACTTGCTGCATGGGGCACTGCAGCGCACTATGCTTGCTGCACGAGCGGAGTTGCCGCTGCAATGCCCACAAGCAGTGGTTGGCTCAGATTGCGTGAGAGTGTAATCTTATTTTTTTATGTTTATGACCATCTAATTAGAGATCAGATAACTTAAAATAGTCATCTAATTAACATTTTTTTCAACGAAGGAAAAAAAAACTTAGCTTACAATGTCTAAAGCATGCAGTACGGCCAGTACTATCCAATGTGAAATGGGATTAGTGGTTGATGGGGGAGAGTTGGGCCAAGAGGCGTGATCCATCCAGTTTCAAATACAGTGCTGAATAAGCACGGGCAATGGGCCTTCAGCCCATTAACGAAGAAAGACAGCAAATTGCTTAAAGATACATATCTTATACATAAGAATAATTCTACATCATCTGACACAAAAAAGGATTTCTCACCTACCCCTATAAATAAGATACTGTTTACGTCAAAAAAGATATGTGACATGTGCTACCTATTATCTAATACTCATCATTTTTATCTTCTTAAGATCCGCCTACTAATTTGACCGTCGGAGAAGGCTCCTCAGAGACCACACATGGGATCCTTTCTGATCGAGTACTTCGTCTTGTAAGTAGAGTCGGTCTTGTCCGAATCCTCTTCGGCGGTCTCAGATTCTCCTCGACGGTCTAAGATCCTCCATCCGTGACCCGCACTCAATCCATGAGTGCCGCAACTGCATCAGTGGTGGACCAAGGTCGTGCATATTCTAGTTTTGACTTGTAAATAAAACTTGCACTTTGTTCCCCTGTGGTTTCGTGTACTCACTCGCCGCATGCACGAAGGGGCTGTTTTGTGTCTTCGGCAGCTGCTTCGTCAAAGCAGACAGCCGTACCACCAGGAAACAGACAAAGAATTTAAGGTCCAAAAAGTGCCAAAACAGTGATAATTGACGAACTATAAGCTGGCTAAAATTTTCTCTGGCAGCTATAATATCGACCCGAATCCATCGTTATCTTCCTGGTTTGGACTGGGATTTTTGATGACATAAACGATGAAATCGTTATGGAAGGATTGGACGATGCACGTTGGCTTCAAACATGAACGTATATAGCAGCCACCAACTTATTTGACCATGCAAACCCCTCGGAAGTCTTTTCAAATCTCCATCATCGACACAAATAGAAAGGACCAGTTAGTTTATGCATGGTGAGAGCCTTGCAGACGTTAAACACCAGATTGTGGCTGGGGGCTTCACGTTTCACTTAATTACTTCTAATTGGTTTCTCTTCACCGTTATCATCACTAATGACATATTCGTCCCAAGTTAAACACGAGCTTGTCAAACTCCGGCTGCATGTACATGGCCATGACGGTTCATTTGTAGCTGCATAAGCTAACGAACTCGGGAAATGAAATGAACAGAATATTACTTAAACGTCCATGCGGAAATATCATTTGTAGATATATTAACTGATACGAAATTTTTAAAGGATAAAGATATGTTCATTCTATTGACACTTGATCAAATGAAAAAAAATTAAACATAAATAAATTTTTTTATTTCCTATATATGCATCGAACTTTCTATCTATGTTGATGCCAACAACTGACGTCTTATTATGAATAATTTGCGTCGGACCCATCACTTTGCGCTCCATCGAGGACTGAACTCAGGCAATACTAACAGGAGGGAGAACTTTTTTCAGAAAAACCCTGCACATGGAGTTGGAATGGGGATCCTCTCAATAAGACCGAGGACTGAATTTGGATGGTACTGAGGGGAGGGAGGGCTTTTTTTCAAAAAGAATTATCATGTGGAGTTGAAAAAAGCTCCGTGTAGAGGATTTTTCTGGAAAAGTCCCCTCCCAATTTTGCCCGAGTCTAGTCCTCATGTATACTAGGACGATCTCAATTCATTAATTAAGGGTCATTTGGTGTGCCCTAAGATGTTGGAAAATATAATAAAATATTATAAAACGATATTCTTCTTATATTTTAGATTGCTGTAAGTTATCTTAAGATGTTTTTCATACAATTGGAGCATAATATTACTGTATTTCAAAATTCGTTAACTCATGTAACACTTTTTTATCTAATTTGCATTTTCAGTGTTAGAATGACAGAAAACCAAAATCGAAAATCTAAAAACTGATAGTTTTAAAGTCAGAGATCTTATTTTCCCGCTTTTCAAATTGATGATTCAAAACTGATATTTTAAGACCCTTATGACAATGATATGTAAAGGATCCAATTTTCTGATACGGCGGCCTTGAGAAGTAACGACCACCTTTCAGCTTCGACCAGTTAATAGATATTATGGAGATTTCCCACGGTAGCTCATTCTTAACAAGCCATGAAAACGAAATTAGTAGGAGCTTTGCAACAACGATGACATTTTATAATGGAGAATGAGGCACTTAGCAAAGAAATTTCAATGTTCATGCATATGAACACCTTTTTACTATCGAGACTTATGGGCGAAGGAAAATGATGCCTTATATGTCACTTCGCCGTACCCAAGTCTTATGATATGGACATATGTGTAGTTTTCAAGCCAATTAACCTCCAACTTAAGAAGAGAGAAGAGAAGGACTTGATGAACACCCCAATGGGGTGTCGCATACCGTGTGTCACTCATATTCTCCAATTCATTTTGTTTGCAGAATTATTTATATTAGAATAGGGTTTTGAAATTTTCTTAAATCAAAACAAGAAGTATTTTGATTTGATAATTTTTATATTCTATCTAGAATAAGGAGAATTACACTACGTTGTTTCAAGTGATTTGATAGGAAAAAATAAAATAAAAGATGAACTTGAAGAAATTGAAGAAAGATTCCAAGTAAAATTAAGAGAATTGAAGAAATTAGTCATTCCGACAATCAAATTGAGTTCGGACCTTATACCGATTATTTCCAGTTCTATTCGGCTAACAAAGCGAGCCTCTATTAATTTGCGCACACCCAATACACCCATTGGGTGTATTGGGTGTGCGCGCAACAAGAATTTCCCAGGTAAGAAAAAAAATGGCGACTAGTTGGGTTTTGCCTTCACACGGGCAGCCACATGAAGTTGCCACAGAAGTCCTACGTCCGCCTCGGAAGACACTAGCTAATTAATGTCCATGCTAGGGTCATGACCACTTCGTTCATCATAATTTCTTATATGATGATGCTTACGGTGCACAAAACTCTACTAGCCACAAGAGGGGAAGAAGGACAGAAGAAATAAGAGAAGCAAACGAACGTTCTATCGTGCACGGCACGTTGTAATGCGATCCTATGTCTACAACCCAACAACTCACCCGTAAGCTCTGTAAGATTGATAAAATGTAAAATGGGATTAATGGTGGATCTGGTCGTATTTGTTCTAGGCGGGACTTAGTCAGTAAAACCTGTATGTTTGCTCTCTTCTTGTTCTTGATTGGGACATTAAGCTGTGGCAAAGTCCCAAGACGTCACGGCTTTGAACTCAGTACTCGCCCTGCACGGATGCTCGAAGGACTGTGGAGAGAACGATGCGGCCGCACCTGGAATCCCTTCTCTAGCCGTCTCAGGCGGAGGAGAAGATTCAACATGCAAGCACCATAACAATGAGAAGGAAGCTGGACAATATTTTGTGTTTGCCTGGCTATAATTAATTATATATACGCGCGTACAGGAGGAACGTATCTGTATTCTATCTTCCCGATTTGGACTGGATTTTATTCCTGTTTGGTGACATAGACGATGAGATCATGATGGAAGAAGGACAAGACGACGCATGTCTGAAGCCAAACATATGCGCACGTATCTGCAGGCACCAACTTGTTTGACCATGCAAAGCCGCCGGTCCTCGTTTGTTGTACGTACGTACGTTCGCATGCATCCGGCGACCACCTGTGGAGTCGTATCGAGTCCCCAACATCGACCCAAATAGAAAGAGTGTGCGAGTCCATGCACTGTGAGAGGCTTCCGACACCCAGCAATGTTGGAATAGAGATCTTCTACATCTAGGTTTAGATTGAACTCATTCAATAAAGAGAAGGAAAAGTTTCAAAAAAACTTCTTATATTATGCTTTTCTCATTTCCGATGAAGGATTTTTGTGAAAGACTCTATCCTTTCCTCTATGTATCGATTGAGTTCAGTCTAATCTCGTATCAAGAGGAACTACACTCCCTACGATGAACCATGACAGCTAGATGTTGGGCTTCACCTTTGAACTACTCAGTTTCTCTTCCCCGTGGTCATCACTGATGACATTTCAAGTAAAACAAGAGCTGCCCATTTCTTGTCAAGGTGCAGTATAGGACATCGTTCGCCATCCAGGGGCCATGACAATTTATTTAGGGTTAATTTCATATTAATTATTTGTATATGTTAAATTTTAAAAATGCTGCTCATACTTAATATTATCTTACGTACTCTTGCAAAGAACATATAAATTTAATAAATATATTATTTCAGTGACATATACGAAACATTTATATGTATCATCATTATAATAAGATTTTTGGGACATTATACATATTAGGATGATATGGAAGATAATCTTCAAATAAACATGACAGTTTTTAAATTTAACATGTAAGAATTATTAATATAAAATAATTACCTCGCGGTTATCTACAGCATACTTAAACTCGATAAAAGAAATGGGCGCATGACACTATTTACTGAATTTGTCTGCACCAAGACAATTTACATACACAACCTAAATATTACACAAGATTCAAATGATAAAAATACCATCACATCGAATGTTCGAACATTAAGCATAACAATTTCCTTTTATACACATAGAATCATGCCACGAGGATGCAAATTTGCTGGATGGACGCACTTTTAACAGCTAGCGTTAAGTATTACTATTTGATCTCTGTTGGAATGCGTCACTAAAATTCCAATGGCCACAAACACAGTCGGCTCTGGTTGGTGTCAAAAAAGACGCATCTCCCGAACATTTTTCTTGCATATAATTTAGTATATGCTTTAGTGTCGGAAGATCTTAATCATATTCTAATAGAGTAATACTTGTCATCCGCTACGCTGGGTAGCAAATAAGCCGACTTTTTATTTTTTTATTTTTTAAATTATTTTAAAATATTCAATCAAAAATATCATGATACAGTCAACAAGTTCGAGACCCGGCTATATAATTTTTAAAAAAAATAGTATACATTTAAGTTTGCATGTAAAGTATTTATTTTTAAAAAATATATATAATTGGGTCAGTGCCAATCCAAACTTGTTGATTGTACAGTCAAATTTTTTATCCGACATTTAAAAAAAAGAAATTGACTTATTTACTGTCTAGTGTAATCGTTGGATCCACTAAATCCGACAGCAATATCCTAATACCTCAGACATTGTAACAGGTATTACTCATTCTAATATAAGTAGCTCACTTCGGTCTACTGAGATGGCCGGGCACGAACCTAATGAGCAGCTAAAACCCCGAACAACTAAGGCTCGCATTTTGTACTTCAGCTTAGTACGTGGACATTTTTGCGAGGAGTGAATGATTTGTACTTCTTATTAATTTGGATTCAGTCGTTAATCAACCAAAAAAAGGAAATAACTCGTTGCTAGCTACATTAATTAAAGTATTAAATGTCGCCTTCCCCATCTCCAGTGACCTTCCCCTCCACATCCTCACCCCAGCCACCATCCAGTCTTCTTCTTTTCCCACCGTCCTCTCCACCTGTTCGCCTCCATATGTAGGGTTCACCTGAGTACGACTGGGCGTGTAGCACAATGATCTATCCATCCCTAACATGTTGACCGGAAAAGATGGTTGACTTATTGAACAGCCCAACCTAAGAAAGAAGGAACCAAGACAACGAACAAATTTCCATTAGAATAAACGTAAAAGGTCACATGTTTTTTTTTGTCAGCTGGAGATACCAGAGCAGAAGGCGGGAGACGAGCACACTCTGCCAGGAAGACGAAGGAAGCACACTCTACTCGAGAAAAGACAATCTTGGGAAGACGAGCATAGGATTTGTAGACGAAGACATCGAACTGTTGGTTACAGGATTGTCCCTGTGTAACGAGGGAGGGTTGGAGAAGGCAGTGGCACTGCTGCATCTAATGTTCGAGAGAAGAGTGGTGCCTCATCTTGCAACTTCGAATGAACTGTTGGTGAAACTGTGCGAGGCTGGAAAGGTTGCAGATACAACCATGGCATGCCGAACGGGGTGGTAGAAATGGGGTTTATGCCGGAGGTTGGATCCTGGATCAACATGGCCGAGTCAAATCTCCCGAGTTCGAATTGAGATATAGAATCCAAATAATTTTAAGATTACATTCTCAAGCTCTCCCACTACTAACGGAAGATTTTTCGCAACTAACCTCCCTAGTCGCAGTTTTTGATAATTACATTATTTTTGCTCATTGTAATTCTATCTTGGAAATTAACTTGTCAATATTAGGTTGTGTTTGGCAGAATTTTGAATTAAAAATATCTTGCACTTTTATTTGTTTCAACGAAGTTACATATTGTGTGATAGGAGACACTAAAATTTTTAGAAGCCGTTTATACAGCTAGCTTGCGGTTTCATTTTTTTTCCCAGTTGAAAGTTTTAAATTAAAACTTCTTACAGTTGAGAAGAGAAGGAGACTATTAGGCAATGTTTGACTTATGTATACCACCTAACATGGATGATAATCAATTATTTTAAATTAATATTTTCTTAGTTTAAGTAAAATGGATTTTTGGCAAAATGATTTGTCAAACATGTCCTTTAGTTCTTTTTTGTAAATTATTGTTCGTGATCTGTTGAAATATATTTCACAAAAAATAGTCATAACAGCTACAACAAGCCTACTTATTTCACAAAAAATAGCAGATATGAATACACTAGTCATGATAATTATGAGCTTATCACAACCCTACTATAACAGCTGGAGTCGGTGCATGGCACACATGCATGCTTCCTGCAACAAAAATGTACATCATAAGACAACGGGCTTTAAACAATCGGCACCGTAACCAAGTTTGGGGGCACGTCAATCTGATTAGGCGCTGTGGCCCAATAGCAACCCAGATGCGTCGCCGCCCACTAAGGTTTATTTCACAAATAAAATATGAAGCGGTTCGAGAGGAATGCAGTATATCCACAGAAGTGAAGAATTACATCCTTTGGACTTTATTATAGTGGCATTCTTAGGTCATTCAAGAATAGAACTATTACTTATTAAGATAAGATAATTCAAAAGTCTCAAAAATATTTTTTTTTACACTTGAATGATATGAATGGGATGCATTGCAGTCATCATTTTTATTTGGTCATAATTATTTACAGATCCTTACTAAGAGAGAGAGTAGATATATAGTTTAACATTTGAATCAATGTTTTTTATTTAAGTAGAATTTTTTTTTTCCACCACTGCGATAATTCCGCCTTAGTAATCATTCCGAGTTCAGAAGTCTCATTGCAAAAAGTAATATTTTTTTCAAAGACTTCACCACTTATGGGGAGCATTCAGATATAAGCTCTCACAAACTCATGGAATAAATTCCTCCTCTTATATAACTACTAAAAGTATAATTTAAACCTAAGACTTTCCTTATATAAGGACGATTCAATACCTCCCAGGCATAGATTCTTTGATACATTGGAGTCATCATACTAAAGATTAAGGGTTCGTTCTGAAATAAAATCGTTAAGGTTTAATCATCATTCTCTTCCTTTTATTGTATTTTTTAAATTATTTAGATAAATAATTAAAATATATCTAAAATATATCTAAAGTATACAAATAAACATTAAAAATCTATAAAAGTAAGATCAAAAACTGTTGTGACTCCCTCCCCACCAAAAGCGTCTACCCTCCACAGTTGCCCTTGTCAAATCAGAACTAAGATCCTCTAGGTTCGCTTTTGAAGAGGATTCAGTCAATAAAGAGATGGAAGGAGGCATTGTAAAATCCCTTACCCTCGCCCTTCTCTTTCCTAACTCTCACTCCAAAGGGAGACGTGGAAGATCTCCACTCGTCAAATTAATGGACATTGGACCGGTAGGACCCCCGTCGCATTTGGCTATCGTCACCATGTGTGCCTCGTCCCGAACGACCCCGCAGACACTGACGCCCCACCTGCGCGTTAGAAGAATATAATTTATTAAAATATGTGCACAATTGAAACCCAAACGCGGATCCCCGTAATCCAATAACTCACGTTTCCCGTTTTTGGAGGACATGGCACGGAGAGACCAATAACCTTAAATTATGCGCGTCCTTAAGTCTAATTTTTTTAAACTCTTATTATCTTAGGAATGCTTGGTTGAATTGGTTCATGTGTACTCTCTTAAATTTCATATTCTGCCGGCAAATCTTTAATCAGTTCATGTATCTGCATGCGCGCATCCAAACATGGTTTAGGGTAGGAGGAACAATTAACAACTAACAAATTAAACATTTGAACGTAAAAAAACAGCTAGCTCCTAAGCATTTGATCACACGGAGAAGTACTGCTGATCAGTCGCTGGGAATGGCATGTTGCGCGTACCACGATTCTCACTTTCTGCTTCCCATACAACTGGAACTCATGGACGACGTTAATTTTATAGTTTGCTTCTTTTTATATGCAACTGGAACTGGGTATACATTATTGGTTCCGTTCTCATTGTATAATTAAAGAATTCAGTTTAAATCTCCACCAAAAAAAAATGAAAAAAGCGTTTGCTGAAAAGAAAGAAACTAATGGGAACGGGTCGAGCGCAGCCGGCAACACACGGTCCAATGACGGGAGCTTCATAGGGAACCCCGGCCCATATCGGGCGGCACTACCAATTATTCGTCCAAGGAAGCATAAATCAAGGAGTTCGGATCTTCTCATTGCACTGACTGATGAAGTTCAATCGGTACAATGAGAAGGAGGTTTTGAAAACAAAGTTTTCCATCGAATTAGAAAACTTGGCGAGCTCCATCCTCTTTCTTATTATATTGACTGAGCTCGATCAACTACATTGAAAGAATCTAGATTCTGAACCAAGAGCCCCTTCACCTTGTGCTGGCAAATGCTGCATAGTTCACCGGGGAAGAACACGTACATACAACATCTCCTCTTGGGACTCGGGTGGGCACAACGCGGATGTTGGGTTCTGACTCTAGCTGGGTGCATGCATGACCTTCCAAGATAAAGGCATGTTCTGTTATCATCAGGAACATTACTCCTAGTTAGGAATAATAAATTTATAATTGGATGGTGTCGATAAAAAGAATTAGCCATCAAGATGCATCTATCTCTCAGAGCTAGCAGAGGAGTGGGATCATCTATGCACTCCGCATGCTCACCAGCATCCGAAGGGGCGTTGGAGCATGATAAAGCTCCCTTTTAAAAGATATTCCTTTACCCATTTGAAGATAGACTATATATAATAAAAGATAGAGTTTATATGTGTGTGTATATGTATATTCATGTAAATTAATGACTGCACTTATATGTACACCCTTGATTTTCACATATTTTTATCGTCTTATATATATAGATACTCCTGACATCTTCAGAAAGATTATAGTTATACCGTTCATGTAGAATACGATGAACTCCAAATGAATATGTCAGAAAATTCCCGTCAATTTTGGTAAAATCAGAAGTATGTATGTAAATTTTCAATGAATTTAAGAGCAAGTGTAAAAATGTCTAAATCCTTTTAACATATTCAATTGGAGTTCATTTAAATGAGAAAAACATAACTCTAACCTTTCTTAGAACGTTTGAGCTAGATGTTTATAATAACATATGAGACTCAAATATAAATATAAATACAATATTTTACAGAAGTAAAAATCCCTAAAAAGATGCACCTCTCAAGAATATGGGAGTACCAAGAGTTCACACAAGTGATGGCGCACCCCCTCCCCCCCTCGCAATCGTCTAAATAACTTGCGTACTCCTTTTTCCCTCCTCACGAGGCAAAAGATCTCCCAGACGGATGATAACCTAAAACCATATTAGATAAACCGCGTCAAGAAAGCGACCTATCCATTCGGGATCCAAAAACGTGAAAACAAGCAAGAAAAAGTTGCCGGCCCCACCAGCTTCCCCCGATAGCCAATCCCGTCCACAACACTTGTCCGTGTTTGCGGCCCCCGCAGGTCTCCGGAGTCAAGTCAAACATCCTGACTCATCTCCTAACCCACCCCCCCCAGCCCCGGCCATATCTTCCTCTATTATATATGAATCCCCCAAGCTACTAGATACTGCATAGCTGCAGACTGGGAGAAGGAGGGAAGAACCAGAAGCGCTCACCTCCCTCTTCACAAGACTTTACGACGAGAGCTCTCTCTGATCCTCCTCCGCAACAAGCTGTTTAAGCAAATAAGCAAATGCCGAGGAAAGGAATGCGCAGCGTCTGCTTCCAATCCTCTACCTCCCGCCACCAGGAAGGCCACACTCATCATCTCCCGCCGTCCACTGACCATTCTGCCTCCCCTCGCCACAGCACCTTCTCCGCCACCATGATGGAGGACAACATCTCCGGCGCCGAGGAGATTATCTCCAAGTGGGACCCCCAGGGCTCCTCCTTCGCCAAGATCACCTCCATCTTCTACGAGAGCCGCGCTGAGGCCCGCCAGTTCCTCCTCGCTGTCGCTGACCTCCAGCGCGCCATGCACTTCTTCATGGCCGACTCCCCCGTCTCCAGCTCCGCCCTCCTCGTCCGCGCCCAGAACCTCATGCAGGCCGCCATGCGCCGCCTCCAGAAGGAGTTCTACCAGATCCTCTCCGCCAACCGCGACCGCCTCGACCCCGAGTCCGTCTCCACCACCCGCTCCTCCCTCTCCCTCAACTCCTGCTCCTCCCTCTCCGACCTCGAGGACGAGGACATCCGCTCCGCCACCAAGTCCATCGGCGAGGTCGAGCGCGTCTCCGTCCTCGCCATGGGCGACCTCCGCTCCATCGCCGAATGCATGATCTCCTGCGCCTACGGCAAGGAGTGCGTCGACATCTACAAGCTCATCCGCCGCTCCATCGTTGACGAGGGCCTCTACAAGCTCGGGTTCGAGAAGCCCGCGCCTGGCAAGGTCCAGAAGCTCGACTGGGCCATCCTCGATATCAGGATACGCGGCTGGCTCGCGGCCTCTATGGTCGCTGTTCGCACCCTCCTTTCGGGCGAGAGGGCCCTCTGCGACCACGTCTTCGCCTCCTCCGATACCATCCGCGAGTCCTGCTTCGCTGAGATCTCCTGTGAGCCCGCGGTGCACTTCTTCAGGTTCCCGGAGCTGGCGGCGTCGAAGACGAAGTGCTCGCCGGAGAGGGTGTTCCGGATGTTGGACATGTACGTCTCCATCAATGAGTTATGGCCCGAGATCGAATCGGTGTTCTCCTACAAGTCCACAAACGCCGTAAGATTGCAGGCGGTCTCCTCCCTCCTCAAACTCGGTGAAGCCATCCGGTCTTTACTCGCCGACTTCGAGTCGGCGATTCAGAAGGACAACTCCAAGCTGGCAGTCCCCGGTGGCGGCCTCCACCCGCTCACTCGGTACGTGATGAACTATGTGGGATTCCTCGCCGACTACAGCGGCGTCCTCACCAATATATACGCCGACTACCCGCTTCAGATGCCGATCCCTCTTCCGGAATCCGTCTTCGACGCCCCCACGTCGACCTTAGCTCCGTCATCCCCGTTCTACAGGGGCGGAGACAACCCTACCACCTCCTCCACGATCTCCGTTCGGATCGCCTGGCTTATCTTGGTCCTCCTGTGCAAGCTCGACAGCAAGGCGGAACTTTACCGGGAGGTGGCCCTGGCATACCTCTTCCTCGCCAACAACCTTCGGTACGTAGTTAACAAGGTCCGGGGGTGCAAGTTACTGGAGCTCCTCGGGGACGACTGGGCGGCAAGGCACGAGGCCAAGGCGAGGGGCTACGCAGCCAGCTACGAGCGGCATGCCTGGAGCAAGGTGCTGGCGGCCGTCCCGCAGGACCGCGCCACGGTGGCGGGCATGGACGCCCAGTCGGCGAGGGAGCAGATGCGGCGGTTCAACGAGGCCTTCGAGGGGGCGTACCGTGGGCAGGCTGCGTGGCTGGTGACGGACGACAAGATGCGGAAGGAGCTGAAGCTGTCCATCGCCAGGAAGCTGATGCCGGCGTACCGGGCGTTCTACGAGCGGTGCCGCGCGCTGCTGCGGGGGGAGAGCGGCTCCCCCGCGGTGGTGCGGTTCGCCCCCGAGGACCTGGGCATCTACATCTCCGATCTCTTCCACGGCGACGCCGGGGCCGGTTCGACCGGCTCGTCAGTCTCGATCTCGTCCGCTTCCGGTTCGGCCAAGGCTCCGTGGCGGTCCCTGTAGACCGTGGACCCTCCCAACGTCCTTATGTGGTTGTGTGAGGGGATAGAAACTGTGTATTTTACGTAGATGGAATCTTGATAAATGTAAAAATCCAACACCGACAACAGAGAAAAGATACAGATTCTGATTAACTTGTCCCTCTCCTAATTCTTTACTCCCTAACAATTAATTAATTAGTCTTAATCATTCCACCTTAGTCTTTTTAATGATATTTATAATCGATGAATATTCGTAAGTCTTAATTTTTTCTACTCATCTACTCTTAATTTTTTCTAGTATACTTTATAAGATGCACCAGAAAGAACTTAACGATTTCTCTTTTGGGAAGCATTCTTGGGCTGATAGCGAGGTACGGAGGTAGTATGCATAGGAGAGATTCCTATCATCTATGGCCCGCTAAAACTGCTGTATTGATGTGCCGTGTGCCTGTATCAAAAATTTCGATCTAGTTATTTATGAGTATGTGGATTCGTGAAAATTTGTGTCTTTTTCGAGATAAATATTATTTCTGAGCGGAAGTGAATTTTATCTTTTCCTTTAGAAAATGACCTTTGTTAGAAAGAGAGGTTAAGTTCTATTTATAAGTAAACACTTATTTTTACAACATTCAATGTAGAAGTAAAACGATTTACCATTTTTATGTCTCTACGAAAAGAAATATAGTATAGTAGTTCAACCAATTTATTTCTCTTTCTTCTAGGTTAATTATTGTTAGAAATTAGAAGGCAACCTCCGGACGGTAAGAAGAGATATATAGTCTCATGCGTTAAGAACTTAAAGACGGCCCTCCGAAACGAGTTTGGGTTTTTTTCCTATATCTTAAGTCTTGATTATACAATAATTTTGACAAAACCTTTCATCCGTGGTCTTCACAAGATTTCATACCAAATGTGACAGGAGAATAGAACAAACGTTCCTCTCTCTCTCTCTCTGAACACCGACCTTAAACAGTCGATTCAAAATGAATCAGACCGAGACAAGATTGTAGAGTCAAAAGACAATAAATTGGCACTTTACCTCATTCAATGTCATCTCCACACAAAGATGGGCTAACATTACATTGTCACGATGGCTGACTCATTCCTACCTCAAATTGTCCATATTCTCGTCACATCCAAATACCTAAGTTTGTACGAAAATTGAAAGGTTGCTCTCTTCATAAATGAAACACGTAAGCATTGTAGTTGACAATAAGAAGTCATGAAATGCGCCATAAATTCCAAGAATTATAACCCAGAAAAGAGTAGGAAACAGAAATCTTCAAGAAAATGTCTAATGCATAGAGAGAAGGCGGGTTTCGTGAAGGTCTGTGTATTTAAATTTAGATGTAATCCTTTCATGTACCATGAACGTTCACATTATTTAAATAAGATACAAAAACCTTTTCAAATTTAGATTTCAATTTATATACAAACAATTTCACACTACATTATTAAGAAGAACATTTCTTCCCCCTTTAGTCATTAATAATACGTGTGGCTTTTATGTTTCAAAGAACTAGTGGCAAGTCTCACATGTAAGTGATTTTAGTTTGAAGTGCCTGTCACCTTAGGATCGGTTGACATGGTTGGGTGTGAAAAGTAGTGGCTGGAACACTTCCAAGTTCATCTCACAGTTCTTTAATAAGTTAATTATCGGGAAGGAACCTTACAAGAGCAGGACCACAACAAGTCCATATCATGGTTCCCTAGGTTAGACATTGGGCTAAAAGGTCCCCAATTTAGGACTTTGGAAGTTGACTGGGGAGTAGCCAAGTAATATAAAATATATTCGGTGGTAAGTGAAGTTATTCTTGGAATGGGTTTTTGTACTTTTGGTTTTCACAATCTTTAAGTATTCGTATTAGTTCCTGTAATTTTTGCATTTATTTTAAACTCCCAAAATCTTTGAACTCTCCTTGAAAAATCCCTCCAATTAGTAACCTCTAAAAGAAAGAATATATTAGGAATATTCACGGAATATCTATAATATATTCTGATGGAAATATGACACGTGGAAAGAATATTTTGTGAATACTTTTAAAAGGTCAATAAATGGAAGAGCCTCTTTAGGAAGGTTCAAAGATTGTAGACCGTTTAAAATAAATATGAAGATTACATGGACTAATATAAAATATTGAAAGATTGTAAGAACTAAAAAGTAAAAAACTTTTTTGCACTTCACAAGTTAAATACATATATTTAACATCGATTCCTAAAAATTCATTCTTACTTAAAATAAGGAATGAACCCACTTAAATATCTTTGGTAACTCTTACAAGAATACCTCCTAAGAAAGAAGAAGTCATTCTGAAGGGAATGAGAAGGACTGAAGCCACCTTATCGTATTTGGAAGAAGACGTTCTGTCAAAAAATAGTACTTCCTTTTATAATTAACATGATCTTAAAAAAGACATTTTTGAATAAATTACAAATGATAGTCAAATAGTATTCATATTCTAAAAATGGGGGATGGATAATATCTTTTTACTTCCTACAATGAAGAATGAGAACTAACTTTCAAGCATGGACGCCAAAGATAGCCCTAAAAAGAACAAAGTTAAGCCTGCACATGTTATTACAAGGGACACAAATGTTGAGGTCGAATTTCGGGTCCTAAGAATTCTTTTATTATTTGTTAATTCATTGCAGTGTGTGGACCATCTTAGATTTGACCATTTTTCTTTGGAAATAAGTTACTCCATTTAACTCAATTTGAGAATAGGCATTGGTTACTTTTAATTTTGATTCAGACCCTCCCCACTGACTCACAAGTCAACGTTAATTACGCCCTTCTAAGGAAGGACAACCCTCAATTTCCTCACTATAATATAAACCGCCCTCACATCACTTACTAACCGTTGACACTTCCGTGTGCATGCACAGTATGATTGTGCAAAACCATAATAAAGAAAGAATAACTTTTTTACTATTTTACTTAATTTAATATTTTAATCCTTGAAAAAAGGAGTTTGATAACTAAAACATTGTCATTACATTTGATTCCATTTAAAACTAAGTCTATGTCATGTCCAAGTTCAAATAATGTTAATGATCATAAGCTTCTACATGACACTATGGGTACCAAACGACACGGTACCATAAACACCATAAGCTGCTACAAATGCCAAGTATCACTGCAAATGCAATGGGGCATCGCAAGTGCAAAAGGAGCACTGTGTTATGGGCACATTATGCCACTGAATCAAAGGGACACTGGGTACAAGGGGCATCACAAGTGCAAAAGTTGTTGTCTTCATAAGTGAAAGACATAAATGTTGTAGTTGGCAATAAGAAGTCATGAAATTCATCATAAATTCCAAGAGAGCAAGAAACAAATAGGGGTGTTCACGGTTTGATTTGGTTTGGTTTTAGAGAAATTTTAGAAAATCCAAACCAAATCAAACAAACTCTCAAACCTAATCAAACCAGTTGACTATCATAATGAGATATTATCTCTCGAATAAGTCTTCAACAATTTAATAATTTATATAATAAGTTAATAATTCTTAAAAACAAAGATTAAATATAATATATTGTTATTCTAACTAACTTCTAATAAATGTTTTAGGCATATAATGATAAATAAATTAAATTATTTTAAAATAAGGGGTCATATTATTCTTTACATTTTAATTTATAGAAAAGTTTATATTACATTTTACATATGAATGGAGGAAGATACTCTTAATTTAAATAGAAAGGATCATAGTACTCCATTATACTTAATAATTTTTTACGATTTTAATTTAAACCACTAAATATTTACATTAAATTTATGTTCTTTTCTTGTTCGATTTGATTTCAAGCAAAATCAAAATCTTTTAAACTTCAAACCAAACCTAACCAAATCGAATGAGTCAATTCGGTTTGATTTTTTAGTAATTTGAACCAAATAATGAACAACTCTAGAAACAAGAGTCTTTAGGGAAATGTCAAATGCGTAGAGAGAAGTTGGGCTTCGCCAAGGTCTGTGTATTTTAGATTGGATGTTATCCTTTCACATA
Source organism: Zantedeschia hybrid cultivar (assembly GCA_030544215.1). NCBI lineage: Eukaryota > Viridiplantae > Streptophyta > Magnoliopsida > Alismatales > Araceae > Zantedeschia > Zantedeschia hybrid cultivar. The sequence continues at coordinate 7,305,050 of JARZZO010000005.1, forward strand.
CCAAGAATGTTCACATTATTTAAATAAGATACAAAAAACTTTTCAAATTTAGATTTCAATTTGTATCCAAAGAATTTCTCGCTACGTACATTATTAAGAACAACTTTTCTTCCCCGTTTAGTCATTACTTGTAGCTTTTAGGTTCAAAGAACTGGAGGCAGGTCGCACATGTAAGTGATTTTAGTTTGAAGAACCTGTCACGTAGCTAGGGTCTGTTGACATGGTTGGATGTGAAAACTAGTGGTTGGAACACTTCCAAATTCATCTCACGGTTCTTAAAGTTAGTTATTGGAAAGGAACGTTATAAGAGCAGGACTACAAGAAGTTCATATCATGGTCCTCTAGGTTAGATATTGGCTATACAAGTCCCCGACTGAGGACTTTGAGAGTTGACTAGAGCAGCCAAGTAATATTAAATATAGTCGGTGGTAGGTGAAGTTATTTTAATAATGGATTTTTTTTAACTTTTGGTTCTTACAATCTTTCAATATTTCGTATTAGTCCATGTAATCTTTATAATTATTTCAAAGCCCTCACAATCTTTGAATTCTTGTTAAAAAGTCTCTCCAATTAATAACCTCTAAAAAAAGGGAATGTACTATTCTGGTAGAAATATGATACGTCAGAGGAATATTTTGTGAATATTATTATTTTTTACGATCTTTAAACAGAAGAGCTTTTTAAGGAGGATTCAAAGATTATATGAGATTTAAGGTAAATACGAAAATTGTGAGGACTAACATGGAATATTAAAAGATTGTAAGAATCGAAAAGTACTCTCTTGCAATTCACAAGTTAAACACACATACACAGAGGGAAGGACAGTCTACAAAGGAACAAAGTTAAGCGTGTCCATGTAATAACAAGAAAGGGCACAACTCAACAAATAAACGAGATGATTTGTTAAAGGCTGGCCTGTAAACAAGATTAGACGAGTAATACACTCGGACCATTTATATGTTCTACATATAAATTACATTTCAGCACAGACCACATCTGCAGGCCTCGATATAGCCTGCCATCCCGTACAGACTTGGAGAGCTTGCTTCAGAGCCTCAGAAGCCGGCTCCATCGACCATGCAGGGTAGAATTCAGTGGCCCTGAAGACACATTCCTCATCAGCCCCTGGCAGCAAGCAGGGCAGGGCTCCATTCAGGAAGAGGTCCCCTTCAGACCTCACTGAACCGCATGTTCCCTCTTCCTTATCTGGTGCCTGCCTCAGCATAACAAGAAGCAGCATCAAACAACGTACAGCTGTGCAGTCTGCTCTCCAATAGCAACCCAGACAAAGAACAAGATGTGATGGGAAATTTGTACAGTTAAGAAAGTACACAAGTAATGTCTTAGACACTTATTAAGCAATTATCTTGTTGGTTGTGATCTTCAAGGCTAGAAACATATAAACATGCATAGGATAAACAATTCATGACTTAAAAAAACCAAGCTAATATCAAACGATCGTCAATGAATCTACAGATACAGAGGACATAGAACAGGAAACTGCAAGCATCCCTCTAACCCATGAGATTTTGACACTGCTTCCTCACCATCGAATTCACATTAGTGTTTAATCTACGGATACAGAGGACATAGATATACTCGTCGGGTGCATGCAGAAGCCAAGCTTCAGGATTATAAAGCTTTTAAAATTCTAGTCCTATATGGAGGCTCGACTCCCAGGAGACTGCAACATGATTCACTCAATCTCTCATTGGAAGATAAAACTTGGGATGACGTAAACATAAGATCCTATATTGGTTATTCCTATATTGGAGTGTAACGTAAGGCACTCTCCACACTGTTTTCATCCCTTTGAGTCGTCGCATGAGTGTTGAGGGGAGTAGAAAGCTTCAAAGAGTAATTACCAAATCCATCTTCCACCAGTCCCAATAACTCACACCCTCTGCATTAAAGCTTCAAAGATATAATTCAAAAATTTTAGGACAACATGAGTTGTTTAAACGAAATCAGGGAAATTGACACTTCCTTAAGTACTCATACATCTACTGGCCTTGTGACTGTCACAAGATCCTGAGCTCAAGTGGGAGAGGAACAAGTAACAGAATGTGGACGTGTGATGATTAATGACTATGTTACAACAGTACCTTCACTATTTCCTTTGTTCAATATTCCTCCGACATAAATTGCAGAAATTGAAACCAGACCATCAGAAAAAATAATCAGATTCTATATGTTCTTAGTATAATTTCTTATCTAAAGTTTTAGAATTCAGGCTATTCACACCTTGATCAATATCTGATCATACCAGGTTGATGTCACAGATAAAAAAACTTGAACACATGAAGAGATACGGATGACAAGAAATGAAATCAACATAGTCATGTAGGTTGTAACTTCCCAAAACTAGTGAAAACTAGGACCCGTGAAGAAAATAGATGCGAAGTCGGGAGATCAGAATTCTTGTGCACCCCTGTTTTGCCAAGTTTATACTTTTTCAAGTAGCTCCCAGATTGAAAACCATGTGCAAGAGTGAGGAGAAAACTTCAGCTAGGCGGATTTTTCAGATAGCCTACTCCTCCTTTTCTGTGCAGCTTTGAATCAAAAACACACAAGCACGTTGAGGTGTACTCATCTTACCTTCTCTGTCATATACTTGAAGACTGTCTTCTTCTGTCCTGCTTCATATATATTGCACTGAGATAAGATCTGAGACACAAACCACATGAAAGAAAACCAATATAAGAAATAAATTCCTACATCATGAAAATTAATTTACGTAGGATCACTTATGCTAGTGGTTACCTGTGACTCTAAACTAGCACAAATGGCATATATGCCCCAGTTTCTAGTATAATTGTTGTACATATGAACTTTCCCAAATCGAACACGAGGATGTCGCTGCCTTGTTCCATCAAAAAAACAGTGATGAATGGTAACTCTGATACATCTATCATCAGTGTTTGTGCAGTCTGCTCCGACCAGCATTGCCTTATCGTGCATGGCAAAGTGACACCTGATCACAGGGACAAAAGAAAGAATATTACAGCTAATTTAGTGCACATCAAAATCTATCTATATATCAGTCAATGATAGAAAGAAAAAGGATTAGAAATTGGAAGACCAAGATTATTAAACCCTAATGATGGATGCACCCTCACCTGGAAACAGTAATATCAGTACTCTCTCGTGTGATATCTATTAATCCATCGCCATAATCACGCAAGCTACATCGATCTATCCATATGTGCCTCGACTTGGGCTTTATCTGGATGCCATCAACATCATGTCCTCTGCCGCATTCAAACTCGAGATTGCACACAATAACATGCTCACATTCTTTCAGGTGCAAGCCCTTGCCAGACAGCTTCACTCTCTGTCCCCGGCCATCAATTGTTTTATGGGATGATACCACCACAGGTGATGAAAGATGAATGGTTCCAGAGACTTCAAACACAATCCAAAGTGGCTCCTTTCTACGGCATCCCTCACGAAATGAACCAACTCCATCATCTACAAGAATAATGAGTTAATGGATAGGCAACCAACAGCTAAACAGCAAATGGAAAACAAAAAGAGAAAGGACATCATTCAAATAAAGCTGCTTTCCACTTGAAGAGCCATAAGAAGAGTCCTCTGGAAAAGCAGAAGTAAACATGACCATCCATGAAGTCGTCAAAAATTAAACAATTGGCAGGACTAAAGCATTGTGGATGCTTAGAGTAAACACCTGAAATACTTGGCTTAAAAAATTTTCATAAAAGGTGCAGATTTTATGTGATAGATCCTTGTTTCTAGTCCTTCATGGATAGTTGTGATGTTTTTTGACAAAAAAGTGATTCAATGAGTCGACCTCACTATGAGGTCGAGTTCAGGATATTTTTCATTTTGCATCTTCCGTGAGGTCAAGTTCATCGTAGAACTCGACTTCACCGTAAGATCAAGTTCACTGAGTCATCCTTCTTTCTGACAATCTTTTTTTCCCATGGTTTTGCAGTTGGTACAATCATATATCAGATCCCTCGTATTCTTTATAGATGTAGACATTGTTTTCGGCATGAGAAAGTTGGTATTAACCACTTCAAATGTAATAAAAAACTTTATCAATTATATATAAAAGGGAAACTCTTAATGCACATCTGTGCACAGGTGGTTTAATTTGACTTAAGATACTTAACGATGGTTTAGTTTGACTTAAGATACTATAAAACATAAATTTGGAAATTAGCATTTATAAAATTGACTAAAATAAAATGCTTAATTTAAAGTCATTGGATTTAAAAACTCCCCAGTTTTTGGTTTTCAACAGTTTGGACAGAAAATTAAAATCAGTTAAAAATAATATACGACACTCTAAATATATATATAGAAGGTATTGCAAAATAATTTACAACACCACTTTTTAATGTTTATTATTTTAAGATAGACCAAATTAACGACGTTACGGGAAAAATCATAAGGTAGAATACCCGGCAGGAACATAGCATATCCTTTTTGCGTGACTGTTAGAAGAGTTATACTTGGAGCAGCCAAAATTTAAAAAAAAAATGAACTTTTTTAAGTCCTTCAACTATGTCTCATGTGTTTCGATAATCTGATCTCAAATTTGACAATACAAAAATATTTTAAAAAAATATTATTAAGTTCAACTCATTGTGGACATTCTTACTATTCATTGAAATTTAATTTTTTTATTTTAAAACTTTGTTAATCGCTCTATCAAAGATTAGATTATGTGAATATATAGGCATGACTTAAAAAGTTTAATTTATTTTTATTTTTTTTGTCTACCCCTAACAGTACAGCTAGTATAACTCCCCTTAGAATAGAGTTAGTCGCAGCACATGCATCGGGGTTGGGTTTAGACACATCAAGGACAAGTTAAACAGCAGAAACCGCATTAAACAAAGATCAACACGCCGAAATCTTGCCCTTAAGAGATGGAAAAAGAAGAAGAAGGAAGCAACAGCATACCCGCCAGAGTGGTGACGTGATAAAGGTCCCCGTGGAGACCGCCGACGGCGCACCGCCCAAAGCCCTCGGCCTTCCCGGCGAGAGCCCGCAGGCTCCCGTCTACGCGAGGGTAGGGCAGCGCCGCCATCTCCTTAATTTCCTTGCAGCGCCGCTCGCAGCGGAAGAGGGAGAAGCTGGAGCTGGGAGAGAAGAAGAGGACGGTGCTGGTGGCAGCGGAGGCGGTGCACGGGCACTTAAGAAGGTCGGGGGGTTGGCGCCGTTATGCTTCCCACACGCGCGTTTCGGATGAGCAGCTGCCACGAGAGCGGCCTCCCGTCCGACAAGGAACTGAAAACCGACGCGGTCACTTCATCAATCTTTCGTTCGGTTTGTTGGACGGAAAACCACCGTTGAGCGACCCGTTTCTCGTTGGACATGCACGTTCCTTCATATAAATATGTATATATAAAGAAATGTGGACGTCGATCGTGATCAGATGATGTTAGTTATTTGTTTATAGATGATGAACTATGATTTAATAGACATGTTTATTTTTGTTATGTGGACATGACACTACATTAAACACTGGTGTCTGACATAACACAACATTCAAACAATTTTAAAATTTTAAAATAAACGCTAAATATTTCTTTATACTTATTTGTATGCTTACATTTACATATTTAAACTACAGGATATCTTGTTGCATCGTCAAGCGGTGTTTGACGGTGCTTTGATTGATCGTATAATTCGATTTTAGATTATGAGTCAAAAAAAATATTTTTTATTCTTCATTTGAAGTCGAGTTTTGAATTTTCATCTTCTTTTGATTCGTTCGTAAGATTAGATTGTACGATCAAGTCAAATGCCATGGGTTTTTTTTTAAAAAAATAAATAGAAGCACCACCAGGCGAGGTAATACTTCCAGGTGATGCTGTAAGATATTTTTTTTAAATTATATCCTTTATATTTTAAACAAGTTTAAATAATCATACTTTATCACATATACATATAAGTACATATGAATTTGTATATATGGATCATATCCAACACGTGTGCGTATTAACATTTGATTTGATGCTCGTGCATATATCCCACAAATTGTAAATGATGAAAGTAGGATTGTCAGGGAGTTGGGTCACATTTGATCTGATGTGTAAGGCTTAAGCTTGATCGAACCCGACAAACCGCCAGGTTAGAATTAAACTCAATAGACTTTTAATTAAGGGTATCAGTGGGCCAAGCTCGAGTCAGATTAAGCCAAGTCCAAGTCTAAAAAGAAAAATAAGGCCTACGTCTGGCCCAATTCTATTTCTCTATGTTTAATTACTGTTCTTGATATGTGATATTTATCTGATTTTTTGGACTTTTGGATTTGGACCTGATAAAGCTCAAGTCCAGGGTCAAGCAAAAAATTGAAGCCCAAGTTCAGTCCAAAAATGAAATTGGCTTAATTTTAATATTCAAACCCACTTAATCAGGTTGTAGGTACCCATTGACAGTCCTTCTAATATTGTGGCTCTCGATGTGATCTAAATGCTAAATGTACGTTAAGTGGAATATGGATCCCAAGAAAAAATCTGAATATTTGTCTCAAATTTTAGATGTATCTTAACATGAAATGACTTCTTTTGTCAAAAACTAATAGAAATTTGGAAGCACTGCATTACACAAGACTGAAATAATTATGGACCTTAACATACAATTTGTTAGAGAAACATATGATTAAGCTTAAAGACCCATCGACCTGTCTGTGGACGCCCGGAGGGTTCACTTCCGTGTTGGTGCCTCCGTCCGTTGTACAACTGCAGCGATAATGGGGTTAGGGATTAAAGGGTGTGATCACCATGAGCATTACCGTGGGATCCTTATACTCCGCAGGATGAGTGGATTGATCACGTCTTATTGGAGCGGGAGATGTTGAGTTCCTCTTCTTTGTCTCAGGCCGGCCGAAAGAGGAAAACTCGGTAATCCGCATGTAGAAAGTAGTAAAAGCCCCTGAAAATAAAAGACAAACAAAGAAAGGAGGTAACCCGATTAGAGATGCAATATGTAGAATCTGTTCATACAAATATATAAATGAACTAAAAATTAGAAGGGAACGCACTGGATGGGTGTTTGGGGAGGAAAGGTGACCATACACTATGACCACCCACCTTCCGTTTTTTGTTTGAAACTTCTGGAGGTGAAGGATGCTAAGTCATCCTAATATGTATGCAGAATGAAGTGCTCGTATGTGGGAATTGTGAAAAGTGAAAGTGTTATGGTAAAAGAAACGGAGGGAGGAAAAGAATGGTTACCGGATGGGTGAATGATGTGAAAAATGAGAAAAAGGAAAAGTTAAGAAGACAAACCTATTTAGAATGCAAGAAATTCTTAGTATTCCCGCTCTACTACCCCCCGCATCCTTCAGACTTTCCGTTAGCCCAGCTTCCAACCAAAGCCTGCTACCCCTGCCGAAGCTCTCTCCACGACCAATTCTCCACCTCCAGAAATCTCCACCTTCCTCCCGAGAGGACCTAGAGGTTTTAAATAGGTTCTAAATCCTCGTTAATCCCCCAAGAGCCAATAGAAAATGGTCAAGAGTTAAAGATCATGGTTACGGCAATCGCCGGAGTGGGGAGAGTGGTCGGAGTAGTGGGGGATGAGGATCGCGAGTGGAGGAGAACGTGGGAAGACGAGGTCAAGCCGAAAAGTGGGAGGATGGACGGCCAACTATTTTGCCTTCCACTTTTGTGGAAGGCCACCAAGTTGGCCTTCCGCGAAAAGGTGGAAGGCAGCATAGTTGGCCTTCCGCAAAGGTTGAAGGTAACCAATCTGGCCTTCCGCGAAGGTGGAAGGCAATCAAGCTGACCTTCTGCAGAGGTAGAAAACAACCAAGTTGGTCTTTCACGAAAAAGATGGATGGGGTGAGTGTTGGTTAATGGGCTTAACTACTAATGAGCCGAACAATGGGCTAAATGGGATGAGTTAAGGTGATGGGTTAAAAGGCGATGGACTAATAGTAATGGAAAATTTAGGACCAGAAGGTGTCCAAAATCAGATGTTTACACAGTCTAACCTAAGGCACAAGGCACAAGTCCCCACACCATGTGCTCAGCCCATTAAACAGAAAATTTTGCCCCGATGGGCCAAACCACAAGCCATATGCTAGTTCTTCTCAACATACTCTCATTTTTGGCCTTTTTACGGGAGACAATATGAAAGGCATAAATATAACTAAGATATAGTTACGATTAAATACTGTCAAATTTTCAGCCTCTAAAAATATATATTTGGAATCTGAACTTTAAATGAGAAAATGAAATTTCCATTTTCTTTTGTGCATTAGAATACCTATGGAAGTTCATTAAAGTGATCGTTCCATATGTATACCCATATGTATTTATAAATAGATAGAAAAATGGATAGCTGTATACTTGGGGAGAGAGGGGAGTGGAGAAGTATCTATTTATAAATAGATAGAAAAATGGATAGCTGTATACTTGGGGAGAGAGGGGAGTGGAGAAAAAGGTCCAAATGAAACTAAAACTATGGACATTTTAATGAATAATCGCACATTAGATAAACGGATGCCCTAACAGATAATCTAATGATTCTTCTGTTCTTCTTTGTTCTTTAACATAAACCAAACATTTCAATTCACCCATATTTGCTTATATATCAACAATGTAATTATCATACAAAACTTTTAGTATTTTTCATGTGTTTACTTACAGTAAGAATGTGCTTGGTGCAACTTCCACCTGGAAGGCATCTTCGAGCCTCCATGTAACGCTAATGTAGATGTTTAATCATTGTGGAAGTCTTTTTTTTTGTAAGTTTTGTTTTTGAATTACAAATTTAAATTGAAGCTTCCTTCATTTAGAGGGAAAATGGGCCCTGAGAGGATGATAAACTAGTAACTCGATCCCAAAACTAGTTGGATGTACACAAGTATTTTTTTCCATTATCAAAGTGAAAGCCAATAGTTAGTACATTCTGAGATTTTTTTTTGTTTTTGTTTTTTTGATCTAACACTTGAAAATTGGTTCTTATATTGGTGTATGACCAAAGTTCACCGAAGCTATGATACTTGAACATACACGAATCAGGGTCTAACTCTAGATGCACGCTTAGATGTGCCCATATTACATTTTTTATAATTTTAAGGATTAAAATAAAAATGTGTAATATAGCACTTGAATGTTGAGTGGGAAAACTATGCATAAAGGGATGATGAATTTCCCCCCCTCTTCTCACTAGGGGTGTGCATAATAAATCAATTTTTTAAAGTAAATAGGTATTTATGTTAACATTATGCATATAAATATTTTAATATCATATACATATTTATGTATAAATAAGTATTTTTAAAATATAATTTTAATGTTAAATACATATATATACATTTATATCAATAAAATATGAAATTTCGGTTTGAACCGAACCGAACCGAAATTTTTCGGTTCGGTTTCAAATGTCAGTTTGGTTCGGTTCGGGTTGAAGAAATTTTCTCCAAAATCGAACCGAACCGAACCGTGCACACCCCTGCTTCTCACCTCTTTTAAGCTGCATGCTCCTAAGCCCTCCCTCGGAGAATTGCTTTTATGAGAACTGATTTATCCAGATTTTGAAAAATAAAGTATAGAACATATATCACAGTTTTAAAAAGATGGATTCATCAAATATGTTCAATGCCAAAATTCAATATGCAACATTACCAAATACTATTGAGGTAGCATTTGGAAGCTACTTTCATTATAAGTAATTTTTGTAATCTAATCATCTGAAGACTCTAACAAGGTTAACATTAATGATGATGAAAATTAATCATTGTAATCCCATTTAGAAAGTTTAAAGAGAGAATAGATATGAAGATTTTGATTACAAAAGTGCCCTCATTTAAATCCCTCCTCCGACCTACTGCCATGAGTACTTGTGTGTGGGGTGGAAATTACAGCCCTATATAAGCAAAGATGGAAACTTATGATCTATCAAGCCATTCCTAGACTTGACCTTTAGGCCAGTTATGGGAGAAATGACCAAAACATAATTGTTTGATTTGTCCCTCTCTGATTTATAATCTTTTCATACGCAAATGAAGGCAGACATTTTTGTTGGGAAGCGCTCAAATTCTCTTGGGCAACTCCAATGATTAGGGTTCGAAATCACCTTCTTAAATATTTCCAGAGCCTTTAAATAGACATGTATAGGAAACTAGAGTCCCCTTTTTTTCTTATTCGTGTATTATTTTATTTTATCTTATAGCATATATAAGAAACAGCTTTACATGAGGAGTAATATCTTACAAGAATGACAAAAAAGTATTCCACAAAGAGTTTTTAAAAAAAATACTAAAATGATTATGATTAGTTCAACTCAACTTTTTTCTGATTCATAGAAGAACATGATCAAGGTGCCACACTTTGTATCACATCTTTTGTAGAACTCATCAAAATTACATAATCAAATAATGACAAATGCTTACTAAAAATACTAACTAATTAAAGATATAAAAAATAAAAAATACTAGAGAGGATGAGTCAAGATGCCCATTATAAATGTGGTGAATATGCTTTTTATAACTGTTAAATTTAATAGTTAGTGAAAAATTCTTCTATAAAAAGAGTTATTAAGCTGGGTACAATGTGTAAAGACAGGAGAGAGAGAGAGAGACTTTTAATTTTTTTCAATTCTAAGTAACATTTAACCGAGAATAGATGAAAGATTCTAACTGACAGAAAGATTATACTCACATTCTGATGCAGTGAAGTTCCTGAGCAAAACAAAGTGATGCAGTAAAGTTATTTAACGCCCTGTTTCGTTCCCGTATCAAGGGGTTGTATTAGTATGATTTTTAATATTAATATTAATAGCACTTGATTTAGGTGTTTGGCTATCCTATATCAGTTTTAAAATTCCTTTGTAATAAAGCTCCCATTAATATTGGATTTAATACAACTCGTACCTTATATTAGATCTATTACAGAGAACCCTCGAGGCGATGAAGGAAACGAAGTGGCTGGTGGTGGCCACGGTGGAGAATGCCGAGCGGGTGATCCCGGAAATGCGATTACAAGTCCGGTGAGGTGTACCGGGGGAAGAAGGTCCTCGCCGTCGGCTGTGGCAACTCGGGCATGGAAGTCTGCCTCGACCTCGCCCACCACGACGCCATGGTGGTACGCGACTTGGTAAGCAGACACATCCATGTGACCCATTTGCCTCGGCAACCATGGTGAACGCCATGAGCTAACCGATGGTCGAACAGGTGCACGTCCTGTCCATGGAGGTGCTGGGGAAGTCCACCTTCCAGTTGGCGGTGCTATTCATGCGGTGGCGGCCGCTATGGCTGGTGGACAAGATCTTGCTCGTCTTGGCGTGGTTGGTGCTGGGCAGCATGGAGAGGTACGGCCTGCGGCGCCCCTCGGTTGGGCCCATGGAGCTCAAGAACACGTAGGGGAAGACCCCTGTTCTAGACCTCGGCGCCCTGGGCAAGATCAGGTCCGACAACATCAAGGTCGTCCCAGGAGTAAAGTGCTTCCACCGCGGCATGGTCGAGCTCGTCGACAGCCGTGTCCTGGATGTCGACTCCATCGTCCTCGCCACCAGCTACCGCGGCAACGTGCCCTCCTGGTTGCAGGTAACCCTCACCTTCTTCTCCTCCTCCTTTTCCCATCCTCACATTCTCCATCTTAGTGGGTAACATGGATCCATCAATATGCTGAAGTGCTTTGGTTGTTTTGGTTGTGCAGGACACATATTTATTCTCCAAGAATGACTTCCCAAAGCAGTCGTTCCCCAACGGATGGAAGGGCAAGTCGGGGCTCTACGCAGTCGGCTTCACCAGGAGGGGGCTCTCGGGGGCATGCAACATGTCCAAAGCCGACGACTTGCTCAGCGCGTGCAACCTGTTCGACCAAATGCCTCATTGGGATGTGGTCTCCTAGATCTCCGTAATGTCGGCCTACGCATAGCACGGATGGCACGAGGAAGTGCTTTGGATGTTCTCCCACATGCGGACGTACACCCTGAGGCCGACCCACACCACACTGTCGACCGTGCTATGGTCCTGCATAGAGCTCTGCGCATTGGTCAAGGGGAGGTAAGTGCATGAGCTTTCCGTAAAGGCCTACTCATCGTCGAATGCGTTCATGGGCACCTCCCTGATCACCATGTACTCCAAATGCCAGTCTTTGACTGCTTGCTTCCAGCTTTTGATGATGTATGTTGCAAGAGCACCGCAACTTGGAATGCTCTGGTCTTACGGTTCATTCGGGATCAACGGATCGTGCAGGCAAATGAAGTGTTCGATAGAATGCCGAGCCGTAATGTCATTTCTTGAATTGCTATGATTGATGATTATGTCCAGGCTGGGCACATGGCGATTGCCTTTGAACTGTTCGACCTGATGCCTGTGAGAAACTTTGTGACATACGTTGTTATGCTGGGAGGGTTGTTTATGATGGGTAGTTTGAAAGTGCAATTATGCTCTTTAACGATATGATGCACGGTCCAGGGGAGAAGGAGGGGGACCAACCTCGTCCAGTGACAGGATCGTCAACTTGGAAGAGGCTTGCTGAGAATGGGGCTATGGCTCAATGAGGAGATCTTCCTCTTCCAATTTTGTGTACGAGTCTCTCCTTATTTGCATATAATTGTGGTTTGTTCTAATTTCCATGTGGCTGATAGGATTTTTATTGATTTTTAATGCTTTTTTAGGGTATTGTTGCGGGACATGTATAGCAAGCATCTCTCTCTTTATTCCAGTGTTATATGTACGAATTTTTTTGTCAGAATGGTGTTTGGTGATTTTCTATTTATTCCATTTTTAGGTCTCAGAATTTCCTTGTCAAACATATATTGTGGTGTTTATTCTAATAATTTGTGGCACTTTGAACTTTCAATTTTAACATTATTTTTTAAAAACAATATTACAATGATTAAGTAAGATAAAATGGATGCCGTGAGTTATTGAAAACCTTAAAAAAAATATTTTATAGCACATAAAATATAAGAGAAAATGAATTTATGATAATTTATAATATGAAATATTTATGATAATTTATAATATTTTACAGCATACCAAATGGTCACATAGCTATTACAATGAATTAAAATTGATAGTAAAAGTCATCCAAACAACCTCTTGTAGCATTTTTAATATTGTTACAACTTCAACCAAACATCTAAACGTTATATCATGAGTAATACTTGCTGCAATGCCATGCATTAATGTGGATTGTAATGCATGGCACAACAGTCGTCCGATCGGACGGCTATTGTGCAGCTCGTTTAAAATTTAAGGAGTATTTTTTATTATTTTTTTGTTTTTATGTCAGATTTTTTAAATTTTTTTGGAGTTTTCGATCAAAAATCCGACGGTACATTTGGCTTGTTCGGGTCAACCTCAACCCGATTATATATTTTTTTTCAAAAAAAAAAATGGACACAAACCTCGATTTACTTGTAAAATATTTTTTTAAAAAAATATATATACAGTCGGATCAGGGCCGATCCAAACAATCCGAATGTACTATCAGATTTTTGATCGGACGTTCCAAATTTTTTTAAAAAATCCGACATTAAAACAAAAAAAAATGTCTCCAAACTACCGGCTAAATTTTAGACGGGCTGCACAACTGTTGTGCCATGCATTGCAATGCATGGCATTGCAACAAGTATTACTATCATATCAATTTTGATTTCGATACTCAATATCATAAGAATATTAATATCAAAATTGATACTCTATTAAACTTAATACTCTAACCAAACAGGCCGAAAAAAACAAAAAAAAATCAAGTTTACAAATAAAATTTTATAAAGAATATATTTGCAAACATTCTTTACAAATTCCTTTTATTTTCGAATAGTTCTCGAATCAACCCTTGCAGCCGTCTGATCAAAGATCCTCCGACGATGTCTCACCAATCTGGACCTTAACGCCCGATCTCAAATCCCGACAAAAAGCCGCCAGTCCGGTACCATCCTCGTTTCCGCTCATGTGGGCCCGGCGGTATCCTCCCCTACGCCGAATAAGCGAGAGAAAAAGGACGAAACGGAGCAGTTCTGCGAGAAAAAGCAGCGACAAAGAGCGCGAAGTCTTCTTCCTCCCGCTCCTTCCTCCCACCTTCCTCTCCGGCCATATCCACACCATCCACCGCGCTTTCCCCCTTCCCATTCCCCCACAAGAACCCTAGAAATCCCAAATGCCGGGGGCTACTCTACTGGCTGCGCTGGTTCTCCATCTCCCGTAGGGTTTCACCGCCGCCATCCGCCGCAGGAGCTGGAAGAGCAGGATGGGGATAGAACAAGGTATGATCGTCCCCTCTTGCTATCTTCTTCGTTTCTCGTACAAATTTCTGTGATTCTGATTGGAATCCGCCAATCCGGGATTGGATTTCTCTTCGTGTTTGTGTTGTTTTTGATGAAGGTGGGGAGAAGGATGTGGAGCTGGGAATGCGCGCCTTAAGCCCCGCCCGGAACCCTAGCCCTATCCCCAGCGCTGTCGCTAATGGGTCCCCGCTGCCGTCGCCGTCCCCCTCGCCGACGTCGGCTTCGACGGCGCCCGCGCTGGTGCTGTCCAACTCCGGGAAGAGGATGGACCAGGCGGGGAAGAAGAAGTACGTCAAGCAGGTCACCGGGCGGCACAACGACACGGACATGCACCTGGCGGCGCAGTGCGGGGACCTAGCGAAGGTGCGGCAGATCCTGAGCGATATAGACGCGCAGATGGTGGGGACGGCCGGCGGGGAGGAGTTCGACGCCGTGGTGGTCGAGATCAGGGCGGCGTTGGTGAACGAGGTCAACGAGCAGGGGGAGACGGCTCTGATGATAGCGGCGGGGAAGGGTTACCTCGACGTGGTGGAGGAGCTGCTGAAGCATGCGGACAAGGAGAGTGTTGCGAGGAAGAACCAGTTGGGGTTCGATGCTTTGCATGTGGCTGCCAAAGAAGGCCACCATGGTGAGGATTTTGCTGTTGCTTTTCCATTTTTCTTTCGTACTGGTTGAGTGCTTCCGTCCTATTTGTTTGTTGGATGGGGGTACTGAATCCTCATGGATTTGTGCCTTTCATCTCAATTTGCTTCCTCTTTGCTGTATTTCCAGTTCGGTAGTGACGTTAATATGTTCGTTGGACTCTCTACTGTTGTGTGTGTGTGTGACTCGAGGGAGACTGTTGGGTTGGTGTTGTGGAACCCTGATAATTCATCGCAGTTGGTCAAACTAATTATTCGGTGTCTTCCTGGATTCCTGTGCTACCATTCCTCTTTTACCAAGGGCTATAATCTCGGTTGAATCGTAGTTATTGCAATAAAAAGATGTTGCTCGTGTTCTTTCAGAATTCAGTTACAATTCTTCAGGAGAAGTGACATTTTGATTTTTCATATGTTGTAACCTCTTAAAATTTAACTTGGGGTTCAGGAGATAATGCATGTTCGATGTACCAGATATCTATAGCTATATGTGAATCCCCACGAGTGGCAATGGCAAGGGGCATTATGGATTCAACATGCTTGCTTTTCCGTGTGCCTTCACAGTGTGCATATGCGGCAAGATATGTAGGAATGGAATTTAATTCAGAGGCTACCTATGGTATTAAGGCTTTCTGTTCAGTTTTAATTGTGTGGGCTGATTTACCCTTCCACAATTGAATTCTACAAGAGCATTTGTTCATTACTATTTTTCTTGTTTTGACTGTTTATGACAGAAAGGTGAGTGAAATTTCTCAGTTGTTCATTTCCCTTGGATTTAAAAGTAAGGTAGAGAACCAAAAGTTGTTTTCTGGGAAATCCCTTAAAAATAAGGTCTAAGTTGTTGTTTATTCCATCTCCATGTTGTATCCTCCTTCTTCAAGCCACTTAGAAGGGGATAACCCTGCCAAGCTGAGCCCTTGACCTTACATCAGTTATGCCACCGTCTGCCTCAAGTTACTGTTAGATGTTTGCCATTCCATAAGTTGCCATCTTGTTAATGGCTGGAAAGTGGGATCCTCTGCTGATTGCCAGAACCACTTGCAGTTCCATTCCAGATGACATAACCTTCTTAAACACAAGCCCCAGGTCAGGTTCACCTTTCCTATTATCGTACAAATCATATTATGTACTATATGTTGGATGTTAGATTTGTTAGTTACCAACTCCAGTTATTTTCTAGCTGGTTGAATGACTTGAATTCTTTGGGATATGAATTGGAAGTAGTTGACTACTGGTTTTATCTTTGACAATCCATTTTCCTAGTGTTAATAATTTCAGGATAAAAAAGGTTCTGGATTCAGTTTTGGGTTTAAGCAAAAGATAAAATCATGTGTTCTCCTATGAAATGTTGGTCATGTTTATTGAGTGGGTGCAAAGTTATATGTTTCCATTAGAGAGCAGGAGGGAAAGGTTTTGATTATTTTGCATGAGGTATGGGTCTTACATCTCTGTCATTCCCAAAAACAGTTACAGCTCTACACTTCCTTTCTGTCTAATTGCTTCCATCTATGCTACTGAGAGCCCAATAGGTTTTTGGGAATAACGACGAAGCAAACACATGGATGATGAGGATGTATCTCTGATAGTTGTTCTTTTGAAAGTGGGTGGTACCACAACTTTATTACATGTCAAAATGAAGTACTGTACAGGCATAAAAGGGAAAATATATATATAAAACCCTAAGCAAATGCATGTATCTTCAAAAGGAAACAGAAAAACACATTACCAAGGACATATTGTGCATGTATCTTCACAATCCCTTAAGCAAATGCAAAGGAGTATGATCTTCTTTTCGCCCCAGAAAGCTACCAGGCTTCTGTGTAATCTACTACACAAAATCTTCACCTTTAAAGGTAATGGTAGCATCCATACTTGATTTATCGATGGAAACGGGCATCCCCTATCAGCAATGAAGTGGTCTGCGCATCTCACTGAGAAGGTCCCATCCATCTCCCATCTCTATATCCATCTGTTAGTAAAAACCTTGCCAGATTGTAGCGCGCTCCAAACTGCCCAGCAATACCTCAACCTGAACTATCGCATTGTCAGTAAGATTCCTTCTACATGCAAGGAACCAGTTTCCTCCCTCAGCATCATGCACGTAGGTGCCAGCCACTGAAGCCGCAGGATTTGCCTCAAGACTGAAAAGAGATGGGAATTCCTTAGCCAAGCTTCTATTAGTATCACTTCTGTCGGAGTGCAAGTCTGATAGTTGTTCAAGAAGATCCACTTAATAAAATGAATATCCTATATGATGTGATCCAGTTTTCTGCCAATTATCTTTAAGACTGAAAGTGTTTGCTTGGAGATGAAGTATCCAGGGTGGTTGATCATGGGAAAGGTAAAATCCACGTAAGTGATTGTCAAGTGTTCAAAGGAGCAAGATTCCCTCTGGTATGGGAGAATCCTGCGAACCGCTCCCTCTCCCTCTGGTCGAAGGGGAAGGGGAAGGTTGGCAGTTTGTGGGTAGGAGAAAGAGAGAGAGAGTTCCCTCGAAGGTTCGTCCTCGACTTCCGGTGGGCAAGGATAGCTGCATCAAGTGTCTCCGGCGAGGGCACTGGGCAAAGGATTGCCTTGACAAGGTGAGATGTATCACCTATGGGCAACAGGGTCACAAAAGTAACCTTTGTCACTCCAAGAAGCACCTGCCTTCCGGAATTGAACCAGCTCAGTCTGTAGAGATTCCCTGGTCTTATGAGGTTCGGAATGCCTTGGACCTCCTGCAAGAGGGGTTGGTTGTCTCTCTCCATCCTCTGGGGAGCCATCCGGAGATTCCTGTATCCTCCCATGTACTTATCCGGGATGCTCTGTCCTATGCATGACCAGGGGAATACCAGTGGAGGGTCCGTGAGATCGCTGGAGGAGGATTCATTGTCCACTCCACTATGCTTGGGTGGAAGACTGCTGCTCTCTCTATGTAGCAAGTATCAATTAGGGGTTTCTCCTTCAACTTCTCGCAGTGGAAGGTTGAGACTGGAGCAAAGCCAGCAGCTGAAGGGCATCTCATTTGGGTTTTGGTGAAAAGTCTGCCCCTTCACATTTGGAATGTTCCTACATTCCAGAAGCTAGTTGATAGCTTTGGCAGTCTCCGTAAGATTGATGATAGAACGTTACATTCGGAGATGTTGCTGTATGCTAGGCTTCTCGTGGAGATTGACTCCATGGATTCCATTCCGGATTCCTTGAAGATTAGGCTTGGCGGCCATCGGTTCTTGATCTCAATTTCCTTGGAGCAACCCTCATCTCTACGCCCTGCTCCGAAGGACTGGTCATGGGCTGACGTTGCTTCTGCCTACAAGTGTTACCGACAGTCCCGCTCCTCTGTTCAGGCTGTAATTACACCTGAGATCCCGGAGAAGGCTCTATCTATGGTGGAGAAATCCGGCAAGCCAACCCTGAGATGGATGCCGAGTCAGACTCGGGCGCCTGACTCCAGAGTGAGTCAGGAAGTTGAATGGACAAGTTTTTTGAATTCATCGAAGACCGCTCCTATTTCAGCTGCAACTTTTATTGGGAATTTTGTTAAGATTGCTGCGCTCAAGAATCGGGGTACTCTTAAAGAGGATTGTTCGGGTCTCGATGTTTCGAAGGTGTTGGGGAAGAACCACTCTGACCTTTGCTCTCCCCGAAATTCTTCCGGGGCGTCTGTGCCGTTAAAGGATTCCTACGCTTCAGGGGCGCTCTTCTCGGGTATGGAAGATAAACAGTATCGGGCGCAGAACAAATCCCATTCGGGTCCTTTCAATCAGCCTTTAACGGGTAAGTCAAACGGGGCTGCGGATCTAGGATTCGGGTCAGACTTAATCCCAGTGGACGCTTCGTCTCCGCCCGACTTTACCCGATACGATCCCCTCCTTGCTCTGGATCGTGGTTTTCCTGCATCTCGTTCCGGTAAGACGTCTGCTGAGATCTCTCTCCCCGGTTCTTCAAATCCACCTCCTTTATCACAGACCATTGATCCGTTTGGGTCAGAGCTTGATGCTGCCACCAACTCAACTTTCCCTCCTGCGATGCTGTCGAGTGAAGCCATCATCACCCTCTCAGAGCCTGGAACGTCTGAGCCGATTGATTCCTCTCTTCACGCTGGGATGTACAGTACGGGTTCATCACTAATCAACTTTTCTGATGCGGTAGGTAACTCACGAGCCATTTTCCCTTCTATCCTTCGGCTGAACCCCTATCTGTGGAGAATCCGTGGACTAAGGATATCATCCATTTCGGAGAAAGGATTGGAGTATCTTTTCTGGGAAGGGAGGAAGTGATTATTAGCTTCATTAAGAAGCTGAGAAGAGCTGATGCTCTGCACAACTCTTCCAAGGTTAAAGGATATAAAGGAGGGAAGAAAATTGGCAAGAGGGAAATCTCGTATATCCAAAACAATGAATTGTTTGATGGTTTAAGAGATAAAAAGATGGGAGGGAAGAACTTGTTACTGAAATGAACTTGTGCTCCTGGAACATCAGAGGTCTGAATGCGGAATCTAAACAAAGGGCAGTGAGAGATTGCATCTCTAATTATAAAATTGATTGTTTTTGCCTTCAAGAAACCAAAATAGAAACTGTGGAAGCTCAGTGCATTGCTAATATCAGTGGATCTTCACTTTATGAATGGGTTTTCCAACCAGCCATGGATGGCAGTACCGGCCGATACAGGTAAAGGGTATCAGCCGATACCGACCGATACTGGGCCGGTACCGGTACTGCCATCCCTGCAACCAGTAGTGGGTAATAGTGGGGGACAGATTATCTTGTGGAACAGTAAAAAATTCCATGGCTCTTTATGTAACATAGGACTGTTCAGTCTATCAGTTAACTTCTCTTGAATCAATAGTAGCAGGAAATGGGTTCTTACCTCTGTTTATGGCCCTAACAGAGATCAGGATAGGGATAAATTCTTGCAAGAACTACACAGGCTGGCTGACTTATTTAAGGGCAATTGGTGCATTCTTGGTGATTTTAATGTGGTAAGATTTCCTTGGGAAGATCTGGCAACCAGAAGTGGTCAGCTACGATGGAAAATTTTAATTGATGGATTAATGACAGTGGCTTGATAGACTTGGAGCTTCCTAATAGGAAGTATACCTGGTCTAACATGTCTGATTTGCAGAATGTTTCCATTCAGTCAAGGATTGATAGAGTTCTAGTCTCAACGCAATGGATCAATCTGTTTTCACTCTCTTCCATCTTAGGGCTCAACAAATCTGTTTCAGATCACACTCCTCTACTCCTTAATACTTTGGATGGAAAGAGCAAGCACAAGATTTTTAGATATGAACTAGCCTGGCAGTCTCAGGAGGGGTTTAAAGAATTGATCACTAATTGGTGGAAAGAAGGACCTATTTACAACTCTGCTTGTAAAACTTTCTCATCTAAACTCAAAGGACTCAGAAATTGTCTTAAAGTGTGGAACTCTCAGATTCAGAAGGCTAAAGTTGCAACTAGGAGGATGTTTATGAGTAAATTAGAAGTTCTAGAAGCTAAGGCAGACTCACAAAATTTGTCTTCAGAAGAATTCCTTGAGTTAGGATCCCTCAAAGCTGAATTTAATGATTGGCTTCGTCTTGAAGAAATCAAATGGAGACAAAGAGCTAAGGAACTTTGGCTTAAAGAAGGAGATAATAACACTAAATTCTTTCATGCAGTTGTTGGAGCTAAGAAGAGATCTCTCAAGATAGAACATGTTAAGATTGAAGATCAGATTTATTGAATCAGAATTGGGAATTAAAAAAGCTTTCATCTCCTACTTTCAGAATATTTTAACAGAAAATGAGCAGTGGCGACCTAATCTGATGGAGGATATTCTCCCGACAATAGACACTTCACAAGCTGAAACTTTATGTGCAGAAATTCTTGAAGAGGAGGTCAAGGAAGCAGTCTTTAGCATGAACGCTAACAAATCCCCAGGGCCCGATGGTTTTTCTATGGGTTTCTACCAATTTTTTTGGGAAGTTATCAAGGAAGACTTAATGAATGCTTTGAAGGAATTTCAGCAAAGACCGAGGGCTATCAATTCTTTCAATTCTACCTTTCTAGTACTTATTCCAAAGAAGGAGGGTGCTGAGAAGCCTGCAAATTTTAGACCTATCAGTTTATTAAATGGTTGCTACAAAATCATTACTAAGATTATGGCAAACCGACTGAAGAAGGCTTTGCAAAATGTCATTAGCCTCAATCAATCTGCTTTCTTGAAAGGAAGGTATATCCTTGATAACTTTCTAGCAGCCCATGAAGCTATTCATTCTCAGAAGTGCTTTAAGAAACAAGGAGTTGTCCTTAAACTGGACTTTGAGAAAGCTTTTGATAAAGTGAGCTGGAGTTGCATTGAAAAAGTATTTATACTTATAGGTTTCAAACAAAAATGGATCAACTGAATTATGAGTTGTGTTTCCTCTACTAGATTTTCTATTCTTATCAATGGGGAATCTTGTGGTTACTTTGCCAGCTCTAGAGGTTTAAAACAGAGAGATCCTATCTCTCCTCTCATCTTCATCATGGTCAGCCAAGTACTGAGTTCACTTTGGGATCAAGCTACCTTAAAAGGTTTGGTTGATGGTTTCTTTACCAGCAGAAATGGTATTATGTTATCCCATCTTCAATTTGCAGATGACATATTGATTTTCTCTTCTCCTGAAGAAACTAAGCTTACAAATATCAAGAAAATTCTATTGCTGGTTGAGGTTATTACCGGATTATCTATCAACTTTGACAAATCTGAGATGGTGGGCATCAACATTGGGATAGACAGAAGCAATCAGATTGCTGCTGATTTGGAGTGTAAACAGTCCCAATTTCTGATCAAGTACATTGGCCTCCCTCTTTCAAATGTCAACAACAAAGTTAGGGAATGGGACCCTCTAATTAAAAAGTTTGCACGAGCTTTTGAAGGTTGGAAAGGAAAGTTTCTTTCAGCTGGAGGTAAATGGATCCTTTCCAAAACTGTCCTACCTTCCTTGAGTACATATCATCTCTCCATTCTATCCATTCCTAAAACAGTGGAAAGAATTATTGAAAGCATAAGGAGCTCCTTTTTTGGGGGAGGAGGGAAAAGGGAGAATGGAGGCTTTCATCTAGTTGCTTGGGATTGAGTATGTACTAACAAAGCACAGGGAGGTGTAGGCCTAACCAGCATTCGGTCTTTCAATATAGCATTGCTTGCTAAGTGGCTATGGAGAATGGGTGATATCGACAATGCACTTTGGGTCAACATCATCAAAAATAAGTACTATCCACAAGCATCCAAATGGACAATTCAGCCCTCTTCTCAATCTTCTATTTCTCCAATATGGAGAAACATCAACAAGCTTGTAGATCCTGTCAATACAGCCACCACTTTTACTGTGGGAGATGGGAAATGGATCAGATTTTGGGAGGACATATGGTGCACCGACAGTCCTCTGGCAGTCAAATTTTAGCACATATATAGTATTGCAGAGGATAAAGGAAAGACAATTAATTTCATCTTTTCACATGAGGAAAGCAGTCATTGGAATATCAATCTTAGAAGGGAGTATGTTGGCATTGAAGTGGATCAACTTTTGCTATCCTCAGCTATATACACAATTGTTTCCCAAAGAATTAACTGAAGGACTCTAGAATTTGGGTTTGGAACTTTAAAGGACTATTTTCTGTCAGTACCCTCACCAATATTCTTAATGATAGAGGTTTGAGAGTCAATTGGCATCAATTTGTTTGGTCCCCCCTTCTTCCCACCAAAATTAGGATTTTCCTTTGGAAGATGGCGCTGGGTAGACTACCAACCTTGGAAAGGCTGAAACACATTCTTCATGGCAAAATCTCTAATTGTGTTTTCTGTGGAATCCTAAAGGAGAATGTTGAGCACCTGTTTATGCATTGTGGGATCATTAATATATTATGGAAATCCATCGGACTATTATTTTCTTTTCAATGAATGGACTTCCAAGATATTCCTAGTCTTCTCCAAGTGTGGAATGAGATTTGTCCAATCCAATCTGAGCACAAGATCTGGTCTATGTTCTTACCAACCATATTTTGATCCATCTGGCTTGAAAGAAATTCTAGAATTTTCAATCAAACATTCAACCAAATAGATCATATCTTGGCTGAAGCTGCAAGGTGGACTTATAATTGGGCGAGAGCTGTTGGGCTTTTGTACAACATGGAAGATTCTTCGTTGATACTTGCTGTTATGAAGTTCAAGAAGCTTTTTCTGTAATTTTCCTTATTATCCTCTGGATAATTATGTAACATAGATTGAGTTAGTGTTTGTATTGACTTTGGTCAAAGTGTAACCTCTTTACATTTTCAATGAAATGTGACTAATGGTCACCTTAAAAAAAAAAAAAAAAGAAGTGTTCAAAGGAGCATGACATATGCTACAAATGGACATAAGCAGATGGAAATGAATGAAAAAGGTGAGGGATAGAGATGTAAATCTCTTTTTGGAGAATGCATGCATGTCCAGGTTCTTTATCAGCTTTAGTTTCGGTTATTCAGGACGTATGCCTCACAAGGATGTGATAATTCTTCTTCTTTTTTCAAATGACTTGTGAATGTCACCACCATTTTTGTTAGGTAAATCAAGGTAGTACAATCAAGCGAGGGAGGAGCTATTCCTCACCCACACTAGTATAACTCATGTACAAACAGTTAGAGAAGATTTAAATAACAGACCTTTACATCCCTTCTGCACCTCTCAAAGGAGAAGAAAGAATATCAACCAGGAGATAACAACTAAGCTCATATTTAAAATCAAGCTCCCGGAAATCAAAGCAATCCCTCCACAACCTCCAGGATGTGATGAAAGCTCATCTGTCAGGAAATCCTTGCCAATCACCAGGTTGTTTCTGTGTCTGAATCTGCCAAACTCAGTGTGAGTGCTCCAATGATCTTCTGAAACCCAGTATCAATCTGAATGAACCTAAAAACCATGTACACAAAACATCCGAATTCTTGCACTCACTTTGTTCCTTGGCAGCGAATAATTACCAAATCCAGCTTCAATTCTACAGTTTGTTTTGTCATAACATATTTATCCCCAGTGCTCCCATGAAGTAGTATCATTTGAGTGAGCACACTTTACTAAGCATTCAACCATTCACTACCTCATCCAGATGATCACTAATTGATGTATTCACTGGACTTTGAAGTTCCCTATGGCCTCTTCTCCATATTCTGTTCATACTCTGTCCTCTGTTCTTTGAGTTCTTGCCCCATAGCTTACACTAACTAACTAATTTCATTGTCAATTTGAGTGCCCAAGAACTCCAGCTTTCTCTGCTATCTCCTGGCATTTATAATTTCACCTATTTGGCTCTTTCTCCAAGCAAGCCTTCTATTTTGAACCTTTGTATACCATTCTTACCTTCTCCAGATTCGTTATGAGTCAACTTGTTTCCTTTGTCAATTTGCTGATAGAAGGTGGGCAAGGAAAGGATTCTTGGACAGGAATAGATTGTAGTTGCAGATAAACTTGCACAGAGGTTGGGGTCCATGACAAACATTCCCAACTCAGACTATTTGAGAGAGTATCACCCTGGATAGGTTCATTTTCACCATCAGGAGATTGGATGAAGTGTCTTCATCTTGCACAGCATTGTCTTTGCAGCCTGCTGCTTACCAATGAGCAAATTGCAACAGGCTTGGGCTGAGCCTTCACTTCTACGAGACGTGACCTGTGATGCTTCTTCTCTGTGACCATCCATGATTGGCTTGATCCCCAGGTGTGGATGTGGGAGCAGCTTTGGAGGACTTAATTGACCTGCCCTCTGCTTTTCTGTCCAGTATACTTGAGTGGTATGCTGCTTCTCCTCCATCAATTTTCTCTGAAGCCCAGCCACAGCCTACAAATCTAGGCTGAAACAGCCTGTTTCCATGCCTTGTCAGCAGAATTGCCCAAGTTGCCCATCTTTGTTGCTTCCTGTGCTCCTGCTGTTTTGTCGTGGTTGTGGGCGAGGGTGACATTAGCCTATTCAATAGGTTTCTCTTTCACATAATCAGAACCTCCAGGTGAACTTACAGCCTTTGATTCCATAGAATGGTGCTTAACATGTTCCTATTTACCCAGTTTAGACATTTGATTCAAGCCAGCTGATTCCATCTCTGGACTCAGTGTAGAGGTGAGTGGACTTCCCAACATCTCCCCCTGCTGCACCTCTCTTCCTCCCACAGTGACCTATACTTTTTGTACGCTTGTACAACCTCTTGTAGGCTTGTAGCCCCAATCAACATTGTTTGAAGTCTGAGATTCAGTGCTCAGCTGCGGTGAAAAGGAGCGGTGACCAACCCCACATAACTTTAATTTCTATGGCATGGACAAAATTTGACCAACCTCAAGATGGAGTCTGGAATACTCTAGATCCTCCAGTTGCTAGTGTCTTACTCCACCCCCCTCAGGACGTGAAAGGAGGCCATGATGTCTCTGTACACCTCCCGTAGCTGATGTGGGATGCCTGAGATATGACACCGGACTTGAAGCCTTAGCAGCCACTGTTGTACCACCACACCACCATCTCATTCAAATGATGTAACAGTGGCATTTCGCATATGAAGGTTTCTGATGGCCACTGGCCAAATGCTAAATGTCCTCTTGAGGGAAACTGATGCGGGACGAAGGGGAAGAAGGGGGGGGGGGGGGGGGGGGGGGGGGGGGGGGGGGGATGGGAGAGGGATCCTGCCGGCCTCACACTGGCAAGGAGAGATTCCCTGGCGTCGCACCGGGGAGGGGAAGGGGACTGGTGTCACACCAGCTAGGATACCTCGGCGTCGCACCGAGGAAGAGGGATAGGGCCTCCGTCACAGAGGCAACAATCGAACAAACAGGTAATTTTTTTTTCTTCAACCAAATCTTCTCTTTTTGAAAACAAAAGCGTACATATATAGGGACTCAATCTGTAACTCTTGACTCTTGGAGATCCCCATCTGACTTTAGGACTTCCCATCCTTTATTCATGTTTCTTTAATTCCTAGAAAATAGAAAAAACATGATAGACCATAAATGGTCCTAATAAAAGTCAATAAAGGAGCCCAACTCTCTGCATCGTCTTCTGCATCAGAAACTGTCTCTCAAACCTTCTATAGATGGCCAAAAATGGTGAAGCCCATATATCAATACCTCACCAATCAGGTTCCATTGTTGTACAGAGCCAACAACGCTGCCATGTAATGCCTTTAAGTTTTCTGAGAACTCGGGTCCAAGGAACATCGACTTATGGCTTTGCTTGACACGCTGCCCGGACTAGAGGTCATCCATCTATCTGAAACCTCCTTCTCTGGCATCCGAAGCTTCTATGACCTAGCATTTCCTGCAAATACATGTTGCAGCATGTTGTCCTGTACAAAGACATTGGAAGCATCAATTGCCCCTACAGTTGGCCTCCAGATACCAGAAGTCTCCTTCAGATTCCAATCTTCTGTTTTTCAGCCTTTTCTTGTTTGCAATCTTCGTTCGCCCCGCATTTGCATCCCTCCTAGCTGCCTTTTTGTCTTTACAGGGAGCATCTTCAATCTGTTTTCTTCTGTTGTTTGGTTTTCTCTATTTGGTTCAAACCAGAAAACCAAACCAAACCAGTCATTTTGGTATGATTTGGTTCCGTTTGGAGATGAAAAAACTTTTGGTTTGGTTTCGGTTTCAAAAGTTTAAATGCAAAGCCAAACTGAACACATGGAACAAATGAAACATATGATTCTTAGGGTCAGAATAGTTTGGTTCTAATTTTAAAAAGGATTGATCATCAGTTTTGTATTTTGATGAATTTTTAGTGTTTATAATTTAAGTTTAAGTTGAAATTTTAGTTAAATTATTTGCTTTATTTGTAACAAAAGGTTCAAAATCTTATTCTCAACTGTGACAGACAAGAATGACCAGGACAGCTGGGACAGTCCAGAATAGGCCAGGACGCTCTCCAAGACAAACAAGAAAGCATCTCATCCCATTCTCAGTGGGATGGGATGTCATGGCCAATTCTGGCCTCTAGAGGGACAAGATTGACTACTATGCATTCGGGTGGGGTAGAAGTTGCCCAGAATCATTTGCATGCATAAAGACCAACTATTAAGTGTTCAAGCAACATTTTCTCATTTTTAGTTTTCTGATTGCTTAATATCAATTCATCACCAAAGACTATTTGTCATTCTGTGCTTGTCTTAGCATTTTGTGTGTGTGTGCACGCGCATGTTTGTGTTTGGTGGTTTTAAGGGATTTGTATGAAACATTAGTGAAGGTGAAAATAAGGTTGGTCGTGTCAGCAAATTGGGTCCACTTGGAGCACCGAGAAATCAAGTGGTTTTAAGGGATTTGTATGAAACATTAGAGAAGGTGAAAATAAGGTTGGTCGTGTCGGCAAATTGGGTCCACTTGGAGCACCGAGAAATCAATCTGCATCAGCCCAAAATATAAACACTTGTAAACTTATGAATTGTGATAATTAATAATAGGTCAAATGGGCTCGTATCATATCAGCCATCTTGTTACTCAGAATCTAAAAAAAGATCCGACTCCTGTGTTACAGTCAAGGCAAATCGATCTAGTAAACCATGGGCAAAAGAAAGTGAAAAGAGCAGCATCCTTGCCCTACTTTTCTGTTCAAAACATTTGTCAGGTAATTTTGTTATATCAATTATCAAGTATTCAAGGTCAGTGGTAATGTTAACTCTAAGGTGGTGCCATTTAGAAGGCAAGATAGTGATGTTGAATAAGCTGGTCAAATGCTAATTGGATTTATTCTATGTTGTACCATATAGCACGTAAGAGCTTGCCAATATGCTTCACTGTAGCGGTTTGAAAGAAATAGATTAAGGTAACAAAAGAGAGGGCACATTTGGGTGCCATGGTGCTGAAGCTAGACTTTGAGAGCCTATGACAGAGTCAATTGGGAATGCCTATTTCAGATTCTCAGGAAGACGGGTTTTGGAGAAACATGGGTTGGCTGGATTAAAGCCTGCTTGACTAATGCCACTTTTGCAGTCTTTATCAATGGGGAGCCTACTCCGTCCTTTTACAGTGGGAGAGGCCTTTGACACGGGGACCCACTGTCTGCTTTGCTATTTGTGCTGGTGGCTCATTTGTTGAGTTGTATGTGGGATAGAGCGGCTTCTTATGGCCTATTGACTGGATGCTGGATCAGCGGGGAGGGGTTCCGTATCACCCATCTTCATTCTTCAATATGCGGATGACACTATCCTCTTTTTTGAGGGGGTTGATGAGGAGCAACTTCTTGTGGTTAGACTCATCTTGGAGTTTTTGGATGAGGCGAGTGGATTGAGAGTCAACTTCCACAAGAGCAGCATTATGGGGATTCATGTCAACTCAGAGGCATTGAGGAGGGTGGCCCTAATTATGGGATGCCAGATTGATGACTTCCCCATTTGTTACTTGGGCCTACAGATGTAAAAGGATACATATCGGATCAAATAGTGGCTCTATCCTTATCTTTTAAGCAACATGGATATCCTTATCCTTATCCTCTTGTATCCTTGTCCCTTAAAAGTATCGGAAATTATCGGAAACGGATACATAAAGATTAGATTATCGGACAATACCATGTGTGAACATAAGCTTAATTTTTTGTCACGTCTATAGGGAATGAAGGAATTCTACTTTCAAAATATACATATGTATAAATTCTTTCTAATTAATTTTTATAAATTTAATTATAAATCACGTGACATCTATCAGAATAAACCTTACAAACTAGTGAATGAAGGAGAGAAGGGGTTAAAAGAATAGTGTGGACAATAAGATACGTAATTATGTAAAGTACATGATTAGAGATTTCATTTAGAGATGAGAGTTTTAAATAAGATATGATTCATAGATAAGATGAGCAAAAGAAAACAGACGGATGCTCAAATAATCGGATTTGGAAAAAGGTATATCCTTATCCTTATCCTAAATCATTTGGATACAGATAGTATCCTTATCCTTATCCTTTAACCGGTATCCTTTTATGAGCTTTAACCTTGGGAAACGGATGGATAAATGGATTTTCGGGTACCATTTACATCCCTGCTTGGGCCTACCTCTTTCTCCGGGTGCACTATGTATCCAAGATTGGAATGAGGTGATTTAGAAATTTCAAACTAGATTGACAGGGTGGAAGGGTAGATTTGCTCTCGTATGGTGATAGATGGTGTTATATCAGTCACTTTTTGATAGTCTTCCAGTTTATTTCTTGTCTATCTTCAGGGTGCCTAAGAAAGTTGCTAAGATGTTAGATTGCATTCAGCGGCAGTTTTTTTGGCATGGCAGTGGGGATCTTAAGACAGGGGACTTTGCTATCAGTTGGGGGAGGATTTGCAGGAGAAGAGACAATGGGGGTCTTGGTCTGAAGGATATCCATGGTTTTAATATTGCACTCCTTTCCAAATGGCTATGGAAATTGGGAAGCTCAGACTCAACGATGTGGAAGGTAATCATCCCACAAAGGTATTAAAGGAATGCCAGGACTTGGGATTTGGATGTCAGTTCTTCTATTAGCATCTCACATGTGTGGAGAGGGGTTCTTCAGCGCGTAGATGTGATTAAGGGTGGGTGTCAATTAGCTGTTGGAGATGGCTGTTCATGTCTCTTTTGGATGGACCAGTGGTGTGCTCCCGCTTTCCGGATTTATTCGCTATAACCTCGAATCCTGATGTTCAGGTGGCTCATGTTTTTCATTCGGATCAGGCAGGGGGGATGGGGTCCCACCTTTAGGTGTCCCCTCTGTGATGGGGAGATTGATGACTTCTGTGATCTTTTGTACCTTCTACAGGACGTCCGGCTGGAGCAGTCTAGGCAGGATGGCTGGTCTTGGAAGTGGGGACCTAGGGGAGATTGATGGGGTCCCACCAGGTTTCCTTTTGCTCGATTAGTCTAGTCCACTAAGAGCCCATTGAAGATACAGGTTTTTATGTGGAGAGCATCGCTTGGTCAACTTCCCACTGCTGACCAGCTGGCTACTTTGATGGATGACATGCCAACTTTATGCTGTCTTTGCGGATATGCAGAGGAAACAGCTGACCACTTGTTTGTTTCGTGTGCTACTTTGGAGGTGTGGCATTGGATCTTTGCTAGGCTTCGCCAACAACTACTGCAGGCTTCCTCGGTGGAAGAGTTTTTACATCAATGGACTAACCACAGAGTGCACAAGGATGACAGGCACGTGTGGCGGCTGATTCTTCATGCCACCTTTTGGCTGATATGGGGGGAAAGGAACCGAAGGATCTTCTGGAAGGAAGCATTGATAGCGGAGAGGATTGCAGGTTTTATTGGGGATAAAGTGAGGGAATGGGCGTCATTTTCTTGTCATGACCATTCTTGTAGATCCTCCTTTTTTGTTCTTTTGAGGGGTTGATGTGGGTTACACACCAGCTTGGTGTCTTTTGTACAGGAGGATTCTCTTGGAGGCTTCCTCTCCTCTTCTACTTGTACACTTCATTTTTATTTAATGATATTGTGGTACCGTCCACTTTCAAAAAAAATGATTTAACAATGACGTGGTTCATTGGCTCATATCACCACCTTGTCCGGTGGAATTCTCATGATGGCTCTCTTTTTTCCTCAATCCTTTTTAGGAAGCTGTTGGTGTGACATGTTTCTAGTAAAGATCCTCCAACATGTACATAATGTATATTCATAGGTCCCGTATACAATAGCCCTATAGGGTGATGCCAGGAAGCTGCAAACTACCTACTAAAGAGAAAAATATTGTGCTGTCACTCACAATCCCCAGTTGGTTACAATCTTTCCGCAGGTAGAGTTCCTCGGGAAGGTTTCCTGGAAACACCACCACTGATATGTTCGTGTCTCAAAGTTTTCCTGATTTCTTATTGTTCTTTATAAAGCATTGTACAAAGGTTAATCTTAGTGTGCTGCAGCTGTTGTCCAGGTACTCCTAAATTATGATCCAGGACTTAGCCAGACGCTAGGGCCCTTGAGTGCAACTCCTCTTATATCTGCAGCAACAGGGGGTCATACACTGGTGGTTAAGGAATTATTGTCAAAGGATCCTAGTCTTCTCGAGCGTGCAAGATCAAATGGTAAAAATGCTTTACATTTTGCTGCGAGAAATGGGCATGCAGAGATCGTGCAAGCATTACTTGACCAAGATCCACAGTTAGCACGGAGAACTGATAAGAAAGGACAGACTGCCTTGCACATGGCTGTTAAAGGAACAAGCGCTGAGGTGGTTAAGTTACTTCTCGATGCAGATCCAGCAATAGTGATGCTTCCCGACAAGTTTGGTCACACAGCTTTGCATGTGGCAACAAGGAAAAAACGAGTAGAGGTATTGTTTCTCAATCCTCATATGTAATATGTTGCTATAATGTGAGAGTCCAATTTCTCAAAATTTTGCCTAATGTCTTTTTTTATTTTTTATTACCTTCATGTGCATACTATGGGGTTTTGGAAAAGCATTTTTTATTTTCTTATGGCATCATATTTTTGTCCATTGTAGTATGCATTTTGTTTACTATGCATCTTGAGTTGCAACATTTAAATCATCAGAATTTCTGGAAGTGTCATTGTAACTCATCTTATATGGATCTCTTATTAGCCCCTCTTTGGCTCTGATGATGTTGGGTATTATACTTTCTGCAGATAGTAAACGAGCTGTTGCTTCTCCCAGACACCCACGTCAATGCACTCACTAGAGACCACAAAACTGCTCTCGACATTGCAGAGGGACTGCCTCTTTCAGAGGAATCTACAGAAATTAAAGAGTGTTTGTCTCGCTATGGTGCCTTGCGGGCAAATGAGTTGAACCAGCCAAGGGATGAGCTCAGGAAGGCTGTTACGGAGATCAAAAAGGATGTTCATACTCAACTTGAACAAACCAAAAAGACCAATAAGAATGTTCATGGAATTGCCAAGGAGCTCAGGAAACTCCACAGGGAGGGAATCAACAATGCCACTAATTCTGTGACTGTGGTCGCTGTGTTATTTGCGACAGTGGCTTTTGCAGCTATATTCACTGTTCCTGGTGGGAACCAAAACAGCGGCCTAGCTGTTGCAATCCATTATCTTTCATTCAAAATATTCTTCATTTTCAATGCTTTAGCTCTTTTTACATCATTGGCTGTGGTGGTGGTCCAGATTACACTGGTTAGAGGGGAAACAAAATCAGAGAGGCGAGTTGTTGAGGTGATAAACAAGCTGATGTGGCTGGCATCTGCCTGCACCTCTGTTGCTTTCATTGCCTCCTCCTATATCGTTGTTGGTAGGCATTTCCGGTGGGCTGCAATTCTTGTTACAGTGATAGGGGGAGTAATAATGGCTGGAGTTCTTGGGACCATGACGTACTATGTGGTGAAATTTAAGCGAAGTCGTTCCATCAGGAAGAGGGAAAAGTCATCGAGGAGGAGTGGATCAAATTCCTGGAATCGTTATTCGGAGATCTCGGATTCAGATTTCAATCCTATCTATGCCATTTGAATAGGCTGTGCCGAAACAGACTACAGGTAGCTATGTAAATTGGCTCACGGCAATGTGCAACTAGAATCTGAGGTTTGCAAATTTGAGAAGCAGATTGTACTTAACCCACACACCATGTAACATAAACTCTGGGACTCTTTAAGTTCCCATCTTCAAATCACACAGAATTTGGGAAGACTACTAAATCTTGAAATAATGCTTATTCTCACTCTCTAATGGTACGTCTTTCTGCGCAGCTATGGAACACAATTAAGCACGATTGCTAAAAAGGTAGCATGTGAGATGATGTTTCGCTTGTTCCTCTCCATGCTCTGATGAACTTACTTGGGAGGTCCGATTGCTCACCACCTCTGCTGCTCTGAATCATCTGGTTCTCTATGGTTGGACGTTTGCTGCACGAATATAGATAGTCTAGCACGGTGGCTAGAAAAATATAATTGTTGAGCAGTGGCGAAAAGAATAAACAGGTGTTTGTTTCATTCGTTTCTTTCGTGCTTCTGAAGAATCTCATTGAGAACGTCTTTTCAGTGTTGGATGTGGGTTGGAAAATGCCTAAAACCATGGATGGCAGTACCGGCGGTACGTACCGGTATCGGCCGGTACCGGTACCTGATATTTGTAAAAGATATCGGCCGATATTGGACCGGTATCGGCCGGTACGTACTGGTACCCACCGATATGGGTATCAGTATCGGTACTGTCATCCCTGCCTAAAACCAACCACTGGCCTCAAGTTTGCATCGTGCAATCACTTGATCTAATCAATGAAGAAACTTTGGACAATTATGTATAGTTTTCATTGTGTCATATTTGAGTGTACTTTGGCGAGCATTGTCAAGTCTGGCATGTACAGATTCTACAGAATGAAGTTTTCATTCTTGGTTCTATGAGAACTTTTTATGAAAGCGTTCATTTGCTTCTCTTTTATGAAAGTTTTATTTTTCCGTTATTTTTTATTTTTTTTTTTCTGATTCAAAATTGTAACGTGTATCCTCCCCCCAACCCCCCCCCCCCCCCCGGGGAAATCTTCATCTTCTAATTTGCTGAGCGAGACTCTATCCAGAACTCCACGAGCAAACTGCAAACTTGGTCCTTCGAGATGTAGATTAATAGTGCATTTTGGTTCACTCAGTTCTTAGTTTGTATTGTATCTTTAAACTTACGGTTTGTCCTATTGTTCATTTTATTTACGTACATTGATTTTCTTATATTTTGAAAGTAAATGTGGATAAATTAATTAATCATATGCATAAATGTCAAGATAAATTTGCAGTAACAAACATTTACATTTGATGTTGTGGTGCTTTGGATGTCATGCCAAACAGTTTTTTTACACATAAGCCCTATAATCTTTTGATATTGTAAATAAGCCCTCCTAATTTGACTATTTACAAATAATCCCCACAATGCAACTTTCTTTCTCAAGGGCTTATTTGTAAGCTTTAGGGGCCTTTCATTAATTCACGGTAGATTATGGGGTTTATTTGTAAGTAGTCATATTAGGGGGACTTACCTGTAATATCAAAAGATTATAAGGGCTTATGTGTAAAAAACCTTTTTAAAATTTTTTTAGTAAGATTTACTTTACTGATGCTAATTTTAGTTAAAAAATAAAAATGCAACATCCCTTATCGAGAAGTTGACATCACAATCAGGGAAATTAGCTGCATTAATAGAAAAGAAAAAAAAACTGTGATTATGTAAATGTAACTATCTTTATTTAATCAAATGAATAACGTATAGTGTGCTGCAAAATCATCAGCAGGTCTGGAGATTAGACAAGGAGTTGGTCCTTCCTTTTAGAGGTGTAAACGGATCAGCGGGGTCCACAATGTTTTTTCTGCATTTTAAGCAACACGCAATTCAAAGCATCAATTTATTTATAATTTGATAAATTTAATTTGAGAAAACTGTGCATCCTTTGTCATGTTAATAAGCTGTTGGATGTTTGCAAACTGCGCTCTACATAAGGTAACATAAATCTGTATTTTTTTCATAAGAACTCATGGCTTAATTTCATTTTTCAATTTACAATATTTTTCATGAATAAATCAAGATCAATTGAAAGAAATTTAGAAACTTCATAAATTCAAAATGTCATCATCTAATTCTGATTTAATCGCATGCTTTTTGAAGAAATCATGTCTTTTAAAAATAATTAAATTATTATTTATTAAGTATATATAAGTTTATATTTTAAATTAAGTTGTATATATTAAAAATTAATATTCTATCATGACTTCTTCAATAATTTTTTGGGTTTTTACTTATGCTTCCTAAAGTTGATATTCTCCCAATCCACATTGAATAATACATTCAGCAGAAGTGTTCTATTGAAAAATTGAGGTCTCAGATTTCAACAGGCTGGCTCCTATGATAAGCTAGAACAAGGGTACAAATTTCCGAAGCAAAACCTTTCTAGAATTCTGGATTTTCCCAGGATGAAAAGTTAAAAACTACACGCTAGTCATAGTGTTGAGAGCCTTCGTAGTCCTCTTCAGAATTCATTGAGGCATAACTTGATGTTTCAGCTATAGGGCTATTAATGAGCTAGGTCGACCTAGGGGCTAATCGGTGGTAGACCGGGCTAGACAAGTTGGGCCACAAAATTGGGCTCGAGACTAGGAAAGAAGCCAGACCAATTGACCAGATTCGGCTCGAGCGTAGCCGGGTTGGGTCAAGCCCTTATCTACAGCCCTTCTCCTTGCATTGCAGTAATCTATTATCATCCAGAGTTATACTTGCTGCACTGCAAAGCAGTCCTGCACTAACTCAGCACAGGCCATCTGATCAGAGTGATCGCAGTGAGTGTGTAGTAGGTTGTTTTTTCTTCCCTTTTTTTCTTCTTGAATTTTTTAAATTTTTTTAAAAACATCCGATTAAAAATCTGACAGTACATCCAATGAGCTCAGGTCGGCCCCAAGCTGTGTATATTTTTTAAAAAACAATTTTTTTTGCACAAACTGAGGTGCATGCCAAAAGTTTTTTTTTTTTCAAAAAAAAATTATACAGCTGGCTTGGGGGTCGACCTAGGCTCACTGACTGTACCTTCGGATTTTTAATCGGACGTTCTAAAAAATTTTAAAAAATCTGAGAAAAACAAATAAAAATTGTAGGGTCAGTGCAGGCACGTGTCCTGCACTGTCCAGCACAGCGCAGCAAGTATAACTCTATCATTCATGGTTTTAATAGATGACTTTCATCTCTCACATCATTCCCTGCTCGACTCCAACATTCCTGTTCAATCCTCACAGGCTAGGCCTGCCTCATTCGCATTAGTCCTCACTTGGCTCCTGCAATTAGATCATGTCTTCTTCCTTGGCTCTAGCGACTAGAATTCCTCCTTTGCATTGCTCCCCACTGAGCTCCAACATTCCCCTTTAGTCTTCACAACTTCTATGTTCCTCCTTGGTGTCGCTCACCCAAACTCCGGTAGTTGTTTCATGTCTTCCTCTAGCCCTTCTCTATCTAGTGACTCCTCTCCCCTCTCTTCCCCTTCCTTCCATCTAGTGAAGAGAGAGAACACATTCCTCTTGACCCAAGTTGGGCGTGGGCTATTGAATGATGGGCTTGAGCCGAGCTAGGCTTAGAGGGTCCTACGTAGCTGGACCCAAGCCGGGCTTCTATTGCAAAAACGTTAGATAAGGTCGGGTCCCGGGTTTGGTCATGGTACATCAAACAGTTTTAGTTGGCCAGTTAGTTGAGGAAGGCTAAACATGAGTTCAAAATTCTTGGCTGCCATTGAGGTGGATCCGCAATTTGCTATCGGATGGTGACAAGTACAAGATAGTGTTTTTGTGAAGCTATGATCTCATCAAAATTATTTTTGACTGCTCTCTATTGTAAAAGAAAGTGTAGTCTAGCTAATTTTTGGACAACTATCCTAGCTAAAGTCATTGGTATTTGGTATGTTCTTGCTTTTCCGTAGTAAAGGAAGTTGTAATTGAGGCTCCTGATGGAAGTGAAAATATCATAAACTGACTTCCAGTTGTGATGTTTCCTCACAATAAATATGAAGAAAGGTGTGAAACCCGAAGTTTTTACAATTAGATGAAGCGTTAATGTACATTTTGCATCGTATCGAGGATAAAAGTTGTTGTCTATACAGATATTTTTGCCAAAAAGATTACGTAAGTGATAATAATGGACGTCAATATGCCTTACAAAAGGTGTATAAGGTTGCATTCTGATAAATTTCTGATAAAGGTATGTTTATAACTAGACGATTAATTAGCTCATGCATTTTTTTAATAACGATAATTCAAGCAAGTAAATAAACTTAAAAAATTTTGGGGGAGGGGTGGACGGGGTAGTTACCATATGAGTTTTTGTTTTTGTTTTTTGTTTTTGACACTATCATATGAGGCTTAAGACAACAGAAACTCTCATTAGATGTACTTATAGCACATAAATTTATTCAAGGAACACATGTGATAAGTATTTAATCAAATGAACAGATGGCTGCCGATGAATATAGTAAAAAATAGCAAAGAGTGTTACCTAATAGTATTACTCTGAAAAATAAATCTTCATGTACTTTCTATTTGGGAATCGATTAATTGAAGAAGTTTGATAGACCAAAATCAAACCTGATAATCAGTTTCAAGCCTGTGTTAACATTGGATGGGCAAAACCTAAATTGTAGGGATGTTGTTGCTCAAATCTTGAGTGAGTTTAGTAGATATCCGAGAAGAGATTTGTACCACGACTAGAAGTCTGAGACCTTCCTAGTTCATGCGGATTTGCCAAAAAGGTTCTGACACTTCAGCCAATAATAAGATAGAATGTTAGACTTCAGTACTTTAGAAACTAGATCAATAAAAGATACCAAAGACCCCCCTCTTCTAGAGGTTAGTTTCCAACTTTCTAGATGCATGAATATAGCAACATGGAACCAAATTTTAAGGTAAGTTATCGGGTTAGAAAATTTATCCGTTAATT
This sequence comes from Zantedeschia hybrid cultivar, assembly GCA_030544215.1. Taxonomy (NCBI): domain Eukaryota; kingdom Viridiplantae; phylum Streptophyta; class Magnoliopsida; order Alismatales; family Araceae; genus Zantedeschia; species Zantedeschia hybrid cultivar. The sequence continues at coordinate 7,342,249 of JARZZO010000005.1, forward strand.
GTCCTATAAAATATAAACTAGTAATTGGTCTGATAATCGAATCTTAGTGTACCATATACATTCGCTCAGGAAAAATTTACATCCTTTACTTTATCTGTTATGCATATCAATTTTAAAAAATTATCTGTTAATTGACTTATAAGTTAAGAAACTGTCGGATAATCGGGATATCAGTTACCATTTGCATCCCCATACGTATCCACAGGGATTTGGTCAATGTTTACCCGCTGGACTCATATCATGGTTGGATCCTGTGTTCGGTTTGGAATTTGATGGACCTCTCTTATTGGGCCGGAGGTGGTGTTTGAAGCACCATAAAATGAGGTCAAACACGGCAACATGTTGTACTCGGTATTTTATTATAAATATTTAAAATTTAAAATATGACCAACTCATGCATCCTTCAGTTTTTTCCAGATTTCAACTTGCAATCCAGAGTTACTGTAAATGAAAATAAAAAGAATTTTTCTTTTTATCAAAAGTTTTTTTTTTTTTAATTTAGAAGCTTCGCCGCGTAGAATAACATTCTCTTAACGGGTCCTGTCACGTGCCAAAATCCCGCCTCCTGCATAATCAAGGAAGGTGTAATTTAAACCCCATAAAGGAAGCCCAATACATGTAACTCATAGGGTGTGTTAGGGGTTTTGAAAAACTTTTTATTCTTTGGGAAAGGAATTTTTTTTCTTTCCGAACTAGAAATTATTCTGAGAAAATATAAATTTTCTCTAGTTAGACATTATTAGAAAAAGTAAAATCTTATGTGGTGCTTGAAGAGGGAGAGAGTGACCTACGGAGAGTGGGAGAGAAGTTTTATTTTTTCTTGAAAAGAAAATATTTCCAAAGTCCAATTCCCAAACTCCTAATTCAAAGAAAACTAATTTTTCGAAAAGATAGATTTTTTTCATCCTATTTTTCCAAACCCCAAACCCACTCATAATACTCTTTTGGTGAAAATCCAAGCAAACTAAAACAAATAATTCCAAGTTCCAAAGGCTATAACATCTTAAACAGCACCTAAATCAAAGTATCAAATCATAAGAGGACCTTCTTAGAGGGCGGTGCTGTGGAAGGTTCTCTAGATTACCACTCTAACCACATTGTGCAGTGTTTCTCAAACTTGTACGGTGCTTTTTAAACTGACCAGCTTGTTCCGGAACCACAACAAAGTCAAGTCCTGTCTCATCATGACAATGATGAACTGGGCCGGCCCACAGCACTACGGCCATAGCTTCTTCACAACCCAACAAAGTCAAAGTCTTACTCGAAGATATCGTGCGTGTCCGGTCCAAGAAGGAAAAAAACGAGGATAACGTCCAAATTTGGAGTCCGTGTCTCGAAATCACGGCCAAAAAAGTTTGACAAGACCCTGGTATGAAAGGGACGAAATTTTCTTCGCCTGCCACTGTAGCTATCCTATTGAAAAGATACCATATTTCCTCTCTAATACCAAGATGAGAAATGAGAACTGTTGGTATTCTTAGTTAAAAAATATATAATTTTTGTTTGAAATGTCTCAATCAGATTTATATATTCATATAATCAAAGATCAGATGATATAGACATATAAGGCATAATGTATTATTTCAAAAAGAAATCAGATTGCTACAATTGCGGCAAACGTTTCTGGTAAGGAGAAATATGAAACCAATTTTGTGAATCTTGTGATGTTTCCTTAGTGATGTGGATATGAAGGCAAACGTAATGGAGGGTCTAATAGTGGGGTGGTTCAGCATTTTGCCCGTTGCGGTGGTTGACCCCAGCGGTTGACCTGTTGGTTATCGTAAACTTGATCTGTCCAGATCAGACCTTCCCATATAAGGTGATTTTAGGCCTCAAATCGAGCAGCTATTTTAATATCTTCAGTCTTCACACATGACTTGCGAGTATTTTGACTACTTATTTGGCACGAGACAGCAAAAAATACAAGAAAAGATTCAGAATAATAAAAATATTTTGATTGGAGAATAAGGGATAGTTAGAATGGCTAATTCCGTCTTCTCCTTTCTAATTTGCTTTAATGGTGTGGATCTCTTCTAGAATAAAAGGAAATAAGCCATTTGGGTAACATGTTTGAATTAGTTATTTTACTTATAATAAATATTAATGATATCTTTATTTTTTATTTTATCTAATTAGAATGACTTATTCTAAGTAGAACTAGAATAAAATTCTTCAAGCAAAATGAGCCTTGCTCCGATATAAGCAATTCGGAACTACTTATAGTAGAATAAGTAATCTAATTATCAAATCAGACCTAAAGATCTATCAAAATTAAAATTTAAAAAATCTCATTCCTATGACTTGCATACCTGTTGCGTCCGGTTGAGACGAGGAGCTGGCGTCCACGGCTGGTTAGTGGACTTTTTTTTAACGGCTGGACCTCATTGGATCTGCCCCACGGACACATGGATTGGACGGTGAGCTATGAAGGCCCAGTGTAGTCTGTGTTTCACGAGGCAGAGGAAAATTTTAAATCCGATAAGACGTGTTCACCACATAAAGCGTCCTCTAATCTCACATCTGTGGATGGGTCAAGCTTGACTCATGTCTACTTAAAATTAAGGGATTTTTGCACTTATACTCCTGTAAACTTTCATATTTGTAGATATGCCCCTGACTCCCACATATTGTTGCAAATACCTATGGTATCTTTAAAAAAAATGCAGTTGTATCCCTCGGTCAAAATACCGTGGGTTTCAACGAACATGCCAAAAAAGATTCCGTAAATTTCAATAAATTTAGGAGTACATATGTAAAATTTTAGTGAGATCAAAAGTATATATGTTTACTAGTGAAATTAGGCAAAATGCTTCTGTTTGATTTCGTGCCATTTTGATAGAGGGATATCACTGTAAACTTTCTCAAGATTTTAGGAGTATGTATAACAATATTTGGGAGTTAAGGGTATACAGATAAATATGGTGGTTTACAAGGGATATGTATACAAAATTTTCTAAAATTACATTGTAATCTTCATCATATATATATATTATACAAGAAGGTTTCTTCATATAGAACGAAATGTGAAGAAATATGACAGCAAAAATTCCATCTCTAGATGAGTGGAGCTCTCAACTCAGTTCGAACAGATACCAACCACATTTGACTCACCTCAAAGTATCTTCAACCATTTTTTATCGTATTCTTCACCATGTCAACAATCGTTTGATTACCGAGGGTTTATTTAATCTGACATACTACGAAACAGTAATTTTATATGCCATGTGGATGTGACATTTTCCAGTATTTTACTTCAAATCAAGCAGCCCTTATGATAAACTCAAACCATTTTATCTTTTCCGTTTTCTTTTTCGCTTTTTTTTTTTTCACAAATGGGGTATGCTTACATCTTGTGTATGGAAAATTTTAATTCTCAACGGCCTCCTCCCCTCCTATTTTTAACGACCGCTGGCGGGATATGGCTGCCGGAGAGGGCGCAGCACGCACGTGCGGAAGATTCCCGGTTTCGTCTTACCCGCACGTGCTGCGCGACTCGCAGAGCCCCACATGTGCGGGGAGCAGCAACCCCTCGATTGCCCGGCGGGGTCCACATAAAAACCGCGACAAATTCCCCTTAACTTAAACGCTGCAGGCCGTCTGATCTCCATCGGACGATCAGATGGCGGAGCTGGCCGTGGTTCCGCCCTACGATTAGGCGAATTATTGGCCGCTAACTTATTTAATATGAAACATTCGGAACGCGCATCGAGAGATGCGGCCGCCCGGCAAACTGTCGATGGTGATCATAACGCGGAATGACGATTTTTACATTTGTACACTTGGACTCTTCATATTTATGTTTGTATCCTTTTAGACTTTTTAGTCTCACGGTCCCCTGACCGAAGAAAAGCATACAGAGAACCTCATCGGCCAGTACCCCGCGCTTCTCCGATCACCCAAAAACCCTAATGGTGCCGTCCGTGGTGTCGCGACCACAGGGGTTCGCCCGACTCCGGCGACGATCGGAGGGCGGGAAGACCCTATTGCCCGCAACGATCTGCCGGATTAACTTGCTGCAGCGATCTCCTTGTCACAGTCATGGTCTTGTGGAGATCTACCACAGTACGCTCTGCAGTCCCAGATGCCGATCGATGATGGCGGAAGTGAGCGCCTTGGGTAAAATTTCCTCCCCCGACTTCCTCACACCACTATTTGCTCCGCGAGCAACCACATTTCACCATCTTGATCGAAACAAGCTCCGCAGCAGCCACCTTCTTCGAATCCCTCCACCTCACGAAAGCTGCTTGCAGATGGAGGCCTGGGGGTTTGGAGTTTCCCTGGCTCTGCACCATCTTCCTCCCCACATCGTCTCACCGCCCCTGCCCTGTGGCTTGCGCCGGAGAACGCGGCGCGGACTTGCTTTGGCGGCGTGTTTCTGTTGCCCGAACGTAATGGGACCGTCAAAACCGGTGCAAATGGATAAATTCTTAAGATATCCCGACAAAAATGCAAATGGAAAACGGTACAAGGGTATACGTGAAAAATCCCCATGCGGGCGTAAAAAAATGCGCGGGTGGCCGGTGGTGGGGTGGGGCTGCGACACCCCCGGTCCGAAGAGGTCCCCACCATCGCTTTGTGGGCCCCTCCCTGTTGCATCGTCAACGGCCGTCTTTCCAGCGGGGTCGTCGGCCAAATACCCACATCCAAATCTCATATCCCGGTGATGTGCTCCCCACTCCCACCTAAATTTATCATTTTTCCACTTGGTTTGATCCATCCTCCCTTCCTCCACCCATCCCCAATCATCATCTCATCACTCTACTTCACAATCCGCGAGCACCCACCCCCAAAAAAATGGTTCTTGGGCGTTCATGTTATGCGATTTCTCGGGTTTGTTTAATCCTTCGTCCTGTTGCAAGATACCAGCTTTACGGGTTCCCGTTGGGTGTGCATGTGGGGTGAGCAATGATTGCGATGTGTGCGCGGTCCGGGGGTTCTTCTTCTGCTTCTGCCGCCTTATTCTCTGATCAATTCGTCTGAATCTGCGAATCGGGCGGATGCCCGCGAGCACCTGCTGCTGCTGCCGTTGTTGGGTTCTGGAGGAGATGTGTGTTGCTTGGGCCTGCCGCTATGCAGATTGGTGCTTTGATGCTCCAATGGATCTTTGAGCCGCCGGTTAATGCCCCGAGGTGGATTCGCGCGTTGGATTTTAGATAGGGAGAGAGGAGGTACGCTATCTCAAAAAATTATATTGCAGACTGTTCCTTTTTTTTTTCTTTTTTTTTTTGCTGGTTGTTTCGGTTTAATCTGGTTGTCGAAGGCAAAATATGCAGATGGGCAGATGCCCGTCTGTTGGTAGACGAGTCTTAATTTTCCCTGTTTGGCGTGTTTGGGAGCTACAGGAGCTATGATGCTTTTGTTTTGCAAAATGTTTTTGGTCTGTTTACGGTTGGGGGAAAAGGTTTGAAGGCCATGTGCGTTGTCATTTTGTTCTTGGTCCTTTCCTATTTTTTTCCCTTCCGGTGGAGGCCACGACGCTGGTTTCTTTTTTGTCGAGTTCGCGTTTGTGAGCCATTTAAATTCCGGAAGTGGTGAGCACTTGTGACCACCTTTTTACCTTCTGCCTTTTCGCCCTTTCTTGTTCCTTTCTTCCCTTTTTCTTTTTCTTTCGATGGAGCTCATGGTAGATGACTTGATGGGGAGTACTGTGGAGGGGGCGAAGGAAGAAGGAAAAGGTGGTTTTGATGCCCTGTTTCTCTTATCAAACATCATGGTCGGTTTTGTTGGGGTTTCGTCGATAGGTGGATCCTCGTTGATCAGCTGATCGAAAGACTTCCACTTTAAGGTCACATACACCACCATTAGGGGATTTCTCTTTATTTGGATGAATGTCGTGATCTTCGACCATGGCTAAGTGGAATGTGTTGTTCTGGTTTGCAGAGAGGGTATCCAGATCCTGGTCTCAGGTAGAAGAGAGTTTAGGAAGATATTCCTGCCAAGTGCTTGCTGAAGGATGGAGTCGCCTATGGGGCAACAGAACGTCCGCAGGAAGAAGATGACAAAGCAGCTCACGGGGAAACGGGATGACACTCCTCTGCATTCAGCTGCAAGGTCAGGCAATCTAGGTGTTGTAAAGGAGATCCTCACAGAGACCAAGGAGGAGGACCTGAAGGATTTGCTGTCTAAACAGAACCAATCAGGGGAAACTGCTCTGTATGTTGCCTCTGAATATGGTTATGTTGACGTGGTGAGCGAGATGATAAAGCATTATGATGTTGCATTAGCTGGAATAAAGGCTAGGAATGGCTATGATGCGTTGCATATTGCAGCCAAGCAAGGCGATGCAGGTAATCGGTTCCTTCCTAACATGTTTTTTTAATTTTCACGCATCCTTTTGTGTAAGAACTTGATCTATGTCTCATGAAAAGTTTTGTACTCCGTCTCATGAAAAGTTTTGTACTCTTTTTTGCAAAATTCAACCATCCATATTCTGCAGGTTTTCTTTCATATAAGTCTGAGAATGTCTTGAAACTTCCAAAGCTCACCCATCCTCCAAAACCAGGGCCTCACCATGCTCCTTCCTTATGACTTCTATTTTTACTTGTTTCCCCTGTATGTCTAAATTATTTCTCACATCATTAAGTTTCCACAAGATTGAAATTATTTTTATTTGCACAGTTATGGAGCCCAAAGGTATAAAAATGAAAAAACATGGCATTTTTTGTGTCGTATTTAGTCAGATAAGTGTGCACACGAGCTTTCCTTTGATTTTAACAGATACTTCCTGTTGGATGAGAGCCAATATTTTTCACTACAGTAATTTGCCGATCAGTTTTCAAATTATATCACTTACCTAACTAGGATCTATGCGGCTATGCCTCTGTGGAAGCTGAAAAGTTGAGAAACAATCATGTGAATCATACCTCATGCATAAAAATCCTTTAACCTAGAATATCAGCCTGATTCTATTGTTGATTTAAATTGTTTATATCTGTATGTTTATTTGGGTATTTGTAATGTTTATTTCAAAATATGTAACTGTGTGAATAATATTTCACAAGACATGTAAATTTTTCTCTGACAGCCGATCAGGCTATGTCATGGCCAACTTGCTGTCCTTCTTTTAGTGGTTGAGCAACTCAAGCTGAAATGATGAATTAGAGCAGAAAAGCAGGCATAATTGTTCACTTAGAGTGGCCACTAAATTTATCCTCTATGTCAGACTCGTTTGTTGTTTCTCAGTAGCATGAGACTATCCCCAGTAACCATTCTGATAGATTGTCATATCTTGCACAGATATCCTGAAGATTTTATTAGAAGCACTTCCAGAACTCTCCATGACTGTTGATTTATCAAACACTACAGCATTACACACTGCTGCAACACAAGGTCATATTGATGTTGTGAATCTCCTACTCGATGCTGACGCAAATTTGGCAAAGATAGCAAGAAGCAACGGAAAAACAGCTTTGCATTCTGCTGCAAGGAATGGCCATTTGGAGGTTCTAAGAGCACTTTTAAGCAAGGATCCTAGAATAGCTACCAGAACTGACAAAAAGGGCCAAACAGCTCTTCATATGGCTGTCAAGGGACAAAACATAGACGTGGTGGAGGAGCTTCTCAAGTGTGAACCCTTACTGATCAACCTGGTGGATAACAAAGGGAACACAGCATTACACATAGCGACAAGGAAAGGTCGTGCTCCGGTATGGTCCTTGTTATTCCTTCTCATTTGGTTTTCTCTTTTTCCTATTTATAAAATTGATACTGCATTGTCCTTTTGTTTGACACATTATGTTATTGGCATAGCACATGGGAATTATTCCCTCTGTGGCTAAGCACATGGAACTTGAACACGCAGAAATATAGAAACAAGCATACAATGTTTATCAGCTATATAAATTTGCTAATTTGCACTTGTATCAGCTGCATAGTTGTTTAACTGTAAGATTCCAGCCAACAGATTTCCTTTTTGGTGTTTACTGAACATTTCCTCTTTTTGGAAAATTGGAAGTTCATTAGAAGTATTGCAATTTCAAACTTTCCACGAAGGAGTTTATTCAATCTATTTCTGGTAACTAAAGAAGACTGCATAATTATGATTTGATGTCCTGGGTGCTTAAATTTTGACGGAACTAGAATTTGAGCATCCCATGGTCATATCTATTTGGATAAATTGTCTAATATAAGGACTATGCTGACAGTTTCCCGATACTAAAACTTGATCTATGCACATGGTGGATATGCACTATTGGTGCATTTTATCATCATCGCATGCCAGAGAACAGTGCCAGGGTTATATGCATAAGAAGATTCATGTGTAAGGCAAAGTGAATCGTCAATGTAGCCAGATAGGAAAGACAACATTAATGACACAGAGAACCGCTTTAGGATACGGTGGTAAGTGTTCAACTGAAACTTTTTCAAGATCAGAATGGGCATTTATGAGTAAGGTGCCTCTCTTTTGACTTTCTCCTTGAAGCACGGCAAAAATTAGTGGACGACCCACCAAGACCAGACTGAAAGTGACAGTAGAATGCAATCAGATCGAAGATTTGATAAACACTGGATAAGCCTTAAATGGTGAATATTATGCAAAGTGTCTTCTGCATATATAGACAAATGAAGGTTCTTATTATGGTAACAACAGATTAATTTTCTAGCATTGTGTTGTAAACATGAAGATTTTGACTAGCAATAACATTTCAAGTACATCAGCATTTTTTACTGTCCTATGTTAAACTTCTATATGGGTTTACCTGAAATTTTGGGATGTCCTACCTGCACTTGATGTTTCGCTTGACTGGGATTCTCTCCTTTCTTTTTTCATCTCATGTGGCTCTCTCTATTCATCAAATATCGTAACCACGATGCTAATATCTACATAAGATTCATAAAGCCATGGAAGATTCAGTTCATTCTGCTCTCTATGAGCTTACTTAATGTTTTAGGTTGTTTGGCAGCCTTCCATCCAGAATCACGTTTCAGTTTGCTCATCTTTGGAGCAGCCACCTATTCCACCCCCTCGGGTAGCATGCAGTGGTGAAAGCCAGTAATGAACATTTCTAAAGGATTTTTGGTGATCTTTACCAGCAACTCAATTTTAGAGCTTCCAAAAGGTTCCAAGCTACGCATGCGGATGGCTTTATTGGATATGGGGCCATGTGTCTTCTTGGCAGATGTGGACCCAAAAGTAAGTTGCAGCCATTGCCTGGCTAGCAATGGCGCTTCTTGATGGGAGGCTACACCAAACAGGCACCTCATATCATCTTTTGCACGAAACTTTAGGTTTTTAACAATGACTTTACAGAGGCCTTATTTAAAATGGTTGTTCTATAGAATTTGTGTTTTCTCCTGAGCTTGCATTTTTTATCTGGAGTGTACAACATTTTAGTGGCAATAACTTCTTTCCCATACATATAATCCAATTAAGATAAATTCGCACATTATCATTTGCATACTACACCCGTATAACATGTTTAATCATGATTCCCTGCTGAATTGTTTGAAGAACCAGATGTTGCCTTGATTTAATAAATGCTTGTTTCCGTTATAGTAGCTTTTGCCAACTTCAATGTTTTCAACCCAGGGCTAGTAAATAAGTGTAATGCCCTTACAGGTTTGCAAACCTGGTGATGACTGCATAAATATCTTTTGTAGAAGTTTTTAACGGTCATAATGAACATTTTCAAGGACGTCATTCCACTAACATTTTCAAGGACGTCATTCCACTATGTATTTGTATTGTTGTTCAAACCTAGAGGGGAAAAACATGGTTATTTTTCTTCTCTTTTTTGTGGGGAGGGATTGCCCTCGATCTCCTAGTGGCCCCTTGCCGTAATGGTCTAAGTTTGACATTCGTGTGCTTTGACCTCTTGTGGGGCCAATGATACTAGCAGTTCTCATGTCCGATGTCAGGGGATTAATGCTTATATTTGGTAGAACATTCAAGGATTCTCACATCTTCTATGAAAGGTGCTCACATCCTATGCCTTAGTCTGTGAAATTTCAGAATTTTCCATTGTTGATTGATAGAGAATGCTGTGTTTGATTCAAACTTATGTCTTATGTCTAGTAACATTGCATGGGACATATTGCAGAACTTATGTCAGGAACATATTCAAGATGGTCCACCTTGATCTAACATTCTCGAGACTTGCATCTTGTAGTCCATTTGCTTGAGTGGGGATCATGAAATTGTATTACGGCCTTGCCATTGTTCATTATCATTTAGTCATGACTTGTGATCACTGCTTTTATGCAATTTTGCGTTAGTGGAGCCACAACATTGAACATGTTTATGTTTGCTTGCTTGCAGATTGTGAAGAAGTTGTTAGACCTCAATGAGACAGACTTTAAAATCATTAATAGATCAGGAGAGACAGCCCTCGACACTGCTGAGAAGACGGGGCACTCAGACATCGCAGCAATGTTGCTTGAACACGGTGTCCAGACTGCTAGGACAATCAAGGCTCCCAACCCCGCCCGAGAGTTAAAGCAAACTGTCAGTGACATAAAGCATGAGGTCCACTCCCAGCTCGAGCACACCTACCAGACAAGAAAGCGCGTGCAGGTGATTGCCAAACGGATCAACAAGCTCCATACTGAAGGTCTTAACAATGCAATCAACTCCACCACTGTCGTCGCTGTCCTGATTGCCACCGTCGCATTTGCCGCTATCTTCACCGTACCCGGCCAATACGCTGGCGGCCAGAACGACATCCCTCCAGGGGCATCAGCAGGTGAAGCCAACATCGCAGACAAGACGGCATTCATGATCTTCTTCGTTTTTGACTCCGTGTCCCTCTTCATATCCCTAGCTGTAGTGGTGGTGCAGACATCAGTGGTGGTCATTGAGAGGAAGGCGAAGAAACGGATGATGGCCATCATAAACAAGCTAATGTGGTTGGCCTGTGTGTTCATATCGGTGTCCTTCTTGGCTCTCTCCTTCGTCGTTGTGGGCCCAAAGGAGAGGTGGTTGGCGATCGCAGTAACTATTATAGGGACAACCATATTGGCAACCACACTGGGAACTATGTGCTACTGGGTGATCGCCCACAGGATGGAGGCAAGGAAGCTGAGGAGCCTACGACGGTCATCTCTTAGCCGGTCACGGTCGTGGTCCATCTCTGGGGTGTCAGATTCAGAGCTGCTGAACAACGAGTACAAGAAGATGTATGCCATATGAGGGAGTGGGGTCTTGTGCCAGCATTTTTTCCTTACTTCTTATGGCAGGGGGCACTTATTCTTCTTACATGTACTCCTACTCATCTGTGTATGATAATGTTATCAATTCCAAGCATTAACCATAAACAACAACAGTCTCACTTGTTTCCTCTACCATAAGCCATTTTCCTAAGATGTTTTCCCGAACAACATTTCCTTAGGTGCAGAAAATCTCTGCGTCGGTGAAGAACTACGTCTAGGTAATAGAAGAGTGACACAATTCTAATAACTTTGTGTGTTCCCTTATTGTTGATTGTTGATAGAGGATTGTAGCACTCTTCTATTAACATGAACAATCAACTTGGAGAGAAATTTGAATCAGTCTCAAATGGGTTTGTTGCTTACCAAAATGAATTGATTTTCCTATTTGACTCTATATTTTACCTTTTTATAAAGCTTTACTAATCAACATTACGTTATGTATATTTTTCATCAAGATACAATGTATAATAGCAAATTTTGCAACTTGATTATTATATATGAATTTTACTTAAGGTCGAGGGTATTTCAAAATTAAAGGCCAGACTGTTGTAGTATCAAGAATTCCACTATGTTTGTACATGATCCCACATGTTCATAGAAAATCAATGTAGAATTAGTGGAGTTGGAGTTGAAGGTCCCCGAAGATAGACAATCTTTGAATGGCCATATTCAACTGTTGAGTATAATAATAACAAAAATAAAATATTACGTTTGGGGGGGTGGGGGGTGAAGGAGAGGACTGCCAGCAAACGTGTTGGGTTTCTGGGGTTGACCAATTAGTCCACAGCTATAAGGTTTTTAAAGCCACTCTCGCCACTTAGGATGTTTTGACCAACTTTTAGTTAGAAGCTACTTTTGGCTTCCATTTTTCACAAGGAAGAAGTTGAAACGAGTGGTTATCATTACTCTTAGTTAGTTACAAAAGCCAATCTTTTCCTAACAAAAACACTTTTTGCCAATCTTGGAAGCTCCACGAGGTTTGGGAACCTTTTAGAATAACATAATAATAAATTTGACTCTAAGGTTAGGTCTCAACAAACGTTATAGATTTGTGCTTCGGTTAAGTGTGTAGAAGGGGTTAGGCACCTACACACCTCTAAGATTGATCTCTACTAATCTAATCAACTTTCTAATAAAACAAATATTATCAACTAGTGATAAGATCCCTTTTGTAAAGACACCAACTTACGAACACAACGAACCTTATCAACTTGTAATAATATCTCTTTTGTAGGAGGGGCACCAACTTGCTACCAAAGTGAACATTACCGACGGTGATAAGATCTATTTATGAAGGGTTTGAAGAAAAAGAAAAGATAATCAAGAGAGGAAAAAAAAAAAAAAGATTATGTCGCTAACTTCCACCAACTATCTCATGCTTCATTAGTATTTGGATGGGTTAGAACTTGGATTCTATGACTTGGGCTAAGGTTTCTCTTCCTCTTAGATTTCTGAAGCTTGCAAAAGGAGGTCTCATTACTCTTTTCCTAACTTAGATAAATGAGTGGGATCGGATGTTCTATGTATAAGTAGATAGATAGCATAGTAATCTTGATGAAGTAACAACACAAGTTTCAATCAAGAAAAATCAATAGACGAGAATGGTTAATGTGATTTAGATGAGACATATCATTGGTTCTTAAAAAATGTGAAAGATGAACCTAAAAGGAAGGACATGTAGGTATGTTGAACTTTTGACTTGAATGAAAAGGGATGTGATATGTCATTAGTTCTTAAAAAAAAAGTGAAGAAAGAGCCCAAAGAGAAAGACATGTAGGTATGTTTAACTTTTGACTTAGATGAAAGAGAATGTGACATTTCATTAGTTTTTTAAAAGAAGTGAAGGAAGAGTCTAAAGAGAAAGACATATAGGCATATTTAACTTTTGACTTAGATGAAAGAGGATGTGACATTTCATTGGTTCTTTAAAAGAAGTGAAGGAATAGTCCAAAGAGAAAGACATATACGCATGTTTAACTTTTGACTTAAATGAAAGAGGATGTGTCATTTCATTGGTTCTTTAAAAGAAGTGAAGGAAGAGTCCAACATATCACATGTTTCATTTTGTCATGATTTGTTTTAAATAAGCCATTGGACTATAGGATTATTGGGCTATTGGGCTACGGTTGGACTATAGAGTCATTAGGCTACAATTGAGCCATAAGGCTATTAGGCTATTATAAGCCATTAGGCCATGGTGGATAGAATAGTTTACTTGGATATGTTGTGCTCTTTGCATTTGGGCTCTTTGAATGGGCTTGCGTGTCTTAGATATGTCTATATAGAATTTATATTGGACTCTTTCTAAATGGATGTCTATTGGGTCTTCAATCTATGTCCATCCAAAATAAAGTGTCTACAACTTATTAACTTTAAATATAGAGTTTATTTTAACTGCAATTACAAATGGTTTCTACCACTTAATTTTAAGCTTCTCCTCTAATCGATTATTTGGGCCTTAGTCAATTTTGAATTCTCTTCCTTTATGAACTTTCTATATTATAGGAAATTATTTACCAATTTAATTGATTAAAATTCAATCTAATCAACCTAATTAAACTAATATGACTGCCTAAGATATGAGATATTACAAGAATAATCTCCTGCTAAGGATCAATATTAGTTTAAATGTCAATATGTGTACTCTATCCACTAGAGAGATGTTGTAAGTATTTCTGATCGAGAAAAAAAGGAAGTCATTAAGTTAAGTTAATGAACTTCCTTAATGATTAAGATGCTATCTCAATTATTTAATATAATCTTATGCTCTAGTATTCTCAAGGTTAGGACATCCTTGCACCTTGTATATAATGTTGAGAAAAAAAAAAAATCAAAGAGATCTTGTATTATTCAACTTGACATGAAGAGATATTTCATAAATTTAAACAACGTATCAATCATGAGCAACTAACTGAATCTAGTCTACTCTCAAATTGTGATAAAAAGAATAAACCTTCCATTATAACATAGGGTAGATGGAATTCAATTAGTGATATCATCTCCTATACTAATAAATTTATTTATCCCTTAGAAGTATCAAGAAAACCTTTAAAAGATTCATATCAAGTAGAAGTAAATAAGATTTTTATTTCTTAAAATCTTCTACTCACACCTCATATAAAAGAAGATAATGTGTCAATTTGACAAAGGATGAAATTGACTAAGTTTGACCTACTCTTACTTATAGAGGATATACATTTGTTATTTAGTATAGGGATTTTTGCAAATAACCCCCTACATAATGTCGTATTTGTAGATAACCTCCTATATGATTCGTATTTTCATATAACTCTCTTAACTATGGTATTATTTGCATATAACACCCACAACTATATAGGTTTACTTTGAATTTCACTTAAATTAAAATATTATTATTTACATAGAATATGTGAAAGTTATTAAAGAAAATATTAATAATATCTACAATTGAAGTATATACATCCCACAAGAAAATTCACATAACATCTATTCATAAGCTTGTTCTAAATAATTAACATAAAAAAAAATATTTTTATGTGGAGTAAAAATATTTTAACTCAAGTGAAATTCAAAATAAATCACATAGTTAAGGGGGTTATATACAAATACCACCAAAGTCAAGAGTGTTATACACAAATATGAATCATGCAGGGGATTATCTATAAATATGGAATTTTTTAGGGGGTTATTTGCAAAAATCCCTTTAGTTTAAGTAATTGAAGTGCCACATAGTAAACTTTTAGGTCACATTTGGAAATTGGGAGAAAAAGGGGCTTTTGTGTGTTGCGCTTTTTGGGTCAATGGGTTCTACATAAATTATTAGGATCGCTCAAAATTTTTCAAAAGCTCCCTTTTACTAGCTTTTTCTCCCTCTTCTTTCTTTTCATCTTTGTGTCTATCTCTCTCTACTTTGTGGAGGGGAGATTTTGCCTAGACTTTGGTGAAAATGCAAATTAAATACACTTGTCCTCCTTTTGTCTCCCTCTTGCTTCCTCCTAATGATTTGAAGCAAAGTTTTACTAATATTTTAAGATGTTTACTTTAAGTATCCTTTAATTTCAACTGGGTCATATTACTGATATTTTAATTTCAACTAGGTCTTATTATTGATGTTTATAATATTAAATCAAAATAAATCAAATCAAATAAGAGTCAATATACTCTTTTTTTTACTTTAAACCAAAAATTTCAAATTGGAGTTATCTATATTACAATAGAAATTAAGGTTATTATAGAAATTTATACTTAAATACCTATTCAAAATGTTTTATAATTACACATATTCAATATTTTTTTTATTACAAGTAAAGTCAAAAATGACTTCTAACAAAAAATTTTACCAAAGGAGGTTTTAACCCAGTTATTTTTAGGAGATGACATAATGTTTTGGAAGTTATATACATAGCTTTTGGTTATTTTTGACTTTTAATCAGAAGATATGAATAAAAGTTATCATATTAGATAAAATTGAGATTATTAAGAAAGGTTTGACTTATGTAACTATATAAAATCAGCTAAGTCTCTCCTACTCGTCATTTTTTTCTCTTTGAAAAAATAAGTCAAAAGTAACTTTCAATTCAAAGTCTCATTTATGCATCAAATAAAATATATCATATAGTAATAAGATTATTCTTAATGCAATTCCTATCCTTAATAAACAAAGGACTATAAACAATGTCAAAGCTACTTTACATTTACTAACAATTTTATCATCCAATGCTTTATTTTGTATCATGACAATGACTATTTAAGGCCTATCGTCTTTTCTTCAAAATAATTGCACATATAAAACTTAGAAATATCTCCCATTTGACAACATTTGATAGTCTATATGGGTTGAATTCCAATGATTGCAATCTTATATGTGTTTTCAAATGCTTGATATTTTTCTTACTTTTAAGAAAAGTTAGAATCTAGAGAGAGGGAAGAAAAGAGAGATAGGCACAATACCTTAATAGGGGAGAGAAAAGTCAAAAGTTGAAAAATGTTAAGTTTAGAAAAATGAAATTGATTCTAATTATTAGTTTATAAGGAACAGAACAAAATGCCCATTACTTTTTTATACCTTAAGCAAAAAGGATGGACATATTGGTAAATAGTATTTTATATTCCACTTTTTACTTTTAACCATCTAAATGAGATTTTTCAACTCCAACAATTAGCAACCAAAATCTCTCTCTATCCAATGATTGATTTGAAAGCTGATTTTGAGAAAAATCTACTTTGCAATTCTTTCCTAAATAACACCTCAAACTACCGACTGAGCCTAGCTCAGTGGTATTGGGTAGTTTTAGAGGGATAGGATGGAGAGCACCTAGGTTTGAACTTGGTTGGGGTGCTCTTTCTTAATTTGTGTGAATGTGCCCTACCATTATGGTATGGACCTAAAAAAAACACACCTCAAACTACGTTAATTACAACTTAAGATTTGAGAAGATATAAATATACTTCTAAATAGAAGTTTTGATAAACATAATTTTAATTTGAGATTTCTCATCTTGAATTTTAATCTAAACTAATCTAACAACATTCCAATCCAATTCTTGGGTAGTTAAATTAATTTTAAATTGAACTTAGCTTAATTATGTATAATTACAACTCCTATATGAGTTTAGGGTTCAAGTATTTCCCCTCCCCTCGATAGTGCCATTCTCTACACTTACGTTAATCACAATATTTATGTCTTTTGTAAAAATTAGTTCCAGTCTTACATTCACCCTTTTTACTCTTGTAATTTACTCTTCATAAATTATTTTTTACGTGACATTTTCTTTTTCATCCAATTTATTGATATGACATCTTCAAAAGTGAAGCTCATTCCCTTATACAACAATAACAACAATACATATAATATATTTCATTATATTGAACTTTTGAAATATATCACATATCATATTTTATTAATTTTATTAAGTAATCCAATAAAATTAAAAGTAATATTCTGCATATTAATTAATTAAGTAGTGTTTTTCTGTATATTATTATTTTATGAAGAGTATGAAATAAATATTACTAAAATAATTTATTTTGATATTTTAATTTTATAATATAGATAAAAATTGAGTCTTGTTTGGCACTATTATCCAATCTTAAATATAGAATGGCATGCGATTGTGCAAAAATAAAAATAAATTTAATAAACTTTTAGTACTTCAAACTTGGTGACTATTTGAACTTACCTTTGTACTATCTCATTACCAATCTTATGGATGTTCTAAAAAAAGAGTCAACACATCTATCAATTAAAGTATTTTGAAAATGCATTTTTGATACAACCCAAAGATCTGTAGGAAAGAATCGTAGAAGAAGAAAGGAAGAAGTTAAAGAAGAAGAAGAAGTACATAAACACACCAGGAAATGATTTGTTCAATTAGAAAACTCAACAATGTACTAGAAGTCAATTGCTTTCTACGCTGTGACAACGCTCCTTTATATAGAGAGTAAAAAAAGAAGAAAATTATTAAACATATGAAAAAAACTTATCATGACTAGACAGATTAAAAAAAAAAGTTGGGTACGAAAATAGCCGTAACAATAGCGGCAGTCATGTGCATACATCTCCTCGCATCCTTTTTGAAATGGGATCATAATAGTCGTTTTGATATTCAAGTGCAAAAATTATGGTCGTTTTAGTGTAGGATATGTAAATTCCTTCTCAAAATATGTTTGTCATATTTTTGTGCTGATCTTGGTACTCCGACCACTCGATCGTTGTCCAGCTCACGTCAATTTAATATTCTAAGCCCACCTATAGGCTTATCTGATGAATTTTTAATAGTGTTATGTTTATCATTAAAAAAATGTTAGGATTTTTTTATTATTTTAATCATAATTTAATAAATATTCAAATATTTAATCATATTTTAAAAATATTTGCAAACCTAGTCACGTAACACTGTCGGGCGCCTTGGGCGCGACACGCATCCACTGGATGTACCTCTAGGCATGTGGTGGGCACGGTGAAATGTGGGGGTTGGTAACGCCAACTCCAAATCGGCTTTCATGAACCCGATTAAAAGTCGACCTTGCCAAGAGCAAATAAAAGTCGGCCTTACCAAGACCAAATAAAAGTCAACCTTGGCAAGACTGACCCATTCAAGTCCCTATCCAAAAACCTTACCCTCCAAGTGCGGCCAACCTTGACCCCATGCAGTGTCGTACAAAGTCCCACCCTTCTCCCTTGCTGAAGGGACTGCCACCCTCTTTCTTGTTCCCCTCTTCCTGGAGCTCGTAATAGTTGCAGCCACCCAGCACTCTCCCTATCTCCGTCCTCTCTCACGCATCCTCAGCCAAAAGTATATGTAGGCGCCCTTTCTCAGCAACAACATCTCTTCTCTCTTCGTACTCTCTCTCCTAATCACCACAGTAGCAACAAGGGCTCTAGGTTTGCCTCTTCCTTACAGCAACATGATTTCCTTGTTAAATGTGGTTATGGTGTTGGTGTGTTAACTTGGTTTTAATTTTTAAACATTTTAATAGATTGTTTTGATCTTGTCTTCCATGTTTGATCACTTAATTAAAAAAATAGGCTAAAGTACTAAATTTTCCCTTGCACGTTGTGAGTGAAGGCATGTTGTGGTGCAACAAATGGCTTTGTTCTCTTCAAAAAAATATTTTTTTCTTCAAAATAAGTGTTTGCCCACTGCCAAACATGCTGTAGAGCAACAAACATTCACATATAATGTCGTGAGTGCCAAGCTCACTTGATCCCAAACGACATGTCAAACCAGCTATTCAATCACATTTCCTCGCACTACTTTGGGAAAGAGGGTCGTATCGTGTATTTTGTCCATTCTTCGGATTTATATTAGAGTAAATACCAAAAATCTTAATTAAAAAGGTGTTCGAGCTATATTTTTGAGACTGTCAATGTTAAACTAAAATCATAAATTGTAATTTTCCTCTCTTGTAAAAGTAGAAACTCTCTCTTTTCCCCTCCCTCCCTCCGATCCCTCTATTATGTGTGTGTTGTTGTGGGGTTTAAGAACAGCTTGCTACAGCTTGTATAGGTAGGCGCAATGATCACATGTTCTCGCCTTCATCCCACTTAAACTAAGCCAGTAGAGTTTAACACCCTGTTTGGATGGAACTTAAGAAAACATGAATAGGTTTACTATAAACTGGTTTATCATAAACCCATTTATCATAAACGTGTTTCTCTAGACTTGCGTTTGATTGTTTTACATAAACTTAAATAAGTTTATGGTAAATCTGAGAGAGGCTCCAGTGTAAATCAACTCCTAGTAGGCTTATAGAAAACACGTTTATGGGACTATTTTGAGTTTATGGTAAACTCATGTGAGTTTATGATAAACTTGTTTTTGTGTGGGAGACCTTCTTGCCTTCATCCCATTAAAAAATTGTGTTTCACTTCTATTTTTTTATGTGTGTGATCTATACTATAATAGTAAAAACTAGAACAAAGTTCATGCTCTCTCTCTCTCTATATATATATGTATGTGTGTGTGTGTGTGTGTGTGTGTGTGTGTGTGTTTGTTTGTTTAAGCATATTTATACTATGTATATAATAGATAATTTAAATATATTCATTATATAAGTTTATTAGTATAAATGAAGATCTTGAAACCGTGTTATTTAGTTCTTTGATATATAATGGACTTATCAAATACATGCAGATTATGGCTACTTCGATGGTGCCGTTAATATGCTATTATGATGACATACTTAATATGGAAGATCATAAACTTCGATATAAAGGAGGTAGGATACACTTCTTACGTTTGAGTAAGTCTATCACTTTTGTTGAATTAATGAGAAAATTATATGTGTTGACAAAGTATGATAAAGAGCATACTAGAATTATTGTCATTTGTAAATTTTCAACTTTTGTGAGTGAATATATTAGTTTGAAGATAGAGGATGATGAGACAGTTGCAACGGTGCTCGACCTCTATCCTTCACATGCATGTAGTGTTGAGCTTTATTTGGAGAAGGAAGAGATACATATCACTATTGCTCATCCACATGAGAATGTTAGAATTTTCACACGTATTCTCAATGATGATAATGATTCCACTGGATTTCTTTCGATAAGTGGAAATGAACGACAAAATGAAGGGCATGGTTTCACGACAGACTATCATACATAGTGAGTTATGATACTGAGTTATCTTAAGTGATTCATGAGTTAGTTAATTATGATAATGTATGTTCTTTAATCAAAGGTATGAAAGTGTGATTCCTGAGGGGACAGAAGTAATGACGTCACAATATCCTTATACTTAACAACTCATGCGCTAGTTACTTTTCTTAGTAAAAGTTCATCACATTACTACTCATCATGGTAATATGTCTAAACTTATGTTTTTTTAGTTTGAATGTCAATGCCATATAGATATTAAAGTACATTTCTATATAGGCATCATAATGAACAAATGACTCATGATGTGACATCAAGCAATTATATGACTTCGCAATATCCTGATATTCCAACAACTCAGGGCCATTGATTTTTTACAGTGGAAGTTTATCACATTACTACACACCGTGGTAATATGTCTAAACTTGTGTATTGACTTCAAATATTAAGATCCTATGTATATTAATAAATTTTTACATGTAGGCACCCTAATGAGAAAATTACCAACTGTGCTACAACATCAAGTAGTCATGCGCTTGAGGAGGATGAGGATGATGATGATGATGTAGATGAAGGAAATGAAGATCACAGGATCAACAATATAATAAAGAGATGGATGAACACGATAATGAAGATGAAGAAAATCTAGTTGATATTGATGTGGCTAATAACACCTACATAGAACCTACACATGAGTTAGACGTTGGTGTAATTGTAGACTCTTATATGCCTCCACATGTATTTGAGCAAGAACTTCCAAATGAATATACCTCTGATGAATGAGTTGATTCTCAAGTGATTGCTAATGTACATTCAAATTGTGTAGATATTGAGAATTCAAATCCAACAAGCATTGATATTTGCACTTCAAAAGTTTTTTGTTAAACATAATGTCCAGTACAAGGTAACAAAGACTCATACAAAGATATTCACATCACATTGTATCGATGACACTTGTCTCTAAAGAGTGCACGCATCTATGGTGAAAGATCATACATATTAGAAAATCAAGAGACAAACAGGACCACAAAGATGTGTCAACCTAATATTGAACATGAACAATTGTCAGTGTGGTTCTCGATTTGTATGAAAAATTATCATGTCAATTGTGAGGACAAAGTTGACCGTTACTCCTGAAGAAATTATGAGGAGGATATTTGATGATTACCATGTTGAAATATCATATTACAAAGTATGAAGTACAAAATGTTTGGCATTGATCGAGATTTTTGGTAGTCGGGAAGCTTCATATGCTACATTACTTAGATATATGAATGCATTACAACTTGCAAATCCTGGAACAGCTAATGAATTCTCATATGCAGATGGTCCATGTGTTAGTATTTGGTGGTCTGAAAGTCAATCCAATACTATGTATCATTCAGTTTATTAATATAATGACATTAATTCATTGTGTGTAATTAATTCGATCTATAATTATCGTATCACGATGAAGTCCATGAACATGTGCAACAATCTTCGGATTATGATGAGATCATAATTACGGGACCAAAGACTTATAAACACATGTTCTTAATTATTCCTAATCGGAGGATGTTTGAGATGAACATCAAACATCCGGATAGACTAGTACATGTTTCTTCACCTCATATGATGAGGATGAATGATCCTATAAGTCACTTGTGTGGAGACACTATGCTGGACCTGTAGGTGCTTATTGGAGAATGAGTTCACTGAATTGATTCGACCTAGAATCGCTGGATGGTATATACCTCACTGTTAACCAGCTCGATTCTTTTGTCTCGGTTGCATAGATAATCCTTGGACCTGAGACACCAAAGATACCTTGATGGTACGTCTCTGAGCTTTGACTTTGACTAACGAATCCCTAACCATAGGTTATCAATAAGTCAAATGATCAGGTTCAGAGAAATCATCCGCTCTCGGTATTATGAGAGTGAATGTTCCGGAAATGATGCGCTTAAGTCCCTGGCCAGGGCGGATACTTTATCAGATAAAGAGTTATATGATATAGATTAGCAGCATTTGATTCAAGTGAATCGACCGGCTAGGGTTTAACAGTAAACCATACCTTAGGTCGATTCGGAAACATTGCAAGAATGAATGATCATATCCGCGCGCTAACCGATAACGGAAATGTTCCAATAGAGGTTTGCGATAACTCCAAATCCATGCAGGATCACACGATGTTGCTTGGCATCCAACGTGATCGGAAGCTCGTCCGAATTTACTGTGGGTCATTAAATTCGGCTGATTAATTAATATGCGGATATTAATTAATTCAGTGGGTCCGTAAAGAGTTACTGGGCTCAATAGGCCATTAACTAGACTGGTATTTGGGCCTAGAGGGTCACATGCAAAAGGTTTTCAAGTCGATGGATAATCCGACGGGATTTCGGATAAGTATGATTTTTTGTGAAAAATCGCAAATATGCTTATTATAAAAGAACAACCGTTAGGTCGGGGGCCAGCAACCCTAACCTAGCCGCCGCCTTCTTTCTCTCTCCTCTCTCCTAGGTGCACGACTCGAGGCGGCCATCTGGAGGCTCCGCTTCGGCTCTCGACAGCTCCGCCTTCCGTTCGACGGGAGTTTCCGAATCCGCATGTCGCGGCGGATTACGCGTAGCCAGATGGATCCCACGAACGTCGCATCGAGCGAGGAGGCTAGGACAATCCATCGCGAGGAGAACCGCGTGGATACCGCTAGAGGCCGGACACCTGCGCGGCTTGCGGCATCGCTCCAATGGAACCGGAGAACGAACGCGGATACGAATCCGCGCACGGTAAATCAGATTTCCCAGTTTATTTTGTTGATCGAAACGGGACATATCCGATTCCGAATAATTTATTTCCGCTGCATTTTCGGTCGGATCCGGGCACAAAGAACCCAACACCGTGTCGATTCCAACGTATATTTTGGTCTTTTATACCTTGCATACAATGCTTTTCATATTGTTGTCCTCTTATCAGTGTTCATAGGACACACTTGTATGGAAAATATCTAGGAATTTTAATGATCGCATCTAGTGTAGATGAAAATAATGACATCTTTCACTTGGCTTTTAGTTGTGAATGTTTATATTGTAATAGTTGAACATCTATTTATGTCCAAATACTGTCGAAATGCTGTCAAATTTTTGACAAATTAAGCCTAACATGCTTTTATCAAACATACACATTTATTAAGACAATTATGTTATGAATTTCGTTTATCTCAAGCCATGTATCTAAGATGGTTGTTTAAGCTTAGTTTATTTATATATTAAACGAGTTCATGGCGCGTATCAAGTAAGTAACAAGCTCAATGAGTACGTGATATGTTTACTTTTTTTTTTTAATTTAAATATTCATAAACTCGAGCCAAACCATGTGAGTACCAAGTTATTTGCACCCTAGTTATTCTATTATAAAAAACTACATAACACATTACATTTTATTAACTAAGTTTATTCATGCATAGAATAATTACTTGAAATTTTAGAAGAAGCCTTAATGATCATTTAAATGAGCTCTTAACAAGTATTAAAATGAGCTCACGAACATAATGAAAGGGGTAATTGTTCAGGTATTTTTTTATTTATTAAAATCAGACGTGCACTTCTTCCTCCATTATGTATAAGTTAATGTTTTTACAGGTGTATTTTGATCGCCTTTATCGCAGCATTACAACAGTCTCAAGTCGTGTTTTTTCATTCAACCATTTGAAAACAGGCTAAGACAAAGTTCGTTTTCCCAAAAAAAAGGCCAAGACAAAGTTCGTTTGGAAAAAAGGCTAAGGCAAAGTTCATTTAAAAAAGGAAAAAGAAAAAGCCAAAGCAAAGTTCGTTCTCAAATGAGTATAGCAAGAGAGGAGGGCAGGCGGGAGTTCGCACAACGCTAGTGAAGCGTAGGGTCAGGGTGGGAGGGGGGTGGAGTAGGGTTTGGTCCATGTTTCCAAGACCGACTTTTATTCGGTCTTGGCAAGGCCAACTTTATTTTGGGATTTTTAAACCCAGCTCTCATTTGGCTTCAGTAAAATCGACTTAGAGTCGGTGTTATAAACTCCGACCTTTTGGCGTGCCCACCGTACGCCAAGCAATACATCTAGCGAACGCGTGTCATGCCGAGAGGGCCCGGCAGTATCAGGTGACTATTCTTGTAAATATTTTTAAAATATGATTATAAATTTAAATATTTATTTAAATATGATTATTTAAATAAAAAACCCAAAATGTTAGATGATAACATATGATTAGGTGACATTTTTTTCATAATATAATCATATCAAATACTTGAACAAGATGCATTTGTCAATGACTCTGGTTCCTCTCAGTACACGATCGGACCAAGTCTGGTCAGTGTAGAGAAGGGGAGGGGGGTCGAGATTTTGAATAGCTCAGCAGGCCCCACCGACTCCTCTCTGCATTGACCGAACTAGATCTGATCGTACACCCAGAGGAACCAGATTCTTTGTCAATACTCTATACATTTGTTAATATTTTATTCTAATATTATATTAAAATTAATAATTATATAATTAAATATTATTTCTCGATAATTTGATTAATAACTTTTATTTTCTTTGTATTATAGTCAAGAATGTTATCAACTCTTATATACACACGTACAAAAAAATGTACACTTCCTAATGAAGATGTTTAAATTTCAAACCCCACAATAATGTTGTATTATGTGACTTTTTAGTTTTAAATAAGACATTTATATGTATAAATATACTACAAGCATTAATGTATATTAGGAGTAGGTGCCATTTGGGGAAGCTGAATGAGAGTTAGATTTTGATCATTGTAAAAGAACATAGAAAGACAGGGAGAGCATTAAATACAATGAGGAGATGATTTTTTTTAAATCTCTTAGCTTAAATGTAGAGAGAAAAAGGGACATTAGGAGGCTTTCTAAATATCTTCCTTTAATTTTTCAAAAGTTATATATATCCACTTGTAGGGCCTAACTGCACAATGTTGATGATTATTATTATGTGGTCAGACGCACTTGTGTGGCTTGACCATAGAATAGTTGGAGCCATCTGATCAAATATTAGATAATGTCAGTTAATTAAAAAAATATAAGATACATTGTTATTAGTAAGAATGTATACCACAACAAGGTTGTCTTTCTCGACATTCGATCTTATACTAAAGTCCTCCTATTTGTACACCTTTACAGAAATCAAATCCATTTGTATTATCTTAGTCAACCCAATTTTTTGCTCTACTCCCATCTACTTCCTCTTTTTATGCCCTTGTAAGATAATTCTAATTTTAACTTTTGAAAATTATGTGTTAAATGCTATTATTCCCCACTTTCTCTTAACCAATTATTGAAGTCTCGTTCCCATAAGTATATCCAAATGTGCCTAGAGTGTAGATATGATGGATCAACTTTTATATATAGTTATATTATTCAATCTTTCTTCAGTAACTTGAACATTTTTTTATTTAGAAATTGTTGATTGAAAGTCAAAAAATCATAGAAAAATATGAGTTTCAATATATAATATCCTATTACTTTCAAACAATAGGTAGATAGGACATAAAACAAATTTAAATATCATAAACAAATCAATGATTCATAAATTAAATTGTAAAAATTTAACTCAATAAATTTAATCTATTTCTTAGTAATTTTTTAGTACCATTATTACGCCACACTTTTATTAATCTTCTTGTATATATAAGATTAAATTATTTGATAATTGGAATCAATTTATAAGTTCACACATATCCTCTATTTAGTTGATATTTAGAACTAATTTATAAGTTCACTTATATCTTCAAGTTACAGAAGATAAAGTTGAACAATACTGGTTCGCCAAATTAAAGTTAACTTTACGTTTAACTTACTAATAGGAGATGTAAAATATGATTTGTAGTCATCAAATTAGACATCAAATTTGACATAAATATACAATGGTATGTATATATATGTATAAATCTTACCTATGTAATAAAGAATGAGTAACAATTTGAGCAGTGCCAAATAATTTTTTTTGACCAACAGTCACTATGATTAAGGTTGAACCGAATTTAGTCAATTATACTTCTTTCTCAAGTCAACATGTCTACAAAAGTTTGTAAATTTTATCGATTTGAACATAGTTTAATGTGCAAGTGTTTTTTAATATTTTTATTATCTCATATGGAATAGAGATGTGTTAGCCTCAAAGAAGATTTAATTTACTAAGTTTAATTAATTTTAAATCATAAAGGATTTTTGACCTCTTTTTTCTTATATTTATCATATTTTACATGACTAAGATGTCATGTTATTAAGGAAGACTCGTAACTTTATTTAAATCCTATTGATATTTAAAATGTCATTTTTGAATGAATTCCAATTTCAAACAAAATTTACTATTATTTACAATCTTAGGTCAAGATGAATCTCATCGAATTAGAATCAATGGACATTTTTAATGATTGAAATGATGATTTACTTAAGTTACTTAACTTAATTATGAAATAAGGAGACACATAAATCAACTTTTCTATAGCTTAAGTGAAATGAATTCAATTGGTTTTCTTTTCAAGTTAACATGTCATTTCATCTCACATAAACTATTAAAAAATAAGAGATGGACAAATTTGAAACCTTTCAACTTGACATGAGAAGCTTTTCTAATAAATTTTAAAGAATATATTACTCATAGATAATTGTTTGAATCTAACTCATCTTGAGGATATAAAAAGATCTTTTTTTAAAAGGGATATTTTTTTTTTTACACCATATAATAAACCAAACCCAGTTAGTTACATCGTCCTTTGACAGTAACATGTTCTTTTGCCCGATAAAAAGTGTCGATAAAATTTTCAAAAAAATTCATACGTCAAAGTGTACATAATTCAGCATGAGTTTTTTTTAAAAAATTATTCTTTTGGTATTTAATATAGAGTAAGAAAATGTAAGAATCAATTAGCCTAGACGATAGTGAAATTGATTTAGTTTGACTTATCTTTGATTAAAGAAGATCTGGGGCCTTTTTTATAAGGACGCACAAATAAATTATATTTACATGAAAAGTTTACTTATGATTTAAGTAAAATTTTGATGTAATTAAGTTGTTAATGAGTTTCAGAGAAATATACATAATGGTGAAAATGACGTATTTATAAATCTTTAAAAAGTATAAATACAATTATCAAAATTTGAAAATTTAAGTATGATTGACAAATTTTATAGGGTCTTTAATTAAAATTTTCAAGGTTCTAAACTTACTTTTAGTTTGCCAAAAGGATGACTCTATATATTTTTATGGATAAGAATATAAGATAAGGGTATATATATAATTATTTTAGTAAGAATGAAAGAGATAGAGATTACTTAACCCTTAAGCTACCTCCCTGCCACTTCGTCATGCCACCCCTCGTCAAGTAATAATGGGGGGGGGGGGGACATCTCACCATGCCACCTTGCAAATTTACCTTCTAAGTGATTAAGTGATCATTAAATAGACACCTCAGGGGACACTTGCTTTGCTTCATGGCTTTGTTTCTCCTCCAACACAAGAGAGAGAGAGAGAGAGAGAGAAAGAGAAAGGGAGAGAGAGAGATATTTAGAGAGAGAATAGGAGTAGCTCATAATGTTCTTCGCATGCATGTGGAAGACATCGCAAGAGGAGTGTCGTGGTGCCAAGAGCGTGCATGGAGGAGGAGGTTCTTACTGTGTCCAAGCGGGCTTCTTAGCATTCTAAATCATTTGGTTAAAGACAAGTGATGATTAACCACGAACCATAAATATTTTGATGTACAAAAAATTCTATCTTCAATACTATTTTCCTATCTACTATGGATATGCAGATCTATTTGATGTTTAAGATGATATTCATGCATATTGGCACGATCATGTTTATCTTAGTTTATGCATGTTTTAAGCCATGTTGTTGCATGATTAAATTTTGTATTCATATTGCATGCATGTATTAAGATATTACTGATGTAGATGCGCTAGCCGGTAGTATGGAATCTAAGTGTCACATAAGGCAAAGTGCTACACTATGAGAGGGCTACCCGTGGGACGACGATACGTAACGCTATGATGTGAAGCTATGTGGTGGGAAACACCTCTTGATCCTATGGGGGTCATCTCTAGATTCCCATATCTATTCTGTTATGACTATGAGGATGCATGAGTCCGAGGCAATGGGTAAAATTTTAACTTCCAATTGGCTAAATCATGGGACGGCGAGACGTAACGCTATGATCGATTTGGAGTGAGGTGGACATGTGATGTAATCTCCCATTTGTGCAGTTGAAGGTTTAGTGGGCCTTGCCTACTACTAAATAAAGATGGTGATGATGATGCCTCTATGTTGTGTTGTGGTTGCTTGTCCTATGCTAAGCAAGTAATAAAATGATGATATATGTAATCATATTAAGATAAACATGTTAAGATGCATGTTGAACATATGTTGCATATTAAGCTAATGGCATTTGCATACATGTTGATCTCTATAATGCATTTTTAGTTATATGGCCATGATGTCATGTTTAAAAATATGTTTAGGAATAAGATGTTTTATATGTTACAATTGTTCACAATGACTAGTTGATTATCATGCAAGTATTTACGTTTGAGATCAAGTGATGTAATATTTCATTTGGTTATGTAGAAATCCAGGACAGGTGTTGTTCTTATTATTTCAATCTTATAATAGTGGATTGTTTTGTGGCTATGATGGTTGTTTCATGGGGTTTATGAATGTATGTATGTAGTCGCTCTAGAAATAAAGTGGATGTTTGGGTTGTTTCCACTGTGGTGCGCCTGCTGGTTTGAAGTAAGCCAGCATGACTGAACCGGGTCGATCGGGTATTACATTTTTTGGTCATACTTATTATATATTCAATAACAAGATATCACTTGAAGCTTTCTAAATCAATTAAGTGGTATCGATGTTTAGAATCAAATACTAGGTACGATCCAATTTTATTTAGATCTCACTAACACTAAGATCTTATCTCTTCTTCTTTTTTTCCTTTTTTTTTTTTTGTGGGGTGGGAGGGGGGGATCAAGTAACCTGATTGGATAGATAAGACGACCTCAACTCTAAAGAATAGAGGTTGAAACTACCTAGAAGTAGAGACATTTTCAGCATTTGAGGCATGCAAATAGAACTATCCGAAAGGGTAAACATCATAGTAAAAAATTCGCCCACACATAATAGGTGGGATTGATCCCATGCTTCCTTGCGCATGGAGGTGACAAATCGTGCTGCGTCATTGGGACAACATCAAGATGTTGTCAAATAAACTCTTATGATAGATGATATGATGACCTATGTTAATTATTTAATCTAATGTCAAGAGTAAAAAGAATTATAAGAATCTTCTGTTGTTTAGGATAAATGAAATTAGAGTAGATTGGAGATTCTGCAGAAATGATAGAAAGCAATGTTTTAAAAATCGGATATGTGATCACATCGAAAAGGCTTTCGGTCTGGTCCATTTTGAACTGATCGCTTAAAATCAATATTAAGATAGGACCAATTGAGATAATGTATATAATATATAAATACTATATACTAGTTATAATGTCATAAACACTAGTGTGGTGCATAGGTATTTGTGTTTTCAATTTGATGAGTGGTTTGAAGTTTAAATTTGAGCATTAACAAAAGATATTTATATAGCACAAATAGAACATTCCTCTTTGTATTGGCTGGTTTTTATAAAAAACGGTTCAAATCCACCGGTTTTAATCTGATTCATCCAATTTTTTCAACAATGATGATTATTTGATGAACGAGATCGGAAGGGCTGATAGTTTCGATTTTTTTGATCTGATCGGCCGATTCGGTCCGATTTTTAAAATGATAGAAAAGCCAACTTTCTTAGAGGAGTTACTTTTTGAAGGTTATGATTTAAAATAAACAATTTATATAAGTTTTTTTTTTATCCTTAAGTTGAAAATATTACTCAAAAAGTTTTTTTGCTAGATCTAGGCAAAGCATTTTCTTGAGAAAAAAGATCAAATTTCTCTCTCCCTTTTGGTGGATATATCTTTCTTTTTTAGTAAGTCAGTAATGATTGAGATCTAATATTAATCTACACAATATTTTAAAATTTTAATGACTTTAATGATAAGTTTCTTTTCTTATTTTCCTAAGAAATATAATTTAACTCCTTGAACACTCTTAATTATTCTTAACGTCAATTTCAAGAATGACGATGGATTCAACAACACATCAAATTTTTATACAAAATTTGAAGAAAAATGCATTTGCTAAGAATGATATGAGCGCGGTAAAAAATCATCATCTTAAAAATTGATGAGGATATTTCCCTATGGTATATTGAGTTGGCCTATGATCAGCCATGGATTGGACCCAATTTGGCTGGCCCACAAGATAAACAAATGCCATGAAAAAAGGGGCGGGTCGGAACATGTTGCTGTTATGGTAAAAAGCCTCTTTTAATCTTACATCTGATGTTACATTTACCCCTTATATAAAATAAGGGGGATTCAACATTTTAAGGGGATAAGTAATAGATGCTGCATTAAATACCTTTCTCTTTCTCTTTCTCACTCCTTCAGCCACGTCTCGACTTGAGCGTCGGAAGACGCACCATCCGGTTGCCATCCTCCGTCCGAATCCTCACTTCTGACTTCCTGATCTGACTTTCAAGGGTTAGCCCAACTCTTCGTCAACCGACTTCTTGGCCGCCTGTCTCGACACTCTGTGCGCCTTGGCAACGTCAAAAATTAATTTTAGAAACTAATCACACCAACAAATCTCATATATATATATATATATATGTATATATAAAACGTCATGTAATATATGTATAGGGAAAACCCTTATATAATTACTATATATGTAAAGAACCTCCAATCATGAAGTAAAAAACCTTCATGTAAAATATGTATAAAGATTTTTTATATAAACTATCCTCAAAAGTGAATTGGTAAAAAAAAACCATTAGCACACATATCACTATTTTTAACTAAATGTTGCAAAAATATCACATTTTCAATAATGATTTTTTTTTGCCAATTCACTTTTAAGAATGATTTATATGAAAAAAATCCATTATTTTATCCATAGAGAGCCTCCTATTGTCAAGTCTATCATCATTCACATCACTTATTAGAAAATAGTTTAATTTAGAATAAGAAGAAAGTTTAGAGTATTTTTTCATATATATATATATGTATATAAGGTAGAATATGTTTTCTTTTTGCATGTATGTAATTCGTGTAGGAGGTTATTTACTATAAACCCCAAAATAAGGTATAATTATGCTTGACCCTTGAAAATAGAGTGCATTTATAAAAAAAATTCTTCTAATCCAACTATTTATTTAAAAGTCCTTATAATCCTTTGAATTAGTGTAATGTCCTAAAATATTACAAAAAGTCCTTAAAAGTATTGTAAAAACTCCTCAAAAAGACTTTTTATAAGAAAGTTGAAAATTTCACCAATCTTCCCGATTACCCTTCTTAGACTTTAGATGCCGTAAATTAATGAAGTTGACACTCCACGCGCGGTTAACTACACGTAATGTAACGTCTCTTGTGGTCGTCTCAATCGTGCTCCTCCCGGCGGTCCCCTTCCCGTCACCGGAGGCGCCGCGCTGCCGGATCGGAGGCCCTGATATTGGAAGAGGGGGAGGGAGGAGGGTGAGAGCTCTGCAGGGAGAGATGGATGCGGAGCTCCTGGAGCTGCAGAGGCAGTTTGAATCTGTGCAGCAGGCCAAGTCGAGCGTGAGGCTGTCGGAGCGGAACGTGGTGGAGCTGGTGGGCAAGCTCCAGGAGCTCCAATTCATCGATTTCGACCTCCTCCACACCGTCTCCGGCAAGGAGTACATCACTTCTGTAAATAATCTCCCTTCCCCTCTCCTTTCCT
Source organism: Zantedeschia hybrid cultivar (assembly GCA_030544215.1). Lineage (NCBI taxonomy): Eukaryota > Viridiplantae > Streptophyta > Magnoliopsida > Alismatales > Araceae > Zantedeschia > Zantedeschia hybrid cultivar. The sequence goes on from JARZZO010000005.1 coordinate 7,374,300, forward strand.
AGGGTTTCGATTTCTCCTCCCCTTGCCATCTTCTGGCTCCATGCGGATGGTTTTTTAGGTTGTGAATGTGGAACTCTTGGTCTTCCGCGTAGTTTTTTGGATCTCCGGATAGGGTTTGCTGTCCCAGATAGGGTTTTGATTTCTTTCCCCTGGCCATCTTCTGGGCTCCTTGCAGATGGTATTTTGGGTTGTGAATCTGGAAATTCTTGGGCGTCTGCGTGTTTTGTTCGATCCCGGATGGGTTTCGCGGTCCCAGAATCACCGTGCTTGTGGGATTGTGTAATTCGAAGTGATTTGCGGCGGCCGGATCACCATAGCCTTCTGGATTCACGAATATATCTTATCAAACCACGGTCAGATCACCAAAAAAGCTTGTGAAAGATTCTAGCTTGAATAGGGCCATATCCTTTTCAGCAAGCCATTCCTGAAATCTAATGGATATGCCTTAGAAACCTAGCTCTAGTTCTTGAACCTTAAGTTCCATTTTCTGATTTGTTGCTTTGGATCACGTATTCCTTTTCCTTAGAAGTGGAATAGTGGATGTTGTCACTGAGTGTACATGTGTGTGCACATTCTTGGGTGATATCCATATCTTGTCGCTTCGTACCAAACGCTAACTTGGTAACATTGATGCCTCACACCAGGACCAGCTGAGACGAGAGATAGAGGCGGAGATTAAGAAGTCAGGGCGTGTCTCTTTGATTGATCTCTCAGATATTATTGGAGTAGATTTGTACCACATTGAGAAGCAGGCTGAGCAGATTGTGTCAAATGATTCGGGGCTCATGTTAATACAGGGAGAGATAATATCGCAGTCTTATTGGGATAGCGTGGCAGAGGAGATAAACGAGAAGCTAGAAGAATGTAGTCAGATGGTATTGGCTGAAATAGCTGCTCAATATCATGTTGGCTCGGAATTGGTGGTGTCACTGCTGGAGCCTCGCCTGGGAACTCTAGTAAGTTAAAATCCTCTTGATTAGCTTATAATGAAATTGATCAAGTACACATATATGCTTTTATGAATTATTATTATTTCTCTGGACTCTGTCCATTGTTTCAAAAGTCTAATTTAGACTTTAGAAAATAAACATAGGTATTTTGTTTCACAATGTCTAAATATCATGCTATGGTGAAGAAATAGCAAAATGTATATGCTTTTCAGGTAATCATCTGACTGTTGCCATGGGCATGTATGCGGATGGCTGTGAGTTGGTGGTAATGGCTTGAAAGCATGAGAACTATTTTCAATGTCATTGTATCTTAGAATTTGGAACTGCAGATTCCCACTTTGATGAACACCTTGAAAGGCTTGGAAACATTTACACTAGGAAACATTTACAGTGACCTATTGGTTAAAATTTTGAATTACACATTCCCACTTCAAAAAATATTTCAGATTGAAAACCCTTTTTTGGAGGGGGATGTCTGGGGCATTTAAAAAGTTGGTCTAGAAAGATTAAAACTAGCATACATTTCTGATCCTGTTATTTCTCACAAAAGTTTCTTCTGATTCCTCTCAGTATTTAGGTAGTATCAGCTAAAGGTATATCACATGTTTAGGCAATGGACACAAAATCCCATGTGATGGGCATGCAATAATTTTTTTTGAAAGTGGATGGTACCAATAGCATTAAAACAAAAGAGAGTTACAAAAGGATGGGATGTACAAGTATAAGAATCATCCATCAATCACCCCAAAAAAGGAAAAACACCAAGATAGTGTAACCAACCCTCATCATTCACCAACATGGCAACAAAAACCGATAGCCCTGGGCCACGAAAGAACCAGTCACCCCTTCCCAAGATGGACAACAGAGAAGAGTTACCAGAATCCACTTTACAAAGAAGGGATGCCCACTCCCTGACTTTCTCACAACCAAAAGAAGACGGGCATGCAATAATTTTATTGGACATGCATAATAATAGAAGTATTTCTCAAGTTTTCTTGATAATAGGAACTAGGTTTAGAAAACTTAAAGTAATTATGCTCTTAAAATAACTTTTATAATGAAGTTTTTTATTTTATTATATGGCTTTTAAGAAAAATACATATGTAAAAGTTATACTGATATTTTTCTTTCAAGGGCTTGCTTGATATTTTTGTTATGTAAAAGTTATACTGATATTTTTTTTTAACCCAAGGGCTTGCTTGATATTTTCTGTTATGTAAAAGTTATACTGATTTTTTCTTTTTAACCCAAGGGCTTGCTTGATATTTTCTGTAACATGTAATAGGGCTTAAGAAAAATGTGTTTTATATACACTTAAAAATCATGTAAGATTTGTGCGTCATACATTATTACATTTTTTGGAAAAGTGGATGGTACCACAAAGTTATTAATAATAAAAAGAACATACAAGTACAAGTGCAATCAGCCCACAAAAGCCCCAATGTACAAAAGAACACCAAGAAGGTGTAAAGCTCACTCAACTCCCAACAAAAGAAAAACAGGGGAGTTCTTGTCCGCCCCTTTACAAAAGTTGAGATCCACTCTCTCACCCATACACAAATGAATCTCACCATACTCTCAAGGATTAGAGCTTCAGTTTTGAAGATTATTCTATTCCTTTTGCCCCATATAGCCTAAAAGGTTGTGTGAAGGATCAGCCACCATGTCTGACGGTCCTCTTTAGGGAAATAGCGTGCATCCCAAAAGAGGAGCTCACCTATTAGGGAACAACATCCCCACCTTGCCCAAGATCATCTGCCACACCTCCCTGGTGAAAGAGCAACCAACAAGGAGTTGATCCACAGACTCATCTAGCTTGCTGCTCAATGGGCAAGCAGTATCCAAACCATTCATGAAGTAGGCTAAATGGTTACAAGTAGGAAGTCGGGCATGAAGCACTCTCTACACTTGAGCCTTGACCCTCAGCATGGACTTGGGCTTCTAGATCTATTTAACCATAGGAAATCTTAGACCCCCATCAACACTCATCCTGTAGGTAGAATGGATTGTAAACCTCTCCTTGGCTTCCCATGACCATATCTATGTATCTTGAGAGGAAGAAATGGAGAAATCTTGCTAAGGATGTAGTACCCTCTTCGTTCTTGAAGTGTCTCTTAAAAGTAGGGGCCCAAACACCCTAGGCTGAACAGAGACAAAAGCATTAGCAACTAGCGCCATGGGTTGGGAAGGAATGCCAAATAAGCGGGGGAATCTATCTCGGAGGGAGGTTCCATCACACCACTTATCCATCAAAAATAGGCAATGCTGGCCATCACTGAGTGGTTGGATACCAGCCTGTAGGACATCAAAGTAGGAAAGGATGCCTTTCCACACATAGGACAGGTTGTGGGGTGAAGTCGGCTAGAAATCACACCTCCTAGTTCTAGGGTAGTACAACTGTTGGATGGCGTCCACCCATAAACCTGACTCAGTTGTACCAATCTTCCACAGACATTTAGTGAGAAGGGCAATGTTGACCCATCCAAACTTCTGATACCCATACTACCATTCTCCCTACTCTTGTAAACCCTGCACCTACTGGTATTATGTCTACCCTATCTAGGCTCTCCACTGCCTCTCTAGAAGAACCGGCTCTGGATAGAGTCTAACTTCCTTAAGACTCCTCTCGGGTTCCTGAAGATAGATAAGAAGTAGATGGGAAACTTGTCCAAGATTGAACTACAGAGCACCAATCTCCCCCCATTGGAGAGGAGTTTACCTTTCCAACTTGCCAACCTGAATTCACACTTATGGATCACCCTTTGCCAGTCCCTTTGTCTCAAGGCCCCTCGGGTAAGGGGCAGACCCAGATAGGTAATAGGGCAGTCGCTTATTTGACACGGGGGCCCTCTGGAGGGATCTATTGTCCATTTTGATTTTTGACCCCAATAAGCTGCCTTTTGTGGAAGTTCACTTGAAGACCAGATACCTCATCTAGCCACTCCAGAATGAGTCTAGCAATGAACATTACATCATCTAAGAAGAAGAGAATGGTATCATCAGCATATTGCAAAAAGGTGATTTGCATCCCTTGGGGTGAGCCTTGAACCTCGCAATCATATCCACAACCTCAGCCCTTTCCCACATTCTATTCAAGATACGAGCTACCAAGACGAATCGAAGAGGAAAGAAAGGTCCCCCTGCCGGCGAGCAGTAGCGTCATGATTAATCAAGATAGCAAAGTTGGTAGAAGGGATACAAGCCCTGATCCATCCCACCCATTTCTCTCAAATATGCTGGCCCAAGTTTGAAGGGGGATCAGCTAAGATTGGGCTTGGCTGATCCCAGCAGTTTTTTTTAAAAAAAATCTACACTCCCCCAGCCAATCTGAATGGGACATGATCCAAAACAACAATATTGAATTTAGCAAATTGATTAGATTTTACGTTTCTTGGTTATCAAAACTGCTTTTGACTTTACCACCTCTAATTATCTAGTGAATCTAGAAGTATATTTGTGTTTCCTGCTGCTTATTTATCTAAAATCTTTGGCCCTTGCCACCTTCCAAAAAAATAATCTAGAAGTATATTCCTTCTTCTGAAAGTTTATTTCAATAAAACCAAGGGATTTTCTATAGGCAAAAGGACCACATGTAAAAGTAAAGCTTTTAAGAATTGAATGACCAAAGAAAAATCTTGCAATATGATGTGAAACGACTTAAGATTGAAGGTTCATACATGGTGAAAGAAAACCTCCCTTGTGCTTATTGTTTGTATTTTGGATTATGTCATTACATTTCACTCTTGACTCTTTCTCCCCCCTTTGTGTGAAAATTTGAAGGTTTGTCTTTTTGCTTGCTTTTTCACATCTATTCATTTTTTTTGGTCCAGTAGATATTTACTTATACTTTTGTAGGTAAAAGGGAGATTGGAAGGTGGGCAATTATATACCCCTGCTTATGTTGCACGTGTTAATGCCATGGTTCGTGGGGCTGCAAGGGGTATCACAGTCCCAACAAATCTGCCAACAGTTTGGAGCACCTTGCAACAATTATTGCAAGAAATAGTTGGTTCTAATGGTGTCTCAGTTGAAAGTGCATTTTTCCAGTCCTTGTTTAATGGGCTTGTGAAGGAGGGGGAGATCCTTGGTTCACTTCGTGCAGGAGTTCAATGGACACCATCTGTGAGGACCATTATTTATTTCTTATCTGTTTCTCTGAAGCTTGGCATAATTTTTCTCTTTGATAAGTATTCATTTTGAACTGCCGCAGGTTTTTGCCCATGCTCAGAAGGAAAGTGTGGACTCTTTCTTTTCTCAGGTCTGAGTTCGTTTCTAATATGTGTATATTCTATGTAGTGATCTTTTTTTTTGATTTGATAGTCATTCTACTCATTTAGTTTGGAATTGATCTAGTGATTGGAATGTTGGTTTTCCTTGCTGTTGTTTTCACTCATTATTTACTCTTGTTAGGAGTATTTCCTGGCTTGTGAAGGAAACTACAAATTTAGTTTCAGTGTGTCTTAAAAGGTTAAATATATTATCTTAATTTTGTTAATGCTTACTCTCTTAGTTGTTGCGGAAGTTTAACTTAAGATGTGATGCATGTATATGATTTAGTGTTCTGCCCTCCTTTCTCAAAGTTTCCTTTTTCATGGCAGAATTCTTTTATCAGCTATGATGTTCTTTATAAGCTTGCAATACCCCAGCCTAGGCAGTATTTGCAGGTAAATGAATGCATGTCTTCATTGCCTCCTTATATATGGTATGTTTTGGAGTAGTTTTCTCTGAAGTCCTGGACAGACCATTTGACCATTGGGTCTTCGTACTCTAACGCAGACCAGGTTTCCCGATGGTATACCTCTGGACAACGTTTTTGTCCACCCTTCAATGGTTGAAATGTTGGATGCTGCGATACAGGACGCTATTGAGCACGGTAACTGGTATGCTTCATAGCTATTTTTTTACATGCATATTTACATTTATACTTTTCACGAACTCACTCAATTGTATGCTATTGTTAGTTTCAACTGTTTTGCACCCCTTTGCATGCTTCTGTATCATGTGGTTGTTTGTCCCTGCTCCTTTCTTACAGAGGAGCAATGCCTGTTAGATGAAATAAGCAAATGGAGATGTATCCTTGGATAAGTAAGATGGTTTTTTAAATGTTTTTTTTTTCTCATGTTATTCGGTTGATAACCTGGTGTAAATGTATGCTTCTCCTTTTATCTATCATTTTCTATGCTTCATAGTAGACGATGTAATCAAAATTAAAAGAAGCCAAAAATGATATAATCAGAATATCCCATCTATACTATATTAATAAAACAGAGTTTCTAGCCCAGTTTACATGGCACTCTGATTTTCTTTCCTTCCAAAAAAATATTAAACAATTCTTAAGAGAAGTCTGTGGCTCTCAGAAAACAGGAAAGGTTGGCTTTTTGTTTTTTCTGTCAAGATTAAAAGCTGCACTTTTCCTAGGAGAGAAAGCCAAACTTAATGCAACCTTTCCTATTCCTGAAGTTTTAGCAATTAACTAACCCACTTAAAAAATTCACTCCGTAACTCTCTCTCTATCTTACCCAAGCTACTCACCCACACACGTCTTTCTCTCTCTTACCCGTAAAAGGTGAATGCACCATTCCCACTTTCTTCTCTTCCTCTCTATGTGGTTATCCTAATGAAACCTCTCATAACAGCCAATCCAGTAACTCCAAGAGACCATTTCTGTCTGACTTACACCCATGTTCTTCACTCTTTCTATAAAACTGTCCGTGATTCTCTCATCTCTCTCTCCTCTCTACAAAACTCTCCAATTCATAACCCACGTCCCCAACTTAAATATTATCAAATAAAAAATAAGTACTAATAATACCAACCAATTAATTGTTATTAATGTAATCCAAAGATCTATCCTATGTCCCACCTAAAATATTATCAAAGAAAAAAAAACCATTAACCAAATAATTGTTATTAATTAACTTCCCAAAATTAATTTGTAATAACTTCAGATTCTCCACCCTCTGTCTTTCTCCCCAGACAATAACTGCACTCAATCCACGAGTACCTTCTCTCTCTCTCTCTCCCCCCCCCCCCCCCCCCAAAAATAATAATAATAATAATAAAAAAAAATCTCCACAGCCCACGTGGTAATGGGAGATAGGCACGGTTGAAGGATGATTTAAAAAGAGTTACCGCCAAAAGACAGTTTTTTTTTCACTTTCATAATTTTAAGAGAAACATGTTATCCTGTCTTGCACGGTTTCCTTACTCTATTGTTATTCTTCTGCTGTAGAGCGTAGGGCTTTTAGATCTCTTCCCCGCCACCCCCCTAATAAATATGAAAAAATAAATGACGACTTTGATTGAATTCTCACTTTTTTATATTTATGTGAATATAAGAAATAAACATATGTGAATATAATTAAAATAATTGGATTTAGTTCTCACTTTAATATATTTAATTGCCCCTCTTATACACACGGTTTCCCTCTCTCTATGGTTTCTTGGATTGTTAAAAAACATAGAGAAGTTGCCGGTTTCTCTCTCTCTAACTCTCAAGTTCATTTCAAACTTTGAATTCAAATTGGAGATAAACTTAAGAACATAAAAACTTAACCTACGTCTCTCTCTCTCTCTCTCACACACACACACTTTTTCTCTCTTAATGAATATAAAAAAAACATTAATTTGACTAATATGGGTGTTATGATAACTCCAACTCACGCAACCCTCTCTTACTGGGAATTTGAGAAGTTATCGGCCTCTCTCTCTCTCTCTCTCTCTCTCTCTCTCTCTCATGCACATGCTATTCTCAACCCGCAACCACTCACCTGTACACGTTTGTCTTCCCCTCGTACGAATGTCTCCTGGGTCATTAACAATTATTAATTAACTAAAATACTCAAAACTAATCTATTTTAAATATTAAATACTCTTAATAATTTATTTTGAAATATATTCTTAAGTATAAAAGTTTTTAATATCATGAATTTGTCATTTAAGCTGTTTAGTAATTAAAATAAATTAAAATAGATTATATTTTAAGAGTATTTAATATTTAATATAGATTATATTTTTAAGAGTATTTTAGTTAATTAATAATGAAAATAAACAAGTTAAATCTTAGCTAATGTATATTTTTTAAGTAGTATGTACTTAACAGTTGTTGTCAATTAATTTAGTATTAAAATATAATTAATATATTAATTATTTAATAATTAAAATAGATTATATATTTATAAGGGTATTTTAATTAATTAATAATTAAAATATACTTACCATAGTAAATATTTAAGTGAGTTGAAAATATTAATCTAAACTATACTTTTTAAATATATATTTTTAAGAAAAATATTAGATGAAGTTATTTAAACCAATATGATATTTTTATCTTAAAATTAAATTTAAAAATTTTAAACAAATTCAAATAAATGTCGTGCATCGCACGGGTTTGAAACTAGTTAGTTGGTAAAATATTTTCTTTGCTACTGGATCCATAAGATTTTTTTTATAGCTTTTGAGAAAATAGTGAAGTGAATATGTTATGTTGTGCCATTGTGTGTTACTCTAAAATCAACCCAAAAATCACAGTCATTCCACTTGTGTTCATCTAATCTGATAGTCTCCAGCAAGGTAGGCCAACTCGTGGGTCGAACTCGGATCGGTCCGGTCCTGACCGAGTGGATCGGCCGATCCGACCCGATCCCGAACCGGTCCGGACCGAGCCGGACCGGTCTGGCCGATCCAATTTTAAAAAAGGGAAAAAATAGAAGAAAATAGGGAAAAATAGAAAAATAAGTCCAAAAAATAAAAAAATTCAAAAAATCAGAAAAAATTATATTTACCCAAAACTTATCTAGGACCTTGGGTAAGCCCTTGAATTTTTGTTAACTTTGAAAAAAACTTGAATACAATACATGGGGGGGACATAAAACCTTACCCCTAAGTATTACATGATAGTAAAAAAAAAAACACTCATACAAAGTGACAGAACAAGTAGACATACATTTATTCTAGCCTTACATTATAGGTGCTATACAAATGTTGCACATAATCGGCCCAAGACATATAAGCTTGGTAACATTGTTCATATTCCTGTACAAACCGGTTATACTCATCTGTGAATGGGTAGATTATTGTCACTGGTATCCATCCTTGTGTCTTTGGCTCATGATAAGATCCTTCTGAGGTTGAGGATTGATAAGAGGAAATATCTGAAGTTGGAGGATAAGTGGGATATCCTCCTAAGTAACTCGATGCATCATAGGGTGGTGGATGTTGATAATATGTACCTGGATATCCATAAGGACTATAACCCTCTAATGGAACTTGAGAGGATGCATCAGACGAATGCTCTTGAGAGGATGTTCTCTTTAAGAACTCTTGTTGTTGTTTCCCTTTGCCTTTATTTGCTGCTGATGTGTCCTTAGCCAACCTACTGGAGTGGTCATCATCCTGCGTAGCATGCGTAAATTCTTGCTCTCCTGTGAAAATCATTGGAGGAGCTTTACCATGTTGACTTGATCCACGTCTTCGAGATGACCGTTGTTGCAAGGATCCACCTTGACTTCTATGTGGATCATCATCGTCATCGTCAGGGGTAGTCGTTGCCGAAGTAGAGTCGTTTGAAGTTTGGTAAACGACCTTGTCGCTCGGCTCTGGTGTCTCGTCTGACTCATCTTCTTGTACAGTTTCTAAATTTGCAATATCAACATGAGTTATTTTACCTTTACCCTTACCTGAACTTTGTGGGGTGGATTTCTTTTGTCGTTTTGAAGGAGGTGGAAGTTGAAACTCAACGGACAAGGGGACACCATCTAATTGTCCTTCTGCCCATGACCGATCGTTTGGATCAAATTCTGATGGACTCAAAACATTCATTGCATCCACCCATGCATTCAGTGGGTTCTGCTCCTCAAATATCTCGTCCAGATCGATTGGTTCCTCAACTTGTTGTTCTGCTTGCACCGGTCTTCCAGCAACTTCATCTCTCCATCGTTCTTCTTCTCTTTGGTTCTCTTGAATTTTTTGAAGATTCTTTAATTTCAAGCGCATGTTGTAGTGGCAAAAGACCAATTGCTCTAATCTCGCTGAGCTTAATCGGTTCCTTTGCTTGGTGTGTATCAAGTTAAATGTAGACCAGTTCCTCTCACAGCCAGAAGAGGAGGTGGTTTGGCTCAATACACGGATAGCAACATAAGCAAGATCTTCATAACCTGGAGCCCTCCCATGATCCATCCACCAATCAGCTGTAATTCCATAATGATCCAACTAACAATTAGTATTGTAATTTGTAAAGCCTAGGCATGATCACAATTTTGTGAAAGTATTAGTTATGTGTAAAATTCTAAATACCTGGTGAAAGCAACATGACTGCCCGTTGAGCACGATGAGTACCAAAATGTAATGTCCGGAGCCTATAGTGATGCATTTTGTTGCATGCTATGATAGCTCGATCCTCATCATGTAACAAACGCCGAATTACATTTTGAGTCCTACGGAAGAAATGACCTAAAGAATTGAAAAACAAATTAAAAATGAAATAAAACTTATAGGAAATAAAAAGACAACCAATATGGATTGACTTATTTTGTTACCTGCTGCATGCAAGTCGATATCCCACCACTTTTTGTATGTATTTTTGTTGGCCCTAGCAATGTCTTCCTTTGCACGGTCCATAGCTTCATATAAATATCCCATTGTGGCCTTCTTATCTCCATCCACCATCCTCAGAACCCGCACAAGAGGTTCAACTACGCTCAAGATCATCTTTATATCCTTCCAATACTCTCGGCTCTCAATCAAGTCCTCAACCTGCTTCCCCTTGTCTCTAGCATCACGCTTCGCGTGCCTTGTCATCCAATCCTCCCATCCTTTACTTGAAATCATCTGCTTCAAGGGGCGTTTTTGTGACTGTATACTCTCCAAGGAAATGTATGTGGAGGCGAAACGAGTTACCCCAGGACGTAGTAACTCCCTCTGTCCAGTGTGTTCACGCATCAACGTGAGCACATAGTTATGGTTGTAGATATAGGATGTGATGAATTGGGCTGACTTCACTGTTTCAGTAATTTTTATATCTTTCCCAATATCTTCTAGCATCAAATCTAGGGAATGAGCAGAGCAAGGAAGCCAATATAGATGTGGCCTCTTCTCTATTAACATATGGCCAACAGCTTTATATGAAGCTGCATTATCTGTTACAACTTGGACAACCCGATCTTCTCCTACCTGCTCCACAATGTCATCAATTAACTTGAAAAGATATTCAGCATTCTTTACCTTTCCACTAGCATCTACGGACTTCCAAAATACAGTCCCAGCTTGACAGTATATAAGGAAGTTAATCATACTTCTTCTCGTAATTCCTATTCAAATAATGTTATAGATATTAACGAATGTCTAAATTAACTAAAAAATATAATCTGTTAATCTAAGATTCTAAATATGTTAAACTAATTCAATGTACTCACCTGTCCAGCCATCTGTCATTATTGTGCAGCCTCTTTCATCCCAAATTCGCTTGAACGACTTGATATACTCTTGGAGATCACTTACCTCTTGAGGAAGATAAGTGTTGTATATCTCCTTAGGGGTTGGTCCAGGAATACCCTTACCCACATCTCCAATAGTCTCAATCATGTCCTCCCAATAAGGACCCTTTGCAGCATTGGCAGGTACACTGTTATAAACAAACCATCTCGAAATAGTACGGCCAATCTTCTCCTTGCATACCTTCAGGTTCTTCATAGCAGCTGTGATTGATGGTTGTCTATCTCTCCGTCTTGTTAGGAAAGCATCTATAGGACCCACTCTAGGATCATTGTCTCTAGTCAAGTTATGAATTTCCTCCTCGTTGGATCCATATTCGGATCCACTCCCTTGCCCAACGTGTCGACCGGTGCGTCTATACACATCCTCATCAGCAAAAGATCTTCTACTTTCGTCCATGGCTCGACGTATATCATCTTTAAATTAAAATAGATGATTAGACTAATTTAATCGAGATGAAGTATAAACAAGTAAATAATTAATTGAAAATTTTAAATCAAAAAATACCTTGAGAAAAGTCTTCAAATGCAGTGGATCTCCTTCTGGTAGGGTCTATGTCTCCCTCCCGATATCTATCTCCCGGAGGGTGAATATGAATACCTTGACCTGAGGGCCGTGTCATTTCCTCCATAATTTGGCCTCTCATCGTTGATGTTGCTCCTTTTTCCAACTCTCTTTGTTGTAGGTAATTTTTGAATTGATTTTTTACCTCTAGTGGTGCAGCAGTACAAGTCTTTACTTCTCCTTTGACACCCCCAATATGTTACTTTAGACGAAAAACTCCACCCGAAATAATCCGACTGCAGTAGTTGCATTTGACCTCGCGTGAAGCCATGTCTACGACGGTGCAGTGGTTCCATCCCGGGTCACCACGAGAGGTGACAGATGTGGCCTCATTATGTTCAGAAGTCGACATCTTTAAAAATAAAAAATATATTAATAGGGAAAGAGATAATTAGTAATTACATAAAGAGAAATGGTGAGAAATAAGAAAAAACATAGAGAAAGAGAGTGAGATTTCATATCATACCTCAAGGGAGAGTGAGAGACAATCAGAAAGAAAGCTACAGAGACAAAAAGAGGTTAGAGAGAAAAATTTAAATGCAATAAAAATAATATGATGAAAAAAATTTGATGTAGTCCGTCCGTCCGTCCTTTAGAGTTTAGAACTCTAGAGAGCTTTGGAAGTTTGGAGAGAAAGAAGTTAAGAGAGCTTTGAGTCTTTGAGAGAGTATGAGAGCTTAGAGAGAGAGAGAGAAATGAGAATTTGTGTGAATGAGGGAGAGAAGGGTAGGATGGGGTTTTATAGGGACTTGGAGGGGCTTAGAAGCCCCTTCTAACCGTTGGGAACCCATTTGAATGGGTTCCCAACGGCTACCCCAACGGCTAGTTCTGAACTAGCCGCTGGGGGCTGGGTCGGCCGGACCGGTCCGACCCGGGCTGGGGTCGGCCGACCCGGCCGACCCAACCCGATCCCAGCGATCCTGGGCTGGGGTCGCTGGGTCGGGGCTCGGGGTCGGTTCGGACCGCCCGATTTCCGAGTGGACTGGGCGATCCGATCTGACCCGGACCGACCCGGCCTACCATGGTCTCCAGGAATGTGCCTATTACATAGTTCACATTACATTGAAGGGACACTCGTTCACTATAATGCAAGATTCAAACAGGAAGATAGTGAATAACAGGGAAGTTGGGGGGGGGACAATGAACAAAGTGAAGCTTTGATGAGGTCCTGCATCAATACCATTGCCAAGAAAAGCTATACCAGTTATTTAAGTCATTTGATTGTAGACTGAATTCTGAAATAGTACTTATATGGAAATCAACCCTCACAATATGGCTAAGAAGGAAACTCTTCTCATGTCTATTCAGTGACAAGTGAAAAGGCTTATGATTAATTTGATTAATTAATGGCTTATTTAGGTAGTTATTCATGCTTCTCATGTTAGTTTCAACTTTTAAAGAAGTTGTACTAACAATTTGTCTTTTGGATGGTGCTTAAAAATTGCATGGGGTATCATGGATTTAAGGCAAGTCAAACTGGGATCAGACTAGCCATGTGACTGAAATCGTGGGATCCAGCTTCATCATGGGACCAAGGTTTGCTGACTCGGGGTCCGGATTGGATCGGGTTCTGCGAGATATGAGTCGAATCCAATCCTACTCGGGCCAACTTGATTTGATTCACACGAGTCACGCCAATGACTTTGTTCAAAGTAATGAGTTTAAGTCGTATTTTAGAGAAATGTACCTTATTAATTGATATAAAAGTATAAACAAACTTATCAAATGAGAAAAACTCAACTTAAAATAACCCCTTATGTATGTACAAGTCGGCATGATCCGGTCCAACTCGGTGCGCATCAGCTGATCAGACTCGCCCAGATACTAGTCAACTTGTACTAGTCGGCACGACCTGATACGATACGGCAAACCATGGATGGGACATACAAGGATTTGGCCACCAGGGATTGGTCCCACTGAATCCTGACCTTGTTTTTTGGTTTTAAATCCTGTGATGGCTGGATATATTCATATTCAGTAACCATATTTCCACTTTGCTAATGACTTCTCAAAATTTTCTGCGAACATAGTGTAATAACACATACCACTTCGTGTGGCTATGAGACTTGTAGTTTACGCCCACAGAGGTCTCCAAAATCTCTCTTTCTGCTTGATCCATTAAGAAAAGGATATTTCCTATGTCCCCAACCCCCTATAGTGATCTTCAACATCTCTATGCTGCTTAAGGTTCATGGTTGTTTTATTGACATATTATCTTTGTCAAATTATGCCACTTCTTTTTACATGCTAAGCTTGCTTACTTGATGCCAAGATTCTAGAATTCAAGCTGAGGTAGGCTTAAAACTCGGCTGTGTTCAGATCAGGATCAAGTTACTCCAATCAGCAGCAGCCCTGATTCTGGCATGGGATCAGCCAGACTCAGCAGGATCAGATTGGAATTTGCCAAAAAAGCATCTGGATCAGGATTGCCCCAACCAGATCCTATTGATTTCAACTTTATTTAATCTTTGGTTTCAATTGCTTAATTAATTAGGTAGGCTTTTTCCTCCTCCATGTTTCTTCTGCCAAACCGGCCCAAACATGATGCAGCTATAAGTTTGGCACAAATAGATAGGGGTTGATCCTGGGTTAGAAGTCATCAATCTATCATGCTTTGTTACACCATCGATCCAGCTCCACTAAGTTCGGTTATAGGTCATTATTTGGGTAGAATAGTGATAAGATGTCAACCTAATTCATACATATTTTCGTTAGTATCATGTATCTACCAGCTATTTGCAGACGGTTGAGGACTTTCTTAGCTGAAGGTTGATGTAAGGTTGAAAGTCCATAGTTGAGATCCTCAGTTCTTAGATCAGGCCCTTACATATTACACTAGGCTAGAGGGACAAGGTTATTGTATTTAGGCCCTAGAAATTGGGTATTTGCATCACCTCTTGATATCACTTATTTTCTGTTTTAAAAAATTCTTGGAAATTTATGGGACTGTTTCCACTTAAGAAAAAACTATTTTATAGTTTACTTTGAGACTGAATGCAGGTTTTAGGTTACTTCCTTGCATACATGTACATGGTTAAGGATGTGACAAAAAACAGTGTAGAACATTTCATTTTTGATACACCTTTAACTAGTGCAATCTACAAAGTAATAAGGTTGTGAATTCGCCTATCCACTTTCAAAATTAAAATCATAAGAATTTAAGATCATGATTTTGTACTGCCAGAGCCAGCCATCATTCATCTTCACCCCTTTTTCCTCAATAAACGAATGAATGATATGTTTGTGTTTTGACAGGATTGACACTCTTTCAGTTCTACCTGCATCCATTGAGTCTCATGATGCTTCCAAACTTTTATCGCTTTCTCCATCTGTTCAGAAAGCGCTTAAGGTGAGTTTTTAAAATGATTTTATGCTTTTCCTAATCATGGTAGTTTACTGATTTTATTCCTGTACCTTTCAGTCTGCAAAGGCAGTTATCTTGGGGGAATCTTGTATGTTTAGCAGTATTTATATCAAGGTGATGCTCTGATCCTACAATTGTCTATCCACAAATTTTTGTGCTATTGAACAAGAACTTGAACAAACAAGAAACATTTTGCTCCAAGACGTGCTTGTAATTTCTTGTTTTCTACTTTCTTTATTGACTAGGATTTATTTGACAAAATGGAGAAAGAGCTCGAGACCCTCGGCTACAAGGGGCCTCCTATTCAAGTGTTAGACTCGAGTCAGTACTCAGTCTTGAATGAGGGAGGCGATGATGATGTTGGTGATAAACATGTTCCAGAAAAAGGATCAAAGAAGAAAAAGGGAAAACCCACTGGTTCAACAAAGGCAGTGACAACTGAAAATGATCCAGCTTCCCAGGAAAGTCTCCCAACAAGATCTAAGAAAAATCAACGAAAAAACAAGGAAATGTCATCTACTGATGTCTCTGGTATAAAGATGGGTAACAGGAAAGTTGTGGACAGATTGGCAGAGAATCAGAATATTCCGTCTGAAGAATGGGTGTTGCAGAGGATTGAGACTTTGGCCCCAGACCTGGAAGAGATAGGAGGTTTGCCTCTTGGTTGCTTGCACACCTAGGATTTATTTTCTTTTTTTTTGACTTTGACTTTGACTTTGACTTATGTAACCTCTTAAATTTAGATCCAGATGACCCCCAAAGATTGTTAAGACATTTGGCTTCTCACTTGAGGCCTATGCTGGTAAGTTCATGGAAGAAGAGAAGAAACACGTTACTTGTTGAAAATGCTGAAAAGAGACGCCGTTTACTTGACAACTTGCAGAGGCAGTTGGATGAGGTTTGTTTGTCATTGTTCCCCCTTCTCGCATATGCTGTTTAGGCATATAGTGGTAAAAAACCACTCTACTAAGCTTTTGGCAAACATATTTGACATTTTCACAAGACATCTTAATGTATTTTCTCCTAGACTTTATTGTTTTCATGACATCTCTATTTCGAGGCTTGAATATTTTTTCATCGATCTTAAAATTAGTTTCTCTTTGGTTTGTCTGTGCTTTTCTTTCCAGGCCTTCTTAGATTTACAGCTTTACGAGAAAGCACTAGAGCTATTTGAAGATGAGCCTTCAACGTCGGTAAGTTCCCCCAATCAGAAAAGAATGCCATCTTTAGCTATTCTGATGATTTGACTGATTGATTATTTCCTTTCCTTGCCAGATTATCCTACACAAGCATTTACTCAAAACAATGGCTACTGCCATTATTGACAAATTTCTGCTGTTCTTGGTAAAATTTTCTTCATTCTGAAATTAGCTCCCTTGTTTGGAAAAAATAATTCGCTAATCTTATTTGGCTGAGTGGAGGTAGACAGTGTGAAAGTTACTGGTCCTTGAAGTCTATCTTGGATACAAATTGCTGCTAAGTTACACAATGTTTACATCTGTTGTATGTAGTAGAACCTTAGAAACACTGAGTGGTCATAGCAGTGGGTACCTTCCAGTTTACCATTTGAATTTTCCTTGGGAGTAGTAGCAAGCAGGAGCACTTTTAGAAGTGGGAATGATGGCAAAATAAGTGAATCCTAATTCTAAGAGTGGAGTTATCTTACATTCTTCTCACAATTTGTGTGTTTATACTTTGGAACTCTTCAGGCTAGAGGCTTTCCCATGAAATACCTCAGCTTCATCTGCAACTCTGTGTATTTTTAAAAATTCTTTAAAAACACACAAAACAAGGTTTCAGTCCTTATATGGAAAAACAGTTGGTTACTTCCTTGCTTTGGAAGAGTGATAGTTTTAATGCAGGATTGTTTTGCTTTCCTCCTCTCTGTTCTTTTTGGTAGTTGAAGAAATTGGAAGGATGTGGGAGAGGCTATCAGTTCTATGTAAGGGTTGGGCTGTAGGACAGAGGCCATTATTTCACTTTTGGTACATCGATGATACTTTGCTGTGTCTTCAATCTGAGCAAGGCCAGCTACAGAAACTATCATTTTCAGGGTCTTTGAGATGTTTCTGGGTCTGGGCTTGACTTCTTCAAGGTCACAAGAGCTGGAATTAATACCATGTGGGTTAGGGTGGAGAGTCTTGTCAGAACAGTGGGATGTGGCATTGGACTCTTTCTGTAGTGAAAAGTAGTCCTTAGTTGGGGCATTTTAGTCTTTTTGTGTATTTGCTGTTTTTACTATGTTTTTCCTATTTTTCTGGTTTTATCCCTGTTTTTTATGTTAACAAGGGTAAACTTGTCCTTGGCTTTGTAACTTGTTTTGCCCTAGTATATAAAAGGCTTTTGTGCTGGTCGGCCTCTCTATGTGAGACATAGAGAGTCACCGCACCCTGGTTTCTCTGCCCATCATCTTTCCTTCTTCTTTCTTCATGGTATCAACGCACTTGTGAGAAAGAAGAAGAAGGTAAGGTTCTGTCCTAGTGAGGACACCCGTGCGTGTGCACGCTTCGACTCAGCCCATGTTTACCGTCGCTGTAGGACGTCCGCAGCAGATCAAGCAGCGTTATGTCTTGGGGATGCCTCCTGACACATTTTTTACATTTATTTATGATGTTGGGGCTTGCTATTCCCGAATGATGTAGTTTCCTCTTTTGTTTAAGGTTTCTAGGCCCATTAGTGGTCCCATGTTCGTTTATCTAATTTCTTGTAATTTTCTGGCAGCATATTTCCTCTTTTAGAGCCTAGGGGCACTTTTGGACTTTATTGTACCTAGGGTTGCCTAATTGGGACCCTATATATATGTAGCCTACTCAAAAGGGAAGGAAGTGAATGATAAGATGAGAAGAGAAAAGGTTGCTGCCGCCTATGGCTTTTTGTGTGTGGTGAGAGCTCGGATAAAGCTTGTGTGAGCATTAGGGGAAGGCCCCCTGTTTCCTCCTTCCTTTCTTCTTCCTCCCCACTTCGTCTACTTCCCTACCCTCATCTTCTTCCCATCTCTCCTTCCTTCCCCAATATCTACAAGGTTCTTCACTGGTTCCCCCTTTTTTCCCTATCCCATTTCGTATCAGATCGTGAACAGTGCCGCCACCTTCACTGTTTCATCCCGCATCAGTCCAAGCCCCATTCGCCAGCTGCAACATCGTCGGTCGAGCTTCCGCGAGGCGTCCCTAACCATTACGACCCCCCTCCCTCTCAGATCTCGCCGTTGCCATCGTGCCCTCCTTCCTCGTCTTCCTCTCCACGCTATGGATCTCGGGTGCTTGCGCGGCGACACCCTCGTCGCCTGTGCCCGGCCCGCCCAATGCCAACCGACCCCTCGCCAACAAGCCCGCCCCCCAGTCTTGACGATGTGCCATTCGTAACCCCCCTGGGCTGATAGCTTCGCCATCTGCACTTGCACAGAGTCTCGCCGCCGCCACTCATCGTCGTTCGTGCCCCACACAAACGAGCGGAGTTCGCCACGTGTGCTGCCCACCTTCACATCGCCCACCTCCCCGCGCTTTCCCGCCCCGCCGCCGCCACGCGGCGCGCACGGGCCTGGTTCGCAGGTAGCCGCCTCACCCCATCGAGCCGCCCCGCCTCCCCTGCTTCGTCGCCCGCGCCAACGAGCGCTGTCGGTGAGGCCAAGAACCCCCCGCTGCCCTTCCCGGCAACGCCACGTGATTGAAGTGGATCAAACCCGCTTCTCTCTCTCTACATCCCGCCCATGCTTGGCCGCCGCTCATCATTGGGCATCATAGCCCTGTTCAGCATTATGCGGGTCTAAGACTAAAGCCCTGTCTGGTTCTGTATGAAGCTGCAGGGTCCACTGTTCAGTGAGATGCAGTGGACTGGGTAGGACAGAGGATGTTGATCTATAGTTGCACGTTTTACAGCGCGTGAGCCACCCTCGTCTTCGGTCCTCGTGCCCCCACTATTCCGTGGGCAGGTTAGCGTGGATAGTATCCCTCAAACTGGCTCGTTTATTATATGGCTACGATCATGTTCCCGTGCTTGTGGATCTATTTTAGGATTGCCTAGCTCGTTTAAAATTTACCATTGCCGGATGTGTGTGATTGTGAACGACCTATCCCATGGTTCAATTTGATTTTGTTGAAAGTGCGATGATGTCCTAGATTGTCGGTAGTCCTCACTATTGTCGATCCACTCGTTATTCTCTGCGAAGGACAGTTATTTTAGCTTGCATTTTCTGAGTACCTTCACGTCTTACCTTTCTTGGAATATTGCGAGTTGTTGTGTTCATTTACGATCTTCGTGGTGTTGGTTGCTGATTTCGATGGTGGATATGTTGACGGACTCATTTCGGTAGCCGTCCCACATCAACTTTGGTATCAGAGCATTAGGTAGTGTCTAGGGCTTTTACCATTTCTCTCATATTTACACTGCTGCATTTTATTTTGGTAGCCTCATTTTCATCATCTATCAGACACCATTTCATCATGTTACATCACAATGGGGACTGTCTCACACTCGTGTCACTATAGCGTGCACTTTCTGTCACTTCTCAGCTTATGCCCATACGTAGTGGTTTTGATTTCCGTAGTTCTAACACATATGGCTGGATCACACACTGGCACGCCTGTGGTCCCTGAGATGACTAAGTTATTCGGCTAGCTCATGCGCCGGATGGATCAGTTGGATCACCGCATATATGAGTGCCTTGATCATTTTGGGGAGTCGTTGCGGACCGTGCAGGACAGACTGTCCGTTTATGAGCGCACAGTCTAGGGGATTGTGGGTCTTGCTCCCGCTCCCGTGGGACACCCGCCGGGACAAGGTCTTGTTCGGGCAGCTGATCGCCAGGATCCTAGCTCCGTCTCCCCACTCCGCACAGCCCCCGGCTTACCCGCCACTTCCGTCGAACCCACCCACACTATGCATCCTCCACCTCGAGCTAATAGAGCCGTTGACTGGCGAGTTGAGGAGGATAGGGTTGATGATGATCATGGTTGCCAGTACCGGCCGATACCAGTACGTACCGGCCGGTACGTACCGGTATCGGCCGGCACCGGTACCCTGGGTACCGGACCGGTACTGGGCCGGTACCGGCCGGTACGTACCGGTACCGGTACCCACCGATACCGGTACCGGTACTGCCATCCTTGATGATGATCCTATGGATGAGATGGGTTACGCCGATCAATTCGATGCACGTTGATTCAGGAGGTAGGATAGGCCACGTGATTTAGGTTGGGGGTTAGATAGGAGGCGTCCTTGGTTCCAGGGTGATCTTCCTGATCGTGGGGGGTGAATGGATAGATTTGACCGCTATGATCGGTGTGATAGAGACGATCGATTTGATCGACATGACCGATGTGACCGCTTTGATCGGTTTGGTCGTGATGATCGGTTTGGTCGATTTGATCGAGCGGATTGTGGCCCCGACCAGAGGTACCTTCGATACCCGAGAGATCGGGATGACCGGGGTGGGTTTGGGGATGAGCAGAGGTCCTACCGTGATTACGGTGATCATGATGATTGAAGAGTTGTTCGTACTGAGGCTCCCACATTTGACAGGTTGTTGACCCGAACATTTATATTGATTGGGAGGCTAGCATGAATAGATATTTTGATTGGATGAGCATGACCGATGCTCGTCGAGCGTGCTTCGCTCTGATGAAGCTGACATGCCAGGCTCAGACTTACTAGTCTAATGTTGAGGCGCTTCAGGCACAGAGGCATCAGGATCCTATTGATTCTTGGGAGGATATGAAGATGTTACTTCACCAGAAGTACCTTCCTCCGACTTATCGCCATCACCTCATCGATCAGTGGCAGAACCTCATACAGGGGACTTGTTCGGTATTTGAGTATATTTATGAGTTTGACGAGTACCTGATGAGGTGCGAAGCTAGAGAGGAGAGTGTGCTGGCTCTTTCCCGTTTTTGGAAGGGTCTGCTCCGTATATATCAGCAAGAGCTGTTTCGTCAGCACGTGACGACTATTGAGCATGCCTACCAGGTCTTGCGTGAGATGGAGCAGTTCGAGTTGGAGTTAGCTTCACCCCTGTGCGCTAGTCCGCCTTTTCAGCGTCCACTCAATCAGCGTGTCGCATTGAGAGCTCAGCCTCGAGGTCCTCCCTTTAGACCTGCCGAGCCTGCTTGTCAGGAGCCCTTTCTTAGGCCCCGCTTCCCTCCTTCGAGGGAACCCGTTCCGACTCAGCCTACCCTACCTACCCGCTCTCCAGTTGGCGCTCCACCATTTAGGCGGGAGGATAAGGGGAAGGCCCGACTGTGGGGGAATCTTCCCAGGAGAGTGGGCCTTGCGGCCGTTGCTTCAAGTTTCAAGGGCTTGGCCACACTATGCTTCCCATTGTCCCACTAGATCTTTGGCCATTGAGAGTATTGACCCTGAGCCTCCACCCGGTGAGCAGGATGTGACCTATGAGGCTGGAGCCGATATGACTGCTGAGTTTCAGTCTGATAAGGAAGATATGATCAGCTGTATTTGGCATAACCATTATAGGGTGGAGGATACCGAGGATTTGCCAGATGGCGGCAGGCTGCGAGTCGTCTGCTGCATTCTGACTCATCCGAAGGAGAATGACGACTGACGCAGGATTGCGATCTTTCACACCTATTATCGAGTGGGCGATAAGGTGTACAAAGTGATCATCGACAGTGGAAGTTGCATCAATGCAATTTCTACTAAGGCTGTCGAGCGCCTGGGGTTGATTGCGGTGGACCATCCTTGCCCTTACCCCGTATCGTGGCTAGACTTTACATCTATTCCCATTCGGACGAGGTGCTTCGTTCCGATGACTTTCTCCCCATACGAGGATCAGATTTGGTGCGATGTCTTACCGATGGAGGTCAAGAGCTTCATCCTTGGCCGGCCATAGATTTATGACATGGACGCGGTCCTTTACGGCTGGTCCAACACGTGTGTATTTCCATTTGGCGATCGACGCATTACCTTACAGCCCTTCCGTCCAAAGTACGCACCCCAGCCTAGTACTCTTGCTTCTTCTTCTACCCCCTCTACCTCCGATGCCGTTGCTTCCTCTAGTGTTACTTCTGCTAGCACCCCAGCTTCTCGTAGCACGGCGCTGTTGAGTACTCCTCTCACTTCCCGCTCGACCCTATCGAGCAGTGCTTTGGCTTGTGCTCCTTCCATCCTTGGCGCATCTCTATCCACGACTCTTTAGTTGATTAGCACCCGGGAGCTTGAACATGATTTAGTAGAGAGCGAGCCTGTTTATCTTCTTGCGGTTAGAGAGGTTACCGATGAGGCTCTGAGTGAGCACCCTCCTGAACACCTCTCTTCTTCAGGAGTTTTAAGATATCTTCCCTGAGGATCTTCCGGAGGGTTTGCCACCTATATGTGATATCCTGCACGCCATCGATCTGATTCCGGGATCCACCTTGCCCAACCTGCCACACTATCGTATGAATCCCACTGAGCATTCTGAGCTTCAGAGGCAAATAGAGGAACTCTTGAAGAGGAGTTTCATTCGCGAAAGCATGAGCCCCTGCATTGTTCCCGCATTTTTAGCTCCTAAGAAAGATGGCACTTGGAGGATGTGTGTGGACAGTCGCGCAATTAATCGCATCACTGTCAAGTATAGATTTCCCATTCCCCGTTTTGATGACATACTTGATATGATGGCGGGAGCCACTGTGTTCTCGAAGACAACTTTCAACATGAAGGATGGACTCTTCGAGTGGTTGGTCATACCCTTCGGGCTGTCCAACGCCCTTAGTACCTTTATGCAGCTGATGACTTAGGTACTGCGACCTCTCATTAGTGTTTTCCTGGTAGTGTACTTCGACGATATCCTCATTTACAACCGTTCTAGGGAGGACCATCTTAAAGCACATTTGGCAGGTTTGTCTCATCCTTCGCCGCGAGAGCCTGTTCGGTAACCTTAAGAAGTGTGCTTTTATGACTGACCGAGTGATCTTCTTAGGGTTTATTGTTTCATCTGAGGGAGTTTCTGCTGACCCGGAGAAGATCAGGACGGTAGTAGAGTGGCCTGAGCCGCAATCTATCTATAATGTGCGGAGTTTTCATGGCTTGGCGACATTCTACCGTCGATTTATCCGTGGATTCAGCTCTATTACGATCACTGATTGTATTCGGAAGGGGGCCTTTCATTAGACGAAGGCTG
The DNA here is from genome assembly GCA_030544215.1 of Zantedeschia hybrid cultivar. Taxonomy (NCBI): domain Eukaryota; kingdom Viridiplantae; phylum Streptophyta; class Magnoliopsida; order Alismatales; family Araceae; genus Zantedeschia; species Zantedeschia hybrid cultivar. The sequence continues at coordinate 7,397,779 of JARZZO010000005.1, forward strand.
CAGCTTCGACCTTTCGTGACATCAATGAGCGTATGACCCAGGCACCTATCTTTCGTCTGCCAGATTTGTCGAAGGTGTTTGAGGTCTCTTCTGATGCTTCTGGTGTCGGCCTATGTGGGGTTTTGAGTTAGGAGGGTCACCCCATTGCATACTTCAACAAGAAATTGAGTGATGCTAAGCTGAAGTACTCCACCTATGATAAGGAATTTTATGCGGTAGTTTATACGTTGAGATATTAGAGACATTATCTGCTACCGCAGGAGTTCGTCTTATTTTCGGACCATGAGGCTCTCAGGTTCCTCCATGCCTAGAAGAAATTGAACCCGAGGCATAGCCATTGGGTGGATTTTCTTCAGGCCTATACCTTTGTCTTGAGACATTAGGTGGGTGTGGAGAACCGCGTAGCTGACGCGCTGAGTCGCCGATATTCTCTGTTATCAGTTGTCAGCGTGGAGGTTACTGGATTTGACAGACTCTGAGAGGAGTATTTAGTTTGTCCCGATTTTGGTCCGATCTACACTGTTCTTCTAGCTAGACCCTCACGAGAGTTCAATGATTATATCTTGCATAAGGGTTATCTTTTCCGTGGTGATCGCTTATGTATTCCATGGACTTCGGTCTATGATTTTCTCATTTGGGATGTACATGCGGGTGGTCTAGCTGGTCACTTCAGCTGAAACAAGACTATTGAGCTTGTTGAGCATCGCTTCTTCTGGTCTAGCCTGAAGCGTGACGTGGCACAAATTGTTACTCGATGCTGCACCCGCGTTACGACAAAGCAGAAAAGGCAGAATACTGGTTTGTACACTCCTCTTCCCGTGCCCGACCGTCCGTGGCAGGATATTATCATGGATTTTGTCTTGGGCCTACCACGAACCCTCTGTCGACACGATTCTATTCTGATTGTAATTGATCGGTTCTCCAAAATGGCTCATTTTATTCCATGTTCTAAGACTTCAGATGCGTTTCGTGTAGCCTATCTCTTCTACTTGGGAGTTGTTCGATTACATGGGTTACCAAAGACCATTATTTCTGACAGGGGCGTGCGTTTGTTAGCTATTTTTGAAAGACCCTTTGGCATCTCTTGGGTACCAAGCTCAAGTTTTCTACTGCTTACCACCCCTACACTGATAGACAGATCGGGGTTGTTAATAGAAGTCTGGGTGATTTGCTGCGTTGTTTAGTGGGTGAGCATATGCGTAGTTGATATCATGTCTTAAAGTATGCTGAATTTGCATACAACAATTTGATCAATAGGTCTACATGTATGAGTCTATTTGAGATAGTCACATGCTGTAGATGTAGAGGACCCATAGATCTTGTTCCTTTGCCCAGTCATGCACGCATTTTTGAGTCTACATAGTCGTTAGCAGGGCATATTAGGAGTCTTCATGATAGCATCCATCGTCACATTAAGATCAACAATGAACATTACAAAAGGATAGTAGATGCGCATCGGCGATAGCAAGAGTTCCATGAGGACGACTACGTGATGATCAGGGTCAGACCTGAACAATTTCTTTCAGGAGCCGTCAAAAAATTGCAAGCTCGAGGAGCCCGTCCATTCAAAGTGCTGAAGCGAGTTGGATCGAACACATATGTTGTGGACTTATCTCCGGACTATGGCATTAGTACCACATTCAACATCTCAGATTTGGTAGCATACTGGGACCCGACAGTGATTCCCAGTGACCCGTTTGAGCCTTCTCCTTTCCTTGAGAGTGACCCCACCCATGAGAGTCCACTTTCAGTCCATGTTCCAGCACGATGTGAGCAGGTTGACTATATACTGGACGAGTAGGTTGTTACTTCTAGGAATGGGGCCTATCAGCGTTATCTTGTTCACTGGAAAGGGAGGCCATCGACTGAGGACACGTGGATCACGTACGAAGAGCTGCAGCGGATTGAGCCGGATTTCTTGCAGCGTTATCAGAGTGGCCGGGACCCTTATTCGACGGGGTCGAGTTCCTCCCAGCCGGGGAGGGTTGGTGAGAACACCCGTGCGCGTTCACGCTTCAACCTGGCCCGTGTTTACTGTTACTGCAGGACGTCCACAACAGATTGAGCAGCAATATGTCTTGGGAATGCCTCCTGACACATTTTTTACATTTATTTATGATGTTGGGGCTTGCTATTCCTGAATGATGTATTTTCCTATTTTTTTTAGGCTTCTAGGCCCATTAGTCGGCCCATGTTCGTTTCTCTAATTTCTTGTAATTTTCTAGCAGCATATTTCCTCTTTTAGAGTCTAGGGGCACTTTTGGGCTTTATGGTACCTAGGGTTACCTAATTGGGACCCTATATATATATATATATATGTAGCCTACCCAAAAGGGAAGTAAATGAATGATGAGATGAGAAGAGAAAAGGTTGTTGCCGCCTATGGCTTTTTGTGTGTGGTGAGAGCCCGGATAAGGCTTGTGTGAGCATTAGGGGAAGGCCCCCTGTTTCCTCCTTCCTTTCTTCTTCCTCCCCACTTCGTCTACTTCCCTACCCTCATCTTCTTCCCATCTCTCCTTCCTTCCCCAGTATCTACAAGGTTCTTCACTGGTTCCCCCTTTTTTCCCTATTCCATTTTGTATCAAATTGTGAACAGTGCCGCCACCTTCACTGTTTCATCCCACATCAGTCCAAGCCCTATTCGCCAGCCGCAACATCGTTGGTCGAGCTTCCGCGAGGCGTCCCTAACCGCTACGACCCCCTCCCTCTCAGATCCCGCCGTTGCCATCGTGCCCTCCTTCCTCGTCTTCCTCGCCACGCGGCGGATCTTGGGCGCTTGCGCGGCGACACCCTCGTCCTTCGTGTCGGGCCCGCCCAACGCCAGCCGACCCCTCGCCGACAAGCCCGCCCCCCAATCTTGGTGATCATGCCATTCGTAACCCCCTTGGGCGGACAACTTAGCCATCCGCACCTGTGCGAAGGCTGGCCACCGCCACTCAGTCGTTCGCGTCCCACGTGAACGAGCAGAGTTCGCCTCGTGTGCTGCCCACCTTTGCATCGCCCACCTCCCCGCGCTTTCCCGCCCGCCACCGCCGCCACGCGGCGCACACGAGCCTGGTTCGCAGGTAGCCACCTCGCCCCATCGAGCCGCCCCGCCTCCCCTGCTTCGTCGCCCATGCCAACGAGCGCTGTTAGTGAGGCCACGAACACCCCGCCACCCTTCCCGGCAACGCCACGCGGTCGAAGTGGATCAGACCCGTTTCTCTCTCTCTGCATCCCGCCCATGCGTGGCCGCCGCTCATCATTGGGCATCATAGCACTGTTCAGCATTGCGCGGGTCTAAGACTGAAGCCCTGTCTGGTTCTGTATGAAGCCGCAGGGTCCACTGTTCAGTGAGATGCGGTGGATCGGGTAGGACAGAGGATACAATTGCACGTTCTACAGCGCGTGAGCCACCCTCGTCTTCGGTCCTCGTGCCCCACTATTCCGTGGGCATGTTAGCGTAGATAGTATCCCTTCCGAACTGGCTCGTTTATTATATGGCTACAATCATGTTCCCGTGCTTGTGGATCTATTTTAGGATTGCCTAGCTTGTTTAAAATTTACTATTGCCGAATGTGTGTGATTGTGAACGACCTATCCTGTGGCTCAATTTGATTTTGTTGAAAGTGAGATGATGTCCTAGACTGTCTGTAGTCCTCACTATCGTCGATCAACTTGTTATTCTCTGCGAAGGACGGTTATTTTAGCTTGCATTTTCTGAGTACCTTCACGTCTTACCTTTCTTGGAATATTGCGAGTTGTTGTATTCATTTACGATCCTCGTGGTGTTGGTTGCTGATTTCGATGGTGGATATGTTGACGGACTCATTTCAGTAGCTGTCCCGCGTTAGGTCCCCTATTTTGGGCCTCTGGCTGACCTATTCCTCTCTTCCTCTTCACCGCACCTTGTGTTGGGTATCTCCCCAGCAAAGAAGGTTCCTCCTGCAAGGCCGGACCCTGCCATGAAGATTTGGAGGGTGGCAGCAAGGTTCCTCTCCACCGGAACCAGTACAAACCTCAACCCTATGACCGGTGCCCTGTTTAGGGTTCAACTTGTGACCGGTACTCACTTTGGGGCTTTCTTGGTGACCGGTTCTCTATCCAGGGGCAACTGAACACATTGCCCTGCTGTTGGTGGTAGCCGGCCCATTGTTACTGCCGGTTACACCCTTTCTAGGGTTCTTGGAAGCCCTCCTCTCTTCCTCGTTGCATCATTCCCCTGTTTTGGGGATTTTTCAAGGCTGACTTCTCCACTGTTGCAGAATTTCTTGTAAGTGCATTGGTATTCTACTGTTGCAGATTTTTTGGTGGGTGTATTGGTACTTTACTGCTGCAGTTTTTTGGTGGGTGCATTCCTCCTTGTTGCTGCATCCTCTCTTCTGTGTGACTCCGAAAGGTCCCTGAGGGGCAAGAATATGTATGAGGTGACAACAAACGAAGTCTCCTCATAAGGGGACAGCGTGGGGAAACATTTTCATCTTCAACTTCTCCCCTATAAAGTTGAATGATTCAAATTACCTGAACAAAGCAGCATCTATCAAGACATTTATAAGTGCTCGGGCAAAGGTGGATTACATAAATGGCAAAATAACCTCACCTCCAGTGGACGAACCGAAATATGATGATTGGGAGCACTAGGACAGTATTGTGAGGACCTGGATCCTTAGTTCTATGACAGATGGACAATTGAAGTATATTGTAAGAAAGTCTAATGTAAGACAGATGTGGCTTATATTCGAGGAGATGTGTTGTGAGAAGGCTAATCTAGTAAATATGTATGATCTTGTGGTTGCTATTCATGATACTAAACATGGTAGCAAGACTGTGTGAATAATATAGGGCCCTGAGGGCTTTGTGGGAGGAGCAGGATACTTATGCTATCTTTGATTGTGACTCAGTTGCAGACCACAGGAAATATCTGAAGCACATACAGGATTAAAGGGTCCTAAAATTTCTACATGGCTTGAACACTTAGTATGAAGGATTGAGGTCTCAGACCCTCAACTTTGAAGTAATTCCCTCACTTGAGTAGTGTTACAAGAAGGTTGTTACAGAGGAGAGGAAGAGAAAAACCAAGCAAGTTGATGCAGGTGGGATCAGTACTGGAGATCATGCTGCACTTGTCAGCACAAACAACAGTGGAAAAGGAGGAGATAACGCTTAAAAAGACTCAAAGAAAGGAGGGAGGAAGTGTACTCATTATGGGCGAGAGAATCACTCTGTAGATTTTTGCTGGAAATTGCATCAAGACAAGAAGCCTCTGAAGTTTAAGCAGAACCAGAAAGCCAAAGGAAATGCAATATCAGCCAAGTCTACAAGGTCATCCACACCTTCAACCTTTGATGGGAGCACATCTTCCACTACTCCAGGGAGTTTTCCAAGGCTGTCCACTTCTGACATAGCTAACCTTTAACGGTTCCCATGTCAGTTGTCCACCTCCACCTCCACTAGCCAGTCAGGTACTCTTGGGGCAGCACTCAATGTTGTCTTCCACACTGGTAGGAACTCCTGAATCATTGACTCAGGAGCCACCGATCATATGACGGGTATTTCCACATTGTTTACTTCCTATAGTTTGTTCTTTGTACAAGATAAAGTGACCATTGTTGATGGCACTCTTGCTGCCATTACTGGGAAAAGCAACATTTCTCTAGATGACCTTGTCTTGTCTTCAGCTCGTCATGTCCCAAAACTATCTATTAATCTACTATATGGTAGTAGCTTGACAAAATCCTTAAATTGTTCAGTGATATTTTTTCCTTCTTATTGTGTGTTTCAGGACTTGAAGACGGGATAACCTCTTGGGTGGGTGTGACGTGGAAGGCCTCTATCAATTTCAATCCAAGCATGGGGCAGTGTTATGTCAAACAAAATGAGAGAGATTCAGTTGTGGCATCTCCGTCTAGGACACCTTTCTTTCAAATCATTAAAAATGTTGTTTCCTTCGTTATTCAATTAGGTTGACGTGCAGTCCCTTGCTTGTCAAGTGTGTTATCTTGCTAAACATTGTAGAACTCAATTTGCACAGTTATTGAATAAAAGTTCTACATCCTTTGAACTTGTCCATTTTGATATGTGGGGTTCTTCTTCTATTCCCTCTCTTGATGGCAGTCGGTATTTTATATCATTTATTAATGATTTTACGCATTTCACGTCGGCATATTCGATGAAGTTCAGGGAGGAAGTACTACGAGTGGTTCAAGTGTTTGAAAAAATGGTGGAAAATCAGTTTGAGAAAAAAATAAAAGTATTTCGATCTGATAATGCAAAAGAGAACTTCCAAAGAAATATAAATATGTTCTTTGAGGATGAGGGTATTCTTCATGAATCCTCATGCCCCTATACACCCCAACAGAATGGAGTAGCTGAGAGAAAAAAATAGACACCTACTTGAGACTGCTCGGGCACTACTCCTCCACCATGGTCTTCACAAAAAATACTAAGCAGAGGCTATTCTCACTACTGCGTACCTCATCAACCGAATGCCATCTCGTGTTCTTCACTTTAGGATCCCTCATTCCCTTCTCAGGCTCCAACACTCACCATTTCCGCTGCCATTGCGAGTGTTTGGGTGTCTATATTTTATTCATAATTTGGCTCTGGGTTACTCAAAACTAGATGCAAAAGCCACCAGGGCCATCTTTCTTGGGTACTCTTCTACTCTGAAGGGGTACAAGTACTATGATCCCCAGGCCAGAAAGAAGTATATTGTCAAATATATTACTTTTTTTGAACACCTCCCATATTCTTCTTCCCAGGATGTGTCTGAGGGGGAGCATTGTAGTTCCTCTCCCATTGTTATTGATGATGTGCCACATGTTGTTTTACCCTTATCTTCTATTGCTATTCCCCCTAGCATAGGTGCCATCTCTGAGCTCTCAACTACATCCACGAAGCAACATGACAGTGACACTACTTTGATTGGAGGGAACAAGATTCTAAAGCATTATGTTCGCAAGAACAAGACCCAGCAACACCTTAAAAACATTCAGGAGGATGATGGGACAGAGGTTATAGAGATTTCTCCTGTTGACCCACCAACCCAAGAAGGCAATACTATCTTTGAGCCTGAACAACCCTTGAGTTCTCTGTTCTGGCAGTAAGGCAATACTATCTTCGAGCCTGAACAACCCTTGAGTTCTCTGTTCTTGCAGTTTACAGGATAGCCTCGAGAAACCCATTGCTGTCCAAAAAGGTGTACGTGAGTGCACCAAACATCCTATTTCTCAATATCTTTGCTACTTAAAATTATCTTCTTTCTATGAGTTTTATTGCTGCCTTGTCTACTTGTTTCCCTCCTCTTAACTTTGCAAAAGCCAGCAAGGATCACAACTGAGTGAAAGCTATGGAAGAAGAAATGGATGCTCTTAAACAGAATAATACTTGGGAATTGGTTGATCTTCCTTAGGGAAAGAAGCTAGTGGGATCCAAATGGGTGTACACTACCAAATTCCGAGCAGATGGAATTGTTGAAAGGTTCAAGACTAGATTGGTGGCAAAGGGGTTCACTTAAACTTATGGCCTTGACTATAAGGAGACTTTTTCACCAGTAGCCAAGCTGAATTCAGTTAGAGTACTGTTATCCTTGGCAGCCCATTTTTCCTGGGAATTCTAGCAGTTTGATGTAAAAAATGTCTTCTTGAATGGGGACCTGGCATATGAGGTATATATGCAGCCACCTCCTAGTGCTGTTACTAGGGGAAAGTGTGCAGATTGAAGAAGGCACTGTATGGTTTGAAGCAATCACCTTGGACATGATTTGAGAGGTTCAGAATTGCTATGATCAAGTATGGCTTCAAGGCAATACTGACCACACCTTGTTCATCAGGAGTGTGTTTGTAAATGACATGATCATTATTGGTGATAATGAAGAGGAGATTGCTGTCCTAAAGAAGAAATTGGCAAAAGAATTTGAGATTAAAGATCTGGAAAAATTGAGATACTTTCTTGGTATTGAAGTTGCTAGATCCTCTAGAAGAATCTACGTGTGCCAACGCAAGTATGCATTGGACTTGCTGAAAGAAACACGAAAATTGGGATGCAGAGCTGCAAATGTACCTATTGGGGCAAACCACAGACTTAGCCTTGCAAATGGTGAACTATTGTCTGAGTCTGAGAAATGATCTTATTAGAGACTTGTTGGTAAGTTATTGTACATGGTTTTAACAAGATCAGATATTGCTTATGCTGTCAGTGTAGTAAGTCAATTCATGCATGCTCTAAGGACCTCCCACCTTAGAGTAGTGGATAGAATCCTGAGGTACATAAAGTCGAGTTCAGGGAAGAGATTATTATTCTCTGGTGGCAAGCCTCTTGTGCTTGAAGGATACACAGATGCTGATTGGACTGGTTCCCAAGATGACATGATATCCACTATAGGATATTGTATGTTTCTAGGAGGAAACCTTGTCACTTGGAGAAGCAAAAAGCAGTATGTGTATGCTAGGTCCAATGCAGAGGTGGAATAAAGAGCTATGGCACAATCAGTTACTGAACTTTTATGGATACGATTGTTACTTCAGGACATTGCTATCTCTGTCAAGCATGGATGGCAGTACCGGTACCGGTATCGGTGGGTACCGGTACCGGTACGTACCGGCCGGTACCGGCCCAGTATCGGCCGGTATCGGCCCGATACCCTCTACAAGAGTGGTACCGGTGCCGGCGGATACCGGTACGTACCGGCTAGTACGTACCGATATCGGCCGATACTGCCAACCATGCTATCAAGAGGCCTATGAAACTCTATTGTGACAATAAAGCTGCCATCAATATTGCCAACAATCTAGTTTAACATGATAGGACTAAGCATATTGAGATCGATTGACAGTTCATTTGAGGAAAGCTTGATAATGGAGATTGTATTTACCATACATCAACACCGGTCAACAGCTAGCTGATGTTTTCAATTTTTTAATGTAATTAACATGCTGGGCATGCTCAAAATCCATGCTCAACTTGAGGGAGAGTGTAGTGAAAAGTAGTCTTTAGTTAGGGCATTTTAGTCTTTTTGTATATTTGCTGTTTTTACTCTGTTTTTACTCTGTTTTTACTATTTTTTCTGATTTTATCTGTCTTTTATGTTAACAAGGGTAAACTTGTCCTTAGCTTTGTAACTTGTTTTGCCCTAGTATATAAAAGGCTTTTGTGCTGGTCGGCCTCTCTGTGAGACAGAGAGAGCCACCGGCACCCTGGTTTCTCTGCCCATCTTCTCTCCTTCTTCTTCTATCTTCACTTTCTGATGAATTATTTGGATGTCTCTTCATTTTTTAGAGGGAGACTGCAAGACTGGGATCGATCCAGTCCAGGAACAAGGTAGCTTTTTGGAGGGGCGAGGGGGGTAGAGTTATCCTGTTGACTATGCTGATGTGTTACATCCTTGTTCTGTGTTCCAGCAAGCATGCTGAAAAAGGTTGAACAGATAACAAAATAATTTCTTTGGAGCAAAGGGAAATATTGTGTAGCTGTCTACATATGACTGGATGTAACTTGTGTGTAAAAGAAAATGGGGGTGGTTAAGGGTGAATGTTCCAGTTTTTAGTAAGATTTCTATGGGTAAGTGGTTCTGGAATCTGACGAGTAGACTACCCAACCTGTGGACAGGATGCTTAGCTCAAAATAATGTCAAAAAAAAGAGAAAAGGAAATGGAACATTTATCCTAGTCATGGTACAGGAATTTTCCAAATTTGGAGAGCTATTTTAAGGGTATCTGATGATTATGAGAAATGTCAAACAGTTGTTATTGGGGACAGCAAAGACAGTAGTTTCTGGAGAGAGTGATAGCTAGAAAGTAGAGGGTTTGCTTAACATATCCAAATCCATACCAAATTGCCAGAGACAAGGGAACCATGGTAGGAGATCTTATAGATTGAAGGGACCGGCGAGGGCATGGTCTCTGATCTTTAGGAGAACTTGATGACCAATTAGCAGCTTAGACTGTCTATTATCTAGGCTGCATCAGCTGGATGTCAACATCAATGAAAAGGACAAATCAGTCTAGCAAGTGAATAGGGATGAGATTTTCCCCGTTAAGTGTCATCATTGTCATCATCATTGTGACAGCATCATAGCCTTTTCCACTTGAAACTTACTTGAGTGGACTTTATGGGTTTTGTGATAGTTAAAAATCATGCTCTTTCTTATAGCGTCGAACCATATTATTTTGGACATTCCTAAAGTCCTTTTACCATCTTGTGCTTGAATTTGGTTGCGCCTTCTAACTGAGGATGAACTTGGATAAAATTGCACACCACGATCAATCCATTTGAATCTTTTCAACCCCCCTCTACTTTAGTCATTTGTAGTTGCTTCCAAGTCATCAAGTAGTTGTTCATTCTAAATCTCCTCACTCTTTTGTCTTTCCAGACGTCTATCTCAACTAATCTTTGTTACACGCACACACATTTTATGTGTTCTTTCCTTGCAGCACAACCCTCTGTACCATACAACGTAGCAGGTCACACAATGGTTCCATAAAATGTTTCTTTAACCTTTAAAGGTACACGGTGATCACATAGGATTCTGTAGGTACTTCACTTCATCTAACATGCCTTAAGTCTATGTGCAACATCCTCCTCGATCTCTTCTTTACCTGAATAATAGACCCTCCTTGATCTGATCTGTGGGTCTGTTTGGATCAAAACTTTGATCCCCCATCTGCAACATGTCGCATGTGGATGAGCTGATTCCACGATCTGCTTCAGCCCGTTTGCAGAAGACAATATAAGGATCTATATGGTAATGTAAGGAATATGAGGATATATAGTAAAATATGATAGATTATGGGGTGTATATATATAATTGTCTAATATACATACGTATATGCTAGGATGCTGCACGGTTCTTGGGTGCCATGTAAGTTGTCATGTTATCTCCCTTTTTTGGTGCTTGTACATTTGTTCTTTTTTCCTCTTCTTTGTGAGGAACTCTCGTTTGAGATGGATCCAACTTTTTTCAAATTCATTATTTAGTCAGAACTTATGTCCATCTGACTGGGTATTGGAGGGACACTTACTGGAAGACAGTTATTTGAGTTCACTGTATTTCTCATGGGAAAATGAAACTCACTTGAGTACATTTTGATAGATCTAATTTACTTCTTTTGTTGGAACATGACTAACGGACCACCACCCATTAAAAAGGTAAAAATTGAAAGGGTACACTACTCAGACACATCCACGTCCATAAACAGGAGCGCCAAGTTAATATAACCATACGATAAAAAGCTCCCGAACAGGTTCTCTTATCCTCTCATCTTAATCAACTAGCTTGTTGAGTTTATGACTGTTCCACGATATTTGTGACATGATTTCCTCACCTTCTTAACTACTTCTATAATCCAGGGATTTTGATGTTGAATGTATGTGTGTGTGTATATATAAACCCTTTTCTCAAAATCTTCTCCAACAAAAGTCACACATCTTACAGCATTTTCCATCCTACATAGGACACGGACAACAAATTGAAGAATGGAATGGAAGTTGAAGATCACCAAACCTTGGAATCTGTGCCGTTGAATTCTGGCGATCGAAGTGCCATTGTATGATATTTATCCTTATGCACAGTACTTTCTTTTTTATACTTGATTTTCAAGTTTTTATGGAAGTTATGGTCGAGAAATCCTTAACATTTATTCTTATGCATAGTATTGTCTTCAATTTTTTTCCGGTTTTTATGAGTGTCACAGCTAATGATAAATCCTTTTATCACATGCCATGAATGGAAAACTTATGCGGGTATCTGTCTTTACAGGCTAGGAATTTGTCCGGTCCTCTTTCAGTAAAAGCTCAAGCAACAGTTGAAGCATTGGAGGGGAAGGTTGTTCCTCCGAACTTTTTTGTTTCCTTTTTCTGCTTTAGAGATTTTGTCTTAACTCTTCAACAACTGCGATTTAATTGTTACAGCAATTTTTGTCTGTTACTTTACCAGAAAAGGAATTTAATTTAGTTTTCCTTCTCAACAGCTGAAAACTTACTAACATTAAATTTGGCAGCGTGTAGATACATTTATGAGTGCACTTGGATCCCTTGCCGAGGAATGGTAGGGTTGCAGTCTTTTAATATTCTTCCCAAGTTCCTAGTATGCAATCAGTATCATATAATTCTTCCTCTGCAGTGGACTTGTGCTGAAAAGGCTTGACAAAAAATTAGAGAGGGCATTGTTGCATTCATATCGTAAGGTAGACTTTGCTAACAAGTTGTTTTTATTATTTCTTCAGAATAGGGAATAATGCCTTTTTTCAGTGAAATTGTGTATTATGGGGTGATCCTGCAATTATTGTTTTCATGAATATTCACAGTAATCTGGTATGTTGACACTACTTTCTTTCGTGCTTTATTCAAGGATTTGATGTCTCAAGTTTCTTCAGAGACAGATCCAGTTGCACTTCTTCCCAAGGTTATTGCTCTACTTTATTTGCAGGTCAGTTGATTTCTGCATGATTAAATTTTCATTTCTTGTTTTGTTGCCATATGAAACTGATGTTGCATGTTTGTACTTGTATTATAGGTACATAACAAGGCTCTTCAAGCACCTGGAAGAGCAATTTCTGCTGCTCTTTCTCGATTGAAGGTAAGGAGTGTACTATTATTGTGTTTTGTTACTTCTGTATTCTGGATAGTTTAACACTATATTAAGCAGGAAGTTGATGTCTTTTAGAAACCCCCTGGAAAAAAGCATGCAATGTTGGCTAGTGGATCGCCATCTCTTGAGATCTCCATGGGATGTCTTAGAGATCCCTTTTTCCCAGGTCCCATGATGAAATGAACATGGAAACAAAGAAGAAAAGAAGATAAGGATAAAGGAGATGAGGCAGAGAAGAGAAGGTGGTGGCAGAAGAGAGGAAGAGGAGGATTAGAAATTTAGGGAGTTTTGCGTTATCAACATTTCCCCAGGAAATCGAGAATCATGGGAAATGTTTCCCCTGAGAGTAGAATAATGGGGAATATTTCCCCGGGGGGTGGGGGGGTGGTTGAGGAGGTAAACCATGGGGAAAGAGGGAATATTCTGGGAATATGGGGATTATTTCCCCAGCTAACTTCTACTTGTCTTTGCAAAACTTGTGAAAGTTTGTTGGGAAAATATTTCCCAGGGAAATTTTTGATATTACATACACCCCCTTAATCTCGTTCAGATCTCTCTGGCCCACTAAGATGTCATCAGATCCAAGACGCAATTCCTGTACCATGTATAGGATTTGGAGTAATTAGGAGGTGTGACACAAAAATGCCAGGGAGAACAATTTTGGCTTGTTTGTGCATGTAACTTTTTCTCAACGATGTACTTGGTGAATATCCTTTTTTCTGCTTTTCTTTGTGATGTCATTTTATGAAATTAGCATAGGAGTGTTAAATCGCTAACTTATCCTCATAGTCAATCCTAGTTGATGATAGTGCATGATCATACGTTGCATTATAATGTAGACATCTTTGATAAGGTGTATCCAACTATCAATTTGCTCTTGATTTCCGGCTTTAATGAGTGGTAAGAAGATTATATGTTCAACCTCCTTTTTCTGCTTGTGCTGCGTGATGTCATTTTATGACTAGCTAGAGGTGTTAAGTCACCAACTTTATCCTCATAGTCAATCCTAGGTTGATGATAGTGCATGGTCATACATTGCATTATATTGTAGACATCTTTGATAAGGTGTATCCACACTGTCGATTTGCTCTTGATTTCTTGCTCTAATGCGTGGTAAGAAGATTATATGTTCAACCTGGCAGGATAAAATACCGGATTCAACGTACAAGATCTTAATGGACTACCACACAGCAACAGTTACTCTTTTAGCCCTCCTCTCAGCTGCAACTGGAGAGGTGAGTCAACATTTACGTGGACGAGTCCTTCATTTTGAGATTATCATATTCCTTCTTTATCAGAATAGTTATGACTGCCCAAAATGGATATATGGAAATACCATCTCAAAAGCCATTACTCCTCCTAAGAACCATTAGCAATATAAAATGCTAGATTCATGCAAGGAAAAAAACAATTTGCTTGGATCTGTCAATTAAAGTGATTCTGACTTTCCTTAACATATTTTATTCTGTTAACTAACCCTGAGTATTATTTAGTAATTGGTAACACACAGCCTTCTACCTAAGTTTTATGTGAATTGCTGCAGGAAGATGATTGTTCATCTGACAGAATTTTAAGTAAAAGAGAGTTATTGGAAAGTAAAGTGTCAGAACTGAAGAGCTTGGTGCTGAGTAACACAAACTCGTGAGGACAAATTTTTGCAAGTAACACAAATATTTTTATCTTTGGGGGTGCATCATCTCTCATTGGTTACGAAAAAAAAAAAGGTTTTGGTTTGGTCGAATTGCACAGGCCCCAGCAGCTTAATGCAGTCCATGGTATACGTGACAGAGAATACAGTGTTTATTGCGTCAGTTAACCAACCATGTATGATGTATCCTTCGAGTGTACAGCAGCTGCCTCGGAGTCTCGGACGGTGCTAATTTCAACTAATAATTTGGAGGGATATGTGATAGTTTTGTTGTGCTTTATTCGTATACAATAATGCAAGTGATGTGCCTGTTTTTTAACGAGCATTGATTTTGATTACTTCCGGCGTCCCATGCGGATTTTGATATTTTACAATTCCCGCGATCGACTTTGAGCAGGAGATCTTAAGCTTTCATGTTGTGTGTGCATGGAATTGGAGGGATTAACTCTGCTTGGTGGAATCTTGAGTCATGGCAATTTCTCATTATTTTGGGTTTACTATCACCCTCATCTCCACATATGAAGTAAGCAAGTCCTATCTATTAAGGGGTTCAAGTAATTATTTATCCGTCTAAGGGGTGGATATTTTGTACCATATTCACACACTGAGAATAAAATCTTTGGTTTTAAAATCCTTAGTTTCAAAGCTCCTGGTTTAGAATGTTGTAAAAGGTGCCATAAAATATCATGAAATGTTGATTTTGAAATTGTATTTTAAAACTAAAGAAAATAAAATATTTGATTTTAAAATAATTCGTTTTAAAATCTCCAATTTTGGCCAACTTTGGCTTCTGATAGTTGAGTTGAAAAAGTGTCGGGTCAAGTAATTTAATTTGAAATTCAATAACTTGTGACATTTTGAATGCATCAAGAATATGGTAAGATAATCTCTAGGATTCCAAACATATGGAAAATTTATAAAGAATGTTATTATGTCATGTTTTTTATCTTCTTCTTTACCGTACTGATTGGGAGCATTTGAATATTTGATCAGAGTTTTCATTAATTGCATTTGTTGCATAAAAGTTGTGTCAAAAGTAAATTTAATGAAAATTATTTGATCAAGAGATTTAATGATTCTTAATGAATGTGACAAAGATAATGTAAAAGTATATATATATATATATATATATATAACTATATATATAACATTCTTCAAAAGTCAGTTACTGCGTTTTGCAGCAGCCAACTCCTTAGGCGAATTGCTCGAGGGAGAAGGAAATCATGACAGATACTGCCTCATACTTTGGATGCAGCTCGCCATCTACGTTTTATGTTCGAGTAATATTTGTAATTGTAGGATTAGATGTAGGTAAGTTTAAAGTTCTGCTGCATCTTGTGTTGGACGGCACAGTAATTATGTGCTCGTTTGTTTCATTGTGTGGTTAGAGACTTTCTTACTTATATGCTCATTCACATGCAGACGAGGTATCTTTTTAGAGAAAACGACTTATTTATCCTCTCATTTATGTCAGTGACGACATTGAATTATTTAAAAAAAAAAGTTCAAAAGATCTCATCTACAGTTCGAGATACAAATGGGTCGGATTGATCAGAAAAAAATTATATCTACTATTTTATCTGCTGTGTTTACTGATTTTAAATATGTTTCCGTTAACTGACCTACAAGTTACTAGCGGTCCGGTTATCCGTTACCTTTTGCATCTACAGTGGCCTTATGCATTAGGCTGTTGCTCAGCATTTGTCATGACCATATGAAGAACCAGACGGTTCGGTTCGCCCAATACAAAAAACCCCAATGTAAACAGTTCCTACTTCGCTCTGTAACTGAGAACGCCGAGTAGTAACGAGGGGCGTGGACGGGGAAGATGGTGCTCGTCCACGTGAAGGGAGGAGAGGCGGAGGAAAACCAGTTCCTCTACGAGTTCCCCGCCGGCTCCGCAATCGACGAGGTCTCGGCGGCCGTCGTGGAGATCCGCAACCTCCAGTCCAAGATCCTGCAGCTCTACCTCCGCCTCAGGGAGCGGTTCTTCGACGGCTCTCCCCCAGGTATAAACGCTAGTTCTATCCTTCCCACTCCTGTGGATGTGGTCTGCGCGTGGACGCGGTTGCTTACCCTGTTTGTTGCCAACAGTTCCGTATCCAAGTGCCGTGTTTCGCGCGCTTTCGAGAGTTTTCTTCGTGTGGGGTGTTCTTGCTGTCTTCAACATATAAAGATTTAAATGGATTCGTGTTCTTGTGCTTCTTGTAGAATTAACAAGTATTTTCTGGATTAGGGTTTCTGTGAGGGTCGATGCCTTCAGCGGTGAGCCATGTCACTTAAAAAGTTGGAAGCTTTGGATGTTATGTGCCTGGGGGGGTCTTGTCGGGAGATATTTTATGGAAATTCCTACGTCGACGATGCATGGAACCATTTTATTGGAATGATGAGGGTATTCATAGTTCTAATTGGCGGAAACAATTGACTCATGCATTATTGGTGGCCATCCATTCCAACTAATGGAGAGTCATAGTTCTAATAGGCGAAAAAGCGATTTCGTGTTGCCTAGTTTGTAGCTCAATCAGGGGAAATCGAGCGAGCACACAGACTCGTTTGAAGGCATGTTGGAACCTGTTAATGTGGGCCATCTACTGCCTCCTTCTGTCTTTATTTTCTGAGAATTTTTTTCCCGTGCCTTTTGTGAATTTCTTCCTGTTCTCTTTTGTAGGCTATAAGTTTGAATCCTCATGATACTGCTGCTATACTTATGGTTATGGATTTAGAAAGATTGTGTTGAGGTATGCCTTTTCTATTTTCATGTCAGAAAGTTGGACGGCTGCAGCAATTTCTCTTTATAGAGCAATATCAGAAGCTGTGACTTATGCATCAAAGGTTGCAGGAAATACATTCTTATGTCCTTGCCGTAGGTTTGAGTAATGTTTAATTCGAAGGCAAATTTTTAGTCCCTTTTTTTGTTGCGAAGCAAAAAAATTCCAGTTAGTTTGCAAGCCAAAGTCATTGGTATTGGGTTAATTAAAAGTCCTCAGATCAGTGGTTGGCTAGATTGTTCTCAGACGAGGAATGGCAAACCCTTTTCTCATGTCACTGTTTACTTGAAATCCTCTCTGGTGCTTGGCTTCATGTACTAAACCTTCAATTCAATTGCAGGATCAGATTGTCTATAAGAGACCCTTATCAATTAATGTTCTCAGAGACCATCTTCAAAATATAGAAAAGGAGATTACAGTTTCTCCTTTGATGGAAAATTCAGGCATCACTGTATCACAGATCCTTTCTGGTATGCATTCTAGAAACTGAATGATATTCTTATGTAGACAGCTTGTTATGTCAATTTCAATTGTGTCTTTTCCAGGAATCAACAGGCATTATCAATTTTTTGTTGCATCTGTTATGCGATTTATGTTAATAGATCCACATAAGTTCAGGAACTTTTTCAAAAAATAATATCAGAGAAGTCTTTAACAATAGTTGAAATGGAAAAGATGATCTGGATGATTGTCTTCATCAAGTTAATTGGATGATATGACGTTAGGCACAAAGAATGGACTCTGAGACGTTGGTCATATTTTCTCCTGCAGAAATTTTAAAATTCATGTCTTAGAGCAGCTTCTGTTTTATTTAATTGGGGTAGGTTTATTTTGAGAATTCCTGTTGATGTGTGGAGGAGGGAAATGAGTTTCAGTAGTGTAGCTCTATTGGCTTTTCTTTCCTTGTATTTTTGGCAGGTATCTCACCTACATCTTTTTTTTTGGCTGTACTACCTCTCTTTATGATTTAGTAAAATTGATAGATACTTTTTTTTTTAAAAAGCTTGAGTTTGTTGATCATGCTGCTTGAAGAGGAGGCTGAAATAATGCCTATTGGAATAAAATACTGGGGGTCCTCCAATCTATATCTGCGGGACCAAGTTCCCACTTCCCAGCTGCTAGACTGGGGGCCTTCTGGTAAAAAAATAAGATAAAAAGTCTGCTTATTGTAACAATGGAAACATTGGATTCATTCTTTCGCACTTGGAAGTTGGAAGGATTTGCCTCTTCTTGTCAGGGAGGAGTTTAGTCATTGATGCTTTTGAGTTTAGTCATTGATGCTTTTGGGTTGCCATACTGTTATTATGTTTGTTAAGCTTTGTCTTAACTTCATTTGTTGTAACATAATAGCATGCTATTGTCATGGTATGAACATTATGATATGATAATGTATCATATTAATAGTGTCGTATAGAAAATCATGATAATCACACGGTCTTAATTATGATGTTCATATATGCTCGATCATATATGTGAACCACATCTAACGGTATGATCATGACCTTCAACATTAACCAAAGGGCCTGATTATTCTAATTAAACCCATTTGATGGCCAGATTGCTTTGACTGGTCCATTAACATCATTCCAATAGTCTGATGGTTTATTTATTAAATAGCCTAACCATGTTGATCAGGCCTACTTTTACTAATAAAATGATCCAACCATGCCAATCATAACAACTAGAACATTGGTTTGATGGTTGAATTATGTTAGTCATAATCAACGATATTAATATGATCGCTAGATCATATTGAGCATGCCTAACAATCCATGCCATCAAAACGCCAATCCAAAATTCAGATCAGCTCGATCATGATAAGGGCGTCAAATTATGTCAACCATTGATCCAACGTCATCACAATCTTTAATAACGATGTAATTATTGTATCATGTCGACAAAATCCAGTAACATCAATCAGATGATTGCATCATGTTGATCTAAGTCTTTAGAATATCAATCCAATGATCGGATTATATTGATCATGATTGATAAATCAAATCCAACAGTCAGATCTTCATGATATCAATCAGATATCAAATCCAATGGTCGGATCTTTACGATATCGACCGTTTCTCAAATCCAACGGTAGGATCTTCATGATCTCGACCGAATTTTAAATCCGACCTAATCTTAAATCCAACGGTTGGATCTTCACGATTATCGACCGGATCTCAAATTTGACGGTTGGATCCTTCATGATATCGACTGAATTTTAAATCCAACGGTCGGATCGTCATGATATCAACCGAATTTTAAATCCGACCAAATCTTAAATCCAACGATGGATCTTCACGATCGTGACATCATCTCGAATCCAATGGTTAAATCTTCACGATATCGACCAAATCATTAATCCAATGGTCGGATCTTCACGATATTGACCGAATCTTAAATCCAACTGTCGGATCTTCATGATCTTGACTGGATTTCGAATCCGACGGTCGAATCTTTCACGATATCGATCGAGTCTTAAGTCCAACGGTCGAATCTTCACGATATTGACCGAATCTCAAAATCAAACGGTCGGATCTTTACGATCTTAACTAAATCTTAAATCCAACGGTCGGATCTTCACAATTTTCGATCGGATCTCAAATCCAACGGTCGCATCTTCACGATATCGATCAAATCACAAAACCAACAGTCGGATCTTCATGATTATCGACCGGATCTCAAATATGATGGTCGGATCTTCACGATATCGACCGAATCATAAATCTAATGGTCAGATCTTCACGATATCGACCAGATCTCAAATCCAATGGTTAAATCTTCACGATATTGGCCAAATCTCAAATCTAACGTATCTGATCTCATTGATTAGGTTCGTTGTCATAATCTGACAGTCTAATCGTGTTCGATCGTGTCCGTTATTGAATTCCAACAATCTGATCGTGCCCAATCAGATCTGTTATTAAAATCCAGCGGTCCGATCGAGCTCGTTCAGGTTCGTTGTCAAAATCCATTGGTTCGATCGTACCTGATCAGGTTCGTTACTAAAATCCAACGATCCGATCGTGTACGATCAGGTCCATTATCAAAATCCAACGGATCAATCATGCCCGATGAGGTCCGTTATAAAAAAAATCCAACGGTCCGAGCATGCCCGATCAGATCCGTTATTAAAATCCAAGGTCTGATCTCATAGATCAGGTCCATTATCATATTCCAACGGTCCGATTGTGCCCGATCAAGACCATTATCAAAATCCAATGGTTTGATTGTGTGCGATCAGGTCCGTTATCATAATCCAACAGTCTGATGTGGTCCGTTATCAAAATCCAAGGGTCCAATCATGTGCGATCATGTATGTTATCAAAATCCAGCGGTCTGATCTCATCGATCGTGTCCGTTATCAACATCCAATGATCTGATCGTGTCGATCAGGTCGGTCATCACAAATCCAACATTCCTATCACATCAATCGTGTATGTTAACACATTTCTAATGGTAAGATCACATCGGTCAGGATCGTTAATGTCGTTTTACTAAATCAATCACTTTGATTGTATTTGTTAATATTAGCATGATGTTCCGATCACACTGGTAGTGACTAAAACTAAAAGTGTCCATTTTACTAGTTTAGCCATAACTGATCAATGTTCTGATCACAAGTCCGTAATTCATCATCGATCATTACAATCGGAGTTTTATCATATTGTAGTGTCTTTATCATTTGAGCGTCTTTGTAGTTTGTAACATTCCAGATTAGTGAAAGTTCTGTTCATTTCTTTCATTATTTCTATTATTTGTGTGTTGTGTTATTTTCAAGTCCGCACAAATTTTACGATTAGTTTTAGTATCACATACAAGGGGTTAATCAACAGTGTCCAGTGACTTCACTGGTGTAATTTACGTCGACCGAGGTCGGTAGAGACTGGTCCAAACGTAAATCCACATTCTTGATTCAACATCTGACTCACCATTAACGAGTCACGAATCAAACGTAATTTTCATATAAAAACACCAAGCACCATAACATTTTAATATTTTTGATATTTATCATTCCCACAGTTACCCACCTTGTCACTGCCTGCCTAACTGCAACTAGTAGACTTGACAAGGCTCCAAAGCTCCCTTTTCCATTTTCCTTGTTAGCTATAGCAATAATTCTCCGAATTTTGATTGAAGAGTTTTAAGGAACTGGCACCCTTATTGTCAATCTGCAAACCAAGAATCTTGGCCTTTTCTGCAATCTCGTTGTTGCTCCAGTCAGCTAAGAAGTTCATAGAAGGTCCACATTCCAGATCCACAGCAGTAACCTCGATGTACTTTCCGTTGCTAGAAGCTAGACCTTCCCAGATTTGCTTGGATGCTTCATCCTCCAAACCTTAGATTTAAGGCATCTTTCCGACATTCTAACTTAACTTTTTATACATCCATCTATCAGAAAAGTATCATCTGCAAATAGCAAGCACAGGAGAATATTGTGATGTAAATGTTTTAACACACCATCTTTAATTAAAGTGTAAAGAGATATGGACTTCATATGGATCCTCGATGTAATCCTACAGAAATGAACTCATGAGTCTCTCTAACAATGTTCACACTAGTGAATGCTCTCATATATGTCCTTAATCGCATTAGTGTATCCTTTGGAGACCCTCTTGTTCTCTAATAATTACCAAGAGCAACTCTCCGGGCACTCAATTGATGAGCAAAAATCATATATAAATCTTTCCTCATCTCCCTTGACCTTCCATCAACTGCCTCACCAAGAAAATAACTTCAATAGTAGATATACCAGGCAACCGATCAAAAGACTGAAAACCACTGGTAACCAGTCAAGTGCATTATCAGGTCCAACAGAATAGTCCGACCTGTTCATTCTTTGTGCTCTCTGGGCACTCAATCAATGAGCAAAAGTCATATATAAATCTTTCCTCATCTCCCTTGACCTTCCATCAACTGCCTCACCAAGGAAATAACTTCAATAGTAGATATACCAGGCAATCGGTCAAAAGACTCGAAACCACTGGGTAACCAGTCAAGTGCATTATCAAGTCCAGCAGAATAACCCGACTTGTTCATTCTTTGTGCTCTCTGGGCACTCAATTGATGAGCCAAAAAATCATATATACATCTTTACTCATCTCCCTTGACCTTCCATCAACTGCCTCACCAAGAAAATAACTTCAATAGTAGATATACCGGGCAACCAGTCAAAAGACTCAAAACCACTGGGTAACCAGTCAAGCACATTATCAGGCCCAACAGACAATAGCCCGACCTGTTCATTCTTTGTGCCCTTATTATCATTGACTTTCGCCCCATCTTCTCCACTACAGTCTCCTTATTTTGAAGAATATGTGGTTTAGACAAAATGGTATTAGAGATAAAATGCTCAACTTTGGTGCTATATTAGTGGCTTGGAGATTTTAGAGATTAATGGGACAATTCTATTGTGGTTGTGGATAATGTAATTTTATGGTAGAGGTGCTCGACTCCAAGCCGGTGCATAAAGAGGTGGCACACGATCTACCATAGAGAAGCTTAGTAGGTCATAGCAGTTTATTCTGTGAGCTTGTCCTTTAAGGGGAATGTGTGACCTATATCAGCAGTCGAAGAACTGTGTGGGTTGGGTGAGGGGAGATGCTGTATGTAAAGACTGTGCGTGGATAGCTTCCACTTCCCTTATCTTTGTTTAGTGCATGCACATTCTGTCCTTTGCGCAGTGGATTTCCAATTACCTGGCAGTAGGAAAATATCCTGTCACTGCACTTTTAACATTGGCCGCAAAAGGACTTAATCTGATGGTTAGGAGAAATTGAGGTTAATTCTCTGGTCTCATTTTTTGCAGCGCTTTGGCGCCTTATATTCACAGGAGGATGGTGGGTGACAGCACATGGGCCCCTTCGGGGGAGAGCGTTCTCCCAGTCAGACCCACATTGGGCTGTCTAATATGTGTTGGGTTATGGATCAGACGGCCCACGGGTGTGGGCAGGCTTCACACCCACGCAGGCAGGAAGCCTGCACATGGTGCTACATGGGGATGTGGTACTCATGCATCTGCAGTTGGTGGCCACCCAATTACAAGGAAATTTGATCCAGTGTCTCTTATCAATAGGTTAATGTAAAGCTTCCTTTTACCAAGTTAACATTAAAATCAAATACTTTTGGTGCTGTTTTTTTTAAGCATCATCTATGTATACAAAAGTGCAGACTGGATGTAATGCCATCCAATGTATGATTTTTTGGATACTAGGATGAATAACTTTGTAGCTGTATATGATTTACATATTATGTGAAACATTTAATGGACTTGGATTCAAATTTGAAGTTTAAATCAAGTACTTTTGAAGTAGGTGGCAATGCAACTATAGTGCAATGAGCGGCAACAAATCCACCCCCAACTGTGCCTGGGCGAGGTGGATGTGTAAGCAGATTGTGCGTTCAATTGTTCCAGCCACACGGTGGGGACGTATTCATGCGTGATTGAGTAATGATTGCTGTTAACGCATCCAACCCAGGTGCTCTGGTCCTCTTCTATATGATGTTGGACCTCCGCTTCTTACCAATGTGTTTTTTGGGATGGCCATGTCATTGAGGGTGGTTTCAAAGTGGGCCCCTTTCACGCTTTTTCGGCTCCCTGCATTTGACCCTAATGCAGTTTATTGTGGACCACTTGCCATGTGAGCCCACCTTTTTTGGTGTAGGGGGGTTTGGTGAATCCCATGTGGTCCCCATTGTGGGTGTCCACGAGTGCTACCCTACTATGTAATGTCGGAACCCCCACTGGCATGTTTGTGAGATGGTTGTGCATAGATACATGGCTACATGTTCATGATTGCTACCCCTCTGAAATGTTGGACCCCTTACTAACACATGTTTTTGAGTTGGTATACACACGTATGCCTACATGTATACACTTGGCAAATGGCTGCTGTATTCCCACCGACAAAGTTGCATAATTTTTCTTCTTTATTATTTTTCTTTGAGCGCATATTGTTATTTTGACCTCCTGGCCAGGTTACTTCCACATGAGCTAGTCTGTTGACTCCCATTGCCAAGAACCTTCTCTCCCCCTCCCCTGAAAACAATTGCAGTCCTGAGGTCATGGAACTGCATAGCAACTGCTTTATACTGATTATACATTCCTTCACGATGCAGATGTCTTTTAAACAGGGGCATGACATTTAAGGAAAATAAATTTATTAGTGCTTAACATTTCATTGGTAACTTTGAAATTCCTAGATTTTGATGTTCTGAATGGGGATACGACGCAACTTTGGTGGGCTGGGAAAGAGCTTCTAATGGGAAAACGGCTATGTGATTACATTGGGAAAAATGAGAAAACAAAGGTAGATGTATTTCATATGACTGGATTCAGTTTACTCTTGGTTGGAGGTCTCTCATTTCCATTTTTACTAACTGATGGCAGATCATAATTAGATTGCAGTCCGCTACTTCTGCCCCACCACACAATTTGTCAACATGTAAGTGATATTATCTATCAGATACGTGATGGTACATAATAATGCTTTCTCTGCCTCACCACATCATTTGTCATCATGTAAATAGTGCTACCACCTATCAGAGACAATGATGATGCATGATAGCTCTGTGTTCTTTCCATGAATGTGACAATTCCTTCAAGATAGATTTTTAAGCATGGTGTACGATGTGAGAAGGGGTCCTGTGAACCATGCTTGATTTGTACTTCCTCTGTTCTTATGTACTGTTCTTCTGTACCCCAGGAAAGCTATACGATAATGCAGTCTGGAGCAAAGTAGACTGCTCCACGTTACAATCCATAAGCCATCTTGACACAAGTGTAAGGCCCCAAGTGCATCCTCCTGTTCATATTCTTCCATCTATTCTGTTACTCCCTTTTCTTTGTTCTTGTACTCATGGCTCTTGATGAATTGTGAATGTGCTGCTGAATTTGAGATAAACTTGGCGCATTAAGATATTGTTTGAAAGCCTTCTTAGTATTTATTTTTGGGAGTGTGCCATGCATATGCAGAATATAATCAAATAATGAAATTTTTTGTGATGCAGTTGTGGGGTTACCTTTTTTGTTTCCGTCATTGAGGGTCATGTTTTGTAGCTATTCACCTTCGTTGCAGTAGCGTGCCGACAAGAAAGAAATCATACTGCTATTAATTGTTTAAGTGGCCATTGCTCTGCTACTCTGCTAGCCTCGCCAAAAATTCTCCTCCACCTGTTTACCCTTTCGAAGAGGACAGCTTGATGGAGGACAATTTTACAAATTCAGAGTGGCCTTTGTAAAGTTCAAAAACTGGTCCAGTCAGGTTCATCTATCACGTGAGGGTAAAAAAGTGGGAAAAAAAATTGCCCGGAGCTTGCAGTTTTTGCTTAATCGGCATCTGAAAGGCTTGTATAAGGCAAGGTGATCGTTTACAGGACTGCAAACGTAGACTTGGTCACCTCCCTATTTGGGATGTTCGTCACTACGACCCACGGGATTAGGTTATCGGACGAGCTCTAATTGGCGACTCGGGAATCACTAGCGTGATCACCTAATGGAGTGGCAATCGGCTGTCATGAATTCTTGTCATAGAATCAAGTAATCAGTTCTTCAGTCCACTGGCTTAAATACAAGACTAATTTGTGACGCAGGTCGCAAGTAAAACTTAACCATTTACCTGTATTGGTATCAGATAGATGTTAGGTTCATATTGTATGTATCTTGTACAATGTGCTGTTCATTGCACTAAGTTGCCTATTTACCGGGTAGCCAAAATTACGTCAACAGTCACGCAGCTCCAAACCTTCCTTCACATAAATTTTAACGTAAGTTAAATTGTTTAGCGACCAATGATGCACGTACATGCAAGAGTAGAATAACAATTTTCCTGGGTTAATGGAATCTGCTAGCTAGAAGCCCCAGTAAGTTTCCGGAGAAGACTGTCGTTTTTGAAACTGACAAATACCACATTTGCTTAGCTTATTGATTTTTTTATCATACGTTTCTACAAGAATTCAAAATAGCTGCAAATTTTTTACGGGAAGGCTACGGTAAGAATTCATACTTTTCCACCGAGCAGTTCGGCTTATCAGGAACGTGATTTTTCTAAATCCTGTCCCCCTCCCTTCTTTGCACTGACCGGACTCGGTCTGGTCGTGCACTTTGAGGATTTCAATTCTTTGCAAAATGGTGCTCAACTTAGGAGAACATAATATTTACAAAACGCTCATTACAGGTAAAATGCTATATTCTTGAGCACATTCTAAGCTTGCGCAAACGGAGGTGTACGGTCAAGAGATTCTCTTAACTTTGGAAAGGATTTAGACAAAGATGAGAGAAGGAGAATGGGCCTCTGGCTCAATCACATTAGGCCTCGTCCATAAAGGGAGGTCTTAGGAGTAAATCGTCCTTTCGACGGTAAAAGAGAAAGAAACATATCGGGCACATTTGTGGGGGCTTATATTTTTATTCTCCCCATTTAAAGCGAAGCCCACACAAGAAGGCTTGCTTCCTACAGTGAGGCCCATGATCGTAGAATACTCATCCGACAAAGGAATTGTCCCTGTTTGTGCTAAAGTGTTCTCCACATTGGGAACAATCAGGACATGAATCCTCTCCCTCTGAAAAGACCTAAAAATGATTGAACACGTTATCACGTGGTAAAAAAAAAAATTGCTACAAAGATATGTGCGTTTTCTTGGGCAATTGTACTGTTAACCATGAAGTGGACTGCAGATGATTCCCTTAACATGTTATAGTGTCCCCTGTCTCCAACATGGGGATGTGCTGTTACCATCACCCTACCCCTTAGTTTGTGATGCTTTTATCATCTTAAGTCCTGTATTTCCTGCTATCTTGCATTAATGTGCCATTTCTACTCAGATCCAGATTAAAAAAACATCTATGGACATGAATTCTTATCTCTTTTATCTTCATCACTTCATGCATTTATCCATACAAATAATCCATGAGAGTAAGTTGACACTTCCATCCACTTCATGTACGTGCCAAGCACCATATCCTTTGTTAGCATGCATTTGCCATCAACGAAACCACACAGATTATGGACCCTGGCATCCTTTATTGAAACGTGTCTAAAAGCTTGGGAGATGAGAATTAGCTTGACTACAAGACAAAGAACTGAGTGTGCTGCATCATGGTCGCTAAGATAAAAATCCATGAGCAACCCTCCACTGGAAGATCTATGAGCAGTCCTTTTTATCACCGCACAGGCATCCAACCAAACGTTATAAAAAACGTGTTCTCTTTTTATTGGTGATATGACGCATCTTAATGTACCTTTCATGCCCATAACATATAGCAAGCACGTACTTGCCAGAAAAAAGAGAAGAACGTTGGAACTTGGAACCAACCATGCATGCCTTAGATATCGAAACATAACGTGCTCTATTCATCTAGATGCATGCCCTACTGCCCTCCCAACTTCCTCTCCTTGTTCCCACCTTTCCCTCTAAAAAAACTACTGACAGGGGGGATAACAACTGCACCATGCAAATGAGAATCCCAGCACACTGAGATGAACAGCGAAAAGAAGATCCCACTTGGCTTTCACTGATGCTGGGTGGGAGGGAAAGGGGGGGGGGGTCCCCATCACCTCCCAACCAACCCTGCAAGTGCTGAGCAGCATCAGCGGGGTTAGGGCTTGCTGCCTCCCTTGGGCTTTAATCCTGTCAAGCCTTTCGCTGGCATGTTCTCTTAGTTTAAGGTTGGCTTGTCTGCACTTGTAGATCTCCTCCAAGCCATGGCTCCTTTTTATAACACCCCAGCAGCCACTTTGCCCATGAGTGTGTCTCTATCAGTATGATTAATGGGTGTCTTGTCATGTATATGTTAATCCTTTTAGAGAAAGACAAGTGGGTTTCTCTAGTTCGGGTGTCACAGTATGATTACTGGGTTCCTCTTTTTGGTTTAGCCTAGATTGGCTTGCGTAAGGAGCCAGCTGGGAAGGAAGTGGTTAGCAGTGGTGACTAAATTATAGTATCAAATCCCTTATGCGCAGGGGATCACGGCTTCGGCTCTCTACAGTTGTCCACCAAGGGTGAAGGCTCACCGCGTAGCCGCTTCCTATCGATGCCTGCGTTCATATTATCTCATTGTCCAGTTGTTAGATGTAGAGGCCTACAGCTATTATGACAGTTGCCTAAATGAGAAGAAAAGTTATCCTTGATCCATCTGTACATTTGTATTCTTCTAACAGAAAACCCAACAGCATCATTAATGGATATATACTGATCTCATCACTTTTGAGCTTATTATGTTAAGTTATGGTAAGAACTTGTTACATCCAAAGTGAATAGATTTTCATTAAGGACATAACTTGTTACTTTATTAAAGAAGAGAATAAAGTGATGGGAATTCAGAAACTGTAGAAACGGAGCCGAAAGTCCATTGTGTATTTTATTTGATCCATTAGAGACCCATTTAGTGTCTTTTTTATTTTTTTTATTTTTTTTGCATGTTTTTTTGTTATTTTAAGAGTCTTATGAGTATCTTGGTAATTTTAACTATTACGGCTTCCTTTTTTAGGTCTATATATATATGTCCTATGTATTCCCTTTTGGGAAATGCAATGATTAGAATGATGGAAGAAAATAAAAAGGTTTCCTTACTAACCGCTACTGTGTTGTGCATATAGAACCTGTGAAGGGTTAGTGTGGATAGGGGTGAGATGCCTGATTCTTCTCCAAACCCCCCCTTCTTCCCCTCTTCATCATTGTCTTCTATCCCTTTCTTCTTCTTCTTCTCGGGCCTTCGAGCCAACCCTCCATTTTTTCCCTACTGTCCCGCATCATAAAGCCTATGAATGAAAAATGAGTCACAGTGATTTGTTGTGCACATCCATTGCAATCATTTCTCTGTACTCTAATCACGATGAATTTAAAGATCATTTGGTTTGACGAAAAATACTGTCAAACACTTAAAAACATCACATTCTACGTTGGAAGAAAAATGTAATGTTTTATGTCCAATCAATGACACCTAACTTAGGCGCATATCCTCCGCCAAGCCTAACAATTTCCTCGGATGGTTCCTGAAATTACTCGTATTTCGTAGTTGGGCAAGCCAATCACTTTTGAGAATGCAGTTGCTTTCACCTAAGACAGCACTTGAAGCACAACTGAGAAAGAGACTTTGGGTATGAAAATCTGACACTGCTTCATTTATTCCCATGCAAGTTTACTTCACAAGATTACTAAGGAATGCAAGTTACAATGACATGCCAAGACTCTTAAAGTCGAGAAGAGTAGGATGGCCTTGAAGTTGGAAGCCTGTCCCATGATCAGTGACGGATGTAGAAATTTTGTTCAGCATGATTGGATCAATGAGGCCTTAGACTAGATCATGTAGGGTATTAAGTTCGGTCAGCGGGATCCTGGGCTGGATCAGTAGAATTTCGGACTAGATTACATTTGATTGGGCCAATTGGTTTGGGAAAATCCAATTGACCCCACTGGATGAACGCTGAATCCACCACTGCCTACATGAACTTTCCTTTAAAAAATAAATAAATTTCAACACACATCACTTTTCTTCATTCGGAGCACAAAAATGCATCCGGTTTAGGACGATCAAAACGGCCGGCAAACATGAAGAATGCTCTTGTTTCCTGCGGACTTGCGTGTGGGATAGATTACACTCAATTTTTGATCTCCTATTTTTTAGACCTGATGATATATAGAAGATGTTGAATTTAAGCTTGGCATCTTCAACTTTGTTCAACTTTAAAAAATGTGAAATTTAAATTCGGTATGTCTGAGTTTCCATCATTTGATTTTTAGTTTTAAAAGATATCAAATTAATGTTCGACATTTCTAAAGCTTATCCCTCCAACTCTATAGAGTGAATACGTAATTGTTTCTAAAAAATCATGACTTAATCATGCTTTTTCATATTGACATACGTTTTTCATGAATTACAATATATTCAAAGAATTAATCTTTAAAATCTTCATAATTTCAAAATCTAATTTAATCACTCATTGTTTAAAGAATTACACTTTTTTAAAGGAAGCAACTCATTTTTTATATGAAATAATTTTAAAATTTATGTTGTATTTTAACATTATTATTTTTAATATTAAAAGATTATTTTTTTGTCACAAAGTTTTTAATTTTTTTTGCCAACTTGAGATTTTTCCTATAGTCAATTTTTTTTCTTGAATCTTGGTTATGCTGCCAATTGTCCGATGTGAAGATCGAATGGTGAGAAGAGATCATGTCACACAACACCAATTGCTAGCATTCTTCTTTTAAAACTAACAAATACTTTTGTATAAAATTTAAAACAAAATAGTATATAATACATGGATATTTTTTAAGATTTAGTTTAAGACAACTTTTGCAGATGTGCCTCCAAAAACAATTATGTGAAGAAAGATATATAAAGAATTATAATCTTTGCAAAGTATTTTGGTAATTAAATTTGAAAGGCAATTATGCATATCAGCTCTTGAAGTATTTTAACCTCTTAGCATCCCCCCCCCCAAAATCCCCACTAGAGTCGATACAAGTACCAAAAGAATACCATACTTAAAATTTGATAAAATATGAACATGGTACAATGTTCTTTTCACTCTCTGCTTTAAGAATTCTGATTAGATGATCTGATAACTTCAACATAATATCAAAACTTATGATTATGTTTCTGAGATGTGCAGCATATGTTTCTTATTATACACATGATAGAACCCAAGTCGATTTGCATTAAGGGATATGTTAGAACTCAATGAGTGAGGGGACACCACATTATATTCATCTTTAATCTCTTATATCCACTTATATAAGATAATATCATATCTATAAGATGTTGTCTAGACAGTGCTATCGTAAGGGAAGTTTTGACTAATCTTGTAAGCATTCATAAGGTAGGTTAGAACTTGTGGGTAACAGATAAATGAATGAGGTATCTACGATTCTGTGTAGTAGTCAAGACTTTTGTGTTGTTTGCCTAAGTGAATTAGTGTTTGTGTTGGTATTCCTTATGTTGTGGTCGAATGCATGCCCATTAGTTATAAGTAAAAAAGATGATAAGTTAAAAACTTGATAAGTAAGCTAATAATCTGTTTAGAACTCTTTAAACTTGGCTGAAAATTGTTAAGAAACTCTTATTTACTCTTTAGTTAACTAGTAAGATTTGATCTCTTAGAACTATGCCTTAAATCGCCTAGTAGATGGAATTTGCTCTTAAGCATAAAAGCTATGACTTCCACATATGTGAATCTGAACTTTGAATTTGTCAACTTGATTATATGTTGCTAGTCATAACTATTTGATTATTCTAACATGTCCCATGTATATGGTACTAGAGTCTATAGTTTTACTTGTCAACAATGCATTCCATATTTGTACATTCTGCATGTGACAGAGTCCAAGTTGACTTGAATATGAGAATGTGTTTGAATAATCTTGCATAGAGCAGAGACAAAAGATAAAATATAAACATAATGCACTATCTTCTCCACTGTCTTAAGGTTTTAGGTTAGATCCCCAAATAATTTCAATGATTATTTGGAGTTGGATGTCAGCAAATAGAATTTAAAGGACCATTTCTCGAATTAGAATCATTCGGGAACTACATTCCCAAGAAAGACTACAAAATGTTGCCTAACTTCAGATGGATCAAGCATCTCTTTTTAGGTGACAAAATCAAACATTTGACCCAAGCGTTTGACTTTACAACTGTACCCTGTGCATGGGACTCCTGGTTGACTACCCCACTGGGGCTAATGGGAGGTGACATGGTTTTGACCTTCACTGTTATTATTTCAGAGCTGCAGCCTCTACCACCACAAATTTCTTGGCCACATAAAAGACAAACAGGTAAATGAAAACAAAAGAGGACAAACCCTCAGGATGGATGACATAACCGCTATGATTTAAAAGAAGACATGCAAGCATCTCCAGATTCGTACGTAGCCGCTTATTTTGTGGATTCTTCAACTAAGATCAAGTACTCCTCCAGCAAGTTTATGTTGGAGAGAATCCAATGTTTCACTTGTCAAGGAACACCCAGTGTGATCAGAGCTCTACAGGGCATGCCGACAACTTGAACATACATCACAACCGGCGTACTAACGACTGAAATGGGTTTTTCTCTATCCTCACTGCTGCAAAAATTTCTGGTCTTATTGAAGACAAGTACCAATGCTAGTAGATGATGAGAAGGGGGTTCCTATTTTATGCATACGTTAACATGATAGATCAAGAGATTTGATCCGGAAGAGAAAAATCTCAATCTGATAAAAGAGGAAGCTTTGCAGGAGACCCCAGTGGAGGAAGCTGAAGAGAAAACCGGCGATACCCTGCTTCCGATCGATTGAGCACAGACCGAACCATGCACAGGCTTCTTCGCCTTCGGACACAACCCAAGCATATACCCGACTTCACATATCTGATTAAACAAGAAGTAAGGCAACAGAGATCGTCAGAAACAATCGATCTCCTTCTGATCATCCACATTTAAAGCCATCTCTTCTCTTCCCACTGTCACAGCCAGACACCGGGGCCGTTGCTACGTCTCACACGCCGCAGCCACCTTGGAAGGTGACAACGTGCAGCACCCAACGTCGCTAAAGCTCTTCCTCGCACAGGCCACCTGCTGGGACTTTTTGCAGTAGGCGATGGCGCCCTGTATGGAGCACTCCACCTCCGAGTTCACGCTGCTGCTCCTCTTCAGCATTGCCGTGCCATGGTTCCCGTTCGAACTCGCACTAGAGCAAGAGGAGGAAGAAGAAGAGGAAGAGGAGGAGGAAGAAGAAGAGGAAGAGCAGGAGGAGGAGGAGGACGAACTGTTCACCATATGATGCATAATGGCACCAGAAAAAGACCGCCTTTGCGCGCATTCTTCTTCCATCTTCTTCTCGTTGTCCGTTCTCTTCGTGGGCGCAGCTGCCACTTGATTCCTCTCCCACCTGATGAGCCCAAATGGGTTCTTCCTCCCCGCCTTCGCAGTAGTGCTGCCGGTGAGCTCCCTGTCCTTCCTCGCCGCGCGCGGCTCCTCCGCGCACGCGGCGGGCCTGGCGAAGAGCGACTTCAGGTACTCCCTCGAGGCCTTCAGCTTGAGGCCCAGCGAGGTCTGCCTGATCAGCTTCAGCTTCTTGGACCACGACTTCTTCGGCAGGGGCTGGTCGAAGCCGGCGCCGCACTCGTAGTACTCCTCCGGATTCAGCTCCCCGCTCACGTAGCAGGAGCTCGTGGGGGAGACGTTGCAGGACTCGAACGGGGTGCTGGAGGTTGTGTGGGGGGCCATGTCTGTGAGTGGGGCTGCGGTGCTGTGGTGGGAGGCGGCGCCGGGGCTCTCGAGGAGCCTCTGGACCATCTGCAGGCGCGGGGGGAGGTGGAGGGGGAGGAGCTTCCCCTTGTAGAACAGCTCATCGGCGGGGGAGGCGATGGGCTCCCGCTCGAGGGGGTTAGAGGACATGTGGAACTCGAATTCCCTGGAGTGTGCTGGGGAGCTGGCGGCGCAGCACAGGAAGGTCGTGGAGCTGACGTCCATGTCTATGTACTCTTCTTCCAACGGCAGATCATATGCCGGGCAGTGGTCTTCTGGGTCGCATTCCATGAGGCTGTTGTGCTTGGCCTGCACTGCAGGAGCTCTGTTTCTCTCTCTCTCTCTCTCTCTCTCTCTCCCCCTGTGTGTGTGTTGGTGTGTGTGTTTGGCCTCCACTACAGAAGCTCTGTTTCTCTCTCTCTCCCCCCCTGTGTGTGTGTTGGTGTCTGTGTTTGGCCTCCACTACAGAAGCTCTGTTTCTCTTGGTCTAATGGAGGTCTCTCTCTCTCTCTGGCTATCTTCCCCCTCCAAATGTGTGTGGGTGTGTGATGTTAAGGCTGTGAGGTGGGAGGTGACCTTAGGAGAGGAGGGGAGGAGAGCATAATTTAAAGTGGGGATGGTGCCAAAGGAGAAGGAAATTACAGGGGTTCTGTCAGAAATTCTGGAATGCCTCCAAATAACAAAATTCAGAGAATTATGAGAGGGAGCTATCTCATGGGGCCACCTAACTGTTACTGTGGCCTGCTCCTTGTATTCTTCACAGCTTTTACTCCCAAATCTTTGGCATCCCTTTGTTAACTTCCCATCTTTCTACTGGACTGACTGAAGTTCATGTTTGCCTTTTTTCCCCCTTAAAATTACAGAAAGGGAAAGGGAAGCTGCTTCTAGAACTTGATCTTTGCAGGAGCAGATCACAGTACAAGATCCAATTAAAACTTTATATCACTGGATGAGAAAAAAAATGAAGAAGGAGAAACAGAGAAATGCCGGCATTTTTTGTGTCCACCACTGCCCTGAGAAATTCAAATTTGAACAGTGCCCACATCTCAAAACCTGGTGTTCTGTGCTCCCACAAGTATTAATGTAAAGAACATAAATGCACGGAGGCTGGAACCTTGAGAATAACAAAACTCTTTTGCTTTTGACCCACCTTTCATGCACTTGGTATCTGCCTGTGGAGAATATAATAGACAAAAACGGGTGTCAAATGGGTCATCTCCAATCTTTCTTTCAGCGAGTAAAACTTTTCAGTGTGCAAGTGCACCCACATTACTCAAATTCTGTGCCTGAGCTCCCATGGAGCTCCTGTGATGGGACCAGAGCATCAACCAGTGCAATGCACCAATCCAACTTGTCAGAGGACTCAACTCTAAAAGGGCTGCTGTATTACAGGTAGTGTGTTATAAATTAACATCCATAGTAGAAAGATAACATCTTATATTTCGCTCAGCAACTTTTTTTTTTTCCGCACATCCCTGGTGATAAAAGAAGAAAAGAAAGGAGAGGATGAGGACACCCAGTAGCATAACATTTTCACCTTTAGTTTCAACCTCCTCTTTATTTATTTTTTTGTTTCTTTTTTCACTATGCTTAATTGCTAGCTGACTTCAACAGGGAACCTCCGACATGGAGAGGTGGAAGCATATAGACCATTAAAGAATGCTCTGCAATGCTCGAGGCCCCCCTCTTTGTCCTCCCCCCATATGGTAAGACCCAGGCTTTCTCGTTGTGAATAGTTAAAAGAGCCCTGACCACAGGAAAGGGAGCCACTGCCAACTTCCTTTTCCCTCAGCTCAGACCACTGTTAGCTTGCATGTGAAGATGCCATTAACCCCACACCCCCAAAACCAGAAGCTCTCAGAATTGATCTGAGGTGAGACAGGTTACCATCAATTCTGGCGGGGAAAGGCATGTAAAGATATGGTAGCAGTGGCATCATTGTGGTCTCCCATTCTGCCCCTGCAGAGAGCATTTTTAATAGAAATAATTTCATATTAACCACTCTTTTATGTTAAACTTAAAGGATGCCATGCCTCTTTGCATATTATCATACGAATAATAATTGTTACATCGCATGCATGCAGTATAAAAAAGTTGAAGTGGATTACAATACTTCACTTTCTCCGGTCATTTGTCTCTCACTTCTGTACTTTTTTGACTTTTTTTTTAGTAAAGAGAAAGAAAATGTTCAATCTTATGACAACTTTTATTATTGTCTTTTCTCATCCATCTCTATTTAAAAGGAGTAATCTATATATTCTCGTTATTTAAAAGAGATAATCAATTCCTTCCCTTTTTAGTCTATCTACCTCCCAATTTATCATTTTTCAGTGCATATTTATATTTGAAGTTCGAAATTATCACTTTCAAGTATATTTTTATCATTTTTAAAGTCTAATTTATTACTTTCAACCTAAATTTATCATTCTTAGGCGCATTTTTATCACTTTCTACGTAAAACTATCACTTCTAAGTATATATTTATCACTTTCGAATATTTTATTGCTTCCTACGTAAATAAAGTGATAAAATATTTAGAAGTGATAATTTTTGTTTCAAGTGATAGATTTGCATAGGAAATGTTACAAAATGATAAGTAACAAGTGATAAAATTAAAACAACAAAGAAATGACAAAAATACAATTTGGAAGTGATACGTTTGTGTTGGAAGTGATAAAATTGAGTAGCAACCGATAAAACTAAAACAATTAAGAACTGATAAAAATGTATTTTGAAAGTAATAAAAATGCACTTTGAAAGTGATAATTTCAAATTTAGAAGTGATAAATCTATGTTAAAAGTGATAAACTGTGAGGTAGTTAGGCTAAAATGGAAAGAAATCGATTACCTCTTTTTAAATGACATGAATGAATCGATTATTTCTTTTAAATAGAAGTAAGTGAGAAATGACAATAATAAAAACTGTCAGAGGGTTAAACTTTTTCTTTTTCTCTACATAAAAAAGTGAAGAAGTGAGACAGGTGACGGGAGGAGGTGAATCGATTACCTCTTTTAAATAGAAATGCGGTGTAACAAGTGTTACTCTTATTATACGTACCTTTAGGAAACAATGTATCTATAAAATGTGTCATTTCAGTGGCATATATGAAACATTTTGTACGTATCAAATATGCTATTGAAGTGATAGTTTTGTAACATTATGCACATTGAGACGGTATATTAGATAATACATGAATAGGCATGGCATTTTTGAAATTCAACCTTTTTTAACACTGAATTGGTGGCATCCGTGCAGAATGAAGGGGCTGCTTGCAGAGGGCATGGGAATTTTATCTCTCAACGAGTGCTCCCAGATAGCTTCTGTTCTAGGCAAGAAACCGTGTAAGTGGTGGGCCGTAGGGAATCCTTTACCCTCCGGCAGGCTCTACACAGGTAGGTCCTTGTTTCCTCACAGCCTCAGCAACGATAAAATAATAATAAAATAAGAAATAATACTAGGCAAGTATCTTACTTAGGGTGGTGGGTCAGCAAAATGCCACCGAGAAACACTTCAGAGCAGTTAAGGCATCCATTTGAAGACATGGGTTCTGTGCGAAGCCTTGCAGCTCACATTTCATGTTTAAGAATTCCTTGTTCTTCCAAGGAAGCCAAGCTGCAGCTTCCTTTTCAAGAGTTATGTCTCTTTTCTTCACCAGAAGTTAGGTTCATAGGCGAAACCAGCTGGATTGAAGGGCCACATGACGGTGCTGGCTTAGAACCTCAATTCAATCCTTTGAAGAAGCTTAAACATGGGTCCGTAACATATGTAGTCATTTGGGGTGATAGGCATTCCTACAATCTTTCAATATTCCATATTAATCCTTACAATCTTCATATTTTCTTAAAATCTCTTACAATTTTTTAATCCTCTTTAGTCCCCCAAATCTTCCTTATTAGTCCTTCCAGAGAGATTTTTAAGAAGGTTTCAAAAATTGTGAGAGGGTTTTAAAGAAATATGAAGATTGTACGAACTAATATGAAATATTAAAAGATTGTAGGATCAAAAAGTAGCAATGCCTTCTTTTCTTATATCTAACAGGAACTCAGATTAGATGATTGAGATTGATGGCTATTTCGAACACAATCTTCTTATGGACCTTAAGTGAGGAGAAATAAGTCTCCTAACGTTAAGAATCTAACCCAATCGTGCCCAATAAGAAAGACTTAATGACCAAGTAATCCGAGCTCATCTAAGAAGCATCATGTGTCACAGGTGTAGACTTGTGAGGCAAAGTTAACAGAAGAAGCCTACCTCTTGACGAAATGACGCTTCATGTTCCTACGTTCATATAAAAAACATTGAGAACTTTGGTATTTTAAGCAACCCGGAGGCATCATCTTTTCTCTCTTAAACAATGAAAGCCATATAAAGGAAAAAGGAATCGTCAATTGCAAGCCAGATTCACAAGAGCTATTTCGCCCCATTCGTTCATATATTTAGAAGAACTAAGCAAATCAACGACTATCTCCCACTATATGTTGCCAACTTCTACAAAGGTTCCAAAATTCTTCCCTCGCCCCTTTTTCTGTAGCTAGTGACGGTGATTTCTTTAAATGCACATGCTTGCACATGAATACGCAGACCTGCTATGCTTGCTCTGTTGCCGGGACGGATCGCACGCTGTTCTCAGCAACCAGCCATGTTGCGGTCTTCTATTTAACAACCTAACAGGTTGTGTTTGCCGTTTTTATCGCTGTTTTCCCTCTGGGAATTTGTTTCGAGGGAGAAAACGCCAGCATGCTACTTTGCATTCATTCCTCATCTCATCCATGCTTCACCAAATAGATAATAGAGTAGGAATAATCTAGCCGTACGTATATTGGGGCCATTTATTCCGACATGAAACAGCATAAAACCCTATTAAGAAAGACCATTTTACAGTGTTCGACAATATTTTACATTATTTTAGCGCACACCAAACAACCTCTTATAGTGATTTAACGATGCATGCTCACGTCAACTATGAAAATGGGCTGTTGTTGAAAGAGGCAAGTGGTTTTGAATTTTTGACTCGCCAATACAGTCACTTTTAAAGCCAGAGCCTACGTTCAAGCCATGACACATGAATTCAATAACTCATTCAATTTGATAATCACAACACACGTTCACAATGGGAGCACGATTCTCAGGAGTAGGAAGAAACATGATCATGTGAATCATGAGATTTCGTTTCCATTGAAAATAATTCCTGGAAAGCTTGATCGTATATCCAACCCAATCCTGAAGAAGAATCCTGTCTCCGACATGGATGATAGGACACATAATATCGATATGTATAATTGATACAAGTATGTGAAACAGAAGCTGCATCACCAAATTATGATTGTAGTATCAATTTCTATGCACAAACATCCATATACATCAAAGACCAGATTGACTTTTCGATGATGAAATAGTGGCATCTGTTGTGTGGTCAAGCCTCCGGCCGTTTCTATTGTATTACAATGGGAATACACGAACAGGATTGGAATTATAGAAGAGAATATCTACTTATTTCCTGCAGATTCCCCAGATCTCAATTCCTGTTCAAGTTCATCAAATTCCCACCCTCCTATCTCCTCTGCAGAAAAGTCTCTGGTGACTTTTCCAAATTCAGATTCCAGTTGTGCTAATTCTGCTTCTGCATCTAATTGTTCTGTTGCAGCTGTTGCTGTTTTTGGGGATTCGGCAGGTTTGGATTTAGGTGTGGAGATGGTCTGTCCAAGATGAGATGGACTATTTTCTGCTCTCTCTTCAGATGGTGTGACCTCTTCCGAAGACAATGTCTCACGACTTAAGATTGGTCTTTCAACTGACTCGTATTCAACCCTCATGGTATCGATTGCATCAAATAGTTCTTTGACATTGTGGTCGTCCACCCTGCATCACAGACATCTCCATTCATATCGTGCCACGAAAGGATATATGTATCATTTTACAATGTCAAGAAATTGTTGCAGAACTGTTGAGGCGTTTCACCTGTAGGTGTTTTCTTGTGCGGAATAAAACAGCTCTTTCATGTTATCCACCACACTGAAGGTAGTAATGATCTGTCGTACAATACCACATCACAAATAAGATCTGTTATTTCAAATAATTTGCCTAATCTCATGCAAAAGAATTGAAAGAAAATGAATATGGTTTAGGAGGGTAAGGAAAAATTGCAAATAGCAACTATGAAATTAATTTGTAATTTTAAATTTCTGCAATTAGAAAAAGTGACAGTTCTAAATTGTTTCACAGATAAACAAGTATGGGATATGTTGAATTATTGCATCTTTCATAATTCACATGCCCTGCAAGTCTGAAAGTTGGAGTAGAGACTGAAGAAAGACAAATGAAAATCACAAATTCACAATGCTGGAGCAAACAGAAGGGAGATTGTCGACCTTTCCCTCAGTTTCTAGGTATTCCTCTTCAAGAAGCTTGCGTGGATCTGATTCTTTTGATACTTTGTCTTCTGTGCTTGGCTGTATCTCTGACCTGAAAACCAAGGTGAAATAACGTGATGCTATGAGAGCAAAAGTTATTCAGTACAAAAGTTAAACCTTTTCCCTATACTGTAGACAACACAACATTACCTGTCATTAAACTTGTTTATGTTGTCCACAAATGTCTTGATACGAACAATTGAAGTGCTCAGTTCTTCCTATGAGTAATAGAAGTACATTCCAGAAAGGAATAGAATGTTGAATCAAAAGGAGGAAAATCAAACATCTTAGCGTAAAATTTTTTTAAGGTTTTGAACATTTCTTAACTAATCACAGCAATAAACACTACCTTGCATGCTAAAAGATAGTGTCTTATCAACTGCACAAAATGGCGTCCACAGGTTTCTAGCTCACCACTACAATCATGCACAGAAACGGAGAAATAAATAACAAGAAATTGAACTGAACTCTTTGAGAAGGAAAAATGAAGTAAATAATGATTCCTGGGAAAATCTTCCTAACTTTTGGACTAGAAGGTGCTGGAATGAAAAGAATATGCAGTCACAAGGCTTTTTCAGGGGAAAAGAAGAGGAGAAAAATGTACTTTGTCTTCTCATCCTTCAGTTGCACATATGTAGACTGAAGATGCCAGGTATCTTCTAGGAAATTGATCCAGGTTTGAACAACGTCTGCTTCTAATTTACATGAAGCTATGGATTTCGAAAGT
This sequence comes from Zantedeschia hybrid cultivar, assembly GCA_030544215.1. Classification (NCBI taxonomy): domain Eukaryota; kingdom Viridiplantae; phylum Streptophyta; class Magnoliopsida; order Alismatales; family Araceae; genus Zantedeschia; species Zantedeschia hybrid cultivar. The sequence continues at coordinate 7,438,123 of JARZZO010000005.1, forward strand.
TCATCCTCCTACAACATGAAGAAATACAATACATGTAGGAATCAACATTTGTATCATGAAAGCTCGTCCAGGATTTACCATTTTTCTACTTATCCAATATTCCAATTGTACATCAAGAAAGAAAGTTTACCTTTGACTTCAGGTGTGTAAGAATCTGATTGCTTGCTTCATCAAATTGGTCCCTCTCTTCTTTTGTCTTGTTGAAACGTGCACGAGTAGCTGCTAAAGAGATATTCACCTGCAAGTAACAATAGGTGATAAATGGGAAATGACTCCTTGGCAATAATAGTTGGTATCCATAACAAACGTGTTGGTTCATGTTTGATCTCTGCTGGCATCGATAGTAATACATCAATTAGTTTCCCTAGAAGATCTTCCCACAAAGGAACAGAATAGCTAGACATTACACATGATGCATGAAAATATATTCCATATCATATCGGCTCTGCATGTCCCCTGCCTCACTCTCTACAACAAATTGTTGCTAAATGAGCTATAAGGTCTCATATGCCAAAAGCTAACACATTTCCAGCTATGGGGCTCTCATATTTTTGTATTGACAGTCCGCCATGCCTACCAAGAAGAGGATTTAAAGTAGCCAGAAGTGCTTTAGGAACCAAATGCAGCTGACCTAGTTACTAGGGCTATCAACAGAGTGAATTTTGAAATGTGGATGGTACCACATGGTATATTACAGATTTTAAAAAATAAAAAATAGGGAATGTACAAGAGTGGGAACCCTTGAACTTCCCAATATACAAGAAGCACCGAAATGGTGCAGCTCTCAAGTGCTCCCCAAAAGAACAAAAGGACAATCTCAAAAGATAAAATACAAAGCCAATGTCACACTATCCGATTCCGCTCCATTTAGGAGCATTATCCAAGTATCCAAGTCCAGATACTATCCAGCAAATAATAATTTTCCGACCCGAATTCAACTCCATTAGATAATATTTGAATCCAGATAATATCTGAAAATCTGATTATTTCAAATTCGACCTATATCTTAATAATTTGCTAATTTTAATCTTGTAAAATATAACCTACAAGCAAGGTTCAAAAACTCGGCTCGGATCGGCACGGATCGGCCGAGTCGGACAGGTTTTTGGCCGACCGTGCCGATCCTGGGTTTCCTGGCCGAGTCCAGGACTCGGATCGGCCGGTCCGAGCCGGATCGGGCGATCCGGGACCGGACCCGGCCCCCAACGGCTAGTTTGACTAGCCGTTGGGGGTCAAGCTAGCCGTTGCTGGCCGTTCTTAAACAGCCAGCAACGGCTAGTTTGGGCCTTGGGGGTCTATTTAAACCCCCCCAAGGCCCTCCTAAGGCTCCACAAATGCCCTTTGAGCCTCCTAACATTCTTGCTCTCTCTCCCTCATAGAATTCTCTCTCCATCTCTCCCACAAGGTCACTTCTAGTCTACTACAAGCTCCGCGATCTCTCATCTTCTTGTGCTGTGAAGGAATGGCATCTCAAGGTGCTGCTGAGCGGTCATCTGGGAATCCTCCTAGTGCTGATCCTGCTTGGGGTCATTGCACACCGGTGGACATGGGCCAAAGAAAGGTACAATGCAAATATTGCAACCGGGTTGTCTCTGGCGGGGTCTACCGATTCAAACAACATCTTGCTGGAATAAAAGGTGAAGTTGCAGCATGTGCTCGAGTTCCTTCAGAGGTTAGGATCCAATTTCGAACTTACATGAAGGAGAAGGAATCAAGCAAAGCAAGTACTGCCAGAAGAAGACAGGAAATTCGAGAGGAATTGACTGAACCAGCGCGAAGGTCTGATGCTAGAGTCCGGCTTGGTAGAAGTAATCAACCTATAAATGTTGATGATTGGGATACAAGTAAGTTTCTTATTTAACTTATTTTCATGTTCTTCATTTAACGTTTTCAGACAAATAGTTATAGTAGATTAATTTTTTTTCTTTTACATTTAAAGATGAATTGCGACGTGCAATGGAAGCAAGCCGGCGGTCCTTTGCAGATGAGGACTTATTTCGGCACACTGGAAGATATGGAGGACAAGGAAGTGGCTCCACACCTTCTGCACAAGGGAGCACTAGTGCCGGCATGAGCACTAATGTATGCGAGGAGCTGCCTCAGGAGTTCACTAGAGCTGCAGATCCTAGAGTAGGTCCAATAGATCCCTTGCTCACCAAGAAGAGGGATAAACAACCTTCTATTAGTGCTGCATTCAAGAACTTAAAACTCTGTAAGGAGAAGATAGGGAGAGCTACATCTAGGTGGTTTTTCTATAACAGTATTCCTGCTAATGCGGCCAAGGGGCCATATTATGAGTCCATGATCGAGACCATACAAGAAGTTGGCAAAGGGGTTGAAGGACCTTCTCCATATGAGATATACAACAAGTACTTGGATATGGAAGTTGATGACATCCGAACATACATTAAATCATTTGAAAGGATCTGGGATGAGTATGGATGCACTTTAATGTGCGATGGATGGACATGTACATAAATCTTATATTCAGTTTCTTATCTTATCTTCATTTTTTCTTAATCAGAATAGGTCTCTTTCTGATTTCTTATCACGTTTGGAATTTTACAGGGATAACAAGAAGAAGTATGATCAACTTCTTAATTTACTGTAAAGCTGGAACCGTATTTTGGAAGTCCATTGATGCATCTGGAAAGATAAAGAATGTCCAGTACCTGTGTGAATTAATGGATCAAATGGTGGAAGAAGTGGGCGAAAAAAGGATTGTCCAAGTGGTTACGGACAATGCAGCGACGTTCAAGTTAGCTGGACAAATGTTGATGCAGAAGAGAGAACATTTATACTGGGTTCCCTGTTCTGCTCATTGTATTGACTTGATGTTGGAAGACATTTGCTCTGATCCGATGGTAGATGGAGTGGTCAAGAGTGGTCGATTTATCACCACATTCATCTACAACCACAACAACATTCTGGATATCATGCGCACACATACTCATGGAAGAGAGTTGCTTCGTCCGGGAGCCACCAAGTTTGCATCTCAATATATCTCTCTAGATAGTTTAAGTCAACAAAAGAACAACTTGATTAGGATGGTGGCATCGGAAGATTGGGAGAATCACATATTGCGGCATGTACCAACTAAGGTCAGAGAGAAAGGTAAGAAAGTGGCTGATCTAATTCAGTCTAGACCCTTCTGGAGGGGGGTGCAAGCGGTGTTAAATGTTGTAGAACCGTTTGTCCGTGTCTTGCGATCTTGTGATGGAGAAAGAAGATCGGATATGTGTTTTTTATATGAAGCTATGGACAGAGCTAAGGAGCTCATTCAACTGAACAACCCAACAACCTTTGTGAAGTGGTGGGACATAATAGACAGACGTTGGGAACACACTTTACATCACGATCTTCATGCAGCTGGTAAGCTACTAACTTTCTATATGTATTATTTGTATACACATTTCTCTTAAGTAATAACTAACTTCGACTTATTTATTTAGGTTATTTTTTCAACCCTCAGTACATGTTCAGAACTGATGGGAAGAAGGATAGCTATGATAGTTGTTCGGAAGTGTTGATGGGGGCTAAGTCTGTTATTAAGCGTATGCTTGCAGATGAGGATAGAGCAATATTGGCATGCAAGCAAATGCATGATTACAGAATGATGTTATACGACTTTGGGACAAGTACTGCTCAAAGAGCTACCAAAATTTTGAGTCCAGGTTTGAAAATTATTAACTAGATGTTCTACTTAAATTTTAATTATAGCTTGCACATTGTTGACATGGCCAATTTTCTATTTACAGCTGACTGGTGGTGGCTAGATCATGGAAAAACATATGGGTATGAAGATCTAGCCTATGTTGCAATTCGGGTCTTAAGTCAAACAACCTCTTCATCAGGCTGTGAGAGAAACTGGAGCACCTTTGGCTTGATTCACACCAAGCAAAGGAATAGATTGAAGTCGAGCCGTCTAGAGAAGCTAGTATTCTGTCATTATAACATGAGGTTGAAGCTAAAGAATCTAGAGCTCATAAGGAACCTTCAAAGGCAGGAGAAAGAGAGAATTTCCGGACAAGCCACAGAGACGACACATGCAGAAGAACCCATAGACTTGGATGAGCTGTTCGAGGAGCAACATCCACTAAATGCATGGGTTGATGCAATCACCTCAAATGAGCCTGAATTCAACCCAAATGATCGGGAATGGGCGGAAGGTGAGTTAGATAATGTTCCATTACTTACTGATTTTCAACCTCCTTCTCCAAAACGTCAGAAGAAGAGCAAAAAACAAGTACCAAGCAGAAGGAAGAGTGGTACTGGAATTCAAATTGCTGATCTGGAGACTATCGAGGAAGATGATGAAACGCCAGAACCAAGTGATGAGGTCCAATATCAAACCTCAAATGACTCGACATCAAAGACGAGCTCCGACAGTTCTGAGGATGGCAGAGATGCTACCAGTGCCCCAGCCCCAACTCCACAAATTCAATTCACTGGAGAAGAAGAATTCACACATGCTACCCAAGATGAACATCATGGTAGCAGAGGAGGACGTGAAGAATCTTCCATTCAAACATTCAGCAGATCAAGGAGGAAGGACAAAGGTAAAGCTCCTCAGGAATATCAGGAGCAACTATCAGATGCATCATCATATAGTCAGCCTACTGGATATGTAGTTTACCCTCCTCAACATTCTGATACATCCGACTATTCAGGGGGTTGTCTAGAATATCCACAATTTTCAGTCATTTATACCAATACGGATGACTATAGCCGGTATGTGATGCAGTATGAACAATACTACCAGAGCTATATGTCATGGGCTGAGTATGTTAGCCATATGTTCATTCAGTATAATGTACGTTTATGTACTTCAAATCAATGTATTTCAACACAATTATGCATTAGACTTGTGTTTTATATTTTTTCCACATTTTTTCATATTTTTTTCTATTTTTTTCTGCTATCTGAACCAGCCGAGCCTGACTCAACCAGGATCGGCCGGGATCGGACTGACTCGGATCGGAATCGGCCGATCCGATCGGTTTGGGACCGGCCGATCCGAGACCCGATCCCGGGTTTCTTAACCTTGCCTACAAGCACTATAGACATTTAAAATCAATGAACATTCAAGTTATTAATATCTAGACAAGTTTTAAACCACTCAAATGATTCATTAAATATACATCAGATAATAACAAGATTATGGCTTAAACAACTTATCTAAATAAGTAGAATTACTAAAAATAAAAAGAAATTCACAATAAATTTCATCATTATCCTCTACACATCTATTAATACTTTAAATATTAACAGTTTATTTAAACAAATAAATATTATTAAAATTAGAAAAACTTATTAAAGACAGTCGGTCAGATAATAGTCAAAGCAGATGTCCATTTTCTGCTTCCGCTCTGGTTATTAATCGGATGATGAAACAGATATTTGGACACATTTGGCGGATGTATTTGGATAAACATCCAACTACTCGTATGCGAATTTGAATTGGATCCTGATGTTATCTGAATCCAGCAAGAGCCCGACTAATTACATTTAAAACATAACTTCAATGCCAATGATATAATACTAATAGATTTCATACCTTAAGCTGACAGTGATTAGATCAATGATAGGATCAACCGTTCACATTTGTTTCCCTATTATTAACCACCATTCAAAGTGGTCAACCGTGTATGACAAATATGATTCCCACTGGGATTACTTTACCAAATGCATGTTTGCTAGAAGAATATAAAAAACTCCGACACTGGTAAATCAGGCATTAAGACAGGAAGATGAACATCCCATGCGTTTATGGAGGTACAACCTCACTTCTCTATCCTCATGACGTCATGGTGCCAAGAGATTTTGCAGGTTGTTTTTGCATCTTAAATAAAACACGGAGCACAAATTACAACCTTTAAGATACTAACTTTTTTTACTTGACTTTTTTATAAGCTGCTGTATTAGAAACCATTTTGCCAAAATAAAGTCACCACATCAAGGTAGAAATGATTTCATCACAGGGGGAACAAATTAATTATCAACATAAAAAGTGATAAATAACACATAAATCTACCACTAGTGCACCGATGATATCTGGTTATAAAATGATCTAGATTTAGAGAACATAAGTACTTGATCAGAAAGCTAAAAGCTCTAAAATGTGGACCTAACAACCATAAGCACATATTGAGGAATCAGGAAAAAAGCATGCACATTTTTTCACAGATGGTGCTGCCCTTAGTTAAAAATCAGAATAAGAATCAGCAAAATAACATGAAGGGGAAAAAGCACGCTTAAAAGGAAATGGAAAAAAGAATTCCCTGTCAGTATGATAACTAATGCCACCATGTTATTGTGATGTCAAAGCAGAAGCATCCAAATAATTATTCATAGCACTTTGAAGTATAGTTTCATAAAAGCAATTTGACTGCTAAACCAAAGAAAAAGGACCAACTGCTCTTTTCTCCCAGCAGTGTACAAGTGTAATGGAGCATTCTAGATCATTAAGCTTATTTTAGCATGAAATGATAAATGCAGGCTTCACAACTGGTGTAAAGTGCTTTCTTTTAGAGCTTGACACCAAGACATTAAAAACAACCTACATGCATGAAGGAATATCTAGATATTAGAATTCAAGGACATTAATACCTTTTTCAGTTCGGCCTCAAGTTCATCTCTTTGCTTTTCGAGTGCGGCAATTTCAGCTGCAAGTTCCTTCAGCATAAGAAAAAGAATGTAAGCTCTCGGTGGCTTCCATCATAAAATAACAAGTGATTGACCGCACAAACGAAACTGGCACAATAATAGAAGTAATGCCTCCTACATTGCAGAAGGCAGATGCTAAGAAAAGAGAAATCATTGAACAGGAACACAACACACAGCATCATGACAAGCAGACACATATGAGCGCTCATCATTGTTTAACGCAAGGATGTAAGTGTCTCTTCATGATTTATTAAGGTTATTTCCATCTTTTGCCTTAGTGGGGACCTGGAGGCAGCTTCTGGAATTATTGCAACAACATCATTATAAACAACATCACGGCCCTAATCAGGACTAATGACGACCACTTGAGAAAATTGTGGTTCTACTTTCATAGATCCAATGAAGGAGCATGATGAGAAGAGCATGATTTGAGAGGCATGAAAGAACATGACACAACATATAACATTACACTGCCAAGTTAGACAGGACAGCACATAAAAAATTATAGACAGGACAGCATGTAAAAAATTATATGTACCAATATTTTACTACCTATCTTATGCTGCTCTGAAACCACCCCCAGAATGATGTGCCAGACATTAAGAAACACAGCTTTAATATCATGCACGTGTCACCAAAATTGGTACCACTTTAGCGTACCTTCTCAATCCCACTAACTTCATTAGCTTTGGCAACGCGAAAGTTGAGAGCCTCTTCTTTCTGAGTTCTGTTTTCAAACACCAGAAAAGATTAGGGAGACACCATTGGTTAACAAAAAGGAACCAAATGATATAAGACGAAAAAGTGGTATTTCAACTTCTGGAATGTGATTAGCATCCATAAAAACTGAAACATAGTGTTGCTGATATTGAAGAGCCCAGTGCATTGCAGTTGACCTACCCTCCAATACAGTTGTGAATATAGTAGAATCACTTCAAGGAAACAGAATTCTCCTTCCACGCTTTTCCAAGTAGTCCCAGAGATTGTAGAATTTTTTTTAATAGTCAAATGCATAAGTTTCTTGGTGCACCAAAAAGAGGATATGCAGGACATTCTGTATGCTAGACGGTCAATGCCATCAAAGTTAAGAGAGAAAAGGACATGAAATTACAGAGTGGACCTCTAACCGGAGTCTTGCATATGCTAGACAACATCAACCTCTCAAGCTTCCTAACTCACCCTTGATTTTGTTCCCTAAGCGACACAATGAAGGCACTTTGGTAAATATTATTCAGCAAGGACATGTGGTTAAAGTGTCATGATAGCACAGTTGTGATTGATGTCCATTTTGGGTACGGTTTTTACAGAAGGAATTGAGGTGGAGCTTGGAGGTAGTGGCATGGGACAGAGGTGGCACCTCATGGCTTATGGGTAAATATACAGATACATGTACATGTTTGTGTATATGAGAAAGAGAGAAGTAACAGCCAAACAGAGGGGAGATGGGGGTCAAGGAAATAGACGGATGGCGAAGGGACCCTGCCAGTCTTAAAGATTCTTTTACCACTGTAGATGATATCCAAGTATTTTTAATTGAAAATAAAGGGATCCATCTGGCCAGGAACCTTCTCTCCAAGACTAAGTACAGTGCTCTTTAAGTTCTCTTGCATTGATCTTATGAGGATAGTTAGATCATCTGAACTGAATTCAGTTTAGAGGCCTCAGGATCTTGCCTAGCATACCATCTTCCCTCAGCAGCTCAGCTGAAGATGAACAGAACTGAACTATCTCTTCAATAATCTTGTCTTCTCCTTGGATCCAATGATCGTGGTTATTCACTAGCGAAATGCTTTTTGTCCTTTCCTGCCATTATCCACCTTAGGGAAAAACCTGGTAATGAATTCACCTTCTTGAATCCATAACGTCCTGGACCTCATGTCTCCATCTAATCTCTCCTTTACTTAGCCAAACAACATTTCAGCCTCCAAGAGGGTTTTTTTTTTTTTTCAAGTTAACTCCTCTTGCAACAAATCTCCATTTTCTTCCTATGGTTATCTATTATGGATTTTTTACAACATATCCTGGGTCCATATGATGGCATTATTCTGGAACAACCATCATTCTAGACTATTCACATATCCTGGATCCATATGATGGCATTATGCTGTCTTCAAACAGTTGATACATTGTCCCAGACATCCTTCTCAAGGTCCACTTCCACCACCTCAGGTCAGAGGTGCAGATTATTCTCAAGTTCCAACTCCCTCATCTTGAGTCAAAGCTCGAGGCTTTCTCCCCACCCTTCTGGAAGTGGATAGTGCCATGAGTTATATTAACACAGAAGGATAGTACATCAAGTGTGAGAAACAAAAACCCCCTATACATGCTTACATTCCGCCACAGGGGCGATACAATGTACCCCAACAAAAGGAGATAGCTCTCCTCCCAGCAGAGCAAAAAGAATGGAGTTACCAGAGTCCACATTACAAAAGGCTTTTGCCCACTCCCTCACCCTATCCACAATGAAAGAAACAAGCCTATCTCCCGCCAATGCTTCCTTTCTGAAGATATGTCTATTCCTTTTCCCCTACATGGTCCATAGGGTGGAATAAGGGATTAGCTACCGCACTTTGCCACCTTTTTTCCTCGGAGTTCCTTCCTAGAATAAGAAGACGATTATCCACAGTCAATAGGTGCCACCTAGAGGTGAAGCTTTCAAGCAAGAGCTGCCAAATCTCAGAGGAGAACTCCCAATGAACAGAGAGCTGATCTAGTGTCTCTCTGTCAGCCCTACACAAACTGCAAGTGGTATCCACACCAACCAAGAGGTGAACCAGCCTATCAACAGTAGGAAATCTACTCAGAGAGATCCTCCAAAGGAGGACCTTCACTTTAAGAGGGCTCACAAAAGACCATACATGTGGACAAGGGCATGTCGAGCTATGCTATCAAAGGTGATCGCCTCGCTTGCCTCGGTTATCAAGTAGGTTGAGGCAAGCCAAAATACCTCGCCTCGCCTCATGTTTGCCTCACTCACTTAGGCAGTTTTCCTAAAATGTCTATGCCATATGCTTGTTTCTTTTTTAATTATATGGTATTATTTTTTCTTATTCTTAATTATTCTAAAGTAGCCAATGCCTCTTTTAATAATGTCCAACACACTTCTTTTCTTACGTACTGTCATATTTTTTCTTATTTTTTATGATTCCTAAGATCATCCACTACTTATATGAGTCAAGGAAGAAGGATTGGCGATCGGGCAAGGATTGGCCTGATCAAGACCGATCTGACCAGCTGATCCAATCCGATGCCCCTTCTCTCTTATTTATTTTTTGAGTGTTCAAAAAAAAAAAAAATGTATAAAAAATCTTTAACATGTACAAATGATTTTCTTTGTCTGAACCTTGATTTCTTCACTTAACCTTACTCTCTAAGTCAATCTTTGCACTCTATCTTGTTTCTTTAGTAAGTGGTCTCTCTATAACATATTCTCTCTCTATCTTACATTTCTAAAACTTTCTCTCTCTTCTTTTTTTCTTCTCAATCTCTTTTTTTAAGTGGATGGTACCATATTTCATTAAATTGAAAAGAGGAATACAAGTATAAAAGAAATAAAGCCTCCCAAAAAAACCTCCTATACAAAACACTAAGATAGTGTGATTGTCATCATCACCTCAAAAGAGCAAAAAAAGAGGATTTACAAGTATTCTTTTTACACAAAAAGGAGGCCTACTCAGTCACCCTTTCTCCATGATACCCCTCCAGACGTGTGAGACACCATGTAGGGAATCTAAAGTCAAATCACACACTCCAGACCTCCTAAAATATTTGTCTGATGACGTCCCACCATAAACCTGCTATTTGGGACCTAACCTAGCATGTCTCTCCTATTCGGATTATTTTAGAAAAAATCCATATCATTTTTGTTTATATCTGGAGAAATATAGGTCGGTTTTATGTATTTTATTTATTGGACTATGAGAGCTTGGGATTAGCCCTCAGGGAGTCCGGGACTTCGGATCAGGCGAAGATCCGAGTATATGACCTCTCTCCACTAACCTCGGTCAGTGTTAATTACGTCGAGCAACTACTCGACAACCCTTGATTAACCGTCCGTATGATGCCCTTATAACATGCAACACTACTACTATAGGCAGCACATGCATATGAAGATATATTTTAAGTTAAACTCTTGGCCTCACCCAAGTTTAAGATGGGTTTATATGATTTTGGATTGATTCCAAACTATCTGGATTAATTCCAAGTATATTGGATTGACTCCAAGTATTCTGGATTGATTCCAAGTATTTTAGACCCATAAGGGTATTTTTGTAATTATGCCAAGTTTGAGGGTATAGGAAGATTATGGTTATTTTAGTGTATGAAATGAGTTTAATGATTTAGGAAGGTTTCAAAACCTTAGGAGGTATTTTAGAGTTATTTCAAGTGTGTTTGGATTGTAAGGATATTTTGGTAATTTTACCTGAATTGGATTTATTAGACTTGGAGTCTATTTTTATATTTTTCTGATATTTTTATTTATTTTTTTATCATATTGAGGGTATTTTGGTAATTTTACCCATCTTATTAAGGTTTGGAGGGTATTTTGGGCATAAAAGAGATTTTGATATTTTCTGTGATTTTTACAGATTTTTATCATGTTTGAGGGTATTTTTATAATTTGTATTAAGTTCTAGGGACTTTTTAGTCATTTCAGAATTTTATATGTTTTCAGATTTGGTTCTCTGTTTTTTACTGGTTTTTTACTGAATTTTACTGATTTTTTATTAATTTTGCTTATTTTTATTAATTAATTAGATATATGAAGGATATTTAAGTCATATTTTTGAGTTTATGTAATTTTCGGATTAAGTTTTTTGATTTTTACTGAGTATTACTGATTTTTACAGAATTTTTCTGATTTTTATATTCATTTTACTGATTTTAAATAATTTTCACAGATTTTATTAATTAATTAAGTATGGAAGTATTTAAGTCATTTTTAACTTAAGTATATTATTTTATGAGTCTAAGTTTCATTATTGAGTTTTAATTATGAGTCTAGATTTAATTATGTATGGGATGAGGCCAAGGATATTTTAGAATATTTAATTATATACTTATGCATTTAATTAGTTATTAAACTAATTAATAATTTAATTATGTATGTAAAAATATAATAACATGATGTTACTTAAATAACAGATTTATGAACACACATGCACACACATATGCTTAAAGAACAAATAGTGGCATTCATTCATTATTTCGACATAATCCCGTTTTATAAAACGGCGATTTTACAATATAAATTCGGCAGAGCTTCCCCTTAAGAATAAACCTTAGGAAGAGAGCCCTCCGAGAAAATATCTCCTCCAAACGCAGCAAACCCGGGCAAGAGCACCGAATTTGGTCTTCAAATGGGCAGAGTTTCCCCTAGGAATTTTTGGGCCAAATGGGCATGAGCTTTCTTCTTACCCCTTGGGGGGTATTTATAGGCTTCAAAGCCTTAACCGGTGGGGGTACCCACCGGAATGCTTGAGGTGGGGGGTACCCACCGGTTGCCTCTTCCTCCTCTCCCTCTCTTTTTAATTTTTTAATCACATGGGTGAGAGAGAGGTGGGAGAGAGCATTAAAAGAGAGAGAGAGAGAGGGGGGGAATTCGGTGGGCAACCCCCCCCCCCCCACCGGTTCCTAACCGGTGGGGGGGGGGGGGGGGGCACCGGTTGGTCCCCCCCACCGGTTTGGGAACCGGTGGGGGGGCTTCCCCCTTTCCTCCCTTTTCTTTTTAAAAGGGTTTCAACAAATGCCCCCTACGGGACATGTGCCGGAAGTGAAGACGACGGTGCATGTCCCGTGCCCCATTTGGCTACAAGAATCATCATTTTGCACGCTTGAGGAGTTCTCAGATGCAGCATGCCTGTATTGTCTTGATGAGCTCACGTGTCTCGCCTTATGTATTCGCGGCTATTGGGGGGGGGGGGGGGGGGGAAGCCAAGCACTGTTTCGTATACGCCAGGCGATGCTTCGCTTCGGCTTGCTATGCATATGCTCCATCTGAGCTTATCTGGGTCCCGATGACCCTCAATTTTGGTACTTGACACCTCAAAATACGTCCGAGAAGTCTTGTTTTCATAACTTTTTCGACTTTCCAGATGTATTTTGGAAGTGTCCAACTTCTCTGATTATGGAAATCCTCTTGGCCTTCATGACTTGGAGGTTCTCCGAGAGTTGATGCCGCTCGAATATTTCGACGTTTACTTGGATTCTGGGGAAATCTCTTGGCCTTTACGACATGGAGACTCCTTAATAATACACAGGCGAGTCGTTTAATTCTTCCGGCATTTGCTCTATCTTGGAGCATCAGTACCTTATATTGGCATTTCCAGGAGCTCCGCACGAAGCGTTCTGGACTGGCCTAATATCTGGTTCATAGCAATTTGACTTTGTCCTATGACTTTATTAGGACTTGGTCGATCTTTGTGTTTTTCGAGACTTTTATTGCAGCTCTCTGACGCTGATTTCATCTCTCTATCTTCTTGTAACTTGCTGTCTTTGTCTTCATGGCCTTCATGAGAGTTCCTCATATGGCAGGGCATGGGGAGGACGATATCCCATTCCTGCTAATTGTCGAGTAACTCTTCGCCAAAACGGACCGAGACTGAAACTATCGAGGCAGGCTATGCAGCTCGGGTTGCGGAGACTTCTATGCTCCAATATCAGAAGGATATTGTCCTTTCTGGTACCGTGGACGCCCATATTGCCGCTCCTCGTCAGCATGCATATGTTCTCGAAGCTCCACTGGAGGGAGAATTCCCATTTCGTGACGGCCATCGAGATGGAGCCGAATTTCTTCAAAATGATTGAAGTTTTCCATTTGCTGAAGAACTCGAACTACCCCGCATGTTCATCTCGAACTCCGATATTGCTCCAGTGTATCACAAATATTCTCCTGAAGATAAATGCTAAGTTTGAGTGGTACGGACTCTTTATTATATGTCGCATGTATTCTGTCTTTCTTTCTTTCTCTCCTTTTTTTTTATTATTATTTTTTTATAACTAATACTAGCGCCTTTTCAGGTTTTCGCCAGCATTAACCCCCTCTTTTTTTTGCCTGTGCGCCCTTGCGGGTTTTCACACAGCGGGATTATCCGATTTTGCCTAAGGTGTCCTTTCGGGTTTTCACCTTAGCTGGATATAAGACCTTTTTACCCTTAACCGATCCCTTTGAGGACGAGATCGATTAAGTCCGTCGGAGCACCTCATTTTTAAGCTCCTCTTTTTTTTTTCTTTTTTTCTTTTTTTTGTCGGTAGGGAATTACAGTTTCTCTGAGAACCGCTAAGGAAATCATTGTAGGGAACTGAGGCTTCCCTGAGAACCGATAAGAAATTTTATGTAGGGAACTGAGTCTTCCCTGAGAACCGATAAGGAATATATGTAGGGAACTGAGGCCTCCCTGTGAACTGCTAAGAAATATCTGTAGGGAATTGAGTCTTCCCTGAGAACCGATAATGAATTTTATGTAGGGAACTGAGTCTTCCCTGAGAACCGATAAGGAATATATGTAGGGAACTGAGGCCTCCCTGTGAGCCGATAATAAATTATATGTAGGGAATTGAGTCTTCCCTGAGAACCGATAAGAAATTTTATGTAGGGAACTGAGTCTTCCTTGAGAACCGATAAGGAATTTTATGTAGGGAACTGAGTCTTCCCTGATAACCGATAAGGAATATATGTAGGGAACTGAGGCCTCCCTGTGAGCCGCTAAGAAATATCTGTAGGGAACCGAGTCTTCCCGAAGAACCGATAAGAAATTTTATGTAGAGAACTGAGGCCTCCCTGTGAGCCGATAAGGAATTATATGTAGGGAATTGAGGCCTCCCTGAGCACCGCTATATATAGTTTTCGAGAAACGGGGGCTCTAGGTAGCCGTGGATTTGGGATATAACGGCTCCCGAAGACCGAATATTTTGAGACACAATGCCTCCCAGAGGCGAATTCAGAGGTTTAATGCCTCTCGTAGGCGAAATATGAACTTCAGGATTTAAAGCCTCCTGCAGGCGAAATATGAATTCCGGGATTTAATGCCTCCCGTAGGCGAAATTCGGAGTTTAACGCCTTCGGAGTTTAACGCCTCCCGTAGGCGAATATGAATTCTGAGATTCAAAGCCTCCCGTAGGCGAAATATGAATTCTAGGATTTAAAGCCTCCCGTAGGCGAATTCCGGAGTTTAACGCCTCCCGTAGGCAAATATGAATTCCGAGATTCAAAGCCTCTCGTAGGCGAAATATGAATTCCGAGATTCAAAACCTCTCGTAGGCGAAATATGAACTCCGAGATTCAAAGCCTCCCGTAGGCGAAATATGAATTCCTAGATTCAAAGCCTCCCGTAGGCGAAATATGAATTCCTAGATTCAAAGCCTCCCGTAGGCGAAATATGAATTCCGAGATTCAAAGCCTCCCGTAGGCGAAATATGAATTCCAGGATTTAAAGCCTCCTGTAGGCGAAATAGAAATTTTAGGATTTAAAGCCTCCTATAGGCAAATTCCGGAGTTTAACGCCTCCCGTAGGCGAAATATGAATTTCCAGGATATAAAGCCTCCTGTAGGCGAATATGAATTTCCAGGATATAAAGTCTCCTGTAGGCGAAATATGAATTTGAGGATTTAAAACCTCCTATAGGCAAATTCCGGAGTTTAACGCCTCCCGTAGGCGAATATGAACTCCGGGATTTAAAGCCTCCCGTGGGCGAAATATGAACTCCGAGATTCAAAGCCTCCCGTAGGCGAAATATAAATTCCAGGATTTAAAGCCTCCTGTAGGCGAAATATGAATTTTAGGATTTAAAGCCTCCTATAGGCAAATTCCGGAGTTTAACGCCTCTCGTAGGCGAAATATGAATTTCAGGATTTAAAGCCTCCTGCAGGCGAATTCCGGAGTTTAACGCCTCCCGTAGGCGAAATATGAACTCCGGGATTTAATGCCTCCCGTAGGCGAATTCCGGAGTTTAACGCATTCCGTAGGCGAAATATGAATTCTAAGATTTAAAGCCTCCCGTAGGCGAATTCCGGAGTTTAACGCCTCCTGTAGGCGAAATATGAATTCCAGGATTTAAAGCCTCCCGTAGGCGAATTCCGGAGTTTAACGTCTCTTGTAGGAGAAATATGAATTCCAGGATTTAAAGCCTCCCGTAGGCAAATTCCGGAGTTTAACGCCTCCCGTAGGCGAATTCCGGAGTTTAACGCCTCCCGTAGGCGAAATATGAATTCCAACCTATTACGGCACACCATTGAGACTGGTGTATACCAGGGGCAATTTTAGAATATAATGTCTCCTCGGGGCGAATTCGACCCCTTACGGCACGTCGATGGGACTATAATATATGGGCACGCCGATGGGACTATGATTTATGGGGAAATTTTTGGGATATAACGTTCCCAAGAACGCGAATAAGTTTTTCGTATTGCCTCCCAGGAGTGAATAAGAAAGCTTTAAGATACATTGCCTCCTCGGGGCGATAAGGAAATTTTCAACCCTTCGCGGCATGCCAGTGGGACTAGAGTATGTCAAGGAAAAATTCAGGATATAACGCCTCCTCGGAGCGGTAGTGAGAAATTTCAGGATACAACGCCTCTTCGGGGCAAAGGAAATTTTCAACCCTTTTATGGCGTGCCAGTGGGACTAGTTTATGCCAAGGGAAAATTCAGGATACAACGCCTCCTCTGGGTGGAAAAATGAGATTTCAAGATACAACGCCTCTTCGGGGCGGTAATTGGAGATTTTTCAGGATATTTCTGACATAATTTTTCCTTTTGAGGTGAATCTCCCCTAATCATATGACATCCTTCATGAATATGTCTATGTATTTACATTTGGTATGGCAGGAATAGGGATTACTCTCTCATGCTGCATCGAGCAGAAGAGCAAGTTTTTTCCACTTCCTTACTGAGTCGGGAGGACATCGTCATCGTCGGCTCGGTTGCAGCCCTTGATGGGTCATTATTGTACCACTAGTGTGATACCAAGGGTTTATTCGTCATTGGCGACTCTGATATCCTCCCTGGGTAAGGATGTGGGAAAACTCGATCTCTGCCTTCAGCAGGCCGAGAGAGTCTTCCCCCGCCGGGGAATAAATATGTGGCTTTATGAGCCTATGCGCTCGCGCACGAGCATTATTGACTTTTCTTGGCACAAATGGCTTTTGCGTGTTATCCCCTGACGGGTTGCCGGATGATGATGTTTTTTTTTTTTTAATTTATTTAAAATTTAAATACTAACATCGGTGCCCTTACGAGTTTTCACCTAAGCTAGCCCCTTTTATTTTTGCCTGTGCGCCCTTGCGGGTTTTCACACAGTAGGGTTCACCCATTTTTGCCTGAAGCGTCCTTTCGGGTTTTCACCTCAACTGGGTTTTAAACTTTTTTGCCCTTAATTGGCCCCTTACAGGAGCGGGACCAATCAAGTCTGTCGGGGCACCTCATTTTTAAGCCCCACACTCTTTTTTTTTTTTTGCTCATGGGTCTGCGAATTACACTCAATGTGTAATCGTATGTAGCTGTGGGGGATTCACCAGGTATTTCCCCATAGTTATCTTTCCTTCTTGAATCAACTTTTCTACTTCATCTTTGAACATAAAGCAACGTTCAATTGGATGGGTGATGAAGCGGTGGTATGTGCAGTAATTGGGTGCATCTACCCGATGTATTTCTTCTTCCCTTTTTGGCTTGGGTGCTCATACATAACTCGAAGAGTTCTTTGGTCTTTTCATTTGGAAAGGAGTATGGTCTCTTGAGCCTTTTTGCTAGGGATTCAGCATCTTTAAAACTTATCCCTGTTTCTGCACCAACAACTTGCTTTCCCCGGGAACTTTGCCTAGCTGCAAAGGTGGCCTCGAGAGTATTGTCGTGACTTTCACAACCTTTGCATTTGAGCACCATTCCCTCTCGGTACTGGGCTTCTGGTGGTTTATTTAAGTCTATGATAAGTTTGCCCTTATTCTTTAGAGGACGGCTGCATTTTGGTCCTGGCTCCTCAAAGGAGAAGGGCCTATTGATTCTGTCTATTGACATGACTTATGTCCATTGTCTTGCAAGACCTTCCATTACTTGAGTGAGTTCATACTACTGATGAGATATTTGTCCCAGACTCACTTGAATCCCCTCCAGTGCTGCCATAATGGACCCCTCGAGAGTGGAAATTGCTGGAGTATATGATGGATTTATCTTCTGCTCCAATGAGATTTGCTGGTGAGAGAGTTGTATCAGACTCATCTGAATCTTCTCTAGTGTTGTTATGATAGACGCTTCTGGAGTGGAAGTCGCTGGAGCATATGATGGTATTGCCTCCTGCTCCGGCGAAACTTGCTGATGGGAGAGCTGTGACATATTCATCTGAATCTCCTCCAGTGCCGCCACGATAGACCTTTCTGGAGTGGAAGTCGCTGGAACGTATGATGGTATTGCCTCATGCTCTGGAGGGGCATCTATATTCTTATTTGTAGGCTCTTCTTCTGAGGAGTTTTCATCCATATGGACGACATTTGCTGTAAATGTTTGTCTGGGCATTCGATGTGGCTGAGGCGGGTCTACCAGGTATTTCCCCATCTCCACGGCCCCTTCTCGGATAAGCATTTCAATTTCCCCTTTGCAGATATAACAATCTTCTATTACACGTCCCAACATACGATGGTACATGCAATAGTTGGGTTCATCTATTTTACCAACTTCTGCTGGTCTTTTTGGGTCGAGTAGCATCAAGAGATTGGCCCGCATGCAGACATTAAACAACTCTCTTGTATGCTCCCTGATGAAAGAGTAAGGCATTTTCCTTCTCTCATTAAAGGTGGCATATGATCCCCTTCTATTGGATGTTGAGGCATTTGCATTGTTCTTGCCCCCTGTATTTTCTACAGCCGAGGTGAAGTCTATGGCATTGACCTCTTCTGTATCCATATTTTATTTCTTTAGGACTTTCCCCCCAATGGAGGCAATGGTTCGATGGTCTGCATAGAATATTTCGACCTCCATCACAATGTTATTTAGTTGATTAAAGTTCTTGACATTTGCGCCAATCAGCTTTTCACTTATTTTAGGCTTTAAGCCCCTTTTGCACAATCGTACCGCATCCTTGTGGGTCGGCGGATTGTCGCATTTCATGCAGAGGTTCCGCCGTTTTTTGATATAGTCGGTGGCGGATTCATTCCTGCTTTGCTTTAGTGTCACCAATTCAGTGATGGTGACCTTTCGTTCCGACACCTTGAAACGGTCGAGGAACTTTTTCTGCATTTCCTCCCAATTGTTGATAGAGTTAGGCTTCAACTTTGCATACCATTGGAATGCAATGCCCGTGAGAGAGGTAGAAAAGAACCTCAGAACATAGGCCTCATCAGTAGCCAGCTCTTCCAAGTCACTCATATAGTGGGCAATATGCTCCTGGGCCGAACCTTCCCTGTCATACCTGATGAATTTGGGACACTTATTGTGATCTGGCGGGAGCTTCTTGAACATATGACGTACCGGAAATGGCACTTTGTATAAGTCGAATGTGCCTATTCCGTCGTCTTGTTCTGCTATTTTGGCTTCAACAATTTGCTCAATAAGATGCTTCTGCAATGCCGTAGCATCATCTGCAGAAGCATGGGATTGCTGAGCATTATGATTGGGCTCCACAACCTGATCTTCTTGTATCTCATCAGGGTTGAAGTTGACATCTGCAACTTGCGGTCTTATCACCGTTGGCATAGGCACTGCCCTTGGAGATGGTGCATTTACTGGGGGAACTTGAGCTACCCTTTGCTGCTCCTCCATCTTTTGTATTAGGCCATAGAGCAAGGCCCTGAGTTGTTGATTTTCTTACCTCATCTCCTCTATAGTCTGAGGTTGTATTTGATCTTGAGGTTGTTCTGGAGTGGCTTCAATATCTGAATCATTTGCCCCGTCTTCATCAGCTCCTCCAACAGCATTGATACTGCCAATTTGGGGTGGCTTTGCCCCCTGACTTCCTCGATTCAGCAAGCGCATAGCCTGCTCCATTTGACGGGTTATGGGCCCGACCCGTTGCATCAGATTGATGATATCATTTGGGTCTTCCGGCTGGGAAGGCTGCCGGTTGGTGATATTGGAGGTGTAGCATGTGTACACCCGTATACTATTCTCTGTCCTTCTGGCAGTTTTCTTCTTTTTGTGAGTCGATCGGACCAATGCGCCCAACCGCTCGAGGACAGATGTCTGTTGCCAGACTTGTTCCTGCGCCTTATAGGCACTTTTTAACTTTTGACCTTGTAGAGAACGAGGCCGGGTAGTTGAGCTGGTTATCTGCCCCTCAGGCTCTACGAGCTGTTGAGGCTGTTGTTCTGCTAGGGTATCCCTAGCCTGGCGAATTTTGCGGACTTCCTTTTTGGTTACCCACATTTCCTTTATGCGGAGGCTCCTATCCTCCGATGGATTGCCCCCAACCTGAGACATAAATTTTCCCCCATTCCGAGGCATGGAGTTGCCCCCTGCTCAGGGAGTGGCATTTCCCCCTGCTCGAGACATGACAGGCTCTGGTATAATTATTGACTCCCGACAAGCAGTGCCCTTTAGAGTCCTTTTCTTTTTTTCGAACGTTTCCCCATCTTGGCAAACCTTCAATAGAACCCCGAACCGATTCTGGACAGGAACTGTCGGGATATGATGGATCTTAGGAATGATGGGTTGCCCGCCATCCAGACGAATATGCAGGTTCCCCACTAATATAGTTTTCCCCGTCCTGGACGGGCTTGCGGTTAGAACCTTCCGCTTTTGCCTCCCGTTGGACGAGGAGGCCGGAGAGATGCTGATGGTATTCACGGCAAGCACTCGCCCATATCGGCTGCCGTTGTTGCATGTTCTGGCGCGAGAAGCGCACCTCTTCTTCTTCTTTTCCGGAGCAAGCTCCTGTACCGGAACGACCCCCAGAAAGTATGGGGATCCTATCACTGCGGGGAAGTCCCCAAAGCACGTTGGTGTGGTCAGCTATCCACACCGTGCGTGGGTCGTCACCACAAGTGGGCCATACGTGACCCTTGCCGCCATCGTCGTCTTTTAAGCAGAAACTCGGTCACCTGCATAAGACATGACAAAGTTAGTAGTAGAGTTGTGGTGAGGGTATCACCGGACGGAGAGATGAAGGGAAAGAGAGGTCCCACCGGGCGTGCCATCTGTTTGGGACCTAACCTAGCATGTCTCTCCTATTCGGATTATTTTAGAAAAAATCCATATCATTTTTGTTTATATCTGGAGAAATATAGGTCGATTTTATGTATTTTATTTATTGGACTATGAGAGCTTGGGATTAGCCCTCAGGGAGTCCGAGACTTCGGATCAGGCGAAGATCCGAGTATATGACCTCTCTCCACTGACCTCGGTCAGTGTTAATTACGTCGAGCAACTACTCGACAACCCTTGATTAACCGTCCGTATGATGCCCTTATAACATGCAACACTACTACTACAGGCAGCACATGCATATGAAGATATATTTTAGGTTAAACTCTTGGCCTCACCCAAGTTTAAGATGGGTTTATATGATTTTGGATTGATTCCAAGCTATCTGGATTAATTCCAAGTATATTAGATTGACTCCAAGTATTCTGGATTGATTCCAAGTATTTTAGACCCATAAGGGTATTTTTGTAATTATGCCAAGTTGGAGGGTATAGGGAGATTATGGTTATTTTAGTGTATGAAATGAGTTTTAATGATTTAGGAAGGTTTCAAAACCTTAGGAGGTATTTTAGAGTTATTTCAAGTGTGTTTGGATTGTAAGGGTATTTTGGTAATTTTACCTGAATTGGATTTATTAGACTTGGAGTCTATTTTTATATTTTTCTGAAATTTTTATTTATTTTTTTATCATATTGAGGGTATTTTGGTAATTTTACCCATCTTATTAAGGTTTGGAGGATATTTTGGGCATAAAAGAGATTTTGATATTTTCTGTGATTTTTACAGATTTTTATCATGTTTGAGGGTATTTTTATAATTTGTATTAAGTTCTAGGGACTTTTTAGTCATTTCAGAATTTTATATGTTTTCAGATTTAGTTCTCTGTTTTTTACTGGTTTTTTACTGAATTTTACTGATTTTTTATTAATTTTGCTGATTTTTATTAATTAATTAGATATATGAAGGATATTTAAGTCATATTTTTGAGTTTATGTAATTTCCGGATTTAGTTTTTTTATTTTTACTGAGTATTACTGATTTTTACAGAATTTTTCTGATTTTTATATTCATTTTACTGATTTTAAATAATTTTCACAGATTTTATTAATTAATTAAGTATGGAAGTATTTAAGTCATTTTTAACTTAAGTATATTATTTTATGAGTCTAAGTTTCATTATTGAGTTTTAATTATGAGTCTAGATTTAATTATGTATGGGATGAGGCCAAGGATATTTTAGAATATTTAATTATATACTTATGCATTTAATTAGTTATTAAATTAATTAATAATTTAATTATGTATGTAAAAATATAATAACATGATGTTACTTAAATAACAGATTTATGAACACACATGCACACACATATGCTTAAAGAACAAATAGTGGCATTCATTCATTATTTCGACATAATCCCGTTTTATAAAACGGCAATTTTACAATATAAATTCGGCAAAGCTTCCCCTTAGGAATAAACCTTAGGAAGAGAGTCCTCCGAGAAAATATCTCCTCCAAACGCAGCAAACCCGGGCAAGAGCACCGGATTTGGTCTTCAAATGGGCAGAGTTTTCCCTGAGAATTTTTGGGCCAAATGGGCATGAGCTTTCTTCTTACCTCTCGGGGGGTATTTATAGGCTTCAAAGCCTTAACCGGTGGGGGTACCCACCGGAATGCTTGAGGTGGGGGGGTACCCACCGGTTGGCTTGAGGTAGGGGGTACCCACCAGTTGCCTCTTCCTCCTCTCCCTCTCTTTTTAATTTTTTAATCACATGGGTGAGAGAGAGGTGGGAGAGAGCATTAAAAAAGAGAGAGAGAGAGGGGGGGGTGCCACCGGTTGGTTCCCCCCCACCGGTTTGGGAACCGGTGGAGGGGGGGGGGGGGCACCGGTTGGTCCCCCCCACCGGTTTGGGAACCGGTGGGGGGGCTTCCCCCTTGCCTCCCTTTTCTTTTTAAAAGGGTTTCAACACCTGCCTTTGGCTTTCTCAAGTTCCAAAGCCCTTTTAAAAGGGGAGCAAGATTAAAAGCATGGATGTCTTTGAGACCATGACCTCCATTCCCTCTACTCCTACAAATCCTGCCCCATTTGATAGCATACTGTCCTTTCTTAGGATCCCCATACCTATGCTAGAAAAAGTGACGCGAATAGAGTCCATTCTTTTGGGCATATAGCGGGTGCCCTGAAGATTGACAAAAAGTAGACATGAAAGCGATCAAAGACCGATTGACATAACACCAACCTTCCTCCATAAAATAGCAGTCTACCTTTCCAACTTGCCAGCCTAATCTGAAGCCTGTGAAACACTCTGCCTATCCTTACAAGTTAACGCCCAAGGGGTAAGCGGGAGTCCCATGTAAGTAATAGTAAATTCTCCTATTTGGCAGCCTAGGATCAAGGCCGCCCCCCTCAGTGCGTGATGGCTTTTACAAATTCCAGTAAGGCTGCTCTTGTGAAAGTTAACCCTTAATCCACTGATCTCATCCAACCATTCCAAAATGAGTCTAGCCAGAAATAGCTACTCCTCCTCCTCAACAATAAATAGAATAATGTCATCTGCATACTAAAGGTCAGTAATGTGAGTCCCATTATTACTAACCTCGCTTCCCTATGCCACATTTTGCTCAAGATATAAGCAACCAAAACAATCATCAGGGGAGACAATGGGCCACCCTATCGAAGTCCTCTCCTACTGTGGAAGTAGGCCGACGGCTCCCATTAAGAACTATAGAAGTGGCGAATCCAACCCACTCATCTGTCCCCGAAGCCCATTTTTGTTAGGACTTGAAATATGCATTCTCAATGGGCCTTGTCATAAGCCTTCTCAAAATCTAACTTGAGCACCAATCCCTCTTATGCTGCTTTGTGGCAAACATACACTCGTGTGCTATGTAGTCAAAGGCGCGAGGCGACCAGGGGGTCGCCTTAGCCTTAAACGCTTAGGCGATGGCCTAGGCGTTTGAGGCGACATTTAAAAAAAATATTTATAATTTACTTATTATACAAAATATCAAAAACACAAATATAATCATACATAATGACATATTCCTTCGCTCAAATTATAAAATATAACCAAATAAATTTAAATCAAACTAATTGAAATAAAATTTAATCATTCAAAGATGTAATCAACAAATTCATGGACAATTTGCTACTAATTAAATCTATCATAATGAAAATTTATCAACGAAATGCTAAGCAACACAACATAAATGTACAAATGTAAGGTAAATAAGTCTTTTGCAACATTCAAATGTCCCTTAAGAAAATAAGTAGCTAAAATTTCCAAATAAGGCTAATAAGCCTATGAATACATTCCTTTCACAACTCTCAAGCCTCACTCATTCATTACTCTTAGAATCCTCATCTTGCTCAAGTGGAAGTTCACCCTCAGAGTCCTCCGTTGTATCATCAGACCTAACTTCAAGCTCATCAATAGACTATAATGTGGAACTTGTTGCAGCCACTTTCCCCTTCCCTAAACAATGTTTCTTTGATGTTGACCTTATATGTGGACCTTCTTCTTGATGCGGGACAAAGGGGAAGATGGGGAGAAATGGGAAAGAGTTCATGTCGGCCTCACACCGGCAGGCAGAGTTTCCCTGGAGTCGCACCGGGGCGGGGGAAGAAACCAGCCGGCGTCGCACCGGCGGGCTGTACTCCGGCGTCACACCGGAGCAGGGGAGTCCCTCAGCGTCACACCGAGGAAGAGGGGGTGGAGGGGTTTCTCTCTCACAGAGAACAACACGCACACAGGTATTTTTTTTCTTTTCAGTCATTCATCCTCCTTTTCATCTCTGAAAACGACATACATATAGGGAGATATGTAACTCCCGACTCTTAGACTCCCTCCCTGACTCTAGGACTTCCCATCCGTTATTCCTGTTTTTATAACTCCTAAAAAACATGATGGGCCATAAATTGGCCTAATAAAAGCAAAAGGGAATGGGGGAGGGATTCTTTGCTTCGTATTCTGCATCACTTCTTCACCAATCCCTGCAACAATCTCAACATCTAACCATGTGAGGTCCTCATCCTCATGTACAACATTTTCATTATCATGGGGATGTGCTATCTACTCATTGCAATCATCAATATCTTCCAAACTTATAGGATCAAGCTCACTTTGTTGGAAATGTAAAAAGTAATCTCGAAGGCGTTGGTTGTATTGCACAAACACAAGATCATTCAGCTTCTTTTGCTCCAACCTATTCCTTTTCTTAATGTGCACTTAGAAAAATATCGTTATTAGATTAATATAGAATAAAAAATAAACATAAGATGTAGTATTCAATGAAAGTTAATAAAAATATAAACATGTTCAAATGT
Source organism: Zantedeschia hybrid cultivar (assembly GCA_030544215.1). Taxonomy (NCBI): domain Eukaryota; kingdom Viridiplantae; phylum Streptophyta; class Magnoliopsida; order Alismatales; family Araceae; genus Zantedeschia; species Zantedeschia hybrid cultivar. The sequence goes on from JARZZO010000005.1 coordinate 7,463,242, forward strand.
ACTCTAATTGCGTTTATAGCTAGATGCACTACAAGTGAGGCTCAAGATGAGAATGACCATCTTTTGTAGATTAGGAGTTTTGCTCTCAAAATCCACCCACCAATTAACTACATAAGACATCCAAATAGTATTTAATTTTCACATCAAAAAGAAATTAATGAATAAATGTACTAGTAGTAGTCCATTTAGAAATATACCAAGATTAGATGTAGTATGTTACCTTATGGCCATTTCTCTCACAAAGAAACCCATACCATTCCTATAACATGTCAATTCTTTGGTAATCTCATCTTATACCTTAGGATCAGGAACTAACTTCTCAATACAATCATATAATCCTTGCTTTACTTCATCATTAGAATCAATCCCTAGATTTGCATAATAGAATTGAGGGTTAAGGTAGTATCCAACTGCATGTAAAAGACGATGAAGCTAAAAATCCCATCTCCTATTAAGGATCTCCCAAAGTGGACCATACTTATAAACTTTTCCATCCAGAGCATTCTTGATACTTTCCTTGGCGCGTTCCATGGCTTCATAAATATAACCCCTTGACGGCTTCTCTCCATCAACTAACTGTAGAACCATGACAAAGGGCTTTTATCTTTAGTGCATAAACAACTCCCTTCTAAAACCGAGTCTTCAAAATTATATCTTGTGCTTTCTTTCCTTCAATTTTTTTTTCCCACTTATTATTAGTTGTCTATTCAGTAGATGTAAACATTCTTCTCAAACCATCTTTACAATCTAGCAAACTTTGCATATTCAAATAATTAGTGGCAAAGCGGGTCATAGCAGCACGGACAAGATTCTTTTCATTTGTATACTTCCTCATTATAGCAAGCACCATTATATGTGCATAAATAAATATAGTAACCATCCTTGCCCTCCGAATGGTTGACTTGATTGGAGACACCTTGCAAATATCCTCTAATATCAAGTTTAGGCAATGGATAGCACATGGTATCCAAAATAAGTGAAGGTGGGCTGCTATCAACATTTTTCCTGCAGCAACATGCTTCATTATCTGTGACAACCTGTATCACGTTCTCCACACCAACCTCTATAACTATCTTGTTCAAGAAGTCAACCAACAACTTTGTATCTTTGACATATTGAGATGCATCAATAGACCTCAAGAACACAATTCCTTGTCCAAAGTACGACCTTTTCCATCTGTCCATGCATCAGACATGATAGTACAATCAAACTTCACTCAGTTGGATTTTTGTAAATCTACTAATTCTCGAGTCTTTTGAATCTCTTTTTGGAAAATGGTCTCACGAACTTCATGGTAGCTAGGGCCTTTCAGTCTCGGACCGAATTGTCCTATAGCTTCTAACATTGTTTGGAAACTATTTAGACGTACGGTATTGAATGAGATTTTAGCTTGATACATCCACCTAGCTATGTATTGGATGACCCTTTCTCGTGCTTCCTTCTCATGCTTCTTGTCCTTGATAGATATGCCCTTTGAATCTTCAGGATTAAGAGTACAAAATCTATCTAAAAGACCTTTCATCTGAAGAGGCTTTGCAAGAATGTCATCAACTTGATTCACCTCAAAAGGATGAATCTTTGGAAACCGAATCTCTAAAAATATCATCTCGACTTGCTGCTTCTCTAATCAAACTTTTTTTTTCAATCCTTGCTTGTTTTGATTGCTCCATGTATTGTTTAATTCAAGGTTAAGAAACCCGGGATCGGGTCTCGGATCGGCCGGTCCAAAACCGATCGGATCGGCCGATTCCGATCCGAGTCAGCCCGATCCTGACCAATCCTGGCTGAGTCAGGCTCGGCTGGTTCGGATAGCACAAAAAAATAGAAAAAAATGTGAAAAAATGTGAAAAAAATGTGAAAAAAATATAAAACACAAGCCTAATGCATAATTGTGTTGAAATACATTGATTTGAAGTACATAAGATGTTGTTGGACAAAAATCTTGAATAAACTTACATATATGATTATGAACTTACATTTATTCCAAACGTACATTATACTGAATGAACATATGGCTTACATACTCAGTCCATGACATATAGCTCTAGTAGTATTGTTCATATTGCATCACATACCGGCTATAGTCATCCGTATTGGTATAAATGACTGACAATTGTAGATATTCTAGACAACCCCCTGAATAGTCGGATGTATCAGAATGTTGAGGAGGGTAAACTACATATCCAGTAGGCTGACTATACCCTTCGTATGGAGAATATGATGATGCATCTGATAGTTGCTCCTGATATTCTCTCTCCCTCCTAAGTTCTTCTTTTGCCTCTGCACACGAGGGAGCTTTACCTTTGTCCTTCCTCCTTGATCTGCTGAATGTTTGAATGGAAGATTCTTTACGTCCTGCTCTGCTACCATGATATTCATCTTGGGTAGCATGTGTGTATTCTTCTTCTCCAGTGAATTGAATTGGTGGAGCTGGGGCACTGGTAGCATCTCCGCCATCCTCAGAACTGTCGGAGCTCGTCTTTGATGTCGAGTCATTTGAGATTTGATATTGGACCTCATCACTTGGTTCTGGAGTTTCATCCTCTTCTTCGATAGTCTCCAAATCAGCAATTTGAATTCCAGTACCACTCTTCCTTTTGCTTGGTGCTTGTTTTTTGCTCTTCTTCTGACGTTTTGGAGGAGGTTGAAAATCAGTAAGTAATGGAATATTATCTAACTCACTTTCAGCCCATTCCCGATCATTTGGGTTGAATTCAGGCTCATTTGAGGTGCTTGCATCAACCCATGCATTTAGTGGATGTTGCTCCTCGAACAGCTCATCCAAGTCTATGGGTTCTTCTGCATGTGTCGTCTCCGTGGCTTGTCCGGAAATTTTCTCTTTCTCCTGCCTTTGAAGGTTCCTTATGAGCTCCAGATTTTTTAGTTTCAACCTCATGTTATAATGACAGAATACTAGCTTCTCTAGACGGCTCGACTTCAATCTATTCTTTTGCTTGGTGTGAATCAAGCCAAAGGTGCTCCAGTTTCTCTCACAACCTGATGAAGAGGTTGTTTGACTTAAGACCCGAATTGCAACATAGGTTAGATCTTCATATCTATATGCTTTTCCATGATCTAGCCACCAGTCAGCTGTAAATAAAAAATTGGCCATGTCAACAATGTACAAACTATAATTAAAAATTAAATAGAACATCTAATTAATAATTTTCAAACATGGACTCAAAATTTTGGCAGCTCTTTGTGCAGTACTTGTCCCAAAGTGGTATAACATCATTCTGTAATCATGCATTTGCTTGCATGCCATTATTGCTCTGTCCTCATCTGCAAGCATGCGCTTAATAACAGACTTAGCCCCCATCAACACTTCCGAGCAACTATCATAGTTATCTTTCTTCCCATCAGTTCTAAACATGTACTGAGGGTTGAAAAAATAACCTAAATAAATAAGTTGAAGTTAGTTATTACTTAAGAGAAATGTGTATATAAATAATACATATAGAAAGTTAGTAGCTTACTAGCTGCATGAAGATCGTGATGTTAAAAGTGTGTTCCCAACGTCTGTCTATTATGTCCCACCACTTCATATAAGTTGTTAGATTGTTAAGTTGAATGAGCTCCTTAGTTCTGTCCATAGCTTCATATAAATATCTCATATCCGATCCTCTTTCTCCATCACAAGATCGCAAGACACGGACAAGCGGTTCTACAATATTTAACACCGCTTGCACCCCCCTCCAGAAGGGTCTAGACTGAATTAGATCAGCCACTTTCTTACCTTTCTCTCTGACCTTAGTTGGTATATGCCGCAATATGTGATTCTCTCAATCTTCCGATGCCACCATCCTAATCAAGTTGTTCTTTTGTTGACTTAAACTATCTAGAGAGATATATTGAGATGCAAACCTGGTGGCTCTCGGACGAAGCAACTCTCTTCCATGAGTATGTGTGCACATGATATCCAGAATGTTGTTGTGGTTGTAGATGAATGTGGTGATAAATCGACTATTCTTGACCACTCCATCTACTATCGGATCAGAACAAATGTCTTCCAACATCAAGTCAATACAATGAGCAGAACAGGAAACCCAATATAGATGTTCTCTCTTCTGCATCAACATTTGTCCAGCTAACTTGAACGCCGCTGCATTGTCCGTAACTACTTGGACAATCCTTTTTTCGCCCACTTCTTCCACCATTTGATCCATTAATTCATATAGATACTGGGCATTCTTTATTTTTCCAGATGCATCAATAGACTTCCAAACTACGATTCCAGCTTTGCAGTAAATTAAGAAGTTGATCATACTTCTTCTTGTTATCCATGTAAAGTTCCAAACGTGATAAAAAATCAGAAAGAGACCCATTCTGATTAAGAAAAAATGAAGATAAGATAAAAAACTGAAGATAAGATTTATGTACATGTCCATCCATCGCACATTAAAGTGCATCCATACTCATCCCAGATCCTTTCAAATGATTTAATGTAAGTTCGGATGTCATCAACTTCCATATCCAAGTACTTGTTGTATATCTCATATGGAGAAGGTCCCTCAACCCCTTTGCCAACTTCTTGTATGGTCTCGATCATAGACTCATAATATGGCCCATTGGCAGCATTAGCATGGATACTGTTATAGAAAAACCACATAAATGTAGCTCTCCCTATCTTCTCCTTACAAAATTTCAAGTTCTTGAATGCAGCACTAATAGAAGGTTGTTTATCCATCCTCTTCGTGAGCAAGGGATCTATTGGACCTACTCTAGGATCTCCAGCTCTAGTGAACTCCTGAGGCAGCTCCTCGCATACATTAGTGCTCATGCCGCGGCTAGTGCTCCCCTGTGCAGAAGGTGTGGAGCCACTTCCTTGTCATCCATATCTTCCAGTGTGCCGAAATAAGTCCTCATCTGCAAAGGACCGCCGGCTTGCTTCCATTGCACGTCGCAATTCAGTTTTAAATGTAAAAGAAAAAAATTTCATCTACTATAACTATTTGTCTGAAAACGTTAAATGAAGAACATGAAAATAAGTTAAATAAGAAACTTATTTGTATCCCAATCGTCAACATTTATAGGTTGATTACTTCCACCAAGCCGGACTCCAACATCAGACCTTCGCGCTGGTTTAGACAATTCCTCTCGAATTTCCTGTCTTCTTCTGGCAGTGCTTGCTTTGCTTGATTCCTTCTCCTTCATATAAGTTCGAAATTGGATCCTAACCTCTGAAGGAACTCGAGCACATGCTGCAATTTCACCTTTTATTCCAGCAAGATGTTGTTTGAATCGGTAGACCCCGCCAGAGACAACCCGGTTGTAATATTTGCATTGTACCTTTCTTTGGCCCATGTCCATCGGTGTGCAATGACCCCAAGCAGGATCAGCGCTAGGAGGATTCCCAGACGACCGCTCAGCAGCACCTTGAGATGCCATTCCTTCACAGCACAAGAGGATGAGAGATCGCGCAGCTTGTAGTAGACTAGAAGTGACCTCGTAGGAGAGATGGAGAGAGAATTCTATGATCGAGAGAGTGGGAGAGAGAGCAAGAATGTTAGGAGGCTCAAAGGAAATTTGTGGAGCCTTAGGAGGGCCTTGGGGGGGTTTAAATAGACCCCCAAGGCCCAACTAGCTGTTGCTGGCCGTTTGGGAACGACCAGTAACGGCTAGGTTGACCCCCAACGGCTAGTCAAACTAGCCGTTGGGGGCCGGGTCGGGCCGATCCGAGCCGACCCGGCCCGATCTGGTCTCGGATCGCCCGATCCGCTCGAATCGTCCGATCCGAGTCCTGGACTCGGCCAAGTTACTCAAGATCGGCCCAGACGGCCCAAAACCGGTCCGACTCGGCCGATCCATGCCGATCCGAGCTGAGTTTTTAAACCTTGGTTTAATTTCTTCTTTTGCCTCTAGTGTTACCTTCAAGCAAGTTGTCACATTGTATAAGGCCCTACTAGGTGTTGTTTCAATCGATGGACCCCTCCAGTACAATGTTCCTAACAAAAATTGCATTTTACCCAGTCCCTATAATTTAGATTTACCAAAGTACCATATTTCCAGTCCGGGTCTTTATTTCTCCCTTTTCCTTTCGGTAGGCCCTTGATTCTATGTAGTCAGAGGCATGATGAGGTGACTGAGGGTTCGCCTCAGCCTCAAACGCCTAGGCGATGGCCTAGGCGTTTGAGGCGACCTTTATATATATATATATATATATATATATATAATTCAAATATTTATATAAAATGTAAAAGAAATAGAAATAAAATCATACAAAATACATATTCAAGCATTCAAATATAATGAAATAATTTTAAATCAAGCCAATTGAAATAAAATTTAATCAATCAAATATGTAGTCAACAAATTAATTTTGCTACTAATTAAACCTATCATAATGAAATTTTACCAACAGAATGCTAAAGAAACATAATATAAACGTATTATAAACCTAATATCAACATACATGCAGAGAGTGTGAGACAGTAAGTGACTGTGAGAGATCAGAGAGTGAAAGTGGGAGAGCTGGACATACAATGAAAGAGAGTGAGTGGGAGATGGACAGAGAGTAAGACAATGAGTGGGAGAGCTCGATAGAGAGTGAAAAAGTGAGTGGGAGAGACAGAGAAAGGGAGTGAGAGACAAAGAGTGAGAGGGTCGGGGGAGAGGAGAGAAACATGGATAGAGACAGAGAGAGTGAGAGGGTTGGGGGAGGGCTTAAGGGGGGGGGGAGAGAGAGAGAGAGTGAGAGGGTCTGGGGAGGGGAGAGAGAGAGAGAGTGAGAGGGTTGGGGGAGGGCCGGAAGGAAGAGAGACAGAGAGTCGGGGAAGGGGAGAGAGATAGAGAGAGTAAGAGGGTCGAGAAGGGGAGAGAAATCGGGAGAGAGACAGAGAGAGTGAGACAGTCGAGGGAAGGAAGAGAGACAAAGAGAGTGAGAGGATCGAGACTCGGGGGAGGGGAGAGAGAAAGGGAGAGAGACGAAGAGAGTGAGAGGGTCAAGACTCAAGGAGGGGAGAGATAGGGAGAGAGACAGAGAGAGTGAGAGGGTCGGGGAGGAGAGAGAGGCAAAGAGCGGGTGGGGAGAGAGAAAGTGTGAGGCTTACCTGGATTCACCGTCGCCGGAAGGTACCTTAACTGTCATCGTCGCCGTCGTCGTAGCCGGAGTGGAGCGCCATCGCCGTCATCGTGGCCGGAGTGGAGAGCCGTCGTCGTCGTCGTGGCCGGAGTTGAGAGCCGACGTCGTCGCTGTCGTCCGGGAGGCACTATGGAGATGGGCGCTCGGGGTCGGATGGAACTGTGGACGAGGCAGAGAGGACTAACGCGCTAAGGTTTCAATCGGGACGCGGGGGGGGGGGGGGGGGGGTGTTAATGGGTCGGAGGGATATATAGGCGGGAGATCGGGCCTTTTGGGCTGGACCAATTGGGCTGAGCGGACTGACTTGAGGCAAATGGGGCAACTGAGGCACCAGAGGCGCGCAGAGGCAGGTGCCTCATCGACTAAGGCGATCTTGTCGTTCGCCTAGGCGACAGAGGGCAAAGCAAGGTGACTTACCACCGCCTCGCCTCGCCTTTGATAACGAAGCCTTGATTAGACGAATGAGAAGAACCTCCGATTGGTGTGGACATCTTAAACAAATAACATTGACAATAAAAATTCAATACAAAAATTAATAAACAATATTTAATAATCAATGAACTTAGATATAATTAAGAATAAATATAACAATAGATAGGGTAAAAAGTAGAACCTTAGTCACAAAGAGAAATCAATGTCGTCCACACTCTACCTAGTTAATAAATCAGCGTCCACCTGTAAAGACAGACATTTATGAAAATAGTGAGAGACAGACAGATGAAAGAAAGAGACAGACTTGAGAGATAGATAGAGTGAGACAGATAGAGAGAGTGATAGGGTGGGGGTGAGAGACAAAGATAGAGAGTGAGATGGTCGGGGGAGGGGAGGGAGACGGGGAGAGAAGTAGACAGAGTGACTGAGAGAGACAGAGAGATTGAAAGGGTCGGGGGAGGGGAGCGCAAGAGAGATAGATACAAAGAGAGTGAGAGGATCGGGGGAGGCAGAGAGAGAGTGAAAGGGTCGGGGGAGGAGAGCAACACAGAGAGAGAGAAAGGGAGTGAGAGGGTCGAGGGAGGGGAGCGAGAGAGAGAGAGAGAGAGACAGAGAGAGTGAGAGGGTCGTTGGGGGAGGGAGGGAGACAAAGAGTGTGAGAGGGTGGGTTAGGGGAGGAAGGGAGACAGAGAGAGAGAGAGAGAGAGAGAGAGAGAGAGAGAGAGAGAGAGAGAGAGGGTCGTCGGGGGAGGGAGGGAGACAGGGAGAGAGACAGAGCGTGAGAGGATGGGTCGGGGGAGGAAGGGAGAGACAGAATGAGAGGATCGGGGGAGGGGAGCGAGATAGGTAAAGAGACAGAGAGAAAGGGTCGGGAGATAGGGAGAGAGATAAAGAGAGTGAGGGGGGGAGGGAAGGAAACGGGGAGAGAGATAGAGAGAGCTAGAGAGTGGAGGGAAGGGAGCAAGATAGCGAGAGAGACAGAGAGAGAGGGTCGAGAGACAGGGAGAGAGATAAAGAGAGTGAGAGCCTGAGAGGGGGGAGGGGAGGGAGACATGGAGGGAGACAGAGAGAGTGAGAGGGTCAGGGGAGTGGCGAGAAGGGAGAGAGACAGAGAGGGGGTCGGGAGACATGGAGAGAGGACCTAAAATTCCCGTCCCCAGAGGGCTGCGTCGTCGCCTTCGATTGTGGAGGGCAGGAGGACGAGGAAGCTCTGTTGGGTGTGTTAGGGTTCATAATGGACCGGGACGGGGGAGGGGGGCTTAAGGGTTCTGTTTTATAGCCCGGGCATTAGGCCCTTTGGACTGGGCCAAATGCGCCAGGTGCATGCTAACGGGCCGGCTGAGGCGGGCCTAGGCAACGGAGGCGCCCGAGGCACGCGGAGGCGAGCACCTCAACGAGTGAGGCGTTTATAGTGTTTGCCTAGGCGAATCAGCCCAAAGCAAGGCCGGTTATCATCGCCTCGCCTCGTCGCCTAGGCGAACACCTCACTCGCCTTTGACTACACAAACTCATATGCCACCAAAAAATTCTCTTGAATCTACCGGCCGCTAATAAACGCCCCCTGATTTCAGCTGACTAATCTATCCACTTTACAAGCCTTGTAACCAACATCTTGGTGATAATCTTGTATAGACCATTCAAAAGACTGATGGGCCTATACATTAGCATTAATAATTCTGAACAGTAAATAAAATCAATAAGTTTACCATGTTCTTTCGAAAAAAATTAAGAAATAAGAGTCCTTTAATCGTATACATTTACTATTTTTTTTTGTCAATAACTGGAATACATGCTCCCTTCAGCGTCAACATCACATTCTCATAATACACGATCGTACATTGATAAAAAAATTCAATACAATCTTATACAATGAGAATGTGACACTAGCGCCTAAGGTGATATAGATTCCAATCTCTGACAAAAATTTCAATAAATATATACTTGTCACTTGTATCCAAAATCAGATAATTCTCAATAAAAAATAGTGATACATAATTCTTAATTTTCTTCGGAAGTACGGTATCGTAAACTTGTTGATTTTATTTGTTGCTGAGAACTGTTAATACTAATATAACCCAACAGAAGAACAAAAACAACAGGAAAAAGAAAATTTTAAAGAGATAAGGATGTTAGAGAGAGAATGTGTTATAGAAAAACAACTTACTAACAAAAGCACCTTAAAGAGTCGAACTGTCGTTGTAGAGTGTCACTTTCCAAAGCCAACTCGAAGTCTCAAACAAATGAGAGCTTTGAAGAAACTAACAATAAAATACTAGAAGAGAGAATAGAGCTTAGAGAGAGAAGAAAGTTTAAACTTTAGAGAGAGGGAGAGAAAACTTAGGAAGAGAAATATTAGTTAGATAGAAAAAACTTATAGAGAGAGAGAGAGAGGAAGGCACTTAGATGGGTGAAGAGTGGCCCTTGAGGGTTTATATCTTAGTAACAGGATTAACTCATTTTGCCATCGCTCCTACTCCTAAAAGCGTTCATGTTCCTCGTTCCCACTCTTACTCCCAAGCAAAATTTGAATGGTTAGATGACCCCGTGATCTCATCTTGTTCCTATTACCGCTCCCATGATCGTTCCCTGCAACTATAGTTTATATAGAACCCCCAAAGCCCAAACTAGCCATTGGAAATATTCCCAACAGCTAGCCAAAGCAATGGATCGGCCGATCCATCCGATCTTGTCCTGATCTGGCCAATCCCTATTAAAGATCGGCGGACCGGACATGGGATCGGATTGAACCAGCTCGAATTTGATCAAATCGGTTGATTCAATCCGATTCGGGACACCATAATATGAATAATGGATGATGACATTATATGTTGGACATGATCAGTACTTCTCAGAGTCTTACATGTGATTATTTTAGATAATTTTTTAATTTTCTTGTATGGTCATTTTGATAGAATCCATATCATGAAATGTGACAAGATTTTTACATTAGTTGTCACCTACTGCAACCCTCCTCCTTTATCTGAGCTTGAGATTGGATAAGCACGAGAGACTCATACTTAGGCGGAGTTATAGATTATTTAACAAAAGATATACAAGAAGACATTTCGTAGTGTATGCTATTTGCATATGATATTGTGTTGATAGATGAGACGCAAGAGTGAGTTAATAGAAAGCTAGAGCTTTGGAGGAGCACCTTAGAGTCTAAGCGTTTCAAGTTAAGCAGAACTAAGACATAATACATACACTGTAAGTTTAGTGAAGGTCGGAGGGGCCAAAAGGAGAGTTAGTTTGGATGGGATGACAATACCCCAAAACACTCATTTCAAATATCTTGGTTCAATTTTCCAAGAAGATGGGGGGTGCGAGGAGGATGTTAGCCATAGGATTAAAGTAGGATGAGTGAAGCGGAGACTCTACAGGAGTCTTGTGTGACCGCAAGATCCCAATGAAGTTGAAAGGAAAATTCTACCATACGGCGATAAGAGTTGCAATGTTGTATAGTAGCGAGTATTGGGCAATGAAAAGGCAACATGTCTCTAAGATGATTGTTGCTGAGATATGAATGTTAAGGTGGATGTGCGGGCATACTAGGCTAGATAAAATTCATAATGAGTATATTAGATAAAAGGTGGGAGTGGTACCAATTAAGGACAAATTGAGACAAGGGAGATTAAGATAGTTTGAGCATGTTAGGCGTAGACCTAGGAAGGCTCCAGTTAGAAAAGTGGAGAATATTAGGATAGAGGAAGGGAAGAGAGAGGATTAGACTTAGATTAACTTGGAGGAAGGTAATACAATATAATTTAGAGGCTTTAAACCTTTCAGAAGAGGTAGTCCAAAATCGTGTAAAAGAGAATCTATATAGCCAACCTCAATTAATTTGGGATTAAGGCTTAATTGAGTTGAGTTGTCACTTTCTTCCTTCATAGTAATTTATGAGAACACATTACCTCAAACGCCTATGTGATTGCCTAGGCATGAGGCTGAGGCGAACCCCTGGTTGCCTCGTGCCTCTAACTACATAGTCCCCCCCCCTAATTAGATAGTAAGTGAACTTGATGGAGAGGGTCCTAGACAAGGAATTCCGGATCGAATCGGGTCCCTGAATCGGGACTCGCCGATCCCGATCCAAATCACGATCGGATCGGCCGGAATCGGCCGAATCGGGATCGGCCGATTCTGCATTCCATGGTCCTAGAAGGCTTACCACCTATCTTGTGAAGAGATTGAGAGTTTGAGACCAGACCTTCTAACCTAAGAAGGAGGTGGCCAAATTCCTCAATCTCTATGAAAGTTGGGTACCAAACACCCTCGAATGAAGCATGATTGAACATTTCTACTCCCAAGGCTCTTGGGTTTGAACAAGCATATGGTCCACACCATTTGTCCTTCTGGGGATGGGAATCATGGTTGGCAATATTCGGTCGACATTGGTACATACCAGGCTGGACCAGTGTGAAACCAGGGTGAAACCAGGTCATAAATTAAAAAATATATGTGGTATGGGACTGGTACTGGGCTGAAACTGGCTAATATTGATATTGGCACATGTTGCCTGCATTCCCAATTCCCATCACGGATGGCAGCATTTGTATTGAGTGGGGCACGCATTGCATGCATTCCCAATTCCTATCAAGGATGGCAGTATTGGTATCGAGCGGGGCTGAAACTAACACGTGCTGGTATCAGCATTGGCCAGTTGTGGCCCGGTACCAGTCCGATACCATAAATTTTCTTTTTTAAAATTTATGATCCGGTGTCAACCCTGATTTCATACCGGTCCAGGCCAGTGTGCACCAATGTCGACCAATACTGCCAACCATGATTCCCATCGTCGATAACAGCCTGTGTACTTGTCAAGATGATATGAGAAGATTGGATGATGCCTTTCCAAACATGAGAGATGTTATAGGGGAACACTGAAGTAATGTCCCAAACCCTACATTTCCTGTAATACTACTCTATAACAACGTCCACCCACAAGCCTAAGTTTTCCATGCCAAGCTTCCACAACCACTTGGCCAAAAGAGCCAAGTTGAAGTAATAAATATTCTTAACCCCCGGCCCCATACTCCCTTTGCTTTTACAAGGTATACCCCATCAAATGTCGAAACCTTCCCTCTTAGGGTTACCACAACCATACAAGAAGCCTATCGAATAGAAGTTTCCAAAGAATTTCCTTCGGAATCCTGAAGAGCTTTCTCCAAAGCTTTCCACCTTAATCTCATATCAAGTTAGTATTACTCTTCCTAACCTTCGACCTCTTAAGCCGAAAGGTGGAAAAGCATGGTTTGATATTACATACCAGAGGGAGAAGTACAGACATGTATGCTCTTCCTATGGAGTTGGACTTACAGGTTCTTCATAATCCTCAAACTCTTAAGTAGAATGGCAGAAAAGGATGGTTTGGATTCACATCACAGGGAAGAAGAAAACAAAGAAACACCAGTCACCTGAGGATCCATTAACGTAATGGTGGGGTAGAGAAGCGGAAGTGGCATCCACTGAGAAGTAGACTTTTACACATGCAGAGATATAGTACATTATCGTCAACGGACTTGACTCAGGCAGTGAAGGGGTTCACTGCCTAAGCATTTTTGAAACATTAGGATCCAGCTCCATTTTTTGATCCACTGACTTGTCCCTGAAGCAATTCCCACTGGTTCCTTGTTGGAGCCAACTTGATCAGGCAGATCAGCCCTATCCATCCCAACATTCTCAATATAATCAGCCTGTTAGGCTTGTTTAACCTCACAATCCACACACCAAATTCTCTCTCCTCTTTACCCCACGGTCCCCACCCCTGATCCCTCTCCCTCTCTCTCAACAGAAGCTAATCCTTGTTCAAACCCTCTCTCAACAGGCTCGAGAGCATGGACTTCTCGAGCGCATCCTAATGCACTCGAGAGCTCCAGGATGCTCTTGAGCGCTTCAGGATGCGCTCAAAGAGCACAGCGTGCAGGCATTTTTTTTTTCCTGCTGACGTCAAAGCTCATTTAAGCGGGGGGACATGGTCATGTGCAGGTTCCAAGTGGTGGAATGGGGCCGGGCGGCCCATTCCACCTCAGCTTGCTGCGGTGCAGCAAGTAAAACTCTTGTGAAAATGACAATCAATCATGATTGTACCTAGGTATTCCACCATAAGCAGCCTTCCTCCATGTAGAGGACTGTATTTGTGCCACATAATCATATCCAGGTATACCTACATCCTGGATATGGATAACCATATGTGTAATTATAAATTGATAATACAAAGCATCAGTGTCATAATGATAGAAGGATGAGTTGTAGCATTGTGCACTCAATCTTCAATCAAAGACCACTGCATGAAAGCCATCAATGTCTTCCTGTGGCTCACCAGTTGGTCCCCTTTGTAACTGTCCTAGTTTGCATAGGCGGCTAGCACTCTGATACTGATCAGCACTAGTGAAACTCCACTTCTCAGTAAACATCAAATCCTGTTTGTGTCCACCACTACCATTTCCACCACTGAATCATCAAGTGGGTGCTACCAATGAATCATCGTCTTCACTCCTCTCGACTGATAAATCAATTGATCTATCTATCCATCTATCAATTTAAAGTGAAGAAAAGGTACAATCTAATAGTTTATGATGGTGAGGAGACTGGAAGGAGTACAAGATGCTAGAAAGAGGGATGAAAATCTCACGGAATCCAATGATTTTCTTTGTTATTTTCCCCAAGTAAACACGCAACAATGACATACCAACTTCAATATGTAATGAAGAATCTTGATGTTCTGTCATGGTTTCCTGCCCTACTCAACATCTAGAGACAGACTCACGTCATGTGATGTAAAGAACATCTACGTAATTACATGATGAAAACAATTACACAAAACTGTTTTTTTAAGTGGATGGTACCACCATTGTATTAATAAAAAGAAGAAATAGGGGAATATACAAGTGTGAAGGAGTGTAGGCTCTCAAAAGAATCCCTTGTACACAAAACACACCAAGAAGGTGTACTCAAGATCTCCCACCCACCAAAAGGAACAAAAAAGAGGATAGAGAGGGGTCTACATTACAAAGTATCCTCCCCCACTCCCTGGTAACATCACAAATGAAAGAGGCTAGCCTATCAGACGAAAACAATTACACAACTCTTGAAAAGAGGATGAGGCAGTAACCTTTCGTGGCCAACCCGTCCAAGGTATACAGCTCATCCACCTAGGCAGAAAACTTCAAACAGCAGGATTCAGCCCTCTAGGCCAATTTGATCCGATTTTTGAAACCATGATTATAATCATATACCAACATCAAGAACTATCATTGTCAAGCATTAGATAGTGTGGATATTGGTCTATATGTATAAAGAGATGACTTAAAAGTGAGAAAAGACACAATCACGCACTTTGAAATAGAAAGGAGACTGACAAGAGTATATGATAATAAAAAGAGGGATAAAAAAACCTCTGCAAGTTGATGACTCTTTTTTTACTTTGTATTGATGTCAAAATAATGCATCTTTCTTTATTACAACTCTAACCAACAAACATGAAAGAATGAAGTAGGTTAGATATCTTAAGCTTTTTAGTCCTACCCAACGTCCAGAGGTATGGTACATCATCGTCACGCAATGGTCTCAAGGACATTTCGGTGATTAAATGAATTGGGAGGGTAGCACAGTTAGAAAAACATCAAGAAAAAGCTGCTTGGGGGAGTTGAGGCAACTGACCTATCTGAGATGCCTAACTTTTAAAACAGTGGAAGTCAAATAGTTTTAAACCTCCCATCTCTTTGTATTATTCAATTTGTCCTATAGTAAACAATTTCATTTGTGTATTTTTTGCTCAATGTTATGTCAAACTTCAGCTAAATCTTCTTTCTATTGAGCCATCAATGCTTATGAACAGTTTTTGTGATTTACTAGTACCACCAACTTAAAACTCAGTGAAAATAGTATAATAAACCAATAAAACTCAGTGAAAATAGGATAAGTAGATGAACTAAAAAAGAAGCTAAAGTATCTAAATGGTATTAGCCTGACTCATGCAATTTAGCCACCCACCATGTCGATGTAGAGGCAGTTCAACCTTTTATGGAGATAGATTATCGTGTCTTTTACTTGATGATGAGAGAGTGAGATATTCAGTGTTCAACTATTTCAGAGATAAAATGGTATTTGACTGATAAGCAAAACAGAACTCTCTGATTAAAATAATGTTTGCAAACAAAATGATAAACAAAATAGAACTCCGTGATAAAAATAATGTTTATAAATTTAAAAAAATGTGCTTACAAATAAAAACAGGCCAACAGTACTACTTTGCAGTACCTTTGTTCTGCTATGCGCTTTTCCGCCTTAGATGAGGAATTTGCAAGAGATTCTGCCAAAACTTTCAGCTTATCAACCTGAATTCATTTAGAGAATCGGATCAACGAAATTATTTCAGGTGCTCTCATTTTCTGATCTGAAATTCCACTTCCTGAAACACCCTGGCACCCTTCCCATATTATTTGTGGCAGACAAAATTAAATTTCCTCTTTTTTTTACACAAATTGAAGTTTGGCTGTGGGAATAACCCAAACATAAACATATTGAAAATTTTGACATGTCCCAAACAAAGGAATGCTTCTACATACACATATTGAGAATCTTGACTAGTCCCTCAGTAGGACATAACTTTTATATAGATTCTACTCAAGCAGGAAGAACGAGCAGCAACAAATTATGCTGGGAAACAAAACACATTCTTAGAGCTTCTGGGAAAAATTGCAAAAGCTCAACTTAAAAAGGAAACAAAATTAGGTGCAGCGCCAGCTATATATTTATATAATATGGCAACAGTGAAAAATATTTCTCATTTAAGAAAACCCTCAGCATCAGAATTCAAGGATGTCAATATGAATGATAGAAAATGAAAAGGAACTTCGTAAAATGTTATCACCTAAAACAGAATTAGACAAAGTCTAGATCAACGAAGAAAATTTTCTCAGAAATTTTCTCAGCTGTCTATGCAGAAGTTGGGACAGTTACTGCTGTCCAGAAGAAATAAAGTAAACAATGAGCCTTCATAATTAGTGATCTTGGAAATGCAAGGTCATCATAAATTCAAAAAAATAATAAGATCGTACAATAACAGTGACGACCACAGAATAAGAAATATATAGGCCCATTTCACAACACTGAAGCATGCAGTCAGAAATACTAGATTCAGTCTTGAACCTGAGTCTATTAACGTGAAAGTCCTGAAGAAACAAATGCCCAAGTGATATGAACCATTTGGTACATACAAAATCTGACATCTGAATTGGGGACAGTTTCATGATACTGCACTTCGAACAATGATCCTCTGAAGAACAAACCCCTTAGCCATGTCAGATGACCTCAACAATTTACCACCCACCAAATTCCTAATTGTGTCACCAATATCTCTTCCTGTAGAGGGTCAAAGGCTACCCAACTAATATTGGAAGAACATCTGCAGTGGCTTTGGGAAGCGAATTTGATATGATCCCCATGAAGTAGGAATTCCTCAGGGTGGCAAATGCCAAAGGAACTTTGATGATTGCATCGTCCTTTCTCTGGTAAAGGCAGATCCAACAAGATCATCAAAAGTGTTGGATTCCAAAATGGAAATGGTGAGACCACCACCAGCAAGGGGCCACAGATGTCCACCTCCTACTGAAGAAGTCACCCACCATGAAGGAGAGAGGTGTTGGAGAAGCTAGATACATGGTTGGGGGACATGACAACACAGTGGCACCTAGGAACAACATGGGGATCCATGAGGAATTGTTGGATGCTGATTAGCCTGATTCAGCAGAAGAAGAGAAAGGCAGTCATGAAGGCAAGGAAGAGAAGCTGGAGGAGGTGTTGGGAGTGGAAGGGAAATGCAGGAGAAGACATAGGGGAAGACAAAAGCAAGTGGTCAGTTAACTTTTCACTTCATTAACAATATGCCGCACTAGGTTTGTCAAGTATCACTGGAGTTGAGACAGTAAACATAAGTATATGATTATCTTCCTATCTCCCATGCACCTGAACTATGTAAAAATTCAATCTAACACCAAGCAGATTTACAAGAGAGAACCGTATTTAAGTCTGGAATTTGAACTTGGAACTGCTATCATACAGAGAATTTTGTTAGCAAAAGTAGATAAGTATAAAATGTAAATGAAATTCCATCAAAAACTCATTTAAAAAGGTATTACATCACATAGCAGGCCACATAAATATTTGATTAGATAAATGTCAAAAGGAACTTGATATGGATAATGAACAAATAAGCAATGTGCCCATGTGGTACTAACTTCCTGATAACAAGCCTTATGATCTGATGTCAAAAGATCTTCTTCCAAAGACCACATTCTTATTTCACAGTTTGATACATTTCAAGCACTCTTTAGAGCTTTTTTAGTGAAGAAAAAAGTATGATCATTTTTAGAGCAAGATTCGCCGACTCGGGGATCCGGATCGGATAGGGTTCAGCCAGATACGAGTCGGATCCAACCCGATTCGCACGAGTCAAGCCAATGAGCTTGTTAAACACAATGAGTTTAAGTCATATTTTAAAGAAATATATCTTATTAATTGATATAAAGTATAAATTTACTTATGAAATGGGAAAAACTGAATTTAAAACAACCCATTACGTATGTATGAGTCGGCATGATCCGGTCCAACTCAATGCGTATCAGTGAATCGGACTCGCCCAAATACGAGTTGACTCGTACGAGTCGGCCCGATCCGGTACAATACGGCAAACCATGTTTCAGAGCAGTGGCGGATGCAGCCCATTTCAGTGGGGTCCCAGGACCCCACTGAAATTTTAAAATTTTAGTAGAAGAGGCTTAATTTAATAAGGTAAATTTTAAATTTAAGTATAAGGGGACCCCACTGAATTTTTTAGATGACCCATAGGACCCTAGTCTCACTAGAAACTCAGTTCCACTGAATTTTTTACATAGTATTATGATTTATATTTATGATTTAATAAAGAATTCGTTGAGTGTATTTGGAAGAAAAAAATCTTCATAACGAAGTGTATCATTTTTATTAAGTATTCATTTTTATAATGATTAAAATATTTTTATTTTTATTTTTTATTTTAATATTTTTAATATAACAAAAATAAAATATCTATATATTTAATAATAATCCGAGTGACCCCACTGGATAAAGTTTCTGGATCCGCCACTGTTTCAGAGTACAATCTTACGCCAGGCTCGCCAGCAAATGATGTGCACAGCAAAATATTATAAAAGCAAATGAATCAGTAAGAGGATGGATAATGCCTGCAAAACAATTTTCCATTTTTTCACAAAAGACAACTCTCTGAATTTCAGATGTTAAAGGGGAAAGCAAGCATGCCTTCTGGGAATGAATTTCAACCGAATCACCGCTGTTTATTGATTTCTTCTTCAGCAAGAGGGCCTCCAACTTGGAAAACAGCCGAACTTCTGCAAGTGCTTCTTTTAGAGCCTACAAGACCATTGAAAGAAGACAAGAAGCTTAAGTAATTATAAAGGACCGTCAGTATAAACATGATATTGATAAACAACTAAAAATTAAACCTCAAAGCAGTACTACCATTTTTTTTTCTTTTTTTGAAAGTGGATGGTACCACTGAATATTACAAAGAAGTAAAAATAACAAGTGTACAAAAAGAGGACTCCACAAGCACCAAGATGGTGGCTAGTTAATGCTGCTCCAAAAGGACAAAAAGAGAAGTATTGACAGTATAGTCTTTACAAAAAACTCTCATCCATTCTCTCACCCTAACAAAAAGAAAAGACAAAACTCTTTCCCAAAACTCTTTCCTAGGTAGTAGCCTCCCTCCTGAAAATCCTTCTATTTCTTTCTATCCAGATGGCCCACAGAGTAGCATGTAAGACTAGCCACCACAACATCTTGTCTCCTTTTTGGGGAAAAGGACACGGCCAGCACCTGATCAAGTCAATCACAGAGATGATCCTTCACTAACTACAATCTCTGGAACACTAACTCCCAAATCCCAGTCGAGTAGGAGCAAGCTGCAAAAAGATGATCTATATGTTCTTCCTCCTCTCCACAAAGGCTACAAGTGGGTGAGACATCACAACCCAAACGAACAAGTATATCAGCCGTCGACAACTTTCCAATAGCAATCCTCCAAATGAGGATTTTAACTTGTAAAGGGGATTTCGGAGACCATACATGGTGAACAAACGGAAACCGAAGACCCCATCCGCTAAGATCTCATAAGCTGACTTAACCGAGAAGACTCCGAGTATTCCAAGACCAATGTAAAGCATCTGGTATGGAGGTATTCAGCCTATAACCTTCCAGGATGTCCATAAGGGCAACAGCCTCCACAGCCTCTTCTTCTCTAAAGTTTCTTCTAAAGAATGGAATCCAAACATCGTGATTGGCATCTCTATCCACCAACTGCTCCACCAAAGCCCCAAGGTCAGCCACAAGGAGAATAATCTGGAAAAAGCCTGTGACAAAGAGACCGGTCATGTCCATCTATCCATAAAAAAAGAACAAGTCTTGCCATCACCTAAGGAGATACGAGTAGCCGCCACCACCACCACCACCACATCCACCGCCTCAAAGATCCCCTTCCACACATGTGAAACATTATACTCCGTCTGCACTTGGAACTACCAGGTCCTGCTTCTATGGTAATACTTACCTTTAATAACATCAAGCCACAATCCTGACTGACCATTTCCAAGCTTCCAAAGCCATTTAGATAAGAGAGCCAGGTTAAAGTCCCTAATGTTCTTGATGCCGAGTCCCCCTGTCTCCTTGCTCTTGCAAACTCTACCCCAACAAATATCATGGAAGCCTATTTTAGGGGCATCCGAGACACCTCCCAAAAGAATCTGCTGCGAATACCCTCTAATTTCCAGGCCACTGACTTCGGAATTCTAAATATAGATAAGTAATAGATCAATAGACTATCAAGTGCAGCCTGGCAAAGAGTCAGTCTACAACCATAGGACAAGAGGCATCCATTCCACCCAGCCAACCTGGACGGGAATTTCTGAATAACTGGGTTCTAGTCTTGGCATCTCAGCTAAAAGGGTGACAGTGGTAGTCCTAAAATAAGACATGGGGAAGAATCCCTTCTGACATCCAAGAATAGTAACCACTTTGCTCATATACTCATCAGACACATTAATACCAAACACAGCACTCTTCTGATAATTCACTCTAAGGCTTGTAACTTCATCCACGAGCTCAAAGATCAATCTCATATTGTATATTTGTTCTTCGCCTCCAGCACAAAACAGGATGGTGTCATTAGCATATTGCAAATGAGAGATCACCCTGTGGTTGTTACTAACCTGAAAGACTGTCACTAAGCTGGTTGCTTCTGCTCTAATCCACATAGAACTCAGTACCGGAGCCACCAGTACAAAAAGCAAACGCAAGAGAAGGTCCCCCTGTCTAAGACCTCTTCCACTAACAAAGTATTGTATCGGCTCCCCGTTCACTAGGATGGCAAAGGAGGCAGACAAAACACAAGCTCTGGCCCAAGAGCTCCATCTCTCGTCAAAACCCATCTTAGAAAGAACATCAATAAGACAGCTCCAATTTACCTTATCATAGGCTTTCTCAAAATCAAGCTTCAGTGCTTCTTCTCTGAATCTTCAGGGCGTGTAGACATTCCTGAGCAACCAGAAAGCCTTCATGTATATGTCTTCCCTTGATGGAAGCACTCTGATTGACATTAATCAATCTGCCGATCACCTTCTCCAGCGTTAGAGTCAATATTTTAGACATGCTTTTGTACACCCCGTTCAGAAGACTAATGCGTCTGTAGTCCGTCAAAGCATTCACTCCCACCTTCTTGAGAATAAGCACAATGAAAGTCTTATTAAACCCCTGCAAATGAGCCTTCCCTTCCTGAAATTCCCGAACTGCCTGAAACAACAAAGGATGAACAATCTCCCAGTGGTGCTCAAAGAACATCAAAGGAAACCCATCCGGCCTTGAGCTTTATTACCTGCAAGAGGAAAAACTGCTTCCTTTAGATCTTCAATAGAGAAGGGGCTAAAGATGTCCTCCCTCTCTTCATCAGATATAGCTAACATAATATCCCCATAGAAAGAAGGCCTTGGCTGGTCCTCTTCTTTAAACAGCTGCAAATAAAAGGATTGGACATGCCAAAGAAGCTCATCTCTGCAATTGATAACCTGGTCGCCCAATCTCAGAAAAGAAATGAAGTATTTCCTTCTCCTTCCCGAAGCCAATTTGTGGAAGAAAGTTGTGTTGTTATCTCCCTTCCTAACCCATCTCTCTCTAGATCTTTGCTTCCAATACATATCCTCTTTAGCTAGGATCTCCTGAAACTGCTTATTAAGTTGATCCCTCCTCACACAATCCTCTCCATCAATAAGACCAACCTCCTCCAATGCATCAATGACATGGAGCTGATCCAAAATGCTCTTCTTCTCAGCTTCTGCTGAAGACTTATTCCTCACTCCCGATGAAGAGAGTGCTTGAGCCACTGCCTTAAGATTTCCAACAAGTGTAGCCATAGCTGAACTATGTCCTGAGGGAAACCTCCATTCTTGCATCACAATCTCCATAAAACCTTCTTCCTTCAGCCAATATTTTTCCATTCTGAACAAAGGCCTGCTGCGAAATTTATGATTAGAATTAAGCATAATAGGCTTATGGTCAGAAACTGGCCTCTCCAAGCATGAAGCCTTCATATTAGGGAAATGCTCCTCCCAATAAACTGTCACCAAAAATCTATTCAACCTAGAGCAAGAAGGATACTCCTAAAATTAGATCAGGTAAAGAAACCATTATCTGTAGCCACATCAATCAAAGTTGACAGGTGAATGAATTGGTTGAAGTCCTCTATGGGACCTACAGAAGAAGACCCTTGATCTCTCTAACCGTGACACCACAGCATTGAAGTCTCCCACTACTGGCCATGGGTTACCTAGGAGAATGTGCCACGAAGCAAGATCCTCCCATAACAGCTTCTTCTCCTCCCTCCCTTGGGGTCCATAAACCCGCGTGAAGTCCCAAACAAAACTATCCTCCTTAAAAGTAAGGGAAATGAAGGACCTACCCACACTTCTACTCACTTCTTGCACCACATACACATTCCATAATACCGAAATACCCCCCGCTTTTCCCACTGTCGGAGAAGTCACCCCTTTAGATAGTCTAAAGCCCCCCAACCCTCTCTAGACTTCATCTCCAACCTCTTCAGACTTCGTCTCTTGGATACAAAGAATGTCAACCCTCAATCTCTTGACAATGTCCCTCACTACCTCCCTCTATTCTCTACCACCAAGACCCCTTATATTCCAAGACACTATCTTCATTAAGAAGCAATACTACCCTCTTCACCCTCCTTCCTTTGCTCTTGATATCCCTCCCCACCCCGTCTTTCTTTCCCAACTTCTCACTCCTGACCCCTCTAGCAACTCCCAGCTGCCACCTCCTATGTATCTTAGAAAACACCAACTGAATGTCTTTATCCACACCTTCAAAAGAGACCATAATGGCCTTAGCCACTTGTTTAGCTTATGACTCAACCACCTACTCCACCTTGGCAATAATCTCCTTGACTTCTGACCTCCCAAGATCCCCTTGAAGAGTAAAGGATCCCCTCTCCCTTGGATTACCCTTGTTGCCTTGCACCTCTTCCCCACCACCAAATAGCTCTACAGACTGTTCCTTCCCTGCCTCACTGAAGACACCTACCGAGTCATAGTGCTCCCTGTCTTGGCCATCATCCACCAAAGTAACACTACACTGCCCCTGACTGCCCGAACCCCTATAGGGTTCCTCCTAGCCCTCCGAACACCCCACCATCCTCTCCGCAGCACTAGAAGGCTTGAAAATGCCCCCCTGAAACATTGGGGCCAATGAAGGCACTAGAGGACCCTCATAGGTCTCGGCACTGAGAAGGACAACTGCACCAGGGTCAACGTCAATAGCCCCCTTGGCAATCACCCCCTGTAGTTCCGAAACTCCTCTATATTCCTCCTAGAGCTAAGGGTGGGACCCCCAACAAGGCTGATCCTTCTGAAGCCCAAAATTGAGCTCCCCTGCCCCTGCATCGCTGATTGATCCTTAAAGCCGCCGTCGAAGAAGGTTGTCAACGGCACATGATGCACCGTAGAAGCTTGTTGATGCCCCGTCGAGGGCTTGCCGTCG
The DNA here is from genome assembly GCA_030544215.1 of Zantedeschia hybrid cultivar. Taxonomy (NCBI): domain Eukaryota; kingdom Viridiplantae; phylum Streptophyta; class Magnoliopsida; order Alismatales; family Araceae; genus Zantedeschia; species Zantedeschia hybrid cultivar. Next base: position 7,486,856 of record JARZZO010000005.1, read on the forward strand.
TATCGCGTCTCGCTGGACCTCGGAGCCATCAGCTCCCCTATGGGCGAGGGAGCGCTGAAAGAGAGCTCCCCTATTGGGCGAAGACGAAACTGTTAGTCCTAGTAGTTGGTCCGATCCTGGGTAAGTCATCAAGTTGGTCCGATGACTGTACCCGAGTTTCAACAAACCGATAAGACTTGACCAAACTCAAATGGAAATCGGATGAAGAGAATGGCAGTACTGGTATCAGTACTGGTATCGGAGGGTACCGATACTGGTATGTACCGGTATCGGTATCAGCCAGTATCAGCCAATACCGGTTCCATTTTGGCCCAGTATCGGGCCAATATCAGCCGGTGTCGGTCCACTCAATATGGTATCGATAGTGATATGTATCGGCCGATACTGCCAACTATGGATCATGAAGCATATCCACCTAAAGGCAGGCCGTTTGAATTCGAGCACCCCGGCGTCGGCCCAGTTGGCACATGCCCAGCACGTGCCACTGGTTCGTCTCCCACTTCTCGCCGAACTGAAACATGCTGCCCTAGAGCAGGAGTCTGCTGCCCGCCGCCATCTCCTACGCCAACCTCTGCCACCAGGTGAACCCTTACCAACACCCAACAGCCATCAACCTCCACTTCTAGCACCTTAAGAATGTTAGTCGGGGTTGAGGCCTTTACACCTCACCACCGCCTCCATCATGGAAGTCCCCGAAGGCGACCAGGACAGGACTCCACCTAGATCGGCGAAGTCCCCGATCATCTCACGAATCAAGGACTCTTCAAGACCAACTAGGCAGATATCAAAGGTCACCACCCTTAGGTTTGGGAACATTGCCGAGTAGAGGTCCCAGGGCGATACCTGAGAATCAATGACTATCTGGCCAGGACCCCCACAGCTAATAGTTCCTCTGCCACCTCCTCGGAAGGTCCAACCACAAGAAAGATCCTCTAGTTGATCCTCCTCACCTCCCAGCCATCCACAACCCATCTCTCTCTCTCACGGCAGAGAGAATCCCCCCCCCCCTCACTACCAAGGCCTACAAGCGTAGTGCAAACATAGCATCTTTGGACCTCCATTTTCCTCCTGGCGAGCATCCACGAATCTTGGATGTGCACCTGTAAACTTCCCGAGCAGTGAGAAAAGCTCCGCTTGCCACCCCTCCCCATCTACTCTGCTTCCTGCTTCCGACGCCATCTCTTACCACCTCAGCAAAGGATCTTCGCCCGCTCGAAGGACAGATCTCCCAATTGTGCCCGATACCACCACAGACAGAACACCTATTGGACCTCCACATAGCTGCCGGAAACCTACCCAGCAGCTCTGGTTGGGTCCCGTTGCCGGCATAGGGACGGGAGCCCACGGCGGCTCTCTCCCCTTTCCCCTCATCATCCTATTGCTACTTCTTAGTTCCACTAGAACTGCATGGGTATTCCCATCTTTTAGTCAAGTGGTACTACCAATTTAGTGGACATTACTAATATGGGTGACCCTGCTTACATCCATAGGACTATAGAAAAAAAAATAAAAAAAATCCTTCATTCTGAAAGTGGTACAATCAACTTAGTACACCTCATGGCGAATACATTATTCATGCAAAAGAAAATAAAGCATAAAATTTAGAAACAATTCTTCCCTCTGAAAGTGGATTAAAAAGGAACCACCAGCATACTAAAGTTTACAGCGAAAACCTGAAATGACAAACTTGCACAACACAAAAACCCTGCTACCAAAAAGAAACCAGTTTTCTTCACCAACTAAAGTCAGAAAATAACTATGAACCAAGTCTACATGCACATACGAAAGAAGGTCCATAAGGAAACGAAAGACACACTCAAGCTAATAAACATGCTTGCTTTCGTAACTGACCTCAAAGTAAAGATTATGATGTCAAAAGCCCACAACTGCACCACCAATTGGAAAATACAGCAGTAGGTGAGCAAATGGCCACTTAGCTCACCTCTATATTGCCAAGACTAGCTTTTTCGGATGTTTTGCCATGATCACCAGTTGAACACTCCTGCAGAACTTCCAATCTGTCAACCTTCTGCCTAAGTGTTGAGACTTCAGCATCTATTCTGTGGCCAAAAGAATTCATCATCAGAAGGTAAGATTGAAAACTGGACATCAGGTAACAAGTCTATTCCTAAAGAAGTTGAGTTTAGACATTCTTTTTTATGGCATGGAATAAGTTCATTTATGGTATGGAATAAACAGACACACCAGCACTGTAAGTTTATTTATTAGCATTCTGGATACAAAGTGAGAAAAAATGCTCCAAAAAATGTGGGAAACAGGAAACGATTTTAGTGTTTTTGGAAGGCAGTACAAACCATATTTCATCAAAAACTAAGAAAAGTTCTAATCAAGGTGATAGTGGTACGTTGGCCAAAAAAAGATGATAGTCGTATCCCCATAATTATAGTGTAGAGATCCATTGTTGGCAGTAAAAATTTTCAAGAAAATTGTAAGGCTATGACATGTTTAATCCTACAAACAGAGGGGACTTTTACTAAAAATCTGAGAAAATACATAGAAATTCTCTGAAAAAATCAAAAGGAAATTAAATAAATTCAGAGAAAACGAAAAATCACAAAATGAGGAGAGAAAATCCCAAATACCCCCCAAAATCCTCCAAACTGCTGCCCCCAGGCAGCAGCCCTTGGAGGCTGCCGCCCCAAGTGAATGGGGTTCTGCTGCCCATAGCAAGCCGCAGCCTCAAAGGGCTGCCACTCACTACCTGCCGCTGCCTCTCTGCGACACCATTTTCTCCCACGCCGAATTCCCTGCAGCAAAAGACAAGACAAATATGAGAAATGTGGGCCCAAGTGGTTCCACACATGAGCTTGCGTGGACAAATGGTATGCTGCCATGTGGATCCACCTCATCGCCTCATCATGCTGCGTCGTCGCCACCTCGTGCCAAATGGATGAATTGGAGGAGGCCAAGGCTCGAGCCAGTGAAGAGCTGCCACCTGAACTGGGCCCAAATGAGAGGGCCAATCAGGAGCTGCCACTTGGCAGCATTCAATTCGCTGTAAAAATCTATAAATACCCCCTTATACCCTAAAGAGGAAAATCTCACCCAGCCCAGATAGTCAATGGGTCGGCCCAGTTACCCGCTCGGGAGTAATAAAGGGATTTACAGCGGCCCATGCGCCGTATGGGGAAGCCAAGACCGCTGAACCTGAGCTTCGGCCCATACTCAACTTAGGAAAGGCCCAATCCTGGCCCTCAAAAGGCTTACCAAGATGAAGATAACTAAAGAGCCAAGAGGTCCGAGTCCGTCCCCTGACGAGGCACTCAGGCCGACCCAATCGGCATGAGACCCCTACTTTGGGCAGGATCCAACCTGCGTCGAGAAAACTCTGCCCTTTCCAGAGAGACCAAGGCTAAGTTGAAAACTTACTCTGTTAAGGGTCCTACCCCGCGAGGAAATTACCTCCACTCTCGAACAAATTAGCATAAACCCGGGAATCCGCCTTAGATCCAACTTCTCCAGAACAGCCCCTTCCGACTCGGGATTTAGCTAGGGGATCTCTTCGAATCCCGCCTCCCCAGTTGGGATCAATCTCTCCTGCTTTACTATATAAGGACCCCTGGTCCAATCGGTACAGGTACGCTTTTGTGAGTCCAAGCTCCCTTGGCTTTCCCCTTATTTTCCGCAGCCTTTTGACTTAGGCATTAGAGGGGGATCCCCAAGACTGTTGCCAGGGACCCTCTAACAGTGTTCTCTTTTGCAGGGACTGTGGAACGACACCCCTCTAATTGGAGACGAGGGGCCCTGATCACGGCAGACAAGATTTTGGCCCATCATAGCCCTTTGTAGGTTGGTTGGATGACATAAGACATACACACATACAACTCTTCTCCTCCAAGGTATTTGAAGAAGGAACTCGTATATGTACATATCCATTATATATGTCACAAGAACCTTGTGACGTACCTAATTGATACGTCGCAAGCATCCCACGGCGCACTCTATCATTCACGGAATGTCTTCTATATCAAACTCTCGTCGGCCCGTCGGCACGCCAATGCGACGATGGTAAGCCGTCGAGCATGCCTTATCGACCCTCCCTCACACCGTAAGGGTGGTGAGCCATGAATTGAAGCCCCTCGGCACGACGCCACATATTAGCGGTGATCGGCGAGCGGTGGATGTCTATACAAGAACGAATAGTACATGTACATCGCAACACACAAGCGACACATCTATTTTTGTTCACATGTCAAGACCATGGGATGTTGCCTCCAATTGATCGACTTGCCTATGGTCAGGAGCTGTCACAGGCCACCCCACGCCTTGAAATCTGTGTCGAGCGCCAAAACATAACATGAATCTACCTCGCATGATTACTTCAACCTAATTAGTGATGCGCAAGCACTCGGCAATCGACCCGCTCCCACACATGGCAGTGGTGTACCGGCCCGTGTTTGGGATGCCATCCCATGTTGGTGAGCACCTATAGTGATGCCTCAAAAGGCATACCAACCATCCGTGTGTTTTAAAAGCAAAATCAAAGCAACCCTTCCCATGAGTTCACATACATCGTCTAGAGTCCACGTCTCTAATGCGACAAATGAGTGTTTCAGCGTCACGAGTCTGCAGACCCCACTTGGGACAGTTGTCGCTAGGGGTGAATAGTGCACTTCGATAAGAGTGTCAATTGTCTATATCCTTCAAAGCACAAATCAAAGGAAATTGCATCATGCGCCGTCTCCCACTATTGCTTGTTGCTGTCCCATGCTAGACAGTCGCCCGTTGGGGTGAATAGTACATCAATAAGTGTGCCATGCACGCTCACACTAATCAAAGCAGATCAACCCAACCTTTCAAATGTGGCAATGTCACATGCCATTCGGGATCTGCTTTCAATCGACAATGGCTTCCCCTAACAGTGCCTCGATGTGCATGCCGCATCAATGAATAGTGATTTGATGTGTGCGCAATGCACAATCTTATTCAACCAAGGAAATGACGTGCTGACAAGACATGAGCTTAACTAGGGTCTGATAAGGATTGAATGGCATATGAATAGTACCCTTGGATAAGCGCGCCACACTTCTTTTTCCAAATCAGCAGATCAAATCATGTCTGATCATGATCAAATTTCCTAAGGTCGACCCAATCTAAGTCGGGACTCCTATGTGGCATATGAATAGTGCCAATGAATAGTGTCATTGAATAGTGCTAATGAATAGTACTCGTGAATAGTACTTATGCATAGTACCCTCTAATAATGTAGGGGATTGGCAGAGCCTACAAATTGTGCCGCACTACACTTTCTAAATGATGCATCTTTGCAATATGATATGTTCAAAAGGGCCAATGCTAATACAATACAATATGCGCGAGGAATAAAACAAAAGCGAGTGAGAAAATTATGTTTAATAGCAACATCAAGGCATTAAACACTATTTAAAGAAATCAAATGGTTTTCCTGTCGTAACAAGATATAATTAACACCAGTCTACGAACCAATGGAAAGAGTCCAAATTCAAAATAATCCAAATAATCCTTCCATGGGCGAGTTGACATACAATGATCAAATCTTTCCATGTATCAATGGTGGTGACTCAGTCAAAATTCCAGGGCACAATTGCCTGCCATCCAAACCAAATGCAATATCCAATAAATGGGAGGAAATCATGAAGCATGTATGAGGATCTAGTCATATGGCAAATAGGACACAAGGTAAATCTCCTCCATCATCTGATCGCCAGCAGCAGTGTTGATTTACTCAGGTCCCCCAGTGAAGATGACGGAGCCCAATTCTCTAGAGATCTGGATATGAATTTAAAAATCTGCTAAATGATTTCAAAGTCCTCATTGAACACTCTACCATTGCTTTCTCTCCAGAATCCGGACATTTCACAGGAGAGCTGGTAAGAATTGTAAGATTGTGCTCCATTATTTTTCAGCTGGAATCAGGCACATGCTCCTCCATGCAGCCATTACCTCCATAAGCTCTTTTGCTGCTTACCAATTTAAATGTAGGCACTTAAAAAGCACTTTCTAAGCCTCATTAATGATTCCACATGCAATAAGCAGGTTATCCAGGGACTCCTTGCAGACCACACAAAAGGGACAGCTTTCCTTAATACCTAGCAGCACAACCTTCACCTGGTCACAAGGTGGGGAATCTTCCCACCACAACTTTCCACCTCCTAATTATGAAAGGTAGCAACTTTTGACCAAACCAAGGTCTCCCCTCATACCCTGCAGCCCCTGTCCTCACAAGCTTTAAGAAAGGATATGACAGGGAATTCCCCCAGACAGCTCATTTCCAGATTCTTTATCAACATTGCCATTACTAAGCTGAATCTTATTCACAATACCTAGCGGTTCTGCAAACTCTTCGATGACAGGCTTTGTTAGGTCAGCTCTGCACTGAATATTTCAAGCAGCTTCCATTGGTCCTTCCTCAAAGAAGAAATGTTTAACTTCCTTCTCCTTAAAGATGTACAGGACCTACAGGTCATGCGTGTAGCTAACATAATTGAGAGAGGCATGTTGGAGCAAGATGGATCTTCTCAAAACTTCACCCATTTGCCATCCCCAACCTGATATAATGTTGATTTGCGCATAAAATCAGCAACTTTGATGATGTTATCCCACGTTGAAGAAATTGTTGATGTTAACAGCGGTATATGGAACAGCCACGAGCCAGAATCGAAAGATATTATGGGCAGAAATGTGTGATTGCCAGAAGAATTACGATTTTCCTTGGTGTGTTCTAGGAGATTTTAATGAAGTTAGAACTCCTACGGAAAGAAACAAGCAGGGAATCTTTATGGCTGAAATGAAACAGTTTAATTCCTGTATAGAGGAATGTGGGTTGATGGAGTTAACAGTGGACAACTGGAAAATATTGTTGGAGCAATGGCAGAAAGAATCACTCGTTATCAAAATTGGACAGAATTCTGGTCGATGGTAAATAGGAGTCATTGTTTCCTCAAGCAAAGGTAGTCCTGCTGCATAGAAATGTTTCTGATCTGTGGCAGTGCTCTCGAATCTGTTAGACTTTTTAGATGTGAGAAAGCTTGGGTTTCAGATCAGCAGTTTGTTGAATTGGTCTCAAGTTCATGGAAGCAAGAGACAGGCATAAATTCAGGGGTCCATGATTTGTTCCTAAACCTGCGAATGCTGAAACACAATATTAAAACTTGGGCTACTGAATGGAGGAAGCAGAGAAACATCAAGGTTCAGGACTGGAAAAGTAAGTTACAGCAATTGGAGCAAATTGAAGAAACTAGAAGCCTAACAATACCGGAATTACAGGAGAAAGTGGATGTGCAGAACTTGTATACAAAATGGCGCACAGAAGAGGAAGTCAGGTGGAGACAGAAGTCTAGACTAACTTGGCTTAAGGATTGTAATACCAGCTTCTTCCATCGCATAGCTAATGGAAGAAAAAGAAGAAAATTTATTTCAATGTTAAAGAAAGATGACAATTGGATTGATGATCAGAAGGCCATTGCAGCTGAGGTTGTGATGTTCTATTATAATCTATTTATTGCATAAAATAGATGATTCCCTCCTTGGTCTGATCTGGAGGTGCAGACACTCACAGTAGAAGATCAATATATGCTGGAGGAAGAGATTTCAGAAGATGAAATAGTTGACGCAGTCTTTAATCTGGGTAGTGATAAAGCGCTGTGACCAGACGGGTTTCCAATTTTCTTTTGTCAGAAATTCTGGAATGTGATCAAGTCCGATGTCATTAGAGCTGTTAAAGATTGTTTTAATATAGCTGCAGGCTGTGAGTTGTTCAACCAGACCTTCTTAGTTTTGCTGCCAAAGGAGGAAGCTATTGAACTAAAGGATTTCAGGCCTATTAGTCTTCTGAACTGCAATTACATTTCTTTTGCCAAGGTGATGGCAAACAGATTAATAAAGGTGCTTGGTAATCTTATTGAAGAAAAGCAGTCAGCATTTATCAAGGGTAAACGTCTGAAAGAATTTCCTCCTTGCTCATGAAATCTTGTTTTCTATGAAGAAGAAGGGTACTTGGGAGTTGCACGTAAATTGGACTTCAATAAAGCCTATGATCAAGTTGAATGAAAATGTCTATGGAATCTAATGACAATTCATAAATTCCCTGAGCAGTGGATGAAGGTGATTAAGCACTGTGTTCCCACAGCCAAATTTCTATTCTTTTTAATGGAGAAATCCATGGTTATTTCTCTAGTTCTAGGGGGCTTCGTCAAGAAGACCCACTGTCTCCACTTCTATTTGTGTTGTTGGCTAATCTGCTAAGCAGATTCTGTAAGAAGGCTGAAGCATTAGGCTGGATTCATGGTGCTCAAGTCTAAAAGTTCCTGTGGGAATTTCACATTTACAGTTCGGAGATGACATGCTTATTTTTTTGGAAGGCAACATGAAGCAGATGCATAATTTGTTGTTCATTTTGAAGACTTTTGAGGCTTGCTCAGGTTTATTGATAAACTTTGATAAAAGTACAATTGTTGGCATAAATGCGGAAGTTGAGGTATGTAATCAATGTGCCGCAGTCCTTGATTGTAAAGTGGCTGAATTACCTATTGTGTATCTAGGCCTCCCACTGCAGTATAGAAGGATTCAGGAGACAGCTTGGAATCCTCTCATTTATAAAATGCAGAAGAGACTTTCTATTTGGAAGGCCAGATATTTGTCATTGGGAGGGAGGATTACATTGCTTAACTCAGTCCTGTCAGCGATTCCTCAACACTTTTTTATCAGTTTTTTTTTATACCTTCTACAGTTAGAAACAAGATTGATTGTATCAGGAGAAGTTTTCTGTGGGGGAGTACAAACAAGAAGACCAGATGCATTTACCTTGCTAAATGGGAGAATGTATGTCTGTCTGCTCAGAAAGGAGGTATGGGAGTGAAAAATTTAAGAATCTTGAATATTGCTATGCTTGGCAAGTGAATTTGGGAGCTACTGTCAGAGGAAGACACTTTGGAAAAGGATCTTCAGACAGAAACATTATTCTACATCTACAAGATTCTTTTTGCATCCAGAAAATGTCACTAAACAATCTCCAGTGTGGATAGATATCCTGCAAGCAGCTAACATCTTTGACAAGTTTATCCGTATCAAAATAGGAAATGGTGCGAACACATTGTTCTGGTTTGAGTGCTGGATTGGTGACATTCCACTCAAGGATCAGTTTCCAAGGATCTTTCAATTGGCAGTTTGCAAGTTTCTGCACATTAGGGATGCTTATTCCTGTCACAATGGCATTATCCAGTGGCATATTCAGTTGAGGAGAGATGTCAAATAAAGTGAAGTGGAGTACTCATCCTTTCTATATAGTCTATCTGAAACAAAATCAAATGTGGGAGGACAGGATCAGATTCTTTGGGCTGATAATAATGGTGTATTTTCTGTGAAGTCATTTTACAATTTAATAGAAGGTAATCATAATGCGTTCAGACATTTTGATCTCATCTGGAAAGTGAAATCTCCACTGAAAGTCAGGAGTTTCACGTGGCTTCTTCATAGAAAATGCATTATTACGAAAGTCTACAGGAGCAAATGGTGCACGAAAACTGATACTGATCGTCTTTTGTGTGGAGCTGATAAGGAAGATGTTCAGCACTTATTTATCTCATGCCCACTCACTCAAGAAATTTGGCTCAGTATTGGCAATGTTCAAGTTCTCTCCTGCATTTAATGACTTGGAGTAGATGTGGAATTATTTCAGCAAGGTTAAATCTGTTGCAGGAAATCTAAGCCACAAGAAAATCTTACAACGCATAGAACATGCTATATGTTCGAGTATCTGGAAGGAAAGGAATGATGCACTTTTTAGGGGAAGTAAAATCTACATTGAAAACATTGCTTTACTTGTTGTTTCATTTCTTTTCAATTGGAGTCGTCATATTCTTGGTGTTTCTGTTGAGGCTTGGGCGCAAGCAGTGAAATAGACGTCTGACTTCCTTTTTCAAGATAGGTACCTCACCTGTCGTGACATGATTGTATTACTATTGGGAACCTAACCTAGCTATCTCTCCTATCGGATTATTTAAAAATCCGTGTCGTTTTTGTTCTTTTTGTTTTTATCTAGAGAAATATAGGTTGGTTTTATTTATTTTATTTATCGGACTATGAGAGCTTGGGATTAGCCCTCAGGGAGTCCGGGACTTCGGATCAGGCGAAGATCCGAATATATGACCTCTCTCCACTGACCTCGGTCAGTGTTAATTACGTCAAGCAACTGCTCGACAACTCTTGATTAACCGTCCATATGATGCCCTTATAACATGCAACACTACTACTACAGGCAGCGCATGCATATGAAAATATCTTTTAGGTTAAGCTCTTGGCCTCACCCAAGTTTAGGATGAATTTATAATTGATTGGGGGACTTTTTAAAAGATTTTGGATTGACTCCGAGTTATCTAGATTGATTCCAAGTATTTTAAACCCATAAGGATATTTTTGTAATTATGCCAAGTTGGAAGGTATACGGGTATTATAGTCACTTTAATGTGTGAAACGAGTTTTAATGATTTAGGAAGGTTTCAAAACCTTAGAAGATATTTTAGAGTTATTTTAAGTGTGTATGAGTTGTAAGGGTATTTAGGTAATTTTCCATCTTATTAGAGTTTGGAAGGTATTTTTAGACATAGGAGAGGTTTTGTCATTTTTTTAAGAATTTTATGTGATTTATACAGATTTTTATCATGGGTGAGGGTATTTTTGTAATTTGTATTAAGTTCTGGGGTTATTTTAGACATTTTGAAAATTTTATATGTTTTCAAATTTTGTTTTCTGATTTTTACTGTTTTTTACTGAATTTTACTGATTTTTTTATTAATTTACTGATTTTTATTAATTAATTAAATGTATGAAGGGTACTTAAGTCGTATTTTTGGTTTTATATGATTTTCAGATTAGGTTTTTTATTTTTGCTGAATATTACTGGTTTTTACAGAAATTTTCTGATATTTATATTCATTTTACTAATTTAAAGTAATCTTTTACAGATTTTATTATTTAATTAATCATGAGGGGCATTTAAGTCATTTTTAACTTAAGCATATTTTTTATGAATCTATGCTTAGTTATGTATGGGGTGAGGCCAAGATTAGATTAAAAAAATGCGCAGATTTTTAATTCAATTTTAGAGTAATTAGAAAATTAATTATATATATTAAAAGTATTAAAACATGATATTAATTATTTAATTTGATGGCACACAGGCACACAGTTTGACATAGAATAGTCGTTTTTATTTCAGCAGCACTTCGCCTTATGAAGAAGGCTTTTACAACAGATAAATCGATAGAGCTTCCCCTTAGGAATAAACCTTAGGAAGAGAGCCCTCCGGGACAAGAGTATCCTCGAAAACGCAGCAAACACGGGTGAGAAACACCGTGTTTAGTATTGAACGCAGCAAAACCTCTCCCTTGAAAATTTTCCACTCTTTAAGTATATGGAGTGGTGTATGCCTTGTGTGTGTTTGCATTGAGGACCATGTGGTCCTATTTATAGGCCCCAAATTAGGCCCGGTGGGGGGTGCCACCGGGGAGGCCCGAGGTGGGGGGTACCCACCAGTTTCCCTCTCTCCCCTCCCCTTTTCTTTTCTTTTTTTTATTCAAGAGAGGTAAGAGAGAAGAGAGAGAGTGAGAGAGTGGGGGGGGGGGTCTGGTGGACACCCCCACCGGTTCCAACCGGTTGGGGGGGTGGCCACCGGTTTGGACCCCCACCGGTTTGGAGAGAAAACCGGTGGGGGTTCCTCCTCCTTTTTCCCTCCCCTTTCTTGTTACTTTAATGGGACTTAGCCCATTAATCTCCTCCTTGGCCAAGTGTGAAAGGGGTTTAAGATGGGGAATTAAATGAGGGATTCTTTAGTGGGATCCTTAACCAAATGTGAAAAGGGTTTAAGAACCCATTAACTCCCTCCTTTAATTAATCTCCCCCCCCCCCCACTTTTTTATTTTTTTTAATTTCAAAAGTGGTTCCTCCCTTGGAACCGGTGGGGGTCCCCCCCACCGGTTCCTTCTCTCTCTCCTCCCTCCTCCTCTATTTAAATAAAGGGGAAGTGAGAGAGGGGGTCCACTTGGCTTATTTTTTCCATTTTGGGCAAGTTTTCCATTTTGAGAGTTTGAATATTTTCCCTTTTGGGCTTCAGGTTTTGGAGCCCTGTGGGACTGATTTTTGGATCCATTTGGACTCCTTATTGGGCCTTATATTAGGTCCCTTATTGGGCCACTTATTAGGCCCATTATCCTTGCTATTGGACCTCCATTTGGGGCTGTTTTGAGCCCGATTTGGGACTGTTCTTAGTCCATTTCGGGACTGTTTTGGGCTCCTATTTCGCAGCGTTTGGAGCATTTTTATTGCTGCGTTTTAGGGCCCTCCTTTGGGCCTCACCATCAAGGCTCATCAAAAAGATTTAGGAACTGATTTTGGACAGCATATAGGAACGATTCGGAGCTATTTTGGGCCTTTGCAAGAGCCTCGATTAAGGCCTTTTGGCCTAGGTATGTTTCTTGCCCCATTCCCCTCCTAATATATGCATATAGTCCTATATATTCCCATACATATAAGAGGGTCTTCATTTAACATCAACCCTCATATCATAGGTGCATGTTTATTTATTTTTGTTTTGCATAACATAGTCTCATACGAATATAAACATGTGCTATGCATATTTTCCATATCATGAGCTCACATTAATGTGAGCATATGCCATGTAATTTTTTTTTCGCACAATCATGTGCATATACATGCTTGAATAATATAATTGTGCATGAAAATTTTTCGGGTCAACAAATGCCCCCCACGGGATGCGCGCCGGAGACAAAGTCGGAGGCGGGTGTCCCGTGCATCATTTCATATACGTATATATATGGCAAATCGTGCAATTGATTGCACAAAGAATACGGGGCAGCATTGCAATTTTTCCCAAGAATTCATATATGCTCAAACCACATTGGGCAAGATGGGGCTGCCGATCGTGCTTGGTTTGACTCGTAGACAGGTCGTATGGGTTATAATGGTGTTGTACTAGACTGGTGGATTTTGAGTACTCGCCCATACTTACTCATATTGAAAAAAGGCAAGGATGTGATCCTAGAGCCTTATTACCCAAACCGCTTCGCGCGCAATTTTGAGTATGATCAAATGATCCCTTCTAGCCTCACTTTTACTTAGCTGCCTCGGGTGTATCAGAAGCGGAAGAGCCACCTAGTCGTCCGATTATGGTGGAATTATTTTCAACATCAGAATATGTCTGGCCAAGTGGCAGTGCCTCCCCCTACTCATGAAGGGGGCATGACCGTTTCCTTTGCTGCTTGGTGGCATAAAAACCAAGGAGAGTTGTGGCTAAGATCAGATCTTGAGCAGACAAGAGGTTCCTTTCTGGCTAAGTCTGCTAAAGTACTTGACCGATATACATATAAGGGTCGAGCTGGCCCGCCTATGCCAAAGGCAAAGAAGAAGAGGGGCAGTGAAGATGATGGTTTCTACGGGCTTGCCACCCCCGGATATATATGGACTGATCATTTATTGGCAGATTTCCGAAAAAGTTTGAGCATAATGCCCGACTGCCCGTTCACAATTTCAACGGGGATCCTGCCAAAGATTGGCTACGACATCTTAGCCATATGCTTTTCTCTTTCGGCCTTCGCCGAGAAGCCTTTTTGATATTGCGGGCCGAGACCGTTGGCGACGTATGGCGAGTGATGGGACAAGCGGCAACCCAACTAGGGACGTCTTTTGACTCTCTTATCCCTGAACCGCCGAGGTCCTTCGCTGCACAAGGTATCTATATTTTCTCATCTCTTTTTGTTATGTTCCTGCATCCGCACACATTTGCCTTAACTCTGTTCCTTTTCAATTTATAGCCGATGTTGTCTCTCCGTCGCCTGTTACCCCTGGAGGACCTTCTACGCTCTATATTTCTGAGGGGGAACCTCAAATTTCAGCCACCGCGGCCGTAGCGCCTTCTGCAAGTGTTGGCCCACCTTCAGAGATGCAACTCTTAATGGCTGCGGCAAAGCAAGCGGCTCGAAAGAAGCGGTCAGCTGAAGAGGAGGCAGGATATAGGTCAGTTCGACCTCGACTGGCTTTTCCTCTTTCACCGGATCCGGCGATTGTTCAGAGGCCACCTTCACCTATGGGTAATGACCTTGTGTTGGAACCCATTTTAAAGCAAAAGGGAGAAGGGGGAAGCCCCCCCCCCCCACCGGTTGGGGACCCCCCACCGGTTCCAAGGGGGAAACCGGGGGGGGGGAGAGGAGGAGGATCTCCCTCCACTCTCTCTTCAGATTTTGAAAAAAAAAATGGGGTGTTCAATGGGAGGATTAATGGGGGATCTTAACCCCATTCACATGGGTTAAGAATCCCATGTGGAAACCCTCTTAACCCCATCCCAAACCCCTTTCACATGGGGCCAAGACATGGAGTTAATAGGGGTTAAACCCCTTTCACATTGGCCTAAAACCCAAACCCCCAAAGACAAATCTGAAAAAAGAACCCCATTAAATGGGCCTTGGAAGAGGGAAAAGAAAAGGAGCATGGGGAGGGGAGAACCCCCCCACCGGTTTTGGGAAACCGGTGGGGGAGACCCCCCACCGGTTCCCAACCGGTGGGGGGCCTAACCGGTGGCCGCCACCCCCACCGGTTGGAACCGGTGGGGGGGGTGCCCACCGGATTCCCCCCCCCCTCTCTCTATTTTTTTTAATGATCTCTCCCCTCTCTCTCTCACCCATGTGATTAAAAAATAAAAAAAGGAAGAGGGGAGGAGAGATGATGGAACCGGTGGGTACCCCCCACCTCAAGCATCCCGGTGGGTACCCCCACCACTTAAGGCTTTGAAGCCTATAAATACCCCCCAAGGGGTAAGAAGAAGCCCCATGCCCATTTGGCCCAAAAATTCCTAGGGAAAACTCTGCCAGTTTGAAGACCAAATCCGGTGCTCTTGCCCGGGTTTGCTGCGATTTGGAGGCGATATTTTCTTGGAGGGCTATCTTCCTAAGGTTTATTCCTAAGGGGAAGCTCTGCCAAATTTATGTTGTAAAATCACCGTTCTATAAGACGGGATTATGCCGAAATAATGAATGAAATGCCCATGATGTTCTTTGAGCATATCTGTGTGCATGTGTTCATAAATCTACTATTTAAGTAACACTATGTTACTATATTTTCATATGCAAAATAATTAGTTTTATAACTAATTAAAATACATAAAACCTATAATTAGATATTCTAAAATATCATTGGCCTCATCCCATACATAACTAATCTTAGACTCATAATTAAAACTTAATAATGAAACATTGACTCATAAAATAATATACTTAAGTTAAAAATGACTTAAATATTTCAATACTTAATTAATTAATAAAATCTGCAAAAATTATTTAAAATCAGTAAAATGAATATAAAAATCAGAAAAATTCTGTGAAAATCAGTAATACTCAGTAAAAATCAGAAAACAATATCTGGAAATTACATAAATCCAAAATATGACTTAAATATCCTTCATATACCTAATTAATTAATAAAAATCAGTAAAATTAATAAAAAAATCAGTAAAATTCAGTAAAAACCAGTAAAAAACAGAGAACCAAATCTGAAAATATATAAAATTCTGAAATGACTAAAATGCCCCTAGAGTTTAATACAAATTACAAAAATACCCTCATACATGTTAAAAATCTGTAAAAATCACAGAAAATTCTTAAAAATATCAAAATCTCTCATATGTCCAAAATACCCTCCAAACCTTAATAAGATGGGTAAAATTACCAAAATACCTCAATATGATAAAAATAAATAAAAATCTCAGAAAAATACAAAAATAGACTTTAAGTCTAAAAATCCAATTTGGGCAAAATTACCAAAATACCCTTACAATCCAAACACACTTGAAATAACCCTAAAATACCTCCTAAGGTTTTGAAACCTTCCTAAATCATCAAAACTCATTTCATACACTTAAATAACCATAATCTCCCTATACCCTCCAACTTGGCATAATTACAAAAATACCCCTATGGGTTTAAAATACTTGGAATCAATCCAGAATACTTGGAGTCAATCCAATATACTTGGAATTAATCCAGATAGCTTGGAATCAATCTAAAATCATATAAACACATCCTAAACTTGGGTGAGGCCAAGAGTTTAACCTAAAATATATCTTCATATGCATGCGCTGCCTATAGTAGTAGTTTTGCATGATTAAGGGCATCATACGGACGGTTAATCAAGGGTTGCCGAGCAGTTGCTCAGCGTAATTAACACTGACCGAGGTCAGTGGAGAGATGTCATATACTCGAATCTTCGCCTGATTCGAAGTCCCGGATTCCCTGAGGGCTAATCCCAAGCTCTCATAGTCCGATAAAATATAAAACCGACCTATAAATCCTCTAGATAAACAAAAAAAATAGATTTCCGAATAATCCGACATAAGAGAGACATGCTAGGTCAGGTTCCAAACACCTTGTCAGTTTTCTTTGTTTGAAGATTAATTCCTCTTTGCATTCTGACTATTCATTGTTCTCGTTTCTCTTTAACAGAGGAAGGCGAGCTCGTAGGCGAGGACATTTCTCAGGCCGCCGTCCAACCTGCTGTTAGTGAACTCCCTCTCATGACAGGTGGGATTGACTAACTAAACCCTTTTTTTTATTTCTCTCTTTTTTTTTTTTTGCTTTATTCATGAGGTCCTCGCCTTTCATTATTCTTTACTTTTCAGGGGCTTACGTTCCTGAGCCACCTGCTCAAGACCCCATTCGAGTGGCATTGTCGGCCATCGCCGAGATATATATATTTCATTGGCAAATTCCCTTTCATCCCTTGCTGGGAGTGATTGTGATTTCAATCATTTTTCTTTGCTTCACGCAGGGTAATGTTGGCGTAACTACTAATGTCGCCTTAGGCAACGAAGAGGAGCATAAAGATCTTAACTAGGCCGATTATGAACCTTATCATTCATACGTCCCTCTGGTCGATCAATTATATCATGAACTTTTAGACGACCATGGCCGTTTTGGTCATTTTTTACTGGCATATTGCCGCTCTCTTTTCCCTTTTCTTGCATAGGACCTGACTCTCTGTCTCTTTTCTTGTATAGATTTTACTTTTGAAGAACTGATGCGGTCAACATCTAATCATTCAGGCTCCTCATTCATGAAGGGCCTTGTAGGGGATTCGACAGCTGCCCCTGCAGTGGATAGTCCTCCGGCTGAGGGTAAGCCGCGCATCCTTTAATTCTTGTGACTTTTCTTTTCAACTACCATATCTTCTTTGGTAGCCGATATTGAGCTTTTCACAGGGATTGTCGAAGTGACACCGGCGGCGGCTGCCTCCCCTTCCGTTGTCCTTCCTTCGGAAGACAACTTGGCTATGCCTCCTGCAGCTATCTTAGTAGAGGATGAGCCTGGAGAAATTAAGGTCACCCAAGAAAAACATATCGCTTTGACACCGGATAGACTAATTTCTTTTCTTATACTCAAGGCCATACATATTACATTCTTATGCCTTCTGACTCTGTCTTGTGTTTTGCTGCCCTCCTCTACTTCTTGACTAGAATCGTCTCCGTGTCCACTCAAAGGTGGGAACGTCGGGAGGGGGTCAAATCAACTCTTGGGCTCCTCCTGGGGAGGATTAAAAGATTAGTCGCTTCAGCGATATGTGCTAGGGCAATGTCGACTCCCATTCGCTCTAGCCGAATTACTGCTCTTGACGGCATTGACATATTGGAAGGTATGAGGCTTCCTCCTCCCTGTTTTTTGTTAACTATTACTGGATATTGACTCCATTGTTTATATCCTGCAGCTCGGAGGAACTTGTGTCCTGACTCTCCAGCTCATTCAGGGGATATTGTCTACTTTTCTTATTCGGGAGAGACTCTCAACACATCCAGAACCGAAGAGCTGGTTCATACCTCTACTGAGCTGCTAGTCCTCTCAGAGGATGAGGGTGAGCCCGAAGTTGTTGGCCCACTCGCTTCCGATTGCATAGCATATTCGCCAACCTAGAGCGGCTCTACCATTAAACTACAGCCTTCTCCCTTTTTCATGTCGTTCAGGAGACACCGAACCTCTTCCTCCTCCTCCTAGAGAGGATGGAGAAGTAGGCACTCCCCATTCGGGGAAGGCCGAAAAGTCAGGTAACAATTTTGTGTCCTATTCTACTTTTTTGCTAACATAACTTTCCCATTTTGGTCTTATATAATTCCCCTCTCTTTTACTTGGCAGAAGGTGAAGACTGGGATGACTCCGATGCATATGCCGCCCAACAAGTCTTGTTACGGACCGAGTTGGAGTCCGCCCTTAGAGATGTCGCGGCACGGACCACAGAGATTTCTAAACTTCGAACACACAGAGAAATAATGAGCTCAAGTATAGCCGAAGCGGAGTCGCAAGTAGCTGCCCTCCGTTTACAGTTAGAAGAGCTGGAAAAGGGCTTAGAGGAAGGCGTCGAGCAAGTGGCGACCCTTGACCGTCGTCTAGACGAGCTCATCCGAGAGCGGGATGAGTCGGTCGAGAGAGTTGAGGCCCTTCGCCTGCTGTTGGATGCATCATAGGCTTTGGTAGTTCGTGAACCGAGTCCGACTCGGGATTAGCTTTCGAGAATTCCTCCCTTCTTTTTGATCTTGTGATATTGCTTCACTTTGAAACCTATTTTTGAGCCACCCCGAGGACTTGTCTCGGGCTCCTCCTTCGCGACTATTTATACAGAAAGAGCTTTGGTCAAATGGTGTCTATTCTTCACCATCTTCCATCATTTTCTTTTTTTACTTTTTTTTCTTCTTTTTTTTTCAACTAATGTTAGCGCTCTTTTGGATTTTCACCAACATTAGCCCCCTCTTACTTTTGCCTGCATGCCGTTACGGATTTTCATGCAACAGGATTACCCGATTTTGCCTAAGGTGCCCTTTCGAATTTTCACCTTAGCTAGGTATAAGACCTTTTTACCCTTAATCGATCCCTTTGAGGATGAGATCGATTAAGTCCATCCGGGCACCTCGTTTTTAAGTCTCATTTTTCTTCTGTTCCTTCTCTTTTTTTTATAAGAAGATAACTCTGACTGCCATTAAGTATACGGTATGACCGGACCAATAATATTGAGTGAATATGAAACATAAAAATTCCATCTGATATGAATGTATGACAGGATTTCTGGGATTTAACGCCCCCCGTAGGCGAGTTCCGAAGTTTAACGCCTTCCGTCGGCGAAATATGGGTTCCAGGATTTAAAGCCTCATGTAGGGCGAATTCCGGAGTTTTAACGCCTCCCGTAGGCGAATATGAATTTCAAGATTTAAAGCCTCCCGTAGGCGAAATATGAATTTCATGATTTAATGCCTCCCGTGGGCGAAATATGCATTTCAAGATTTAATGCCTCATGTAGGCGAAATATAAATTTCAGGATTTAAAGCCTCCCGTAGGCGAAATATGAATTTCAGGATTTAATGCCTCCCGTGGGCGAATTCCGGAGTTTAACGCCTCCTGTAGGCGAAATATGAATTTTAGGATTTAAAGTCTCCCGTGGGCGAAATATAAATTTCAGGATTTAAAGCCTCCCATGGACGAAATATGAATTTCAGGATTTAATGCCTCCCGTGGGCGAATTCCGGAGTTTAACGCCTTCCGTAGGCGAAATATAAATTTCATGATTTAAAGCCTCCCGTAGCTAAAAATAAATTTCAGGATTTAAAGCCTCCCGTGGGCAAAATATGAATTTCAGGATTTAATGCCTCCCGTGGGCGAATACCGGAGTTTAACGCCTTCCGTAGACGAAATATAAATTTCAAGATTTAAAGCCTCCCGTAGGCGAAATATAAATTTCAAGATTTAAAGCCTCCCGTAGGCGAAATATAAATTTCAAAATTTAAAGCCTCCCGTGGGCGAAATATGAATTTCAAGATTTAATGCCTCCCGTGGTCGAATTCCGGAGTTTAACGCCTTCCGTAGGCGAAATATAAATTTCAGGATTTAAAGCCTCCCGTAGGCGAAATATAAATTTCAGGATTTAAAGCCTCCCGTGGGCGAAATATGAATTTCAGGATTTAATGTCTCCCGTGGGCGAATACCGGAGTTTAACGCCTTCCGTACACGAAATATAAATTTCAAGATTTAAAGCCTCCTATAGGCGAAATATGAATTTCAGAATTTAATGCCTCCCGTAGGCGAAATATGAATTTCAAGATTTAATGCCTCTCATGGGCGAATTCTGGAGTTTAACGCCTTTCGTAGGCGAAATATAAATTTCAGGATTTAAAGCCTCCCGTAGGCGAAATATGAATTTAAGGATTTAATGTCTCGTAGGCGAAATATGAATTTCAGGACCTCATAGCACATCAGTGGAACTGGTGTATACCAGGAGCACTTTTGGGATATAACGCCTCCCCAGGCGGATTCGACGCGTTACGGCATGCTGATGGGACTATATAATATATGGGCACGCTGATGAGACTATATAATATATGGGCAGAATTTTGGGATATAACGTTCCCAGGGATGTAAGGAAATTTTTCGTATCGCCTCCCAGGGGCAAATGAGAAAGTTTTTAGGATACAACGCCTCCTCGGAGCGATAAGGAAATTTTCAACCATTTGCGGCATGCCAGTGGGACTAGGTATGCCAAGAGAAAATCCAGGATACAACGCCTCCTCGGGGCGGTAGTGAAAAATTTCAAGATACAACGCCTCCTCGGGGCGGTAATGGGAATTTTAGGATACAACGCCTCCTTGAGACGGTAATGAGAATTTTAGGATACAACGCCTCCCTGGAACGGAAGATGGGATTTTTAGGATACAACGCCTCCCCGGGGCGAAAAATGGGATTTTAGGATACAACGCCTCTTAGGGGCGGAAAATAGGATTTTTAGGATACAATGCCTCCCCGGGGTGGAAAATTAGATTTTTAGGAAATTTCCAGTATAATTTTTTTTGGAGGTGAATATCTTCCAATAGTATAACATATTTCAAGAATATGTCTGCGTATTTACATTTGGTATAGTAGGAATAGGGATTACTCTCTTATACTGCGTAGAGCAGAAAAGCAAGTTTTTCAACTTCCTTACCAAGTCAGAAGGACATCGTCATCATCGCCTCGGTCGTAGCCCTTAATGGGGACATTATTGTACCACTAGTGTGATACCAAAGGTTTATTCATCATTGGCGACTCTGATATCCTCCCTAGGTAAGGATGTGGGAAAACTCGATCTCTGCCTTCAACAGGCCGAGAGAGTCTTCCCCCCGTCGGAGAACAAATATGAAGCTTTATGAGCCTATGCGTTTACGCACGAACATTATTGACTTTTCTCGGCGCAAATGGGTTTTGCGCGTTATTCCCCGACGGGTTGTCGGCTCATCATCTTTGTCTTCGTTACATGTATATCGGGCTTCATGACACTGGCTCGTGCCGTTGTCGTTGTTGCTCAGGCTGCTCATATACCGAAGCGTAATACAACATCATATGTCGGCCATTTAATGGTGGGAAGGCCATATTCCCTTTTTCGTCCACCAGCCTGTAAGCGCCGCCCTCGTAGACTCTGCTTACTATGAATGGTCCAACCCAGTTTGGCTTGAATTTATTTTTAGGCCGAGAGGCCATGACATATTTATGCTTGACCATTACTAGATCTCGTTTCTTAAAGGTTCTTTCTTTTACCAATTTATCGAATGCTCAAGACATCCGGGCTTGGTATATTCGCAAGCGTTGATATGCTTGCAGTCTTTCGCCCTCGAGATCAGATAATTTCTCATAGCGCCTTTGAATCTCGCTTATGTCATCCTCATGCACTCCATAATGCAGAGCGACCCTATAAGATGCGAATTCTACTTCTATTGGGATTACGGCTTCCGCTCCATAAACTAAAGAGTATGGGGAGCATCCCGTCGGGGTTTTATAGACGGTGCGATAGGCCAATAATACTTCATGCATCTTCTCATCCCAATCCCGCTTTTGCCCTCCGCTGATCTTCACTAGGAGTTTGCACAGGGTTTTATTGAAAGCTTCTGCCATCCCGTTGGCTTGGGGATAATATATTGAAGACGCATTCCAATCTATATAAAATTTAGCCGCCGTCTTATATATCGTCTGATTTTTGAGTGGTGTGCCATTATCCGATGTGATCCGGCTAGGAGTCCCGAACCGATATATGATATTATGCCTGACGAAACGTGACATTGTCTCGCCAGTCACTTCTTTTAAAGGAACGGCTTCTACCCAACGAGTAAAATATTCTGTCGCGGCAAGAATATATTTACACCCTCGAGATGACGACGCCAATGGACCCACAACGTCCATTCCCTAATGGGCGAAAGGCCATGTCGGGGTCGTTGGGTGCAAATGATTAAGAGGTTGCCAATTTCTCGCAATCCGCAAACATAGTTGGCCAATAAAAGCCTTTAGTTTTGATGTTGATTTTCATTTTTGCGCCGGATTGATGGGCTCCACACATCTCGGCATGAACTTCTTTCATTATTTTGCGGGACTCTCTCGGGGAAACACACCGGAGCAGAACCGCATTCTTGTCTTTAGGGACAAGACGATACAGTACACCATCTATCAGTTGGTATGAAGTTGCCCTTCGCAGCAGCTGGATTCTTTCGGCTTTGTTATCAGGGAGCCAGCCATTCTTTATCTTGATGAGAGGAGCACGCCAACCATCTTCCTCTCGGATATTATGGCCTTCTGGCATATTGATCTCAAACACCGTCAGACCATCTTCTTCATTTACCGAGGTGGGAAAAAGTCTCCTATCCCTCACAGTTATTTCTGCTTCTCCTGCAGGAGGCAATTTTAGAGCCGCAGCCAATTTAGCTAACGCATCAGCCTGAGCATTCTGGCCTCTTCTGATATGTTCTATTGTGAAGGTATAAAACTTTTCACTTAGCCGGACAGCCACTATATGATAAGCTATCAATTTTGTCTTTCTGACCTAGAATATGCCGAGAATTTGCCGGACAACCAACAAGGAATCCCCATATACCTGGATGCATCTGACACCTATTTCCAAGGCAACTTCCAACCCCACAATCAGAGCTTCGTATTCCGCCTCATTATTCGTTAGGGATTCCATCAAAACACATGAGTGATGCAATATCCCGCCTTCTAGAGTGACTAGGACCAAGCCGGCTCCTGCTTTTGTGGTTGATGTGCCATTCGGCTTTATGATGGTTCTCGAGGTCCCATCAAAATATAGCTGCCATGTTTTTACTTCCGCCTGCTGCACATCCAATATTTTCTGTACAGGCAAGACCTCTTCATCAGGCAATTCATTATTCAGAGGGGAAGTTTCAAAAATCGGGTGCGCTGCTAAAAATTCGGCCATACCCTGTCCTTTTATTGCCTTCTGAGGGACAAAAGTAATATCAAACTCCATGAGTAATGCCCATTTTCCTAGCCTCCCAGACGACACAGGTTGGCGAAGCAGGAATTTCAACGGATCAAACCGCGATATTAGTTTGATTTCGTATGCTAGCAAATAACGCCTCAATTTCTTTATGGCAAACACAAGTGCTAAGCACATCTTCTCTGTTGGAGTATACTGGTGTTCAAGACCCACCAACATCCTGCTGAGGTAATAGAGCGGCTGCTCTTTTCCGTCCTCATTTTCTTGTGCCAGTAAAGCTCCCAAAGAAGCATCTAAGGCAGCAATATAGAGGATGAGTGGTTTACCCTTTCTGGGTACCCCTAATACTGGCAGCCTGAGGAGATATTCTTTTATGTCATCAAGAGCCTTTTGGCACTCTTTGTCCCAAATAAATGGGGCTCCTTTCTTTGTTAATTTTGAGAAGGGCTTGCACCTTCCAGATAGATTGGAGATAAATCTCCTAATATAGGCTAATCTGCCTTGTAAGGATCTAAGCTCAGTTAGAGTTCTGGGAAGAGGCAGCTCCCTGAATGCCTTGATTTTGTCGGGGTCAATCTCGATTCCCCGGTATCTGACTATGAAGCCCAAAAATTTCCCGCTAGAGACGCCAAAAGCGCACTTCATAGGGTTCATTTTGAGTTGATATTGATGAAGCCTTTCGAACACCTTACGTAAGTCTCCGAGATAGTCGTCTTTCTTTGCAGATTTTACAACGAGGTCATCAACATAACATTCGACCAAATCATGCAGCATTTCATTGAATATTTTGGTCATGGCCCTTTGGTAGGTAGCACCGACATTTTTCAGACCGAAGGGCATCCTTTTGTAATTGAATATTCCTTTCGGAGTGCGAAAGGCTGTATGATTTTTATCTTTGAGGGACATCCTAATCTGGTTATAACCCGATAACCCGTCCATAAAGGACAAAGCTTCATATCCTATGGTGAGGACAAAGCTTCATATCCTATGGTGACATCCACCATAGTCTCAGTTATCGGCAATGGAAAGTCATCTTTCGAACATGCCTTATTTAGGTCGCAAAAGTCAATGCAGACTCGGACCTGACCATTCTTTTTCTTTACTCGCACAATATTTGCCAGCCACATTGGGTATATACATTCTTCAATGAAGTCGACTTCTCGCATTTTGTCAACTTCGGCATTTACTTTGATTTCTAATTCAGGGCGCATTCGCCTCTGAGTTTGTTTTATCAGCTTGACTTTAGGGAGAATCGATAGTTGATGCTCTGCTACCGAAGGATCCAAACTAGGCATTTCTTTATAATTCCAGGCGAAACAATCTTTGAACTCCATCAAGAGTTCAGTGTACGCCTATCTTTCCTTATTACTCAGAAGGGCACTGAGGAAAACCGGACGAGGGTCTTCTGGTTTGCCGAGATCAATCTCTACCAGTTCGTCGACCGTAGCCTGTCCTCCATCCTCTATATCTCGGAGAGCTGGCTAAAAATCGATGAAATCCTCATCTTCGTCCATATTAGCTGTGTAGGCTTTATGCCATTCAAGCTCCTTTTCATGCGGACTTTGAAAGGTCGCATCAGCAGCCCTTGACGGTCCTTCTCGTTTTTCGGCAACAATCAAGGTCTCCCTCAGTTCCTTGCTCAAGGCTATTGCTTCTCATATGTTGAGGGATGCTGGCATTCTTTTCATATTTTGTAGTACCTTTCGGTCTGCCCTGGCTCGGGCTTGCTCAATAAGAGGCATTATTTCTGCCATGCTATGAAGAGTCTCCTTCAAGGCTTTTGATTGCCCCCCAGAAGTCGGAGATTCTCCTGTTTGCATTTGTCCTTCTCAGGATTAACTTGTGCTTCTTCAGCAAATAATTCTACCAAGGCCTCGACTCCTTCTGCGGGATCAGGTTGAGCCGAAGGGTTTATCTCTTCTTGTTCTTTGATGAGTTGAGTATTTTCTGTTTGTTGAGAATACTCCTCTTCATCGGAAGAAGGACAGAAGCTTATATTATCCCGGATTTCTGGTTCCAGAATTGGTCATGGGGTTTCTCCCCTGAAGTAGATAATTCTTTTGATTCGCCTGGCTTTTGCTTTAGCCTCGACCATTATTACGGTCTCGGCCCCGGCCTCGACCTCTATTTTGATTCCTCTGGTTCCCTCTTCTTTGGTAAGTAGCCAAAGGAGTTCCGGCTCCTGGTGAAGTGTGCCTCACTTCGCCATCCAAAATGTCTTGAAATTGAGCCGACACTACATGACAAGCTCGATATTATTGTTCCACTTTTTCCATTGTTAGACCATCATCCCAGAATATACTAACATCGTCTGGGATTGAGAGATCATTTGGAGAAATGGGCAGTAAAGGCTATGAAATGTTGGCTAGTCGGAAATCAAAAATAGGACCTGAGGATTTCTAGATTGTTCCAATATGTGGGGATGGAGGAAGTTGATCTTATAGAAAATCTTCCCCACTTACAATGCTAGGGTATTTCATTGTTGTATTTTAGTTGTATCTTCTTTGCAGTGTTCTCAGGGTGTTTGCAGTGCTAGAGCTGCATCCTGTCTACCTTGGAGACTACCTAAGTAATCCCCTTTCTCTAATGAAATTTGGTTTCTGACCACCTTCCAACTGTGATGCAGAACAATAGAGGAAGAAACATTCAGGCGTCTGCATCTCACAAACCCTGTCGCAGGGCAGAAATTTGGGCACCACACCCGGCCCCATCATAGGGCATATCCGACCCCGTCACAAAGTCTTTCCGTCTCAAAGGAACACCAGAAAATAACTCAAAATTTGTGCAAATAATCATTGGTCAAGAGAGACCAAGAGAGAATCTCACCCTTGCTTTATTGCTATATAGTAGAGTGCCATCCCTACCAAAGAGGATCTCCCCTTTCTAAAATTTGGATAGAAAATGTTTTGATTGTAGAATTCTCCGGTTTTGTTTTAAAACTATGTCCCGGGAACCTTCTCCCAATCCTACTGAACCTAGGATCTTCTTTCATATGATAGGGGAGAGTGGAAAAGGATGATAAATTTAGTGGGATTCTTTATAAGATCAGGAATCCCATTTTTTACTTCAAGAAAAAATTCAAAGGGTATTGCCTAAATCAAACAATTTTTTTAAAGAGTATTACAATACTATTTGAAGAAAAAACAAACCTTAAAGACTCCTTAAATTTGACTCTGGACTAAAATACCCCTATGCCCTTAACATGAAAAAATAGTACGACAATCACACAAAAATTCCAGAAAAATAAAAAACCAACTAAATTGGGCTCCAAATGGGCCAAACAAAGTGTTTATGGACTAGTCAAATAAACTACGCATCAACCATGCTCTGGCAAGTCTCCAAGCCACAACAAAGCTCGAATGGACCTCTAATGGCAATAGACACACTCCCCCGTGTCGTGTGTAATGCGTCGAATCTGGATCCCCGTCATTCTCCCCCCGGTTAAAAAAAAACTCGTCGTTGAGTTTTGTAGTGCCGAAGGATCACGATAGTAACTACAACATATGAGAGCAGTACCAAAAATCTTGAACCAATAACCACACCGAGGTGTATAGATGCCGTAGAGTACCGCTCTGCATGATCATTAAGCACGCACCACAATAAATCAAAAGCACATTGTCCAGTGGTAAAGTTCCTATCTATGAGGATGATTGATTGAACGTGCTTATCCATTGGCTGCATGAACAAAGACTCCAATAAATGAAGAGCAGCCGCCACCATGATAGTATGATCCCACACAGGTGGGTCAGGTAGAGGTAGAGAGGCTACTACAACTGATGCGGCAAGGGGGGCATCAATGTATGACCCCATAGGGGATAAGGATGGAGATGATGATGATGCACTACTGGTGGTGTCCAAAGAACCTAAATTTGTCGGGATGGCCATCGAGTCAACCTCACACTTTGTGATCTTACTTGCACCCTCAAGCAGGGACTTAGCCACACTTGAACAATATTTGATTGGAAAAATAAACTTTCCTTTCAAGTGAGGCAGCTAGAGGGTGCAACTCTGTCGCTCGTAATCCACAGTGGCATGCGTTCCTCCATCCAGTCTTTGCTAACTCTAATATACGACCCTAACTTGGAAAGGATGGTATACCATGTCCCATCAAAGTGAGAAACTCCTTGAAGGGTCTAGAGAATTCCGCGAATGCATGGTCATCATCTATCACAATTTTTCCTGTCTTAGAGAGTAAATCAACAAGTCCCTGTAAAATAAATTTATCCACCAGTCACTATTAAACACAATGGCGGCATGTGCCCTACTGGGTAAAATAACCTCGATGTAAAAGACTAAGGAAGTCATGTTTGCGAACAATGTAAGGAGGTCAACGGCACTGTCCACAAATGCAGAGCACGGGCAACAACGCAGACAGGTCGCCGACGATGGATGACGGTGCACGGCGACAGGGACGACGTGTCAACGGTGATGATGACGGTAGGCAGCAGGGTGCCAGAGAAGTGGCTAACCGGCGGCACACACGCGAAATAGGAGGGAATGATGTGTGGGAGCGGGAGAGAGAACCAGCAGGAGAGAGAGAGAGAGAGAGAGGAACCGGGTAGGACACGATGAACAATACGACAGTATTGTTCACAATGAATAGTAATTGGGGTGTTGGTTAAGGCAAAAGGGGATGCAGAGAGAGAGAGAAAGGAAGAAGACAGAGCGGCAATGTGGCGGCGATGTGGAGGCAACAATGTGGCGGCGGCGGCGGCGTGACAGTGAGCAACGGTGGCATGACGTGGACTGAAGTTTGCTCTGAGACTAAAATTGATGTAGAACGATAGAGGAAGAACATTTGGGTGTCTCACTTCATCCCGTTGCAGGACAAAATTTAGGCGTCACACAACAGATCCGACCCCGTCACTAGGTCGTCTTCTCCGTCTCAGAAAGGAACACCAAAAAATAACTCAAAATTCATGCAAATAATCATCCATAACTTGAAAAGAGTACTACAGTATTATTTAAAGAGAAAACAAACCCTAAAGACTTATTAAATTTGACTCTGAACTAAAATACCCATAACATGAACAAATAGTGCGAAAATCGCACAAAAATCCTAAAAAATAGAAAACCAATTAAATGGGCTTCAAATGGGCCAAATAAAGTGTCTATGGACTCGTCTAAAAACAAACTACGCATCAACCATGCTCTGGCGAGTCTCCAAGCCACAACGAAGCTGGAATGGCTCTCTACGGCAATAAACGAGCTCCCTCATCTGTAATGCATCGAATCTGGGTCCCCATGAAACTGCCATTTGAATACTTTAGTTCACCAGTGCATCTTTTAACTTTTCTAAATGGTGGTTTCTAAATTTTTTAATATAAACCAGGTTTTTAAAAATGGCTAAAAGTCTACCTCTTTGTTCATTTTACTGGAAAACTGATCCTGGTTGAGTTGAAGTTCAGAACAAACAGGTGAGGTCCACTTTGCAGCATAATGGTGTCAAAATGAAGAGGGCAAACACAATGTTCAAGTCTACAAGCTACTATCTATATGGGTTGAATATAAGTAGGAAACTTTCAGTTAAGAGATCTTCATTCCTCATTTTGCAATTGTAAAATTATTTCTTTCGACATTTGACATTCTATCCTCACTGTTTCCTGATCCTCATGCCTATCTTCCAGCCATGCCCTGGAACTCCTTATAGATTTTTTTTTCTTTTACCATTGAATGGGGAAAAGCGTATGATTGGATGAAGCTGGTGATGGATATGGAGTTGGAATGGGAGATGAGAGGCACCTCCTTCCCTGCTCCTTTATCTACTGATTTCAGCCACAGAGTTTGCTAGGGTATATCAATTAAAAGTTCCACACAGTTTCAAATAAAAAGAACAGAACTACATATTAGTGCACGAGATAAAACATTTAGTCTCAAAGACAAGGCAATATAAACTAAAACCTGTTCACCCACCTTCCAATGTCAGCATTTACTTTCAGCCCTGTAATGGCACCTTGAGCGAACTGAAGCAGTTCTTCCCTTTTTACCTGAAGATACACCAAGTTTTCAGAAAGAAGGAATTCAAATCACGTATGGTCCACAACAAAGTAGGAAGTCTAAGCATGAAAATAAATTGTGAATAACCAACCATATTGTCAGATTGAGCATAAGAAACTGAATAACGTTAATCATATCATATCAGAAGTTCCTTTTTTTTCGAAAGTAGACGGCACCACTAATTGTATAAAAGAGGAAAAACATATGTACAGTGATTATGACATCATATCAGAAGTTTGAATAGCTAAAATATGAGAACAAACATCATGATGCTCATAATCTTGGACTGAATCCTAGATTTTTTTTTTCCTCCAACCATTGATTCTCCTTAAAAAAATCTCTCAACCTCCCTGCAATAACCGAATCCAATGCTTTCGAGGTGTTGTCTGCCTTGGCCGAGTTCACATGGTTATGCCCTCAAAAGGCGCCTCACAAGTTACGGATCCAAACTCATCATATCTAGCCCAGCAATGGTTTCCCACTTTCCAAGATGTGATCAATCCAACATCAAAGCCCTCAGACACAGTGGTGGCTCCATGACATGACTTCCGCACCACCTGACCTCACGGGGCAGCCCTCTCACATGGGTGGCTCTTTCCTAGTAAGCGGCTCAAGACTAAGTCACTACAAGCCCACAAAGCTTTCACATGGTTCATCCTCAAGCTGAGTCAAACCAGCTCATATCGTATTGTGTAAAATACCACAATGTAACGACCCAATCCAATGCTTGTGAGGTATTGCCCACTTTGGGCTAAACATGGCGATTCCCCCCCCCCCCAAAAAAAAAGTGCCCTACAAGTTATGAATCCAAGCTCCCCATATATAACTCAGCAACTTTTTTCCGCTTTTCAATATTGGATTAATCCGGTTCATTCTTGTCCCAGAACCCAAACACAATAGTGGCTCCAAACTGTCCCAGCCCTTTCCCACTGTCCAGCCTGTGAGTGAGTCCTTGTTATGCAAAACATGAAAAGAAGATAATATTCCTTCAACTTGCAAACAGCTACCGCTTGCATCTTCCTAAAATGATTATTTTATTTGTATATTATTGCTTTCAACTAAACCAATATTTGATCTGTTGATTGTTATGGGAAAACATACACAAAAACCTGGTTTGTGGCAATTCCCATCTGAATTTCATAAACCTCGAGACGCAAAACATATGTTTGACTTACAAACAGAATGGAGGGTGAGAGCCTGAGAGAAAGCCTGTCAGGGGAAGATTTTGGGGGTTGGAAGGAGGTCAAGAGTAGGAAATATGTAAATGGGAGAAAGGAGAAGATCCAGAGGTTGAGTTCATCACTTACAGTTGATAAAAATGTATGTATCAGGTGTCTTCGCAAGGGGCACTGGGCTAGAAGAGACTGTAGAGATTTGGTCAGGTGCCTGTCCTACAACGGGGTAGACCATAAAAGGAGTTCTTGCAAGCAGAATAGGAATAGCTCGGTGCTGAGTTTGCAGGGAGAACAGGTAAGAGTAGTGCAGTAGTGAGTCTGCCATACCAAGCCAGTTCCGTAAGTGCTCTGGTGGACATCCCTTGGTCACCTGCAGTGAGGAAGACTGAGGAATTTCTTGGTCATTGTCTGATTGTGTTGGTTGTTGCTAATGGTGGCTCAGAGAAGAAGGGGGAAGCTTCCTCTAACTTGAAGCTTCTATCTATTCTCAAAGATAAATGGCAGGTGAATATTCTTGGAAAGTTAGGTAACTCCAGAGGAATCTGTTCTTGGTCCGCTCGACTGTTCTTGGTCCGCTCGACTGTTCCAGGATGGAGAGAGGAGGACTTTCCCCTTAAAAATCTTGAAAAGGGGGATATCTCTCTGAGCTTCTTAGCCTGGAACAGAGATTGTGGTACGCAACCGGTTCCTGAAGGAGTTCAGGTTTGGTGTTGGATTGAAGGCCTTCCGTTGCACATTTGGAATGTGGAAGCTTTTCAGACCATAGTGGAAAATTTTGGAATCATCAGAGGTATTGATGCCAGAACTTTAGACCTGGAAATGTTGGTGTATGATAGGGTGTTGGTTGAAGTCGAGAAGGTGAATTGCATTCCCGGTAGAATGAAGATTAGAGTGGGTGGCCGATGCTATTGGGTGCTCATCAAGAGAGAGTTTCCTGCTTCATCTGCTACAAGAGCTGGGGATGTGGTGGGGGGGTGGGTGGGGGGGAAGAGAGAAGGGGGGTGAGGGTTTGTCATAATCTTAGTGACTGGTCTTGGGCGGAGGTAGCAGCAGCTTACAAAGTCCACAGAGAAGCCCAAGATGGGGTTGGTGCACCAAAGCCAAGAACAGGGGAGCCAGAGAGGAAGGGGGAGACTCTATTCCTCAAAACATGGGGCATCTAAGAGCTCTGAGTCTCTGTGGCTGTTCCATTTTCAAGTGAAACTCGGACTTCTCTAAGTCGAGCGACTCAAAGGATTCGGGGAGTAACTCAGGTGACGCTACTATGAAGTGCAGAGTTCCAGAGGAAGGAAATGATGATGCAATTACTAGGGTGGTGCGGGAGATGTGAGGGAGATAGGACCCTTGCGCTATTGTTTTATTTTTGGATTAGACTTTGAGAGCTTGGAATGAATCCTCAGGGAGTCTAGCATTTTGGATCAGGTGAGTGGATCCACTAATTTGATCTCTCCCCAATAACATTGATCAGTGTTAATTACGTTAATCAACTGATTGGCTATCCTTGATTAACTGTCAGATGATGCTCATTAAAATAAATCATGCACTAACACAACCTAAGTTCAAATCAATAAGTTAAAACATGCCTTATTATGAAAAGGAACTTTGAAACAATTCAATTATGTTCTTTCAAGTGTCTTTGTATCCTTAAAGAATACACATTAACATAACACGTTCATTGAGTCCCTTTTTGCATCCTTAAATGATACTTAGAGATGCACGTTTGCACGATGTGTCTATAATGTTCACTTTGGATTCCTTAAAGGGCACCTAAAAGATGTGCATTGGCGTGATGGGTCTATGATGTTCCTTTTGGAATACTTAAAGGATACGATCAAGTCTTACTATCCTTTAAATATCCTATAGGATCCAAGTCATAATGAACCATCCAACTAACCCCTTAAGCCTCCTTTAGCCTTAAAGGATATTAAGTGATTCATTAAGGAAACGTATTCAATGAAGTGATAATGATTGAGACCATTAGATCTAGCAATTACCTTTAAGATATCATCTCTTGAATGACCATAGTAAACCATACCAATAATCCCTTGAGTGTTCTTAAGGATTATTAATAAATTCACTTAGGGTCTATCATGTGTCCTTTAATGGCACTTAATGAACTACACTAATGATCCCCTAGGCGTCCTTAAAGGATGTCAACAAGTCCATCTAGGGTCTGTTAAGGCCCAAGGATGACCTAACAATAACCCACTAAATTTTATTAGATTCATTTATTTAGGGCTAATGTTAACAAGATCAATGTTGTTTAAGCAATGCCCAACAAGATTTTACAAGATCATGGAGTTCAACAAACAATGTTATTCAACTTGACTAGTGGAACATGTTAGCCACTCAGTCAAAGTTTACAAAATATATGACTCAAGAGAGCATGAGTCATTATACAACTTGAAAAGCTCAGGAAGCATGAGCTTGCATAAAGACCACTCAAGAAAACATGGATATGTCTTCCTAAGCCTAAAATACATCGAAACATATCATCAAGTCCAAGAAAACATGAACTTGGGCTTCAATCTTGCCTAGAATTCTCGAAAACCTTGAGCGGGGCAGCACAAAATGCTTCTCTCCAAGCCTTCTGAGGTGTGGTGGTGTGTCCTTCTGCAGTAGCCCCCTAGGGGGTATTTATAGAGTGGAGGAGGAGCCAACCAATGGCATGGTTTGCCATCTCTTCCGAGATGTCCGACATCTCTTGAGAATCTCTCTCTCTCCAAGGGTCCCAAAACAAAGCTCGACTGAGATCAAGAATAAGATGGAAGAGGAATAGAAAGGAGTAGGATAAAGGAGGAGGAGGAGGATAGGAGGAGAAGGAGATGAGAACACTGATAGAGGAGGGGACAAGGATGACAACTAATGAGGAGTTTTCCAACACATTTAAACTGCATTAAGGTTCAAGAAAGCAATCTTTGTATATGTGTCAACATGTTTTTGCGTTCTTCTTGCTTTTTTTTTTTAATGTGGATTCATCTTGTTATTGTTGTGTCTACATACATAACTTTTAAAGGCTTTCTTTGAAAAAGTCTAATATATGGTATATATGCACATATATAATGTTGGTATCATACATTCATATACCGAGTTTTTGTCCCTATCTCTCGAGATTTTACCGAGATCTCTTCTCTCCGACCCCTCAGAGACAAAGCCATGATCCGAGATGGCAAACCTTGATCAGTCAGGGGAGAGGAACTGGTGGCACCCCCCATCGGTAGCCCTTCCCTCCTTTTCTTTTCTTTTTTTAATTTTTTTCATAGAGAGAGAGACAAGAGTGAGAGAGGGA
This sequence comes from Zantedeschia hybrid cultivar, assembly GCA_030544215.1. Classification (NCBI taxonomy): domain Eukaryota; kingdom Viridiplantae; phylum Streptophyta; class Magnoliopsida; order Alismatales; family Araceae; genus Zantedeschia; species Zantedeschia hybrid cultivar. The sequence continues at coordinate 7,520,609 of JARZZO010000005.1, forward strand.
GAAGGAGGGGGAGCCGGTGGCACCCCCTACAGATGAAAGGAACCGATGGTGGGTGGGCACTGATGGGACACCCCCCCCCACCGATGGGGGGTTGGGGTAGACCGGTGGGATCCTCCCCCACTCCCCACCGGTCCCCGTTCTCTCCTCTTTCTTTCCTTTTCTTCTTTCCTTCTTTTCTTCTTTCTTTCTTTTTCTTCTTCTTTACCCCCCACCGGTGGAAACTCATGACCGGTGGGGGGTCGTGACCGGTTGGGAGGGGGGTCATGACCAGTGGGTCCCCCCCATGGGTTTATTCTCTCTCTTACTCTCTATTTTTTTTTTTTCTCTTTTTGTTTTCCTAAATTGCCCCCCACCAACCAATGTAGGGTATGGAAAAAAACAGTGGGGGAGGGGACAGGTGTGACACCCCCCCCACCGGTTTCTCCTTTCTCTCTCTCTGCCACTCTTCTCTCTTTTATTTTCTTCTCTCTTGGCTTCTTTCTCTCTCTCTCTCTCTCTGTCTCTCTCTCTGTGCCTTTGGCCCTCCCCTCTCTCTCTCTCTCTCTCTCTCTCTCTCTCTCTCTCTCTCTCTCTCTCCTAGCTTTGGAAGAAAAGACGACTGCAGGTCCCTTCTTCGTCTGCGGCTGTTGTCCTTGTCAATATTGGCTGTTGCAGCTGCTCTTCTTATTGTTGCCACAGCTGTCCCTTCTTGCCAACACTAGCAGCTGCCTTTGAGATTGTTGTGGGGGCTGCTACTTTTATTATTATTGTTGCTGCACGTGATCCTCTTGTGGTTGGTGCTTTGGTGGTTCTCTTGGACAGCACGTGTGGGGTTCTTTTGACCTTGGAAGAAGGAACACAAGGTAAACCCTAGACCTTTATTTTATTCTTCAGCATGTATGCCCCTTCTTCTCATGATATCTTCATTGCCTAGGGTAAACCCTAGGTTTTGGTTATTTTCCTTCTTCTTTACTCCGTGGATATCATGCATATAGGAGCCTTGTTTTGTTTCTTTGAAAACATGTTAAACAGGTGGCTATGGCGGAGAGGCTTGAGAAGGATTCGGAACGGCATGTTCAAGATGTTGCAGTCATCGAGGCATCGATGGTGGGTTGGGAGGATGTGAACAGGCACCACAATTCTCATTGGAGTAGAGGGGCGGCAGATATGGAGAAGTTGTCTGGTTGGAAGAAGCACAATGTCAGGCTTTGGTGTTTTCGGGATCGCTTCATGGGTCTCCACTATCGGTAAGTCAAACAGGCTGTCCTTGTAGGGGCCATCGAACCGATTGGATATTTTATCCAACCGGGTAAGCCATGTGGACATACCCAGTAAGTTCCCGTTGGACTCATCTTCCTCACCCAATCATGGAGGGCTGTTGAAGCTGAGAACGCCGCTCTGTCTGTTAGCTCCAGAAAACCAGGAGATTCAAGGAATGGAAGCTTAGGCCATACGGAGGTCCAAGTGGGAGGATCGTGCACAGTTGACTCCTACAAAGTCTTCATCCCAAGGTGTTGTTGTCTCCAATCCTATAGTGGAGGGTCCTATCAGTGGTCCAGTTGAACATGTTCTTCATTCCTGCACAGGTTCTGAAATATCTCCTGCAGGTGTGGATAGAAACAATGAAGCTTTATTGGTGTTCAGAAAGAATGCACCCGAAAAATCATCCCAGGATGGAGGAATTAGTTCTGCTTCAGATGTAGCAGAGGTATATGGTGACAGTCCTACATGCAACACAACAAAGCATGGTGTTGTAGGTAACGAAGAGGGAGGGAATGTCTTACCGAAGATGGGAACAGTTTTTCGTCAAAAGTTATTGTTCCCTATATAGGTGAAGGGGGATCAATGGCTCAAATTTCCATAGAACAGGCAGACGATTGGACAGATGAAAGCATGGCTGGCAGTATCGGCCGATACCAATACGTATCGGCCGATACGTCTTGGTATCGGTGGGTACCGATACCATACTGAGTGGACCTATGCCGGCCGATATTGGCCCGGTACTGAGCTAAAATGGACCCGGTACCGGCCGATATTGGCCGATACGGCCGATACGGCCGATACTGATACCGGTACGTATCAGTACCCTCCGATACCGATACCGGTACTGCCATCCTTGGATGAATTATTCAGTTCGGGAAGAAAATTAGTGTCTTTTCAAAGGAGAGAAGAAGTTGTAAGAAGCTTCATCAGGAAACTGAAAAGGAATGATGTTCTGCAAAGTTCCTTGAAAAGAAAAGGGCAGGGGGGTGGGGCAAAAGATAGGTAAAGGGAACTCAATTTTGTAAAGACTAATTGCTCAAGGAAAAAGAAGATAGGGGGAGGAAAAATGGTGCAAAAATGAAAGTTATCTCTTGGAACATCAGAGGACTCAATGGGGAGTTCAAAATGCAGGCTGTCATGAATTTAAGTAGCTCATCAAGAGTGGACTGTGTTTGTTTGCAAGAAACTAAGATTAGCTCGGTGGATGAGCAATTGGTCAAAAGGATAGGAGGGGCAAGGATGACAGACTGGGATTTTATTGCGACAAATGGATCAAGTGGTGGTCAGATTATTATGTGGAATGGCAACAGACAACAAGCAACACCGTGTGATACAGGGGAATACAGTATTTTTGTTAGTCTTGCAGTCAAAGACAGCAACATACAAGCTGTGATCACTTCAGTCTATGGTCCACACAATCAGCATCAGAGGGTTGAATTCTTTGAAGAGCTTAGTAGCTTGTTTATTCTCTTTCATGAAGGATGGGGTGTCCAAGGTGACTTTAATTGTGTAAGATATCTGTGGGAAAGATCAGGTAATCAAAAGTGGAACAAGGAAATGGAACTATTGGGCCAATGGATCAGAGAGTGCCAACTGGTAGATTTAGAAATTCCTAACATGAAGTTTACATGGTCTAACTTACAGCAACGATGCATTCAATCAAGGATTGATCGAGTCCTAGTATCTACAACCTAGATGGAGCATTTCCCATTGTCTCATCTTAAAGGTATGAACAGAACAGTGTCAGATCACATCCCACTCCTTCTTTCCATTGGTGATAGTGGTTCAAAGCATAGATTATTCAGATATGAACTGATGAGGCATAAAGAGGAGGGTTTCAAAGAGATAGTCTCTAATTGGTGGAAGGAAACCCCAGTAGCTGATTTTGCAGGTGTTACATTTTATAATAAACTCACAAAGGTCAGAAGTTGCTTAAAGAGGTGGAGCAATCAAACATTTGGACAGGCAGCCATATCTAGACAGCAACTGTTGCATAGAATTGATGCACTTGAAAGTAGAGCTGATCTGCAGTCTTTATCCCCAGAAGATTATGAAAATCTCAAGACTTACAAGAAAGAGTATAATGAATGGACATTGAAGGAAGAGATTAAATGGGGAGAAAAAGGTTAAGGAACAATGGCTAAGAGAAGGAGACAAGAATACATCATTTTTTCATACAGTGGCCAGCACAAAATGAAGAGTTTTGAAAATTGATCATGTGGGGATTGATGACAGTGTAATTGAATCCATAGAAGAGACTAAAGAATCCTGTATCCAATTTTTTAGGGACCTGTTTACGGAGGACAGTTTTTGGAGACCGCACCTGAAGGAAGGTATTCTTCCCAAACAGGAGAGCAATCAGGCTGAATGGCAGTGTACCCCATTTCAAGAAGAAGAATTGAAGGAGGCGGTATTCAACATGAATCCAAATAAGTCTCCGGGGTCTGATGGTTTCTCCTTGGGATTTTATTAATTCTTTTGGGATACTATTAAGGATGATTTGATGGAGGTGGTTAAAGAATTTCAAGATAGACCTCTTAGCATTAGAGGTTTCAATTCTACTTTTATAGTTCTGATTCCCAAAAGAGAAGGGCTGAAAAAGTTTCAGACTTTAGACCCATAAGTTTGTTGAATGGGTGCTATAAAATCATCACAAAAATGTTAGCAAATAGATTGAAAAAGGTATTGGAGACAGTTATTGGAGGTTATCAATCAGCTTTCATGGAGGGAAGATTTATTTTGGCCAACTTTAGCAGCGTATGAAGCAATACACAATAAAAAAGTTAACAGGGAGGGAGTAATTCTTAAGCTTGATTTTGAGAAAGCTTATGACAGATTGAATTTCAAGCAAAAATGGATTGACTGGATCATGCCTTGTATCTCTACTCCGAGGTTTTCCATTCTCATAAATGGGGAACCATGTGAGTTCTTTAAGGTCCCATTTGGTATCGGGATAAAAATGAGTAGGAATAAGCATAAGTCATCCCGGTATAGTTTATCCTTATCCTTATTCTTAGATACGTCTGGTATGCAAAGGGATAAGAAAAAAGTTAATTTTGTTCTCCATTTGGTGAAAACGTGGATAGCAACTGGGATAATTTAGTGGAAGACCCTTCTAAAAGGTGGGAAACGGGGCTAAGAGGTAAGTTAACTTATTCCACCTAAAAGTTGGAATGAGTTATCCTCGTTTCTATCCCCACTTTTGGGTTAACCCTAATCCTCTTAACCCCCCTTATCCCCGGTGAAATTTAAGATGCCAAACAAGGAACAAGGTTGAAGTAGGGATATCCCCGGGCTATCCCAATACCAAACAGGACCAAAAAGTGCACGAGGATTAAGACAAGGTGATCCATCTCACCACTTATTTTCCTCATTGTAGGCCAGATTTTCAGTTCACTGTGGAGCAGAGCAGCTGAGTCTGAGCAAGGATTGATTGATGGTTTCAATGTTGGTAGAAACGGACTTCAGATCTCTCATTTACAGTTTGCAGATGACACCTTAGTATTCACCTCATGTTCCATTGATAAGGTGGTGAACATGAAGAAATTGTTGCTTTTAATTGAAGGGATCACTGGACTCAAAATCAACTTTGATAAGTCAGAGGTAGCAGGGGTTAACATGGCAGTGGAAAGAGTGATGAGTACTGCAAGGGTATTGGACTGCAGATGGGCTGAATTCCCAATCAAATACCTTGGTCAACCTTTGACTAATGGTACAATCAGAGCAAGGGATTGGAATGACTTAATTAGGAAATTTGATCAAAGATTAGAGGGTTGGAAAGCTAAGTTATTATCTGCAGGTGGCAGGTGGGTACTGTCTAAATCTGTCCTGTCATCATTGGAAAATTATCACTTGTCTATTTTTAAAATACCAAGATCAGTTGAGAAATCTATTGAATCAATGAGAAAATCCTTCTTTCGGGAAGGAGGGAAGAGAGAAAAGAAAGGTATTCACTTGATTGTTTGGGATAAAGTTTGTAAGAATAAAGAACAAGGGGGATGTGGTTTGAAACAGAGCATTATTGGCTAAATGACTGTGGAGATTGGGAAAATATGTGAATTTGGCATGGGTAAAGATTGTCAGAGGAAAGTACTATGGAAACCCTTCTAGGTGGTATTTAAAGCTTTCCAGGGCATCTAATCTGTCCCAAATTTGGACAAACATTCTTAGCACAGTAGAAATTATTGCTCCTGAAATCAAAGTTCAGCTTGGTAATGGGGAAAGGATCAGATTCTGGGAAGACAGGTGGTGCTCTGATTTGCCTTTTGCAAATCAATTTATGAATTTGTACACTATTGCAGAGGGCAAAGGGTAGTTTGTTGCCCAAATTTACTCTTATGATGATAATGTACACTGGAATATCAGACTTTGCAGGGATCCTACTGAGGTTGAGCTGATTGAATTTCTGTCCCTTACGAACACCATCAATGATATTCATCTCAGCAACAACATAGAAGATAGGAGATTATGGGAAGTAGATTTATATTGAAAGTATTTTCTTTCAAAAGTTATCTTTTTGTATTATTGGTGTCGTCATATTATAGGTATTCCTCCAAAGTCTTGGATAAGGGCATTCGCTTAGTGGATGCCATTTTTTTAGTGGATAGGAACCTCTCCTATCCATTGATTGTACTTCCTCTATTTATTATTCAATAGAATTGGTGGTACAGTCCATGTTTTTCTCAAAAAAAAAAACAACAAAGGCAGGTTCAAGGTGAATGCACTTATAAGGATTATTGAAGATGGAGGATAGGGCTGTCAACGGTTTGGGTCTGGGTAGACCCATGCCCAAAGTGAATAGACCCGGACCCGGTTCAGACCCAATAAGGGTAATGGGTAAATGGGTCGGGTCTTGGACCTGCTTCTTATTTATTTGATGTTGAAAGATAAATGGGCCTGGCATAGAATTTATTTATCTTGAATCTCTATGTGCCAGATAATTTGGTTTGATTTTAGGTCTAAATTCCAAGAAGTTAGCTCACAAATTTTTGCAATGTATGACAATAGAAAGTTTAATGGGTAAACAGGTATACCCAGACCCATAACTAACGGGTCCAAATGGGTCTGTTAACAGGCCTGGGCCCATTTTGACAGCCCTAATGGAGGATGTAGGGTGTGGTGGAAAGAAATTGTTTGGTCTAAGGTGTTTCCAAGTAAGATTAAGATCTTTCTTTGGAAAGTGGCTTCGAAAAGGCTGCCAACTGCTGACAGGATAAATAAATTCATCAAAATTCAGAGTTCTAGGCGTTTGTTCTGTGGAATCTTTGAAGAAAACCTTGATCACTTATTCTGTCAGTGTGGGATAATCAATGTAGTGTGGATCTCTGTGTAAGCAGTTTCATATCCAATGGAGTGCACCTAGTACAGTATGGATTTGCTGCAAGGATGGATGCAGTTAAGTAATTCTTATCCAGATAAAGGACTGTGGCTCCTCCTTCTACCGGCTATGCTTTGGGCAATTTGGTATGAGATAATGCGAGGAGCAATGGTATGAGATAATGAGAGGAGCAAAAGAAGGTTCTCTGAAGACTTCAATTGTGCTTTTCATATTGTCAGAAGAGCTTTGCATTTCATGAGTGAATGGGGAAGAGCTGCGGGAATTGTGACACATTACCACTATTCACTTAGCCTATGTTCTTAGATTGTGAAGGAGTTTTTATCTCAGGAAGTTAACATTACTGTGTTGACTGTTGCTCTATTTTATTTTTTTGATAAAATAGAGGTGGGGTTGGTTGTATTTTGGGAGTTTATGGGTTTGAGAGAAGGTTTTTGTATCTTTTTGTGTACTTTTGATGGTGTATCAATTTTCTATTGAATTGAAATGTGACTTTGGTCACCTTTAAAAAAAATGTAAACCTAGAGACACCAAGGCACTTATGTCAACAAAGATTACCAGCTGCGAAAACAGATGGACTTAAATCCTTCATATTTAGTGAATACACAAACCATTGTTGAGGAGATGAATATGAAATTGTTCCCTTCCTGCCAATTCCAACTCGTTCCAGGAGTCAACAACCCCCCTTTTCAATCCCATAAAAGGCAACTTCCAGATTTTAAGAATGTGATTTCTCGGGAATTTCTCCATGCTTCAGATCTCATTCTTCTTGTTTGTTACACAATTATAGAGGATCACACACAGGTCTTGATACTTCTTTATCATAAGATCCAAACAACAAACTGACAGAGATTGGAGATCAATGCATCAATGTATGAATGCGACGTGTTTGCAAATATTACTCGTCAACGGTAAAGTACAAAATTGTTTGCATAGGTCATATCCTAGTGATCCTTCAAGATCAGAAGTACTTAGACAAACACAGATGCAAGAAAAATTGCTCTATCACTGGTTTAAACCTCACAATGCATTCTTCCAATTGTGAAGCTCTTAGACAGTGAATTTGAATACTTGAGTGATAAACAAAAGCTAAGATACTTGAGATAAAATGGAGGAAAGTTCTCAGGGAGAAGTTCTCAATTGTTTATCAATGTCCTTGAAACAATCCAAGAAGAAATTAATGCTTGAACCTGAGAACGGAAATATTTTTCCTCCTTTGACCAATCAGTTTTTCAAACAATCAGTTCAATCCAAATATTTTGAGAAAAGCTGACATCTGATTTTAGTTAATAAATTTCTCGGGCAGTTTATTCTTAAACTCATGCTTATGAACATATGATTATCCAAAAAAGAGAGTGCACAAAAGCATTATTTACAAATAACTAGTGAAGGCATCACCACAAATATCTATTTCCATGATACATGAGGTTCAACAAAACTTTAGTGGTATACAAGCAACAAATAAGAGACTTGACAATAACGAAACAAAAACCATGAACATCTTACAAGCTAGAAAAACATTTTCAAAAGACCCTGAGCCATGGAAGCATGAGAATCACAAAAAACACATGGCCAAAGAGAAAGAGAAAATGAGCCAGCTAAACTATGCCACTTGCATACTTTTATAAAAAAAAAACTCCAAATAATGTAAAAGTTACAGGAAGTTTTAATATCAGTTCATCAAATCTTTCATCTTAGACATTATCCCCCCAATATTGGTGTTTCCTTTAAACCCCCCACATTCATTTCAAGTTCTCAAATAAGCACATGGCATTTAGTCTTGAATGGCCCATTACTCTAGTTAAACCAATCCATGGTTAAGTCAATTCCCTACATGGAAGAACCTTTTTACCTTTGTTGGATGGGACGAGCAAGCAGAAGAGAAGTGGGGTTGGACCGTTGGAGGAGGGATGGGGAGACAGAGTAGCTGCTTCCATTTCCGCCTTCCCTTGCTGTCTTCCTGATAGAGATTGCTACCTTGCAACTCCACCGAGATGGTGACGATATGACCATGACCAATGTGCTGGCGACCGGTGACCCTGTCGCTTTCAGGGATTAGACTAGGTCTCCTTGGTTCTAATAGAGATTAAACCAACCACTCACAATGGTACATGAGAATAGGTGGCAGTGTCAGACCAATCTGCTTGATTGGAAAGAAATACATTAGTCTAGGGTGCGACTGGGCATGTGGTTGGAAGAAATCCACAAACATCGAGTTCCTAGCATGTTAAAGCCTCATAATATGTAATGTGACCTTATTGATGCTTTTACTACTAACCTTTCCTTTATTGCTGATTATCAGTTGCATTTGTTTACTTAGTTGTTTATTCAATAGCTGCACTTGTTTTCTTTAACTTTTTTTTGAAGGTGAGCAATTAGATCACAGAGTCATTGATAGTAAAATACAAAAATTACATGAAGGAGCAGAGCTGCCCATCATACACACAGGAAACCCCTTACAAAGTAAGAAAAAACACCTCCAAGGAGAAAAACCCCAAAATATCTTATCAAGAGGATAAGATAAAAATTACAGAACACAAGATGCAGGATCAGCCAAACATCCTCAAAGACTGCCTCAATACAGACAAGGTAGGAGAGGATTTTGGGTCCCTCACAGCCCTAGCAGCATTACCCCATTCCCAAACCCATCTAACAACCCTGCACAGAATATTATAGAAGCTGTCAAACTCATCTCTAAATCTTCTATAATTACTCTCATTCCAAATTCCCCACAGAAATGCAGGAAGAATTAGAGACCATAGCTCCCTCTCGATTGGAGAAGGGCAAAGCTTATCCCATCCATCCAACATATGAAGCACATAGGAAGGTTCCTCCCAGTTTATGTTTAGGCTACTGCAGGATGACATCCACCAGGCTTGAACAATACCACAGTGGCAGAACAAGTGATCCACATCCTCAGTAAATCTACCACAGAAGCAGCAGCTGGATTTCTGCAGATGAAGGAACCGAGTCAGTCTGTCCATTGTTGGTAGCCTTCCTAGAGCAATCTTCCACAGAAAGAGATTGATCTTACAAGGTAACTTCTTGGACCAAACTACATTTCCCCAGGGCACTTTAACTCCACTGTCATTAATAACTCTTAACAAAGCATTAACAGAGAAAATACCTTTAGGATTCCAAACCCATAGTCTTGTGTAATCACAGTTTCTCTGCAACCCAAAATTATGAATGATGTCAGCACTGCCACCAACTGTTGGAATTCTTGAGTTGTTAGATTTCTTCTAAAGTTCAGATTCCATGGACTAGACTGTCCATATGAATACATCTCAGCCAGCAACCTGTTTTTGTCCTCAGAAATTAAATATAAATCTGTAAATTCCACTGCCAAAGGCTGGTTCAACACCCACTTATCTTCCCAAAATTTAACCGAGCACCCGTTACCCACTCAAAGAGAAATTGGAGGGGCAATCAAGTCAACCATCTTATTAATATTCCTCCGAATTGGGGACATTAGATAAGGATGTTGGGTACAAATTCCATCTAGATGTACCAAGGTAATATTTCCCCTTGATGATTTTGGACCACAAAGCATCTTCCTCCTCTTCCATTCTCCAAATCCACTTGGCCAATAGAGCTTGGTTAAAAGTACCAATCTTTACCAAGCCTGCCCCACCTTGATCCTTTCTCCTGCAAACCTTATCCCACCTTGTTTCCTTTAACTTTTTGCTTAATAACTCGGGCAGTGTTATAGATGATCCTTAGATAGATTCAACAAACTCATTGCCACCTTCTTTTTGGTCAGTTTTCCTTTTTTTTAAAGTTAGGTGGCAGGTTAGTGAGAACCCAAGAGGGCGGTAGTTGGTTTGATCAAAGAACAGGTGGACCCGGGAATAGTAGACACACCTTTTTAAGGTACCATTTCCTTTATTTCGGATATGTAAAATGATGTATTCGGCTGTGTACTTAAGTCAAGATATTTATTTCTCTACTGATGTATGCATGATGCTAGTGAGTGCTTCCTTGCTCGGTCCTACTTTAGAATTCCACTTCGCTTGTGTATTATAGCCTCAAACCTAAGACCACATACCATAGTGATGGACACAACAAGGATCAGCGTCCATTTGTATACCTAGTCTAACTTAGACAGTAGATGGGGAAGACCTGCAACCTGCTCCCTCCCTCTCTGGATGAAAGGGAAGGTTGGCAGATAGTGGGTAGGAGAGAGAGAGAGAGAGAGAGAGAGAGAGAGAGAGAGAGAGAGAGAGCTCCCTCGAGGGCTCGTCTACATAGTCCTCGCCTTCCGGTGGGCAAGGATGTCTACATTAAATGTCTCCGACGAGGACACTGGGCAAGGGATTGCCTTAACAAGGTGAGATGCATCACTTGTGGGCAACAGGGTCACAAAAGCAACTCCTGTCAGTCCAACAAGAAGCTGCTATCTGACATTGAACCTGCTCTTACAGTAGATGTTCCCTGGTCTAACGAGGTCCGTAGTGCCCAGGACCTCTTGCAAGAAGGGCCGGTGGTCTCTTTCCACTCCCTTGAGTGTTCCTTGGAGGATCCAGCGTCTTCCCCTGTGCTTTTAATCCGGGATGCTGTCCCATGCATGGCCAGGGGATTACCATTGGAGAATCCGCGAAATTGCTGGGATGGAATTCATCGTCCATTCCACGATGCAAGGTTGGAAGAATGTTGCTCTCTCTATGCAGCAGGTATCCTTTAGGGGGTTCTCTTTCAACTGCTCACAGTGGAAGGTTGAGAAGGGAGCGAAGCCAGTTGCAGACAGGCACCTTGTATGGTGTTTGGTGAAAGGCATGCCGCTTCACATTTGGAATGTTCCCACATTCCAGACGCTGGTTGAAGCTTTCGGCAGTCTCCGAAAGATTGACGAAAGGTCGCTTCGTTCGGAGATGCTTCTGTATGCTAAGCTTCTAGTGGAGGTTGATTCCCTGGATTGCATTCCAGCCTCTTTGAAAATTAGGCTGGGTAGCCGTCGGTTCTGGATTTCCATTTCACCTGAGCAGCCTTCTTCTTCATCCCTACCCCGCAGAGAGGAGGTGCCTCAATGCTCTATTCCGAAAGATTGGACTTGGGCAGAAGTGGCTTCTGCCTACAAGTCTTACAGACAATGTCGATCCCCTGTTCAGGTTGTCATTAAAACAGGGGTTCCAGTGGAGGCTCCATCTCCGATGAAGAAAACCGACAAACCTTCCCTAAGATGGGTGCCGAGTCAAACTCGGGCTCCTGACTCCATAGAGATTCGGGAAGATGAACGGCCGGCTCCTGTTAAATCCTCGAGGCATGATCTTCTTTCGGCTGCAGTTTATGATGGGGATTATGAAAAGGGTACTGCTCTCAAGAATCAATGGAGCCTTAATGATGATTGTGCGGCCTTCGATGTCTCAGTGGTGTTGGGGAAGAGCCAGCTTTACTCTGAGCAGTGCTTTTCTCGGGATTCTTATGGGGTGCCTAATTTGTTCAAGGAGCACAACGGTTCAGGAATTTGCGTATCGCATATGGAAGATATACAGTATGGGGTGACGGTATCATTCCCTTCGGGTCCATTTGAACGGCCAATAGCGAGTAAGTCAATCGGGTACGTGGATCTGGGGTTCGGATCTGACTTATTTCAAATGGGTCCTTCATCTTCGCCCGACTGTACCCGATACGACCCCCTCCTTCTTTCACTGGAACGGAATACTTCTGCAACTCATACCGGAAACCCGATTAAATATGTCGAGGCCTCCCTCCCCGGTATAACAGATTTCCTCCCATCTTCACAGACCACTGGTCAGATTGAGACTTCGCCTGAAGCCACTTTCCTCTCAGCATGTTCTTCAGTGGTGTTGCCGAGTGCACCATCGTCACCTTCACATAGCCTGATACTAGTTACTACTGACCCGAATGATTCTTCTCCTCCTACTGGGCTGAACCGGGGTAGCTTATCACTGAACAATCTTATTGATGAGGTAGGTAACTCAAGAGCCATTGTCCCTTTTTTTCAACCTGCCAAACCCTTTTCTGTAGAGAAACTGTGGACTGAGGATATTATCCAATTTGGGAAAAGGATCGGAGTATCCTTTCTGGGAAGGGAGGAGGTGGTTATTAGCTTTATTAAAAAGCTTAGCAGAGCTGATGCATTGCATAATTCATCCAAAGTCAAAGGAAATAAAGGAAGGAAGAAAATTGGTAAGAGGGAAAACTCTTACGTCCAAAACAATTAATTACTTGATGGTTTAAGAGATAAAAAGATGGGAGGGAAGAATATGTTTTTGAAATGAACATTTGTTCATCGAACATCAGAGGACTGAATGCGGATTCTAAACAAAGGGCAGTGAGAGATTGCATATTTAGTTATAAAATTGATTGCTTTTGCCTTCAAGAAACCAAAATGGAAAATGTGGAAGCTCAGTGCATCTCTAGGATTAGTGGATCTTCACTCTCTGAATGGGTTTTCCTACCTACAGTGGGAAACAGTGGGGGGCAGATTATCATGTGGAATGGTAAAAAAAATCATGGCATTTTATGTGATAGAGGAATGTTCAGTCTGTCAGTATGCTTCTCAACAATCAACAACAACAGGAAATGGGTTATGGCCCTAACAAAGATCGAGATAGGGATAATTTCTTACAAGAACTACACAGACTAGCATTTATTTACAGACAATTGGTGCATACTGGTGACTTTAATGTGCTGAGGTTTCCTTGGGAGAGATCCGGCAATCAGAAGTGGTCTGCTGATATGGAAAAGTTTAATTGCTGGATTATGGACAGTGGCTTGATTGACTTGGAGCTTCCTAACATGAAATTTACCTGGTCAAACATGTCTAATATGCAGAATTTTACTATCCAATCAAGGATTGACAGAGTTTTGGTTTCCACACAATGGATCAAACACTTTCCACTCTCATCTATCTTAGGGCTCAACAAAACTGTTTCAGATCACATCCCTTTAGTCCTAAAACCTATGGATGGCAAGAGAAAGTACAGGATCTTTAGATATGAATTACTCTGGCAGTCTCAAGAGGGGTTTAAAGAATTGGTCACTAAATGGTGGAAGGAGGGCCCAACAAATAATTCTGCTTGTAGGACTTTCTCTATTAAAATCAAAGAGCTTAGAAATTGCTTAAAATCGTGGAGCTATCAGATCCAGGAGGCTAAAGCTGCCACTAGGAGGATGTTTATGAGCAAATTGGAAGTTCTTGAAATTAAGGCAGATTCACAAAATCTATCTTCCGAAGAATTCTTTGAACTAGGATCCCTCAAGGCTGAATTTAATGATTGGCTTCGTCTTGAAAAAATCAAATGGAAACAAAGAGCTAAGGAACTTTAGCTCAAAGAAGGGGATAATAACACTAGATTCTTTCATGCAGTTGCAGGAGCCAAGAAGAGATCTCTCAAGATAGAACATATTAAAATTGAAGATCAGATTATTAAATCAGAACTTGGTATTAAAAAAGCTTTCATTTACTATTTTTAAGAAATGTTCACAGAAAATGAGCATTGGAGACCTAATCTGATAGAGGGTATTCTACCGAAAATAGACAATACACAAACTGAAGCTTTATGTGCTGATTTTCTTGAAGAAGAGGCCAAGGAAGTTGTTTTCAGTATGAATGCCAACAAATCCCCAGGGCCCGATGGTTTTTCATTGGGATTCTATCAATTTTTTTTGGGAAGTCATTAAGGAAGATTTAATGAATGCATTGAATGAATTTCAGCATAGACCGCAATCTATCAAATTTATAATTCTTATTCCAAAGAAGGAGGGTGCTGAGAAGCCTGCTGATTTTAGACCTATTAGTCTGTTAAATGGTTGCTACAAAATCATCACTAAGATCATGGCAAACCGGCTGAAGAAGGCTTTGCAAAATGTCATTAGCATCAATCAATCTGTTTTCTTGAAAGAAAGGTACATCCTAGATAAATTCTTAGCAGCCCATGAAGCTATTCATTCATAGAAGTGTTCTAAGAAACAAGGAGTTGTCTTTAAATTAGATTTTAAGAAAGCCTTTAATAAAGTAAGTTGAAGCTGTATTGAAAAAATATTCCTACTTATAGGTTTCAAACAAAGGTGGATCAACTGGGTTATGAGTTGTGTTACCTCTATTAGGTTTTCTATTCTAATCAATGGGGAATCTAGTGGCTATTTTGCTAGTTCTAGAGGTTTAAGACAGGGAGACCCTATCTCTCCTCTCATCTTCATCATGGTCAGCCAGGTTCTGAGCTCACTTTGGGATCAAGCTACTTCAAAAGGGTTGGTTGATGGTTTCCTTACAAGAAGAAATAGTATTCAGTTATCCCATCTTCAATTTGCAGATGATACATTGATTTTCTCATCTACTGAAGAGACTAAGCTTACAAATATCAAGAAAATCCTATTGTTAGTTGAGGCTGTCACCGGATTAACTATTAATTTTGATAAATCTGAAATTGTTGGCATCAACACTGGGGCAGACAAAAGCAAACAGATTGCTACTGAATTGGAATGTAAATAGTCCCAACTTCCCATCAAGTATCTTGGCCTCCCTCTTTCCAATGTCAACAGTAAAGTTAGGGAATGGGACCCTCTAATCAAAAAGTTTGCACAAGCATTGGAAGGGTGGAAAGCTAAGTTTCTATCTGCTTGAGGTAAATGGATCCTTTCCAAAACTATCATATCTTCCTTGAGCACCTATCATCTCTCTATTCTCTTAACTCCTAAAACAGTGGAAAGAATTATTGAAAACATGAGAAGCTCCTTTTTTTTGGGAGGAGGAAGAAGGGAGAATAGACGCCTTCATCTTGTTGCTTAGGATAGAGTATGTACTAATAAAGCACAGGGAGGTGTCGGCCTGACCAATATTAAGGTCTTCAATACAGCCTTGCTTGCTAAGTGGCTATGGAGAATGGGTGAAAATGACAATGCTCTATGGGTCAACATTATCAGAAATAAATACTATCCACAAGCATCCAAATGGACTATTCAGCCCTCTTCTCAATCATCAATATCACCCATATGGAGGAACATCAACAAGCTTATAAGTCTTGTCAATACAGCCACCAATTTTATTGTGGGAGATAGGAAATGGATCAGATTTTGAGAGGGCAGATGGTGCACGGACAGTCCACTTGCAATCGAATTTCAACACATATATAGTATTGCAGAGGATAAAGGAAAGACAATTAATTTTATCTATTCACCAGAAGAAAGCAGTCACTGGAATATCAATCTTAGAAGGGAGCCCGTAGGTATTGAAATGGATCACCTTTTGCTTGTTCTCAGATATATACATCAGTTTTTACCCACTAATCTACAGAAGGACTTTAGATTTTGGGCTTGGAATCGTAAGGTTTTTTTTTCTGTCAATGCCCTCACAAGAATACTTAGTGACAGAGGACTGAGAGTCCATTGGCACCAGTTTGTATGTTCTACCCTTCTTCCTAAAAAAATTAGGGTCTTCCTTTAGAAGTTGGCATTGGGCAGACTCCCAACTATGGACAAACTGAAATTCATTCTCCATGTCAAAACTTCTAATTGTGTTTTATGTGGAATCCTGAAAGAGAATGCTGAGCATCTATTTATGCATTGTAGGGTCATTAATGTTTTATGGAAATCCATTGGATTGTTACTCTCTTTTCAATGGATAGACTACCAGGATTTACCTAGCCTTCGCCAAGAGTGGAATGGGATTTGTCCAATTCCATCCGAGCATAAGATCTGGTCTATGCTCTGGCCAGCCATGCTTTGGTCCATCTGGTTTGAAAGAAACTCTAGAATTTTCAGTCAAACATTCAACCGGATAGATCACATCTTGGCTAGAGCTGTCATGTGGACTTATAACCAAGGAATTCCAGATCGGATCGGGTCCCCGAATCGGGACCCGCCGACCCCGATCCGAATCGGGATCGGACCGGCCGGAATCGCCTGGGATCGGCCGAAACCGGCCGAATCGGGACCTACCGATCCCGATCCGGATCGGGATCGGCCGATTCTGCATTCCATGCTTATAACTGGACGAAAGCTGCTGGGCTCTTGTATAACATGGAAGATTCTTCTCTACTCCATGCTGTTTTGAAGTTCAAGAAGCTTTTTATGTAATTTAACTTTATTATCCTCTAGATAATTCTTCTCCATAGACTGAGTTAGTGCTCTGTATTGAATTTGGTCAAAGTGTTTTGTATTGACTTCGGTCAAGTGTAACCTCTATATTTTATCAATGAAATGTGACCTATGGTCACCTTCAAAAAAAACAAGGATCAGCATCGGTATCACCAAGGCTAGAGTTAAGCCGCACATGTCATCTTGCAGAACAATGTAAAAGTTCTATTTCTTTTAAGCTTCTGCATTCTGATGTCCAGGGGCCTTACCTTGTCCCTACCCTAGATGGCTACAAATCAATTTTATCGAAGACTTCTCTCATTGCACCTAGATTTACCTAATGAAGTCCTGGGACTCTGGAAGGAAGCTCCAAGAACTATCCAATTTGTTCGTAGAATTGTCAAAAATCAATTTGAAAAGGATGTGTTTACATCTCACAATATTACAGACTACAATGAGAGGAATCTAAGTGTCGTCATGGAAGATAAGGACATTATATATGAATATTCCTATACACACACTCCATAACAAAATGAAGTGGCAAAGAAGAAGAATAGACATGTTAAAAAATTAGAGACCTCTTGAGCTTTTATCTTCCACCATTTGCTGCCAAATGAGTTGCAAGCAAAAGTAGGGTGACAGCATCCTACATCATTAATAGAACCCTTGCAAGGTCTTCAGAATTGTTCCCCATCACATTCTCCTGCAGCTGAGTTTCCATTGATCAGTGTTCCCTTTCCCCTTGTCTCATTCTTTCCTCTCTTTCGTTCTATTTCATCTTTTACCCTCTGCCTCCCCTGAAGCCAACAAGTGGTGCCAGCAGCAATGCACCATGAGATGAATACTTCCCCTCCCTCCCCTGCTTCCAGGCAGTGCCAGCAGAGTAGCAGATGCAGTGCAACATGAGATAGAGGATGACCACCGTTTCCATCTCTCCCATTTTCCACCTTTGTCCCATGTGCAAATATAGAAGTTGCAAATAGTTCAACTTATAAATGATGTAAAAACAATAAGTATGCACAAATTTGGTTCAAACAAGAGTTTGATTCAAAAGATAAAAGAAATGATGTGATTGATAATAGTTATACCAACACTTCATCTTCATAACCTGAAAATACTTTTGACAAGTCCTGAATGCTACTTATAACTGCATTATGAACTTCCTTCCCACCTGTCAGACAGAATCTGCACATGAATCAAAGGAATCTCAGCTCATAAACTCATCAGACAATACAGTTTAAAAACACAAAACAAAATGAAGCGCTAGGATAAGTATAAACATAAGTGGATAAATGCCCATGAAGATCTAAACTAGACTAGATCCTTTAAATAAGAAGACAGTAGTCCTCAAGACAGCAGACTCAAACGAATTGTGTCTATAACCACCTGTGACCACTCAGACTTTGTGGACATTAAGCACATAAAGATGAAGATGAAGCTTCACCAAACGGCTGCACATTATTTTTCCAATGATCAGACTTTCACTTCTTGTCAGTAAATGCCCATGAAGATCTGAACTAGACTAGATCCTTTAAATAAGAAGATAGCAGTCCTCAAGACAGCAGACTCAAACAAATTGTGTCTACACTTGTGACCACTCAGACTTCGTAGGCATTAAGCACATAAAGATGAGGATGAAGCTTCACCAAACGGCTGCACATTATTTTTCCAATGATCAGATTTTCAATTCCTGGGGATTTGTAGCACATGTTGGACATCAACTTGGACTGGCATACAGTAGTCTTTCCCAGCATTCTTCAATTGATGCCCCTGAGGCATCCAAATTAAGCCACCGTGCTCCAGAAAGTGTTGACATCCAGAAGTGTAGACCAGGCAAGACATAACCCAAACTACCAATCCAACTCAACCTTGAAAGGGCAGGCTCAAGCCGAAGATTTTAAGAATGGGTCAAGGACTAGGCAGAATCTAACCCAACCCACCAATCCAACTAAGCCTTCCAAAAAGTGGGTTCAGGAAAAAAAAAATTGAAGAATGGGTCAAGGTCATGTCAGACCATAATAAGCTGAAGTTTTCCTGGGGTACAGCTAAGAACCAACAGTCAGAAAATTTGACCTGAACCCACCTCAACCTCGTCCAGACAGTGCTTTTTGAACCTTCAGCCCTGACCCAGCACATCCCAAGGGTGAAAATGGATCACACAGCTCTAAGTTCTAACTCAAATGCAATGTGAGGTTGGATTTGGGTCAAGCAACTTTTCTTACACCCCAGTCTCGACCCAACCCTAACCACTGCCACCTCTACAGACATCCAATGAAGCTATCCCTCAGCCATTTCAGTTGCAGCCTCTAGTGTCAACAATGCAAATTCTAGCTGAACTTCATCTTTTTGTAAACTAAAAGAACAAACACCTTAAGCAATTCCATCAGTGTCCAATGATCCAATCTTACAAACCACCCATGGAAGGAAAATTTTTCTTGTTTGCCTATGCTAACCCCTCCAGAAGTCTTATCTTTTCCCCAAACATCCTCCAGATGTTTCCTTCTTCTTTCACCCCATTGAACTTTAGGTACAAGACAAGCTTCTAGATACTTTTTGTTTAATAACATAGGTAGACTGTTGGATCTTCTCTTCTCTGAGGTTGACAAGATTCTGAACTCATCCCTTTCTTCTGGAAACCTGAATTATTCGACCTGCCTGCAATCTTCCTTCTGCCTGCTTATCTTTACCCACATTATTTCACCAGTTGTCACTACAGCCATTGCATAACAGGAAAGTCACATTGCTTTTGCATTTTCTCGCCAGGGTTGGAGACTCAAGCACTGAATGCAACAAGTGGACATCACTGATTCCGTTTTCCTTGTCTGATCACTCCTCTCAGTCCCCCAATGGGTTTTACCCATGCCTTCCATTGCATTCTTTCCCCCTCTTCAAACTCCTTAGAAGACGAAATTTGCCCAGCTTAAACAATTAGTGCAAAGCTTTATAAGCATGTCCCCAACCATGTCACTTCCCTTTTGATTATGCTATGTAGATCAGGAAAAAATAATAATAATAGCACACCCATTTAATTGAATCTTAGCAGATTTCTAAACATCATGGCAATCACACCCAAGTTTTATCATGATTGATTGGAGACCTTAACCTTGGCTTTTGACTGGCTGCAGTGCATACCAAATGAAGAAAGGTTCTTGCGGGCAAGGGTAATGAAGGGAAAGTATTATAGAAGTTGTGCACATTGTGCAAAAAGTACCTTTCAGTTGAGATCTTTAAGACAGCAGATATTGATGAAGTGTATATATTATACACAGGTGCATGTAGAGATGAGAAAAACGCAAAGTTCTAAAGAGATGATTGGTATAGACAGCTTCCTTTGGGTATGGATTTTCCGAGCTATTCATGGAAGCATATGCGCAAGCTGGGACTGCTTTAATGCCACAGCAGGTTAAGCTCTAGTCGTATTTTCAGGAGGCACTTCTTTACGCAGTAATAGAGAAGGCAAAGATAGCTCGTGAAGTTGTTGGGGGCCACAATAACTGGTGCAGGATCAGGTTGAGGAGGACCAGAGAGTTTGGACATGGGACCCTCATCATACATTCTCAGTCTAGTCCTATTTTCAGGAGGCACTTCTTTACACAGTAATAGAGAAAGCAAAGATAGCTCGTGAAGTTGTTGGGGGCCACAATACGTGGTGCAGGATCAGGTTGAGGAGGACCAGAGAGTTTGGACATGGGACCCTCATCATACATTCTCAGTTGAATCCAAATACCTTTCCTTGAAGGTGGCGAATGAAGACAGGTATGACAGATGAGTTTGGAAAGCTGACATGCAATTTAAGGTTAAATTCTAGCTTCTAGGTACGAAGTATGGCCAAGCTAAGATTGCCGACATGTTTCCTCAGATAGTAAGAGCACAGATTATCTTTGAGATGTGGAAGCAGATATCGCCAAGCACCAACTTTGTGCTACACTTTTCCGAGGAATATTTGAAGTCCACGCAAGTGAATTGAAGGAACCCAACGATAGAAGAGACGGTGATCATTCTATAAACTCCAAAGGCTGAGGAAATTTTCAAGCACATTGTGGATTCTGTGCTTAACTAGTCAGGTTTGAGAAATATTCCTGTGGCACGTTATACTAATCTGAGCAGGTGATGAAGCCTGTTGAAATGTATCCAAGGGGACAGTCACAGGCCATGCACTTGTGACCTGGGCACTGTTTGGGCTTCGTGGTTTAGAGTGTGCCTGGAGTACTCATTAGGGCTTTTGCACAGGGGAGCTATATAGACATGGTATTAACCAGTAACCACTTTCTGCAAAGAAAAAATAATCAATCGAGTTATGAGCATTCATTTTTTAGGGTGTATATCAGACACAAGCAAAGACATAACATGATGTTTTCATAAAAATCATGTAATTTGTTAACAGTGAAATAAAACTCAAAAAGCACCTGTCAAGTGCCTGATGCAAAAAACTCAAACACAAAGTTTAACAACATCAAATAAAGAACACAAGTAACGGCCAACATAAATATTCTCCATAACTCTTGCTACTTAAATGCCCAACATCAAGTGCATAGGACTTCCAAGAAGTGTAACTGCATCACATCAACATACATATACATTCGATACTCACAAGATTCTTCACTGCAGAATGTTGAATTTTGGAACTACATGTAACCCAAGTAGTAACATTAACCAGTGAAATGGGAAGATTGGAATTCTTCAGATGGTAACAATTTAAAGACAGATGAACTCACCCAAAAATCTCAAGAAGAAGAGAGACTTCTTCTTCGTTTGGTGCTTCAAGAATCTGAATGATGGAAAAGATCATCATCAGCTACCATAGACCAAACTAGGGAACAAAAGTGAAAGGTTGGATCATAGCCAATTAGACTAAAAGTGAAGTGATGTAGAGTATTCCTTGATAAAAAGTAAAGCCCAGAAAACAGAACTAGGGAACAAAGATGATTCAGTCATTAGACCTCTCTTACGGCTGCAGGAGAAAAACATGTTTTGACAATCCCTCATTGAGCACAAGCGAAAAGCTACTCAAAGTTCAAAACTATTAATCATTAGGCAGTCAAAAATTAACAATTCTACATGATAAAGTTCAGCCTTCAAGACAGTTGACAAGATGACGTGACAACTTGTTATGAACAACTTTCTTTGGGATGAGGGCAAAAACCCAGCTTTGTGCCACATTCATGGGGTGGTCAGGCATCCGGAACTTGCCAAATTAAAATACTGCAAAAGGGTCTCGTAACAACCAGGCTGTTTATCTTTTGTACTGGTGTACCTTCTGAAAACTACAAATATTACTTTTTATAATGATACAGTTTTCTGCAGTGTATAGGTTCAAAAGGTTCTTTGGTTTACCCTAGATGGGAGCAACCTCTCCCCTCCTTTTTTGGCTGTATTATCTCTGTTTATGCTCTAGAAAAATTGGTGATAGAGTCCACTACCTTTTTTGGAAAAGAAAAAAAAAAGAAGATGAACAAGCAGAAGAAAACTTGTTGAACTGGTTGTGAATAAGGCTTAAACTAAGGCTTGAACTGGTTAGCAGGGAATACTTGAACTGGTCTTGAAATGGAACCGATTTGGCTAGAAATTAGGAGGTGAGCCAGCTCTAAAAAGGGCTTGAATCAAACCCTAGAAATGGACCAGAACCACTATACAAGAGAACCTCTATACAAGTGAGGGTGGGCATCGCCCCCTTCTCTCTCTCATAACTGTCCAAAGGATAGTAAATTAAAAAAACAGGGAAGAAGGCGGGATTTATTCATTTCTTGAAATCTTCTTGGGCGGAAAGAAATGATAACCTCCACCCGGTGAGGCTCGACCCCTAGCCCTCTAACCGCCTCCTAGAAAGGCTATAAATACCCCTCGGGTGTCTCATTTGCAGAGGACCCATAAGAAGGGGGAAGGTTAAGAGTTCCTTGTGGTAAGGACTCTTTTCTCTGAGAGTGGTCGGTTTCGACCCCCTCTCTTCTTTTTCAGTTTGGGTTTAAGTTTTATCTTAGCCCAACATGTGTCATAATATGTTATGTTAACATGTTAACATGGCATGACACGAACATCACATAATCATTGTGATGGTTATACATGATTAATCACACATATGGATCACATCCAAAGGGTGTCATTCAATCCAATGATTCAATTATATTAATGTGACATAAAATCCATTAACACATTAGTGTATTAACATATGTTATTAAAATACATGTGTTATTAACTCACAAACGTTATCAAAACACACGTCATTTGACCATATGTCGCATTTATATTAAGGTGACATTGATAAAATTATACAACTTATTGATGTGACACATGTTATTAAATTATATGTCCCGCTTATGTCAACGTGACATAAAGTCCATTGACATGTAACTTGTTAATGTGACATAAAGTCCATTAACATGTAATTTATTTATGTAACATAAACATATGACACATTGTTAAATCATATATCGCGTTTATGTTAAGGTAACAATAAATCTATTAACATGTAATCAACACATGTTATTAAGTCATATGTTATTAAATCATATCTTATGTATTATGTGTTAACCACATACGGTTAACCATATTCATCAAACATCAAATTCACTGATTAAATAACTTAATCACATTGATTAAATTACTCACAACTAGACCCATTAATCAAGTGACTTAACGAGGTCGATCATGGTAGGGTCCATTATAACCCAAATCTAACTACATCGATCAGGCGACCATACCATATGTCTCTGATCTAATCTCAAATCTAACGGTCGGATCGTCCCAATATCAACCAGATTTCAAATCCAACGGTCGACTCATCTCGATATTGACCTAACTTCAAATCTAACGATCGGATCATCCCAATACCGACCGGATTTCAAATCCAACGGTCGGATCATCCTGATATCGACCGAACTTCATATCTAAGGGTCAAATCGTCCCGATATCGATCAGATCTCAAATCCAACGGTCGTCGTCCCAATATCGACCAGATCTCAAATCCAACAATCGGTTAACCCTGATATCGACCAAACTTCAGATCTAATGGCCCGATCTTTATGATAGTAACCTGAGCTTCAGATCCAACGGTTCAATCTTCATGATCGTGACCTGACTTCGTGATCTAATGATCGGATCATCTTGATATAGACCGAACTTCAGATCTAACATTCTGATCTTTACGATCATGACCCGATCTTATAATCCAACAGTCTGATCTTCATGATCGCAACCTAACTTCATGATCTAATCGTCACATCATCCTGATATTGACTGAACTTCAAATCTAACAGTCTGATCTTTACGATTGTGACCCGATCTTATAATCCAACGGTCCAATCTTCATAATTGCGACCTGACTTCATGATCTAATAGTCAGATCATCCTGATATCAACCGAACTTCGAATCTAACAGTACGATCTTTACGATCGTGACCTGATCTTATAATCCAACAATCTTATCTTCATAATCGCATCCCGATCTCCTAATCCAACGGTCGGATCGTCCTGATATCAGCCGAACTACAGATCTAACAGCCCGATCTTTACGATTGTGACCTGATCTTATAATACAACACTCCGATCTTCATGACCGCAACTTATAATCCAACAGTCGGATCACCTTGACATCGACCAACTTCAGATATAACGGTCTGATATTTATGATCGTGACCCGATCTTATAATCCAACAGTCTGATCTTCATGATCGCAACCTGATCTCATAATCCAATAGTCGGATCATCTTGATATCGACCGAACTTCAGATTTAACGATCCGTTCTTTACGATCGTGATCCGATCTTATAATCCAACGGTCCGATCGCGATCAATCTAATCTTCATGATCGCGAACCAATCTCATAACGTCGGATCAGTACGATATCAATCGAACTTCAGATCCAACTGTCGGGTCTTCATGATTTTGACACGATCTCATAAACTAACGATCGGATCATCTCGATATCGACCTAACTTCAGATCCAACGGTTGGATCTTCACAATCTCAACTTGATTTCGTAATCCAATAATCAAATTATCACAATCTTGACGAGGTCAAATCTAATGGTCAAATCCTCGTGATCTTGACCCTATCTCATAATACAACAGTCGGATCTTCATAATCTCGGCCGAAGTACAATTCCAACGGTCGGATCTTCATGTTCTCGACTTGATCTCACATATTCAACGGTCAAATCGTCACAAGCTTGACTGAAGTTCAGATCCATCAATCGGATCTTTTAAACCTTGACCCGATCTTATAATCTAACGGTCAGATCATCATGATCTCGACCGAAGCTCAGGTCTAACAGTCTGATCTCATTGATCAAGCCCATTATCCGAAGTTTAATAGACTAATCTCATTGATTAAGTCTGTTACAATGATTCTACAACCTAATTATGTTTGATTAGGACCATTATCAAATATAAAGGACTAATTGTATCAATTAGCCTCATGGGATGATCATATCAATCATGCCTTTTAATATTCCATCAACATTTAGGTTGCATTGGCCAAGACTGTTAAGATCACAATGATCGTGATCCAAGCACCTCTTTTGTCAAATTGAGCATAGTCAGATCATGACCTTGTAATTTACGATGTATCAACCCGATCTCTACGATCGGGATTTTGTAATATTATAATGTCATCTTTCATTTGGGCATCTTTGTAATCTGTACACCAAAAGAAAAATCAATAAAAGTTCAATGTTCTTTATCTTGTCCTTTCCTTATCTGTGTTTTCATTTCTCGCACGAATTTTATAGTTAGTTTCAATATCACGCATAAAAGGGTTAATCAAAGGTTTCCCAGTGATTTCACTAGTGCAATTAACATCGACCGAGGTCGGTGGAGAAGGGTCCAAATTCAAATCCACACACTTAATTCCATATGATAGCCAAGACTCACCTTGAAGTTCCAGGCTTAATCTGACTTGTTATTTTTTCTTCGAGTCTTGAATCAAACAAAATTTTCATATCCAAAAATATCAAAATCTTCTATTTATATTATTTATATAAAAATATCATTCCCACAAAAGGTCAGTTGTTACTCTCACCTTCAAGTCTGTGGAGGACTGGTTTCTTTGGGACTCCTCGGGTGTCTATGGTCCGCAAGGGAGCGAGGAGAAGAAGGCTTCGTGGGACCAAGCAGGGAGACCCTAGTGTATAGCAGGTGACTTCAATGCTACTCTCTCTTTGAGTGAGAGGTATGAGGAGACCTCTTCTTATGGTGCAATGGAGGACTTTCAAGATTTTGTCCATCAAGTGGCCCTGGTTAATGTGCACACTGGCAATGCCTTTTATACTTGGTCTAATCTTCAGGTGCATCCCACTTGCTCAAGATTGGACAGGTTATTGGTGTCTATTGATTGGAAGGATCATTTCCCCAATCTCTAGGCATCCGTCCTTCAGAGACCTCTCTCAGATCAAAAGCCCATACCACCAAAAGGTGCCTTCTCAGTTGGAGAAATTTTGGATCCAAGAAGGGTTTCTTGGAGGTTGTCAGGAAGGTGTGGAGCTCGCGTACTTGGAAGGGTACAGCTATGGCCACTTCGATCAGTCTCAGATCCCTGTCTCATGAGCTTAGTCTTTAGGGGGCCTCTAAGAGACTTCTTGGGAAGGCAACAAAGGATTCCATTCTCTTGCAGCTAGATGGATATGAGGCTCTATAAGAAGTAGGTTTACTAAATGAGGATAAGGTAAAATGAGACAATCACAAAGCTGAGTATCAACAAATCCTAATGGAGGAGGAGATTTATTGGAAACAACGATCTAGGGACAAATGAATCAAGGAAGGAGACAACAATACATACTATTTTCGTAAATGTGCTTCGGACAGAAGAAGGTTGAACAAGATCGGTTCTTCAAACGTTGGGACAAACCCTTACCCAAAGAAATGATATTATTAGGCATGCATCTTTCTTTCTACTCTCATTTCTTTGTTGAGGAGGAATAGACCAGGCCCTGTATTGCTAAAGACTCTCATCCTAGGTTGTCCAAAGAGAAGAGGGAGCTTCTTTCTAGACCATTCTCAAAAGAGGAGGTAAGGGCTGTTGTGTTTGCCTTCCCTAGTGATAAAGCTCCGGGCCCTGTTTGCCTTCCCTAGTGATAAAGCTCCGGGCCCGATGGATTTCCTTTGTTTTTCTTTCAGCACTGTTTGGATGTTGTGCAGTTCTTCGTGACACGGGTAGTGGTGGAATTTCAGGAAGGGAATGCACATCTCAGAGGCATCAACAGGACATTCATTGTACTAATTTCGAAGAGAGAAGGGGTTGACTCTATAGCAGAGTACATGCCCATTAGTCTGTTGAATGGGCTTTACAAGATCATCTCTAGGATGCTGGCTACAAGACTAAAGAGGGTTATCCATCGAGTGATTAGCCCAAACCAAAGTGCTTCTATTAGAGGCAGGCAGATCCATGAAGGGTTCTAGTGGCCTATGATTGCTTGCATGGCATGAAGCAAACGAGAGGAAAGGGTGTGCTTTTGAAGCTAGATCCTGAGAAGCCTATGACAAAGTGAGTTGGACCTGTTTGTTTGATGTTCTTCATAAGATGGGCTTTGGTAACAAATGGATTACTTGGATTAGAGAATGTTCGTCTTCAACCTCCTTTACCATCCTCATTAATGGGAAACCTACTCCATTCTTTTATAGTGGAAGAGGCCTCTGCCAAGGAGATCCCATGTCGCCACTGTTATTGGTCTTGGTTGCTCATGTTCTTAATATGATGTAGATGAGAGTAGAGGAGGCTGGTCTGATCAATGGCTTCCAAGCTAGCACCTTATCCATGAGGATCTCCCATTTACAGTATGTTGATGATACCATTTTGTTTCTTTCCAATGATGATAACCAGCTCCTACATGTCAGGCTTATTTTAGAGTTGTTGGACGAGATCAGTGGACTGAGGGTGAATTTTCAGAAGAGTGTGGTTATCGGTATCAACATGTCAGATGCCGAGATGGAGAGAGCAGCTTTCATTTTAGGGTGTCAGATAGGCTCTTTTCCTGTCATTTATGTGGTTCTTCCCCTTACACTGTGTACCTTTAAGTGTAAAGATTGGCAGCCTGTCATTCAGAAGTTCCACTCCTGCCTGTTCAGTTGGAAAGGCAAACTTCTTTCTTATGGTGGCAAATTGGTGTTATGTACGTTGGTTCTCTGGACAGCCTTCCTATCTATTTCATTTCCATGTTCAGAATCCCTATTTTAGTGGCCAGGCAGCTAGATATAGTTAGATGCAGACTCTTTTAGAAAGGGAGCAGTAAAGGTCCACCCAAAGGAGGTCATGATGTTTCTTGGGGTTAGGACTGCAAACGTAAAGAGAACGGGGCCATATGTGACCTTAATTTGGCTCTTCTCTCCAAATGGCTATGGAAGCTTGGGACGACTCAATTAGGCCTGTGGTTGGAGGTCATTAAAGAGAAGTACTATGTTAATAGGAGGGTATGGGATGTTTCTCTGCAAAGTGAGCACGATGTTTCTTCTTCGTGGTGGGCATCCTCCAGGCAGCTGATGTCATTCATGTAGTAATCCAGGTTTCCCTTTGAAATGGTACAGGGTGTCTCTTCTGGTCCAATAAGTGGTGTGGCCTGTCACTGCTCTCCCATTTGTTCCAGAGGCTTTTGATATGGCCTCCAACCCTCTAACTCATGTGGCACAGGTGGTGGATCAGCATGTGTGGACATCTTTCATAAGGAACCTAATAGAGGAGGAGATCCAGGACTTGGCTTCCCTTCTGGTGTTACTGCAGGATCAAATGGTCGTTGGCTCTCGGCAGGATGTATGGGTCTGGCTTTGCGATGCTCACGGTACATTTTCTGTCAAATCGGCGTATCGAGTTATCATAGATAGAGGCACAAGGAGCCCTTTCTTCCACCTTATTTGGAAACCTAAGTCTCAAAGGTAAAGACTCTTATTTGATGAATTTCCATTGGCAGACTGCCTACTACATATAGGTTAATCTGCTTTAGGCGTGATGTGCCTCCCCTTTTCACACTTTCTGGAGAAGAAAAGGAGTCTCCAGACCATCTTTTTGTTACTTGCAGCTTTGCTCCTATAATGTGGAATACCCTTTTGTCCAAGCTCCACCAGCCACTTCTGGTGTCATCCACAGTGGATTGCTTCATGCAGCTTTGGGCCCTTTGTTTGCCTCCCTCAAAAGACCAAGTCATTTGGTGGCTAGTTCTCCATGCTGCTCTTTGGGCCATTTAGGGGGAGAGAAATAGAAGAATCTTTAAGGAGGTTGTGTACCCAGAGAGAGTGGTTGTCTTTGTTTCTGAGAGCGTGAGGGAGTACACAACCTCCTTAAAGATTCTTGGGAATCTTTAGTAGTAGTCTTGGGAATCAAATCGTAAAACTCACTTAACTACTGCATGACTTACCTAGATGTGAATCCTAATATGCATCGACTTGGTTTGCATGCGGTAGATAAGTGAGTTTTACGATTTGATTCCCAAGACTACTATTTGCATACAAATTTCCTTAATTATATTTTGAAAATGATCTAGAAATGACTACTTTATGTATTCATAGAAACGAATTTCCACATGTAAATTGAACATTTTATGACAAGAAAAAAAAATCTAAGTAGATGCTGATCACCAATCTATCTGAGGCAACCATTGTATGCTGATCACCAATCGATATGGACTCTGATTGTGGCTTATGAAAGCATGAGCTCGGCTCACATGGAAAGAGCTCATAAGAGCTCGGCTCACATGGAAAGAGCTCATAAGAGCTCTGCTCAAGCATGTTTGTAGAGATCAAGCGTGCTTCAGCTCTGGCCGATTAAGAGGCATATCCAACCGAGTCCAAGCTGAGCTCGAGCTTGAACAAGAAGCCCTAGAAGTCCGAGAGTTTGTGTGTGTGAGAGAGAGAGAGTGGGGGAGGGAGGGTAGGAAGAGGAGGAGAGGAGGAACAGATGGGGAAAGAACAAGGAGCTGTGACTTGTTTGATATGGACCATGCCGCCACTTGTGACTTGCGTGCCCAACTTGCAGCTAGTTGCTCAACCAACCACAGAATTTATATACCAATGGTCAAATTGGCCAGACCTCGTCCTATATAATCCAGATCCAATAAAGACCTGGATCTGTCTCATCAGGTCTGTACCCTGATCCGATCCTGGTCAGACCTCATCCTATATGATCCAGATCGAATAAAGACCTGGGTCTGTCTCATCAGGTCTGTACCCTGATCTGATCATCGTTTGATTTAAGATTCTGAAGCCAGATAGACACAATAGATCTCTGGATTCATTTCCTTTGGGTACTTGGCAGTTGAAGTTGAACATGAGATTGAGAGCAGGTCTGTACCCTGATCCGATCATCGTTTGATTTAAGATTCTGAAGCCAGATAGACACAATAGATCTCTGGATTCATTTCCTTTGGATACTTCACAGTTGAAGTTGAACATGAGATTGAGAGCCTATAAAGAAGCCATAGTTATACTTACTACCTTTTAATCAATTCCACTGCCTTATTGAAAATGATAACCTAGGTAAAATATAT
The DNA here is from genome assembly GCA_030544215.1 of Zantedeschia hybrid cultivar. Classification (NCBI taxonomy): domain Eukaryota; kingdom Viridiplantae; phylum Streptophyta; class Magnoliopsida; order Alismatales; family Araceae; genus Zantedeschia; species Zantedeschia hybrid cultivar. The sequence continues at coordinate 7,550,692 of JARZZO010000005.1, forward strand.
AGGAAGCGATCTCATAGGAGCTGGAAATTGGTCTCATCAATATCATCTCAGCTACACATATATGGGGGGATCAAAGCGGACTTAAACCAAACATAAGAGAACCCCAAATATTTACTGCAAACATCATAGACAAAAAATCACAAGATTCCCTAGGACAGGTAGAGATTGTTTCAACAGAAAGAACAGACTAACAAAGAATTGGAGATAGGAGAACCAATGAACAATAAAAATTTAAGGAAAGGAGACTAATCAGCCAGGAAAAAATACCTCTAACAGCTTAATCCAGGAAGGCTGAGTTAAGAGAAAGCATAAGAGGATGGAGTCTATCCGGGAATCTGCAGGGGAGTCCTGCATAAAGGAGCAATATCACCTGGATGCCTGATTTGATAACCAGGTGGCCCAGCTGAAAAACAAAAACATCCAGATCTCAATGGTCCAGATCTACAGCAGCAATTCACCAAGCTCAGATGTCTATAGAGTTGACAGAGAGGCTACAGTTGCTGAACACAGTGAGGGCAGCAGGATGGCAAAAGAGATTCCCAAGACACTCGACCCATCCATTTCAAGCCTTGGTAAAAGACAGTGATAGAAGTGCAATGTGGCCATTGCAAACAGACAGTGGTGATGAGTGGAGAACTGGGGGCACAGACCTCACGTGTGACGCAAAGTTTTTTGGGGCTGGAGAAGGGTGTGGGGCTTTGGGAAGAAGTGGACTGCATTTCCAAAGTGGATTAATTTGAAGGTCTGACAGAATCCCCACATGTGAAAACATGGGCATTTCTCAAGATCTATTTTCAAAATCCAGGTTTAATAGATGATTCATACCCGATGGATCTTGCCAGGTCAGATTCAGGTTACTCCAACCTAATTTCCATTTCTAGAGGTGGCAGATAGAGCGAGGCACACACCCATATGCTCAATATGCCATCAAGTACTGGCTTGCCGCAGATGGGGAGAGGATTAGAGGTGGGTGACAGCAGCTGAGAGAGGAAAGTTCAGGTGACAGAGAGGTGACCAATGACGTGAAAGAGAGGAGATGGGGTGAGAACAGAGAAAACAGACTGCATAGGGTTATATATGGGATCGGAGTTATAACTAGATCCTGTCACATAGAGTTGGGAGTGGGGAAAAGAATGGTGGGTCATGGGTGGGATGCTAGTGGCAGAAGAGAGGAGAGAGGAGAGAGGGGAACAGAGAATATAGATGGGGTGAGAAGGAGGTAGCCTGAGAGGGGCAATTAATAGCGTTGCATTAGTGGGGAGACAGGAAGATTGAGTCCACTGGTGGGAGGAGGGCGTGCTGGAGCAGAGACGGGGGATATGTATGTACGTATGTATGGCTAGAACTGGAGGTGGAGTGGGTTGGCTCATTGCTGGCCCTACATATACAGACCCTGACCAGGGGAGGCAATCCCATGTTCTGGGCTGAGTGAACCCACATCTGTGAGCTCATCCTTTTTTTTTGGAAGGTAATTTTTTTGGTAGGTCTGTGAGCTTATCCTTTGGAGTTCAAGGGCACCCACAGTTGTGGGTTTTGCTTTAGTCATCTAAATGGACTATCTTTTCTTCTGCTTTGTTTTGATGACCCGCTAGCAAATTCACCATTTAGATTACTTTCCAGTAAAATGATATTAATGACTATACATGCTAAAGATTCTAAAGAATTTCTTTCCAAAGGTATCACATATAATCTATTAATTGTATTAGCCTACTAGGTTTTGATTATACCATTCACTGGAATGTTCTTTAGCCACTATTAGTGTCAGCAAATTCATCATTTAGATTACCTTACAATAAAATGATACCAACGACCATTGCGTCAGTTGAGTCGTAAACTTAGAACATTCTGTCATGCTGTGTCATATATACTGCATGCACTGAACCTTCTAAACGAGTAGATAGTGTCACTAGTTAGAAGATATGACAGTCACATGATAAACTCGTGTTTTTCTATTATTTTGCATGAGTGTTAGTGATTAGAAGACATTTTTTAATATTTGTGTTGAGTTGTTCTGAGGTTGTCATACTCACAACTCCAATAGTCATTTGAATTGATAATTTGTGGGACTTCGAGGCATAATAGGTCTAACAAAGTTCACCTGTCTTTGTTCAAGAAATCCCTAACAATTGGTAGTTGTTACTGAGAAATGAGAACAACCATAGACAGTATTATTCTAGCTTTATATGTTCATGCTAACTTTTTTTTTAGAAGGTGACTGAAAGTCACAGTTCTATTGATGAAGAGAAGATGAAGTACAGAGAAGACCCAAAAACACAAAACAACCTGATGGGACAAACCCCCAACCAAGTCATTAAACCAAAAACACAACAAAAATTAAAAAGGATCTGTTTTATCAAGAGAATAAAACAGAATTACAGATAAGGACCCTCAACAAAAAAGAACCCTCTACGACCCAGCCTTCTGCAAAATAACAGAATTCCCCTCTTTTAGGATATCATCAGCAATTCCCCACTCTTCCACCCATTAAAGGTATTCTTCAATAAATCAGTAACACTGCTAAACTTATCACTGAATTTCCTCTTATTTCTCTCACACCAAATAGTCCACATCAAGGCTGGACAGATGGTGAACCACAAAAATTTCTGATCTGGAAAAGGACAGACTTTGGCCCACCAAATTAAAACGTCCAGAATAGAAGATTGATCCACCCACTTAACTCCAAATAATATGCACAAGGTCTTCCAAAAAATAATAATAATGCCACAGCCCAAGGACAGATGATGTTGGTCTTCTTCAAACATAGCACAGAAAACACATGAATAATTCCCTGAAATATGTAGCATTTTGGCCCTCTTTCCTATGAGGATTATAGACCAAGCAATCTTCCAAAGAAAAACCTTACTAAATCCTTCCACCAAACCCTACAGCCGCCATCATTCAAAATCTGAACAATAGACTTAACCGAAAACTGCCCATTAATGCTCCATTTCCAAACTCTCTTGTCATGATTCTCTACACAAATTCTAACATTGCTAATAAGGTTGAGCAGGCTCAATAATTCTTCAAGTTCCACTTCATTAAGATCCCTTCTTAGCTACAGATTTATAATACGAGAACCATTGTCAGCCAATACCTCTGCCACCGAAGCCTCCTGAAGCTGAGTGATATTAAATAGACTGCTAAAATGAGAGGAGAAAACCACGCCGGAGCACGATTTATCTTTCAAGAATAGTGTGTCACAGCCATTACCAACCTGAATGTTAAAAGAAATAGCCATAAACTCAGCACTCTTCACTATCTTCTTCCAAATAGGAGACAGGTTGTAAGTGGTAGAAGGAAACAGAGACCATTTATTATCAGCACAGTAGTAAAGATCCCTGATAATGACAGCCCAAAGTGTTTCTGAACACTCACCCCTTCTCCACAACCATTTCATTAACAAAACTTTATTAAAAGTGGCAAGTCCACATAGACCAATACCACCTTGTTCCTTACTTTTGCACACATTTCTCCAGTTGATTAAATGAAATCCTCTCGTCCCCTTTTTACCTCCTGACCAGAAAAAAGAACTCCTTGCAAATTCAATAATCTTCTCCACAGTTCTTGGAACTTTGAATATAGAAACATAGTAAGTGACCAATGAAGAGAGGACTGTTTTGGACAGAATCAGTCTCCCTCCATCAGAAAGAAATCTACTTTTCCGTCCTTCCACCGATCTTCAAATTTCTTAATCAAATCATCCCAATCCCTAACCCTAATCGCCCCATCCGATAAGGGCAGTCCAAGATACTTTATAGGGAAATAATTGACTCTGCACTACAAAGAATTGGCAATCTCCTGTAAGCTGTCATGTGCCACATTTACCCCCACAATTTCTGATTTCTCATAGTTGATTCTCAATCCAGTTATAACTTCCACTAAAACTAGCAGCCTTTTAATATTTTGGATATCCACATTGCTTCCAAGTGTGAACAATAGAGTATCATTCGCAACCTAAAGGTGGGATAATAGGATATTGCTTCTACCAATGGTGAAACCTTCGATCAACCCCTGTTGAACTGCCCTGTCCCAGAGGATACTCAAAATCTGACCAATTAACAAGAAAAGAAGTGGCGACATAGGATCCTCCTGCTTAATCCTCTAGAGCTCTTAAAGTATCCTCACGGTTCTCCATTAATTAAAAACATAAAATGTAGATGAGGAGACGTAGCTCATCACCCACCTTATCCATCTATCATTAAAATCTATTAGCTCCATGGTTTGTGAAGACAGCTCCAGTTGATTCTGTCATAGGCCTTTTCAAAATCAAGTTTTAAGATAACACCTTTCTTTTTCCTTATCTTATAATGATGAATAGCTTCATATGCTGCCATATAATTATCCAGAATGAATCTCCCTTGTAAAAAAGCTAATTGGTTGAACCCCACAATTTTGTAAATAACTTTCTTGAGCCGGGTAGCCATAATTTTGGAAATAATTTTATAACAATCATTAAGCAAACTAATTGGCCTGAAATCAGTCATTCTTTCAGCACCTTCCACTTTCGGAATAAGGACAATAAAAGTAGAGTTGAACACTTTAATCTTCTCCAGGCTATCATAGAATTCTTGGACACAATTTAGCAAATCCTCTTTAATGGTATCCCAAAAGAATTGATAGAACCCTATAGACATCCCAACAACATGAAGGTAGAAAAGTTTCTAACATCCTTAAATTGGCCAACGGCCATCAGTTGTAAAACAAAAAATGCATTGTTGTGTCAAAAGCCTACTAAACATGCAACTCTGTCTCAGGAAGTGAGACAACAGGTTTGGCGCCCATGAGATGTATGAAGGGGTGAAAGGGTTGTGCTTTCGCACATGTGCCTGTTCACAGCAATTAACTGGCTTTCCCGGTCATCCAAAAAGAATTGCCATTAAAATCCAGTGGAAGAATGATACGAACATACCATTGACAATGTTATGCCCTCCAACGCTTGACTGTGAAGAAATACATCCCGAAAATTCATTGGTTCACCTCCTAAATCAGAATCAAAGAATAGAACCTGCTCACAACAAAATGGGCAACAGCGAATAACTTTGAATTTCAGAGTACATCATAACTTTTAATCTCATAACTGGCAATCCATAGCAACATTGAGATTAATACAAAAGCAATGGTGTTCTTAGGTTAATGCAACATAGTATACAATTCACAGGACATATTTAGGTACCATTAAGATCTGAAACAGAAACACAGGTGGCATTTGTCTCTGAAACTGAGTCACTAGATTCCTGTAGCATATCACTCTAAACAAATGAAATGATTGAACAAAGATTGTGCAGGGAAAATGTTCCGTTTCAATGCTTTGGTCAGGTGAGCATCATAAGGACCATTGCCGCAGCATTTTTCAGTCTAAAGCATAGCATGTAATATGGCATCGACCACCTTCTCTCCCAGTGCACATTGGAGCTCAATGTCAACGAGCACAATACCATGTAACGCATGTCAAAGATGCAAACATTAGGTATATATTCAAAACTTCCATAGAAAACTAAAGGCAAGCAAATATCATGCACTTCCATCAAAATCTTTGCTGTGTAATCTATGGTATCATTATCCTATCATAGGAAGAATGATAATCGACCGGGCTATACCTAACTTTTCAAACAAAATAAAAAGCTTCAACAATTCAACAAAGGGGAGGGGGGGGGTTGTATTTATTTAACTAATGATAACCATGCATCAAAGACCGATGAAGTAAAATAAAAAACTCCTCAAACTGAAGTATAAACTAACCAATTGATGCAGAAAGAATGGAAATCACATGAGGTGGAGGGGAGGACGAGGATGGCAAGAGAAACAGAGAAGAGTGAGATTGAAGGGGGGCATTGTAACCTGGAAATCACAACACACACAGATCCAACAGTAAAGACTGCGCTATCATAAACTGGAGATCATCAGTTGAAAATTGGGAATAACTTCTCTACAAAAAGCAGGGGTAAGGCTGCACACAATTGACATTCTCCAGACCCCATTCTAAATCTTATAGACATCACTCTACATAGGAGTGACTTTCCTTGGAGAAGTTATCTTATGCAGTGGAGCTTTCTTATCTCTTTGATCTATGAAAAAAATGTCAACTCCAACTGACACATGTGCGGCATGTGCGGATGTGCCACATTGGACCGGTCAAAGAGATGCTACATCCTAAATAGATTTCATGTCTGCTGTTTGACTAGAAAAATTTAAGGAATGCTATAATAGCAATGGATAAAGGAATATACATATATAATGTTGTCATAGTTCTGCCCTGTAAAACAGTGTATACTTATTTTTTTACATCCAACAGAAAGTATGAATATTCCATACTAACATGAGCACTATAAATGAATGTCACGTGATTCTTATAGAAAGTTGCAAAATTTTATCACAATTATTAACATGAAGTAAGCCAATACCTCATATAGTACCAAATCATGAGCGATAGGATAACACAAATCAAGTAACTTACTGAGGAGGCATTTTTTGGTGAGTTTGATCCATCAGAAGCCAGATGCTGTTCGAGAGTCTTATCATCTGTTAAACCACTTGCTGTCCTTTCAATTTCTTTCAATGCAACCAACCACCTTCTTAGCAACTGAATTCTTTCTAAGCCCCTACAGGAAACAGCTGCTTCTTCCAATCTCTTCACAGTTTCCTTAAAGCTTTTATAATTTCGTCCCACCTGTAAAACAACTCAGCAGAAACATGAAAATCCTTTTAGGTTTTACATGTCAATATAGGACCTGTATGACATCACACTTCCACATGTAGCATATTCTCTACCACTAAAAGGAAAATTCCATTTGATTATTCTCTGCATACCTAGGCAAGTTATGACCTAGATTCCCATTCCTAACGAACCACTTTAGTCATCTATCATGTCCAATGGCATCTGATTCAAGACTCTCAATTGATATTAACAAACAGAAATGTATGAAATGTGCACCTGTGTTTAAAACAACATCCCCCGCTAACATATTTGCATTATTCAGCTCACATAATCATGCACAGAAGGCCACATAAGCAACTACAGAAGATAGACACTAACATGGAGTCTTGTTTAACATTCCATAACAAACATTTATCATTGACACTATTTTAGATTGACAAGAAGATGTTGTTTGTGTCTAGCAGGATTCAATTATAAACAGCTGATCTGCACCAATCATTCCTTGGTAAACACACCCTCTGTTTCCTCCATCTCCAAAAATAATTAGTTTATCGATGTTCTGGACCAACAGTAAAACATGGAAGTGCACGGTATTGTCAACATGGATGTCCAAACGGTGCTGGACTATTAATAATTGAGCTGAGAAACAAGTTGCCCACTTAAGCGTAGCCCATAGAATCTTCAAATTACAGTGGTCAGAGGTTTGCATATGACGTGAGGGGGCAGGACGATCACTCTGGAGAAGAACGAAAAGCATTGCTCAGAAGTTATTGTTCTTTCTAGTGTATTATTTGGAAACAAAAAGGTGTTCCCACAGGAGTAATCATGAATGATTGGCTCTACACGAGAGACACAGGTGCATAATGTTGCATGCATGCATAACGTTGCAATAATGAAATGAAGAGCAAAATTATCGTAATGTACTTTTGGCCATTTTAAACTCATTCGAGATAGCTGCCATGTGAAAATAAAAACATCATCAAGTGAACAAAACTCTATTTTCCCAAACAAGTTGAAACCCTAAAAGTTTGAAACTATGAAATGTAGGCAACTTGAAACTCCATTCTACCAAACCGCCTTCTACTCCGCAATTCGAACACATTGAGGTAAAAGAGAAAAATTAAAATAAAACGGTAGAAATCCAGAATCCTTAAACGAAACCGCGGCAAATTTAAACCCCCCGCTTCAGCTGAAACCCGGAAAACGCACACGGGGAGCACGCCGTAAGCCAAAACCGCGACAAGCCGATGAACGAGAAGATACTACTGGGGAAACCGAACGAGGAGCACAACCTACCATGCGTTCCTGGAGCATCTTGGCCCCGCCGGCGACGGCCTGGCCGGCGTGGTGGACGACGGTGTCGGCATAGTTTCTGACAGTTCGAGTGAGGTTGTTCTTCCCGCCGACCTCGACCGCCTTGCTCACGGCAGATTTCAGCCACGACATTCGTCGGGGAGGCCGAGCTGGCCGATTAGGGCAAGGGTTCCAACAAAACTTCGGAGATCGAGGGAGGAGGGATCGATTGCTCTCGGATTCGTGCGCGAATTTGATCGGAAACAAACTTCTATAGCGGATCGGAGAGGGCAGTGCGTTCCTTCCCCTGCGCGCTTCGGCCCTTCGGAGGGACGGGGTCAGCAGCGACTGGGCATCGCGGAGGCGCTGGGGGGGATCTGGAGGGGGATGGGGTGGGCGTTCCCGCGGTTACCGGCTAGCCCTAGATATGTCCAAACCTTCGTCTCCCTCAGGTTTGAAGTTTGATGGCCGTCGGCCACATTGGCAGTTGAAACAACCGGGGGGGGGGGGGGGGGGGGAGCCGACGACCCTGCTTCCTTCAGCCCGTTTGTTGCCACGTACCCCGGTGTGGGATTGCGAATCGTGGTCGTCCAATTTTGGAAGAGTCGTGCTTGCTGCAATGCGCCATGTATTGCGGGACGCTTATCTTGCGATGCCCGAGGGCTGCCCACTTTCACACTAGAGAGGGAAGCGGGCCGATTTTTTCTAATTTTTTTATAGATTTTTTAATTTTTTTAAAATTGAGTATGACTCCGGCTGACTCAAACTTACTGATTGTATCGTCTAATTTTTAATTAAATATTTAAACAAATAAGAATAAATAAAAAAATGGCCCACTTCCCATTCGAACGGGAAACTAGGCGGTCGTTTGATCGTATGCTCTGTCGTGATCAGACGACTGCCTCGGGGCATTGCAGGACATGTGTCCTACAATGCTCACGGCATTGCAACAAGCGTAACTCATTTTAGAAAGAAATAGACTTTGTTTTACTTTTGGATATGATCTCAAATGGTCAATCGTCGGTCGCCTATCATTGAGTATAATCAGTAAAATTATTGAGATCAGAGGGGAGCACAGCAATAAAAGAATTTTAAAGAGAGAAACATGTGGTACCCATCATGTATTCAATTTTTTTATTTTTTAAAATGATATTTTTAGGTTGGAGTTGAGTTGACATTTACGTCCGTACAGGATGCACTCTATTTTGACGCCTAAAAAAGTTAATTATAAAAATCAATCAAAAAATAATAAAATAATTTTTTATTTTTTAAACTTTTTTAAAGGGTGTGCCTTGCACAGTCATGTAGGTCCGCTCGATTTCGACCAAAAAATATATTTTTTATAAAATTAAAAAAAAATGATGCATACTAAAAGTGTGCACTAATAGGTATGCACGAGATATTTCTCTTTTAAAAAAGAGTTGTCCAAGTTAAAAATCCACCCTCCTAATTTTACGTTCATTCCGTCCTGCTCACAAAGATCATTAAAACTTTCTCATTAATTAGATGGATTGAAATTGGGTTTGATCGAAGTGACATATGGCCTGTCCAAAATGAGTTTGGATTTGGCACATGAGATTGAGATAGCTCATATTGAAATACCTCTATGTAGAAGTATCTTCAAACAAATGTACTTTTTACTTAAATATGAAACAAGCCGAACACAAAACAGATACAATTTAAGGGACATCTTAAAAATTTTTGAACTAAACACTTTTATTACAAACATCTTAGAAATTTTACCCTTAATGATTTTATAATATCTCGTTAACGTAAAAATAAATAAAATTAATCAATTGAATAAGAACATCATAAATTTATTCATATTTGATAAAATAAAAATTCTTTAAAATTGCATATTTAATATGTAAAAGCTGTTAACAATTCAGACCAAGTAGCTAGATCATGTAAAATACAACGATAAAAATAATAAAATAAAATGCAGAGGGGGAGTTAAATTCATCTCAACACGTAGGAACAATCAGGATTAATGTTATCTGTCACAATACCTTTTCTTCAACCAAATGAATGTGCATCGCACTTGTCCATTTCCTACATTTTGTAAAGGATATTTCATTGTTTGTTTAACTAAAATGGAATTCCCTACTCTTGGACATGGTAAATAATAATATATAGCAGCAATCAGTATCAAGCTCTTCCAAAAATAGGAACAAGCAAGGGATAATGCCTCCCCAATCACCATGAGAATATTAAAAAAATATGAGAAAACGCCTAATTAGAAGTTATATTCTTCCACCTTATGAAGTGCACCATGGCGCGGATAGGTCTCTTGTTCAAGTAACAAAAGGCTAAAAAAGAGTAACACTTGCTATAGTGCTCTTGTGTGCTGCATGTAAGAGCATTGCATGGGTATTTTTTTTTTATTCTTTTTATTTTTTTAGGTCGGTCCCGAGGTGTTTTAACCGTCCGTACAGTGCAATGTATGATCGAACGATCTAAAAAATTCTGAAAAATAAAAAATCGAGCCCAATGAACAATAAAAAAGTATTACTATTCATTGGACTCAATTTTTTATTTTTCGAATTTTTTTAGCTCATCCAATCGGATATTGCACTGTATGAATGGTTAAAACACCTTGGAGCCGACCTAAAAAAAATAAAATTCATTTACACACTGCACCTGCATGCAGCGCATAGGGAAATTGCAGCAAGTATTACTAAAAAACTAAACAAGTAGATGGAACTGCAATGCCATGGTGCAGAGACAATCCTTGTCACAGTATCATGAAACAAACTTGACGAAGTCAAGATCTTCTCATTATGATTATACGAAGCAGACTTGAGAAAAATACAGTCTACAATGTAGAGTTATTTAGAACCCCAACTATCATGCTTGGGCCCATAGAACATGGAGGAGACATTCATGGCAAGGAGGATGACGAATGAGGAGATGCACTACTAGTTTGCAGTGGAAGGAGATGAATCTTGTGTACAAAATTCATAAAAGGCTTATTTTGTTACTAGAATAAGTTTCGGAATACCCAGTTTAGGGCCATAACCGGGTTTGGCTAGGGGGATGCCCTATTCAGTGGTACAAGACCGTTCCATACGGTTTTACTGGTTTGCGGCATCCTCGGAATTCCTAGTTCTAACGTTCAATTGGCATCCTCATGCCCCCTGCAGGGGTTTTCTTCCTTGTGAGCTCCCCCATCCCTATGCATGATTGATCTCCCTTCTCTAGTGGTCACGACCTGTCGCCCTCCTCATTCGCTTCGCCATCACAACCCATGATCGATCCCCCTTTCGTTACGCCCTCCTCGCAAGCTCCGCCATCACCGCCCATGAGATCTATTCCCCTTTCCAGGGGCCCACACCGTTTCGCCCTCCTGACGAGCTCCGGCATTGTCACACGTGATCGACAATAATAAGAAAGAAACTATATTACCCCATTCAAAACATATTAATAATAGCTAATTTGGAAATGATCCAAATTGAGAATAAGGTATGCTTGAAATGGAAAAGGCAACATAAATATTTGCCACCCCTTATTCAACTCTTTATTCCACTTGTCCCTACAAAATCACGAATAGCGCAATGTAATTTCCTTTATTCTGGGTGGAATATGAACAACCGACCAAATCAAAATACCTCTTGTTCTGGTATAAGAAATCCCCAAAATCTTATTATGTTATAAGCAATTATGCAAACAAAGCGCCCCAAACGGTTTACACAACTTTAGCGCAAAAACTACCTCACATTTAACATAAAATCAATGATTTTTAGGGTTGCAAATGGGTTGAAGAGGATTGGGAGATGTCTTCATCCACATATGAGTCAATGTAGACAGGGGACCAAATTTTTTATCCAAATGCTCCCCGTGGATTAGATTGGGTTATATTTGTTTTTTTCCCTCATCTACAGGTGGCGCACACTAGATCAGGGGGCGTGTTAACCCAAATGAGACCCCCCTTTCCATGGATGGGAGCATGTGTAATTTGGAATGGGTTGGCCTACGGGTCACAAAGTGTTTGTGAAGAATTTTTTGGATTGGCATGATCATTTTATTTCTTTTGGACGATCATTTCAAGTTTAGAAGTCCCATGAGGTAAAAGAATATTCTTTTAACATACTCATCATCTACAAGGAGTACTCGGACATACGCCCCCCACAAATTTGTAGCATAGATTTTTACTCATGCACAATTGCCAAAGATAGAATTTGAATCTATGACTTTCCTTATGCAAGGGAGCTCAAATATCAGCCATAGGTTCTATGGTGGCAATCTTCTTTGACTCATTCTTCATATGTTAAAATAGTCTCCCATTGAAAAAAGAATAAGCCAAAAGATATATAAACAATAGTGCCTACTTTGCTCAATGTCTTGAGATTTTGAGTTGGAGAGTCTAATTACTTCAGCATGATATTAGAACTTGTGATTATGAACCGAGCGCATCTTGTATTTGTGATCTAAGTGACAAAACTTAAAATTGACATGTACATGAGGAGATATGTTAGAATAGTCGCCCATTGAAAAAAAGATAAAATCAAAAGATACTTAAAAAGTGGTGCTTGCTCTACTCAATACCTTTTAGTTTTGACTTGGACCACACAATGACTTCAATATCAAGAAGATCTTCCAAACAATACTGGCTCTACTTCTCTATACTTCTAATGGCTGTTCTTTTTGTGCGCGTATTGGAGAAGAGTTTTATTATCTAATGGAACTTATGCAATCGTAAATCAATGTATTTTTTACCCTTTTTTATTATCTAATGGCAATCATAAATTAATGTATTTTTTTACCTTTTTTTTTGTCAATTCAAAAGTTGCCTTCATTACTAAATAGGAAAAGAGTACATGGAACATAGGAAGGGGTACAACAGCACGAAAAGAACTTAAAGGTGGAGCACAACAATAGTAGAGGCATGGAGCCTATTGACAAGGCCTGCACAAAGATATTGATACAAGAGATATTGTAGAACCACAGCAGATAAAGAAGAACACTGTAGGAGTTCCTTCTAAGCGGTGCCAGGAAACCAGAGGATGTATAGAACCAGGTAGTAGTTCAGCATCGAGACATCGGCGAAAAAAGCGAGAAAAGTTGCATACTCTCACAGAGAAGCAAATTAGATGTAGAGGTCTAGAGACGTATATCGGCGAGTAGCATACAAATTAAGTTTGGATCATGGATTTCACCCAAGATCTCTAAGTTCCACTCTAGGATCAAGTAGTAGGACGCAATGGTCACTGGGAGCAAACTCGGATGCACAGACGACAACAAAGGAGGAGAACTTGCAAAAGACAGACGGAACAAAGCACATAACCTAGATCTACTGGAAACTAAGGATGACACAAGAGAAGGATAGGAAAATAGCAGCACAACGATATTGGCGCTGGGGCGCCTTGGATCTACAGGATAACAAAAAGGGAAGGCGGCATGGTTGGAAGAAAGGGGAGGTGAAGATAGGACCCGACAGAGGTGAGGGGGGTAAGAGCAGGAAAACAGAGACATGCGATGGCGAAGGATGGGTTGATGGTGAGAAGCAGGAGGGGAAGAGGAGCAGGTGGGAAGGCCCGCTACCTGACAAAGATCCCGTAGTTGGAACAAAGGGGGTGAGATTGAAAGGAAGACGGAGGGGGAGGCCAGTGACAGAAAAGCAAGGAAATGGAAGGAGAGAGAGAGATTAGGAGGAACACCGGGAGGAGAAAGAGAAGGAAGGGAAAAGAGATTAAGGAAAGACTTGGGGTGGGGAGGGTGGGGGGGAGTCCTACGTTGAGAACTCCCTCCATCCAATCGGAATCACCGTCGGATCTGACACTGAGAGGGCCGTCGAGATCAATGCAGGTTGCCGCTAAGAACGACGAGGAAATTCCACCGAAGAAAGTAAAGTTATGATAATTTTGAACATGTTTTCTACAAGTTACATGCTAATACTAACCCAACCACCTAGATAATTTATTCAGACCGCAGCCTGCAAAAGGGCAAGTATACATAAGTAACCCTTGACAATTCCAAACTCTTGAACCGGAGCCTGTAATTTTGTAATAATGTGTGCCCTCCTGAATCTGTTGATTACAGTTCTAACGGAGGACTGGCAAAATGTTGGGACTTCCGTTTGTTTTTTGAATTCTGACCTTTTCATGATAGAAATCACTGAGATGTGCATAATTTATGTTGCGCAGTCATACGAGAAAAATGTTGGAAGGGGGCCTGCCAGCCTAGGTTTGCAGCCGTCGGAGGAGTGACGATTCCGGCGCCACTTCGGGGCTTCTCATGGTTTCATACCGCTGTTGTGCCTGCTGCGCCATTAAATCGGTGAGCTCCGACCCCATTTGCTGCTCGATTTCTATCTTATACTGGTCGGCTAATGGTGGTGTGCTTTCTACACCCTCTGTTGCTGGCACCGGCGGCGGCGCTGGATGGCTGGGCGAGCCACTTGGCGCACCACTTCCATCTGGTTTCCCTGCAAGAGCATGCCCATCAAAAGCAATTCCTATGAATCAAATAACGGCAAATACAACCCCTTTTCCTTCTTTCCCGTGCAGAAGCATTTAAATCTCGATTTCTAAATGCTAGGAACAGGTAGCTCACCTGCAGTAGCGGCGAGCGCTGCTGCTGTTCTCTTCTGACGGAGGTAGACCACAGCCCCAACGACAGCGGAGAACAAAATGGTGCCTAATGGGACTATGGTGCCCACTATGACCCCTGTGTTTTTGCTCTTCTTCTTCTTCTGCTTCCCAGGCGAGGCAGCTGTCGTTCTGGACCCCGGAGAAGTACCCCCACCGTCAGAGCAGGAGTCACCGGAGTTGCACTGCAAGTTTGGATTACCTGAAACACTGAAAAAGTGCAAAATCCAAGGAGATTAAACAACGGAGAGCATCAACCACAAAGTTGATCATGTGAAGGGACTCATGCATGGTCGGGGTTCACTTACTCCAGTTTGAGGTTGCTGTTTTGGGACAGAAAGGAAGGTACGGAACCGTTAAAGTTGTTGTCTGCCAAGTTCCTTCAAATTTATGTCAAAAGAAACGTATTAGACTTGTGTTAGGATGCCATTCTTAAGGCAGGTTTGTTTGTAGATGTGGTATTCTAGATTTTTTTTGTTCTCGAATCTTTTATTTTAGGAGTAAAAAAAATTCGCTTTGAATGGAATAAGTAATTCAATGAAATAAGTGATTGCTATCTTTTAGGTGGAATGATTTATTCTCCTTATTCTAAAAATAATGTGTCCACGTACAAAATAACAAAGAATAACATGTCTGAACTCTTAAACGGAATAAGTAAGATAATGTGTCCTATTCGACGTTTATTCTCGAAACAAACTGGGCCTTAGAGTACACCTTCGGCCACTTGGCAAAATAAGCACTCACAGCTCTTTCAGGTTCGGCAAGGTGCCCAGGAACAATGGAATGGGTCCGGTCAAGCTGTTGTTGTGCAAGTCTCTGCCAGTGGAAGGATTAGAGATGAAACTTCATGATCAGTATCCACTTCATTACAAGCTACCAAATCCCAGGAAATCCAAACAGCTGGTAACTGGGAAATCTAAAGGTAAGTTTTTCACTCACATCGTTTCCAGCGCGGTCAAGGCTACGCTGCTCAACTCAGGAAGTTCTCCAGACAGCCCAAACCCACTAAGCTTCCTGAACAAATATGTGAGAGATAAGTAAGTTATGCAGACCCATAACAGAAGGGAACAAACAATGAAAATTAATTATATATATAGAAGGAAGCATCATAAATTACAGATAATTAACCATCCAAAATGTAATCCAAAGATTTGATGAGGTGATAAATTACAGTGCGGTTATCCGAGGAGTGTCATCAGAGCTGCAGCCAACCCATTCCCAGTTGTAGGGTGTGGGCAGGCAAGGGTCACCTGTCCAATCATTGAGCACAGGCCACAGCTGCTTTACGCTGGCCAAGCCTTCCACTGCACTTAAAAATGAAAAAAATAAGTCTGCGAAATGAGCCACCAAAATTCATCACGCAAGGAGTCCGTTTGGTGTACGGTAAAACGGTGATAATATACTGTTAAATATCATAAAATATTATTTTGATATTTTTAATATTATAAATTATTTATCATATTCTTTATATTTAGAATACCATAACTTATTGGGATTCAAAATCGTACCCCTGATTTAATTTTTAATTTAAAAAAATGTTAAAAATCAAAACCAAAAACTTTAAAATTGACACTTTACATTTTACAATTCAGATTTTTTATTTTTACCAACTTTAAAACAGCTAATTTCAAAATCGATAATAAGTGATTTTACGCCAAAGCAAATAATTTCTAATAAGTGTTTTCAGGAAATTGAACTCAATGGATATATACTCAACTGTGGCCAGATCACACTGGTAAGCTGGTATAAAACTTCTCATCTCAGATCATTTGACTTTGTAATTCTTTTATAAGTATGAGACCAAAAAAAATATTGATTTGTAGTATGAGTTGAGTTTAGCATGCAGTAAAATATTATCTAAGAAAAATAATTTAACGAGCTAAACTTTACCGAATCATTCCTCATATTCCAAAAGGGAGCTCTCGTAGGAGACTCACCGTCGCCGCTGTCGGTTGCCTGTACCTCCCCGACGCTGAAGACCTCCATGGCGCTGATGATGGGGGGAAGCGTGGAAGTGCCGGGCGTGGCCTGCACGGCGAAGGACGTGCTGGCGTTGGCGGCCTCGCTGGCGATGGCGACCTCGAGCACAGACGTCGCCGGTACGTCCATGCTGTCGGATATGAGCGCGCCGTCCATCGTGACCTGGACGGCCCTCACATCGCTCAAGCCCAGCTGCATCATCTCGGCGACGTACAGATTGATGTTGATGGCGGAGCTCTCCGGCGGGAGGCTGGTCGACAGGGGTATTACTTCCGACGTGCTGTTCGTTCCGATGGCTGCTTGGAAGGCGGCCGCCGGGGGCTTGTTAGTGGCAATTAAAACGTCGACGACCGATTCGTTCCTGAGAACCATCTGCCCTCTGCCTGCGCCTTGTGAACTCCATATTCGGTCGTAAGGATCGTCTGGGTACCTGGAACATACAATATAGGCGTTGCAGAGGGGCCACAATGGTGACTCATGAAATGCCTCAAATATATGATGAACGGACGTTGTAGAGATCAAACGTAGTGCAGCACGATAGAGGATGGATCTGTCCAGCTTCCCCATGAAAGATGTAAACTTAAACTCTATAGAGTTCTACTGCCTATTAAGCAACGCTTATCGAGAAGCGTGGAAGACTATTTGACACAAGACACAACGTTTGATTGGTATTGGAAGTCTTTTTTCTCTTTTTTGTGCTTTTACAACTTATGATCCAGTTAGTGACGGTGGGAGTATTAGAGCATGAAACTTATTTGTACAATTCCTCTTGGCTTCCAATTAATTAAAAAGATTTTAATTGGAGTGTTTCCTATAGAGGAAATAGTTTTTAAACAGGTTGATCTAACTAGTGGCGGATCTAGCCTTAACTTAGTGAGGTCCTAGGACCCCACTAGATTTTGCAAAGCTTAATGACCCAGTCAACACAATTTAACCTTGGACCCCACTAATTCAGCTCAAGATCCTACTGACCTAAGTTAAGGTTAGATATGACCTAACTTAAGACTCCACTGACTCAACCATACTTATGACTTAATGTTCGAGTGATTCTACTGGACAAAATTTCTACATCCGCCACTGGATCTAACGTACCACACTCAGAAACAGAGAACTAGTTACATAGGATACAATTAAGTCACTATTTTACCATATTACTGAAATTAAAAGAGAAAAGAGATTAATTTGAGAATAACATTTCTACCCAGACATATACATACTTAGGTCATGTTTGGCGTAACTTTTAGTTAAAGATATTTTTGGATGCTCATGAATTTTAATATGGTCATTGTTAAGGAAGGATATTAGATTGGAAGCATCTATGTATTTTTTTTTGTTTCTTGATTTTTCATCCAAAAATTCCAAATCGAAACTAATTCTTAGATTGTGTAAAAATGAAATTATTAAAAAAATCAGTTTGTAAAATCATCTAAAATTAATTATAATCATTTTCATTTACTAAATCTCATGCTCAAAGTGGACACCAAATATGATTCTGAATTTCCTAACTAAAAGTTAAGCCAAACACGTCTTCAAACGTAAAATTAAGCATGTGTCCATGTGAACAATAGAAACCAAAGGAGACAGGCGCGCCAGTGAAGTAACCTGAAATCGCTTGCTGCGCCGAAGGCCACCCTGTCCCACATGAATAGCCACCTCGTGGAGTCGAAGTTGGGGTACATGCTCTGGTCGAGGCTCCTCACTTCGATGGCGGAAACGAAGGGGAACTGGCCGGGCTTCGACTTCCCGAAGCACACGCTTGTGGCCTCCCCGGTGACGACGTAGATGGCCTCGTACGAGAACGGGTCCCCCGCCGTCGTCTCCACCGCCCCCCACCCGTTCCCGTCGAACATGACGTCGAAGGCTGGCGGCGACGCCTTACCGTCGTAGTTCCCGTAATAGAAGCTCGCCCGTAGGAGGATCTGGCCCCCTCCCCTCACCGGGATCGTGTAGCAGTTCTTCGTCCTGGAGGTGAACGCCCTGAGCGTGGTCATCTCGCGGGGAACTGAGATGGTAGTGTTCCTCACTGTGTGGGCTTCTCCTCTCTGGACGTAGGGGCCGTCGCCGACCCATCTGATCCCCTTGGCGTCCGTGTATGGCACGGAAGCACCGCAGTCTATGCTCAAGAACACTGCAACCACAACAAGTCACATGGCAACATGCTGGTTAATACGTACCCGAGGAGTCGAGTTCACGTAGGACTGGCATATGTATAGAAGCTGATCGATGAGATATATACATAAACGAAGGAGAGGAGATCCTCTAACTACACGTACTGAGAGGATCTCTATTCTAATAAAAGAAGAGGTAGTGAGAGAAGAGATCTAAAGCTCGCCTTGAGCAGAGGCCGATACTGCGAGGAGAAGAGGGAGGAGGATAGGGAGCAGGCCCGCCATCATTTGCTGCTGCTGAGCAGGACTAGCGAGGAAGAAGAGAATCGAGATCATTATATTTATATTTATGGCGCTTTGAAGCCCTGGCTGTGGCAGCACAGCACTCCTATAGGGCTGACCGTTGACGTTGCAAGCATTGCGCAAAAGGGTTGACTTTTCAGGGGACGAGGTGGAGCACAAGCCACACACACAGTTTCTTCGATATCGTTCACGTTGGTATGCAGGGGAGGGCGACTTTTTTTTGGCTCTTTGGAGAGTCAAACATCCCCTAAGAATTCAGTAGCACAGCCTGCATACGACCACCGAAGCCGTCAAATGGAAAGCTGCCAACTGGCAACGAGCCACTCAGTCTTCAACGAGTCCGAAGCTGCGGCCGTTGTGCGCCGTTAGATTTGGATCCCTCCTTGAGAGTTCAGAGAGAACTTTTATATTCGAATTTTTGAATCGAGATCCTGTTAGTAGTACTCCCGAAAATTAAACTCGGATGTATTGAGAGCATCCTAATTTTTAATTTTTACTTCGATGGACTTTCTAAATTAAAATCTTGGGCGCATTTCTTTCCCACCTTGCTGATTTTTCTAATTTTCTTCGGAAGTGCTG
The DNA here is from genome assembly GCA_030544215.1 of Zantedeschia hybrid cultivar. Lineage (NCBI taxonomy): Eukaryota > Viridiplantae > Streptophyta > Magnoliopsida > Alismatales > Araceae > Zantedeschia > Zantedeschia hybrid cultivar. The sequence continues at coordinate 7,570,197 of JARZZO010000005.1, forward strand.
CGCTGTAGTATAGTCTTCATTGTTGCGTTTTTCAGAGGAGTTTTGTATTATCAAATGAGCATAATCTAAATTTTTTCATCCTGAGCTCCTGATTTTTAAACACCGACTCTCCAGTTGAGACGATCCGGACACTGCGATTTCTCAGTGAATGTTCTCTAGCTTGTTATCATCTCAAGATGCAATCTCTCAAATGCTTAAGTACTTTTAAACTGAACTTATCATTCGTCCTCGGCGGGAGAGACCGTATTCGAAACCCGCGAGAGATTCTTCGCGGACGGACTTTTCTAGCTAGGTCGAGCGAGCTTCGAACCCGGAATCTTCTGGTTGGATTCTTCTCAAAGCAATCCGGTTTCTTGTTATGCCCTGTAACGCGGGCGTGTGGACCTCACGACGCACGGTTTCGCTCGGCGCCCTTCGCGTTCGCCTAACATCACGGGACGCATCAGAACAAGGAACGCTATGTTGGTCAAAATGGAAGAGATGAAGAAGCTGCAGCCTTGCATGTGGGAGTCAACAAACGAAGTCTTCTTTGCAAATAATACATGAGGCGCGCGCGCGGATCCATTTAACTTATTCAAGGACTGTTGGAGTCCCTTCCATCGTGAAGTGTAGAGGATCCCTTGACCATAGAGGATCACATCGTGATTGGAATGGATTCCATACTGATTTAAATAAAACTGAGGTCAAGGGTTCCACCCCCTTCGATCTTCCCGTTCACCCTTGTGATACATTCTCGATCAGTACTAATGTTGAGGATGGTGTTTGGCAGTGATGCCTTTGTTGTTGTGGTCTCGCAGCAAGAATTTAGGAAAATGACATGCTGTGGATGAGCTTTGTTTAGAAAGGATGCCGTTGGTATTAATTACCTTCTTAACGTGCACATCGCAATGTAGAAGTGGGCGATTCATCCGAGCTTTTGGCCATTTAAGATTAGGCTTCTTTTCTTTTTTTTAACATAGTAGTGAATTTGAATAAATCAATGTATCTTGTGGATTTTGATATTAATATCTATAAACTTAATATAATTCAATAATAAATTCTTCATTTAAAGAAGCAAATATTTAAAGAATATTCTTCAAGCCAATGTTGACGGATGAAAATACTTGAAATGACTATAGTAAATAAAAATTTGGACCCTAATGAACAGTACAAAATGACCTTAATGGATCGAACCTAATAATAATTGTTGATCTTTTTTAGACTTATCCGATCAGGGATCGGGTTATACAGATGCATCAAATATGTTTGGGACGACATAAAAGAATTTATTTTTTCTTAATTTTGGCTGGACCAACAACCAATGCAACATCGGTTGCTGGTGTTGTATAAGTAAAACTTAAAATTTAAACATGAGTACAAGTTACTTTTTCAGAGTGAGTTAAACTTAAATTCATATTTAACCATAGTTAAGAAAAATTGACAGAAGTAAACAGTAGAGATTAAAAATTAAAAAGTTCATATTTATTTAGATTAATATCAAAATATGCAAAATACATGGACTTATTTCGAATTCACTACATTTGCAAAGATCAAATATCTCAAAAAAACCCTTAAAATAATGACACTTCCTTGGTTTGTAAGTTTTTAACGTGGAATGTTATTATATTATATTTTTTTACTAAGCTTTTTATCACACTCGTCGATTAACATTTTACCACTTAATTAAGTAGTTCTTGTTAGAGCTACTTTTGACCCAACTCCTTTTGTAATTAGCTATTATACTCAATGAGAACTCTTTGATTGTGTGATCAAAAGAATGTGAATTAGTGTGACAAAAAATGTTAAAAGTATGATATAATAACATTAATCTTCGGTTTTCAATTATCTGAATCTTGAAGTGTGAAATATTGCTTGCAACTATGTTTGCATGACATTTGTGTGAAGGTCTATGCCAGCTCGCATCTGTCCTAATAAGATTTGAACCAACATGACACTGTGTATGAAGCCTAAGAAAATGATAACATTCTCGCAAGGCCTGGCGAAAAACTGTAAGAATCCCCCACCTCATCTACCAACCAGGCGACCACTAAAGGCATCTTAAAGCACATGCAGACTCATATATGCAATGATACCTCTCCTGTCAATTACCCAAGGAAAACCGTGTGTGCTGAAACTTGTGAGAGGGAAGAATCAAAATCTTCCACTACCGAACTAGACTATCCCACAACGTGTTCAGGCCAATTACTCCCGAGTTGGAAAGTTCTTCCAATTATCGGGACTTCTCCATTAGTTTGAAAAACCCCCCGTGAGTACGTCGCTCCAATTTTTTTTAAAGTCTTTACTCCTTTCCTTTCTCCGCTTCAATCAAATGTTAGGTACGAAGAAAGCAATGACTTGAGAGAGAGGATGCTCAGACCAGAAAAACAAAGTAAGAGGATGAGGGCAGAAAAATACAAAACTCGCAAGGGAGCGACACGCATGCACGTTGTCTATCTCTAATCAGTGACGGACGTAGAAATTTTGTTTAGTAAAATCGCTCGTCATTAGGAGCACTCTTTTAAACTGGAATCAATGGGTCAATGGTAGGAATATAAATTGGGCGGGCTGAGTTAGATTATGTGATAATTTAGACCTAACCCATATTCAAAATACTCTAGTCCAATTTTAGTCCAGCCCAAATTCAGCCCAAATTTGACTCAAATTCAACCCAAATTCAATAATGTGTGGGTTGGGTTGAGCTGGTTCTGTTTGTAAATGGTTTGTTAAAAGTATTTTGCTTTTTGTATGCATTATTGGAAAAGTCAATAAATTAAATTGGGTCAGTCAGTTTTCAGTCAAACTCAGTACAAATTTAACTAATGTCAATTTAAATTTAGTCCAACCCAATTTATATAACTTGACCCAATCTAATTTCCTTTAATATAAGTTGGGTTGGGCTGGGCCACGAGCTGGCTCGCTCACTTGACACTCCTAGTCAATGGGGTCACTCTAATGGGTATGTGAGATTATTTTATTGAATTTTATAAAAGTCAGTCACTATTTTTAGTGGGATCATTCTATTGAGTTTTGCATAAGTCAATTCACTATTTTAGTGGGGTCACTTTATTTAGTCGAAATCAATAGGCCAATAGAGTCATTTTAGTGGGTCAATGGGATCACGCTATTAGATTATGCAAAAGTCAACCATTGCTTTACAAAATCCATTGAGTCACCGGATCCCACTGGCTAAAGGCTGGATCTACCACTGCCTCTAACCCCAACTTCCAGGTTAGGTTGTCAAACACAGAATATGGAGCAGATGTCATCAACTTAGCTCTATTTAACATTATCCGAATATTCAACGTTGGGTATCCATAGATAATAATTTTTCTTATCCGAATTCGACTTTGTCTAATAATGTTCGAATTCAGATAATAATATAAATATTTAATTATTTCGAATTTGACATATAACTTAATAACTTGTAGCTTTCGCTCTTGTAAAGTATAGAATATAAACACTGTAGACATATTTTAAATTAATAAATATTCAACTTATAAATACCTAGATAAATTTTAAATCACTGAAATACTCTATTTAATATACCTTAGATAATAACAAAAATATGACTTAAATAATTCATCTAAAATGTTATACATTGCCTCTAGTTTTAATAATAACTAAACTACTCAATCTTATCCTCTAACCATATAACTAAGATGATGATGTGCTCTAGCTAACATAGAGTGAGTTTCTAAATTATTCACAGCTCCATGACTAGACAAGAGATGTATTATTTCAAATTGTCGAAGTTTTATTTATTAATTGACCAAGGCCAACGGTCGACCGATACCTCAAAAATGGTCGCCAACCTAACTTGATAGGGCTGTCAATTAATTCGTATCGACATCTGATTAGTCAGATATTTACTCGATTAAAACATGCAACGGACATATCTGATGTCAGTTTAATTATCCTGTTAATATTTGAAGCAGAAACCAAAAATAGATATACGCTCTAGTTAAAAGATGAAATCCCCCGGTCCCAGCTTGATTGCCCCTGCCGAACCCAACCCGATCCCATCCACATCCTCCTCCCTCACCCTCTCCGGCTGCCCTTCCATCAATGGCACTGTCAGCGCGGTGGCTGAAGAGTTCTCCGCCCGCCCCTCCTCCATAGCAATCAACCTCTCCCCCTCCTCCCCTTGCAATTGGGAGACTCCAAAATCAGAAGATCCATTCAGGTTGGTATCAGAATTAGGATCAGAGGAGCCCCCAGATTCCCTCCTCTCCCTCCATAGCCTCCTCCTGGGAGGAGTTGCGGTAGCGGCGCCCCCACGAGGGCTCCTCACCACGGGGCGGGCGGGGATCTCCTCATCGCGGGAGATAGGGAGCTCCACCAGCAGCCGCAGCGGTCCCATGGGCAGCAGCACGGCGGTGAGGTCGTAGAACGCCAATGCGACGAGGAGCGCCCAGGTGGTCCACGCTGGGAGCATGGTGGGAAGGCCGCCGTGCGTGACAAAAAATAAAACTTGATTACACCTCTTTTTAATTCTGTCATGTTTTATAAGTGAAGAGTGTTATTAAAATATATTTTTTAATAGTGTCACTAAATATCTCTTTTAATAATTTTCAATATAAAAATAAATATTTATAAAAAAAATACATTATAATGTAACCAAACACCCCATAAGGTTCAGCTGCACAGGTGCAGCAAGTATTTCTCAACTTTAACATGAAAAGGTGGGGGGCCATGGTGAGAATGTCTTCATGGAGGTTTTTTTTTGTTTTTTCCTTCCCTTTAAGGCTTAACGTTTGGATGGGAATTTTATTTAAAAAAATAGAAAGAGGCAGACGAGACTGCATCCCACACGAGAATGGGTGTCAATGGCCCTAGTCAAGGCGAGCTAAGCTCACGCCCGCCCAAGCCAACTTCCTTTTGCCAAGGCCCACGCCCAGTCTAATTTAAATCGGGCCTCGGGCTAAAGAACGGAAGTATTACTACCCTTCGTTAAAAATTAGAATATGTTAAGCTAACAGAAAGTAGTTCTTTTTTTCTTTTTTTTTTAGTATACATAAGAGACATGCATACTTCTCTAAACAAGGTAGAAGTTTATTGACAAATTTAAAGTAAACAAGATACAACATTTATCTTTATAACTAGCAAAACTAAAAGAAACTCAAATGATTTTAATTCCAAAAATAAAAAATAAAAAATAAAATAACTAATTAAAATTTAGTGAAAAATTACAATACATAGTTCAACTGCATAATAACTTCCATCATAGTTAAATTTTAATAAACATTCAATTGCATAGTAAGTTTTCATTAAGTTGTCCGAGAGTCAATGTTATTGCTGGTTTCCTATACCCTTAATCACTTTCTTGATCAAAAGCATTTACTATGAAATCCTATTGAAGAATCATATATATTGAAAATTTCTTATGTTTAACTTAGAATAAAAAATTTCTTAAAGATCACATCTTTTATAAATTAAAAATCAAGTGCAACATCTCTATAATATTGATCAACTTACAGTGAAAGAATAAATAATGGGTGATATGATATCCTCTTAAAGAATCATATATATGTCAATATCTTATGGTCACCTTGAAATAAAAATCTTCCTAAACTAAAAATCTAAATCTACATCAAATATTGATTAGCTTACATTAAAAAATAATAATATGTGATGGTAAATATAATGCTCCTAAGGTGTCCCAGAGATACAAATTCTATGAGGTAATTTTTACATGTCTGTGATTCTTTAGTAAGTGAATGTAAATAGTACTTTCTTGTATTTAGAGACCATTCGATCATCAACTATGTTTCATATAGATCAATAGTTATAATATATATGCATGAATAAATAAATTGTTGACCTAAATATTATATATATTAGATGAATTTAATTATTATTCTATATATTTAATATGCATCGGGCTTTTCGAGCTTTTGGACTTGGACTTTACCAAGCCTAAGCCCAGCACATTGGGTTGGGCTTAAGATTCTGGCTCAAGCCTGGCCCAAAAACAAAATGCGCTGATTTTAAGAGTCATGCTTGCTGCAATGTCCCTGCAGCTGCACCACAGGACATTTTAGTGAGTATAATTTTTTTAGGGTGGAGTTCACATGCCCCACATGTTTATATAGGCAAATATTCAATCAGACTACTTTAAAAATTCTAAAAAGTAAAAAAAAATATTGGGCTCAGTCCACTAAGAGTATTTTTTACCGTTCATTAGCTCATTTTTTATTAATTGTTTTGATTGTTTGATTGAAGATCACCCAATACAAACATGTGGGCATGTGACTTAAAAAAAATAAAAATAAAAATATATCTACTAATCGCAATGCCCTGCGGTGCAATTACATGTGGCATTGTATCAAGTAAGACTCTATTTTAATATCCAAACCCACTTAACAAGGGTCAGGCCGAGCTGATCGATGTACCAGGTTTTGGTACCCATTAAACCCCCTAATGACAATAGATCTATCAGAAAAGAATGCATAAATATGGCACTACAACGTAGTTAATGTGAAAAGTATTTTTGTTTGGATATCTTGAATCCACATGTTATTGGCCTTGTCCTCTTCAAGTGGACATACTTCTCTGCAAGGTCCATCTTCTTGACCTAAAGGAAAATGCTACTTGTATCTGAAGGGAATGTACAGCATCACTCATTCCCAAGGAAGCTGTATGCATTTTGGAGATCCATGTTATCTAGAAGGCGATATTAACCAGTTGACTGGGAAACACACATTACATGAAGTGCACCGCACTTGCAATCAAAAGAACCATCATCCTAAAAGGTGGGAGATCTTGAAAGTTTCACCAAATATGTGCAACATATCAACCATGTTAGGGATCATGCCTCTCTTAAATTCACTAAGTAATCGAGCAATATTCAATCCAATGACCTTGTAACAAAACACAGAAATGACATACTAGCTATGTCACAGAGTCACCAAGTTTTAAGCCAGCCTCTTTGTTCTCAGAGGCCCTCATCCACCATCACTGCGCCAGCTCCTGCTTCCTCGTAGCATTAAGTACGAATGACGTCGTAAGATCTGCCGGGCTGCATGCATGTTAGTCTCTAAGACGGAAATGTTTTTTGTATTCTCTTGGGTCTCTCAAAACGACACATTATCTCACTTATTCGATTTGAGAGTTTGGACTTGTTATTTTTTGTTATTCTGAACGCAACCGCATTATGTTTTGAATAAGTAGAATAAATCATTTTACCTAAAAGACATATACTGTTTATTTCACTAAACTACTTATTCCATTCAAAGTGAATTTTTTTTACTCTAGTAGTAAAAGATCTAAAAAAAAATCTTAAATAATGCATCCACAAAACAAACCGGCCCTAAGGGTGTAAAGAGTACGTAGCATCACCTCTAAAAGGTCCTAGACTAGAGATATCCAATGGCAAGACCATTTGCCCTTATTCTGCCGTTCCCATGTCTTCTTCCAGGTCCACATGGGTTTGGTTCATCTAATGCAAGTACCTCAACACTGTTGGATCGATGTAGGTAGAGAGTCGAGACCATATTAGCATCATGAACATCCTCAGCATCCTGAGGAAGGGGTGCCATATGTGCGAAAGCTTTATCATCTAGACCATTGGCAAGATTCGTACAGTAAAAAATTTGTTGTCCCAACACTAGAGCATTATCAAAATCTATGGATAGAATAATTCTTGGAAGCCGAAGAATGCAATGCTGGCAAGCCTGGCATTTGAGATACTGGGTAAATACGGTGTGGTTTCACCACCTTTGGATGGTGACGAGAGTAGTGCCCTTGGCTTCATAGTTTCATGACTAAGGTCCGTTTGGTTATACGATGGAAAAGATCGATATATTTTTTAAGGAAACATATTTATAAAGAGAATAAAAAATAAAATTTGACATTTGGTATCTATGAAAATGTTTTCACCTCATTTGGAAAATGGCATTTGGTCTTATCCCATCCTATGGATTGCCAAAATTGAAAAAAGAGAGAGTCAATGAATTAAATTTTCCGTTGACTAGAGTTTTATAGATTATCAAATAAGTGATTGTGATATGTTTTTTGGGAAAAACTCTTCATGTGGCCTATTTTGCATGAAAACAAATAGATCTGAATGGTCCATTTGATTATACGTAAAGTATATACGGATGGAAAAGATTTTTTAAGGAAACACATTCACAATGAACATAAAAATAAAGTTCGTCATTTGGTACTCATGAAAATATTTTTAGCTCTTTTGGAAAATGACATTCGATCTTATCCATGGATGTAAAAATTGGAGAAAGAAAAGTCAACAAATTAAGTTTTCTGTTGACTAGAAATTTAAGGATTATCAAATACGTGATTTAAAAATACTTTTCAAAAAAAAACTTTCACTTGACCTATTTTACATGAAAACAAACAGACCCTATGTTTATGTGGTTTCACTAATTTTCCAATAGACCTATTATCCTTTTATAATCTGGATATGTTGTTGCTGTAGTATGTGGAAGTCAAATGTCTTCTCGGCTAACCCTTCCTAAAAGCCCAAGGTTAAAAAAAGGATTGGATTTTTCAGCTTTTAGTCCCTATCATATATTTAATTTGAAAAAACTTCTTACAATCTTTCTATTTAGTAAAACTCTGTAATTTTCCTTTTATTTAGGAATGATCCCTTTCCAGAAAGTCTTTTGAAAAATATTCAGAAACGTTTTCCAAATTTTTTAGTGATATTTATTAAATAACTCAAGACTTTGAGGGGTCCTAAATTAATAGGGAGATTGTAAGGGTTGTTTTTCCAAAAATAAGTAGATTACAAGTATTACAGACTAAAAAAATGCAAAAGGATTTAAGTTCCAGTTCAAACCAGGAAAGTCTAACGCAGCCTCCTAAATGGAGCCCACGGATTGGACACATCAAACATTTATTAGAACTCATTAAGCTATAACCTTAAGTATATTCGTTTACTGAACAAGATTTAAAGACCATCGTTTGGCAAAGTCTCTCTCGAGAAATTAAGTAGGTCGCCTGTCATGTTATTCCAGTTTGTAGTCAACACAACTCACCCATATCTTTCAAGATGAGATCATTTAAACCTGATTTCTATACGTTTTTACTTCATTATGAAGATTAGTCATTGATCAAAAGAAATAGGTGAACTATCCAATTCACTCCTAAATTTTATCAGTGAAGATGTATTAGAGCTCAAATTCAAATATAATTTGCCGTATCTTATCACATCGTGACAACTCGTATGAGCCGACTCGTATTTAGGCGAGTGTGTATTGTTGGCAAGCATCAAGTCGCTGACTCATATATATAATCAAGGCACATCTAAATTAGATGCACCACCCCCCATAAAACCTACCCTTCACATGATTTAATCTTTTAAAAAAATAATTTTTTAAATATTAAAATAGACCTTAGGGTTGATTTCATCTTTAAATCTTTAATTTTTATCTTTCAATCTTAAAAATCAATTTGAGTCGTCCGATGAGATATGTATAAAAAAATGATATTTAAAAATATTAAAAAAATAATCTTAAAATAAAAAATTCGTTAGATTAACCCTCAGAATTGATCTCATCTCTTGGGATTTAGTTTAATCTCTAAAAAACGACGAACTTGATCGAACGGTTACGGTTGATTTCGTTGATCAATAAAAATTAAATCTAAAAAAATCTGAAACAATCTAGAGGGAAGAATTTGAATATTTTAAATTTTTTGATAATTTATATTTATTTATTATTAAATTCAAAATGAGAGTTCTAGGATCTTGCACCCGGGATGTGTTATTCTAGATTGAATTAATTTATTTAGTAAGTAAATTTATATTTTTATATCAATTAATATGATACATTTCTCTTAAATATGATTTAAAATCATTGCTGTTAAAAAAATCATTGTCTTGAATCAGTCCAACTCATATAACTCTTATGAATCGAATCAAGTCCGATCAGTACCAACTTGTACCTGAGAAGATACATTCCTGTATGGATCAGTGGTGCAACAAACTTTGTATCCAGAAACTCTCATCTCATGTCTTTCTATATATCGTAGGCTCATTGTCCCCATATAACAATGTTATGTCATCTACTTAGCCAGTGATGAGAACATACCGCCACCGTGTTAGAATTCTGTCCAAAAAGAGAAGAAATACGATGTACATGGTCTAGAGTCGAATGGAATCTCACTAGTAAATCAAAATTTTATATTTTTAATTAAAATGATAAGTTAATATTATTATATTAAGTTAATTTATGGAGAAAAATTACTTTTTATTGTGTATACTCATTAAGAGAAAAATTTGTTGCACCGCAAAAAACTATTACTTCTTATGACGGTATTTTTATTAAAAAAAAGTTTTTTACTATTCATTTAAGGTCAATTTTTTATCTTTTTAGTCATTTTTTTTAAAATAAAAAAGCCGTAAGGAGACGTAATAACCCCTAATGGTGCAGCAAGATTTCATCGGTCATTAAAAAGTTGTCTAAAAATGTTAATGTTAAGGTCCGTATCAATTGTAGAAAAAGTGTCATGTATTAGTAAAGAGGACCTCCACCCTCTTACCATTGAAAGTCCTTTTTCTTTACAAAAAAGGGCAAAATTGTGAGGTCTTTGAATCAAAGAAGATGATATATCGATGAAAGAACTTGTGGTTCATTCTTGAAGCAGTCGATAAGATATAATGGTCTTTGGTAAATTCTTATAATTATCTTAGACAATATGTAAACAAATCTCTACACCAAAATCACTAGAGTAATGCTTGATGTACTGTACTGGACAGCGTAGGACACGTGTCATGTACTGACCTAGTGTAGACTATCCGATCTTTTGATCGGACGGCGCACCTACTCCTCACCCTGTGGGGAGCGGGCCGTTTTTTCTTTTTTTGTTTTCTTTATGTAGTTTTAAATTTTTTTTGGAGCGTCTAAATAAAAAATCGGAAGGTACAGCCAATGAATCTGAGTCGGCTCCGATCTGGCTACATTTTTTTTTAAATAATTTTTTTTACATGCAAATTGAGGTGTGTATCAAATTTTTTTTTTTCAAAAAAATATACAGCCAACTGGGAGTTGACCTGAGCTCACCGACTGTACGTACGTCCGACTTTCGATTGGACACTTAAAATAAAAATAAAAAACAAAAACGGCCCGCTTCCCGTTGGGTGGAGAGCCTGTCCGCCGTCCAATCTCTTGGATCGGACAACCTGGACAATGCAGGACAACGCTAAATCAATGCAGAAAACCTGTCGTGTACTGTCCAGTGCAACAAATATTAATCAAATCACTATTTTTATGGACGGACCTCTTCCAACGAGCCCTAGGAAAAACTTTTGTGCCATGCCCCACTCAACATGACATATTACATTTGCTTCCTATCATCTTATTTCTAGATTTAATAGTAAGAATTGGTTTTTTCCCCCAAAAACATGCAACTTAAGTTTTATATTAGGTTTAATATTTCTTAGTTTAGGGTGATGCTCTCCGTTCTTCGATCTGAAGACCAAGGAGGAAACAAGGCATTCCAACCTTCCTGTCTCCCCCTTCTTATGGTTGGCCAAACTGCTTGGTTGCCCAGCCAGATGAGTGGCCGTGGCTGAAACAAAAGACAAAAGAACAGAAAAGAAGAGATAGCCAGGCAGGAATGGGGTGGGGGAATTTAATTATGGGTCAAGAGTACTCCCGACCAGAAATCTAACGTGCTTTCTTGCAATCAGCATGGATGCAGGTGCTGGCATGCATGCATGCATGCTACCCCGGAAGAAGCTTCCACGGCCAACCTCCAACTGTTCCCGTCGTCATCACCGTCGGGGTGCAGCTGGGCAGAGGAGGCGTACAACTCTTCACCAGCAATGCCAACTCGCAAGGGTGAGACCCCCCACCCCCTCAAAACCCCAGCCAGGAGATGTTGATGGGAGGAGATGGAGACCTCGCAAGTACTAGCTAGAGCTGCAAACCGAGTAGGTACATAACACGGATATGATATTTTCATGGCTGTCTGTTTATTTTAAACAGGTAATTTCATATCTGCTATATTCGAAAGCTAGATGTCAAAACGGATATATATGAGCTTTCAGATGTTCTCAGAATTCAAAATAAGTACAGGTAATATTTAGGTATATAATGAAAAGAGTGAGTTCAGGGAACATTGTTTGAGAGAAACAAAATAATATAAATTTAAAAAAAGTCTACAAAAGGTCTATGTGGTGTTCTATGCCCTGGTTAAAAATTATTTGAGAAAGATTTATATGAGATATAAAACAGCTGTTAAATTGGAATGTAATTATTGCTGTTTAATCCTAAATCATAAGAGACCTTGAATGGAGTGGATAAAAAAATTTCGTATCGATTCCGTTTGTTAAATGAATCATAAACAGAATTAAATAAACTATTCAACTAAGTGTCCGACTACTCGACACAAATCTGAAGCAGATATAATTTAATTTATAGAAAAACTTGCTGCAATTTTGAACTTTTTTTAGGTGGGTCACAAGACCAACATGCCACCAATACCAAAAAAATTATAAAAAATGAAAAATTAACCCTAAATGAGCAATAATTGATCCATCTAAAATGAACTAAACATTTTCAATTTTTCTTTAATTAAAAAGACGGTGACGAACAGTTTGGGAGTGCAGCAAATTATTCTCTTCAATCAGATGGCAGCTCAGCCATCTTTTTTTTCCTTAATTACTAATTTAGAAGACCACCACCACCACTCGATATTCCTACCATCCGACTTTGAATTCCATAATTATAAAATTTAAAAAGAAAATAGAACATACTGCTGCGCGATCCCAGTGCGCCGGGGCAGACTAAGCCCTTCTCCTACATCAGACCGCAGCTCAACCGTATTTCTATATTTTTTTTAAAAAATTACGGATTTAGGAGATCACCTCAATTTAACAATTGTTCTTTCTGACTGTGAATTAAATAGTAAAAAATGAAAAAGAATAAGATAGTACTGTTACTCAATCCGAGCAAGCTGCCGGGGAAGACTCACTCTTCTCCTTAAAGTTGCAAACTTTTGGTGGGTCAACTCGAACCTGAGTGGATCAACCCGACAGTTGGGTTGAGTTGAATCCGTTCAAGTTAGAGTTAGATAAGTTTGAGGAGTTTTTCAAGTCGACCTTGGATGGATTAGGTTGAGTTGAGGGTCGACATTAATATTTATAATGATAACTTATATCACTCTATTCCATTTTCACTTTGTACTAATGAAAAAAAAATAGTTCACAATACGAGTAAGCTGTTCTTATGTAGTATTCATGTAATTATATTTGTACTCTCTATTTTTATTACTTTGTTAAGGTAGATAGTTAAATTTATTTGTATCTTTATACATAGAGTTCTAATAGTAAAAAAAAAGAAGATAAAAATATAGATTTTTAAAGAAATAACTCGACTCAATCCGCTAGTTAATCCAATGAAGGTTGGGTTACACGGGTTGTTTTAGGTTGAAAGATCGTTAAATAAGTTGAGTTAGAATTGAGAAAATTAGATTGAGTTGAATTAAAGTTGAGAAGTCTCTTACATAAATTAAATTAAGATTGACGATCAATCCAATTTAGCCCGACCCTTAGTTGCAACCCTACTCCTACTACCCACAAGCCAGAGGAGGCCCACAACTCATCACGTAGAGTTACCATCATTACCTCTTTGGCACTCTACACATTCTTCGGTTCACACCGCGCCCATTTGTTGGTGGAAAAGATTCGAGTCTCTCCTTCCCGGTCCCTCTGGAACGAAATTTTTTAAAATAAGTAATAACATAATAACCGACCAATAGACCAGGTATGATAATGACGGATTGCTTTTATACTTAAAAATTGTACGTATTCGATGTCATCTTCTTGAAAATGCCATCTTAGCTCTTATACCCTTGTAATTTAAATAACGTTCTTAAACATATCGCTCTGATGTGCAACTACTGTTAGTATGGTCTAAAAATATTCTTCGGCATTAACAACATTAGGGATGCAAATGAACCTAATCGATTCGAGTTATATTTAAATTTAGTTCAACTAATTTTAATCGGGTTTGAACTTTAGCCAAACATATTTAATGGTTGTTCAAGCTTGACTCATTTACATTGTAAATGACCTCGAGTATCAAGTAATTGTTTTCTATTTTCAATCTAAAATCACCTTAAATTACAACTGATGATTTGAAACTAATGACTTTAAAATTAAAAAAAAATGTTTTTGCTAGTTTTAAATTGGTGATTTCAAAATCAAAACTTTAAGACATTTTATGATGCACCAAGTGAGCCTTAAGTAGTTTCACTAATTTTCCAATGGACCTAGCATCCTTTTGTAATCTGGATATGTTTTGTTGTAGTACGTGGAAGTTAAGTTTCACCCCGGGTAACCATTCCAAAAAAAGATTGGATTTTTTTTTGTTTTTGATCTCTGTAGTTGACTTAATTTTGAAAAAAAAACTCATTACAATCTCTTTATTCATTAACAATTCTCTATAATATCACATTTCTTTAGGAAAGACATTTTTTGCTTTATGTTTTTCTAACAATGCCCAAGTACTTTTTCAAAAAAAATTGAGATATTTATTAAATGAATCAAGATATTGAGGCGTTATAGGTTAATAGAGAGATTCTAGACAGTTTTTATAGAATTAAATAGATTACAAAGACTAAAAAATTTTAAAAAAAAACGCAAAAGGGTTTTAGTTCCAGGTCAAACCAAGAAAGCCTAACCCAGGTTCCTAAATGGAGCCCACGGATTGGATACATCTATTAGAACTCATCAATTCAACCTTAATTGAGTATATTCGTTTACCGTACAAATTTCAAAGACCACCATTGGGCCAAGTCTCTCTCGACAAATTAAATAAGTCATCTTTCACGTTTGTCTAGTTTCTACCCAACACAACTTAATTACCCATACATTTCGAGACGAGATTTTTGACTTCATTCTTTAGATTTCTATATGTCCTCACTTACAAGAATTGAGGATTGATCAAAAATTTGTCATTAATAAAAAAATATGTAAAATATTAAATTTATTTTTATTTTTTGTTCTTATAAGTGAAGGCAACCATGTTGTGGGTTAGGTCACTGAAATTATCCTCATAAGCTCCATCTCCTCCTTGTTGAAACACTCCCATCCTGCTTGAATTCCCTCACCTGATAAGTTTTCTTTCATACCCCTCTTTCCTTTCTAGTGTATGATTCATAACATTAATACCGTGATAAGAAATATTAAAAGAGATCCAAAGACCTTAATCTCATGTCCTTGGAGATACTCTGCAGGGGAATTGCCCCATGTAATAATGTGACGTCATCTACTAATTAGCTAGGGTAGTGGTGAGAGAACATGCCGTCAAACATGTTTTTTTTTTTTTTTAAAGGGTGGTACAGTGGCCAATTATGTACAAGTATACACAATCTTCTATAGTTGGAGATAATTCTGCGCTGGTCGACAGGTCCACCTAATTAGGTGAGAATTCCAAATTCGTCTGAGACCTCTCATTTAAGAGGCAAAAGTGAAATCAACTGTCCTAGGCAACGACTTCGCCGTCAAACATGTTAGAAGTTTGGCGGATTCGTCTCTGAGATCAGGCAGAGCACGAACCATGCATGTGTAGTGAGCCGGCCACGAATTTCTACGCTGCCATATATGCAGCACATTCGTTGGTATTGGCCTGCATTGGTAGACACGACCTTAAAACTTGGCTGGGTCAAACAATGCACGATGCTGTCCAGGGCTTCCCTTTCATCCCCACGTCGATCTCAATGGAATCCCATGATAAACAAATAAAAAACTTATACTTTTAATCACAGTGGTAGCTAGGTTAAGATGACGTTAATCTCTACGGGCTTAATTATTTGTCATTGAATATAATGATTAAAGGGTTGCCTAAAAAAGTTGGTGTTGAAGGAAATTTTTTTTTTTTTTTCAAACACCTGCAGTACTAGATTAAATCACCTACTTTCCTGTAGGCCATTTCAAATGAGTTCTAAGAAAAGCGTTACTGCCAAGTCGCTACGGAGGCAACGTAAAAATTAATTTTCTCTTTGATAATATCCCATTAATTTTCTTTTTAACATGCTATACTATCATGTCCATTGTAAATATTCTCATGTGAGAAGAGGTCATACAAAAGCCCAAACAAAAATTCAAAGCGTGCATCTCATTGCCCCTTACAATGGTTGGCCAAACTACAGCTTAGGGCCGTGGCTGAGACAAAAGAACAAAAAAGAAGAGGTGGGAATGGGGTGGGGGCATCTAGTCATTTGTCAAGACTCCAGACCAGAAATCCAACGCGCTTTGTTGAGTTCATGTGAAACCGACGTTAGCTATCCGCATGGATGGGGACGCCGGCAAGAGAACGAGATGATTTGGATCTATGTATCTAGATAGTTTAACATTTTTAGACATATAAAATTGAATTATACAAGAATATATAAGTTATTTGTCTTTAAAAATGACTTATACAGTACGTATACAGTTTAGTTTCATGTGCTTAGAAGACCTTGAACGATTTGGACACTCCGATCCAAATGATCTCGTTCCACTGGCAAGCATACTTTGTTACCCCAGAAGAAGCTTCGAAAGCGAACAAATGTGCCCATCGTTAACACCGCCGGATGCAGCTGTGCATAGGGAGGCGTGCAAGTCTTCACCAGCGATGCCAAGTGGCGAGGATGAGATCCCCACCCCCTCAAGCCCTACAATAATTTGGGATGGTGTTGACGGAGGAGGTGGAGAGCTCGCAAGTGGGGCTGCAGACGGAGTAGATACAGAGCCGATATGATGTTTCATATCTGTTTATTTAAATTGATAATTTTTGGAGAATAACTTGCTGTATCGTTAGGTACAATTACGTTATCTAGTTGTGTAATTAAGTTAAAAGAAAATTTTAAATATTTTTTTGAAACATTTCATAGTGTCTAATCCGACTGTACAATCCAATCTTAGATCCGACGTGTCAAAAAAAATCAAAACTCAAAAACCAACTTTGAATTAGTATTTTTAACTTGGCTGCACCGCCAGACAAAGTAATTGCCCTTAACAGTGCAGCAAGTTTTTCTTTAATTTTCTATTCTTATTCCGTTTGTAAGTTTGATGTCAAAACAAATGAGTTTTTGGATATTCTCGGACCTCAGAATGAGTACAGATAATATTTAGATATGAAAAGAGTGAGTCTAGAGAAAAATTTTTAGAAAAAATGGTCTACGAAAGGTCCATGTGGTGTTCTATATCATGGTCACAAATTTATTTGAGATATAAAATAGCTGTTAAATTAAAATTTAATTGTTTCTATTTAATCCCAAGTCATAGGAAACCTTAAGTAGAGTGGATACAAAATTTGCGTATCCATTCCGTTTATTAAATGTATCATAGACAGAACTAAACAAACTATTCAACCAAATATCCAACTATTTAAAACAAGTCTTAAGCATATATAATTTTAAAAAAAGATTTGCTGCAACGCTTATGCATTGTAAATCCATGTGAATTATAACGTGCAGACAGTTGCCATCTGACTATTTCAATCAGACGGCAGTTCAGTCATCTTTTTTTATTTTTATTAATTACTAATTTAGGAGACCACCACAACTCAATATTGTATCATCCCACTTTAAATTGAAGAATTAAAAAATACAAAAATGAGATCATACTATTATGCAATCTGAGCATGCCACACAGACAGACGAGAAATGGAATCCCCTGCACCTTCTCCCCCTTTGTCCTCATGCACTTTTAGATGCACGAGGAGACCAGATGATAAGGTCCCATCATTTTATAGTCAAATATACGGCTCATCTTCACTCGTTGTCTTAGGATACACATAAGTACAGAGGAAGAGAGAGGCACAGAGGATCTTGTTTCATTAAAAAATAGTTCAGCCATCTTTTTTTTTAAAAAAATTAAGAATTGGCTAATTTGAGAGTCTAGCACAACATTTGTAATTAAAATTTACAAGCAAAGATCGTGCTGTAGGCCCTTCTCCTACCCACAAGCCAGAGAAAGCCAACAAGTCATCACGTAGTGTTGCCATCATTACTTCTTCGGCACTCTACACATTCTTCAGTTCACATCGTGCCCACCTGGTGGAGGAAAAGATTCGTGTCTCCCCCTTCTGGGTCCCTCCGGAACGAAATTTTTCAAAAAATGTATAATAACGTATATAATACCCGAACCAATAGACAGGTATTATAATGATCGATTGCTTTTCTCTTAAAAATTGCAATGCCATCTTAGCTGTTATACCCTTGTAATTTAAATAAAGATTTTAAACATATCGCTCTGATTCCTGCAGCTACCGTTAGGATGGTCTAAAAATATTCTTTAGCATTAGCAATAGTAGGGGTGCACATTAATTAACGGAGTCTAGCAGAATTTTATTTTAAACTTAATTCGACTAATTATAATTGAATTTGAATTCGAGCCGAGTAGTTGCGATGGTTGTTCAAGTTTGACTCAATTAAATAGTAAACGAGTTTGAGCGTTAAATTTAAATTCGGTGAATGTCAATTTGTTTGCACTCCTATTTATTTGATTGAAAATTCTATAAGATATTAAATACCTCATTAACTAAGGTTACCTATTAATAGAATAATTGAATGAGTATTTAAAAGAGATTTCAATGAGCACTTAATATGTTTTTAATGAGTATGTAAACGAACTCTTAACAAGTAATGAAATAAGTTTCAATTACTTTTTCACGAGCATAATCCAGTCGAGCTCGCCTACATTCAAGTCTACAAATCTCTCTCTCTCTCTCTCTCTCATATATTAGGAACATCTCTACAGTGAAGGTGTCGATGACATCTAAGAGACCGCGATATCTACGAGTATTTGAGGCGTAGACTTTCACAAACTAGTATGATAAATCTCTAGTTTCTATTCATATATTGGAAGTAAGATTGGAATTCAAGATCTTCATTTTATTAAAGAAAAGTCAAATATCGATCGGCATAAACTCTTTGACATACAATTTGATTGTCAACTGAACAAATATATATAGATATATAAAGAAAAATCCAATTTCGTTACTACCACAGATGCTCAACAGTCGCCATATCTTCCTATTAACTATGCATTCATCCCTCTGATCTGAGGTTGGTCCACTGTGCAGTGTCCATCTTCTCCGCCGGACGTGCCTCCCATTCTTGACTTCCCACGTACCAATTTTAATTTAAAAAAAATCCCACTGCCTTCTGCCTAGGAACGCCCCTAAGCTGGCACCCATTAAGGTCCCAATCCCCCATGTCCTCATCAGCTACACAGCTTTCATGTGCCAAGATGAGAAAAAAAGAAGAGAAATACTTAAAAGTGCACAGGTATGTATTAAGTTTTTCTTTATTTTTTATTTTTTAAAATATATTTTTAAGTTGGGGCCGAGTTGGCCTAAACGTTCTAATAAGGCATGTTTTATTTTGACGTCTAGAAAAAATTAAAAAATCAATCAAAAGAATAAAAAATATTAAGATATTCCTTTATTTTTAAAAAATATAATTTTAAAAAACTAAAAAAAACTTGGTGCACACCACCACCAGAGGTGTGCACTAACGGTTTCTTAAGCTTTCTTAATTTCTTACATTTTGAAAAGAATAAAATTTTTATTTAGTAAAAATTCTTCACAACAGATAAAAAAAATTTATGAAAAATCTCTGATGTTTTCAACGATTAGAAATATCACGAAGAATTTTTGTTAAATAGAGAGATTATAAAAAGTTCTCTCAAAAACCAAGTAAATTAGAAAGGCCAAAATACCTAAAAAACAAAAATCTGAAGAAAGAAGACGACTAACCAGAGAAAGAGTGGTGTAACCTTCACGACTCCAATAATAAGAGACCACGACATCTCATCACTAATCTCCCATCCCTACCACCATGTGGAAATTAAATAATATATGTGTCGTGTGGATGCAACATGAATGCACCGTGTGACTCGTGGGAGAAGTCAGGGTCGGCCGGCGGCCGCGTTAGGTGGTGGTAGCGATGGTTATCTAGACTAGTCCGTTCGCCGTCGTCACTGCCAGCTGCTATCTACCTTACGTGACAAGGTTGCCGCGCCGGCCGTCCCCCTCAATTTTCCTTTTTGTTGGGGTTTTTGCAAAAACACCTTAAAAGATTGTATATCTGTAGATAATTTTTTGCTTAATTTATATTTACATATAACCCCCTCAATTATGGTGATATCTACATATGTATACTCCTTAATTATGTGAGTTTACTTTGAATTTCACCTAGATTAAATTATTATTCTTATACAAAAAATATGTGAAGTTATTAAACGAAAATGCTATTAATACCCTCAATTAAATTACAAATATATTTTAAAAAAATCACATAAGCATATATTCATAAACTTGTTCTATATATTTAACATTAAAAAATTTATTATATAGAACTTAAATAACATTCAAGAAAACTACATATTTAAGAGGGTTTTACGTAGATACTACCATAACTAAGGAGGTTATATGTAAATATAAATTATGTAAAAAATTATCTACAAATATAGAATCTGTGGAGAGATTATTCGCAGAAACCCCTTTCTTGTTTTATGTCTTTGTGTCTGTGTGGTGTGGTTGGTGGAACCAACTACGCTCCCACCACGCAATCATGGCGAGATGGGTCCGCTTCCATACTCAATAGCCGCGGCGGTGGCTCGGGTTTTCTAAAACTTCCCACCAGAGAGGAAGGTGGTCGAGCCGTGGTCGTATGGCCACCCTCGTGATCACATGATTCACATTCACAGGTTAGAGCGGTGGTGCAAGTGGTATGGTTGACGATGGTACTTTGTAAGTTCGAATTAAAAAGGAAAAAAAATATTTAATTATACCGTCAAACGACGTAATAATATTTGGCGGTGCAACAAGTTAGACTCTATTTAAATATCTCTCGAGTGAAAATTTCACAAATATCCTATCAAATCGGGCATATATATTTTTAATTAAATGGATGCTGTGAGACAACCCCCATCCATAGAAGAAATCTTATGGGCCATGTCCTCCTAAGTGAAGATGTGTGTCCAAATAATCCATAAAATACCAACTGGGACTATTAAATGTGTCTTCAAATGCCGCCTTGAATGACAGCTAGTTATAAAAGCTATCCATGCCAACTTGACCCACAAGTTCCATTTATTGTGTTCAGTGGCCTCCATCGCATGGTGACATGAGGCACATGCAACGGATTCATGGTTAAGAATAAAGTTGAAGTTTTAAATAGAATTCTGTCAACTAATGTAAGAGAAGAGAAATAAAGATTTGATCTAGCTGACCTTGTTGTCTACCTTTGTGGGGTTAACCCCACAGTTCTCATTAGTCGAATTATTGCATCATCACGCTGGCTGCGCGACCTGACGTCCGTCCTAACCAACGGCTGCCAGCCTGCCATTGGAAGCCGCCAGTTCAACCTGGTGGGACAGCTGGGGATGCAAATTAACCGATGGCCCACTTATTCGACCCATTGTTAGTGCATATATCAAATAACATATAGTTTTTTTAAACCGATGTGTATAATGGTTGAGATAATGGATATAATTTTTTTCTGATCAAATATATATAATACATTAAGATCTGATTATCCAACCGACTATTAACTCATTTCTAAATCGATAACTTAACAAATATAGTTATAGATTTAATTTAGATCTGCACCGGATCGGACCCATCTGAATCCCTACACAGGTCAGGGAAACACACCTCCATGATTGCCGGGACCAGATTTTTTTTTTTTCTTGAAATGATTAGGCAGTTGGCTTTTCCTCACTTTACAAATAAATCTGCAGGGTAGTCTAAAGTTATCATCTGGAAAGAAATCTTCACATGCACCACTTGAAAGAGTATTTCTATTATGCGATCAATAATTTTTGAACTCGTGACCTTCCCATTTAGGGAAGTCATTCTTTACCTTCCAACCCACATATTGGTAGTGGTAATACTGGATTATGTAAAGTCTAGTATGTTGTTAGAAATAAAATTAAAGATAATTTACATAATTTTAAATTTTTTAATAAATATTATTTTTTTAATGATAACAATCAACCTTCAAAACCCCACTTGAAATATTCCATTGATTTATAGATTATAGCAATGCATGTCTGCTTTATTGTGCCTACTCTTTTGATAAAGAGATTAGGTTCTAATCTAATGCCTTTATATATCATTTTTATTCCTTAAGCACCTTACCTTCCTCAAATCCCTGCCAAACCACTCTCAAAACTGTGTTTGGAGAAATCCACTCTGTCACCTCATTATGTTTTACTTTTTTTTCTATTTCTCAAAGTTTCTTAATTAACGTACAAGTCAATACAGCTATGACTCACATGAGATGGGTTATGATGTGTTAGAAATTCTAATAGTTGAATTTCATGTCACATTCTTTGCCTAACATGTTGACTTTAAATTCTAATTGATGGATAAGAAATTTTTTACTTGTTATTTAATGACTCTGTTCAGTACTTCGGTTCCTCCGCAATTAGTGGAAGCAAATGGTCGCCGGCTGCAACTTTCGCCCACCCTCGTATGTGGAGCTAAATTGTTCCTTAACAGGATTATACTGTGATCTCCACAGTTGTTTTAATCTTTTTTTTATTTATTATTTGAATTTTAAGATGAGATCCTCTAGATTTTTGTATGACTTTATTCCCGTTAAGATAAGGTAAAATTGTTAGCCTTCCATCTTTTAAAATAAATGACCTATTTATCTTCATAGAATGAAATGATATGATATGCTGCTGATTGTTTAAATGTTTTATCCATAACGTCAGGGACTCAGTGAATCGTGACCGTTAAAAAAATCTAGAGAAAAAGATCTAAAGAATCTCATCTACAGATCTAAGCTCATACCCTAAAATCTACATGTTACAGGTATACCTTGGAAACATATCAAACGATCAGGTAAGCTGTCCGGCTGCTAATCTTTAATTGGGATTTAATTAATAAGCACTCCTAAAACAATCATATAGGACATTCTACCCCTTAGATCTAATCTACATCCAGTCTTGTAATGGGATTCAACAGTCCTCTGGTGATCTGTCAACGCGTTTTTATTCTTTATATAACTGATGTGCGACAATGCATAAAGATCAAAGGTGCAGAGGTAAATATGCCAATGAGCTGACATTTCAGAAGGATTAGAAGGAATCCGTTCTAATTAACGAAATAATATTATAGCATAGGGATTTTTGTGTAATATATCTTTGTAATGTACTGTGTCTATACTTTTGTCCCTCTGATTTTGAGATATTGCTAAAAATACCTTTGTGGTTGCATATGTCTTTTACACTCTCCAAACCGTCAACTACTGAGGAGTGTTCCTCAAATATATCTAAGAAGACGTAGCTAAATGCAAATATTAAAAACAATTTCAAGAATCATGTGATCTCACTGCACTTCAATTATATTAAGCAAACGAGAGTTACGACACAACATTTCTAAAGAGGACGAGGATATTTGTAATGATATTTTGAAGTTGAGAGTATAATCATAAATATGACAGTTTGTAAGAATATACGTGCAAAAGTTCTTATAATTATAAGAGGTAGTAGAAGTTTTAATTTCCTAGCTGCCCTCTCCGGCTTGTGGAAGGTTTTGCCCGTAGCATTTGAATTCCTCTCTCTTCTTTTTTCTGCTCTTCCTTTTTAGAAATTAATAATTTTGCAATGCCATTAAAATATCTAGCAGTTGCCGAGACGTTGACCACCCTTTTATTTGTTCGTTTTAAACACTTTTTTAAACGCTTGTCGTCCTCTGTAACAGCTCTACACAATAGAAGCTGCCCGGTGCCATCATTAAAGTAGAGGTGTTTAGTCCTTGGAGTTCTTTCTGATATTAAACACAGACACAAGGTAGATCAAGTGTGCGGCTGTGTCCTGCCCCCCTTCTAGCTCATCACCTGGGTTGCTGGCAAGAGAAAAGTTTGCATCTTTTGGTGCAGATTTGCTCAGGAAGTCTGACCCATTTTGGCGAAGATCCCAAAGGTGCCTCCTTTCTTCCTTCTTTTTGTTCTCTTTGATCTTTTCCCATGTGTCTGCTGGCCGGCTTCTGAGAGTTTCCGTTGTTGGTTGGTTGCTTGTGTTCCTCAGGGGTTCCTCTTGCTGTGATCTTTGAAACAGTATTCCCAGGTTCCTGTGTCCTAGGCCTTCTCCATCTCTTTCTGTGGTGTTTTATCCAAGTTTCTGTTTGTGGGTATCTCAGAAATTGCCGTGTGTTGGTCGTTTGATGCATCGAGCAGGATTGTTTGAATCTGGTTTTGGTGCAGGGAAGGGTTCTCTCTTTTAGTCCTCAAAATAAGAACCCTCTCTTCCTTCTGGTGTGCAGACGACAGGTAGCCTTTTTTAGGTAGATGGATGGGGCTTGTTGGTGATGAGCATTTCTTCTTGGGTTGCAGGAGGAAACTTTGATCAAGGAACAACATAGAGGAAAAGGCCTAATTTTTCTGAGTTTCTGTGACTCCTCCCGGGTCTCCTCTCTTGTTCTTCCCATTTTGCGCGATCTACCTCCAGGCCCTTGGAGTTGGGTTTGTGCTTTGTGTTTGATATTTGCTGATCTGAGAGGTTATGCTTCTCCAACAAATCTCCTACTCATTCTGAAAGAGTACTGCTTTTCTATCAATCTGGGTTTGTTTCCTTATGGGTATCATGGCACTGGGATCGCTTCTTTGGATCACAGTTGTTATTTCCGTGGGATGTGTCCATGGCCAATTTAATCCTGCAGATAATTACCTAATAGATTGCGGGTCATCAGGGAACACTACAGTAGATTCTAGGGTTTTTGCTCCCGATAGACCCTCTTCTTGGAGCCTTACCACTTCTCAGGACATACTGGCCAGCACTACATCAAACTCCGACAATTCGGCTCTGTATCAAACTGCCCGAATCTTCACGAGTACCTCATCCTACTCCTTCCCAGTCCAGAGACCGGGTCGGCACTGGATCCGCCTCCATTTCTTCCCATTCGTATACCAGGGTTTCAACCTTGCCGCTGCTAGATTCTCTGTCTCAACCCAGAACTTTGTCCTGCTGAGCGACTTCCAAGCACCAAACAGTTCCATATTTAAAGAGTACTCAGTGAACATAACTTCTGGCAATCTTGTCCTCACCTTCACCCCTTCGGGAAACTCTACTGCCTTTGTAAATGCAATAGAAGTTGTTTCAGTCCCCGATAGCCTGCTTCCCGACGATGCACAGAGTGTCAATCCTGCAGGACCATTTCGGGGCATACCAGGGCTGGCACTGGAGACAGTTTATAGGATCAATATGGGTGGTGATATGATTACCCCTATGAATGATACTTTGTCAAGAACATGGGTTAATGATCAGAGCTTTTTACGTGAGAAAAGCCTTGCCAAATCGGTCAGTGGTGTCCCAAGACGCGTGGCCGGAGCACCCACAAGAGAAATTGCACCTGATTCTGTCTACCGCACTGCAACAGCAATGTCTATACCAAATGTCTCAGATGTAAATTTTAATGTCACATGGGAGTTTCCTGTTGATGCTAGTTACATGTACTTTGTACGGTTTCACTTTTGTGATATAGTGAGTCGAGCATTGAACCAGCTCTACTTCAATGTTTACATCAATAGCTGGGCTGTGGCTCGTGACTTGGATCTATCCAGAGTTACGGTCAACAATTTGGCTGCACCATATATCATGGATTTTGTTGTTGGGGGTAGTGATGGCCCTGGTAAAGTCCGCATTAGCATTGGCCCTTCAACTGATGTACAGGGTGCTGATCCAAATGCCATATTAAATGGGCTGGAGATTATGAAGTTGAACAATTCCTTGGGGAGTCTTGATGGTCAAACATCCGCAAGTGGCAGCATGTCACCAGGCTCAACAAAAAACACTGGTCTAATAGTGGGATCTGTGTTTGGTGCATTAGCAGTAGTGGTCATAGCCATTGTTTTCTTCATGGTGCTTAGAAGACGGAAGCTTTCAAGGAAACATCATTCAAAAACATGGGTGCCATTCTCTATGAATGGAGGAATTTCCCACAGCTCAGCGAGTAAATTCTCTAATGGAACTCTTACTTTTTCATCACCTGGACAGAATACAAATCTTGGCTTCCGCTTCCCTTTTCTGGTCATTCAAGAAGCAACTAATAATTTTGAGGAGAACTGGGTGATTGGCGTAGGAGGTTTTGGCAAGGTATATAAGGGCGTACTAAAAGATGAAACCAAGGTGGCAGTGAAGCGTGGTAACCCAAGGTCCCAACAGGGTCTCAATGAATTCCGGACAGAGATTGAGTTGCTGTCACGACTACGTCATCGCCACCTGGTTTCTTTGATTGGTTACTGTGATGAACAGAATGAAATGATCCTTGTTTATGAGTACATGGAGAATGGGACCGTGAAGAGCCATCTCTATGGATCTGATCTTCCCATTCTTAGCTGGAAACAAAGACTGGAAATATGCATAGGAGCCGCAAGAGGGCTTCATTACCTTCACACTGGCCAAGCAAAAGCTATTATTCACCGTGATGTTAAATCAGCTAACATCCTTCTTGATGAGAACTTCATGGCAAAGGTTGCAGACTTTGGACTTTCAAAGACTGGACCTGAATTGGATCAGACCCATGTGAGTACAGCTGTAAAAGGAAGTTTTGGCTACCTTGATCCTGAATATTTTCGAAGGCAACAGCTGACCGAGAAGTCAGATGTGTACTCATTTGGGGTTGTCTTACTGGAGGTACTCTGCGCAAGGCCAGTGATAGATCCCACACTTCCCAGGGAAATGGTGAACTTGGCAGAATGGGCAATAAAGTGGCAAAGGAAAGGCCAATTGGAACAAATAATCGATTCCCAAATTGCTGGGACCATCAGGCCAGAGTCTCTGAGGAAATTTGGCGAGACAGTTGACAAGTGCTTGGCAGATTACGGTGTGGATCGACCCTCAATGGGGGATGTACTGTGGAATTTGGAGTACACTCTTCAGCTTCAGGAAGTGCCAGCTACCGACCTAGAGGTGGATAGTGTGAATCGGATAGCAGAAATTCCTTCAAGGGTTCAAAATGTCAGCGACCCAGGGAATGTTACTGCAGGGGGGTTTGAAAGTGCAAGTAGAGATGATCTGTCTGGTGTGTCAATGAGTAGAGTTTTCTCGCAGCTGGTCAAGGCTGAAGGGAGGTAGTCTGATATATGTTGATGCAGTGCTGCGGAGGTCAGGTAGTATTCATTTTTGTCTTCCTATGAATTTCGTTGGTACTGTGCTTTCAACAAAGTTCTGAACACAGGTTGTAATATCTTCTCTTACTGCGTGATTGTGATGTAAATTTGTTAGATTTTGAAATGATATTGAGACCTACTTGATTGCTCTTTGCCCAAATGTATAGTTTCAACAAGCTAGCAAATGACAAAAGGATCCCTAGAAAGAGGTCTCTTATTATGCTGCATGATGCATAATTGGAGGCACAAAAAATTCATAACATTTTCATCCACATTAGAAATGAAACAGGTGTAGTCATGACAATGCGTTTATGTGGGAGAATCACCTGATATTACCTGTTTTGCACTTCGATTTGGTTAATCAACCAATTAAAATGTGAAGTGGTTACCTGATCTACATATAATTGCTTGCAGATCTATATAAGGGCTGCAATAATGTCCAGTCACAGGGTTATTTGTTGGAGGCAATTAAATGCCATGGGGAAGTTTCTTGGGATAAATAGCAGCGTCCATCTAGGAGTCCCCAACCTATTGCAATGACGTATAACATCTTCTGAAGGGCGTTTCTTTAATTTGCTCAACATCTTGCGGTAATGCGTATTGTAAAGTCACGTTAATAGTCTCTTATATTTCCAAGTTTATATCCCCAAGTTTTGTGCTTTAATATATCCGATCATTATCCAATGCGTATCTTGCAAGGAGTTTGTAAATTAACAGAACAGGCCATCTTATGATCAGAAGCATGAATTGTTGATTGATATAAGCAGATTTAATCGCTTTATTGAAATGTTCGAGACAAAAAAAAAAAAAAAAAAAAAGGAAAGAAAAAGCATGCATTGTTGGGCAGTTCACGATTGGTGTTTTCTCCTAGCTTTAAAGACCAGTGGATGATCCGTGTTCTCTTAGATCTAAAGGGGTTTTTTTTAAAAGGTTTTTCTTTCTTTTTTTGTAAATGTCCATAAGCCACCGATTTTAAAACTGGTGTGGGTGAATAAAGTCTTAAAATCGGAAGTGTTTTGTTTGATGATTGTAAAGCGACTACTGCTGGACTGCAATGCCCCAGGATGTGCCAGACAGGCATTTGGGGATTGTGTGGGGGCATGATCCAAGCCGTCAGATAGTACTCCAGATGTCATAGGCCGTCAGGAGTCCACGGGCCTGTAGGCGCTGGGCGGATGCTTCGCCCCACTTGGGGAGCCGCTCGCGGGTTCCATCCCACTGGGCTAGTGATCAGAAAAAAAAAAGACAGTGAGTTCAGCAATTTTTTTCTGAAAGAATTAAAAAATAAAGATGGCTGCACTGTCATCCGACCTCTGCTGTGATCACTAACATGGGATCAAGGTGATTGGACGGTATTCGAAATACTAACCCTTGGGCCTCAGTTTACATTTTCGCGGGCTGAAAATCAAAATCAGGTAAAAGAGGTACCACCTCAGTCAACAGCAGTTTGATATCCAGCACAGTTACGGTAATCCAAATATCAAGAAATTAAATACCATAAAAATGCATTGTACAATGCTTTATGGCACAGCGAACTACTCCTTAGTTGAAATCAAAGAGCAACAGGGCCATTGAGGATGTCAAAAGGCTTAAATCTCAGGAGTAAGACGCCCCAAAAAAAAGGTGGTCGCTCATAAGATGTCATATGCGTCTAGACAATTTGATCTCTGATTAGACAATAAAAAAAAATTTAAAATCAAGTCCAATAAACAGTAAAGTGGCCTTAATGGTCCGAACATAATAACAGTTCTTGACTTTCTAAAATTTTGAGTCATCTGATCAAAGATCAAACTGTGCGGACATGTAAACACTGTGCAGCGCTGCACCGCACGGCCAGCAACTGTTACTCAAATCTCAAATGTAAAGGTTCGTCGGCAAGTGCTATGGTTCAATACTCGGTCCCAAACCTTCGTGGTGTTTGTGATTTTCTGAGGCTAAGTGATGCCATAGGACAAATGATCACTCTCTGAAACTTCAAAATATTGAAGATACAATCCAATATCCATCAAACCGTGGGGCGAGTTCCAGTACCTTAACTTTCTTCACGTTGCATATCCGATAACTTTGTTGCGTTATAGAGCCGTCAAGCATCATCCATTTCCACCGACTAACTAATCCCGCAGTAACAGTAATTCGAAAGTGAATAAGTATGCTGGAGATGTAAACAAACGCCTAAGTAGCTACATAAAAACCTCAAAGCACGGATTACAGCAGCAGTGCAACCGCTAAATTTGTGCAATTCTTTATTGATAGACAAGATTTGAATCGGTAAAAGATAAAATCCAGTAAAAGGTAACACCACTGCGTCAATTCCACATCTTCGTTTGATGTAGAAGGTGTCAGAGCAAGTCAAATAGTAGAAAAAAAAAGAAATATATTCTTTAGATCGCCAGTTATTATCGAAAGTAGAACATCAGTGCCTGACAGAAAATGAGGCATCAATCTATTGTTGCACCTAATAATTTAAAAAAAAAAAATCAATGAAAATGGCAGTGAATTGGACCCCACATTAAATTCTTCAAAGGCGTCCCAGCCACAGTGCCCTGCCTGGTTCTTCAAGCAGGCGCTAGCCCAAGCGCGCAGCAAGGGAAAAGAGAGGGTGAAGACCCTGTCTGTTAATAAAAATGATGCACATAAACAGGCAGGTGTAGGCAACTTTTCTTAGCTTTCTCAGTAAATTCCGCAACACTGCCAGTCTCACTCATCCTTTTGCTTTTGAGATTGCCTTCTGACCTGTGATGCAGTCATGCATCGTCCAATAAACTTGAGGACCTCGTCAATGAGGATGACTGGAAAAGCCACGGCCAGAACCAACAACCATTCATTAAGGCTAAGGGGCACAATCCCGAACACTTGAGCAAGGAAAGGCACATATAGAATCAGGAAGTGGAGCCCAAAGGAGATAGACATTGCAAGCAGCAGCCATGGATTGACCCAGGGAGGCATTGTCAAAAGGCTACCATCCTCGGAGAGGGCATTGAGGGAGTTGAACATCTCAATGGCTACGAGGACAGACAGAGATAGGGTCGTTGCCTTCACCTTTCCTGACTGGAAGTAATCACAGGGATTGGCATCAAAGGAGAAGACACGGGATCCAGCTGTGAATGGAGAGGCCTTGAAGCCCTCCCAGGTAGCACACTGTCCCCAGTCAGAGAGCTGCGAATATGTAACCAATGTGTGGCCATCCCCACTCAAGTCAATTCCCAAGAAGGACCCGTGAGTGTACCATATAACAAAAATGCCCACAGTAGCAATGCCCACGTAGAGTCCAATGACCTGAAAGGTAAAATAAAACAAAAGGGAACATCAACAACCTTGTTAATTTTGATTTTTTGGTAACAAAAATTATGAACAAATGCAGATAACAACAAATTTTGAGGGGTTCTCCATGAATGGTGGAGAGTAGGCTAATGGCATGGGCCTACTCCTCACTGGACATGAGCATATATAACTGGTTGGGGATAGAAGTCATACAACACGTTTTGCTTGCACATGCAGAAGTACGGTTCATCAAGATCATTATAAGCCTCATCCCACTAATGTTGTGTTCACTACATATGATAATCCCATGGCTTTACCAACTGGAATCAGACCAGACACCAGCCCACCCAAGTTCCTCTACGATCAGTAAAAATCAGACAGATTTTCATGTTTTGGCATGCATGACCAATCATAGCCCATTATAACTTGGGATGATTCAGCCATAAATAGGCCAATATTTAACCAGTTTCAGCTGGTTGCACCCAGTTTAATTTTGTGTCATTCTCAAACCTCAACATTAGCCCTTAAATTACACTAACCTGACCAAGACATCACCCTTCGAGCAGTTTTGACTCCTTGGAGCATCCATTTGGGACACTTTCCATGCCAACTGTCTTTGAGACAAACACCTTGCTAGGCTTGAACAAAAGTCACATGATACAAGTTGGCAGGTCAAGAACTTACCTTGTCAGTTCCACAGCTTAAGATCAGGGAGTATCTAATAATTCACCTTAACTTTAATAAACAAGGGAGAACGCAAGTTGGATACATCGATATCATCCTCTCAAAGATAACAACCATCACCCAAAGAACTATCAAGGGCCTATTTCAGTCTTCAGAGAGGTACAGAATATAATATCAGGTATTAACATTAATGATTGAACAATCCTTCATTGTCTAACATAAAAATCAAACGAATAAAACATGAGATAATATTTTGCCAATGGCATGACAAAATACAATATTATGTTAGAGATTATGATTCTAAGATGGTTCTTCAAAATTAACATTATAAATGATCCTTCTTCCTTTCACTTTGCATGCATTGAAGGAACAGGAAAGGAAGAATAAACTAACATCTTATTTGGGGCTTAGGGATAATTTTGAATGTCTTGTGCAAAACATGAGAACAGAAGGCTGGACCTTGGTTAGTATCATCAACATCTAAGCAAACCATATCACACGCATGCACATACATGTTGCTATCGGAGGCAGAAAAGAAGACATTTGCGGACTTTCCCTTATGAAGCTATCTTAAGACATCAGATACACCAAGCTCCTTTTCCTCATGTTTAACAATATTTCATGTCCATGCACACATGAATCTTTGGAAACTGCTTGCTAAAAGTGCTCATTTTCACAAAGTGACAGATTTGATACAGCCTACAACTTACTATAAATGGAAACTGCTAGCTAATAAACGGAAACTGCTTGCTAAAAGTGCTTGTTTTCACAAAGTGACGGATTCGATACAGCCTACAACTTACTATTGACGGAAACTGCTTGCTAGAAGTGTTCATTTTCACAACGTGAAGTATATGATACAGCCTACAACTTACTAAAAACATACATAATTTAATATCATCGGGAAGCTAGCAAAAGAGAAATGCATACCA
The DNA here is from genome assembly GCA_030544215.1 of Zantedeschia hybrid cultivar. Classification (NCBI taxonomy): domain Eukaryota; kingdom Viridiplantae; phylum Streptophyta; class Magnoliopsida; order Alismatales; family Araceae; genus Zantedeschia; species Zantedeschia hybrid cultivar. Next base: position 7,602,128 of record JARZZO010000005.1, read on the forward strand.
GGTAACGAAATAAAATCCATGCGTTGATAAGTGAATCATCACTCCGTCGAGGAGGTTTCTTCATAACATCCCTATCTGGAGGGTTGAATCCCAAAGCTGTTGCAGGAGGTCCATCTGTGACCAGGTTAACCCAAAGCAGTTGAACTGGTATCAACCCCTCGGGGATGCCTAATGCTGCTGTCAAAAATATAGATGCAACTTCACCAATATTTGAAGAGATCATGTACCTGAATATTACACCATAACAAAAACCTCTCAGAAAGTGAGAAGGTAACAATCCCAGTCGAAATGACTAAACAAGGCAGTAAATCAAGAATTAAATGAGAAATTACAGTATTAACAATCACAATCAAAAGGGCATGTCAATGATGCAAATTAGAGACCTCTCCTATCAGCAAATCATGGGTAGTCAAAAAACAATGTTTATATCTGGAGGACTGAATATGCAACACATCATTTATGGTTGAGGAATCTCACTTCTGTGACATGGCATCCCAATAAAAAAAAAATTAGTGGAACAAGTGGCAGGCAAAGAGATATTCTCCAAATCAATTCACTAGTGACAAATGCACGAGATCATCAGTACGGCAATGACATGAGGCGTGGCCAGAGCACAGAGGCTGCATCAAGCTGTCAACACAGATGCTGATATAGACATCAGTACAGCAGGCATGGCAAGTATGTAACAGCCACGCATGCCCTTGTAACATGGTCACATACATGAGGTCCGTTAATACTGCTCCATTGCTCCACATTCTATACCTTTGTGACAATTAGTTGATCTATATACTAGGAGTTCTTGCAAAGAACCTTTTGATCCTGGAACTAAGAACTAAGCCAAGAAACTAATGTAACATCACAAGGGCAAATGAATCTAAAATCCTGAACACATATATTGCGCACCTTTTTTAAAGAATGTATGATTTCTTCAACAATTATACTTGGAACTTTAGGACTGTAACAGGGTGTCAAACTTCAGATTTCTGACCCAGTTCCAATATTTCGGAACTGGATTCAGAAAGTTATACATTTTTTTCCATCTCCAATATGCAACACTACGTGTATAAAAATTTCCAAGAAAAATTCAAATACGTCTGATGTTTCCTTATTTGACTTCCAATAATTTTCAATTAAGATTGACATTATTTTCACAACTAAACACTATTAATAACATAAATTTATATCATAAGAGCCAGCCCCCATATGCCATCCTAGCCATAGGGCTCAGGATGGGTGTGCTGCTCAAGTGCACGACCTGGTAGAGCTGGCACTTTTACAGGAATCCACCTCTCCTCTCCCATGTTTCTCCATGTGGGACAAACAAGGCATGCCATTGCCATCGATCCTGCATGCAGGCTTCTCGAATCCCTTTTGTTTAGTGGCTTTACTTTAGTCCCACACCAGGAGAACTGGAGGGGAGAGGGCACTGATGCTTATGAATCCCCACCCCACCCCACCCCAACCCAATCTAGGCCCTACCTATATGGCTCTGTTAGGACAGCACTTGATGGGCGAGTCCAACTCAAACATAAAAAAGTTCTAACTTAATTTTTGGATTTGGAAATATCTATTGCCAAATCCATTTTAAATTAAAATTTGGAATTGAAAATAGACTCTAAAACATGTCTTTGAGTCCATTAACAACTCCAAATTTTTGTACCAGGAATAACTCCAATCCATTTACAGCCCCAAGACACTTGCTCACGTGAATATTTGTGGCAATCATTTGATTAATAAATTGGAGTTCTTAAAAAATGCATAATTTACTTAAAATTAATAAATTACCCACTATACTTTAATTAGGAAAAAAAGGATGAGTCATGGATATGATTCTCACGAAGACTCAATCAATCCAGTAGTTAAAACTTACTCAAAATTATGATCTACGTCAAGATTTTTTTTTAAAACTTTTGTTGCTAAAATCTTAGCCAAAAATCTAAATTTAACATTACACAGGGTGAGCGTTCTAAAATTCTGAGCTCCTAAGAAACAAATCTTTCTTCAGGATTAGAACAGTAGTGACGCTCCGACTTTTACCCAGCCCTCACTGTGGGAAAAAACAGTATCCTACTGCATTCTTGTAGTCTTCACCAACTATATTAAAAAATGGGGATAAAACAGCAGTGCACCCTAACCGGAACTGAAGCATTTTCTTTTGCTTCAAGAAAACTACAAGTTCAATTTGTCCATCGGTAACAAAAGCACTAAGTACACCATCCTTCTCCTCTATAAATTGTGTAAAAGTAATCTATGAAAACAAATGTGCCAATTTATTTCTTGACTGCAGATCTTGAAAGAAGTCTATAAAGAAATCCCTAATAGCATTAAAAGAGCAAAGCAATTGGCCCAAATCACTCCCTCTCTCAAACTTACAAGCATTTCGGCACTTGCAGTGTAATCAATTTGGAACATATTGGGTGGGTTAGGGGTTTAGGAAAATAACAGGGAAATGTCTACTTTCTAGGAAAACTAATTTTCTTAGGGTTAGGGGTTTTAGAAAATAAACAGTTATGGAAAACATTTTATTCCCTGGTTGGAAAACTATCCCAAAAAATTTCCTACCTCTAGACCTCAGAAATTTTCTTTCCTCAAGAAAACAGCCAACCTTCTCTCCCTCCCCAAGCAATGGTTAAGATTTAGGATTAACCCACACAAGATTTGCCTTTGTCTAATAAACCCTAACTAGAGAAATTTTATATTTTCTGGGGTTGATTTTTAGTCCAGGAAGAAAAAAATTCCTTTTCCAAGGAAGTAAAACTTTTCATAGACCCCTAACCCACCCATTTTGTAAAAATTTTAAAAATAAAACGAGAAAATAAGAAAGGAGAATCATAAGGAACCTGATGAAGGCTTTCATATTGTTGTATATTGATCTTCCTTCACCAACTGCTGCAACTATTGTACTAAAATTGTCATCTGCTAAAACCATGTCAGAGGCTTCCTTAGCAACCTGAAAAGGACAAATGACAAGTGAAAAGGTATTGGACAGCAGATCGTATAGCACTATCTGATCAGAATGCAATATGAATTGATTCATAGAAAATTTTAGCACCAAAAATATAATGGAGAAGGACATTAACCTTGCAGTACATTCTAATGAGTTAATTAAAAAAAAATAACACAGCTAGGTGAGAGATGGGTTAAGATGGAAGCAGGACGATAAAGAAGCAGAAGAAACCAAATCAACAAGTGATGACATACTTCTTTCATCCAAAATTAGACTTTGTTATTTGTAGCAATGTGGGTTCGCAAAAAAACTCATGCTAATTACTGTCTCCTTATCCCATTGAGTCAGTGTACAAGTTACATCATGTTATGTGATATAAATTACACCAATGTCTGAGTTAAAACACTAAGGCCTTAAAAGAAAAAGAAAAAGGGAAAACAGGATCATGGAACTGAAATAGAAAAGCCACACTCTCCACTTTTTTGGTGTACGGGGTAGGAAAACATGCTCTTAAGATGTTGTTTAGGGCAGAAAAACATGTTCATAAGACATTGACTATGTTTCATATCTGGTAAGAGAAAGAGTGACTAAGTTAGTTTCCTGATGGTATATGCCTTGAGTTTGGACGTGGGATGGATATATTATCCATATATGTGTAGGAGGAAACAGTATAATAGTATGCAACGATTGGCATATTACATGAATACATCTGTGTATCAAAGCAATGAAAGAAACCGGGATTCTGCATGCACCCCCCATACACCACCACCCTGCAAAGAATAAAGCAGATGTGAAAAAGGCCCAATAGAATTTAGGCCCATAAAATGAAGCATATATGAACACAGCATGTATATTCAGCCAGCTATTGAGAATCAATGGCCTACCTAATTAGATAGATGTGACTTTTAGATGGTTACATATACTATAACATCAGGGACTTGTCACATGACACTCATTAGAGGGTGTAAAAGCCCTGAGAAATCATGAGTAAAACCTCAGGGACTTGTATGACATTCATTAGAGGGTGTAAAAGCCCTGAGAAATCATGATATAAATAAAAACTCCTAGAAGGATTGCAGGAGACCATTGTAAAGTTTAGTAAATCTATACAAAGTTCTAATGTAAGCAAATAAAAGGGATAAAACTTCTAGCCAGTTCCTGATGACAATCATGCATAACTGTCAAAACATACCTCAGTCCCAGCAATTCCCATTGCAATACCAATATCAGCCAATTTCAAAGCAGGTGCATCATTCACCCCATCACCTGTCATTGCGACCACCTCACCATCATCTTTGAGCAATCTCACTATTTCTTGCTTATGTTTTGGTTCAGCCCTAGAGAAAAGGAGTCCACCAGACTGCCGTAGATACTCTTTCTTATTAAGGAGAGACATAAATTCTCTTCCAGTAATGCTCTTTGAGCTAATGTCTTCCCCGGGCACAAATACACCTATTTCGCGGCAAATTGCTTCTGCTGTATCCTTGTTATCTCCTGTTATCACCATAACTCGGATTCCCGCTGCCCTACAGTCTTCAATAGCTTTGTGAACCTCCTGTCGGGGAGGATCCTACAAGGATTTTGCAATTAAGTTATAAAAGAGGGAGCCTCGACCAGAAAAACACGAAGGAATTGCAAATTTGTAAGAGCACATCCTCACCCTCAGCCCAACCAAGCCAACAAAAATGAGATCACTTTCAATTGATGAATAATTGGATGGATCAAGTAAGAGCCTGTGAGCTGGATGATTTTCTCCATCATAAGTGGCAAATTCTAAAAGATCGATCTTATATGCAAAACCCAGACATCGTAAAGCATCCGATGACATTTCACGAAGCTCTTCGAGAATGAGATTCCTTGAGCTACCATCCAATCTCACAACAGAACCATCAAGCAACTGTATATATGTGCTCCTCTCCAGTAAATTCTCCACAGCTCCCTAACATCAATTTTTCATCATTAGAAATGTCGCCGATGAATTTCGGTTAGATGAATACCAAAAGTTAGAAATGATAAATGGCTTATTCTCCTAAAAAAAAAAAAAAGCAGGCAACTAAATGCAGTTATCTGGAACTAAAACAATGTAATCCACTGGACTATGCCCACAAGACTGGTAAGGTACACCAGCATAGAAATTGAAGTAATCATGAAAGATATCATAGATATGAAATTATACAAACAGACAAATAAAGCGAAAGAACACATGGGTTTTTTGAATTTCCATTGAGTATCGACTTTGATTTCTTGATTTGTCTATTTTACAATAAGTAAAGATAAAAGCAAATAAACAGATTTCTAAATTTGTGAATAAACTGAAATGCACATAGTGCTCTCCACCAAAAATCGTTATATGCCTGAATTGACCTCTATAAGGCATGTTACTCATCCATATCACCTCTCTTTTTTTGATAAATTGGTGTCATAACCACGACTTTCCTCAGAAAAAGGAAATCTATTCGCATAAAAATCAAATTTAAACATGAAGATATTTTTTCTTGAGTGGATATAAATTAACATCCCACATAATGAAAATTGTTACGGGCATTGAGCATTCCATGCAGGCATGCAACAGTGCTTGTTTACCAAAATTTCTTTACGCAGCATAGCACACATTATTTGAAGGGTTCTTTCTAGTTTATATTGCACCAGCACCCACTGAATGCACAGATGCATTGAAAGCCTTTGCTTGTGTTGAGTTGTTCTTAACCAAGATCGCAATGCATGTGGATTCAAGAAGAAAAACATGGGGTCTGGCGTCCTATAAAATACCACAACATACAGAATTCTGTGCTGGATAAAATAAAATAGGTCATTCCAATGATAAGCACCGGCACATTCACCCTGAATTGGAAAACAAGATGCAGGTGGACAATGAAGGAGCTCCCAGAGGCAGGATAAGAAAAAAATTATGTGTAACATACCACAGATTAATCCTTGCAATGGAGGCAAATGGCTAAAATTACAGGAGGCTACGAATGCACTCATGCACCTGAATGCTCAACAAAGCAACTCACCTGTCCACATTCATTCTGTTGCATATGTGCATTCAGAGCATGTTTAGAGTGATGAACAGTCTATGGAAGGCCAAAAGGATATGACTGATTAAGGCCACAAGGAGGAAAGCGTTGTGATATTACAGCAAACTGAGGCAAGCAAGAATTATTCTTTGGTACTTCAAGAAGTAAGTGACCCTCTCTCTAGTATCCAACGATGAGTATGGCACCAGCGTATATGACAGCATGCAATCTTAAGGCAGATATAAACATCAAAATGTGCCAACCATGGTATTAAACCGGCGAAACCATGTTGGAACCATCCAGAACAGGTCTGGTTCCATGTGGGGAGTAAATGGCCACAGCCAGCCAAACTGGCCTTAGAACCAGAAGGTCCAGAACAGGCCAGGGCTTGCAGATCTAACATCCAGTTTTTCAATCATTTATGTCAACGTATGTGCTATGCAAGGATGAGAAGATCCCAGATGCAGATATGCATAGGAGATCACAACAGATACGTTAAGCACGGAAACGACAAGATGTGGAGTTGCAGACAATGTAATCACTGTGGGGGATGGGATCATACTTCTAATTGACCCATAATTCAGATGCAGCAAAAACTAGGTAGGTGAAGAAAGATAAACCTTATTGGGTTGGGAACAATGCCCAACTCTACTAGAAGTCTGGATAAACATGCTCAAGAAGAAAAGTTTATTCTACTTGATGGAAGAGCGTTTGGCGGTCGTGTTTCTCGATGCCTTAGGGCACAAACTTCTTAAGTGTATGACATAAAGATTTTTCAGAATTGGTGTAATGCTACTGTTTGGAAACACATTACGTTAAAAGCCTTACAAAACTAAGCTTCGTAATCTCCTAAAGAAAAATAGAGGATTCTCCTCAAAATGCAGAGAAAGATCCTTTGAGCCTGATTGGACTACGACTTGGATGGTATAGATTACATCATAGACACTATCATTTTCTTTCAATTAGGAATTACATAGCTAAATTTGTTTTTAAAGTGTCTTACCTTTTGCAAATCTACAGAGGTAATGTACGTGTCCACCTACTTTAAACAAATTCCAGCATGATAACTTTTAAATCTAGATTTTAACAAAATAACATTTTCAACCATAGTGGAATGAACTTAAGGGAAACCCACAGCTAACTACACAAATTGTTTATCTTTTTAGGGCATTTCACTGGCTAATGTCAGTCTCTTACTAGGGAGTGAATATGAATATATAAACATTTCACTTTAAAGGAAATGTCTGAAACAGCACATACACAGTTGTTTATAGACATAGACTTTTTACTTACAAGATAACATCTCAGATGATATATAAACAGTTGTTTAAATGGATGTACTGTAAACAATATGAAAAACATTCTACTGAACCATTCTTTAGGAGAGAAGCTCGGTCAGCCGAGAGAATTCTTTATTTTGTATGTGATAGAGTGAGGGAATGGGTGTCTTCGACTTGTCTTTTTAATCATTGTAATTCCTCTCTTTTTGTTTCTCTTGGGGAGGGTTGATTGAGAGTGGCATGATCGTGAGATCTTGCTCATGAAGATTTTTGTTTATATTTTCCTTAAACTTGTACATGCTCTCTTCTTTTTATAATATACATGGTACTATCCACTTTCAAAAAAAAATTTATTGAACCAGGTTTTTTCCTAATCATAGTTGTCAATCCCATCCCGTCCCGGCCAATATCCCAGTGAGAAAATGGGACGGGACAATTTATTGTCTGTCCCAGTTAGTGTCCCGGTCTGTCTTGGCTTGTCCTGGCCCGTCCCAACTTGTCTCGGTAAGTCCCGGCCTGTCCCAACGAGAGTTATATTTTAGCCTGATATTTTTCAAATTCCTTAAGCTACTTGTAAGCCTATTTTAGGAGTTTCACCTGATAAATATATTCCTTTATGCCATAAAACCATCCTAAACATTTTTATTGCATTAATTTTGTGTTATTCCTATGTGATATGTTTATTTTGTTATAATGTACAGTATACAAATGTTCTATATTATTGGAATATATATAAGAAAAGCTCCGGGACGGGACACTGGGACATCCCATCCCAGTAGAAAAACGGGGCAGGGACCGGAACAGGGTTGACAACTATGTTCCCAATTCACTTTTGTATCCAATTCTTGCAACGCCCAATTTTCACAAAGCAAGCAGAACTGCTTCCATGCCATCAAAGTACTTTGTGGAAACATGAATAAGTCACAACACTTACCCCATCATTAATGTGCTCAGAAAAGATGTTCTCTGGATCCTGAAATGTCTTGGAGCGAGTATCAATACTAAAAACACCGAAAGAAGAAAACAAGGAAAAAAAACAGAAACTTGACCGGGAAACCTTAGCTCTTGATATACAGCATTCAAAAAAGTGCATTACAAAACATAAGATTTTTTAAAATCGTCAAACTGAGGGGGGACAAGCAATTTGAGTATAACCACAGGAAATATAAACCTTGAACTACAGGAATAAGATCTTTTCTGAAATGGTCAGACCGTGTACATCGAGAAAAAAAACTGAATACCTTATGATGAAACTTCTCTGAGATACGATGGAATTCATGATATGTTTCTAAGGTAAATTTTCCAAATAAACCAAAAGGGAGTGTGGGAAAGTTTCAATGCAATATTGTTTGGTGATGATTCAGAGCAAGGAATATTTAAATCTGGGAAGGAAAATGCAACACTGTCCATTGTAGTTCACTAGGTTCACTAGCTCCACATAAATATAGAGAGCAAAGCAGGGGAGTACCTTCACCAACAATGTATTCCTTCCTGATTCTTCTTTCACAATGACTCCCATTGATTTTCGAGATCTGTCAAACTCAAGGGTTGCAACCCTATGCGCAATTGAATTCCAATATTGGCAGCAACCTTAAATTAAGCAAAGAAATCATTGGTAAAATGATGAGATGCATGAACAAAGCCATAGTTGTCAAGGCGGTAAGGCGACCAAGGTGTGCTTGGGGTTCTGGACCGCCTAAGCGCTTAGGCGCCTGCCTAGGTGTCAACTTCATAATATAATATTTTAATATAATAGACATGTATAGATGCATTTATATATATATATATATATATATATATATATATATATATATATATATATATATATATGTATACACATATATATATATGTATGTATGTAATTATGTATGCATGTATTCATATGTACTATAGACATACATATGTACTGTATCTATATATATATATATAATATACATATGTAATATGTATATATGTATACATGTATTAATGGCGCCTTGACAACTATGAACAAAGCAAATCTGTGAATCAAAGAATAAAGCAAATAAATGAAGATCAAGCAATCAACATACGGAATACTTCAGCGGACCCCAAGTGTGCGGTGTCAAGCCCCTCAGGCAGTCCCATTTTCTCCACTAAAACCTGACAGAAAAAAGAATTAAAAAATCCTATAAGATTTGACTCTTTCAGTGTTTAAACCATAATTCACCACATGTAGACAGACAATAAAAAGAAAGCATTGGTTCGATGGATGCTAATTCAAAGGTCCAGATTATGGCTCAGGACTTTTTCTTTCTAAACAAGAAAAACCTCTACCCTTTATCCAGTTAAGAAGGAAGAGTATTTTTCATGATGTAGCCCAAGAGATGCACATTGTCGTGTACAAAAATTTTGAATGACATCTATGAACAGAATTATGCAGTATGGTCAATGCACAAGCTTCAATTCCTTTTATTTAGAACTATTCAAACCTCAACAGGAAAAATCTTCCTTTATTCTCTTAATCTGCCATTTTCAGTGCAACAGTAGATGGTTTTCACAAATGTGTTCAAGGTCACCCCCCTCCCTGACTTTGATTAGTCAAAAAGGAAATCCACGATGTGCATTCACTCACACTTGCATTTAGTTTTCAGACAATAAGCATAACTTTTTTCACTTTTTAACAAGGAAAAAAGAAACAAGAAGCAAGAAACTAGAAACTAACCTTCAAAGCAGCCTCTGTGGACATTCCGTTGGCAAGGTACTGATGACCAGCTTGTGTGACACTAGCATCATTGCAAACTGCAGCAGTCTTTGCAATCATCTGAAGATTCGGGTCCATCTTGCCAGTTGGCCAGTCAAGAATCACACCATCATGTGGATCATATGTGGTCCCTTCCACTTTAAATCTCCGAACTGCATCCATCCAGCGTCCAATTGCCACAAGCCTTGCCACAGACATCTGATTTGTAGTAAGAGTACCTGTCTTATCTGAACATATCACAGTTGTGCATCCCAAAGTCTCCACACTAGGCAGCTTCCGAACCAGTGCATTCTTCTGAGCCATCTTTCTGGTCCCCAATGCCAAGCAGGTCGTGATAACTGCAGGTAGACCCTCCGGGATAGCAGCAACAGCCAAAGCCACTGCAATCTCAAAGTAATAGGTGCACTTCTCAAAAGAAAACTTGAAATTCCTCGGCCACCCATCAACATAATCCCATGTAAAGAAGTATTTCACATTGATGAGCCAAACAAGTGCACAAGTCACACCAATTATCACGGTGAGGGCCTCCCCAAATTCATTCAATTTCTTCTTCAGTGGCGTATCAACCTCATCCTGTGATGCTTCATGGATTTGAGAATGCACCTTGCCAATCTCTGTGCTCATCCCTGTTTGGGTAACTAAGCACAAACAGCTCCCATTCACAACCGTGGTACCAGCAAACACCATGCACTCCTTCCCTTGGATGTCCGTGTCTTCAGAGTCGACCTTGTGATAGGTCTTGTTAATGGCATCACTCTCTCCGGTCAGGGATCCCTGCTCCACCCGCACAGTGGAGCTTACCAGGTATAGAATCCTCATATCTGCCGGCACCTTATCTCCGGCTCTGAGCTCCACGATATCGCCCGGGACGAGCTCTTTCGCAGGCAAATTTGGGACCAACTTCCCGTCCCGCCTCACCATGGCATGCTCCGATTGTATCTCCTTCAGCGCCTCGAGGGCCTTCTCTGCGTTGCTCTCTTGCCAGACGCCGACAATCGCGTTAACGATCAAGATGAGGAGGATCACCAGCGGCTCGACAAAGGCTGTGATCCCCATCTCACCCCCCTCATCGCCATCATACCATGCCAGGACAAAGGAAACAACGGCGGCGACCAGAAGGATGCGGACCAAAGTGTCGTTGAACTGCTCGAGGACCAGTTGCCAGATCGACGGCCCGGAATGCTTCTCGAGCTCGTTCCAGCCGTAGATCTCCCGCCGCCTGAGGACCTCCTCGGACGTGAGCCCGCGATCTGCCGACACCTTGAACTCCTCCTCGCACTCGCGCACGTCCCTCGCCCACGCGGGGTACACCGCCGGCTGCGGCGACGGCCCCACACCGTCCACAGCCTTGCCTTGATTTTGCCCTCCTTTCCCCATCCCCGGAGTGCAACTTCGCCCTTCGAACAAATCACAACTCAAAAAAAAAAGATCGACGAAAACAAAAGATTTACCCGTGGAATCTTCGATCTACGTCTTCTACAGTCGATTTCATGCTCGATCAATGGTGGAAAAGGGACAAAAACCCGATCTAGGAATCTTTTCTAGGGAACTCTTCAGCAAGAGGAAACACAACCAAGGGAGTGAATCCTAAGGAAGGTTTCCCCGATGGTCGCGGGGAAAATCTAGGGCTTCCGCGGATGGTCGTCGGGAAAATCTAGGGTTTCGGTTCGCCCGACTGGAGCAGGAGACCTTCCCCCTCTCCCCTGCGCTGCACCGCCGGCGCTGCGCCCGCGCGCACACCCGGCCTTCCCGGCGGCTTCTGCTGTTGCGTGGTGGTGCTGGACTGCGCCGGCGTCTGCAGCGAAGGGTCCACAGAAAGCGGCCCCGTCGGTTGCTTAAAAGGGCAATCCTCCTCGCGCACGCATCGGCAAGCGGCAGCCGGAAGGCGACCTCTGCGCTCCCAACAAAACTATTTTGCCGCTTAACGGTATTGGGATCCCGGAGATTTGTCCAATTAGCTGGTTTCTCATATAAAGATTTATTATTGCGGATTTATTCGGTTGTTGCGCCTTGTGGACTCTTGAAAGTTTCCAGGAGCCTTCGTTATGGGGTGTTTAGTATTAATTAAGGTGATTACTAATATTATTATTATTTTAATCGTTAATGGGAAGTGGTTATCTGGCGCTCGGGGATTGGCCCGCTCTACGTAATACGTGCACGCCTCCAAGGTTGCCACTTGACGTCGCTTAAGAACTTTTCCGGTTAAAACGACCCCAACAAGGCAGGAGAAAGAGCAGAGAGAGACCCCTAACTAGGTGCCCTTGGCGAGAGCCCAACAGGCGAAGGCCCGATGAATAGTGTTGAGCTTGATGTGGTTAGAATGTAGAAGTTCAATGATGACATGTTCTGGACGTTTTCTTACGGACCATTTGGATGCCTCATTTTCACAAAGATGAAGGTGAGCAGATTGTTACTCATTAAAAGATGGGTAAATTCACTTTACCTTCACATAAGATTGTGAATGAAGATATATAATGGCCAAGAAAAAAAGGTCTAGAAAATTTCATCTCATAAGTTCACTCCAGAATCCTGGAGGACAGGAAGTCCTTGGTTAGCTTTCTATAGTGGGAGGGCCTTGGGATAATGGGATGCAGACCTGTCTGGTCCAATGCAAACTTAGGATGGATCCTGACTTGATCCATTATGCTATCAGTTTGGAAAGGTTGTCTATAAAGGGTTCTACAAACTAATAACCAGTTAGATAATCAAAGTCTTAGTGTACCATTTGATTGGAGGAAAATTGTATTTGTTATCTCATATAATTTCGTATTACCCATTCTTATATATTATTTTTAAAAAAATGTCATACTTATTTACATATTACTCATCATATCATCCTACTATGCATGATGTTTCAAAATTGTCACGGGATGGTGTGTTTGATATGTATACATATTTTATATACGTCACTAAAATGACATATTTGACAGAGTATGTTATTTTGTAAGAGTATTATTAATAAGCATGATATTTTTAAACTTTAACATACAGAAGCATATGAAATTATATATATATATAGAGAGAGAGAGAGATACTTATAAACTAACAATCATTAGAATAATCACCGAATTATTAGTTATCATTTGCATCCCTAGTGGTCCGATGACTTCTTGATGAGAAGATAAGATTCTTCTAATCTTATTCTTTAGATCAGAATGTGCTCTTACTAATACTAGAGTTGAGATGGACTTGACCAACATCTACTTTAAATAATTGATTCACTTTTCTCCTTGTGTTAATGAGGGCACATATTAATTTAAAGAATGATGTCTAGATAATGTCATCTCCTTGATGAAATTATGGCTCTTTCAAGGTGCATTTGTTTGCGCATATACGCAGATATCGAGCCTCCAAATTGTATGAGAATCTATGACATGATATTAATTGCAAACAAATGAGAAAATCAGCCGGCAGATTCAAACAATCTGGATATGGAAGTCATACACAACGAATTGTCCCCCTGTTGATCCCATCGTATCCACTTCGCAGAGTTAGTGGGGAAATCCAAACCTGTTTCTCTTGCGCACAGGGGCGAACTTTCGAGATTGCCCTCATTATTCAAACGTATATGATTGAGTAATACTTGCTACACTGCGCGTGATACAATGAGTGAGCTACATAGTGCATGGTGGAGCGTCGGATTGCACGATCCGATGGCTCAAATCGTGCGAGTGCATAGTCCCTTTTTTAAAAAAATTTAACTGTCCAATCTAAGATCGAACCATACGGATGCTGACTTGGGAGCCTCCCCAACTTGGTAAATTTAAAAAATAAAAAACTTGTTGCATCACTCCCTGCCATCCGATCTCAGACGACAGTGCGCGCACGGGGCAGCAAGTATTACTCTCTACTATTTGGAGTCCGAAGGAGAGAGAATGCCGTTATCAAGGAAACTTCATCTCAACTGCTCCAAGAGGAACCCCCATTCCTTGCCTCAATGGCGATAAAGGAGCATCCACCTTGACGAGGAGTGTGTCCGCCAACAAAGATAGCGTCCGATGACGAGGGAGCATCCACCCTGATGTTGCGTGGAGCACGATTCATCGAGAAGGTTTGAACTTTCCCCATTTTTCTTGCAGGGGGCACCATGGTTCCACCGTGAGGCAGATCAGGGAGATGGGTAGGTTCCGTAGTGCAGTGGCCGGCTGATCTCCGTGCAAACTACTACCCTAGTGCAAATGTTGGTAGCCACAGCACCTCCATCCCCTTCCCCTCCGTCGTCGAGCCATTGTGCACGGTGCAGCCCACTTCCATGGGGTTATGGGAAATGTTGTGGCAAGGAACATGGGCTCTCACCGACAAGGTATTGTCTGCTTTAGCCCATGGGCTTCACGGTTTTGTCTTTTGAAAAAAAGGTCCTTGTTGAGGTCGGTAAAATTTACGCGCATGCGCCACTTCCCATTAGTCTTTAGGACCAAGATTACGTAGGCCAGCCATTGGGGGTACTAGATGCCTCTCAACAAGCTAGTCTTTACTCCTTTAGTGACTTTCTCTCGGACAACTGTATGTCGGTCAGGCGCGCATCTCCTTTTGAGCTGTTGAATAGGCTTGAAGTTGAGATGATGAGACACGACTTTTGGGGAGATGCTTGGAATGTCTTCTTTTGACCAAGCAAAAACATCTTGATTGCCAAACAAGAAGGTCTGATACACTTCAACTTAGTCTGGAGGAAGTGAAGATACCACGCGGACGACCCTGTCGAGGTCTTCTCCTGGTTGGATGTTTAAGAGGTCATAGGTTGGCATTGCCACCTTGTGCCTCACCCCTAGTTCTAGGGGAAGTTCTGCTACCTCTTCCTGTGCCTCCAGTCCTTTCGAGGCTATAAGGTAGCAGCGTTGAGGTAGCAACGTCAGTAGCAAGGGGCAACATGATGTGACTTGAAGCGCATGCAGACATCGCTCATTCCATAAATAGATGTTTTTCCATTGTCCTTGCATCTTCGATCCTAGTTCCCACTAACTCTTCTAATGAATCAACCTAGGGTCACATGCCTACAACGTCACTCCCAAACTTGTAAACCGCGAGCTTGAGAGTGAAGGGGCCAGTGAAGATAGCTGATTTGGTTTTGGCCTAATTGGACTCAACTAAGAGCAACCCAAAAAGCCCGCGGCCCACTTTAGAGGCCTCACGTGTGATGGTCATATGAGCCTCTTGCGAGCACTTGACAGGACAGGCTAGGACCGTAGGTCCCAAGAGGCGGCCCCACCATGTCCCAAGTAAAAGGTGCATACTTCCCAAGAAGACCAAATACTCAAGGGGTCCATCAAAGCCTCCTGAGAAGAGGCAGCTTCTCGAGGAGATTTGTCCCAACTTCTCGAGAGGGACGGACTCTCTGAAAGACTCAAGTTCTTGCTATCCACTTGGTGATAAGGCCATGGCCCCTTATCGAGTCCCAAACACCAAGATCTCGACTCTCTGAGAAGGTGAGGTATTCAAGATGGTTAAAGTTCTTTCCTTCTAACCACCAAGTAGAATCATGGTCAAAACTCAATGATTACCCGATTGTGGTAGACCTCACGATCTCCGCCACTCTAAAGAGAAGGAGGCGGCACACTCCAGCCTGTCCACCTATGATCACCCTCAATCATGGGCCTTAAATCGTGGATGACGAAAGGTCGTTACACGAAAGATACTCTAATGGATATAAATAGATGGACCCCCCTCTAAAATAAGGTATGCACACTCAAACGTAAAAATTCCTAGCCTACTAACTTCCTTCAAAGATCTGACTCAAGCATCGAAAGATCTTTCCCTCACCTAGACGGAAGACTCCTGATTGTTTTTGGTGTCTGCATACTCTTAGAAAGTAACGTTTCTCTATCAAACAAATATCATTGTACGGAAGAAAAGCTGATCTAACGGTCATCTCCCCCCGCCCCCAATTTTCTCCCTCTACAGGAAAGGTTCAGACAAGCCTATCTATTCCATAGTCTATTCTATCGATTCTCTCTCTCTCTCTCTCTCTCTCTCTCTCTCTCTCTCAACAAACCATCTGTGGGGGGCAATATGAAAAAAAACAACGCCACGACCATTCCATTTGTGAGGATCGAGAGACCTTCCAAGACAACATCCCCCACAACAAGTGATACAGCAGGGTCGAGGGAATTTATGGGAACAGTGAACAATTTTTACCTCCCTGTGGCCCATCTCCTCTGGCGTGGCATTCTCTTCCGGTGCCTTCTTCTCCATTCTCACCCTTGCTCACCAGAGAAGAGACTTGACCACTCACTTTACTTGGAGAAGGAAGTGTACGATCGTCTCGGGCCACAGTGTTCCAGCTGATCCACCCATGAGTGGGAAAGAGATAATGTCATCTATTTTTCAGGCTTGGAAGTCGGCACCAGAAGCATAAACGAAGGGTGTCTTTAGCTTGCCTGGCAACTCTTGCCATATGTCAAATGTAGCTGCGCGTATGGAAATGCTCCGATGAATCACTCCTAAGCCAAGATAAGCGCAAACAAGCGCACCCTCAAAGTGATGGGATCGACCAGGAGGATACCATCCCGCTTGGCACTTGTGGGAAGTGCCGAGTTGGCGTCACGGGTGTTAAGTAGGAGACGACACTGGGAAATGGCGATGGCAGCTGTTCATATTTCCATCTTAAGATCTCCCTACTCACGCGACAGAGATCTCGCTGTTCACGCGATGGAGATGGTACCTAATCTTGCTGCCCACAGGACAGAGGGAGTGGTTGGCCTGGGTGATGCAATCTTGCCAGTTTGAAGTGAGAAGAAGAAACTCGAGCAATTTCTAGCTCGCTTCCTCTTTGAACACCGGCGACGAAGGCGCACAAGTTGAAACTGAGAACCCTGCAGGCCGGCACCTTCCTAATCTGTTCTTTAGTTTTCAAAGTTATTCGTAAATATATTCTTCTTGCACATGAAGTTATAAAATTACCACTTTTGCATTTAATCAATATAATTTCACTGTGTAAAACTAAATTCCAGAATATCTTTGCAATTACTTATCATTAAATTAGAGGTCATCGTGCCAGCATGAGGTGGTAACTTTCCGTTTAAGCTTACAAAGTGGGGACACCTTTGCACTTACGCTCACGTAATAAGGTAATAGGGACATTTTTGCACTAGTTAATTAGAATACATGAATATTATATAACTCTTTTTAGAATTTAACCCGAGTTAGTTACGTTAAATCTCTTATGATGGCATGTCACGGCAGGAGTTTTTTAGTTATTATTACAAAACGGGGTATATTAGTTAATATGCATGTAAGGGTGTAATTCCATAATTTTGTATGTAAAAGGCTTATACTTGTAAATATATTTCCATAATTTTGTATGTAAAGGACTTGTATTTGTAAATAACCAGTAGATTCTTGCAGGGCATGTGTACGATTCGCGCATAATTTTCTTTCATATGTCCAAATGTTCTTAATACGATCATAATGCACAAGTTTTAGGGCATTTTTGGCACAGCCTCCGATTCAAAGTACTTTATACTTTTATCTAATTATTTTACGAAAAAAAAAGTAAGCGTTGGACGTTACTTTTGTAGTATTTAATTTATTTTCTTTTTTATTTTCAACTAAAGACTCTAAATTGAAACTTCATAAATTGAAGAAAAAATAAAATTGTATGAAGATTTGACTTTTATAACAACTTAAAATTAATTTTAATTACTTACATTCATCATTTTTTATGTCATAAGAAAAAGTTAAAAATGACTTTTAATTAAAAGTTACGCCAAACACATCCTTAACACGGCTGCTGCAAGATTTTTGCACAGTAGGTGCATTTATAATTTAATTTTACCATATGTACATATGGTTTTTTAATTATTTTGGACATCTAAATGTTTCAAGTTTTGATTTTTTTTTTTAGAGAATGACTTAATATTTAGACACAATTGCTCCTATCTAAATTAGCAGGGTTTGAACCTGGCAAGTACCGAATATTGGCATATTTGAGGCCTTCATTTATATAAATGCAAGGATTTTCTAATTTTTCCACCCTATCAAGTGGGCGCGACATTTGCCCAAGTTAAATTAACACTTTCTCAATCTAAGATTAGATCTTTTAGTTTTCATTCTCTAAATTAAAGTATGTCTTCACTCACATAAGAGAAAAATATATACGACAGACTCTCTCTCGCATCCACTTTTTATAATAAAGTGAGACCTTATTCTGATCCATAAATCTCATCTCTCCATTCCAATCCTAGCTGCCCTCGGAGACCCAAGTTTTGATGCCGTTGCCATGGAAAAGTAGGCGCTTCAATCTGTGGTTTTTTCTTCAACTTTGGACCGGAACGATTGGTTCAGCCTTTGCACGGGAAGAGACAACACCAAATCCGGTATCTTCGGACATGACTCGTACCAACTCCGACAGGGGCCTCCTTGACTGATAAAAAAGAGACAGGGACCTCAGTCTACTTTTAGCGTCATTTTAATTGGAGAATAGGAGAAGAATAAGAGAGAATAAAGAGAGAATAAGTTTAATTTAGCTTTGACAAGCGGAATGACTTATACCGGTGTAGAATAGTTTATTCGGAGAATAAGAAAAAACGGTCATCTCGCTCTAGACCCAAAAATTACTTATTCTTCTTATTCCGTCAGCGGACCCCACGAAACTATCAAATTAAAACATCCCTTATTCTAGTATACGCTATTCCGTCCGTGGGCCCCATGTAATAACTTATTCCTCAAACAAAATGAGACTTAAAGTGTACGCTTTATCTCGATCGCTCGTCGCTAACCACACGTCACTGCTGCATAGCCTTTTTTTCCATCTCAAAGTTTGTTTCATACTGGTTTGGTGTGTTGTCGTATAATATTGGTTAAAAAATTATTCAGTAAAAATAAAAATTTTAATTCTTCACTTTTGATTTATCGTACTTTTTCGTATACTAAAAGTTAACACTAATTAAAAGGAAGATTATAGCCTTTATAGGGATCAATTGATTTTAGAATACAATAGTTTATGCCATTCTAAATGTAAAAGAATAATTTAAAAGAATTTAAGACAGTTTATACATAAGAAAAATGTATTTTTTCAATTATTTAAGAGATTTTACAATGTACCAAATGGCCCCTTAGCGAAACACCTTTAACAAAACATTAAACTATTTGTTCTTTGCCGTGAAGACAACGGATATATAGATTTCGAACCATATGATCCCCTCGCCGACAAGGATCAAGCAGCCACCAGAAAATCTCTATCCTTCTTGACCGTTATCGTCTTCTCTTTTTTCATATTTTGTTATGTTTATTTGGTGTTGTATAAACATTTAAGTCTTAAAATATGGCTTACTCATAGGTAACTCATTTTTTCTTCTCATTTCAGTTTTTAGTATAAAACTATCAAAAACTAGAATTTGATAATTTTAAAATTTGATAAATATAGAATGAAAAAATACACTATTTCAAAACATGCAAAAGAACATCTAATAGACTAAGGGCCGGTTTGTTTGTGGGATAAGGGTCGAACATGATGGGTTCTTCGATTGAGCGCGTATGTGTTATTCTTGATGTGGACGTATTATTCTTAGAATAAGTAGAATAAATCATTTTACCTAAAAGACAGGAATCACTTATTCTGTTGAATTACTTATTCCACTTAAAAGTAAAAAAAAAATTGTTCCTAAAATAAAAGATTCGGAAACAAAAAATCTAAAATATCACATCTACAAAATAAACTAACCCTAAGAATATTAAAATTGACAGCCAAGACAATCGTCTTAGGTTGTATTATGGAACGTATGCCTCAAAATTGTATGATTCAGTCTCAGGATAAATTGTAGGTAAAGGTCTAAGAATTTTAAAATGAATTTTACATTCAAATGATACCTTAACAATAACTATTAAAGTTATTCACTTCTTGTAGTTTCTTGGTTTCTTCAGGCATTATGCTGTACATATATGTAGTTAAGTACTCACGCTCCCAAGTCTTCCAGTACTTAAGTGCTTTTGTGGACACAGGAGATAATTCGTAGGTTCTCTTAGTATGAATTTTAAACTTTGCATTCCCAAAAGAACCTTCAAAACCGAACTTTTCTTTTCTTTTTTGAATTTTCAAAAGAACTTCTAAAACCAAAATATGTCTAAAAAAATGACGATGGCTTGCCGATCCAATGATTTTAGGGTTGTTTGTTTTAGCGTAAAACAGCGTAATGTGAAATAATTGTTTCATTTCATAGTGTTTTTGGTTGTTTGGAATGATATAAAATAATGCAAAGTAAAATCGTGTCTGAGCCTTATCTGCCCACTTAACAGTCCAATTTTCTTGTTTTAATTTATAGCAAAAGTCTACTATAAATCAAAATAAAAAGATTGAACCATCCATCTTGTTTTATTTTACAAACAACCAAACAAACATTTATTGATTTTAAAATTAGAAAATTTCACTTGTTTTGAAACCAATAATTTACAAAGTTTTACATTAAAATAAACAATCCCTTTATCTTTTTTGAAGTTGTCTAGTTTTTAGTCACTCTTCCACCATAAAATTTTAGAAAACTATTTTTAGATCCTGTTATTTTGACTTCTGATGCAACTTTCAAACGTTGACCAAACATGTTACAACTTCAGTACGTAAACTCACTAGAGAAGCATTCGGAAACCACTTGCTTATCATGTCAATAAAAGCCTCGTTACTTCCGAAATTATCCAACTATTGTTAAATAAAAATATAATTATCTTAAATTTTGTCAGTAGGACTACAATACTTCTTCAGTGATGTTAGAGATATGAGAAAAAGGCAGGAGTACAGGAACTTAAATGCTGAGAACGAGTGAGATAGAGCAGGAAATAGAAAGAGAAAATTTAAATAAATTGTTATCATCTTTCTAAAAATTAAATTGCATTTCTGCAATATTAAGCAAAAAAGATAATTGTTAGATAAGATTATTATGCTCTACAACTGACATTGCACACGAGGATATTGACAGAAATGATAACTCGAAGTATCCATCCTTATCCAAAATTTATAAAATACATGCAGATAATTACTTAAGAATAAGCATAAACATATTATACTTAACCCTTTTATTTAGGATAAGGATAAAGAAACATCTCTCCACATCATTTCGGCTTGATTGTTTATCTACTACGTTTTTATTTAAAGGTCCTTTTATTTACCACTTAGGTCATCTTGCTTAACTGGCCAAGTCAGTGGGGAGATGACTCCCTCACTACCCAACCTTTTTAAGATTCTAGGCCCTGATTTGTTCATAGAATAAGTTATTCAGAATTATTTACTTGGAAATAACGTATGCCATAATAAGGGATATTTAGCTTTGACAATTTTGTGAGACTTACTGGTGAAATAAACAGAATAAACAATTCTTAAGTCTAAAGTCGAAGTATTTTTATTCTCTTTATTCTAGTATAAGTAATTCTAATGCGATATAAATTATTCCACCCATCATCAAACTATTAGCCTTATTCTACGAATAAGACCTCTTATTTTACTCTGATTCTTCTGTCAAACCGGCCTAGAGGAATCCATGACGAGGGGGGGTTAATGATGGTTGTGATATTGGCAAGTGCCCTTTTACATGGCAAATGTCATAATGAATCCAAGTTAGTGCCGTGAGTTCCTTTGCCATTCGATCTACTCACTTTTCCTTGTGTTAGTGTACATGATTTTTAGTGGCCACGTGAATTTTATATGAAGATTTATTTTACTTTATGTTTTTAAGGCAGTGTCTGGAAATGCTATAAGGTACTCAAAGTCAGTCTTAAAAGTCGGATGTGATAATAAAGTATTTTTAAATGAGTAATTTTTTCTTTGGCTTCCGTGCATATGATAAATTATGAAAAATGAAGAGAGATAAAAAGAAGAGTGTAATGATAAGAAGATTTTTAAAAAATATAGTAAAATTAACTTTTGCCAACTTTTGACTTTTTAATTTTGTTCCCCACTCCATGAGTGGTTCCAAACAGAGCCAGGCTTTTAACTTCACCTTCTCCGTCATCTTCCCCGGTTGATGATCCCAAGTCATTTATCGTCTTCCTCTCGGAGACGGCAACCAAAGGTATTCGTTATTCATGCTCCCTTCCTTTTTCATTTTTTACGAGGAAACGTAGAAATTGTGGAAAAAATTATATAAATATGGTTATGGTAATGGTATTTGATAATTTAGTATATATATATATATATGCTTTTGATAGTTCTCAAGGATAAATATAAAGATGAAAGCGAAAACAAAGATAAGACTGAGGATAAGCGAAAGATAAGACTGAGAATATTTTTTTTATATATCTTGAAGAAGAGGATAAAGATAAAATTATTATTTAACCTGTTAAATAACTTTTGGCATCCCTAGTTACAAGTAAGAATATATTACCAATAGATAAGTAGCTGTGTGGCATAAGATCCTTGAAGATGTGGGGATCAGATTACTGTTTCCACAGTGAACTGGATAGAAATTTTCTTTCGAATTTGCGGCCATGCCCATGAATTATCTGCAAAAGATGAGATCTTTCCCGCAGCAGATATTCTGAACAAAAAATTGCCGAACATCAATGGCAAATCTAGCGTTAATTTAGTGGGGCTATGAGACTCCACCGAATTTTACCAAGTCCGTTAACTTAGTCTAACATAGTTTAGTCTGGAATCTTATTGACTCATTTCAAGTTTCCACTGGTCTAACTCAAGATCCCGTATGGTCCAACTCAACATCTCATATGGTCCAACCCAAAATCCTACCGATTCAATTATATTTATGACTTTATGTCCGAATGATCTTACTGGATAAAATTTCTGCATCTACCACTGCGACGAGCATCGAAGAGTTTATGCTGAAAGATTTCTCAGATTCATCAAAGATGTTTGTTTCATCTTGATCTCTCTTCACCTTAAAGAACATGTATGTTAAATATTTAATCACTGCACAAACTAAGCAGAGAAGTGCCTCTGCACCACTCATCAGTTTAAAGAGCAGCCTCAGTCTCACCTAAAATTTTTCTCACTTTTTAGATTAGTCCTTCTCGAGAAGAAGTTTTGATGGAGGACCCAACTCGAAACCCAAGAAAAGCAAAGCAATTGTGCACCCCGGGGGGATGCTGGATGGGATGCTAAGCATATTCCGGAGTCCCCAAGCATGACACGCACAGCCAAACAAAAGGGTCCCGATTTTGCCCTCTGATTTCCGCATCATTTTGCTAAAAAATTCTCTGCAAGTGGTGGGTGTGGATCCTGTGGAAAGGTCAGATCCAGCTTTAGACAGGTCATAAAAGGTTAGATTTTTGTATATATATAGCCCTGTAATTTGCCATATTTGTTTGTATATATCCAATTCCAACACACTCAAAAAAGTTGCATTATATTCTTTCGTTTCGTCAAAATAATGAACTTTAATGAAATATGTCAAAAAGATTTTGTAAATTTTGATGAAGTTTATATATATATATATATAATTTCAGTAAATTTAGAAGAATACATGTAAACAAATTCAAATCTTTTAGACTTCACAGCATTTTGAATCACAACTTTTACTACGATGTTGAGAGTATTTGCAATAATATTTAGAAGTCAAGAGTATATGTATAAACATGATAGTTTATAAAGGCACATATGTATAAAAAATCCAAAAAGATGTGAAGACCGGACTGCCAGACAAATGCGGTCACAACCGGACATCCTTCTACTCGCCTTTTTCTCGTCTTTTTCAACTTTTTGACTCGATGCCTACCTTTACAAGTGGTGACATTTCCAAAAATAATCGTTGGTGAGCAAGAAAGTGAGGACGTGTTACATGAATGAGACATTGCGTGGGTTCTCGGATGAGACCAAATGAGCTTTTCAATCTTTGACTGGACTCTCTTGCCGGTGACCAATCCAACATGTTAATGGTAACCGAGATAGGTAGTTTACTGAACTAACTTTTAATTTATAGGTGTAATCTTTCTAAACTTATATATATGATGGGTAAAATAATAGATGGATACATGCGGGAACATCAAAAGTGGATCGAGTACTACTTGTTGTACTAAAGGTGTCGTATATACCGCCTTTCAGTATAATGGGTAAATAAAAATAAAAAAATTAAATTTTTTTTAGGTAGGTCTCGAGATGTTCTACATGTTCGTACAAGCCGAACTCTAATCGGACAATCCAAAAAAATCTAAAAAGTAAAAAAAATTTATTGGACTCGGCCCATTCAAGATATTTTTTACTGTTCATTGGAGCTTGAGCTCGAGTTCTGTTTTAACTCCAAATTTGGGTTCGAATTCGACTTGCCCCGTTTTTGCCAAGTTCGAGCTCAAACTACTCAAATCTGCAGAGTCACACAGGCACACCCACACAAGATGGGATATCCACTTCCACTTAACATAATTAGGAGAATTAAAATATATATATCAAATATATTGAGCCAACTCACGAGCCTACAAATTGAGCCACATTAAACTTGAGCTCGGTTCATTAAACCATTCGAGCTTTAATCTAGGGTTGAACGTGAATCGTTTAAGGTTTTGAGTCAAGTTGAACCAAGTTAAAATCGAATCAAACCAAACCGAAATCGAGCCGAGCCGGCACGACTCGACTCATTGCCAGCCTACTGCCAGCTGGGTACGCTTGAGCAAAGCTTGAGCTTCTCCAACTTCTGGATGGGCGTTAGAAATTGAGAGAGTATGACATGAGATAGGATTCCCTTACGGTCCCTGATTACAATGCCAATACCAGTCTGGGATTTCTTGTAAAGCGGCATCTACGTTGATTTTGATGGAATGATTAGGGGGAGGTTGCCATATGTGCCAGAGGATGATAATCCTGAAAACCAAAGGATATACATCTGATGTAGCAGTGTCCTGGTATTGCTCAAACCAGTGGATGATCCTGTCCTCAAAGCTTCTGTGATCAAGATCTTATCTATAACTAAAAGGTGAGGCCAGCCAAATTGCAGGGGCAATGTGACATTGAAATAAAATATGCTCTATAGTTTCATGACTGTTGGGACACGTTGTGCAATTTGGGTCCATCCAGTTGAGAATCCTGGCCAATCTGACTTTGGTGGAGGCAGCCTGCCCGAGAGATTTCGAGGGATAAGATTGTGGATCTTGGGATTCCAAAACAATTTCCAAAGTTTGGAGGGAGTAGAGGGTGAATTTACCATTGTTGATTGCCATCCAATTGAGAGTATCTTCTCCATTGCCTTCCTGAGGGATATGAATTCTCTTAATAGCTTCCTGAGTTTGTATATCGAAGAAAGCAGATAATTTCTGATCATCCCATTGATATTATTGATGAGATCAGACTAGATGACTGAATTGGTCCAATTGCTGACTTATTTGGAATCCATATGTGTTTCCATGTGTTTAGGGCTGTCAATGGGCCGGGCCAGCCCACGGACTACTGGGCTGGGCTACAGTCGGGCTGACTTCGGGTTGTTAATTGGAGCCCGTGGGCCAAGTCGGCCTTATGAACGGGCCGACGGGCCGAGCCCGCCAACTCGAGAGCAACTCTCCAAAACAACGCAATGTGTACCAAGAAGGTTGTCGTCCTCGTTATCGACTGCGCCCGGGGTGGCATCTGCTACGAGTATTGCAGGGCCTTCGCGGAGCACGGCTGCCCTGTCGTCACCACCGACCTCCCCACCCGCCTCCACGAGCTCTCCGACCTGCCGTTGGATCACGTCAACACCCTCGAGCTGGATGTGGCCTCCGACGACAGCGTCACCGCGGCGATGTCCAATCTCATTGCTAGGCGCGGCCGCATCAACGTCGTCGTCAACAACATTGGCGTCGGGTGCATCGGGCCCTTGGTAGGTGAACGTCCTCGGCCAGCTTCGGGTGGTGCAGGCAGTGGCGCCCCACATGGCCTCTCGGCACAGCGGCCGCATCGTGAACGTGGGGAGCATGGCGGGGGCGACGGCGACCCCTTGGGCGGGGCCCTATTGCGCCACCAAGGGCGTTGTGCACGCCATGATGGACGCCCCGAGGATGGAGCTTCGGCCCTTCGGCATCCATGTGGTGAAGGTGGTACGGGGCGCGGTGCGATCGAACCTGGCAAGGCCAACGCCAAGGGGCTGCATGGCCGGCAATTGTGAGGGCTGTACAGGGACTTCATGGCGGCGATTGCGGAGAGGGAGGGGGCGTCGTAGGTGTGGAAGGCCAGTGCTGGCGCGGCATGTGGTGAGGAAGGTGCTGAGCCAGAGGCCACTGAGGCAGATCGTGTTCGGGCACATGGCGGGGCTGTTCACGGTACTCTCTTGGTTGCCACCGTGAGCGAGGGATTTCTTCTTCGCCCGCGGATTTGGCTTGAACAAGAAGCCCATACTCACCCTGGTTGTTCCACTAGGAGGAGCCCTATGTACCGCTGTTCTCACCCTCATCCTATGCAGCACTTGGATCCGGCACCGTATGTGAGAAGATCGAGCAGCAGCAGCAAACTTGCAGGCGCGTGGGGGCCACGCGCTGACGTGGAACAGGGCATGCCGATGGTGGCGCGGGCATGGTGGCGATGGCCCGACAACCTAAGCGACGGCGGAGGGATTGGCGGTAGAGCTCACTTGTCCTCCCCCTCCTCCTTGGACGATGGAGATGGCAACAATGTATCTCCGGCATGGCATGTTCAACATCCCGACATTGGCTAGCCTGTGGGAGCGGTGGAAGGAGAAGGGGAGGCGCCACAACTCGGGTCCCCACGGGCTCCCAATGGGCCTTGTGATTGATAGGCGGGCTGGGCCGGGCCGGGCCAAATTTCAGACGGGTCGGGCTGGGTTAATCATGGGCCGGGCCGGGCCTGGCCCATTGACACCCCTACATGTGTTGATCTTTTCACCATTATGAACTGTCCAGCAGCAACTATTTAATAGATCAGGTCTAACTCTCAGCATACCACTCCAAGTTAGAGAGATATTGGTCTTTTTCTTGATGAAAAAAAGATAAATGCTTTACACTACACTTGACTACTAAGGCTGTGCCACTGTGTTTGGGAACATCTTGTGAAATACTGAAATAGAAATACCTCCATGTAGAAGTGATTTCAAGTAGAAGTACTGGTTCAGAAGTGGAAGAACTTTGGGAACAAGAAAATACATTCGTTGGAAGTATCTCTTAAAATATTCTCATCATGATAATTATAAAATAAGTCAATGCATTCTTTTTCTCACATATATAAAAAATAATAATTAAATCACCATGCTGCATTATATGTAGCAATATTTTAAAAATTGGATTGGACCATCCGGTTAACCGAAGAAAACCAATAAAACTGGATTGGAGCATCCGGTTAACCGAATAAAATCAAGACTGATGGCTTTTCCGGTCTAGTTCAACCAAAAATCGCCCATCTTTCTAAAAGCTGCAGAAACCAATTAAAGTCAGCTGGTTTAATCCAGTTCACATGAAAATCGGCCAATTCAAAGTTAAGTACAATGTTTTGTTTTATAAAATATAATTTAAAATTCTTCAAATTTGAATTCAAATCCAATACTTAATGTGGAAATCGACATACAAAAAAGATAAGATGAATTTTGAGATAAATAATAAATGTAAATATATGTAATACATACTCGCTGAATGTTGTTTATTTAAATGAAACGGTCCGGTCCAAAAGCCGATTTTATCAGGTCGGTCCAAAAAGTTAAATCAAAGACTTTTTCGTTTTGATGGTCGGTCTGACATTTAAAATATTGATATGTACCTAGCTAACGATATGTTCCAAAAGCATTCAATAAAAATACTTGGGGTTTTGATATGTAAATTTGATGAGATAGATTATACATCTCAATAAGATGTCTTAGAGTGTCTCCCTACCAATTCATGGTAGGATAAGTGGAGGACAAGTCTATATAGGCGTGGACATTACAAACCATCTCATTAGGATGTACAATCTATCTCATCAAAATTTACGCACCATAATATATAAGAGGATTTTCTCGACATAAAAAAAACAAACTAATCATGGAGAAGCTCAGAGGAAAAGACGATGCTAGAGATGACAAGCGTGGGATGCAGAGCGTTTTGATGCAAGGGGCCGCCGTCAGAGAGACAAAAACGCCCACCCTCTCTGCCTTTCCATGAGTTGTTAACAGAGGAGAGGGCAAAATTGCCTTTTCAAAAAATTTCACGGATTTTTTACCTTCATCGTAGAGTAGAAGTTAAGATTATGTTTGGTAACGATTTTATCTCATATTCAGAGTCTTCAAATTTGGCGGGAATTTGAAGAGTATGATTTTTTTTTTCAAACAAAAAAAAGTAGATAGATTATCTAAGAATCTAAATTTTGTTCGATGTTGAAAAATAACCTCTTTTCGATTTCTGATGAATCTGTTGAAAATAGAATAGGTGGAGAATATAAGGATTTTTAAAAGTAACGACTCTTTCTTTCCCTTTTATCTTCCTAAAGTTATTAAAAGGGAGTAATATAAAGATAAAAGTATATTTTGATGTGTCTTCAAATTTAAATTCTCGTGATCTTTTTAAATGAAATTCTAAAAAATAATCAACTTCTTCTAAAATTTAAATTCAAAAGGTAATGACGTGACTCTTTTTAAAATTTAAGTTCCTCTAAAATTAGAATCTCAAAATTATTACCAAACGGAGCCTAAAATGGACAACTTATCAAACACAACCAACTTTAACAGAAGTAATTTTCACAAGATGAGAAGCTATTTTGAAGGATTTTCTTATTCCTAAACACACCTTCAACATCGCCACGCTTCTTCGGTTATTTGCTACCTTGTCACTCGTTGGGATGAGTTATTTCAAATTGTTTATATTAGAATAAGGGAGATTCTGATTTCATATACTTTTTAGTTTACGCCAAGTTAAGGTGGAATAAGATGTTCTACCTTTTTACTTGGAATAACTTATACCAAATATTTTATGAACAATTTATTATCACGGGGAATAAATCATTCTTACAAGTAAGATAACACATATAAAGATATAATAAGTCTTAACCTTTTAAGATATAATATATTTGCAAAAATGTCTCTCTAATCTAATTATTTATTTATAAGTCCTCATAATTTCCTCTGAATTAGTACGAGGCCCAAAATGTTACAAAAAAACTCATGAGAGTGTTAAAAAAAGTCCCTCGAAAAAAACTTTTTTGTAAAAAGTTGAGAATGTGAATTGTCCAGAGACTCCAGACCGAGAAATATCTGCTAAAATAAAAAAATGTAAAAAATACTATGTTGGCAAGCAAAGGATCACTGGGAAGGCACGGTGACACCTAATAAGCCGAGTTCATCCTAGAAAAATATTTAATTTGGCATTGTTCATGCCTGCAGCATAAAATTGACACACTTTCTAGACTTTTTGAGAAGAAGTTCGGATTCATGATTTTACATTTTGTACAAGGATCAATGTATGATGAGGCGTTTGTTTTGCTGTATTCGGTGACTACCAGTAATAATTTTGATTATATTATCAATAATAGGTGTTTGTTAAGCTCTTCCGATCTTGATATTCACACATTACTAAAAATTATTTTTATGATAAACTTAATATAGGTCTAAAGATATATTAAAAATACTAAAATTTTCAAGGCCCATTTGTCATAGTCCAAGAGATGTGGTTACTTTCAGCCCATTTGTCATAATCGATTAAAAGTTGACAATTACACAATCTTTGATCCATTAAATGTCAAACTTAAACCCCGTAATCACGTCTCACAAACTATCCATCTGAAGTCCAATAAGGATACAATTGTGTCCATGAATCATTGCCCATTAAGGACCCAAAGAAGATTCACTTAGGCCCCAATAAGGATCCTCGATCCAACTTGCTAATGTTCCAATACGGAGACACTTAAGAGAATCCATGAAGAACCCGACTGGGAATCGAACAAGGCCCCGGTAAGGATCGGTTACGGGTTGATAGATCCAAGCAAAAAATATAAAAAATGTCTTTGTCTTCTCATATGCTTGCAAAATACCTTGAAACCTTCAAAATTGCATGTAAAATTCGTCAAAGCTATTTAAACTTTCACAAACTTTTATCTGAGGTCTAGGATATCACATATAGCGATTTTAAAAATATATATAAATAATACAAATCCAAAGCAGTTTCAGAAACTGTATAAGGGTCAAAGCCACGCAGAACTCAATGTCTGACCCATAAGTTCATCCGATGTCAAAGGACTTGTAGCAAGGAAGTCAGAAGTCCGAGTTATTGATCTTTTGCAGCATTAAGCATTACTATTCTACTACAAATCTTGATTCTTAAATCCACATAACAATTACCCATTCAAGTAAACAAATGAAATTGTTTTTCTATATTAACAAGATACTAAAGATAAAGATGCAACCTAATGACCATCTAGTTGAGAACATTTCAACAAACATGTTGCAGTTCAACTGAACGCGCACCTTGGCACAGTGGTTCACCCTCCTCATCCTGCGGTTGGGCGAGCGGGAATTGACTTGCAGATTTTTCACCCTTATAGGGTGGGCTTCTGGCCCCGTTTTCGGTGGCCTTCTCGCGTGCGTGTGTTGCGCGGACTTTTCTCCTTCGAAGGTGCTTCTTACTTCTTTGAGGTTTAATTCCAATTTAATTTCAGGCCGACTTGTACCCTTCTCTTTTTGAGTTAGGACCTTCGTCCAATTCCACTGAATTACCGTTCAAAAAAAAATGTTGCAGTTCAACATTTTACTAAAAAATATATGACTAAGTGAACTCTATTCTAGCAATCAAAGACTTTTAAGTAGCTAATATCAAGTTCAAGTCGAGCAAAGTTGCTGCTGGATCTTCAAACCAATCTAATCCGACTGAAGTTGGGTTATAACTCTCCAATTTTAACCTGATCTAATCAATAACCTATATATATATGAAACGGATTAAGCAGTTCTTCATCGTTGTCCTCCGGTTCAAAGCATCCACCGGTTCAACCGCTTAGACCTATGGTTGGGAACAAGGTTTTAAGATATTTTCTGGTTAGACCTTGTACAACATGTTGCCATAGCCGATTCCACCTTCAACCCGGCTGAGCTCCACGTGTAAAAAGTCTCAGCTCAGTCATGAATAACATATATAATGAACTCGTTCTAAACCTGTGTGATGCACGATATTTATGTAAAATTATTTAAAAAATATTAAATTTAATTTTAAGATAAAAATATCATATTGACTAAAATAGTTTCGTCTTAATAAACTTTTAATTTTAAGTAAATAATCAAGTATAAAAATAATTTTACATGAGAAATATTAAACTTTTAATTTTACTTAATAATGACTCTAATATGAAGGCATTTCGCTCACATGTTAAATCGTATGAGTACTAGCTAGGTGAGTTTAATGGAGAGATCTCAAGAGATCCATAGTAGTGTTGAAAAAAGAAAAACAGTAATATGTATTAAATAACCAAATATGAACACAATTTTGTAAGAGGGCTACGACAAAATCATAACATCAAGTAAATTAGGTAAAACACAATTCGAGAGTAATTGATGACTATGGTACTTTCACCCAATAAAGATTTTAATGAATTGTTATTAAAAAATAAATCATTCATGAAAAGTAGTATCGGTGAAGGTTGCCGTCAAGTAAAAGTGCATAATGTATGCTTCTAGCTTTAGGGTTTAGAGTTGCCTTTTTTTCCAGGTGAATTGCCATATATATTACTCAGTGAACTCTTCAAAAAATTGGCAATAAACCTTTCAAATATTTGAAAAAATGAACCTTCTAGAAGAGGTTTCTGAAATAAATGTGTAATTACCGGTGGTTAGACATAAACATCAATATTACAGGGATTGATCCCACAATGTGAAGATTATAAGGGGTTTAAAAAATTCTTCATTTTACATAAAGTTTTTCACTGTGTACTTAATTTTTCTTTAACATCATATTGATCAATTTTACTCTTTAACATTATCCTGAGAAAATTTAGTGTACATTTAAGGGATTTTAAATACATTAGTAAGGAAAAGGAATTTACATTAACATACAAATTAAAATCAAGCTTTAGTTTTATTATCATAAAATAGATATTTTAATTAAATTTTTACTTTCATTATCATCAAAAACATATTATGAAAATCTGTATTAAACATGATTATTTGGCACTGCATCCATTCAAAGAACTTGATAGAATTATAAAAATAGGCAGCTTTGTGTTGTTTATATTTTAGGTCCAATTTAAGTGTAAAAAAATAAAACTTTCTATTTTTAGTTTTCTTTCTCGAGTTCAATTTATTTTTGTTTTATAAAACATGAAACTGAAATTTCACTATTTTTCTTTTCAGGGTCCAATTCCTTAATCTGATTTTGCTTAGAACCCTTGAAGAAAATTGGATGCATTTTTTGTACAAGCGTAATAAAAGATAGTATATAATATTCATGCTGCAGTTAACATTTAATATTATTCCTACAAGAAATATATTTCCATGATGATATTTTTAACGAGTAATTTAACTTTATGAGGTATGGCATATTAGCACCATTAGTATTAGTTATTATATTCTTATTAAGAGTATATAATTTTCTAACGATGTTTGAGGTTAAAACTTAAAATTGTAAAACCATGTTTTCATTGGACATTTTCATATTTAAAATATTCGTTAAATCATATAAATTGTCAAAGATGTGTAATTTATTATTTATTATTAATATACTTTTTTAAAAGTACTCGCCCGAACCGAGTTTGATTAAATAGTTGGAGCTTGGTCAGATACAAACCAACCCAATCATCGTAATGCCCCAGTCACGTTTATGTTGACCTACTTGAACTTAGAGACAATGTTGTCCAACAACAATGGGTACCTATTGTAAGACAAATGGTTAGTCTCACTTTGTTTGCAGAATAGTTTAAATTAGAATAAAATTTTAGAGATTTTTTAAATCAAAATAAGAGGTATTTTGATTTGGTTAGTTGTCGATATTTCATCTAGAATAAGAAAAATTATATTGTGCTATTACAAATGATTTGATAGGAATAAGTGAAATAAGGAGTGAAATAGAGGGTGAAATTGAAAGATTTTGGAGAATAAAATATTCCAAATAGAATTTAAGGAGTTTGGAAATTGAAAAAATTAAGTATCCCTGCAATCAAATCAGATTAAAACCTTTATACCAGCTATTCCGACCCTATTCCACAAATAAAGTGTAGAGATATGTGGTGCCCTCTTGTGTGCTATTTGATTGGGACTTACGATCTAATTTAGTATAATATAACAAAGTATATTGGATAAGCTCGAATTATCTTTAATGATAATCAAGGAACAAACTTAATAAATTACTTTACATCAAGCAAACGTGCCTTTTAGTATCTCAGTGACGGACCTAGGCGGCAAGCAGGGCCCTTGGTCCCCGAAAACTTTTAAAAATCACATATAACTGAAAAAAGACATGCAATTATATATAAATAATTTTC
Source organism: Zantedeschia hybrid cultivar (assembly GCA_030544215.1). Classification (NCBI taxonomy): domain Eukaryota; kingdom Viridiplantae; phylum Streptophyta; class Magnoliopsida; order Alismatales; family Araceae; genus Zantedeschia; species Zantedeschia hybrid cultivar. Next base: position 7,635,372 of record JARZZO010000005.1, read on the forward strand.
CATTTTAAGATTTTATAATTGTCCTCTCAAGTAAGATTTTCTCCCTCCGCTATTGCCTTATGAAATAAGAGGTAAAGAGTATGCAGATGTCTATAAATACCCCATAAATGAGCTTTAAAAGTGTAAGAGTTTTGGTGGGAGGTGGGTAAAATGTAAATTAGTCTTGGACTAGTCATACTTCAAGAGACCCTGGAATGGAAATCATAGGCTTTATTTATTTAGGGGTCAGAATTAACCTAATATAGTATAATAAGATAAGTACCGCGGGTAACTACAACTTTTTTGATAACTAATGAGTTAACCTAGTAAATCAGCTCCGGCTAAAAAAAAAGGTCCTAAATTAACTGTGGATCCAGTAAAGTATCTTTAGTATAAATATGGAATAGAAAATAGAATAAATACGTAGATTGAGTGAGACATATTTTTTAGAAAAAGAGTAAAGAGTAAAAATACTCTTGAATCAAAATTTAAGATTAACCCAAGTTAACACATCTAATTCTAACCTTAAACTAGCAATTCTGTTCAATCAAACTAGTTTTAAGAATAAACTATATAGATTTTGATATTTCGTCTTGAATTTTACCCCACTGTCAAAATGTAACCAGGCCTCTTATTATCGGAATAAGGTTAATTATGATTTGATCAGATGAATTGATTATTCTATTCAGAATTGTTTATTCTTCAAATTAGGTAAATAAATAATTTTATCTTACATTAAAGAATTTAGTTTTTTTACTTTAGATTTCACTCTGCTATCAAAATGTAATTTTTTTTATTCTGAAATAAGTAATCTAAAATAATTAATTCCATGGCAAATTACTTAAAGTAAAAAAAAAAAACAGTTGCTTACTCGAAATTATCTTCCGATCAAAGAGGGCCCAAGATTAGCTCGGAATTCAGAATAGTATCTATTTAGTTCTACCTTGGAATCGAAGTCCGCGTGGCTTTCACAGTTTGCCCTCCAATCGAACTCTTTGCGCAAAACGTGAGAGAAGATTGTGACCAATCCCTAACCTGTCTTCTTCCTCCTTCCGCTTTCCCCTTCCCAGAAGGAGGTAGAGAGGAGAAAAAAAAGGAGCAAAAGCCCCCAATTTCCCCACCCTCTCCCTCTCCGGCGCTCTCCCTCCATGCTCGATCTCGCCGGACGCAGAGGAGGAGGTCGAGGGCAAGGCGGGCGCGGCGGCGATGGGGAACAAGATAGCGAAGACGACGCAGGTGTCGGCGTCGGAGTACTACCTCCACGACCTCCCTTCCTCTTACAACCTCGTCTTCATCGAGCCCCTCGGCCACGACCGCCTGTTCAAGTCCATCCGCTGCAAGCACGACGAGGGCGAGGTCCTCGTCAAGGTCTACTTCAAGCGCGGTGATCCGCTCGTCCTCAAGGTGCGGGGCCATTCCCTTCGATCCCTTCAGACCTCAAAACCTGGGTCTTTTCGAATCTGAAGCCCTCGTATGTGCAGGAGTACGAAAGGAGGCTGTTCGAGATAAGGGAGATCTTTCGCCGCGTTCAGCACGCCCACGTTTGGCCGTTCCAGGTATGACATCTCTATCTCTCTGTCTATCTATCTTTTTGGGTCTTTTGGGTGGTGTATATGCCATTTTTCGGAAGCAGTTCTGATCTTCCCCCCAGTGAATTAGATTTCTGCAAGAAAAATATTTCTTTGCTTAAGATAGTACGCCATTGGTTGTTTTAGAGCTAAAAGTCTGAAATCAAATCCTATCGAAAGCATGTCATGCTTTGTTTACTACTGATCGATGGGTGAAAGCTGAATGTGCCATTTTTTAAAATTGCTTTTGGAAATCAACTTTATGTAATTGTGATCACATTGCAGTTTTCAGTCCAGTGGAAAAGGAAGAGAATCTTATTTTTTTAGACTCATTTATTTAAATATGGGAATGTAGTTCTGGTTGGAAACGGATAAGGCGGCTTACCTCCTGAGGCAGTACTTCTTCAGCAACCTCCATGACCGTCTGAGCACTCGGCCTTTCCTCAGTCTTGTTGAGAAGAAATGGCTGGCCTTTCAGGTAAAGGGCAATTTCATCAATATTATATTCCTGTGATATTAGTCTGAAAGCCCTATTACAATGTGGAATTCTCCAGGGTAGCTGAAATTTGCTTCCAGTTGGTGTTATGAGTTCTGTTGCGTAAGTATTTGTTCCTGGTTTTTTTCAGATGTATGATTGCCGACTTAGCTCGTTTGGTTGTGCAGCTACTGTGTGCGGTCAAGCAGAGCCACGAGAATGGTGTCTGCCATGGTGAGAGCATCCGACACAGATGCCATTGTTTTCCTCTGCCAATTAGACTTGCAAACATGTTTTAGTAACAAAAGCATCGGTTCTCAATAATCTAGGTGATATCAAATGTGAGAATGTCCTTGTTACATCGTGGAACTGGCTATACCTTGCGGACTTTGCATCATATAAACCAACATACATACCCATTGATGACCCTTCAGACTTCTCATTTTTCTTTCACACCGGAGGCAGGAGGCGCTGTTATCTTGCACCAGAGGTCAGTTTTGCAAATCTTTAGCTTAATCTATATATAGTTTTACTTAGAATAAACATGCAAGGTGGATTGTATATGTGGATGTAAGGTACTTCTCGTTTCTCATCTTGAGTGAAATCCATCCCAGGAGTTATAATCTATATGATGAATAGAAAAAGTTCATGCTACACAGGGAGGGAGTGGGCAAATGGTAGGTGAGGATCTTTAGATGGGAGACTAAGGCTGTTAACAGGATATGTCTCTTTCACATGTGTCAGGGGGAGGGAGTGGCCAATGTTAAGAAAATTAGACTCAATCTCCTTTTTTGTTTCTTTTGGGGAGATATAATGGGGAGCACCACCTTGGTGTATTCTGCGTAAAGGGGTTTTTGGGAGCCTTCTCTTCCCATATGTGTAAATTCTTATTTTTATTCAATGAGTTTTGTGGTACCATTCACTTTCAAGAAAATAGGAATAGAACAAAAATTTCACATGAACATCTTTAGACTTACAGTTCTCCACTGCAAATGAATCCTCAAAATTTTATCTTCAATTTACATTTTCTGCTGGGAGGTGCCCGCAGATGTGTACAGTATCATTCCCCTTAAGGTATGGAGTGTAACAATGCACCTAGTTCTTGGGAAATTTGAACTAGATAAGGGATCATGTCATACCCAATACAGGATTCAGTGTGGGTCTAGGCATCTAGCACATATACTTCTTACCTTTTAAGGGATCTAGCTAATGTAGTCCATAATACATTCTTTATTTCACCGTCATTTTTTAAAACTGTTTTTTATGCATTGTAAAAGAAGCTACTGGTTTATGATGTTTGTGATCATTTTGAGTGAATTCAGGCTACTTTTTCATTTAACTATTGGTTACATTTTCATCTTGTTTGTATTTTTGTAAGCCTAACAAGATGGTTCTATTTTGTTTAGAGATTCTATGAACAGGGAGGTGAGATGCAAGTTGCACCAGATGCATCTTTAAAGCCATCCATGGACATATTCTCTCTAGGGTATGTATCTTGAACATAGTAATTAAATATGGTTCTATCTAGATGAGTCCCTTTATCATGGTTACTCTTCAGCTTATCTCTCTTGGGTGTGTACCTTGAATATATAATTAAATATGCACCAAAATGTCATCACGCCAAAACATCATTTGAAATGACCTTGCATAATAAGGATTTTGCACGGATGCAAAACTGATATCACTCTTGAAACTTGAAAGTAATACGTTCATGTAGTCTCCTCTTTTTTTTCTTTGGATTTTGGAAGGCAGCATAAAGTCACTTTCATTAAGAAGAAAAATTAATAAATACAAGCAAGAAGAAAAAAGAAGATAGAAAAGACAAAATTATAGACCTATAAAGAAGGAAAAAACCACCAAAAACACAACCACGTCCCAAGACACGAAAACATCCTCAAAACTCAAGCTAAAAATCTTTCCCACTCGTACAACTTGGACAATACACAGACTTAACAAACTTATCCCCTGATCTGCGAAAGTTCCATTATTGAATGAAATGGATACAACTACTAATGACAGTAGCCAGACAGCTGAATTGGTTCTGGAAAATTCTTAAGATTCCTCTCTCCAGATGGCCCATAACATAGCAGGTAGCACAATCTTCCACAACTCCATCTCCTGATTAAGTGGACAAATAGCCCTACACTTTTCCATGAGACTGTACACTGTTTGATACTGCCATGACATAAACCCCACAGTTCTGAGAAAAACCTTCCAGACTGCATCGATAATACCACAAGTGAGAAATAAGTGGTCCATAGTCTCTATAAACATTCCACAAAAAATGCATGTAACTTTGTCTGCAGTTAAAGACCTATTAAGTCTGTCCCCTGTTAGTAATCTGCCACCTTCCACATGTAATCTCCTCTTTCTCTTGAAAACTAGTGCTAACTTTCATTTACTGTGTCAAAAAAGCTGGAAACAGAGCAACTAAGCTCAGGGTATTGATGTACTAGAGAAGTGGTATAAATACTCCCTGGTTTACTCCTGGTATTCAAAAAAAAAAAAAACTGATATCCTTTAGACCACCCCCGCTATGGTAGAATTTTTCACAATCATAACCTTGGATAATCCTGTTATTCTATTACAAGTAGGAGGCATAGTTCCAGAGTCTTTGGGGCAACCAGTTCCGCATGTGTCTTATCCTCTCTTTTCGTACACAAATTTAAGAGATAAACCAATTTACAGATGATGAAGAATTCTCCATCCTGTCATTCAAGGTGCATCATCTAGAGCATCAAGGAGAAAGAATATGCTTCTCAATAAAATGAATTCTGCAATGATCTATGGCTGTAGATATTTTTCCACTTTAAGGGCCACATTCTTCATGCGTTTTATAAATAACCTTCTCTATGCCCTACGCAAGTGAAGAAGATGCTGAACAGAGGGAGAACCTTGCTGCCATATCCACAACTTTCTCTTAGTTCTGTACAGGAAGTCCCTATTGATATGGAAAGTCCCTGTTAATCTTGCACTTAATCTATGTTAGAGTAACAAAGTCATCGAAAGCTTATGAGTAGATTCCTTCTTGTATTTTTTTTTTACACTAATAAAATGTGCTTGTAACTAAATAGAAAAAAATACACTTCAAAAATAAAAAAAGAAAAGTGCTTATTATCGCTTATCACATGGTGACATATCTAATTTAACAAGAGCAAAGGGTGCATGCTTGTGGGAATGTGGAGTGGGATTCTACCACCAGTAAATTCTGATCAAATCCAAACAGATGCACTCAAGAATTTGACATTGTTAGGAGACTTATTTGGGGACTTTCTCTTTCTCTTGTCACCTGAAGCAACAGTATATTCTTGGTTTGTTGATTCTGAAGTGATTGGTTATGACACCAACTCTTCTTTCCAATTTAAAATACTGGAGGTGTTGCTGGAAATTTAACGACTGTTTCATGGCTTTAGACAGTATTGGGGGTAATTTGCTGATCGGCAGAATGTTTTAGTGCATTGATACAGTTTCTAGGTTTTGTTGACTGATCATTGTTCTCTTGTTATGTTAGTGTGACTGCGCCTTTGATCTGCTTATATTTCTCTCCATGCATGCTATTTTCATTGTTTCTGTATTTTCCCATGGATATTTTTTGGAGTAATAATCATGATGATTTTGGTGTTAGATCAAATGTATTAAATATGTTATAATGTCAGCATAATTTAACTTCTGATTCTGATATTTATGTTGCAATTAATTTGCCATGCTTTTCTTGCAAAATGTAATGAAATGAATCAGGTTTTCTTGAAGACTTCTGTTTACCTTGGTATATTGTGTTTTTTTTTTTAAAGTACCTTGGTATATTGTGTCAATCAATGGAATTTCACATCTTGTGTCCTTGTTTTTTAGGTGTGTCATTGCAGAACTTTTCCTTGAAGGGCAGCCTCTGTTTGAATATTCCCAGTTACTTGCCTACAGAAGAGGGCAATATGATCCTTGTCAATACCTTGAAAAGGTGGATCTTTTTCTAATGCTTGTATTTTTTTTTCCCGTTTATAAGAGAAAATTTACACAAACTTGTTTGATTTACACACATACACACACATAGGGGCTGGCTATAACGTGCCCTGGGGCGCATCTAACTTAGATGCACACCCCTCAAATACCCACATCCCGATGTAAAAAAACAACCATAGCCATCCAATCAAGTGCATCCTTTGTTGGGGATCAAAACTAAAACCCCAGAGGATGGGGTCAATTCTAAGGGTTAATCTGATGAATTTTTTTATTTTTTGGGACTATTTTTCAACATTTTTAGATAGTATTTTTTGATACGTACCTGACCGGATGGGTCCGATTGATTTTCACGATTAGATGGTGAAAATTAATGCCTCAGAGATGGGAACTACCCTGAGGGGCCTATTTGAATATTTAAAAAGTATTGATGATTTTGTTTTTTGTTTTTAACATGGGGAGGGTGGGTTTTGGAGAGAGGGTGAATATTTAAAAAGTATTTGAATATATATATATATGTGTGTGTGTGTGTGTGATAAATTTATCCACGTTTTTCCAAATGTTACCATTGTGAGATGTTAAATAGGTACTATACAAGGGTGTTCTCATCCATTAAACATCTAGCAATTAAGTGGAATAACAAAAAAGCTTTCATGACATATCTGACTTCTTTATAATGGAAATTTACTGTAGTAGTATGACTGCAAGACTCCTCACATGGTGAAGGTGAATAAGCAAATGACTTCCAGGAAGCTTAATATACGAACTTCCATATAAGAGTGTTATGTGCGAAAAAGCTGTTTACATTTCTTTCTTGGGTGATTATAAGGAAAGAATGTCAAATAACTAGAGGCACATGGATACTAGCCAGCTTAAGGAAAGTATTACACAGAGTTTGCATTGACTAGTTTAGAGACTCTAATAGCTTGACCAGTTGACCACAGAAAGGAATAAGAACCCTTGAAAAAGTAAATCACATATCAAAAGCCTCTACATTCCAATGAGTTGACACATCAAGTTTGAGTAGGCAGCCCTCTTGATATCTAAACAACAATGAGATAACAAGAGAATGCAGTCTGGTGTTGTGCTTATCCTTTTCAAATATTCGCAGATCTAGGTCATCTAGGCCTTTCACAAATTAGGAGCGGAAAAGCTTCTCTCTTTCTTTCTCATCTTCCCCTTCTCTTTCTCTGTCTCTTTCCTTCTCTCCTTCCCCCGTCCAATTTGGTGTACCGGCTCTGTATGGGGAGAGTGAGCCTGCTGGCCCCCTTATCTCGAGCAAGGCTCCAAGGAATGGGATCGGCCAGCATTTAGCTGGTTGGCTTGGCTGATCCTGACCTAATCTGTCTGAGCTGGCCTGGACCCAAAGAGTTGGGATCAAATCATAGTTGTCAAGGCGTCACGGCGACCTAAGGCGTTCTCGGAGAGCCTAAGCGCTTAGGTGCTAAGGCGGTTGCTTAAGCGGCGATTTAGGCGTCTTATTAAAACATATATGAAATATATATTATTATTAATGTGCTACTGTGTGTGTTAGAGAGAGAGAGAGAGAGAGAATGGGGCATGTGTGTGAGTCTGTGAGACAGAGAGTGCACTGTGTGCGTGTGTCGTGTGACACAGAGAGAGAGAGAGAGAGAGAGGAGTGTGGACTGTGTGTGTGTGATAGAGAGAGAGTGGAGTGTGTGACAGAGAGAGAGTGGAGTGTGTGACAGAGGACTTCGGCCCTGTGTGCAACGTGCACTGTGAGAGAGAGAGACCACATCGAGAGAGAGGGAAGGGATAGTGTGTGTGAGACAGAGAGGGCTTCGGCCCTATCCGGGTGAGAAAGAGAGTGAGAGCTGAGAGGACTCACCGGATGATGTGGCGGCAGCTTCAGCTCGGCGGCGGAGGGAGGCGAAGGAGGATGGTGTTGATCGACAACGAAGGGGGGTGAAGGAGGATGGCCGATGGTTGTAGGCTTCAGTTCGGCGTCGTCGGCATCAGCATGCGTTGATTGACGGCGGCAGTCGGCGGTGTCAACAATGGCCGGACCAGAGGGGGGCGAACGCCGCGAACCCTAGATCACTACTCTCGCACATATCAGGGGTGAGGGAGGAAGGGGACGGACGTCGTCGAGGGTCGGGACTCGGGCACGAGCTGTTTTAGAGGTTAACGGACGGGCGAGCGAGCGCGGGTAAACGGGTTTAAGTTACAAGCGGTTAACGGGCGTCAGAGAAAACGGGCCGGTTTAATGGGCTGAACCGGGACAAGGCGGCTAGGCGCCCTGAGCGGGCTGCCTGGGCCGCCTAAGCGGACGCCTAGCTACAATTCTGGCGCCTATGCGCCTAGGCGCCGCTTAGGCGTACGCCTAAGCGGCGCCTTGACAACTATGGATCAAACATACCTACTTTATGTCATTTTGTGTGTATAGGCATGGTTAATTTAAAAAGGTTTCGATATGCCTCTACTTCCTCCCCATTTCTCTTACATACTAATCCCCTCTCCTGTTGGTTGGCAGTACCGGCCGATATCGGTACGTACCGGCCGGTACGTACCAGTATCGGCCGGCATTGATACCCATGGTTTAAAAGGTATCGGCCGGTACCGGGCTTGGCAGTACCGATACCGGTACCGGTACCCACCAATATTGGTACTGGTACCGGTACTGCCATCCATGCTCCTCTCTCCAACTCAAATCCTAAATGTGGCAGAAGAAGAAAAATACTTGGAACTCTTGCATTATTAAAATAAACTAATTAATTTAATTTTCTTTACAGAATATGGCTCTGATAAATTGGGGAATATTACAGTTCTTCTTTTATGTGGGTAAGTTTGGTGCAGGAAACTTTACTTCGTACAAGTATTGTGCAAGAGTGGTCTCTTTTCTCAGTTGAAACAAAGTAGAGACATGACAAAATATGTTCATGAATGATTTCCCATTCAAATTTGTCCTGGTTTGATTTAAGCCAACAAGGTTACCCTCAAGCCCACCGTCCAGAAATAAAGTGGATATCCTCAAGCCAGCTTACATGCACTATACTTATCGGCTCAGAAGATGGCAAATTGGTCACACACCGGTCCTTCTGTGACATACCCCCAAATTCACCTCCAGGAAAAAAAAAAATCACTTCTGCAATGCTTCCGGTTCATTTAAGAGCATCTCCTGGCTAAGTGGGCCTGGTCAAGACCATTGAACATGCCATGGAAGAGAAAGCAAATTCTTTTGGGCAGGTAGTGGAAAAGAAAGCAAACCCTGCTTCTCATAGATGATTATTGTTGATCTTTGAACTTTTGAAAATGCTACCTTGCTGTGCAGCAAGGCATGATAGACAATTTAGAAATTGTGCAACCCTACCTCAATGCCAAGGATTGCAGTCTCGGTACCGGTCTCGCTGCCAGTACTGATACGTGCCGGTATCGATTTCAGTATCAGTATCGGTCCGGTAACAGTTGTACTGGCCTGGTACCGGCTGTATCAGTCCAGTGTCAGCCGGTTTTGGCTGGTACCATAATTTGTTTTATTTTTTAATTTTTTTATTTCTAGTATCAGTTTCACCCCCGTATCATTACTGGTACCGGCCGATACCATTACGATACAACTGATATTGCGATCCAGGCTCATGTCAGTGCAAGTCTGTAAATTTCAGAACAAAAAAAGGGTACAGCATAATCATCTTGGATATCTACCAAAATTATGGTTGGGTGAGTGTTTAAGAATCAAAGTATTAAAGGATCTTTTTGTGGCAGATAAACCTACTTTATCATCCTCATCATGTTGTGATGACCATCTAAGGCCATGTTTGGAAACTTCTACAGTGTTCTGAGATTTTTTAGAATCCACTTTTACACCATTGTGTCAGGAGTGGTTGCTTCACAATGATGCTGTCTGCTTCTTCCCGTGTCAGGACGTGTCATTTGGGAAGCTCCCATTCAGCACGCAGCACATCTTTTTCATTTACCTATTATACCCTTCAAACTTAAATTATAGAATAAAGAGAATGGAAGGCTTTGTGGTAGAGAGGGAACTTAATCTCAAAATCTGCGCTCACAGAAATCTGGCGTTGGTTCGCTTTTTTATGGATGGGAGAGAGAGAGATGTGGGATGTGTCTTTCTGTCTCTACAAAACTAAAATCACTTTCCCCTCAAACCGAGGCAACCAAGGTCATTTGAGAACCACGATAAGCCGTCGGCTGACTTTTTCATCGGAATCACCCCAACAGGGGTTCCCAAACATGGCCTAAGTCATGTTTCTGTGACATGGATATTTTATTTAGCAGCACTCCATAGTTCTTGCATATTATTGACGTTTTTAAATTTCCTTCAGCACCAAATTTAGACATAATGATACTCCAGCTTCAAAATATTATGTACATCTTTTGTATCTGCTTAGTTTGAGGTTCCTTTTTCATCATGCTTCTAACTACACCTTGCCTAAATGGGCAATCAACATAGAAAAATTGCCCGAGGAAGAGGCACAAGTGATGCAAAGACGACACGACAATGTTATCAACAACTGTCAATGACAAGGCTCATGGATCTTAAAGTAATAGACATGGGCAAGAGTTTGTAGTGATCTTGAGCTGCAGAACTCTTAAAAGGAAGACATGATACTTACCAAAAGTTTAGGTGCAGAAACATGTTGAATTTGCTATACTTTCCGCAGCTATTAGATCATTTTTTTAGTATGGTATTTTCATAATACATTCAAGAATCTTAGTAATGGTTATTGATTCAGTTTTTCTTTTTGTTCCTTGATTTCTATGCGGATCTGTTCTTCCATTTTTGCCTCCATTTTCTATTACATTTGTCACTATCTTGTTATTACATGAGAACTCAGCTGATATAGAGTGCCTGGTTCTGTTTGACCGCAGATTCCAGACACTGGAATCCGCAAGATGATTCTTCATATGATTCAGTTGGACCCAGAACTGCGGCTGTCTTGTGAGAGTTATTTGAAGGAATATGGATCTTTTGTATTCCCAAGCTACTTCTCGCCATTTTTACATAAATTCTTCTCCTGCTTGATCCCTCTGGATTCAGATACAAGGGTAAGTAACCTTTGGAAAGTGCAATGGCTTAGACAACTTCTTGCACACACATGTTAGCATCTTTTCATGGATTCTCTCCCTCTCTCTCTCTCTCTCTCTCTCTCTCTCTCTCTCAGGTCGCAGTTACGCAGGGTGCATTCCATGAGATTTATAGGCAAATGATGGACAGTAGGTTGTCTGATGAGATTGATCCGAAATCTGGTTCAGCTTCTGGTATCATTAACTGTGAACCTGGGAAATGGATGAGAAGAAAGGAAAGCATGAATGCATTGTATTCCTTCTCACAGAACGGGAAGATGGGGATGGAGGCCCTTAGCGATCAACTTGTTGGGAAAGTTTCTTGTCTACTTAAGGAGGTTGAACAAGGAAAGGATCATTTTAATGCTAATGCAATGCCTCAAGATATTTCTTGTGATTTAAACACTGTTGGTGTTTCTCAAAATATGGAGCATTGTAGACAGCAACCCCTCAGTGAGGTATTTCAAGTTCAAGCTATTTCCAAGGAATACAGAGAGAAAGAATTTCCCCTTTTGAGAAAGATCCGAAAGGGTGACCTGAAGGCATTATTGTCTGAATACAATGGTCAGTTAGATACATATACATATGCCTTATTTCCAGAAACCCGATCTACTGTGAGTTGCGAAGGTATGGTTCTAATAGCATCTTTGCTTTGTTCATGCATGAGGAGTGTCAAACAACCACAACTGAGAAGGGGGGCAGTGCTTCTTCTGCTTCATGCATCATTGTACATTGATGACGAAGATCGTTTACAGCATGTGCTTCCCTACGTTATTGCAATGCTTTCTGATTCTTCAGCAATTGTTCGTTGTGCTGCCTTGGAAACACTGAGCAACATATTGCCGCTGGTTAGGGATTTCCCTCCTAGTGATGCAAAATTTTTTCCTGAGTACATTGTTCCAATGCTTTCCATGCTTCCACATGATCAGGAGGAAAGTGTCAGAATTTGCTATGCTAGCAATATCTTCAAGATTGCTTTAACTGCATACCGATTTTTGATTTGTTCTCAAGGCGTAAGTGAGCTGCGGTCTATGGATAAGCTAAACTTGCCTCCAAAGTCACCTTCTCATTCTGACGCAACATCAAAGAAGCACAGGGATGGTACTGATGCTCAGATTTTGCACTTGAGGAAGTCCATAGCTGAAGTTGTTCAAGAATTGGTAATGGGGCCAAAGCAGACTCCAAATATTAGAAGAGCTCTTCTGCAGGATATTGGTCACTTATGTTATTTTTTTGGGCAGAGGCAGAGTAATGATTTCTTGCTACCCATCCTCCCAGCATTTCTGAATGATCGAGATGAGCAGCTAAGGGCAGTTTTCTATGGCCAGATTGTTTTTGTCTGTTTTTTTGTTGGTCAGCGAAGTGTTGAGGAATATCTCTTGCCATATATTGAGCAGGGTTTAAATGACGGGATGGAGGCTGTCATTGTCAATGCTCTGCAGTGTTTGACGATGCTTTGTAAAAGTGGATTCTTAAAGAAAAGAATACTTCTTGACATGATTGGGAAGGCTGTTCCCTTGCTATGTTATCCAATCCAGTGGGTAAGGAGATCAGCTGTTAGTTTCATTGCTGCAAGTAGCGAGAGTTTAGGACCAGTGGATTCATATGTTTACCTTTCTCCAGTTTTACGCCCATTGGTTCACAGGGAACCAACTTCTCTTTATTCAGAATCATCTCTGTTTTCATGTCTCAAGCCACCTGTCTCCAAAGTAGTGTTCTATCAAGTTCTAGAAGGTGCGAGGAGCTCTGACATGTTGGAGAGACAGAGGAAGATATGGTATAATTCATCTGCCTTGTCAAAGCAATGGGAGAATGTTGAAGATACAAATAAGCCAGCAGGGGACCCAATTTCTAGAAAGAAGGAATCCAATATGCAGGGTAACAAATACTCAAATATTGCCTCTCATAAATTGACTATTCCTGATTTGGAAGATGTCCAAAAATCTAGAGTTACTGGATCTTCTCTTCGCAATTTTTATAGCACAGTGGACAACAGAGATTCTCTTTCCTCTGAGAAGTTGCAGTTTTCAGGCTTTGTTTCACCTCATGTCAGTGCTGGAAATAGCTTGCTTTGTGATGGACCTTCTGAGGGCATACCTGTATATTCCTGCAGCATGTCTAGGCGTGCCACAATAGCAATTGCAAATTCTGACACTTCGTTGCAGTGGAATTCTTCAGGATCTGGCTCACTGTCCACAACCTCGGTGGATTCGGTTAATACATCATTTGGTTTGTCTTGCTCAGGTCCACCCAGGCTTATATCTGGTTCCTTTTTGAACATTGGTAATGGTTCCAAACAAGTCATTAAGCTTACCCAAGAACCCGAAGAGAAGGAAAATGATCAATCTGCCTATGTAACCAGCAAGTTTCAAGATATCACTGTTTCAGATGCCCTCAAAGGTAGTTCATCTATGGCTGGAGAAGATACCCCAACTCAATTTGATGCAACTGGCTTGTCTCCCTTTGCCAGGGCATCATCTGTCCCAGATGCAGGATGGAGGCCCCGTGGTGTCCTGGTTGCGCATCTTCAAGAGCACCGTTCTGCTGTGAACGACATCGCGGCATCAAATGATCACAGCTTTTTTGTGACTGCATCGGATGACTCTACTGTTAAAATATGGGACACTAGAAAGTTGGAAAAAGATATTTCTTTCAGATCTAGGTTAACTTACCCACTTGATGGACATCGAGCTCTATGCACTGCAATGCTTCGTGGCAGCACTCAAGTTGTTGTCGGTGCGTGTAGCGGCTTGATACACATATTCTCTGTGGATTATATTTCTAGGGGGTTGGGCAGTGTTGTTGAGAGGTACTCAGGTATTGCAGATATCAAGAAGAAAGACGATGGGGAAGGTGCTGTTCTTAGTCTTTTGAACTGCTCAACATATGATGGTTCCCTCACTCAGACAGTTCTCTACAGCACCCGACATTGTGGAATTCATCTCTGGGACACCAGAACAGATTCCACAACATGGACATTTAAAACTTCCCCTGATGAGGGATGTATCTCTTCTCTTGTAATGGGGTCATGTGGTAATTGGTTTGTTTCTGGATCTTCTAGAGGAGTGCTTACTCTCTGGGATTTGAGGTTTCTTTTGCCTGTCAACTCATGGCAGTACTCTGCAGAATGTCCCATAGAGGACATGTGTTTGTTTGTACCTCCTGCAAATACTACGATGTCTGCTTCAGGTAGGCCCTTGGTTTACGTAGCAGCTGGTGGTGATGAAGTCTCTCTTTGGAATGCAGAGAATGGTAGCTGTCACCAGGTACGGGATAATATTTTTCATTTTATGTCTATACTTTCTTGGTCACAGAAGAAACATTAGTGATTTTGTAAAACTGACCAAGGTGTTTCTTAGATATTTTGTCAATAGTTTATACATAATCAGAGTTTTATGTTGCCCTTGAGAATCAAAAGTAGAACCATGAACTTATAGAAGGATAATTTTTCAAGAGATTGAGCTTATGATTCTCTGTGATTAGGACTTCCCAGACTGCTCATAATACTAACAGTTGAGAGTAAAAGGAGAAAGAACTTTTCATTATTGTAAAGTATGAGAAGTATCAGTTTGTGTCTAAAGCCTTGATGTAGTTCTTTTTTTCCCACTTACTGGTAGTTTTGTGATTATGTAAGCAGATTGTGAATTGTGACCATGTACGTGCAGGTTCTCAGACTAGCAAGTGGTGATGGTAATGGTGATGCTGAAATGTCGTCGAATATACCTTGGGCCTTGACAAGGTCTTCAAGCAAGTCTGGCCGGAAACAAGACAGAGAACGGAATGGTAATCTCAAGTACAAGATAAATGAGCTGAACCAACCTCCTGCTCGTCTTCCTGGTGTACGCTCCCTACTGCCTTTGCCTGGGGGTGATCTTCTTACTGGGGGAACTGACTTAAAGATACGCTACTGGGACCATCTGAGGTTATCTTTTCCCTCAACTTTTTCTCTACATTTTTCTGTTGGTTCCTTGGCGGATAAGTCATTCATTGGTTGGCTGATAATGTTGCAGCCCTAGTAGGAGCTACTGCATCTGTGGACCTTCTGCAAAGGGGCTTGGTTGTCATGAGCAATATGATACAAGATCTTGCTATGGTGTCCAAGTTGTGCAGGTAAATCTTGTATTCCTTTCAGTCCAATTCCAAGTTCCAACTGCCTTGAGCTGCACAGTAACATAATTTCTCTGTATACTGGAGATGATTGCCTGCCTGGCCTTCTCTATCTGGGCAATTTAATTTCCGAGTGGAACTAGTGAACCAACCAAATTTATTTCACAGCATGTTTCAAAGGCCTCTGGAAGGAAACAGAATTGGATTTGCAATAATCATGGCAACTGTCAATACCTGTTTGGCATAAAGCTGCATTGCCAGTTGATCTTGTTGCTTGATTTATGCAATGCAATGCAGTATTAGCATACTCAGATAAAATAGATGTTCTTATTACTGGCTTTGTTTTAGATCAGCGTAGGGTGAAGAGCAATGGACATATGCATGTCCCTTCCCATGTTGACGTTTCTTCATTGTTTTCTTTAATTTTGTCCTTAATGATGATTTCACTGGTACTTGTTTGGCAATGCATTTTTGATGAAGTTGTTTTTCGAGGCTCAAGGATGCTTGATACTGGCTTTTTGCCTCATGTTGAGAAGGCTCGTATTGGACACAGTTTTGTGCCCATCTTTTGAGAAGGTCTGAATGGAGGATTCATTTCGATGCTGTTTTGGCATCAATGTTGTCAACTTTGCTCCTTAAGTGGGAATCAAAAGCTCAAAGCTATTGCCAATCCTCCCTGGCTATTGGTGTTGTTCATTTTATTTTCCCTTCTTCACAGGAAGCCACATCCAGAATGCTATGCTAAAGATCACCACTGAGCATGTGGTTTCCGCTGCCGCTAGTTAAAACTAAATGATCTTTGAGTTTTGCTTCTAAAGCTGTCCCATGATGTTCGCGTCCAGAGGAATCACACAATCATCTTCTAGCTTGTGATGACCCACAAGTTTGAGCATCTTACCCGACACACACTTATAATTGCTGTTTCCCTTCCCTCCTTTGTCCCTCCTTCGAGGAACCCACATCCAGAATGAGATGCTACAGATCACCACTGAGTGTGTGGTTCCCGCTGGTTAAAACTAAGTTATCTTTGACTTTTACTTCCGGAACTCTCCCATGATCTTCCTATCCAGAGGAATCACACAATCATCTTCTAGATTGCGATACCCACAAGTTCGAGCATAGCTGACGTACGCTTATAATTGCCGTTTCCCTTTTTCCTCCCGTCACACCCAAGCTTGATTTTTACCTGAAGGCAGCATATCTAATTGGAGTCAGCAGTCGTTTACTTTGTCTTTCATGCCTGATGGGTTTTCTGTTACACAGGAGACAAGCAAGCGACCGGTGGCACTCAAGTTAACCCAGAAGGCTCTGCTTGCTGTGGCTGCCACTGACTCTGCTGGTTGCCATCGGGACTCGGTGCTCTCCATGGCAACTGTCAAGCTGAACCAGAGACTTTTGATATCCGGCAGTCGAGATGGTGCAATCAAGGTGTGGAAGTAGAAAGTAAGCATGTAGTTTAGGGTCCATTGTACATACATATTTCGCTGTTTAATTAAGATATTTTATTTCTGATTCATATATGTCATGCTGAAAATAACAAAAAATGGGAAGAAGCTGCTCTTATCTTCAATGTAAAACTGAGGGAAGCAATGTAAAGGTTATTTATAATGGAAATCTGATGCAGAAGCCTTATATTTCTTATTAATTTATGCAAACGGTCTCCACCTTCCAATGAAAAAAAGAGCAGAGATGTTTGATTCGCATCAGTATTGATCTCCATCAGTGAAAACGTCGACCGCTTCTTTTGGTCAGACAGCTGTTGGAGCTTCCCAGGAGGGAACTTATTCCTCTAATTTATGTATAGAACACAATGTTTCATGAGAAAGCAGGGGGCCTGAGATTGTGATGTTCTTGTTTTTTAACATGTCTTTAACTTGTAATTTTTCCCCCAGTGGTGGCCGGGCGGGCCTCGGTTCCATTTTGTTGCCGATCCCACCTAGTAGACATGGCTCAATATAAGGGTAAGGCGCTTGCATGTTCTTAAAACAAAACTCTCAGTGCATTTCGGAGCACGGTCTGATGTTAGGTCCTTAACGGACGAAAGCTTCTTGGCTATAAATACTCTACCGTCCGGATGAGGCGGTTCTTTCCTTTTGGCTCGACGGAACTGAGCTAGGTTCCACTCTGTAGGAAATGCATAGGAAGCAGCAAACCAAGGCTTTGCTTGCGCTGTACCGCTTACGAATAAAAGGTACACCCACCTTAGGCAGAGTTAGTGAGCCGTGTGATTCAGGGGGCACTTGAGTAAGCCGCGAGTGCCCGGCTGCGTCTTGACCCCTATCCCCATTTTTAGGTCAAATTCTCCCGTCGTACTACCAAAAAATGAGATTCTTGTCGAATTCGAGTTTGCTGCCAACCATTACAAAATTAATACCTATTCTGTTTAGTACTTTAGGTTCTTCTATAGCGTATAATGTAAATCCCGTAGCGGATCAATTTCAACGAGCCTTTCAAACAAGTATTTTTTGTAATCGACTCTATTGTCTCTTCAATAAATGAAGTTATTGAAAACGTCGACAAGTTCTTTTGGTCAGACAGTTTAGAGGAGGGAACTTATTCCTCTAATTTATTTATAGAACACAATGTTTCATGAAAAAGCAGGGGGGCTGAGATTGTAGTGTTCTTGTTTTTTAACATGTCTTTAACTTGTAATTTTCCCCCCAGTGGTGGCTGGGCGGGCCTCGGTTCCATTTTGTTGCCGATCCCACTTAGACATGGCTCAATATAAAGGCAAGGCACTTGCGTGTTCTTAAAACAAAACTCTCAGTGCACTTTGGAGCACGGTCTGATGTTAGGTCCTTTACGGACAACGAAAGCCTCTTGGCACTATATATTCTACCGTCCGGTTGAGGCGGTTCTTTCCTTTTGGCTTGGCGGAGCTGAACTAGGTTCCACTCTATAGAAAATACATAGGAAGCAGCAAACCGAGGCCCTGCGTGCGTCGTATCGCCTATGAATAAAAGGTACATCCACCTTAGACAGAGTTAGTGAGCCGTGTAATAGGTGACCATTTCGTGCGGTTCGGAGGGCACTTGAGTAAGCGCCGGCGCCCGGCTGTGTCTTATCCCCATTTTTGGGCCAATTCCTCCTTCGTACTACCAAAAAATGAGATTATTACCGAATCCGAGTTTGCTGCTCCAACCATTACAAAACTAATACTTATTTTGTTTAGTATTTTAGGTGTTTCTTTAGCGTATAATGTAAATCCTGTAGCGGATCAATTTCATCGAGCCTTTCAAACAAATATTTTTTGTAATCGACTCTATTGCTTCTTCAATAAACGATAGCGGAGGGAACTTATTGAAAACGTCGACAACTCTTTTGGTCAGACAGCTGTTGGAGCTTCAGAGGAAGGAACTTGTTCCTCTAATTTATGTATTGAACACAATGTTTCATGAGAAAGCAGGGGGGCCTGAGATTGTGGTGTTCTTGTTTTTTAAAATGTCTTTAACTTGTAATTTTGAAGAGAATCCGTTGATTATTCGAGCATACAAGAAGAGTCTCTCCTTCGAAGAGAATAACCAGGGATAAGTGGAAAAATTGGGTGACAGAAATACACAAACATCTCTCAGCAAGAAGAGCATGGCCAACAATAGAAGTGATCACATCCGCTTCCAGATATCTCACAATTTGGAACAGCTTGACCATGTAGCCACAGGGACTTTAATTAAAAAATATTAAACATGCAAACTGAGATCTTCTAGACTTCAATTTCAATAGACTTTTCAATATCTTTATATAATTTAAAGAGATTTTCCTTGCTTTTTATTTTTGTTGTATTTATTTTAATGAACGACTAAAATTTTCAAAATCATGTAAGAAGACGTCGAGAGGATGTATCAAAAATTGAACGGCAGAAGATCTGGCACGTGCCATTCTTTGATAGGAGACCTCAGCAGCAGCAGCATCCATTGGCAGTTCCACACGTGTGAACGGTGACAGCCGTTCCTGTTCGATGTACGGACAATCAGGCACGTGCGAACGGTGCCCTGTGATTGTGCTCCTGCCACGGTCAGACAGACGGTGGACCTGTGAACTGCTGTCTGCCTGATCAGGTTCCTGTATTTGTCTTTTTTTCAAATCAGAGTATACTGTAGCACTGATCTCCTTGCACTTGATTTATTGAAATTTTTTCCTTAAAAATAAAGAATTAAGCAAATTAAACATAGAAGTCTTCAAAACAAGGCCAGGCACCAAAGGAATCAATCTGTCCTGAGCCCCAAGCTACCACCATCACCATATAATTCATCAAAAAATAAAGAATTAAGCAAATAAAGATAGAGGTAAGTTAAAAAAAAAAAAAAAAAAAAAACTGGCACCAAAGGGTATCCTACCCTGATCCTCTAGGCTACCACCATCACCACACAGTTCATCTAAACCATGTCGCTGATGAGCCGGACGTGCCGGTCGCAGTGCTTCTCCACCAGTATCCTCGACGCCCCCTCCACCGTCTTCCGCCACGTCTGCCACCAACAAGAACCGAAGCGCAACACCCAAGTTAAGGAAACCAAAAACGAAAAAAAGAGTTTTCTTTGTAAGATCGATCGATCCATCTGACGAATTAATTTAGAATGGATCAAGAAAAATGTGTGCTCTGGATGGATTGTTGTTATTATAAATAATTACCTTCACCAACGCCGCCAGGATGAAGTCCACCCCGGCGATCTCCCTCGCCGTGAGCTCCGACCTGCCGATCCGGCACAGGAGAGCCGACCGGCGTGAAGGCGGGTGCTGGAGGAGGGCCTTCCACTCGACCAGCCTCTCGGACCCGGGGCCCTCGCCGCCTCCGTGCGCGTAGTCCCTGGCCACCGAGGAGGCGCGCGGCGCCCTCCTCGACGGCGGCCGCTTCCTGCGCGCGGCCAGCGGCGCCCGGATCAGCTGGGTCTTCTTGGGCGAGGCCTTGGCGGGCTCCGAGTCGGCGAACTTGCGGAGGAGCTCGTCGGAGGAGGCCTTGGTCACATGCTGGACATTGCAGCCGGTACTGGCAGCGGAAGCCATCCACAGAGAGAGAGAGAGAGAAGTAGAAGAAGTGGCGGGCGTGGAGAGGAACGGGAAGGCCTCTTTTAGGTTGCTGGTTGGGGGGGGGGGGCGCGGGGGCGTTACGAGTTGGCTCCGGCCCTCCAGGGTGCTTTTATTTAATAAAGAGGAATTTTTTTTTAAAGAGAGCGTGGGATATAGCCGTTGGGGATGGGGTGGGGAAGGAAAGGGAGGTCACGATAAATGGGTGGGGGTGGTGGGGGGTTGGTGGGGGGAGTGCCCCCGCTGTAGTATTTGTACAAGGTTTCAAGTAGCACGTCCAATGAAGGCAGCAAGATGTGCCTTGGTGCTTGGGCTGTCCCATTATCACCGTTGGATAACGGAAATGTGTCAAGTTGACGTTGGATCCTAGGAATGATTGATTGCACTACTGCCGTTGGATCAAGGGTAGCGTACGAGATGCCATTTGGGGGAGAGTCCGGATCCTCCTCTACGGTCCCCGCGGACCTTAGAGCCTCAGTAAAGGAGGGGGACGGACAGAACTAGAGATGGACCAAGTTTAGGCACCTTGATAGTAGGAGACGAGATTTTTTGGATCCAAATGTGTCTTCACTGATAAAGGAGAGTTAGTAATTTGATAAACAAAGTGAAGCAATATTTGCTGCAATGCAGTGGTGCTGCACCGCCTTGTATTGTAGCAAGAATATTTCTTTTTAGTTTTTTTTTTTAAATTTTTTTACCTTGAGTGGTCTGTTGATTGGAGGATTAAAAAAAATCCAAAAAACTCAAGAACTACTATTAGGCTTGGTCTATTAAGAGTATTTTTACTTTTCATTAGGACTCGGTGTTTAACTTTTTAAATTTTTTAAGATCGTCCAATCGAAGATTGGGCTATAGGAATGGTGGGGCACGTGGGGTTCAATCTTAAAAAAAATATTTTTTTTTTTAACATTTACTACAATGTCCTGTGATACAATAGTGAAGGGCATTACGATGATAAGTATTACTAAGAAAGTGAGTATCAAGGAAACACATTTGAGTAAAGTGAAGTATTCTCTTTCGACCCTTATTAGTGGAGACACATTTGAGTCTGAAGGTATGAGATCCATAAGTTCTGATCTTTGTTAATATTGTTGTTCTAGAATTCAAGAGGATAAATTAATAGCTTCTCCAACAATTTTGAAAAATTAGAAATGTGGGAAGATCTGAATACAAAGAAAGTGAATTGATGAGAAAACGCTATATCAATACAGCATTAGTCGAAACTTTTTAATCTTCTAAAATATACGAAGATATGCTAAAATTTCGTTTGACAACATTGCCTTTTACTTCGATTTTTTATATTCTTTATTTTAAGATTATCTCTAGAATCTAGGTACAATCATATACGGTATACCAAACATGATATTGGCTACTGAGATCATAAAAACTTACCTATTTCGAAAGATTAAAAAGAACCACTTGCCCCATAGTTTGGATTTTTTTTTTCCCTTGAACGTGTAAGTGTTTTTTTTTAGGGTGGGAGGGAGTGGGGAGTCTATTTTACGTTTAAAGTGGGGCCTCTATTTTACGTTTAACTTTGATCACTTTCCGTTGTAATTGGATTGAACTGTCGTCAAATTTCAATGAGGTAGGCCCGTTGGACTTAAGAAAGAGGAGAGAGAGGAGGGAGAGCCAACATGCTCCTCATCATTCAATCGGGTGTCCATGTCGCCAAAGGAGATGAGATCCTCTCAGTACAATTTTGAAATGGAGTCCAACAGTGTTGAGAGGGAAAAGATTCAGATATTTGCTAAATTTAGAAATCATATGAATAATTTTTTTTGTAATATTTGGCCTTTTCTCCCTTTAAGTACCGTTGGACTCCAATCCATAACTATACTGAGAGGATCTTTTCTAATCGCCAGAGTCCCAATGCTGATGTCACTGTCATCCCAATCTGGTGCTGACGTGGTCCTCATCAAGCTCCTGGTGGCATCTACTTGGAAGATTGTTCCATCACGTCGAAAGAGGAGGCCCAGGGAAGTGAAATGGGAGAAGTAGGAAAGATGGGAAAACGTAGGTAAAGTGTTGGTAGAAGTGGTGTTTTCCCTCAAGATCAGCACCATCCCCTGCAGAAACAAAAGGCTGGGAGCTGATGATTATAAAAGAGAGAGAGAGAGAGAGAATCAATTTGTTCCTTGCTCCAAAGATTTTGAAATGCATAAAAATCAAGAAACTTTCATGTATTTGGGAAAAACTGAGATGCTCTCAGTAGTGCAGCTACTGACAGGAACCCAACTCTCGCACATTATCATCGATATTTCAACGAGAGTTTTTTTTTTTTTTCTTCTGAAAAACTCTATCCTTTAACTTTTGCACTGATTAAATTCGATCAGTAACTGTACTAGAGGAACCTAACTCATCCGGAAATGTGTCTATGTCAGAAATTTTAATGACTGGGATCTGTTCTGAGGAGCTCAAATAATGCCTTTGATCAATTGGATACAACTGAATAATAGTGTTTCTCCATCTGGAAAAGTATTGATTGGACAGGGCCGGAGCCACGTGGTGGATGCAATAATATGGGCTTAAGTGGGCCAAAACTGCTGGAGAGGAACGTAACATGGTGGGAAATTGAATAGAACGCGACAGTGCCGAGATAAGTGAAGATTTGGTCTAACTACTCCTAGTTCTAGGACGTGTTTGAGGTCGCCTCCAATTCATAAGGCTGGATCAAGGGCGGAACGTGTGGGCCTTCACGTGATGGACGTTATCTGAGTTGAACGGCCCATTGTTCGTGTGAATTGTTAGAGGGATAATATTTGCCGTTTGCAGCAGATCCTGCCCGGCCGTCTGATCATATTTTTATATGATCCAAGTTATCAGATTGTGTACGGTATGATCTTATTTTGTTTTTCTTACAATCATTAATGATCAGATAATATGATCTCTGAGCTCGAGAAGTTCAACATTTTTTTTTAAAATTTTATTTTATTTTTCACTTTATCAAAGATGGCTATTGTGTGAGTTTTTGTTCTGTGTGGCTATATGTTTCTGCCAAGGCCTTGTGGTATTCGGTGACTTCCCTCTTCCCATAATCACAGGACATCCATGAGTCATGGTTTCAACAGGGTAAAATTTGGTGATCCATTTGAGAAATAGTCCGATCTTGCTCAGATCATTATTAAGATTCTTAGTTAGATCATCCAATTTGATCCAGTCTGTCTTTAAGTATGCTAAAAAATATAGCTATATGTGTTACAATTTTTTTTAAAACTCGAGTCAGAATTGTCTAAATGAATAAAAAGGAAAAGATCAGCAAGGTGCTGTATGATAACACCTTAGTAAAAAAGCAAAATTTTTTAAAAATAATTTTCTGACTGTTTAAGGAAGGAACTCTCCTCAAACTACTTCAAATGGATATTTTTATGGTAAAGACATTCTAAAATGTGATGTTACTGTAATTCCCTTGTTCATCCATTCGAAAAGGGAGGAAGAGAGAGTAAAAGGCGAAGGGTTCAAGATCCTTTCGGTCCAAAATCATTTGACTCTTCCCAAAAATTCCTCTTCGTTGCTTTTCAGACAAATGTGAGAGAAATCTATCTCTCTCCTCAAAGCAAAATTTAAAAGACTAAGAAATAAGAGAATAACTTGCTACACTGCGCCGGCTGCCGATGTTTTTTTTTTTTTTTTTTGAATTTTTTTAGTCGGCCCCACTTCTCACACGGTAGCACAGTCTGATTTTCGATCGGACGACCTTAAAAAGATGAAAAATTGAAAATTGACCACAAATAAATAGTAAAAGTAGTAAGAATATCTTTTTTTGAATCGTCCAACTCGAAATCGGCCATGTAAGATATCATGGAGATGACAAAAAAATTATCTTATTTAGAATTAAAAATACGAGCTGCCAATGCCGCAAGTTATTCTCTAAAAATAAATACAAGCTTTAAACATTTAGCAATACTTTAGCTCTACCCCAAAAGAGAACATTCTCTAATCCTAAACACTGACAAGATCCCGGCCGCACCAAGGAGGGGACTTCCCACACGACATCAGCATGAATGGCCAGTTTAACCATCCTTTCTCCTCTCTACTCGGGTTTTATGTGACCGTCAACTCCGCTCACACTCTTCCTCTCATCACCTTGTCTATATAAAACAGTAATATTATATATAACCCACCGCCTTACGCTCACTAAAAATTTAAGTTTTATGTTTCCCTGACGTTAGCTCTGAGTTTGGTGCGGCCGGGCAAAGCTATCCATGTCTATGTCTCTCTTGCATGTAGGAGATAAAAAATGCAGGTTAACTAATACACCACGTACTTGTCATATATGCTTTCAACACAATCCATCATTTTTTTTATCTATATACATATATAGAGAGAAGAGTTCTTTTCAGTACATATTTAGATCAAAATCTATCAGTACTGAGAGGAGAATGAGGACCAAACATTGTGAAAGACTTCTACATGTGATCCCAAATTAATACTTAAACTCTTTTCCTCTCAATACTGTTAAATTTTAGTACAAATATATATTAAGAAGATCTCTTCTCATATATATATATATATGCACAGAGATGAAATATATGAGTGTGTTTGTTTTCTCAACTCCCATCAACGGCCGCAGGGAGGACTGTGTAGATAGATACATGAGTAGATTACCTCCCCCACCTAATCTGCGTAAGATGTCCACGTGGCTCCATCTGCATGCCGCCACGTGACGAAAGCCTTTCCTGTGGGACGGAGGAGGAAACTGCCCCCCTTATAGCCTAAATCGTGAAGAAAGAAATTTCAAACCAACCCAAAAAGGTCCTTCACACCTTGGGCTTTAACATTGATACATCACCTCCTCAGATTATATCCTTTCAAAAAAAGAAGAAGAAAAAAACCTCCACAGATTATTACTTTATTCTTAATAATGTCACAAACATGAAGTTTAGTAAAGTAAAAGATATTTAAAACCACCATATCTGTCCGCATATCCTAATTTCCATGTATTCTTATAAATACTCTTGACATTTTTAGAAAAGTTGAAAGGATATATTCTTCCATAAAAATATTATGAATTTTAACCAAATATGTTAGAAATATTCAAATATTTTTGTAACTATACTCATGACTTTACCAAAGTTGATGTCTTCTATGGCACATTCTATTGGGGTTTACGACAATGTAATCAGAAGGATTTAATTGTAGTTTTTTTGAAGATGTCGCCAAAAATCTTTAATTCCTTTGGTTAGTCTTTTTTGGGGGGTCATGTTTTTTTGTTAGTCATTACCTATTAATTAATTAATACACATCCCTACAAATTGACAATGATACTTCTAGAAAAAACCTCCCAAAACTTTCATAATACGTCTCACAAATGCCAAGACTAGGAATTACCATAAATACCCGTTATACTACAAATTTTATTATACTTTTTTGGGGGCTTAGCTCATATGACCAAGGATAAAATAGTAAATTTACATAGAGATAAATATAAACTCCACGGGGCTGCCCAACCCCCTCCCTTACACCTCCCCTCTCGCTGTTAAGTGAACGAGTGTTGAGACCCCTACAAGGCTGCAACAATAGCTTCACGCTTAGTTACATGTAGCAACCGCTCCGGCGAAGTCCAAACTCCACACGCATGCCCACGCAGCCGCGACCTCCACCGCTTCCCGCCGTGTGTAGCGGGCGATTCCGTTACCTGCAACTGCGAGGGACTCTGCTCGCGGCCCCCCCGGTCTCGTGCTCCAGCGGCGCACGGTAACGCGCCCTAGCCTCGCTGTAAGTGTATATAAAAGGGTGGAATCTGTTGAAGCCGATGGCGAGGATCGTGGAGAAGCTGTCCTTCCACAGGAGATCCCCCTCCTCCATGGACCAGGAAGACCACGCCGCCGCCGTCGACGTCCTCCTCGGGGACGGCGCCGCTGCCCGCACGCTCGCCGAGCTCCTCAAGCACGTCGGCGACACCACGCAGCAGGACGACGACGACGCCGGCCTGCAGCAGGAGTCGCCGCACAACCACGTCGTGGAGCTTGAGGACATGGCGCTGGGCGGCGGGGGGAGGTCCCTCCCCATCGTCCTCGCCTTCTCCGACCTCACCTACAGCGTCAAGAACCCCAAGAAGATGTCCCTGTTCGGGCGGTGGCGCCGGAACCGGCTGGGCACCTCCGTGGGGGACTCGCCCGCGGCGCCGGGGGAGGACATGAGCAGGTACACGAAGACGATAACGCTGCTGGACTCCATATCCGGGGAGGCGAAGGAGGGGGAGATCCTGGCCGTGCTGGGGGCCAGCGGCTCGGGCAAGTCGACGCTTATTGACGCGCTGGCGAACCGGATGGCGAAGGGGAGGCTCGGGGGGTCCGTCACCCTCAACGGGGAGGCCCTGGACAGCCGCCAGTTCAAGGTCATCTCCGCCTACGTGATGCAGGACGACCTGCTCTTCCCCATGCTCACCGTGGAGGAGACGCTCATGTACTCGGCCGAGTTCCGGCTGCCGCGCTCGTTGTCCAAGTCCAAGAAGAAGGGCCGCGTGCAGGCGCTGATCGAGCAGCTGGGCCTCCGCGCCGCCGCCAAGACCGTCATCGGGGACGAAGGCCACCGGGGGGTGTCGGGTGGAGAGCGCCGGCGCGTGTCCATCGGCATCGACATCATCCACGACCCCATCCTGCTGTTCCTGGACGAGCCCACCTCGGGGCTGGACTCCACCTCCGCCTTCATGGTGGTGAAGGTGCTCAAGCGCATCGCGCAGAGCGGCAGCGTGGTGATCATGTCGGTGCACCAGCCCAGCTACCGCATCGTGGGGCTGCTCGACCGGCTAATCTTCCTCTCCCGGGGGCAGACCGTGTACAACGGCGACCCCGAGGGGCTCCCCCAGTTCTTCGCCCAGTTCGGCCACCCCATCCCGGAGAACGAGAACCGCTGCGAGTTCGCCCTGGACCTCATCCGCGAGCTCGAGGGGTCCCCCGGCGGCACCAAGCCCCTCGCCGAGTTCAACCGCAACTGGCAGGCCGCCAGGAACAACCCGCACCATGGCCAGCCCAGCCTGCAGCCGTCGCTCTCCCTCAAAGACGCCATCAGCGCCAGCATCTCGCGCGGGAAGCTCGTGACGAGCGCCACCAGGGGCGCCGCCGCCCCGGGCAAGAGTTCGGTGCCCACCTTCGCCAACCCGTTCTGGATCGAGACGGCGGTGCTCTCCAAGCGGTCCTTCACCAACAACCGGCGCATGCCGGAGCTGTTCGGCATCCGCCTAGGCGCCGTGCTCGTCACGGGCTTCATCCTCGCCACCATCTTCTGGCGGCTCGACGACTCGCCCAAGGGCGTGCAGGAGCGCCTGGGCTTCTTCGCTTTCGCCATGTCCACCACATTCTACACCTGTGCCGACGCGCTGCCCGTCTTCCTCCAAGAGCGCTACATCTTCATGCGGGAGACGGCCTACAACGCCTACCGGCGGTCGTCCTACGTGCTCTCCAACGCCATTGTCGCCCTCCCCTCCATCTTCATCCTCTCCGCCGCCTTCGCGGTCATCACCTTCTTCGCGGTGGGCCTATCGGGGGGCTTCCCGGGCTTCGTCTTCTACTTCGTCATCATCCTGTCGGCCTTCTGGGCGGGGAGCTCCTTCGTCACCTTCCTCTCCGGCGTCGTCTCCCACGTCATGCTGGGGTTCACGGTGGTGGTGGCCATCCTGGCCTACTTCCTCCTCTTCAGCGGCTTCTTCATCACCAGGCAGCGGATCCCGCCCTACTGGCTGTGGTTCCACTACCTGTCGCTGGTGAAGTACCCCTACGAGGCGGTGCTGCGCAACGAGTTCGACGACCCCACCAGGTGCTTCGTCCGGGGGGGGCAGATCTTCGACAACTCGCCGCTGGGGGAGCTGCCGGCGGCCATGAAGGGGAGGCTGCTGGCCGCCATGAGCAACGTGCTCATGGTGAACGTGTCCAGCACCACCTGCGTCACGACGGGGCCGGACATCCTGCAGCGGCAGGGCGTCACCGACCTGACCAAGTGGGACTGCGTCTGGATCACCCTGGCCTGGGGCTTCCTCTTCAGGATGCTCTTCTACCTGGCGCTGCTGCTCGGCAGCAAGAACAAGAGGAGCTAGTAAAATCCCATTGCCTGCTGTGTCTCTCTAGGTTAAAATGGTGGACAGACAGTGGTTAAAGGTTTTAACCAATATGTTCTTGAGATTTGAAGCATTTTCACCTCCTTAATTTGCTTCCTAAATCCAAGGGGTGCATGAAAACTCCAGGAATCACTCAACACCATAAGATTTTCCTGCCTTATCTTCTTCTTTTTTCCTTTTTTGGTAATTTACATCAGAGAGACTACGTACTACACCCACCATTATATACCATACGTAATCCATGTAATTAGATTTTGCGTGGTCCCAAACGCGTTCTGTACTTAAATTTTCTTCTTCCATCGCCTTCATTGTTCAAGTGTGGGCTGCCTCAGTGTTATTTATGATTGATAAAATAAACCGACTATATATATAGTTCGGTTCGTATCTACTGAAGTTTGGAATTTGAACCAGACGTTTTGAGCTTATTGGGCTTCGCTTCTGTGAAGTCCCCGGGCGGTGACGTCCCCGGCCGGGGAGATTGAACAATGGGTTTGTTATGGCATGTAGAATTCGTGGGAAGACTAAGCTTTGGTTCACGCTTATCAGAGGGAAGAACTTATTACTATTTTACTGCACTCTGTATCACTCTTTTTTTTATTATTATTAGAAATTCTTTGATTAGCTAGTTCATCTAAGTAACCTTTTAATTTTTCACATGTCTTGACTTTTAAGAATATATGCAGAGGCACAAGAGGTAATCCTTCTCCTTCTTGTATATAAATATTTTGAAAATGGGACCATCCGATCAGAAAAAAGATATAAAAGTGGAAATACTCCTTTCCGCATTCGCCTTTCCATATGTATTCTTATAATTATTATTATGATATTTATATAATAAATGTTAATTATATTCTTCATTTTTGAGAGTCAGCTAATAAGGCCAAGGATTTGAATTCTTAGCTTCATGCGCGCTAGTTAATTGGGACATCGGTCGGGTACGTAAAAGGTGACACTTACCCTTATCAAGATATTAGAGTCTTCTCTCTTACTTTAGTTCAATGTGATATTAAATAACAGACATATTCTTCTACTTTAATGTATACATCACATACATTAGTGTATTAAGCATCACGTTGCATGCATATACTATATGATGCATGACGGGGGCAATGCACATCACGTTTCTTGACTTGTAAAGGAGAAACGAAAATAAATACTTCTTTTTCTGTTCTTTCTATTTTTAGATGGAATAGGTGCGAGAAAAGAAAATGCATTTCATCATTTCAATTTCTAATATTGCACACATGAAATGAAATCAGAGCAGGAATACTTATCTCCAATTCATTAGAATATGCTAGTTATAAAAAAATTATGCCAAAAGTAATTTTAACATGAGTCGTCTATTTTAATGATCGGGTGATTTCAATAAATAGCACAAATGTGAATGGAAATATGATACAGTAGTATTCATTCTTCTTATTTGGTCCTTAGAACCCCGGTCCAACTTGAGTCCGACTTGTTGCACCGCAAATGGGCAGTTGTCCAATTTGTTTAGCTCGGACGACTGCAATAACAAGTTTCTTTTTTTATTTGTTATTTTTAAGATTTGATATCTATCATGTCCCACATGTTCATATAAACTGATCTCCGATCAGGGCAGTTGTCCAATTTGTTTAGCTCGGACGACTGCAATAACAAGTTTCTTTTTTTATTTGTTATTTTTAAAATTTGATATCCAAAAAATATATAAAAAGTAAAAAAATCGAGTCCATTGAATACATCCAATAGGAGATAGAATTGTACAGCTATGTGAGCATGAGGGAGCCCACCATTAAAAAACTTTTTTAAAAAAAAAAAAAAAAAAAATGGACTGCACTTTGGTCCGGCGTCAGAGGGGGACCTGACAACCAATTCCTATTTTTTACGGTGATTTATCTGGACGGGCAATGGTCCAATGGACGCCTCACGTCCAAACGGCCCACCATGCACGTTAGAGTGGAAAAGCAAGCGAGCAAATCATACGACAGCCCAAAGGCGGCACGTCGAATGCTACCCTTTTAACAATCTCACATTAATGTGGGCTTCGCTTTCGGTGTTCTCAAGGTGTAAACCTGTAATCCTCATTTATTGGGCAAACTGGTGGTTTCTTAAAGGCGAAATGCCCAACCTTCCTTCTCGTCAATAACCCATATGCACCAAGACATTGACCTGTCCTAAGTTTCTTAAAGCCCACCCAACCCCTCGCTTTCTTCAAGTTTTCTCTTGTGAGGGTGACTTCACCATGGGGACACCCAGTTGATAAACAAACCCAACTATCAACATTGGCACATAACTTGAAAGAGCTTTCTGATGTGTCCTCCTTTGTTTCTTCCCCCCCTTAAATCACTGAAATGTGGTCTCTTAGATTTCTTTATGTAGTAGACCTTCTTATGTCTCTACGAACAGAAGGATGAGGTGGATCTTATACTTCCTCAGGTTTTTAAAATAAGTGATTTATTCTTCTCATCCTTAAGTGAGCAAAGGCATAAGTAAAAAAAATACAGAGAAAGAAGTCTGAAAAATCTCATCTTTAAATCATGGACCTTGAAAAAGAAAACCAATCGTCTCCAACAAATCTAGTCTCACGAGACAGTTCGCATTCCTAGGCTTTTAGCTCTCTTTGCTTGGCCTTCTTGGGCACAATGGCATTAAACGGCTATCTACTAACCGATACCCACCTCAGCTTGCCTTTTGATTCTGCCTTTGTGTAATAGGTAGGTCTCGGGAGTACCCGTCCTTTAACTTTGTTGGTCCTGGTTGGCAAGAAGTTAATTGACGCAAAATAATGGGAAGAACATAAGCTTACACACTACAGAAGAGGCTTGGACCAGGTAGGGTTTCGAACCTTCTCTTCTTAACCCGACCTCCCCATTGTGTAGTCATATGTTCTAGAGTTCACGTTGTTGCTGAGCAGAACAGGAAGACCCGTTCCACGAAGAACAAGGGCTCTCAGCGGCTGTTGCAACCACCACACTACCTGCAGGGGAAACAGTCCTCGTGTGAAGATATCTATCCGGGGCAAAAACCGGGAATTGTTCCGGAATGGCCAAAGCTTCTGCGAGAGAGGCAGGGTTTTGTGTACATGCCGCTTGTGCTTGGTACTGTAATTGTTATCGGATGTTGATTAGAACATGACTAAAAACTATCACTAATAAGAGTAGTATTTTGTCTACAGGTTACCTGATGATGAGAGACCGGATCTCCTCAGTACGATGATTGACCGAGCTCAACCAATGTACTGGAGAGGGGGGGACGGTGGAGAGGATGGGGCCCACCAAAATTTTCAGCTTTCTTCAAAAAGCTGACTCCTTCTCCAATGCATTGACTGAGTTCGATATGTCAACGTACTAAAGGGATCCAGTCTCTGACGATAACCACAAAGGTGGCAGTGAATTGTATCCTTTTTCTGTTGAAACCTCTTTTATTCGTTGGAGGAACCTTATTCTAACTCCTTATCCTTTATGTCAACTCATCTATAGAATAATATTAGGACAAGGAAGAGACGAACTACTAGCCTCCCCCTTTTCATATGTACTTTCTGTTGAAACCTCCTTTATTTGTTGGAGGGAACCTTATTCTAAATCCTTATCCTTTATGTCAACTCATCTATAGAATGATATAAGGACAAGGAAGAGACGAATTACTAGCCTTCCCCTTTTCATATGTCCTTTCCGTTGAAACCTCCGGTTACTTGTTGGAGGGAAACTTGTCGTAAAACCTTATCCTTTATCTAAACTACTCTATAGAATGATACACAGACAGGGAAGAGATGTATTACTAGCCTCTCCCTTTTCATAACGATATAGGGATAGAGAACTGCATCGTTACAAAAAGAATTGGGATCCTCTAAGTGCAGGTGAGAATAAGACTCAATAGGTGGAGAGAGAAAATTTTCACAAAGGATTCTTGATAGATGAAAGTAGATCTGGCCCAAATGGCCACTGGGCCAGCCCACTAACGTAGACTCGAAACAAACCCTTGGACGTGCCCAGTAAAGGAGTCCTACCACCAACGACATTCAGTCCATTTCTCTTAGCCTATTGAAGGGATGCCTAAGCCCTTCTCTTCTCTTAATAGGGACCCAGGGTTGGATCGAGTGGGACCCCACCCTCTCGGGTAGAGCCCGACTTCATCGGCCTAATCCAACTCCAATCAGAAGCAAACCATGATAAATTTGGAAACCGGCTTAGTTACGAATCCGCAGGGTACCCCCCCCTCCTGATTTCAAGGAATTACAAAGAACCAGAAGATTTGGCTTGGATTTAACTTTCTCCAAAGATGATATTTCCTCTTAAATAACTGCTCCCAAAAGGGGACTCAATATTTTTTCTGATTGGAACTAGATCGGAAACTACCTCAAAACCAGTATATAAGGACACTCTTATCTAACAAGCCGAGGTATGCTGGAACCATCCCAATCTCTGCTTCTTTTCAATACCCTCCAGCCTTCTGATTTAAGCATTGGCGGGTGATCATCTGGACCACCGAGGACCATTAACGGTGTTTCTTTTGTAGGGACAACTGGTTCCCGGCCCTATGATCATCAGTGGAAGATTGTGAACATAGTGGATGAGATTTTGACCTATCATCTTTTTTTATCCTATGTGAGAATCGATGTGAAAAGTCATGGTTAGAGGCGTCCACAGTAGGGCATCCAAGCAGAAGGAAGTTGTAGGCAACAGAGCAACGCTCTCGCCCCTGCCACCTTCGGTCATCGATGCTTACGTAGTACCGAGACCTAACAACGGTGATCACAGCCGCCCTAAGAAGATACGCATGTAGCCCAAGGCTATGACTTGCAGTTGTTTTTTATCGACCTTATCCATTGGTTGGAAGCCAAGGTCGATCGCCTCGAAGCAGAAGCGCAGTGCCGAAGATGTCAGAGAATGGCAAGCTCTCTAGGGGAGTCGTCATAACGAAGAAAACTATGAACCCCTCCACTACTGCCTCCACAAGGCGGCTCCTTAGCTCCTACTGAAGAACAGCCCTCTCGCTGAGATCCCAAGCCAGACGAGAGATGTGGTCGATCCCGCTAGCGGTAGACGAAGGAGAGGCCTTTTGCTCAGGGGTCGTTTGGCCGAGCAAAGAGTCTTAACCCTCCACGAACTAAAGACTCACACCGTCCATGGTGAAATAGTGCCTCTACCAATAGTAGCACCTCTTCCCAATCATCTCCTAGCCACACTTTTTCCTCCTTAGGATCGATGGCCTCGTCCCTACATGGATATGGTGGTTCTAGCCGCCACTCTTGCCACTTGTCTCCTAGGGAGAAGAGGGTACGAAAGCTGGAAGAGCGGGTGGAGAAACTATTCTGCCGGGATAAAAAAGATCTATTCTATGAGATACAGGAAGCCAAGGATCCTATTTATTAGAAGAGTCGGGAGGAACCCCTCCCCTACGCTTTTAAATGCCGACTTTGAAAATATATGACGGTACGAAGGACTTAAACGACCACTTACAGATGTTTGAAAGTATGTTCTCATTCTTGAATTATGTTGCTAAAACCTCAACTAGCAAAAGAGTAAACATGTAATTAATCTGGAAATTAACAACCATATGGCCAGTTGGGCCAAGAAAGCCAAGTCAAAGCGCAATGTTAGTGCCCAGGAACATATGGATGAACCTTTCTCTGCGGCCCACTTGTGCAAGATCAAAACGTCTAAGCTAGCATAAAGAAAATTCCCTTCTCTTTCCATGTCAACATTTTCCAGTACAACTCACTTTGAGTAAGCAAGATGATCCTTTCGATCCAAATTGTGCTAAAGAACGACCAGCCTGCGTGCGTTGGCTAAAGAATGACCAGCCTGCGTGCGTTTGCTAAAGAACACACATAAATTAGAAGAACAGTGGTGTTTGAGAACAACTACAGAAGAGAGAAGAAAATAGATTCTAATAAATAGTAAAAAATATAGGAGAGAAGAAATATCAATAGTCGATTGCAGTTTCAAAGTCTTCTATTTGCATGTACCACGACAATAAAAGCGCACCATGCCAGAGGCATTTTTATCAGTTCCGTACAAGAGATGTAGCAAAAAATTGAAGCAACATTCACCTTCCTCAATAAGGACCCACTCGGAACATGTAATCTTAAACCCAAGGTAAGTAGATTGAGATAGGAATCCTCCCTGAGAGAAAGGTCACTATTGGCCATTGCATGATTATTAGAATCATGGACTACTTACCATTGTGCTTTGCTTCTCTCTTGGTTAGTTGCGTGGGTGTGTAATGTAGGAGGTAGGGATCGTGGGATCCCTTCTGAGCCCATATAGTTGTGGCTCACTCCCTATCCTTTTAGATAAGGAGTTTCGGTGTGAGTAGGCACGTGGGACTCATCTTGGTTAGTATGCCGACAATTATCTTAGTTTTCGCATAATTATACTTTTATTTCAGACCTATACTATTATTTTTATTATTGGACAATGCTGGACTGTACTCGAACTGCATTATTTTATTTTCCTGCATGTTGCTCTATTATAGTATGTTATTTCTGTTATTTAGTTCAGTTTATTACATGCTTCACTAGACATGTATAGTTGAGACCCAGATGCTAACTCGAAAGTAATAATCCGATACCCGCGCTGTGCTGATTTTCGGACTGAGGATGGCGGGTCATTACAGGCAAGGTCCTCACTGTAGGCCTCCGGCTCACCTCTTATAGGCAGGGCCGCCTAGACAATGATGGTTCAATGCTTTCTGAGGTAGGTGCCTCCTGAAAAACGAAGCGACGGGCCACGTAGGGGGGCATGATCACCCAATATGGCGCGAGAAGATTGAGCATATGTGACGTATAGTATCACATCTTCTTATGGTAATAGGAAAGACCTTACGCCTCCCTCGTCGGGAAAAGTGTCCCATCATTTCAAACATTATAAGCCAGGGTTGAAGCCTCCATTCCCCCCTTCAAATTCGACCGTTGCATGTCATATGTTCCTTTTCAAGGGAATTGGGCATGGCCACGGTGAGATCACAACCGTTCGGACTACTCCTTGCTATGTAGGGTACGCCAAAGAGTAGGGGGCAAGTGACGGATGAAAGTCTCACCCAAACTAAATGGCCGGTGGGCCGGCCCACTAACGGAGGCTCAAAACAAATCGTTGGACGTGCCTAATAAAGGGGCCCAAGCACCAACGTCATTCAGCCCATTGCTCTCAGCCTATCGAAGGGGCGCCTGAGCCCTTCTCTTAATAGGACCCAGGATTGGGTCGAGTGGGACCCCACCCTCTCGGGCAGATCCCGCTTTATCGACCCAATCCAACCTTGAGCAGAAGCATACTAAGATAAGCTTCGAAACTGGCTCGGATACGAATCCGCAAGATATCCCCTCCTTGATTCTCAAGGAATTACGATGAACTAGAGGATATGGTTCAGATCTAACTTTCTCCAAATATATTCTTTCCTCTCAAATAACTTCCCTCAAAAGGAGACTCAGGCGAGCTACTCTTTTTGATTGGAACTAGATCGAAAGCCGCCTCAGAGTCACTATATAAGGACCCCGCTGTCCAATAGGACGAGGTATGTTCGAACCAGTCCAATCTCATTTTATTTCGTTACAATACTTTCGAATTTTTTTACTTAAGCATCAGAGGGAGATCATCTGGATCACTACCTGAAATTCTTAATGATATTCCTTTTTGCAGGAACAACTGTTTTTCGGCCCTTTGATAATCAACGAAAGAGCTTGATCGTGATGGACGAGATTTTGACCTATCAACATAACTTTTTCCAATCTCCCTAAAATATTTTATTGTAAAAGTCTCTCTCTACCTCTGCACTTACCCAGTTCCCTCCTCACCTGCACTTTACGTGAACCAGACTGTTACGGACAGGGTGAGGTTAGTAATACGTCTCTTCCCAGTCCACGCGATGCCGTAGAGAGTGGAAAACAAGGGCACGATGCACGGCCAGATATGCTCTGTGGTTATAGTCAGCTAACCTGTCAACTATTTGTGGTGTATGTACACATTGCAGCAGCTGTGAGGTCACACCTATGCATCATAGAATGGATTAGACCGCATGATCGAGAACATTGAAGTTTTTTTTAAAACAACTACTTCGATCGGACAATATGAATGCAAAGTTCAGTCTAATATTGAAAATTAGATTGCAGCAAGTTATCAACTGTTGCTCAAATTTCTTCTAGTGGGGTGTAAAGGGTGCTCAGTATCCATGTGAGTTTCGACAGTAGAGTAATAATTGCTTTGAACCTCTGGGTACATTGCTATAGGAATGCTTGGTTTTGGTTCATTTGTATTTGTGAATAGACTCAATTCTATATTATTGTGCTCATCTTCATTTCTTAAACTAGTTAAAATTCATCTATATTTTATTTAATAATTTAATTCATACTTAAGCATACGGGATGAGTATCTTTTTCATTCATTTAGTAGTTCTAACAAGTTAGTAAAAATGAAATGAATTAAGGTTGTTTGGTGTTAGAAGAGCTTCAGTTAGACTTAATTCAGATCGGTGACCCAAGTTTGGACCGAGTAAAACTCCATATTAAACTCAATGAACTTTTCACTTAATACTCGACTTGACTTGTTTGCATCTCTAGGAGTGTATGCATCTGGTGTGTTTGGTAACTAGTTTTCTTATTCAGCTCTAGATTTGTATACGGCGAAGCCTCAGGGCCGGTTTGTTTGCGGGATAAGGGTCGAACAAGACCGGTTATGCGACTTATTTGTTTTGAGAGCGGATGCGTTATTCTTAAAATAAGTGAAATAAATCATTCCATCTAAAAGATAGAAATCACTTATTCCGTTGAACTATTTATTCTATCTAAAGTAAAATTTTCTTGTTCTTAAAGTAAGAGATTTAGAAACAAAAAATCCAAAATACCACAACTACATAACACACCGACCCTCAAAGTCTAGCTTGGAAGGGATGACATTTTAGGGTATCTTTTAGCGACAAAGCTTTCAAGTACACCTCTTTTGGATTTCAATCAAGATTAAACGATGATATCTTAACAAGCCGTTGCTACATCAGGGCACGATGTTGAGATCTTTTCCTCCATGAAACATTCACATGATATAGAATTTGCAATCTGAACAGATACCAGAACATTTCTCCACACTATTAGACTGGACCAAGGTTAGTTAATTACGGTACTGGTATTACACGACAAAAATATATTTGGATATGATTCGGCCTAAAATTTAAATAAGACAGTCAAACATTCGGTCAAATAATTAAAAGATTAAAAAAATATTCAAAAGACATTTACAATTTTTTAGTCAAGAATTTTTTTTAAAAATAAAATAATAATTACAATCTTAAAATAAATAGTATTAATCACATTATGAGTTTTATCAACAAAAAAGTGAATTTTGCATCATATAATCTCATATTCTATGATATTTAAACAGTAAAATCTTATTTTGATTCAATTGTATAATATAATGTATCAAACAGAAAATATTATCCTTTTTGTATTATACGTGAATAAAACGATTGGTGTCAAAAAAATGAGTATTTTCCCTTATCTTTCAGTTCGGTGCTGCATACAAGAGTTTTATTTGAAAATTCAAAATACATGAAATGTACACGTATTATAATATATTTAACAAATTATGGACTGTTTGTCACCACAATAAAGCCACTGGATCACCGGATGCCCCAAGGCTGGATCACCGCAACAAAGCTTTCTGTTATCATATATTTAACTGTCCACTTCAAAGCATAATTCATCTTTGTTTTGCCCTGGTAGTCATTTGGTCTACGTGCTAGAGAATTGCCAGAATTTTTTATTTGTAGTAAGAGAAGAGTAATGGATATGCTATCGTCCAGCATTATTCATGTTAGAGGTGGGAGCACTACCTGACAGTGTAATCATATTATTCTTTTTTATTTTTTATTTTTTACGTCAGAGCCCATATGTCCACATACTCATATGGTCCAATCGCCAATTGGATGACTCAAAAATTATAAAAAATAAAAAATAAACCCTAATAAATGATAAACATATTCTCAATGGATCTAGTTAAAAAAATATTTTTGTTTTTATTTTATTTATTTTTATCATCTGATCAGAGATCGGACTGTACAAATATGTGAAGCATATAAAACCCAACTTAAAACGAAATCATATAGGTATGTTGGAGCTGCTCGAGTTCGACTCACCTGGAGATGCTAGGTAACATCTGATAATGAGATCGGACGGCGTGTAGTTAGCTGAAATGATCTTGAGGTATCGCAGTATGTATTTTCTCTATCATTACGTGGATGCTATCATGCATGCAGGACAAAACAATAATGGACAGGACGCAGAAGATGGTCCATTGTGCCTACGGGCCCTCTTGCCTTGCCCTCGCATTTAAGTGTATGGGGAAAATATCTTTTTCATTTGTGGGCTTTCATTTAATAGTCCTAAAAAGTTGGTAAATAATAAATAGAATTAAAATTATTTAGTATTCGAGGTTGGGTTAGGCTTAATTCCAGATCGGTAAGCCAACCTTAAAAGAGTAGAACTCCATATTCAAACTGTAAGATTGGAAGCTAGTTTTCTTATTCTACGCCAAACTTGTATACAGTGAAACCTCAAAATATAACTTGCAGCATTTAAAAGTGATGACATGTTAGCTTAGGCTGCAACTTTGGGTGGATCAATCCGAATTAGAGCGGGTCAACTCGACATGTTCTCAAAGTGATGACATGTTAACTCAATTGTTGGGTCAACTCGACATGTTCTCAAGTAGTAGCCGTGTAATTATATTTATATTTTCTTTAAAAATATTGACTATTCAAGATATAATTCGGACCCAACCCAATAAAAGTTGTTACATGAGTTGGGTTGTGTCGAGACATTATTAGATGAGTTGGATTAGAGTTAAGGGGGTTAGGTTAAAACTTAGGTTGGTTAGGTTAAGGTTAAGAGACTTTTGACATCGGTTGCATTAAGATTGACTCAACTCAACCTAACCCGACCTGAGTTGCAGCCTTGATTTTAGTCAACCTTTTAGTGATGAAGCTTTGAAATATACATTTTTGGGTTTCAATCAAGATTATTGTTGACCTTTCAACCAGAGTTCACCGACTCAAAGAGTCATACCTATTCAAATCTCTCATGATGCAGTGCGGGTCAATCCAAGTCAGGTTGACTCGCATAGATTCGACCGAGTCGCATGAAAAAATTGCACAAACTTGATCGAGTGCACCAATTCAGATTTGTCATGATATAGTACGAGTTGCTCGAATCGTTCGGATACATCAAATCATACATTTAGCGTGCAGAAGTTACATCAGAGTACTGTGCTGAGAATTTAGATCTTTCGATTTGTTTAGACGGCAGTTGGGGCTGCACTTGCACATGCTTGGTGCATGCTTAGAGATCACGATCTAAGTGATCTTGGGGAATGTGATCTTATTTATTTTATTTTTTGGACTATTTGATAAAAGATTGATCGATACTAACACCGAGCTAAGGTCAATTTTCTCCTCACGGTCCTGCCACCTGCAAGGAGTATTCGTGCATAACCTTTCATAAATTTGTAGGTCAATTGTCTTTCTGCAAAATTGATCGAGAAAATACATGACCTCTTTTATCCAAAGGACCAATACGATGTATACAGCCTACTGGTTGGTGGTTAGTTGCAAACGTTCTCATCTCTTTCATATCAAACAAGGACTCTGAAATGATTTTCAAGCATCGCCCATGGATCTCTCATACTGTACAGTGTGATGTGGGATGAGACTGTGTCAGAATTGAACTTATTAGTTGAAATATTGCCTCTAAAAAATGAATAATATTTGTTGCACCGCATACAATACAAGAGTTTTGTTTAAAAATCAAAGTTAATTATTTTGAATTTTTTTTTAAGGCCAGTTCTTTTACATTCTATATATTCATACAATTCCATCTCTGATTGGATTGGATGACCCAAATTTTTTTAAAAAGTAAACAATCGAACTCCAGTGTATTTGACTCAGCCATTAAAGGATTTTTTTTAAAACAATTCATTGGGA
The DNA here is from genome assembly GCA_030544215.1 of Zantedeschia hybrid cultivar. Taxonomy (NCBI): domain Eukaryota; kingdom Viridiplantae; phylum Streptophyta; class Magnoliopsida; order Alismatales; family Araceae; genus Zantedeschia; species Zantedeschia hybrid cultivar. The sequence continues at coordinate 7,675,516 of JARZZO010000005.1, forward strand.
CTTGATTTTTAATATTGAGGCTTTTTTGTCTAATCATAGATCAGATCATACGGCATGTAGGGAATGGTGAGACCAATCATTACGAAAATTTAAAAAAAAATCACCTCATTTTTTTAACGGCACCCCATTCAGTGGGACAGCTTACTGCATGGCATGCATGCAGTTATTACTCAAAAAAAAAAGGAGTTTTGCGAACTAGATTAAAGGTCGTTGTCGGTTCACTACAATCCGTACACGAGGACCAGGCTTTATTACTGGAAGGGGATCCAGTCATCCAGGTGGGTAACCTGCGGCGTCGAGTAGACCATGTTTGTTACAGAGGAGATGTTACAACACGGGGAAGAGAAAGTTTATTTTTTTATTTTTTACTTTTTTTACGGTTGGATTTAGGGATGTCAGTTGGGCCGACCCAACTAGTGACCCGATTGGCGCCTGGTTTGGACAGAACCTGCACCGTCGTAAGAAGGCCCAGCCCGGCCAGGCCCAAATAAATGATGAAACCCTAATCCACCCCCTCCTAACACGCACCGGATCGCATTTACCCTGGAGAATAACTTGTTTCGCCGCCTGGTGGTGCAGTTAGGTTTTAAAAAAACTTTTTTTGAATTTATTTTTTGAAATCCTCCATGGTGCTCGACCCCAAACCCGACCGTACACTCTGATCTTGAATTGGGCGAGCCAAAAAAAGATTAAATTTTTTTTACTGTTCACATGTCATTTTCTTTTTCTTTTTTAAACTTAGCTGTATCGCCAGGCGGCATAATAACTCTTGGCGCTGCAGCAAGTTACTCTCTTTACCCTCTGCCGCTTACATCCTCTCTCTCTCTGCAGCAAATGGCGACGATGACTCCCTCGCAACATAGCGCAGCGGCGATCACCCCCGTCACTACAGGCTGCAGCAACAGTGCCAAACCCGCCACTTCCCCCTCTCTACATTCCGTTCCTTGGGCCGGCAATGCCATAGGCGGCGGCGGAGGCTCCAACCCCACCACCTCCCCCTCTCTGCCCTTCCCTCATGCTGGAAATGCCGATAGGCGGCAGTGGTGAAGGCCCACTTCCAGCAGGCAGCGGCAACGTTGTCGGGCCCCTCGCACAGGCGGCAGCGGCGGCACGATCTCAACGAACTCGCCTTCAGACCGGACTTTTTCGGGCCTTGACCGGGTCCGGCTTGGGCCTATTTAAATGAAATTTACCGGGCCTTGGGTTGCGCCTGGGCCAGGATAAAGAGTAGGTGGATTGGGCTGGGTTTTACTGGGCCCGGCCTGTACCGGCCCATTCCAAGCCCGTGCTGCGACACCCCTAGTTAGACCATTTGTTCTACATGTCTGTACAAGTCGATCTCCGACTGGATGTTTTTAAAAAAAAGATCTAAAATATCAAAAGTTATTACTGGGCTCTACCTATTAAGGACATTTTTTATTGCAAGTTGAGATTGATTTTTGATTTTTTAAGATAGTGAGATCGAAGACCGGCCCATAAGAACATGTAAGACATGTGAGGCCTGACTTTTAAAAAAATTAAAAATTAAAAAATAAATTTTACTTGCTGCAATGCTAACACGAGTAATACCTATTGTAAGGCCATGCTGCTGCAGTGCGAGACATTGCAGTAAATATAGAATTTTTTTTATTTTTTTAAAGTTGAGCCTCACATGTTTTACATGTCTGTATAACTCGATCTCCAATCCAATGATCTAAAACATTCTTAAAAATTAAAAATTAAAAATTGTTATTGGGTTCAGACCATTAAGCACTTTTCTACTGTTTACTGAGGTTCAATTTTTTATTCTTTAAATTTTTTAAATCATCGGATCTAAAATCAAATTATACAGACATGTAAAATCCGACTTACAATTTTTTAAAAAATATTTTTTATATATTTACTGTAATGTCCTACACTGCAGCCAGAATCAATGTAACAAGTATTACTCAATTATTTAAAACAGAACGGGACGCAGAACAGAATGTACGGCCATTCAGCTCTCCGCTCACTGAGCCCTCTCTCCCGGCCCGCTGCGTGGAAGAGTCATGTATATTGGGCCTCATCTCCTGACCCGCTTACTCTTACTGGGCATCTAATAGGGGCATGAGTAAAGACATTTCACCACGTAAAAAATAAAATTTAATTATTTTTAGGTCGGCTCTTATGTGAATGCACTGTATAGATGTGTAGAACACATTAGGGCTGACCTAAAAAAATAAATTTAACTTTATCTTTTTTTTTTATTTACTTGATGCAATGTCCTCCGTTACAGCAAGTATTACTTCCGAAGCATAGAGCCTGCGTCCTAGTGGGTAGGATATGTGACGTTTCCCGCCAGGGAAAAAAGATGCGCCAACGAAACTAAAAATAATTAAAAAAAGGGCAAATGGAGGAAGGAGGCTAGGGGAGACGGAGGAGCCCAACAAGTGAGAAGCTACCTGGAGAGGAACCGAGGAGATGGCGACCACCCCAACCCTCCACATCCGCCACATCTTCCCCCCCGCCGCCCGCAATTTCCCCTCCTTCGCCCCCAAACCACAATTCCGCAAGCCTTCCTCGCTTCTCCTCTCGCCGCTGCCATCGCCCCCGCTTCCCCAAGCCTCCGCCAACCCCGGCCCAGGCGAGACCTCAGACGCCGACGGGAAGGACCCCCCGGCGGCCGCGGCCGGCAAGCCGGGCGCCGCATTCGAGAAACGGCTCTCCCAGATCCGCCTCAAGTACCGCAGCGGCAGCGGAAAGAAAGCGGAGCAGAGGCGCGCCAAGAAGTCCCCCCCGGGCGCCTCCTCCTCCAAGAAGGGGGGTACGGTGCTGCTACCGCCGGTGCCCCTGCGCAAGCCAGTGTCGGCGGGGGGGATGAAGGTGGACTTCGGGTTCAGCCCCTACAGCGAGTGGATTAACGGGCGGCTGGCGGCGCTGGGGCTGGCCGCGCTGGTGCTGGTCGAGCTGGGGTCAGGGAAGGGCCTCCTCAGCTTCCACGCCCCACCCATCCTCTTCACCCAGATCTACACCGCGGCGGCCGCGGCCGCCCTGTTCGTGAAGTACGAGAAGGAGAGGATTAGCGTCTGGCCCAAGGAGGCGCCGCCGCCGTCGTCGCCCTCGACGAGCGTTGGTGAGTAGCCGCCGTGGCCCATCTCGGGACGACGAGTGGCCGAGAAATCGCCACGGAGTTCGTTTAAAATCGTCTTTTTCTTTCTTACAAAAAAAGGGGTAAAAAAAAAGAAGGAAACGGACACAAAGCGCTGCTTGGTTGTGACGACTCGTTTTGGGATAATGGCCAGTTGTTATTTTTATCCTTAATTTCTTTCGTCAGAAAATGTATTTTTAGCTTTTATAAAATCATGAGAAAATTCAAGGGTTGGTTCTATAAATCAGAAGAAAATTTAAGGGTTAACAAAAAAAACTTGTAAACATCCTTAATAAAAACTAATGTCTAAGTAGTTCTTTTCCAAGAGTTAAACCCAGATTTGGGAATATACTCAAGTTGGATCTTCCCTGTAGCGGAAAACATGAATGCTTGGCTAATTATGCGGCCGGTTCAAAAAAAGTCTAATTAATTGTGATTTAGTGGACACTTTTATTTATATTAAAGAGTCGTGTCGGACATATGAACACGACACGATATTCGGATATCCGTGTTCAATCTTCTACTTTAAGATTTTAAAGTAAATACTAGAGATTTCTTAGAACACCTAAAATATCTTCTCAAAATATTTGTCTACATAATATAATTCAATATATTTTAGTTATATTATTTATATGTTTAATAAATTATAATAATTATATTTCTCGTTCTGCAACCTAGGTGAGAAGGTACAACGTCTTCTCATTCGTCTGCCCCACCATGGATGGATAGTTATTAGCGCCAGGGCCACTAGGAAGTTTAAAGTAGAGATGCAGACGAATTGGATTTAGTGCAGATATCTGTTATATAATGGGTTTAGAAAGACTGTTTATAAACTGACTTATGAGTTGATAATTGATCGGTTAGATCAGCTAATTAAATTCTTAGTATACCATGTACTTGGATTAGAAGAAATCTGTATCCTTTACCCTATCCACTATACACATCCTTTTGGTAAAATTATTTATTAATTGACATAAACTAATAATCCATCGAATAATCAAGTTATTAATTATCATTTGCATAGTTTGAACTATTTCTAAATACCATTTATGAGTAATAAATTCCATTTTATACAATCAAGTTCTTCGATGTACGACAAATGAAAGCCATCAATGTACAACGGACGATCACTTTTCAACGATACGGTGAAATGACCCCTCAAAAAAGGACCGGACACGTTCGCTCGAAGTGAATGCAATAGACGAAGCTTGTCTAATCAAATCGTTCAACTTGCACACATGGACGTCATCCGTAGCATCGAGGGGACGAGCTTAGCTTTTCTTTTTCTTTCTTTCTTTTTTTTTTTCTTTTTTTTTTTGTTGGAGGCGGAGGGGAGTGTAGAACGGGACGCTGACCATAGTTAGTTAAGTGCTATATGGCACACATAAATTTGAATATGATTCAATTCGAATTTGAATAAGCCGATCAAAAATTCGATCAAATAATTGAAAGATTAAGAAAAGATTCGGCAAGATATCTATAATTGTTTTATCAAGATTTAAAAAGAATAAAATAAGAATTTTTGTCAATAAAAAAGGTGAGTTGTTATTATATAATCTCATGTTCTATAATATTTAAGTGATAAAAGTCTTATTTTAATTCAATAATATAGTGTATTAAATGGCAAATATTAAGCATTTTTATATTATCCGTGAATAAAATGGTTGACATCAAAAAGACAAATTCAAAAGTGCATAAATTATACGCATATTATAAAGTATTTAACTAACTACAGACCTGACCTTACAGTCACCGGGGCATGATTGGTGAATTTCTGAAAACCTGACAATGCTAGTATTAGCTGCATCAGCGCTAGATATGTGGAATTAGTTAGGGAAGTCAGCTGAACCGATCCCCAACATTGTTCAGGTAACAAAGTGAGGGATCAGATTAAGCAACATTCATCACCATCTCACACGACCACATCACCAAGGGACTCGACTGGTTCCAATTCCAGATAACAAAAGGGAAAAACCATCCTGAGTGATTTCAATGTCAGTTTAGAGCAGAACGAACAAACTCGATCACCTCCCTTGATTGATCGACATAATGATACATTTTGATCACGTAATCAAATCGCACAATGCAGTAGAGACACCACAGCAAAAACATTGAAACATCATTTGCATTCAAAAATTCATTAGCTCTTGGAGGGATAACAATTTCCAGTGAATTCATTGGTTACAAATGAATTTGTTGTACAATATATATGCACGCAGACCCTGCCAAAAGGGGTAGCTCCTTCGAGGCAACCTTCGCTTCATCAGACGAGAGAATATCTTCTCTGGGGGAGGGGGGGCAGGAAGAACCACCTGTTATCTCTTATCTCACCATCAATGTCTTCATAGGCTTCGAGCTGACGCCGGGAGAGGCAAATTGTCGCCATGGCTGATGATGCCAATGGTATATACAGGTTGCAACAGCAACATGTTATGTTTTCAATCACAACAATGACGGCATGGGTGCACAATACAGGACGTGTACGAAAAGCCATCAAGGAAACACCCCAGCTCTCTCCACATGAAGCAGCCATTGAATCTTCACAAATCTTCAGGGTGCCCGGGTGAAAAAATCATCTACGGCAAGGGTCGAGTCGCCATGGGCAACAGCATCTTCTGGCTCCGGCATGTATAGGTTGGATGAGGTTGCCTGCAACATAGCGAAGAACAAAAAACAAGGAAGCTACGGTAAGAAAATTAACCCCTTTTTGTGAGAATACTGTTCTCTTCTTTCCAGAATATTGTCCCCAAATGTCAACAGGCAGTGGATGTCTTAGAATCTGCACGGAGGGGTTGGATTATTTGCAACTTGCAAGGCAGAAGTAGAAGGTAAGGATGACCATGCAACCTTTCCAGTGGATTGACATGGCAGAATAAAACTGACACTGCCCCCCTCCCCTTTGATCGGATAAAGCAGCAGCTACCGAGACAATTGAATACTACAATTTGAGATATTTTGTTCTTTATTTCATGTAAATTACAATATCTCAGAAGATTCGATCAAATCTGTACCTCTAAGCAATGTATTCCAGGATACTTTCATAATGGACTGTCTAGAAGAGGCTACTAATCCTTGTAGTAAATGCTATACTAGTCTGACTAGACAATCGTGCTGTCAGGTAGGAATGGCAAGTCCATTTGAAGGACGCTTTACCACCTCAGACAGCAAGGACATCTCTGTTTTTTATTACCTATCACAAAGCATTTGCGCATAATAAAAGGCCTCTCTTTCACCCTTTCCTGCAATTGTTAACATATTAAATAGTGCATCTACAGTCATACCTTCGCATCAAGCTGTGATTCTCCATTGTTATCGTCAGTGATGATCGCACCATGTGCCCTCAGCCATTCCTCACAATCTTCTAAACCATCCGACTCCTTTCCTTCACCATCCTCTACCAGTCCAGCTCGCAAAAAGCCCAGCACCTGTGCTATGAATGTAATTGGAACTGTAGGGCGGTATGACTTGGACATGCATTTTACGGCCTCAAACCTCATCTTCTCCATACATAGATCTGTAATACAATAGTTAAGTCATTGCAAGGAAAAATAACAACTACTAGTCAATTATACGAGAGACTTGCATACCCATGAGGCAGGTGTTCAAGTTTGGAGCCTTCTTGTACAATCTAAAAAACGAAACATAGTTTCCAGATGTAACAGCTGCACGAACTGCAAGGGCGTGCTTTACGGCCTCATCTTGTTTGGCTTCAGCAGATAATCTGAAATAAAATGATCAAAACATCATATTCCAATGGACATCCGGTTAAGTGTTAACAACCATACGACTGATGTTCAAATACATTAACTTGAGACACCACAACATTTTGCCTAATAACTATGACTCATTGAGAAATACAAGAACCTGCAACGAAGTAGCATGAAGTTAAGCAGCAGCTAACTTGCATTTCCAGGCAGAAGATAGTACAACAGACACAAGGCACATTTGCTATGATATCACTGGAAAATATTGTTCCGTCTCTGTTAACTTCAAAGAATGCATAGAGAGGATAGAGCAGCTGTTTGTGAAGTTGCCAAGAAAGTCAGTGACAACTTCAAATCACCACCAAAGAGAGTCCTCTTCATCACTATCTTATTTTCTCTTCTTGGTGCAAGAAGCACGCTTACACTTTATTTGCAGTTTCCTTTCTTTTCCCTTCCAAATCTTTGTTATTTTCATACTATTACTAAAAATTACAAATAGCTAAACATTACTCGTATTCTTTTGTAAGCATTATCACGCTCAAAGTTTGGAATGTTTTTGAGAAATTGATAAGATTCTAGACTAAATTTCTATACAATCAAGAAACGGTGTTGACACTGAATCACCCACTGAAAATTTGGAATGTTCACGAGGGACAGAATACAATGACCTCTACCATTCTGCACATTCAAAAAAATTATCACTGAATGAGTCAATTAAAGTCTCTGATGGCTAAGCGTGCATATCACTTGACATAAAACTCCCATGTAATTATGCTATCAAAGAAACAGCCATCAATGATGTTGACAGCATACTACCTTCAAATGCTTTCTACCGAAAATGATGTGTCTGTTGATCTAAAAAGGATAGAACAGAAAGTGTGCGGAAGAATCCAATGTAATGTTGATACCTTGACATTGATGATAACAGTTCTCTGTTGTTACTGGAGTGCAGAATGACACAAAGCAAGTTGTAAGCAGAAAATTCAAAGTGGCATCCCTTGATTCCTTCAGCATAAAGAGTCTTCAACTGAGACTGGCACTGTACATGCAAATAATATAAAAATGGTTATATCCAAGTGCAAAACTTTAATAATATAAATTATTCTGTAACCACCTTCTTTCTATTAGATAATCCCTATGACAAATAAGGTCCAGAAAATGTCACCCTTCATAATCAGACTAATCCTCAACTTTAATTCTTACACAAAATTTCAGAAAACAAGAGATCAAGGTAGCATATTTAGCAAGAGTTTCTTATCAGTATAGCTCCAAACATGAGTAAAGAATGCTGGCCATAGTACTGTATTCAGAAAGATTTCCAATCAATACACATGCATGAATGCACATTTCTATGAAAATTAAAACAAAACAATGTGACAAAGAATAGTAGACAAATGAGGAGGTACTGGTCCTTAAAAGAAACAGCAAATCAACAATTTTAGATAGAAAAAGCTTCATTTCCCTGAATAAAAATCACGTATCCAGCTCATTAACAACAGTGCATCATTCTATTATATCCATGTTTTTAGCAAATCTTTGACGTTGGGCAAAGAGAGTGCAGGACGCAGGCCAATCCTCGGGATTTCAGCCCAAGACTTGTTCGAACACAATGTCCGCGTCCTGGTAAAGCATTGTCACCATCCAAGCAATGGGACATGGGCTCCACTTGCTGAACCTCATCAAGCTGATACTCAAGATTGTTTACACAAATTAATGATGTATATTATTTCTTCCAGTTAACATAAATCTTGCAAATGCCATGAGCTATCAATTTCGTTCTAGTTAACATAAATCTCACGGGTTGACACATGACTTTATTACGAATAAAATAGATCTTGAAAGTAAAATTGCTTAGGAGTTAACAAGTCTACCAAGAATGAACTCATTCTGCAAACTGACAAAAAGATTAACCTTCACCAAAACACTGATGGACTATACAGACATTTTCATTTTTGTCAGAATTATAGGCCTTAGATACTTGCAGATGGCTGTTTTTAACAGCATTTTTAACAGATTGCCAAGGAACCTTTAACTCAATGATTTTATCTGAGATGATATCAAAAGAAACCATCTGATGGTTCACGTGAACTTAGTATACCGCACCTTTGAGGTATGCTGTACTAGCATTCCTCTCAATTCCTGGCAGAAGTATACACAAGCTAAATTTGACACAGGACCTAAAACAGAAAAGTATGCACCAACTGGTAGAAACCAACTTCATTCCTAAGGTACACTTCACAACTGCATTTCAACTGTACAGGATCTAAGAGCTTAAATGCAAATGTAGTGCAAGGAAGCAGGCAACCAGAAGAGTGGAATTTCACAAAGTGGAAAGAAGAAATGTCAGACATGAACTTTACAGAAAGATCCTATATAGAATTACATTTATCTGAACAGATTCCCATTACTCATTGTAGACAACCCCCTAATCCTAGGGATGAGGAATCATGCCTAACACATCAGCTGTACGTTCCACCTGGATCTGCACTCTACACTTTTGTCAAGCCTTGTTTACACTCAATTAATCCCCCACCAATTGCCAATGCCAAGATCCCTCCCTCGAATTTTTTTCCTAATCCCTCCTTACTATATTCTCCACTAAACTGCACAACGTAACAACCTGCAGCAGTTTCTTTTTTTTTTAATTTTTTTTATTCACTTAATAAATCACCTTATATTCCTCCAAAGATTTGCTGAGAAAAATATACCATCCAAAACCTTTCATGAATGCTGATTGTTCTGCAATGTCCCTGTTTGACTGTTTGTTGAAGTGGGCATAAAAATAAAAATGAAGAAGAGAAAGGGCAAGAAAGATAAATGTAAAATACCCCCACCGGTGGTCTTTAATGGGGGCAATAAATAAAGGAAAAAAGAAAAGAAAAGAGAGAGGCCAAGACCCCCCACCGGTTCTATTTGGAACCCCCAACGGTGGGGGTTCTCTTTCTTGTTTAATGGGGTTAATTAAAAAGGAGAGAGGAGGAGTCAAAGACCACCCCCCCCCCCCAAAAAAAAAAAATCAATGGTCTTTACGGGGGGAATAAAGAGAGAGAAAAAGGAGAGGAGGGGGCGCTACCGGTAGCCACCCCCCACCGGTGGGGGGTGCCTCCCCCATTAAAAGAACAAAAAGAAGAAGAAGAAAATGAGGAAAAGAAGACAAGAAGAGGACGGGGAGGGGTCACCGGTAGGGGGTGCCTACCAGTGGCCCCCCCTACCGGTTGTGTTAACCGGTAGGGGGTCCCCACCAGCCCCTCCTCGCCTCTCTCACTCCCCGCTCACTCTCTCATTCTTCATCTTCCACTCTCTCACCCCTTCATCTTCCTCACCCTTTCAACTCCCTCTTTCTCACTGGTGGAAGGCCAGCAGTAGCTACCCTACCAGTGATTTTCCCCCCTCACCGGTAACCTCTCCATCCATGCTGCGGAAAAAAAAAGGGAATGCAAGGCCACAAGGAGGCTCTGTCCAAGCTCCATTCCACCTCAAGATCTCCAAGCTTTTCAAGAAAAGAAGTCTTCCAAGTTCTCAAGGCAAGAAGCCCAAGAAGACTATGCCTTTTTAGATTAGGTGGATGCCCTCATATTGTTCGAGGGATCTTTATATATACTCATGAGTATAGCTTATTTTGATTAAGTGAGGGCATGTCTCACTAATCAATTGTATGTTGTATAACAACATTATATGAAAGAATGTTCAAGTTGCCCCAATTTATGTTCTAAGTCCATGATTGTTAATGATGTTGTTTGACTAAATCAGTCGGACTAAATCCTTGATGGATCTTAGATGAAGTCATAAAAGGCCCGCTAAACTGAGGGGCATCTAATGGGCTTCCAAGCTTGGTTCACTAAGACCCATTAAAGAAGGGGTGCTAAAAGGATATTCAATTGCGTCAATAAAACAACATATTGTCCTTTAAGATGTTCAAAGGACAGTTGGGATTAAAGGATACCCTATTGAAGGATATTACAAGATCCTTAGCATATGAGTATCATTTAAACCCAAAGACATCCAAGGCCCTTCACCGCTCATGTTATACTTTAAAGATACGCAAAGGATTCAAGTATGTCATTTAAGGATATTAAAGGAAAATCACCACATGCCTCAACTAACGTGTATCTTTTTAGTATCTTTTAAGGACTCTGAGAGGGACCTTGTGCACAAATCATGCAAAGTTGTATCCTTTAAGCATTCTTTCAGGTATGCCGAGGATAAAGCAAATCAAAGTGTACCCTTAAAGGACGTAAGGGCTTTGCAATGATGTTATCCTAAGTCCCCATCCATAATAAGTCAAAGTTTGACTTATGAAATTGATTAGTGCATGACTTTATTCAAGGACATCACAAGACAGTTAATCAACGGTTGTCAATCATTTGATTGACGTAATTAACATTGACTGAGATCAGTGGGTACCGGAGAGGTCAAATAAATGGACCCACACACACTTGGCCCAAAGGCTAGGTTTCTTGAGAACACAAGGCAGGGATTGCCAACCCACTTGTGCCGGAGTGCACACAGGTGGAGCGTCTCGGCAGCGGGATATTTAGTCCCATGTCAAAGGCTAAAGTTGTTTCTGCCTCCTTATATTTTCTTCAAGTATCCACACTTCCGAAGACCCATGCATGCGGTTCAGATCATGGAATGCAAAATCGGCCGATCCCGATCCGGATCGGCCGATTCGGATCGAGATCGGCCATAGCCGATCCAATTCTGGGGAAGAACTGGCCGGAATCGGCAGGGATCGGCTGGATCAACCGATCATATTATTTCCCCCTTTTTTTTGGTGGCCAATCCCGCCCGATTCTCGGTCGATCCGATTTGGCCGATCCAATCCGGATCGGATCAGGATCGCCAGGGTCCGATTCAGACCCCTGACCCAATCCAGAATTCCATGGTTCAGATAGGCCCGGGGTTTGAATGAGGTTACCTAGATTAGGTTTAAACTTAATTTAATCATTTTATCGAGCTGGCTCGGAATCCCACGAGCCTAGCTCCACTGAACTCAAGCTCAGCTTGTTCAATCAAATGAGCTTTATCTCAAACTAGTGCTTGGCTCATTTGGCTAATGAATCGACCCGAGTCGAGCTCAACTCGAGCCAAGCTCAAGTGGCTCAGCTCATTGCCAGCCCTACGTGAATACTAGTTCCAGCATCTCCACCCAATAGCTTGAGCTTTGTTCAGTGGTCCAATTCAGTAACAAATGCAAAAAGACAATAAAATTCAAACCCTCCAAGAAAAGCTGATCAAAATTCATGACATGGCAAACTGTAGACTAATGACTTGTGAAAATAACTTTTAACAGGCCTTGGTCTTCAATGATGTTTTGGCAAAAGTACAGAATTTTTTTAAAAGTTAACCAATGCACAATTTTGTAACTTATCAACGTCAAAATAATGAAAACTGACTAAAATGAGCAGCGAGGAACCTATAATAGACATACAGTAGAGTATGAAGATAAATGGGAAAAAGAAAGAAGAATGAAATGGAAAAGAACAGCTGATTAGTATATACAGTCCATCATACACATTTCATGTCTTCGGAAACAGAGGCCAGAAAATGAAGATTGCAATCTAATTAGCCTAAGAACTCCTTCCAACTATTGGATTTCTATATCATCACCATCTATCTTGGCAATGCATAATTTTCGCATTAAGTATTGCACAGTGCAACGGGTGGAAGAAATCAAAACCAACCTGATTATACTCTGGCATATCCCCAGCTTCCAATGCTAATCGTGCATGAGTCTCATAAACCTAGAACATTACAGCAAAGCCGTTGAAAATGCATCAGAACCATCTTCACAAATTTGGAAAGCATGCCTTCAAGCAAATATTAAAAAGGATGACCACAGAAGTTTAGCTAAAGTGGGAAAAGATGCAATTATGATTGTCATTAACTAGCCAAACAAGGACCTTCGCAGTTAGCTCATTACGTATCCGCTGCACAGTCAGGTCCTGACGGATGGATTTCAGCTGATCACATTTGTATAAATAGTTCTTTGAAGAACTCTGCACCATTGTAAGAGCCTTCTCTAACACTTCTTCTGATCTTACCTGCAAATAACCATCCATTAAAACAAGATTCCTGGAATGGAAAGAGAAACCTGTTGCTTTACAGCAAAAGAGCATTTTCAAAAATGTGTTTAACTAATACTTACAAGAAAAACTAAGCTAACAAATACCAAAATATTGGACACAAGAAGAGGCTAACTACCCCCACAAAATAAACTTCTGAGTGCTTACCGTGCAAGGGTCAGGTGCAGAGGTAAGACGCAAATAGCGTTTCTCGATTTCCTGACAGGTACCTTTGACAGTAAAGGAATCCCAATCAATATCTTCGACAGCCTGGCTGGAGCCATCTTCACATTTTGAAAACGAAGTGACATTTGCCCTTCTATTATATAAACTTCCAGCTCTAAAAACTTTAGGTTGATATTTTTTGAGTTCTCCATGACGTTCATGTCCTTTCTCAAAACGTTTGTGCCTATGTTCACGCCTTTTCCTTTCCTCAGGTGAATTAGCCAATGCAATTGCACTTGAATAGTATTTTGTTAAACCCTGCTCCTTGTCACTATCACTAGAACCATCACCATTTTCAGATGCACCTGAATCACCAAATCGTTGTTTCTTAGCCGGTCTCTGGATGGTTGTATTTGCAAGAGTCAGTTGAGATGGTTGGAACTTCATGCCGCTCCAACCATTTACCTTGTTCTCATACTTTGCAACATCAGGCTGCAAGCAGGTCACGGAATATATTTCTTAAAATACAGTCCACCAAGAGATTGTTTTGGAGGACAACACAAACAAAAGAACAAAGGGATGAATAACAGGATCAAGATTATAAAAAAAATGAGTTCCATTTGCCATATGCAACTTTATACTGGAGCGTAGGTGTTAAAAAACTATGAAAACATTGTGAATTTTTTGGTAATACAAACTAGTAAACATCATTTGAGGAAAGACTAGAAATTTTTGACCTTTTCTGTCACTTTAAAATGTTTAAAACCAATGTCAGCGGAAATATGATTTGCAGGTGCAGGTTTCACAACCATCTTTTCTTCCGCAACAGGCTCCCATCGACTCTTGGCACGCCTACTTGGGCTCCGTTTCAGTTTATGTACACTGCTGTAAAATATAAAAACTCTCCAAAAATCATAAAATATCACAAATATAACACTGGACAAGTAAAACAACCGTTCAGAGGTAACAGGACATGATGTTGGTATGCATATCTCAAGACAGTTCAGATGCCCACAGGGTGTGGGAGGGGTAGGGGAATATGCTATCTCTACTGACTTGAGAGATCTATGGTTAGCATACCTAAATAGTTGTTGCCATATGCAATTGGACGACTGGCATCTTTATAAAATTACATAACATGTAAAACAGGCATACAACATATGTATATGAATGAGTACGCTTCTCACAGATCTAGAGAAGCACGCTATCCACTGCTTTTTCCATTGGAACAACTGAAGAACTGGCCAAACATCAAAAGCTTTGCCCAGCCAGGCCAATGTTGAACTGATACTGTAAAAACTAATTGAATCTTACACCTTTATGTTGACCAACAGCGGCACATAAAAGTTGAGTCAAGCCTTGCGAAAGGGATGCTTCAAAGAGCAAATAAAAAACAACATTCCACAAGACCCACCTAAAATTCACATAATCGATACACAATCAGCATTGATTCCCATTTTCATATGACATTAATTATAAACAATAGACTGTGTATTAAAAATAGAAGCTGAAGCTTATATTGATCATAAAAGCACTTTCCCTTTCTGGTGGAAGAATGGCATTTAATCCTCTGCTCAAATAAAATAGGAATTTTTATAGATCACCCTTAAAATCATATTTTGGTATTAGCCTCCCCAATCCCAAAAAGAGGATTATCGAATAAACATGCGATGGTGGGGACTTGAAAATAGATATTCAAATTAGGAGGATTAGTCCCTAAATATGACAGATTTTGGGGCGATATCCAAAAATCCCCATTTTTATAAGTTTCTTTTGAAAATAGTTGTAGATTGCACCACCAATTTTTGTATTATAAATAAACTTCGTACAACCTGATGGATGAGGACAGTTTCATCTCCCATACTAGCACACATTTTCCCTTCTGTGATTATTTGTCTCAATTCCAAGAGGCGCTAAGATTGAAAACTCTCAAAAGAAAATGATTGTGCTCAAAAGTTGGCGAGAGGAAAGCAGATTGCGGGCATACTCTTTATTGACAGCATCCAAGCTTGTACTGGGCAATGGGAAAAGAGGTTCAGTGTCCCAATCTCTTGTGAAAAGCGTCCCATCGGCAGATACCTTAGTAATGAACTAGAAAATCAAGAGTTAAAAAGTATATCATAATGAAATATCAGTCAAGCATAACACTAAGTCAGAAATAAAAAGAAGCAAAAGAGATAAATGAAAACTTTAGATATTTCATGTTAATAGTCTCATACAATTGCTGAAAAAGGAAGATTAACACCTTTGGAATAGCTCGTCTATGAGGAATCACAAGAGAAGGAACAATATGTGATCACTCTCCCTTTGGGTACTGATTTTGCTGAACAATAGTATGCTGTAAAAATTATGCTAACAAGTAATGATGATAGAAAAACTGAATTACCTGTGAAGATCATCAATGGAAAAAAAAAATTTGAGTAATAGGGGTTAATGAGGGTGTTTATTTGGATAAAGGTTGAGGGGATTTATGCACTACCTCCTTCCTGTGCTGATCTCTCTGGGTCATGCAAATCTGCAAACTTGAGCAGATTTGTATGGAAGGTTGCACTTTATGTTGGATTTGCTTTTTTCTTTCTTGGTCATGTATTTAGTTTTCTAATGATCCAGTAACTTTTTCCTCATTTCTTTGATATGGGACTAATCCGGTTCATCTTTGCCCCAGCCCCCAGACACAATGGTAGCTTCATGCCATGGTGGCTCCACACTAGTATATTTTTACAGAGTATACTTGCTGCACAACCAGGTTGTACAGCAAGTCCAGTCACACCGCACAACTCCCTGCGATTAGACCACATGGCCAACTTGGCTAACTGGGCGAGCTGACATGGTCACTCCCATAATATTTCACTTGACAAATACATATATTAATTGACAAATGCATTTTTCAATTGACAAATACATATTTTGATTAACAAATACATATTTCGATTGACAAATACAGTATAATTGTTAATTATTTATTAATCAAAATGTGTATTTGTCAATCTGAAATATGTATTTGTAAGTTGAAATATGTATTTGTCAATCAAAAACTGTATTTTCAATCAAAATAGGTATTTGTCAATCAAAAATTATATTTGCTAATCGAAATATGTATTTGTCAAGCAAAATATTATGGGGGTGGCCAAGTCAGCTCGCCCAACTGGCCGAGTTCGCCACGTGGTCCAACCGTAGGGAGTTGTGCAGTGTGACTGGACTTGCTGCACAACCAGGTTGTCCAGCACGTATTACTCATTTTTACGCCTACGTCGGGCTAGCCCTTTCTTACAAGTAGAGTTCCTTTCTCCTGCCCAGTTGCTGACTAGGCTACTACAGATTTCAAGTTCTAGATTTAGATTATTTTAAAAGTATCTTGCTTGGACTTGGTGGCTTTGGAGATGTAAAAAAGTTGTGTCATGAGGGTTTACTGGATGTGCATGTTTCAAATGGTTTGAGAGGTACCTCATTTCTTGATTAAACATTGTACCTATGAGTGTAAATGAATAGGCAGGCTCAATGAACAACTCATGATCACGCTCGATAAAAGCTCAGTTGGTAATGTTAAGTGGACAAGGATTATTTAGTAATCAAAGATCTCAAGCTAGGCTCTATTAGGATAGATTATCAAATGAAGTAATGAACCAAGCTCGAAGAAGATAGAGCCCGGCTCATTAATCAACCAACTCGAGCTCAATAGAAGGTGAGCTTGATT
Organism: Zantedeschia hybrid cultivar; assembly: GCA_030544215.1. Taxonomy (NCBI): domain Eukaryota; kingdom Viridiplantae; phylum Streptophyta; class Magnoliopsida; order Alismatales; family Araceae; genus Zantedeschia; species Zantedeschia hybrid cultivar. The sequence continues at coordinate 7,692,250 of JARZZO010000005.1, forward strand.
AAAAAAAAAAAAAAAACGAACCAAGCTTGAATAAAGCAAAGCTCCACTCGGCTTGGCTCATTTCCAGCCCTAACTATATCATCTCTAATAATGAATCTTAATAAACATAGTGGAATAACATGCCTTTATTCAAAATAAACAAAAAATAAATAATAGCTCTGCAAAATAAAATTTGCATTCGTTTTTTAAGGATGATGTTTAATTATCAGCCTGCTTTTTTAATATCTTTTCAGCAAGTGCCTATTTTCAAGCAACAAAGCAATAGTTTCTATCAAAAATAAAGGTTTCCAATGGAAATGTTCTTTTATGATGCCTAAAGATTCTGTAGAAACCCTTGAACCTAAACACATTATAGTGTTCTTAAACTTAATAGCATATAAATATCTTTGTTTCAAGTCAACCTGGTAGCTACACTCCATAGCAAGGACAAGAATGGTGGTGGGGACACTGACACCCTGATCACCTACAGACAACGACGCCAACGGACTGCTCCAGAGGCCCCAATTCACCCTGGCTTGGAGATTACATGACAGATTGATGGACGATGAGCAGAGAGAGTCATTTTCCCATTTATTATGTATTATTATTTTATTTTAGGATTACCTTTGCATTTATTTAGAGTCGTTTCTACTCTGCAGGGTTTTTTATGCTATTTCAGTTTTCACAGTGTATGGTCGTAAAGTGTCATTTTTTGTCATTTTTCCCCTTTATAAGGGGCCCCTTATGTATGATGGAAAATCAATTGATGAATGACTAGTCTTTTTTTTCATTTTTAACTTGAGAAGGGGGAGGGTGAGAAGCCTGAAGATTACCTTACTGCCCCCACCTCTTCTGTCCACCTCAGTCCGTGTGCCCCTATGCCCCCCTCCCATTTCCCGAGGACACGTGACCATGAGCGGCCATCCCTTCACCCGTTCCTCTTCTTCCTTCACCCCATCTCTCTCTCTCTCTTACCCTGTCTGGCCATGCCGCACCCCACGGCAGGCCACATGGGGCCCTGCGCCCCCACTGCCCCTCGTCCTCTTCTTCTGCGTCCATCTCTCTCTCCCTCTCTCTCTCTCTCTCTCTGCATCCCCCCCACCGCATTTGTGGTCCTCGCATAGCTATGTGACAGCCACCCACCTATGAACCCGTGGACTGCTTGCCTCTAGTGTGCAAGTGTTTGTTCCCATTATTTTTATGAATATTATGTGATTATTGTTGGTTTGTGAGTGCGTAAGGATCCCAATTCCCGTTCCCCAGTTCTGCCATATCTGATAGGTTGGACATACCCCAGCTATGCCGGTGGTTCTGCAACTACCATCGATCCGTCTTTCTAGCTTTGTGTGGAATGTGTCTTGTGTTTGCACTTTGCACCTTGTTCGGATTGGACATACTCATGATTCCAGACCTCCGATGTGCCCGAGCATCATTGGCATTTATCTGTTTGTGCTAATTTTGTTGTGCTTGCTATCGTACCACATCAGAAGGCCTATGAGATTCCTTCAGAGTTCATGCAGAGCATTGATAAAACACATGTAGTTTTTCCTTAGCCATTTCTTAACCATCAGTCATTCTTACTCCAATATTAAAGCAGGATTCTTCCTAGTAAATAGCTCTTCGGGCAACAGAGTAAACAAGGGTCAAAACGTCCAGGGACATTATCACCTGCAAGATTGCTGATGCAGGACAGTGAACGGGGAGAATAGGAGGAAGGGGTCGGAGGCCCAAGGGAGAGGGATGACAGGGGTAGGAGACACAGATGAGGCAGGGGAGGAAAGAGATGGGAGGAAGAAGAAGAAGCAAAGGGGCTTCCCACCCCTTTCCTCAGTAGGCCCTTCACGGGCTTCAAACACACATGCACCACTGTGGCAGCCAAGACAAACCTTCCATTTCCCTCCTTAGCTAATCATTAGGTTGCTCTTTTGGGCATACATAGGATATATATAGGCCCCAAAAAGGAAGTCTTAATACATGTAAAGACCATGATACCCTTAAGACTCCTAAAATAGAAAAAAAAACATGCAGAAAAATAAATAAAAATAAAAAAGACACTAAATGGGCTTCTAATGGGCCTTACTCATGTCCAAATGCTCAAATAAACATATAAAGTTCTCCAATAACCAAAAGACGTATCTCCAAGTCATCATACGGCCTGCTCTACGCTGCCCATTAGTCCGCTCCTGCATCAATCTCCCCCGGGTCGAAAAAAATTGCCTTTGAATTTTAAAATGCACCAAGATATAGATGCGGACAACTAGAACAACTGACGGAAGCACCAAGTAGAGGATCATATCCATAATCACAAATTGCTCAACTGCATGTGAATCACAGAAAGTCTGCCATATCAGATCAATAAAATCAAATCCTGACTCCACAACTGACAGAGGATCTGGACTCTCTGAAGGAATTAAGTCATGATCACCAGTGTGTAACAAGTCAGCATCGAACTCAAAAATATCGAGCACGTGCAACTCATAATCAACAAATAAAATGTGATCCCATGAATCCGCATCAAATAGCTCACTAGCAACTGTCAACAACGAGTTGTCCTCAAATACATCAGTTGATATCAAACAAAGTCCAGACTCAATAAACAAATCAGCATCTGAGGCATTCTCAACTGTAAGTGTAACACATGCATGGGTTGTCGGCTCCACCTTGGCCACTTTCTGCTGCGAGATGTCGATGCAGATTTAGCAGAAACATAAGTTTTAAAGAGAAAATTACCCTTCAAGTGTAACAACTGCAGAATGCACTGAGATTGCTCAGAATTTATGGTAGCATGTCGCTCTTATCAAGGAATTCCGGATCGGATCGAGTCCCTGAATCGGGACCCGCCGATCCCGATCCAAATCAGGATCGGATCGGCCGGAATCGGCCTGGATCGGCCAGAATAGGCCGGGATCGGCCGGAATCGGCTGAATCGGGACCTGCCGATCCCGATCCGAATCGGGATCGGCCGATTCTGCATTCCATGGCTCTTATAGCCACTCAGACCCCACAATGATGGAGAAGCCAACTGATGGTTAAATATCAACCCAAGCTCCATCAAAATACATAAAATATGTGGAGTGAATGGGTTCCATACATTTCATATGGAACTTCACAAAAGTATGATCGTGCTCAACAACTATTACACATGTCTGAGTTAATAAGTCCACAATTCCTTGAGAAACACAATTGTCACATCAGAGCGGATCAAATCTCAAAGCAACGACCTTCTCATTTGGTAACCGAATTAGAGTACGAAAAAAAGAGGAAAGCACGATACCATATATCAACTTGTGCAGTCCAATGAGTAGAAAGAGCACTCAACAGGGTCGACCACACTATAAGGAAGTCATTGATGCGATCGGCTTGTAAAATAGAGTCTAAACGAGTGACATCAATATGCGTGCAGTGGTGGCATGCAAAACAAGATGTTGTTAAGTTGACGCATGCTGAAATTGGGTTGGTGATGCAGGAGACGATGCAGGGCTTGGGGCTCCTTTTATTGGCTTTTATTAGGACCATTTATGGTCCATTATGTTTTTTTACTATAAATTAAAGAAATATGAATAAAGGATGGGAAGTCCTAGAGTCATATAGGAATCTCTAGGGTCAGGGATTACAAATCCACTCTCTATATATGTATGTTTTTTTTTTCAGAAAAAAAGAAGATTTTGTTCCGCATTAAATTTGGTATCAGAGCCAAAATTCGATCCCCACCGCGCCGTCGTGTCACCCCCGTTCCCCAACGGGATCGCTGTCCTCAGTCGCCGTCCTCCGCTGACGCCACAGTCGTCGTCCTCCAGAGTATCGGGAGAAGAGGAAGAAGAGGTCGGACGCGCCTGGCCAAGCTGCCGCTGTCACCGGCCTCCGTCATTGATCCCGCAGGCTGCCGGAAGCGTCACGACTGCTGCGTCCACCGTCCACCCTAGCCGCTGCCGTCGCCACCCCCCACCGACCCTGCCCTCCTTCTCTCCCTCCCAATCGCAGCAACTACAAAAAAAAAAGAAGAAGAAGAGGAAGGTTCGGAGAGGTCGTGAACCACACCGCCACCGGCTTCCACCGCCGACACCGTCGCCGTCACTGTCGCCGTCACCATCGCCGGCTTCCCCTGCAGCCACCTCCACCGTCATCGCATGTCCCCGCCAACATCGCCCGCCGTGGTAGCGCCGTCACCCGTCGCCACCCTCCACCCACCACAGCCACCGACGCGGATGTCGCCGCCGGCCAACCGCACCGCCGTCGCCGCCGGCCCCCGGCGCCGCTCGCCCCTCCGCCTCGGTCCGCCACCGCCGGAGCCCTGCCCTGCGCCCCAAGCCGCTCCTTTCCCCATCTGGTTCGTGTGAAAGAAAGAAGAAGAAAAGAAAAGGGCCCGTGCCCTATTTTATTTGGCCCGGTCAACTTCGTTTGACCTGGCCCAGTCCGGTCCATTTGAACCGGTCCGGTCCAGTCCGTTTGACCCCGTCCAGTCCGGTCCGAACCAGGTTGACCCGGTCCACTCGAGCCCCTTCTTCTGCCTAACCCAAGCCATTAAGATTACAGCTGAGCCAGGGTCCACTAGGCTCGAGGCATCTGTCACCTAGCCCATACTGGTCTGAGCCAAGGTCCCCTTGGGTCCGAGCCGGGGTCCAAACCAGGTTGGACAGTGCAATAGGAGTTGTTGGCGCACCACCATCGTCGAGAAACCATCCAGACTCCGAATTGAGAGCCGATTGCGTTGTTGGGATCGTATCAGCGATGCCGACCTCGCTGTACGTTCCGTCCGACAACAGTGTCTCATTTTGCGTGCCGCACTTGCACACTTTACGAAGGCGCTTGTGCTCGCCGTTTGAGGTCGTCCCAGACCCCGATTTGAGCGTCGTCAGTGGCGTTGATCTCGTGTCAACGAGATCAACCTGATCTAGTACGCGGCGTCCCCAGCTTGCCTCGTTTTACATGCCACCTCTGCACGCATACCAAGATTGTCGATTTGGGCTCCGTTTCTTGCACCGATCGTGCCGTTGGCTTCGTCTCAACAAGACGGACTCAGTTCTAGAGTGGTGCTACCCCTACGGCACCTCGTTCTGTGTGCCGCTGATTGATTCAACAGAATTGGAGTCCCAGGGTAATCTCTTGCAACATGTCTTCCATTTCTTTTCATTTTGATGTGTTCTTGCCAAATCGAGAATGGACGACATTTATGTTAGATGAGCAAGCGAGTGATAATGTGATTCCCCAACATATTGTTGATTCACTGTTGAAGACGGACGAGATTTTTGTAGACGGTGATAAGGCTTTTATGGAGTTTTATCGGCGGGTTAAAGGTTTCACAACGGGACACTCCACTACATATGTGGATGGAGCTTGGTGTACTATAGATCAATGGAGCTCTTTTATTTGCTTGGGTCGGGATTGGCTATCCGAACGCTAATCCATAGAGCTCTTCTATTTGCTTGGGTCGAGATTGGCTATCCGAGCGTCATGCTATAGTGGACTGTGATAGACGTCGATGCTCCCTCGTACACCCTCATCTTGATGGACGTAAGTTCACGTTTCCGGAATCATCACTTTACTCTCCTAAGGTTATGGAAACACCGTCCAAGTTGCTTGATACAGTCTCGTCAGCTACAAATGTTGATCAATCAGATGTGTCAGTTGATACTGAAGGTGCTAGTGTTGATCCTACAGCTGACGCTATGTATTGAGTATATACTTCATTTAATGGCAGACGATGTGATTGAGACTAATTCAGTACCGTTGGTCGTCAGTGAATCATCAAATAATGTTGTGTGGGATCAGGCGCTCATTGTTGAAGACGGATTTGATTTACTTTCTGAATACTCATTTGATGTTCCAGATGTCCAGTGCGATTCCCTATATGTTGCAGACGTTGCTTCATCTGAATTTGACTTATTATGGTGTAACTTTGAGGCCTATTGTCAGTGCCACCTTCAGCCCTCATCCTGAAGATCTATATGCAGTCAATTGTACGCCGTTTGTATGTGGTCCCCTTGCTCTTTACATGGTTCTTCGGCATTTCAAAACTCGAGGATGAGTTTTTTCGAACCAGGGGAGATTGATGCAGGAGACGATGCAAGGCTTAAGGCTCTTTTATTGGCTTTTATTAGGACCACTTATGGTCCATTATGTTTTTTTTCTAGGAATTAAAGAAACATGAATGAAGGATGGGAAGTCCTAGAGTCATATAGGAATCTCTAGGGTCAGGAGTTACAAATCCACTCTCTATATATGTCCTCTGCGACGGAGGTGCCTAACTGGTGCGACGCCAGTCCCGTTCCCCCCCCCTCCCCGGTGCGACGACGGGGAAGCTCCCCTGCCGGTGCGAGGCCAGCAGGATCCCTATCCCATTCCCCCCCCCCTTCCCTTTGTCCCACATCAGTTGGTCTCGCTGAGACAAGACCAACGGCTCTGATGGCACTCAAATCGGAGTTCGAGACGACCTCGAACGACAGGGACAATATCCTCATAAAGTGTGCAAGTGCGACATGCAAAACAAAGTCCAGCTAGCAGACGGAATGTGCAGCGAGGACGGCCTCGCTAAACGATCCCGACGGCGCAATTGGTTTGCGAATCGGAGAACATATGTAGTCCCAGCACTGGTGGTGCAATAAGGACTCCCATTGCACCTCCTATGCACTGTAACAAACTAAGTTGAAACTTGGTTCGCACCTTGGTGCAAGTGGCTCGAATCGACCTGGACCTGGCTGAACCCAAGCTTGAGCCAAATGACTTGGAATTAAAAGACCAGGGTGGTTCGGACCACCGGGTACAATCTGGCTCGGGCCCATGACCTTGGCAACAAGGGGGCTCGGACTAGGGTGGGTTGGGGGACTGACCTGGTTCAGACCAGGAGCAGGTCAAACCTAGTTCAACCAAGTTGCCCTTTAAAAGGGCTCGAGCCCTTCCCTTTCCAACTCCTGCGTCCCCCCCCCCCCCTTTCCCTCTCAAACCTTAACGCAGAAAGAGGAAGAGAACAAGAGAGCGGGGGAGGGTGCCCACAACGGCAACGGGACCTAACGTCGACGGCACTAGGGATGCCGGTGAAGGCCGACGACGACGGCCCAAGCGACTGCTGCTAGGGTTGCTAGCATCAACGACTACGGCGTCGGTCCAAGCGATGGACGACGACGACGGCAACAGCGGTCGGCGGCAACAACGCTGGGGGTCCAAACCCTCCCCTCCCTCCTCTTCTTCTACTTCTATCTTCTTCTTTCTCTGTTGCGGGAGAGAGGAGGTGAGGGTGATGGCGACAGTGGTAGAGGCTCATGCGGAGGCCGACATTGGCATCGGCTCCAAAGGTAGCGACGGCAAGGGCTGCCGGTGTAACTGACAGCGGCAGAAGCAGTCGACAGCAGCTATGATGCAGGTGGATGGCTGTGGCGGGAGCAACAGCAACGCTGGCTTTAAGGACTGCCGATGGCAGTGGCACCGGTCGGGGTTGCCGGAGGTGACAACAACAGTGCAGGCCGCAGCGGCAGAAGTCGATGGCGGCAGCAACAGCAGCAACAGCCGTCGAGGGTTGTGGCGGCTCCGACTGGGGATGACGACGGCGCGACGGTGCAGTGGAGGATCGAGGTATGCTCTGATGCCATAATGATGAGGGACAGTGAACAGGGAGAATAGGAAGAAGGGCTTAGAGGCCCAAAGGAGAGGGATGACAAGGATAGAAGACACAGACGAGGCAAGGTGATGCAGGAAACGATGCATGCTTGGAGCTCCCATGTATTTGCTTTTGTTAGGCCTCTTAATAGCCCATTATGTCTTTATTATTTTCTTGGAGTTATAGAAACATGAATAAGAGAACTCCTAGAGTCAGATGGAATCTCTAGGGTCAGGAGTTACACCTAGTCTCTATATATGTGTATGATGTTTGAAGAAGAGAGAGAAATTTTGTTTTAAAGAAAAAATACATGTGTGTATTGTACGTTCAGAACCGGTTCTCTGCGAGAGAGAGCACCAACCCCCCCTTCCTTGTGCGACACCAAGCCCCCCTGTCCCCGGTGCGACGCCGGGGAATTCTCTATCCTCTGGCGCGAGGCCGAGGATACCCTCTCCCATTTCCCCCTCTCTTCCCCTTCGTCCCGCATCAAATTTTGAGTTCACGTTTCCAAAATCGTCACTTTATTCTCCTAAGGTAATGGAAACATCATCCAAATTACTTGATACAGTCTCGCCAACTACAAATGATGATCAATCAGATGTATCGGTTCATACTCAAGATGCTAGTGTTGATCCCGCGGCTAACGATATTCAGGATGCTACTCTATGTATTGAGTTTGGACTTCATTTAATGGCGGACAATGTGAATGAGACCAATTCAATACCGTTGGTCATCAGTGAGTCATCAAATAATGTTGTGTGGGATCAGACGCTCATTGTTGAAACCGGATTTGACTTAATTTCTGAATACTCGTTTGATGTTCCAGATGTCCAATGCGATTCCCTATGTCTTGCAGACGTTACTTCATCTGAGTTTGACTTACTATGATGAAACTTTGAGGCATATTATCAGTGCCACCTTCAGCTCCTCACCCTGATGATCTATATGCAGTCGATTGTGCACTGCTGGTCTGTGACCCTCTTGCTCCTCGTATGGCTTCTTCGGCATTTCAAAACTCGAGGATGAGTTTTTTCGAACCAGGGGAGATTGATGCAAGAAACGATGCATGCTTGGAGCTCCCATGTATTTGCTTTTATTAGACCTCTTAATGGCCCATTATGTCTTTATTATTTTCTAGGAGTTATAGAAACATGAATAAAGGAAGTCCTAGAGTCGGATGGAATCTCTAGGGTCATGAGTTACACCTAGTCTCTATATATGTGTATGATGTTTGAAGAAGAGATGGAGAAGATTTGTTTTGAAGAAAAAAAATACATGTGTATTATGCGTTCAGAATCAGTTCTCTGCGAGAGAGAGCCCCAAACCCCCCTCCCTTCCTTGGTGCGACGCCAAGGGCCCCCCCCTGTCGCCGGTGCGACGCCGGGAATTTCCTATCCTCTGGCGTGAGGCCAAGGATCCCCTCTCCCATTTTCCCCCTCTTCCCCTTCATCCCACATCACAGGGGAGGAAGGAGATGCAAGTAAGAAGAAGAAGCAGAGGGGCTTCCCACCCCTTTCCTCAGTAGGCCCTTCACGGGCTCCACATACACATGCACCACTATGGCGGCCAAGACGAACCTTCCATTTCCCTCAGTTAATCATTAGGTTGTCCTTTTGGGCATACATAGGATATATATAGGCCCCAAAAAAGGAAGCCCTAATACATGTAAAGACCATGATACCCTTAAGACTCCTAAAATGGAAAACAACATGCAAAAAAATAAAAAAATAAAAAAGACACTAAATGAGCCTCTAATGGGCCTACTCATGACCAAAGACTCAAATAAACATATAAAGTACTCCAATAACCAAAAGACATATCTCCAAGCCATCATGCGGCCTGCTCTACGCTACCCATTAGTCAGCTTCTGCATCAATTGCTTTTTCAAGAACTATGCTACAACCACATTTTAAGTGGGAATATAGTATCAGAATGTGAACATGATAGTCTATTAAAGTAACTCTCAATAGCAATATTTTTCATGAGATGAAGCTTAATATCTATCCTTCACAAATGGCAATTTCCTAACTTTCGACCTACAAAAACATCTAAATCAAATATCAAAACGCACATGCCAATGCTTCATTATAAATGAAAAGGCAACAGGAAATATGAGATAATCTTTGAGATTAACACGAATAGAATATTTCTCGAAGGTGACAAAGCTAAAATAATCTGAGTTTTTTATGGAAAAAAAAAATGTTTTTAACAAATGTTATTTGGATGTCCTACTTTTTTTTTAATTAGGTGGTTAAGACAATAATCTTGATGAGCCCTTACCTCCTTCATGATATTCTGGTTTGACAACCTCTGTGCATCATCCTTGCAACGAGCAAAGGACCTCTCAACATAAGCACGGAGGGATGGAGGGAAGGATCCCTGCCACAACCAATCCAAGCACCAATTGAAGTTAAAGCTTCCAAAGAAAATTTTAAAAAAAAATAACAAGAGAAAATTACATTAGAGAAAGCACTTTAGGATAGTTTTGCCAACAGAACAAAATAAAGTGAGTCTCTTTCTCACACGCTTTTGTCATAGTTACACTGCAATACCATATGGTCATCCAGCAATCAATCCACAAACTGCATACATGTAAATACATCACTATATAGGATGATATACACGATCCATGCATGACAGAGATCATATTGGCAGATCAAAAAAAAAAAAACAGCTCATAGAAGCTTGATGACCATAGGTAGAAGCAGGTCAGAGCACTGGAGAGAGATGTAAGCCTGTGCAAGGTTTAAAAGTATCTTGCTTTGATTGTGAAAAGGCAGAAATTGCTTACTGGTAGCTCCATCAAGTCCTAGTCTACAAAAGAAAATCACGCTACCCTCATCAAATCTCAAGATAGAGGGTTTTTTCTTTTTCAAACAAGAAAACTTCCACAGCCTGACACCTGTCACTGCACCTACCAGTCATGATTGCAAGGAATAAGCACCTTTTGTTGGCCAGCTGCAAAAATGAAAATTAATGCCCCAATATTGAACTGAAACTCTATCCCTAGGTGATGGTCATTTTAATGCATTTCTTTCCCTGATGGCTCTTTGATATGTGATACTGAATAGTATTAATCCATTGTTGATGTAAATCCCCTTCTCTCATCAAGAAGATAAGGAACAGGCATATGCGGAGAAAGAAGACATGTAGACAACATCCAGATCACATCATTCATATTAAAAATGAAGGTATTATGTCTACCATGAGAAAGCAAGGATGTCATCAGGGATGTATCTTCCACAGCTGCTTTCTTATGACCAATTTTAAAACTAAAGGCACTGAGAGGGTTCATTATTAAGGGCACAAATAGACCCTACAAAAAAAAAAAAAAATCTGCTTGTCAATGTATCGAGGTTTAAATCTTATCTGTCATTGGGAGGGGGTGGAACAGAATCCCCCTTCCAAAGTAAGTAAAAGTGTTCCCCTCCATCTAGAGGAATTCCGGAACTGCTAAACCCATACAATCTTCATCCACAGGGACTCTTCATTCTCTACAACCACTTGGCCAGCATGCGGACTTAAAAAAACAAAAACTGATTCTCCTAATTAAATCTGTATTATTCTTCTCTTTTAAATAACAATATGTTGAATGCTTTCTTGCAGGTTTGGTTGTTGCAAACTTGCAAAAAATGAATGTCATCAAAACTAATTCTTCTGATTAACTGAAAACATGTTTTCAATTACCATTTGAACAGAATACAAAAAGACATGCAAGGCATCTGCTAGGGTGCAGGAGGGGGATGCGGAATTGAAGGAACTATTATTGTTGCCTAAAGAGTCCATAGAAAATAATAAAAAACAAATCTGACCTTCATTATACCCTCTGTAGAATCATGAGAAGATGCCTTGCTGCCAGGCGTTGATAATGGGACACTGACATAAGCTGGTGTTGGTGCCACGTCTGCTGTAGAGCTTTCCTTATCCATCTTTAGAATACTCAAATTTGCAGCAATTCGAGGGTTTGTTGGAATCTGCATTTTGCTTACCCGAAGTGTATCCAGCATTGATACCGCCTGCAAAGATGGTTGGAAATATTGAGGAGCCCGATTATTTGACAAAAAGCATGTGCTAGATTGATGAGTGTATACTGTGTTCTGTTGGTCTTCTATGCCGCGAGGAAGAGGAGTTGAATCTACAGGCTTCTGAAAATGCGAGGACACTTGACTGGCTTGGTGGTTAGTAAAAGCAAGGGGACCATTTTGCCAGCCATTATTTTGACCATATCCTGCTACGTTATTTGTTCCCTGCCATAACAAGAAGCAAAAAACACAGATCATTTTGGCATCATAATGAACATTCATGGACCTGAGTAATAAGAAGACAATATATGCTAGAACACAACTGCAGAAAGGGGATAAAGGTTGGATACTATAGGCCATGGTAGGCAAGTGACAAGAAGTAAAAAAGCAGATTTAGTTTGGCAACCATAAATTCAATCGAAGCACCCAAGCAAACTTACATCTCGGGAAAAAGGATGAAATGAAGAAAATGTGAGTACCAAACAAGCAATAGTAAACACTGGTGTCCATGACAGTAAAACAGATATTCCTAAAAGTTCACTAGAGGTGACGAGCCCAAATACACAGGAAGCTTCTTGATTGAAATAACATAAAATAGATGTTATCCTCCACTCTGTTTTAATGCTAAGAATGGAAAACTTCAAAAACACAGACACACCCCCTCATAGCAGGTGCATCACACAGGTAAATAGGCAACTCTGATTAAAATATATATTAGCACTCCACTGTTCATCCAAATTCCATCAATATGAAGCATTAACAAGATTTGAAAAAATGCTGGATAGGGGACAATGAAACAACCTACAAACACTATGTTACATAAGGAAAAAATGATGATTGCACAAAGCATAAGTACTTGGGTTTCAAAGATCATGATCATCCAATGAAAAAAAGAAATAATGGCAAGATAAAAAAACTCCAATGCAGAAAGACATCACAAGCTAAGACTAGGATAAGAAATCATAATAAAAGAATTACTGTGTTTTACACTATAGGAAGGTGTTATAGTTTTTATGACCATTTGCTTGAAGAAGTTTCTGACATGGATATGCCCATAAAGAAGCCACATACATTTCCATCGACATAGAGAAACTAACCTGAAAAGAAGGGACAGAGTCTTGTCTCCACGATGTGGTGCCAGGCGGAGGTGGCTGACTGTTAACTGATGGATAGCCACCATTAAAATCCGGAGCTGGACACTCAGCAGAAGCAGCAGTAAGAGGTACATGCTCTGTACCAGGGGGGCATATGACAGATGGTGTAGTTTGTGCATAATAACCAGACCACTGAGTATATTGTTGTTGATACTGTGAAGAATCCACAGGTACCGTGCCACTACCCTGTCCAGCATTTGCATCAGCTGATGTATACATCGAATAATGATGGGATGCATAATGTCCATCATTCCACAAGTTGGTCTGATGGTTATAGTCACTGCTCTGGTACCCTGCCGCTGGTGGCTGGTATCCTGCTGTCGTCTGATAATCACCAGGATTGTAGTAAGTGCTTGAGTAACTTGTAGGAGCCACATAAGAGCTTGCATTCTGAAATGAGCTAAGAGGCTGATAAGGAGCACCTGTATTTTGAACTGCTCCCAATTGCTGATGAGAAGAATCATTAGATGACTGCTGATAGCTGTAGTAATGACCTTGATATACATATCCATAAGGGTCGGAAGAATTCTGGTTTGAAAAGTAAGCAGAATAATCATGGCTTGTATTTGATGCTCCTATATTTGGGACACTAGAGGTGCGAGATACAATATTTGCTCCATCCTGAAAAGAAGCTGCATTTTTTGCTTGCGGATCATCGTGGTAGCCGGAAATTGAAGGTATACCATTCTCAATGGGGCCATTATCTGTCCTGTAAGAGTTCCAATGTGCTGCAGCTGAACCAGCTGTTAAGGTCCAAGGCTGGTGCCCAGTGGTGGCAGATGCATACAGAGATACGTTTCCTTGACCTGCAGCTGTGGTCTGCTGTTTCTGGGAAAAAAATAAAACAATGCATCAGGTGAATACCAAAAATGCAACTATACTTATCTTGACGTAAAGCGTGAATGCTTAAAAAACAATTAAGTATACACTTAAAGAGGAAGCAGATACAGAGAAGAATGAAAGCATACTAATGTGGATATAGATATCACATGAAAACAAGATCAAAGCTATATTTTATCCACAACAGTAAAACCAGTATATCCAATAATTTTTTCAAAGAAAAGACACCAGGAAATCAAGTATGCCCAGATGTCAATTTCTAAGCACGAGAGCTAATCATCATCATCTTATCCCATCTACTTGGGGTCGGCGGTGGGCCACATGAATCCTGTCATGCCATCTTAACCTATCCAATGCCATACTTGAGGTTAAACATAGTCAAGTGCTTTCTAACTACATCTAACCACCTCATTTTAGGTCTTCCTCGATGTCTTCTACCCCATGTTGCCATTGCTTGGGAGATCTCCTCTACCTCCTGTACCAAACTGCCGCCGGCGCAAGCCGGTCCTGGCAGGGCCTGCTATCACTTCAGGATATGATCTCCTCTGCCTAGAGGGGCAGTCCCGCCATCTGTGGCCCAGACCTCCACATTCCCAACACCTCCACGAGGGAGAAGATCTCGTCAAATGCCTCCCTAAGGGAATGCAATTAGCGCTAGTTGCTGGGGTTTCCGGTCCCCTCAGGTTCTGTACACAGGTTCTCACGCAAATGGTCAAAACTTGTAAAGTATATTAAGGCTCTCAAAGGAATTTTCAGGATTCCATGTGAAAAACAGATGTTTTGTTTCTCTATCCATCCAATAGTCTTTAAGAATTAATCTGCATATGCAACTACAGAATCTCCCTGTTGAGCCCTAGGTCAATTTTGATGTTAACAAAATACTTAAATTATACTCACGGTGGTTGATTGTGCTTATAGCCTATCAATTGAAAAAGGTATACTTATGATGCTTAATAGGATTTTAAATAAAAAAGGACATGTGCAAATACTTTTATTTATGGGTATCAATGCAATAAAATTTGCGTGGCAAATGACATGTTGAATATTTCAAAACAGCCATGTATGAAAAGTCATGTTTATTGATTGAAAAGGTTGCATTTGTGGTGCTTGCTAAGTCTTTAAATAAAAAAAGGACATATACTCAAATATTTTTATGTGTGGGTATGAATAAAACATGTTTTTGGGTTGTAAACAAATATTTTGAGATTCAAATGAGCCTCAAAAAGAAATCCAAGGATGAAACTCAAAGTGAAAGGTCAATTCCCAATAGGCAGGATATTGGACGACCAATAGCAAATTGGACAACCAGAACCAGTACCTCAATTTTTACCGAGTCCGCCTAGTTGGTCAACCAGAAAAAAATTGGACGACCAACACCAGAGGTCTTTTTGGCTTCCTAAGTTCCCTGCGCAGAGAGTTGATCATCCAACTTTTCCATTGGTCGACCAGTGATGTTTTAGTTTCATGCAGATTGCCCTCTTTAAGTGTTTCCCATGTGACTTGGGCTGACAAATGTCCTTTCTTGACATCACGTATCCTTGCCATTAATGTACCTTGTCAGCCACCTTTTGACAAGTAGAAGACACATGATGCGGGACAGAGAGGGGGAAATCCAGATCTCTCACGGTAATGAACTAAGACAGAAAGAGGGGGAAGGGGAAACCGAGAAGAATGACATGATGGCCAAGAAGGTGAGAGGAAGAGGTCTGAAGAACCAGGGCTAGGAGAGGATGAACAGGGGAGGAAGAGAGGAGGGGGAGAGAACAAGGGCTTCGCACCCCTACTGTTCACACTTCACACAGCCCCATCCGGACTCTCACACACAGAAAGTGTCAACTACAACCCTTCTTTTTCTTATCTTCTCCAAAAAAAAGAGCATTCAATGCCCTCCTTTTTGGGAGAGGCTATAATATATAGGGTCCCCTTAGGGTAGCCCTAGGTACCATAAAGCCCAAAGTGCCCCTAAGTTCTAAAAAAGGAGAAAAGCTGCCAGAAAATTATAGAAAAATAAAAAGACACTAAATGGGCCTCTAATGGGCCAAACAAAATACAATATGGACCATTGGCTCTATTTCTCTAATTCATGGATTCCCATCACTCTCCCCTTGTTTGAGAAAACTCGTCCTCAAGTTTTAAAGTGAGTCAATATCCACAAGGGAATCATGGTAGCATATTCGGGAAACAACACAGACGGCTCATGAATCACCGTGCGCAGGAATGCTCCAACCTGAGGAAGAAAGTGCGCCTCGATGTCGCTCCATATGTGGTCAAAATCATGCAGACTAATGACATCTCGAACGACCTTCGACTGATCGACCACATCTCCAAGTAGCTTTCCTGTCTTCGACTCCTTCTCTTCAATAAGGTAGAGGTCATTATTTGCTACAGGCATCACTAATTCAAGCTCCCCCAAATATTCTTCTAGATCGGCCACATAGTGTACCTCCTTCATTTGATTTTCATACTCCTCGATCATCGCTGGGTCGGCCTCATAGACAACATCTTTTAGCTTGGTCAGCATGGCATAAAGGTTCTGAAAATTACCCCTCAACTGATCCCAATCGCGCTTCCAATCCTTCCTGAAGTCGTCCCAATCATCCGCTAATCGATTCAATCCAAGATCCTTATACATCTCCCCATGTCTGCTCGGGTAGTCAGTAGTCATCTCCTCGGAAAGCATGGGAAGTGACACGCAAAACGATACACCACTGACTGAAGAAACACGGTACAAGGTCTGCCTTACTACAAAGATGTCAACGGTACGATCGGCGTAAGAAACGGAGCTCAAATCACCAACATCGGTACACGTGCAGAAGTGACACGCAAACCGATGCAAATCGAAGCATGTGCTGAAACTAGATGGATCTTGCTGAGACGAGACCAACGCCGCTGACGGCATTAAAATCGGAGTATGTGACGACCTTGAACAGTACACACAACAGTCCTCGTAAAGCGTGCAAGTGCGACACACAAAACGATGTACCATTAGCCGAAGAAGTGTTGGACGAGGTCCGCCTTATTGCAAAGATGTCAACTGTATAATCAATGCGCAAAACGGAGCACAAACGAGGGCCTCGATATACGTGCAAAAGTGACACGCAAAACGAGGCAAGTCGGAGACACAGCGGGCTAGATCTGGGTCGGCCTCGTCAAGACGAATCCGACGGCGCGAACGATGCGCGAATCGAAGCACGGACGAGCTCCAGACGATGGCGGTACGCTAAAGGCTCCAGTTGCACCGTCTGGCACCCAGCAACAGATATGGACGGCATCCTGGCTCGGACTTGGCCGCACCTTGGTTTAAACTAGGTAGCAGGTGGTTCGGACCATCCGAACCTGGCTCGGACCCAAGGCAAAGGAGCTCAGACCAGGGCCAAGGGGCTCGGACCAAGTGGAGGGGTTGGGCTCGGTCAAGCCGGTTCGGGCCAGGGCTCGAGCTGGTTGCGATAGGGTTCGAACCAAGTGCGGGCTTGGTCGGGGTAACCTGGCTCGACCAGGTTGCTTCTTAAAAGTTTGACCAGGTTGACTCGATCTCTTCCTCTCCCCTTTTCCTCCCAACCCTAACAGGGAGCAGAGAGATAGCACGAGGGAGAGGGAGAGAGGGAGACAGCGGCGGAGCGCGGCGACGGCGACGACGATGGCGGCTAGGACGGGGCCGGTGGAGGTCGGCTACGGCAGCAGCTTCCATGGCGAACGACCGCAACGACGATGGCGCTGGCAGTTGCGGGTGGAAGGCAGCGGGTGGCCGGCGAGCGCGGAGACGGCGACGGCGACAGTGGGGCGGGGCGGCGACGGCGCCGGCGACAGCAGCGATAGTCTTCTCTCTTCTTCTTCCTCTTCCTTCTTCACCCGAGCCAACCAGCGGTGGAGCTCTGACGGCGGCTCCAGCGGCGGGAAGAAGCTGACGTTGCAGAGTTCCAACGGCGAGGAGTTCGAGCTGGCGGAGTGATGCAGGACAGAAACGGAAGGGAGACCGGATGAAGGAAGAAGAGAGGGGGTTGGAGAAGAAGAAGGCTAGGGCTTCACGCCCTCACACAGGTTCCCGTCCCGTCTCGGGAGAAAACGCCTCAGACGGCTGCTCTTTCATTTCAAAATCTTCTTCCATGCCTCCCAAAGGAGGGTTACAAGACAATAAATAGAGACTCCCCAAAAAAACCCTAACAACAAAGACCAAAATACCCCTTATTCAAAATAAAAGGACTAAAACAGAGCTAAATCTAAAAAAAAGAAAATACATCAATTGAGCCTTTAATGGGCCAAACAAAATATAAAATGGGCCCCAAAATCCGTTCAAGAGCCTCTGAATTCTCATCAGAAACCGAGAAGAATGACATGATGGCCAAGAAGGTGAGAGGAAGAGGGCTGCAGAACCAAGGCTAGGAGAGGACGAACAGGGGAGGAAGAGGGGGGGAGGGGGGGGGAAGAACAGGGGCTTCGCACCCCTATTGCTCACACATCCCCATCCGGGCTCTCACACATAGAAAGTGCCGGCTGCAACCCTTCTTTTTTTTATCTTCTCCAAAAAAAAAAACATTCAATGCCCTCCTTTTTGGGAGAGACTACAATATATAGGGTCCCCTTAGGGTAGCCCTAGGTACCATAAAGCCCAAAATGCCCCTAAGTTCTAAAAGAGGAGAAAAGCTGCCAGAAAATTACAGAAAAATAAAAAGACACTAAATGGGCCTCTAATGGGCCAAACAAAATACAACATGGACCATTGGCTCTGTTTCTCTAATTCCTGGATTCCCATCAACACATCTATTTTTGTCATGATCTTCCTACTTTTTATTCACTTCTTCAAGATTCACTCTCACTTTTTCAGGTTGTACTCTCACTTTTTTCACCTAACACTCCTGACGTTTTGACCTTTTCCTATAACTTTTTGAAGGAAAAACCTTTTCTAGGGGATCAGGTGCCCGTTTGGGGACCCTATGCCACTATTTTGGCAGACCAATCAAGACTATTGGTTGACCAATCCATGACCAATTCCCAAAACCTGCAGGTTTCCATGGATTTGAATTAGGAAATTTTTTGGATAACTGTAACCAACACACAACAGTCACCAAACATCTTTTGACATATAAATATGTTATTTTCGGGAAAGTTTTAAAGGAGGTTCTTATGAGGAAATGTGCTTGAAATAGAGAGAAATCCCCATGCTTTTCACTTCATCCCCTTGCATCTCTTTCTAACCATTGGAGAGGAGATTTTCTTGTGAGTTCTTTCATGTGTGCAAGTCAAAAAGAAATGTGCTAACTTTGTGGATCTCATCTTCTTCCTCTTCTTGATCAAGATCAAAACTAAGAACCATGGGAAGCTACCCCAGTGTTAGAAGTATCTTCTTCCACTATGAAGGAGATCTCTTGTAACTTCTCCAGTAAAGGAAGTTAGGAGTGCTTGGAGGAGTCATTTTCTACATCAACAAGCTCCAAGTACAGGACACCACAAGAATGATTCTAAAGGCTTGATCTTTTCTTTCCTTACAACATTGCTTGTAATATTTAAGGAGGTCAACATTGTCTTGTGGGTATAGTAGGTTAGAGGTTCAAGATTTCTATCTTCTAATCTTTTTCTAGTGGTTGCCTTCCTTTAAGGAAGAAGGCCAATCCTTAAGAGAATTGGAGGATGTATTGCCTTTCCTTAAGGAAGAGGGCCAATCCTTGGGAGTATTAAAAGGTTGTATTTTCCTTCCATTTGGAAGAAGGCCAACCTTAGGGTGGGTTGGAGGAGAAGCCCAACTAGAGGCTTGGTATCCAGGGGAGCCCAACTAGAGGCTTGATATCTAGGAGAAGCCTAACTAGAAGCTTGATATCTAGTGTTGGTTGGCTAGGACCGAATCTACTAACGGTGTACTATAAGTGAATTTCTAGTAGAAAAAGTCCAACAAGGTTGAAGAGTGGATGTAGGTCACCATTTGGTGTACCGAACCACTATAAATCTTGTGCCTTTTGTTTGATTGTGCTTTGTGTGTTTATCATTTATCTTTCCATTGTGCATTTCTATTTAAGTTTCAATCGCATTATCAAAAGTCTTTAAAAGAAATTATCACCATATTCACCCCCCCCCCCGGGTGAAACCATAGCTCTAAACTCAAAATTCCCTTTTAAAGTTCCCCTTTTTTCCAGCCTTCATTATACAATTTACTTCTTTTAAATATTAACCTTCAAAGGGTGATGCTTTCTAGCATTTTCAGTATTTCTATCTTTTCTGTAATTATAAAAAAATAAAGGCTCCATTTGGATGTTTTATGTGAAGGGTATAAAGGCAGTCTTACATACACATGGAGTAGGACAGCCTTGTATAAAATCGTTGAGGGTATTTTCAATAGCATACTAGAAAAAATATAACTCTTCTGTCATGGAATAAATTTAGGTATCCTTCTTTGCTACCTCCAACTTTTCAAGGAATTCCTTATGATTGATATGCTGACATCCTACCATACCAAGAGTGTGTATTGTATTGGATAGAAGAGGAAAACAAACATGGTCTGTTGTTAGATAGCCATACAATAGATTGTTGCATTTGAGTAGATCACGAGGGCTAAGCATCCCATCCATGAAAGAACGGCTCCCTAGAAATTGATGAAATGGTTGGATAGAGTTTGAACTTTGAACTCTGACCAAATAAGGTCACAGGAAAATGTTGGCAAAGGGTGCTCTGCAAGTGGTGACAAAAGCTTCACAAAGGAGAAAGGAACACCATTATATTCTTGAATAATCTCAAACTCTCTTCTCTTCCCCCATCATGATCTTCCCAAGGAATGCATCCGCTTTATTCTCTAGTACAATAGAGACGATGACTTACTGCCCTAACAAAATTCCCCATGCTTTCCTTCACCTTGTTCAAGATCCCATGCGCCTCCTAATGCCACCTTTCAAACTACCAGTGTTCTTATTATTCACATGTGTCTAGATTACAATACCATAAAAACAAAACTGCTCCCTTTTGGTAGTTGAACAACAGAACTTCTGATTGTTGAACACTTCAGCAAACACTGCTAAAGCGCTGTTTGGACAGCAAGTAGCCCAGACAAGGAAAGTAAGATGGTTTGACATGATATGAAAAGACAGGGCCTTCCTAAGATTAACTACAAACATGGCTTTAGATGAATTAAAGTGGTGGCACAGGATTCATGAAGCTGAACCCAAAATGGCTCTGATGATGATCAGATTTTTGTTTTTTGGCGGTCATTGCACTGGAAACAACAACCATGTCACAAGCATGAAACAATGGCCAGGCGAAAGAAGTGCAACAAAGAAGCAAGTAAGCTAAGGAAAGTAAACTGGCATCCATATATCGGCATGCACATTAGTGGTCTCAACGAACTGATATCCAAGTCCTTTTTCTAAGCTAAAAATAAAGATTGAATCAGTCAATTAGCCAACAATCAGCTAATCAATCAATCCATTAAGCAAAAGCATCACATGTCAATTTGGGATTAGCTAGGATCTGATAAAGAATCTTAAGATAAGACAAGAATAACGGCCAGGGTCCAGATGATGAATCAACATAAGCCATAGCGTTTTTATCAATATCTAATCGATTGATTAGCAGAAAGGCTTATCTCATGCTCTATAGATCTAATACCTAGTATGTTGGTTTCTGGGTAGCCATAATTTGCAGCTAAAATAGCCATTACTATGCTAATAGCAGAAGTAAACACATGGTTGGTTTTTCCCAAAATTTTCATGGCACAAGCACAAGAAGCCACGGTGAACATTTCAGGATGCTGCCAGAGCCTACACAAGTTAAGGATACAAACCAGTGATAACAAATGTGAATTGTAGGCAACACCAAGAACTAGGAGGGATGTGAATGCTAAGGGACAGCATCCTAATATACAGATGTGGGATCAGCAGTTGTACTATCGTCCCTCCACTAATTTCTCTCTTGGTTACTTCTTGCTACCACTATTGTTTATAATATATATTAGTGGTACCGTCCACTTAAAAAAAAATTCTCTCTTGGTTACATCAAACGGTATGAATTTCTAAAAATGCCCCAATTACTTATACTTGTGTTCTTGTTCCCTCACTCCATTATTCAAGGATACATATGGGGGCATCACCAATGAAAGTAACAAAACACCCCTAGCCATTAAAAGTTACCGCTGTTAGAGGGCATAGGTTACTTTTTGCAGGAATTACTTGCATATCAGTTTGCTCCCCAAGACTATCGCATCAAATTCTCGTGCACAATTTTATCCCCACAGAAACACCAGCATCTCGAATTTAACTACCCCAAAAGACCAATTCAAAAAGTGCAATTTCCTCACAAAATCAACTTTCTTCACCTGCTCAAGGAAAGCTTGTAGTACATTACTATACAATGATAATATATGAAACCCAAAAATTCCTTGATTTCGCCTAATTTCATGGGCCCATAATCAGTAAAAAGGTGCACGAGCAATTCTACAAAGTCCAATCATAAGCTGATAGATCCACTCTAAGTGACAGTAGCCTCTGAAATCATTGAAGAAGAGAAAGCTAATTCCACAACAGTCCAAACCTAAGCCGACCAATGAACACCAACTGTATCCCAATCTATCCAGCTGATAACGACATAAAAACATAGTGTAGTACTTCGAAAATGAAAAAAAAAACACTGGGAAAATTACCTCGAGCGAACTGGACTCCAACTCCATCGAATAACCGTCGGCCCTGTTCGTCATCGTTTCGGCATCACCTCCGCCGTCTCTTCAGACAATTCACAATTCCTGCACACAAGAAATCCGACACACTCAAATCAACAAAAGGGAGAACAAATCATAACAGACCAGATCCTGACAAAACCCTAGATTCCCACTGTTACCTTCGCAGACGTCAGAGATCCGCCCGGGGCACGAAGAAAACGGACTGCCCTAAAATTTTCGTATCGATTCGGAAAAAAAAAAAGGGAGATCACAGAACACAAATGAAGTAAAAATGGGTGAATCGAAGCCCCAGAACCCCCCAAAAAGAAAACAATCGAAAAGGGGACGACGCACACAGAAACTGTTATCAACAACAAATCAACAAAGCGAGAGGCAAAACAAATTTATCACAGATTCCTCTCGAATGGGGAGAAGCCGAAGGAGGGGTGGATAGGAGAAGGGAAGAGGGAGGTGTTTAGGGATTGGTTGCTGTCGGGGTCTAAAGCCCTGTGACGGCTTCCGCGTCCGCGCAACGTTCCTTTTTCGCAAGGGGGGCGAAGGGAGAAGACCGGAGATAACACAAGAAACGGGGCACGGTTTTGTGCTCGCGAGCGCTTATATACCCACATGGAAGCTCTCCTAAATTACGGGAATACCCCTCAGGCCTGACTTCTATTGGAGACCTGAGGTGGAACCGGGGAATTAGGAGTTAGGACAGGGTGGTATGATGATCCGCGGCGTAGTTTGAGCGAGGCGCCCACGACGGTCCAATTAGTATCGGACGGCTCTACGTTTCTAAGCCCGGTGAAAAGGATATCAGAGCAGTGAACAGTTCGAGTGGAGGATCAGGTTTGTCCGCGGTGCTGGGGATTGAGCTCGTGCCATGGTCCGGGGACTCAAACGAAGAAGCAGGTGTTAAGGGGACATCGAAATTAGAGTTCTAAAGAGATATTTTGAATACAGGAATATTTGTTACACAATCAAGTCAAGTTGTGAAGTTAAGTCTAGTTATATTGTACACTTCTATGTGGCTGAATCATATGGTTAACTTGATCAATTGGACAAGTTGACATGATTATCTCATAATATTTGTCAATGAAAATTATATTTGCCAATCAAAATATATATTTGTCAATCGAAATATTATAGAAATAGTCATGTCAACTAGTCGAGTTAGTCGTGTAGTCCAACCGTAAAAAATTATACGGTGTGACTAATCTTGCTGCACAACTTAATTGTACAACAAATATTATTCTTTTGAATATGAAAATGGAAGGAAAGTCTGATTCGAGGATTGGCAATATAAAAAACATTTAAAACCCATATTAGCAAATCACTTGGAAGATTTGTTGATTTGCCTATTCCGAAAATATTTTGGATGGATTAAAGGGTCGATAAGATTTGAGAATGCCATAAACGAATTGGACAATTTAAAAAAAAAAAAACATATAATCCGTGAAGGCATGGCATACTAGCATTCCTCCAACAAAGTCTTACTAATATTTCGGATTGATAACCAAAAACAAAAGCTGACAGTTTCCTATTTTCTCGATTATAATAAAAAAAGCCTTTTATGTATACTTTTTTTACAATAACATTGTGTAAAATTTTGCATTATAATTATACGAACGTGTACTCTTCATTTCGATAGATACGTACCACTACGACCAAATTTCGTCATGAAATGGATCAACATGTCTGGAATATTATATTACTTGTTAAATATGCATATACGTACCCTATGAAATGTAAAAATATGAAACTTGACATCCATAGATATGCATTTACTTTAAAAATCTAATTGTGTTAAACATGCGTGCAAGATTATCCTAGTAGATGGTTCACTAGAAAAATGTCTTGGGCTGATCAAAGGAATTAAAAAGGAAAAGGGGAAAAAAAACTAAAAAACGTGATGAAAACACTTTAGACAGGATGGTACCTGTGTGAAACTTCATCACCAAATGAATGAAAGCAAGTGAATATTCTTGGGGTTGTTTCAGATATTTTCCACGTTTAATTCTACATATTACATGCAAAACTGTAGAACTACCGAACAATTCTTAGCATGTGTATCCGACCCAGCATTTCTGAGTAGTTGAACTGGGTCCATCCCTTTCTAAAATTTGCGAAACCGACCAAAATTCCTTTCATATCTACAATTAATTAAAATTGAAAACAAATTTCAGTTAGATAAAAATGGAAAAATAAAAGACTATTAGAAGGGAATGACACTGATACTCCTAGAATAAAATGAATTATAAGAAAAAAAGGTGAATAGCTTTGCGGAACATAACCTGCAGGATCTCTCCAAATGTTCTCTCCCACCCCATCCCCTGGGATTTGTAGTACTTGGCTCTTTCCTTCTCAGACTGTGATGATGAGGTCTTATTACGGACTATGTCCCCCTACCTTAGAAGATGATGATGGATTGCATGATTAACTAAAATATATGACATAATTTTGATCACTACTACTTGCACATCTAGTTGCATTACGACTTTGCAATACAATTTTTTAACATGCACCAGAGTGACCCTTTCAGACAGCAGGCTACTTTTGCCAACTTTTACTTGATTGTTGCCCATATCTCTTCAACAATTTTTTTAACATGGATATAATATCATTCGTAAGTGGTCACGTTTGAAAATAAAGGTAGAAAAAATATGTTGACTTTTGAAGATCAATGGAGCACATCCTAATCTTAAAAACATTCAAAATTTTAAGAAAGAGAGTTTTTTCTCTCTCCTTTTTCCCTTCCTCTTACCTCCGATCTCTCTCTAAACATAGCTTCTCAAAAAAAAAAATCTTGGAGTTGAGAAAACTGTGCAATTATTGCACATAGTAGACCTTGTCCCCTTATTATCTTCTATCATTCATTAGAAACTATCTTCAAATCTCATTGTCAAACAACCCCTCAAGATTTTATTTGGGAACAATTTTGGAATGATAGATTTTAGAGAAATTTGAATTTTGAACATTGTCATCTCATCATGTTAGAAAGCTAGATTTGGGGAGAATTTATAAATTTTCTTAATTATCATTTGATAAGAGGAATCTTTAAACAGATTTGAAACAAATCACAAGATACTTCTATCCTTCAAATGTAATTTGGTCTTCCTTTTAAGAAGATAAAGTAGAAAGAAGTAAGAAAGACGTGGGATCTTACTTTTAGAAAGGTAAAAGTGGGATATAAATCTCTAGATTTTTATTTTACCCTCTTTTCAGAAAATACCCCAAGAATCGAATAGACTCTCCTTCTCAACATACCTCCTAACCGTACAATCGGATAGAATATGGTCGAGTTTTCCTTTTTAAAAAATTCAATAAATTTTAGACTTCCGTCGAAAATCTAAAAGCTTGGAACCTAAACTGCAATTGTTACCAAGCGAGCCTAAAGACAATCCAAGAGTGGGAAGCCCACGTGCAAACAAACAACCCCGCTAATACACGGGACAAGTTTACCACTTAACTCACGGGTGTTCACGGTTTGATTTGATTTGATTTGAAAAAGATATTTATGAAATTAGACCAAATCGAATTAAATCTCAAATCAAACCAAATCAAACCGTACCGATCTCAAACCGAACTAAACTGAACCGAAATAATTCGGTTTGGTTCGTTTTGTAGTTCGGTTTGGGCTTCAAAGTAGACTTCTAGTGGACCTCTATAGTTGCAGCTTCCTTTTAAGGATCCAAAGCCCACCGTTAGATCAGCTTCATCTAATAGCCTAGGTAAATTAATGAGAAGCCCACATTATCCTCTAGACCAATTGATATTTATTCAAACATGATAAAAAAACTTAGGTAATATATAATTTTTACATACTCTTGATTGGAATTCGGTTTCCTCGATTCGATTCGGTTTATGAGGCCTCCAAACCGAACCAAACCGTTTTTTTTGGATCGGTTCGGTTTTAACTCAAACCGAAATTTTTGAAAATTTGAACCGAACCGTACCAGTCGGTTCAGTTTGATTTTTCGGGTTGGCCCAAACAATGAACACCCCTAAACCCACCCCTAAACCCACGTACCAATCCCATTAAGTAAAGAAAAAACCAGTTAATGTAGAGATTGGATCCCGTTTAATTTTCTTAACCTTTTAAAGGAGAAAGGAGATCGAGGAACTTTATCGCAAATTTACCGGAAAGTAATTAATTAGATAGTGGGGAAGGGAACCAGCCCATCCGCGTCAGCTGGGTAAAGGAAACAGGGAAACTTTTCGGTCTTTTTTTTTTTTTTTTTTTTTTTGTGGTAAAACACTCTTGACAATTGCACTTCCCAACGTATGCACGCTACTTAAATGTATCAAAAAATGATATTAGAAAACGGTATGACTATACCATTTTCCTTTTCCTTTTTGGGTACATTGACTGGGCCTCTGAGTTTTTCCTTTCCAACTCTCTAGGCATTGAACAGTTACTCATGGCTTTTCTTTTTCTAGATCCACATAATGGCTTTCCAACAGTTTAACTCTCTTGCAAAGCCAAGGGTATTCATTCAAAGCAGAAAATGTTTTTCGACGGAATACTTTTATTCATCAAGGCTGCATAAGACCCACATCTGGTAGTATACTCATGGGTAAAATAGTTTTAGGACGTGTTTGGCAAAACTTCTATTTGAAAGTTACTTTTAACTTCCACTTATTATATAGAATGAGTTGAGGGAGATATGTTATAATTAATTTTGATTTATTATAAAAGTTAACTCTTTTATAACAACCTCACTTTTTTTCCAATCTTTGAAGCTTTCTCCTTGTAACTTTTAGTTGGAAGCTAAAACGCAAGTAAAATACCACATAAATGGCTTTTAAGATCTAATGATTTCTATAAAAAATAACTAAATAGAAATGCAAAAGTACTTCCAAATGGAAACTGCGCCAAACACGGCCTTAGCATCTTCCTTGATGTCAGCAATTCTCCTTTCTTTAGCATCTCAAGAGCTCCACCATCCTGCTTAGGCATTGACTTCTTTGACTTCACTATCCTCACATTCATTAATATCACCATGCTTCCTAAGCTTCTTCTTTTTTTCCTTCAAAATCAACTACCTCAAAGTAACCACCTCTTTCATTTCCAAGTTCACAAGATTCAAGTTTCGCATCTTCCTTTGCATTAGTTTCAGATTCATGCTGTCACTAAGGTGAACAAAGATTTGCACTATTACTAAAACAAGTTAGGATCACTATGCACCACCATCTGGATATGACCTCCGTTCACCATTTTCTGGCACATCATCAGTAACTTTCAGCTTCTTCCTGTCAAGAAGAAGAGCTGGTCAAGTTAGTTTATTGACCGTCAATTCACTAGATTCGTTGTCCACATTTTAACTCAGTTCCCCACAGCAGCAGGAGAAATGTTTGCTGCACAGTGCCGAAGCGCAGTAAGCTCATTTGATTTTTCTTTTTTTTCTTTTTTTGTCGTATGTTTTAAATTCTTTTAGAACGTCCGATCACTGCAGTGCCGTCCAATCCGTCAGATCAGACGGCACCGCACGCAGCAGTGCAGGATGTCCTGCACTGTTGTGAGCAGTGCAACAAACATTACTCCAGCGGCCAACACAGAAAACTGCTCTAAGGTCTCAAGACTCTCAACTCCATGTCTGCATTTAGTGGCATATATGTCAAGGCTAGGCAGTAACAGGACATTTTCAAAGCGACATAGGCAACAGATTCTGAGTCTGCTTGGGGAAACATCGTTATTTTTACATACACCGTATGGTAGATCAACAACAGAGGGAAAGCCTCATCCATAATCCAGCTTATTATCAGCACTAGCTATTGGTGTGGCAACAAAACCTGAGGCTAGCTTGCTTAGATTTTTCTCCATTGGCTTGGGATGGCATCAAACGTTGGGAGCCCATGAGACATCGTAGGGCTCATGGCAATTAACAACAAACTCTTCGGTACCAAAGTGGGAGGAACAAGTGGCAGGTCTTTAGTGGCCTGGCACTCTATTTACTGGGCATATTCGCATGGAGAATCCAAGCTAACATGTTTGCCCAAGAAATTTGCCCACGCTTTAATAGAGAACGCATCTCTACTTGTTCAGATCTCACAGAAACTCCCAATGCTGATCTACCAGAATTTAGATGTTTTCTCGAGGAACTCTTCTCAACACCCTCCAATGGTTCCTTCAACTTTACAATCCTGACTTGCAAATCTGAAACTGTTCATTCCCGTTTGGTATCGAGATAGCCCAAGGATATCCCTACTTCAACCTTGTTCCCTGTTTAACATCTTAAATTTCACTGGAGATAAAAGGGGTTAAGAGGATTAAGATTAAATCCAAAAGTAGAGTTAGAAACGAGGGTAACTCATTTCACATTTTAGATGGAATAAGTTAATTCACCTCTTAATCCCGTTTCCCACCTTCTAGAAAGGTCTTCCCCACTAAATTGTCTCAACTATTATCCACATTTTCACCAAACGGGAAACGAGATTAACCTTTTTCTGATCCCCTTGCATATCAAACGTATCTAAAAATATGGATAAGGATAAACTATACCAAGATGACTTATGTTTATTCCTACTCATTTTTATCCCGTTGCCAAACGGGAAACACTCAATGACTTTTACAACAATACCTTCATTGGTTTATTTTTCACATTGTTGCACACAGTTAACAGCAAGCCGTGAGGAGTTAACTCATTGATATAGGCTTAACTGACAAAATCAAATCAGCAACTCTTTGTACACTCTGCACTTAGCATGCAAGGAGCACAATGTAGCCAAATTGGTGTGAAATGGATCCAAAAGCTGTGATTTCACGCAGATTGTCCAAATCCAAATCTTCATTTCCACTGACCTCATGGTTTGATGATACATCAACAATCAACGCTTGTTACGTATCCATCGTGGTGTTCAAATCACAATGCAACCTATTTGAGTATTGGTTATCAGAAGCAAACTTTGAACCACCATCAGTTTCTCTGGTCTCTGAACTTCTCCCGTATAAAGCAATTTACATCGAATATAAACACAATTTCGTGCTTTAAAAGGCTCATTGATACATTTTGATTTCCTGAAGTAAAAGCAATTCAACATACCCTAATAAGAGACACCAAAAAGGATTTATCACTCAAAATGAGCTTGTCCACTACCTTCATCTCTCACTGTTGCTATAAGTTCCTATTTCCTTCTCAAGCAGGACCTGACATAGGCCTAAATGCATCTTTGCTTTCTGGGACAACCGTTCCTCTAATCCAAATTTCTGTACAAGTAGCACCAAAATACAGGTCATTCCCTTCTTAAAGCCAGCACTACCACAACTTGGTGCTAGATTCATCTATCAGTAGAGGCATCTGCTCTGTGTCTCCAGGATGGGTCCTTGAAAGGGATACAGGTGACTCCAGGACTCCATAAAGGCCGTGCCATTCAATTGTGCAACACCATTACATGCAGCAAGAGATGGCGAACGAGGAAGAGATGATGAGCATTTAAGAAGGAATTGTGTTTTCTTGATTGGTGCATCATTAAGAGAAACAACAAATGGTCCATACTGTATAAGAGGGCAAAAACAAATATTTACTTATGAAGATGCACCCTGTATTATCCAGTAACTGCAATTTAACAGTGGAGAACAGAAATAAACCGCTCTTCTTTCATAGGCAATGAAATTCTTTCACAGTACCTTGAGACTTTCAGGGAAATAGTCGTGTAATTGTTTAGCCCACCAACTCACTATAGAACATAGCTCACCCAGATCCACCTTATGAAGCTCAATTTGGCCTGTGGACAACCTAATGTACCTGGAATGTAACACAGTTCTGAAACAACAGAAATATCAAAGCTCAGATAAAAAGAGAACAAATCAACATCTTTTGCATGCCAAAGACACAATCACATTAACAATAACTAGATACTCCCTATTCTAAGAGAAAATCTCAACAGAGCAAATGGAATCCCAAGTGTTCGTTTGATGTCATAAAATAGCATTTTCTTTATGTTTGGTATGCTGTAAAACATTTTTCAGTATTTTTTATACATTTAGAATTTCATAGATTACTGTATCCCAAACTTGCTCGACCACTATGGTCCTCTTTAGCAAATTTTGGCTTCAGCCTAAAACTACCAAAAATCAAAATTGGAGATTTTAAAATCAGATATCTTAAAACCAGTGATTTTTACAACATTTTATCATACACCAAACAACTTCCAATTGAAAAAGAAGCATGAAAGGTGAACTCTCCCATCTCATTCACCGAAAACATGCACATAAAGACACACACATAGAGATGTCTATAAGCTTACAGATATGCACAAAGATATCCCAAATAATCCTTGCCTAATGAACATCAGAATCTGAATCAAACGAGTAAACAACAACAAAAGACCTACAGTTCTCCCAGGATCTCCTTGAACTTCTCCATTACATGGGCCAGGCATGAGTGGACAACAACGACAAAGACCTAGAGCTCTGTTATAATGCGCAGCCAGATTTTACACCAGAACTATTATACAACAAATGTGGAGTTGAAAATTACAAGCCCTGTAAACAGGTAAAAGCCCACTTCCACAGCTCTGAATGGAAAACTAAAAACGAACTATCAATCTTGCCTGGACTAATAATTCCCAGCACATGTTTAGGAAACACAAACAATAGCAAAACGAAATTCTCATCTCGGGGCACTGTGAGAAAGAGACAAGGAATCATGTACAGATATGTCTTGATAAACTAGGTACACCTTAAAAAACAGTTACAGGAGAGAAATTGAGTAGTTATAATGCAAAAATGCTAGATTAAACATCCAAAACATCCACCCAAGATGCACTTCATGGCATCCAAGCAACCTTCGGGAATCAATATACGGGTCTAGAAAGATCGATCCTGCATCACCACATGGACCAAAGAACACAATCCATTTCAAATCAGAAAAAAGATGAAACCACACCAAGCTAGATTTAGAAGAAAAGGATTATGCAACAGTAGATAAAGTTAGAAACACACATCAGACATCTGATTACAGAATCCAAGCCCACCACGAGAGAGCGGCAGAACAAGATGAGAACAAACAACGTACGCATCCCCCTACCTCAGCTACCAAACCCTAGAACCCACAATCCTCCACTCTTCCACCTCCCTCATCCTCCTTTTCCCCCTTTTTACACAATTTTTTTTTCTTGACAGCAAGACTTTTACCCAAACAAGAACCCTAACCGCCGAACCCGTAGAGGGTGCGGCCCTGCCTCTTCAAGGCGTAGACCACGTCCATCGCGGTAACCGTCTTCCGGCGGGCATGCTCCGTGTACGTGACGGCGTCGCGGATCACGTTCTCCAGGAAGATCTTGAGCACGCCCCGAGTCTCCTCATAGATGAGACCGCTAATACGCTTCACCCCGCCCCTCCTCGCCAGCCTCCGGATCGCCGGCTTCGTGATGCCCTGGATGTTGTCTCGCAGCACCTTGCGGTGGCGCTTCGCCCCGCCCTTCCCAAGCCCCTTGCCGCCCTTCCCCCTGCCCGACATTGCCGCTGCTCGGTGCAGAGCCCGATCGCAGAACCCTGCAAGAACGGATCAGTTGAGGAGAATTCGCCGGAACCTAACCCTAGCAGACGGAGGAAGGGGAAGGTGGGGAGAATGGGGGACCTTCCAATCCTACCTTTGCACCTGGGAAGAGGAGCGGTTTTTTGGATTTTGAGGGAATGAAGGTGGGGTCGATATTTATAGGGGTCTGTTGACGCGGTACGATCCGAGGATGGGGTGTGGAGGCGTTTCGGACGGTTGATCTGAGGCGATGGACGGCTACGGAGATGCAAGGAGGGTTGGGGAGGATTCGTGACGTGGCAGTCGTAGCTGCGCTTTGCTCCTGTGGAGCGGTAAGCCTTTTTCTTTCAAAATTCGACGCGGGTGAACCGCAGACGAAAAGTAGAGAATGGGATCGGAGTTTGGTTAACGGGGATTGGAACGGGTCGGATTCGCGACGCGGCATTGGAGTCCGAAATCTATCTAATAATTCTAATATTATATGTTTATATATGCGCTAATAAATGTCTTCTTTTATAGTTTTATTAATGCAAATAAAGAGACGTTTGATCAATAGTGTTATGTTATTTGATTAAGTGACCAGCCTAAGGTAGAAATATTGTATAGTTCGATGGTCATTGAATTATATTCGCTATAATAAGATATAACGATGGAATAATCAAATATGCCAATTTTCATTTAATGCATATTATTATTTATGTGTGATATATGTATCAAATGAATCATCAAAATATTGGGACGTATAATCAAGTATATATACAATAGTCTCTTAGATATGATTACCAATTCAAGGACACTAATAAAGTCCGTCAAGTCAATTTTAACAACTATAAGGCTACTTTCTAGCATTAAAGTTGTCATTCTAGTGTAGTTGCAAGGGTTTTGAACCACGTTTTATTAAGGTTGCATTTGTTGTTTATATGGTGAGGTCTCCCTAATAATTTTCAAACTTGCTCAGTAAGCGTGCTTTACACCTTTGGATTCTACAGCCTATGTTAAGAAGTAAAAGGCTATTTGTATTTGCTACTAGATAAGAGATTACCGTATGCATCAAAAGACGTTTATGCCTTCCTCTCCTCCATTGAGTGGCAAAAATAATGGCCAAAATTGGGATTTCTCTAATAGATATATACTCTTGAGGTTATGATTTCTCCGCTATTTAATTATTTTTTGGATGGTGAGGGAATTTTCGGTACATAACACTCCTTATGTGTAACTACCAAATATGGGATGTTCTAAACATGGGAGCATCTACAAGCATTTGTTTGCACCATCTATCTTGTACTTTTTTATTATTCTTTTTGGAGTGGTGGCTTAGTTGGCCTAATATGCACACATATATACAAGATGGCAGAGTTTGAATTTAGGTAAAACCTAATATTTTCCTCCAGTAGGGAATAATTCTTTATAACCCACAGCACCTTTGGCCGAATAACTGTACAACGACCCAAAAATTGAGAATCTTGGTTTTTTTGGCAATATACTTTTGAATCCTTGGACCGCCACAAGGAGACAACTCCTACATGCTAGTATTAAGGGTAACAAGCACACTAAAAGATTAATAAAAAATTAACATTTCATACATCAAACTAAAGATTAAAGGAACATCCAACCATATCATTAACCTACATAATTACATAATTCCATAAAGTCCTTCAAAATAATTCTTGAACAATTAATTAAGACAACTAAGAAGGTCCACCAACTAAATAAAGAAATAACAATTATCACTGTCTTTCGCCGGGATCCTCATTGCTTAATTTACTCTTGGCATTTATTCTAATCAAATCTACCTTAATATTCTTAGTGCCAATCTCCAAGTAGCTTGATCCAATCACTTTTCACCCTCCAACCTATGCCATAATTAATCTCAAATTCTCCTGTAATTATTAAGGTTGTTGAGTGCAACAGTCTAAAACTCATCAGACTGTCAAAATATCTTTGTAAAACTCCATCTAAATATAACTAAATTGAAAAATCATGCTTTATGTACATATACATATCTTGACTTATATATGCTTTCTACACCTAAGTACTTTCTTGGATTTTATTTTTATGAGTCATGCATGGTTCATGATTTAGTTTTTAACATAAATAGGCTACAAATCATAAATAAACAGCGTTAAATCATGTAAGAATGGATCTTGATGTAACTTAAGCAGAAATAATTTGTAGCAGCAAAAAAAATAACTAATTTATAAATGTTCTTATGTTCTTTTACCTGATTTAAGTGTGCAACTAATCATTGAATAAACATTAACTACGAATGCAATGTGAGTATACCTATCATGCTTACTCATCTTACTTAACTTAAACTTAGCAACTCAAACCATTTCTTAATGGCAACTTATCTTCACTTAACCACCACCACCATCACCATAAGCATCTGCGTGAGGTGAGGTCTAAGGCTATTGCGCAGTTATTGGGCTGTACATGGGCCAACTTACAAAAGAATTTGACCCCATATAGTTTTGCTTCCCCCTTATTGGGTGCTCATAAAAGCGCAAGCCGTTCATCCCTAAATGGTGTTGTAAATTTTATTTTTTTTCTTATACATCAACATGCTAGCTTCCACAAAGTGAGATGTTTCATCCTAATTTCTTAAACATCACTTAACAAAAACTCATATGTGCATACTTAATAAAAGTCAAATCATACTTGACAAAACAAATCATAATTATATTACTTACTGTATTCCACATGCACGATCATGATAACCTTTCTTAAAAATAAATTAGACAAGACATACTTTGCTCATAACAATGCTAAGAGGAAGATCGGATTTTATATCATTTAATTATGCAAGGTTAAACTTTACAAAGTCACGTGGCATGCAAATAAAATCACCAATAATTCTACATAACCTTAAACGCATGCAAAATCATACCATAAGCAAAAGAACTAATATTACGATGTCGTAATTTATTTTTTCACATAAGAGTATATATTTATGTACATAGACTTTTCTCTTAGATTGGCAAAACATCCACGCAGACCGTAGAGTGCTCCACATCCACCAGCATGCTCCTAACACCTCTTTGACTACCTTCTACAATGTATAAATCGACTAGGTCAAGCTCGTTCTCTCTTTCTCTCCATCTTTTATCTCTTTTCTCTCTCTTGGAGGTAGAAACCTTAGGATTTGATTTACTAACGGTAGGTTATAAGCTTCAATCCGACCTATGAATCTAAAGTTATATTTGATTTACTAACTCTGGTCACTTATGTTAGTTTTGGTGAACCATAACAATCAACCTAATAGTTGTTAGTGTCGTCTTCGATCCAACCGTTGATCTTTCAAAGACAATATTGGGCTCAGCTAAATATACTTTGGACCTCTAACCTAATCTATAATGGACCCACTTAAATACCGAACTCGTGTACTGGAAGAGTTTTTTAGCTGTCAACTAACTCAAACCGGTGGCCTCCCAAAAAGAGATCAAGGGATAAATAAACCAACCGTCTTGCCCATCTTATTGGCACTATTTGTGTTGTCAAGAATTATTTGACATAAAACAGTACAGTTGAATGTGGGGATGCCTTAGACATCAAACAATGCCGAACAAGGGCAAGGGGAATAGTTTTCAACTTCCATTTTGCAACGGCAATGTCATTTCTAATTTTCGTCATTTTCAAGTATAAATTCTAAGACACGGTTTCAAAATCAGAATATAGAGGGTTTAGATTAATAATTCTGCTTGAATTTGAATATAAATTTTAGAGAGTTGTTCTGAGTTGTGTTTTGCTCTATAATATGGTAAGTTTTATGTTTGGTTGTTATTTAGGAGAAAAGATGGGAGTAGAGTAGCTGACATGTGGGATAAGCTTGTATTTAGAGGATGCAAAGCGGAATTTTCATTCAGCTGAATAGAAGAAATTTCATTTGGCCAAAAAGGATAGATGTGTAAGAGACTTCTATTCATGTCTTATTCAGGTTATCATGCTAGAACTAAACCACGTCTATGAGCACATTTAGAGGTCGTTGTAAAACTCTATAATTCAATGGCTTCAGGATTACAAATTTTAAAGCCAAAGAATTTCTATAGTTTTAAAATCGGATAATATTTATTTGGTTGATTCTAAAATAAAATAAAAAAATATTTCAATCTTCTTATTTTGATTTACAATGGCCTTTCTCTGAAAATTAAAACAGGCAAATGGAATGTCAAGTGGGCAAACAATACCCAAATAGGATTTTGTCTTACACTATTTTACATTAAATGTGCCTAAGCGCGCATTTACGGGTCGTTATTAAGTTCTGTAATTCATCGATTACAAAATCATGGGTTTTCAAGTTAATGAAATTTTATAGTTTTAAATCAAAGAGCATTTGCTTGGTTGCTCATAAAATAAAATAGAAAAATATTTAAATCTTCTTATTTTAGTTTACAATTGGCCTTCTCTGGAAATCAAAACAAGGAAATGGAATGCCAAGTGGACAAACGAGACCCAAACACGATTTTCTTGTACGTTATTTTACACTAAATGTGGGGTGGTTGTCAAATTCTGTGATTCTCCAGTTTCAAAATCAATTATTTTAAAGCCAACGAAATTTTATAGTTTAAAAATTAGAGAGCTTAATTTGGTTGCTTATAAAATAAGACAAGAAATATTTAAATCTTTTTGTTTTCGTTTATAATGGGCCTTTTGTGGAAACCAAAACAAGGAAATGGAGTGTCAAGTAGGCAAACAAGAGCCAAGAAGGATTTTGTTTTACACTATTTTGTATCTAAAAGATATTGTAAAAATGCAACAACTTTTTTACACTATTTTATGTCGAAACAAACAATACCTTAGTGCAGCTTACAATTGAAAGTATATTTGAACCACCAACTCTCCACAAAGTTATTTAAGCCGAAAAGATTAAATCTTGAAGGTCGGTTATGTTATTTTTTGACAAAATATAAATTAGATTTTTTATGCTGAGGAAAAATAAAATTATTGAGAAGACTATGACTCGTGCAACTCTAGAACGTTAATTATATCAAATACCATCCAGTGATTTGCACGCTGAAGGTGAAACCTAAAAGCAGCTCCAAGTAAAGATTTCGTTAAACAGGTCCCAAAATTAGAGCACCCCACATTGGGAGAGCAATTACAAAGGGAAGTCACCCTGGCATCATAAAGTGAGAGTAACATAAATCACAAAGACATTTTACGTACTGGTGGCCACTTAAATTATAGGTCTGTCATACGATTTAGGGGCCATTTGCATTCTGAATATTTCTCAAAAAAGTAAAAGATCACGAGAAATATTTTTATGAGAGTAAAAAACCACAGAAGTATTCTCATGTAAAAAAAATGTGTTTGCGAATCTCATGGAAAGGTTGGAGTTTCCGATAAACATTCTGAAATACTTTTCATAAAAATATTTCCCCTTGTAAAAGAGTGAAGAGACACAGAGAGGTAAATATTTCCCATAAAAATATTTTCCCGTGTAGAGGAGTAGAGAAATAGATCCCGGAGAAAAAAAGACTACTTAAAAAAATATGGAAAATATTTTCCCAACTACTTTTATTTTCATGAAAAACTATAGCGAACACAAACACCCTCTTAGTTACAAAAATTGAGAGAATCCCGACACATTAACCATGCACATCGTCTAATTTTATCGCAATCATAAATTAAGACCCAGGGCAAGGGGACACAGCACTTAACAGGGATTACACTGCCCATGTAATGAACATCAAATTTTCTGCATCCTATTATCTACCTCCTAGGAAACTTTGATAAAACAAGATAAAGTAACAAATGTATCACTAACCCGTAGGAAATATACGGAGCACATGCAAAGGGGCGCGGGCTCGGAGAATCTAGTCTGATATTTAAATTTTTATGAGAAAACATAGCGCAGAGAATCTAGTTAAATATTGCGTTTAAAAACTCTATTTTCTCATTTTTTGATGAGAAAACATAGTCTACTTAGGAAGGTTTTTTTATGAGAAAACATAGTCTACTTAGGAAGGGATAGAGTGCACTCTGGGACAGGGCTTCCATTGTCCACACTCGTCTTTATCTTTATTTCGTAATGGCCTACAACGTTCACCCTAAACCATAGTTAAATATGGTATGAGTTATATGGCTAAATACGTTCAATTATGATCAGGTTTGAAATTTTCAATAAGACAATAAAAAATTTGGTCAAACAACTAAAAGATAAAAAATGTTAAAATAACAATAATCATATCATACATAGTTACG
This sequence comes from Zantedeschia hybrid cultivar, assembly GCA_030544215.1. Classification (NCBI taxonomy): domain Eukaryota; kingdom Viridiplantae; phylum Streptophyta; class Magnoliopsida; order Alismatales; family Araceae; genus Zantedeschia; species Zantedeschia hybrid cultivar. The sequence continues at coordinate 7,730,148 of JARZZO010000005.1, forward strand.
AGTTTATCAATGAAAAATGATTTTTTTTATCATATAATCTCATGTTGTACAATATTTAAGTAATAAAAGACTTATTTTAATTCAACAATATAATATATCAAACAGAAAATATTAAACATTTTTATATTATACATGAATAACATGATTTGCATAAAAAAACAAGCACTTTTTTAACCTTTCAGTTCAGTGCGGCATATGGGAATTTTATTGGAAATTCAAAAGTACGTGAATTATACGCGTATAATACTCTATTTAACCAACTATGCCCAGAACCATCCAGCCACAAAAATATAATCTAAAATTATTTATGGATATTTTTGTATAAACGTACAAGGGAAAAAGCTCCACCCGGGTTCTCTGAGTCAGCTTGACAGAGTTTTGAGATCATCATCAGAAAGGAGAGATGGGACAACTATGGCTGGCTGAAGAACAAAACCTGACTTTTGGCAAGCATCCTGTAGAAGCTTAACCTGAGCAGGCCCCTCGGGGCAGAATGCAATCACTGCTCCGCCGCTTCCTGTAAACTTTGATGCCGCACCAACACTTCTGGCAACCTCAACCATCTCTATGTTCAACGAACCAAGAACATCATCTCCAAACATCTGCCTGAAAGAACCCAAAAAATGGACATTATGAATTATGCACATGAAAGACAAGTTCACAATTTCATGATCTAGTCTAATTTAGGTGGTAATATCATGTTAACTTCAATTCCTTATCAGATAGGGCTTAACCCTAAACCCAGCAAAAAGGGTCCTTTACTACGTAACGCTTAAGTTGAGATGCGCTTTTAGACAATAAAAAATGATTCTTACACGCTATAATCTGCTTGCCATATAATGTGTTCGGTTTAAATAATATGATGTCACACAAGGACAACAAGGATTAGAACGATTTATATCGTCAAAAGGTCCATTAAGGTACCACCATGTGCAACAAATAATGGACAAGCCAACAAGAAGACGAGCACTGTGGTCGACTGCACCACAGGACACATGCCTGAAGAAATAGAAACCTTGTACATGCTGAATTTACCACTATTAGTCTATTAATATAGAGCAATACTTGCTGCACGGAGGGTGCTGCCCAAAGAAAAGAAAAAAAATTGACTTTCTTTTAAGGTCAGGCCCATCATGCCTGATTTGTTCATCTAATCTGATTTTTTATATAAGACAATCCAAAAAACTTCTAAAAAACAAAAAAACCGAGTCCCATTTTCTTGGGTTCGGCCCATTAATGACATTTTTTTACTATTTATTGGGGCTCAATTTTTAACTTTTTAAACTTTTCTAGGTCATCCGATCGAAGATTGACTTGTAATGGCATGTCGGATATAGTGGAGGTGACCTAAAAAAAGGTTCAACTTCTTTCTTTTTTTTGGGTCTGCATCCCATGCGGTGCAGCAAGTATTACTCATTAACATATGCTGTGCAAAAATGCCAGGTTTTGGAAGTGCGCCAGCAACAACTCACATGTTAAAATTTGGATGGTGACAACAGGTTCCCCTTGTCATTTACGCCTTGGAATGTTGCTCACATAGGCGGTCGAATGCCATAAAATGCCATTTCCACAAGTACATCTAGTGTATCCCTCGTGTGTTTATATGACCAGATCATCAAGTTGGGGGATACATCTTCTATCTCAATCCTTCCATGACAGAGGTTTAAGAGAATTGCCGTGATCAAGGGACTGGTTCCCAAAAGGCTGGCTAAACGCAGGCATTTGGGAGGTGGGCAAGGATGCAATCATGGAATCTCTAAGGGAAGCTGTATAATAGGATTTCTTTGTAGTCAAAAGCATGCTCCTCTTGGACAACTATTTGCTATGTGTGAGTGCAAGGAGCATCCTCTTACATAATTGGAAGGATCAACACTTCAACTGGGGGACCAGTGCACTTTTGTACGCCTTTCAGGACAACTTTCTACCGGTAATAGTCCTCCCCCAGTGCATCCCACGTGTATATATTGGCGATGTATCACTCTCCATATCTTTTTTAAGGCCAGCCTGAGGTTCCCATTAATAAGTTTCCTTTTCTTTTTAAAGCAGCAATAGCTGTCTGCTTAACAGAGCATGAAAATGAAAATGCTGATGTAGTATACAAACAGAACAAAATTTTGATAAAATGGGGAATGGAAATAACCATACCTGCGAAGATCGAAATTGCGGTTCATGAGCTTTGCCAGTTCATCATAGTTCCTTGCCATCAATGCATTGCGTCCTTCAAGAGCAACCTTCGCAACCTCTTCCATTGATGATATAATGAATGCATCACCATTGAGCCACCTCTTGCGAACAGAGCTGTGTACCTAGGTTTAAAAAAAAAAGATTATGAGAGAAATGGTGTTTAGAAAAGGTTTTCATACACAAATAGGAGGCCACTTATGTATACAAGGAGTACAAAGAGACATGCAATCACATGCACCAAAGGAGACTTGACATATGTGACACAATCATCACTGAACTATTCAATAAGAGATATCATCAAATGCTTTTATTCCCTTTTTTGAAAATTACAAAAGAAAAGACTATTTTTCATGTAAAGAGAGCAATACCAGACAATGGAGGTTCTGTCAAAAGTGTAATGATCCTGTTAGAAGGAAGAATCCTACCTTCTTAGTTACTCAGTGAAGCTTATGCAGCCAGGAACATACCCCACTTTCCCCAAACAATGTGCTTAAATGTGAGAACGGTAACTCCATCTAAAATTAACCCAAGTATGGGGATAAGTTCCTCCGCATTTTAGACGAAATAATCTAAAATAAATTGTTGATCAGGTCAGTTAACCCAACTTTTTATCTACATTCTTATTACTCTATCCACTCTTGGATCATTCGTGTCCTAGTTAATACAATACCAAAGGATGTCAAAATATCGCCAGGAGAGCTGATCCTGTTTGAGTTTTGTTTTTCGCCATACAAAGTTAGCCAAGCTGCAAGACTTTATTATGTTTGAAGGAAAATATAGAAGTCCAGAAAAGGATTACTATAAATCAAATACAGCCATGTAGTTGCATCCCATAATACTTTAAAGTTATCTGGAAAACATGATAGGCTACCAATATCACATAAATAATTTTGCATATCCACTCAAAAAAGAAAAAAGGAAGAGTGGGCATTTCAGCAAAGGATCCATCACTGAAGCATTGTTACAAAGTGCAGCAAGGAAAAGATGAGGGGATAGCATTGAATGGCCTATGAATTCAAATCTCCTTTGAGAATGACAAACTGAGAAACCTGAATGAAACAGGCAATGAATAAGATGACAATTTACTAAAAGAAAAGATGATACGTACTTTTCGTTATTCTATCCACCTCATGAAGCTTGTTGCAGGAAGAAAACTAAACTGATGCTATTTGTGTATTTTGTTAACCAGATATGGGGTTTTTTAGGGAAGATTACTAAAAACGACACAAATATTTTCAAAATATCTAATAAGGGCACTATGAATTTAAAATATCTAAAAAGGGCACTCTCTTAATATTTATATCTATATGGGGGCAAAAGTCATATTTCTTCACATATACTACCTAAAATATCCTTACTTATTTTACAAACAAATTGTCTCAAATTTTACTAATTATAAAAATCTTACTACCTCAAACTCTGACCAAAAGTTAATTTATGAATAATTACTAGTATGATTAACTTATGTTATGCATGTTTATTCTTATGGATAAAATTTAAAGGTAATGCTATTACCTTTGATTTTACATATTTGTTCTTTTATTAATTATAAAGTTTCAAAATCCCCTTTTAAATTTTAAATTTTAAATTTTGGAGGAATGATTTTCTTCATATTTCTAGTATTAGGTCCTTTTTGGTAATTATAAAAAAATAAAGGTCTCATTTAGATTTTTTGGGGCAAAAATATAAAAAGCAATACTTATAGATCTTGATTAGAACAATTTATTTGTAAAACAATTGAGGGAATTTTAGGTAGTTTGTTAGAAAAAATATGAGTTTTGTCCCATTTAGATATGAACTTTGAAAGGGGTGCCCCTTTTAGATACATTAAACTTATAATGCCCCAATTAGATATTTTGATAATTTTCTTGCCCTTCTTAGTAATTTTCCCTTTTTTTATTGCAGAGCCCTTTTTAAGATACAAATCTAGCATCCAAAAAGCACTATCTTTTGAATGGAGAAACACACAACTGGGACATAATTGGAAGAAAAAGAAAGACATAACAAAAACTTAATACTACACCAACCTTCCCTGAATCACTTGGATTTTCAGCATAAATCAAATGGAGAGGAGGGAGAACACTGGTATCCATGGGGGTATACCTTCCATGCCCCAACTTATCCATGCACTCCTTGCTAAAATCCTGAAAATTTGTGGTATGCAAGTATTTTAGTGATTAAAGGGTGGAAAAAAAACCACATCATTAAAATATTCATATTCAAAGTACCATGTCTACGAGCCCTCCATACACCTGAGCAACTCGATCTTGAAGACCTGCAACAATTCCAAGTTCTTTTTCTGCACTGAGGATTAGCTCAGGCCTAATCTCAACTTTCACCAGATGCCTAACTTCATAGAAATCAAGGAGACAGTTTAAAGCAGCACATACTATAGCACTCGAACCAGAAAGTCCTGTCTGACAATGTCAAAAGATTGTAGAAATTTTAGTCAAATGAAAGAACTTTCCAAGCAAGCTAATTTGATGAGATACAAAGGTAAAGTGGTATCATTTTGCATATACTTGCATCAGGTGTGGGCATAATTCAAGAGAATTCTTATCTGGTGATGGAATACACCACCAAAAGCAAAGGGAGAGTTTTCAAGCAAGGAACAAAGAAGAGGCTTCTGAATAAAAATAAGCAGACAAGTGAACTAAAGTAATATGCTAAAGGTAACCAGAAATTGATGGGCAGAAAGAACTCATAAAATTCAATTGGAGACTACATCATCATATAGTTAATTGATGGAGTAATACTTGCTGCAATGCCATACATTGCAACCATGCATGGCACAACAGCCGTCTGATCCATTCGGATCGAACGGCTGCTGTGCAGCCCGTCTAGATTTAGGGGGGGGGGGGCTTTTTTTTTTAATTTTCTGTTCAGATTTTTTAAATTTTTTTGGAGCATTCGATCAGAAATCAGACGGTACAGTCGGGTTGCTCGGATCGAACCCAACCCGACTGTATATTTTTTTTTTATTTTTTTTTTAAAATTTACATGTAAATTGAGGTTTGTCTCAATTTTTTTTTGGGAAAAAAAAAAATACGGTCGGGTTGGGACCGACCCGAGCAACCTGGTTGTGCCGTCTGACTTTTGATAGGATGCTCCAAAAAAAATTTAAAAGTCTAAATAGAAAATAAAAAAAAAAGAAAAAAAAATGTTCCCCTAAATCTAGATGGGCTGCTGTGCCATGCATTGCAATCCAAACGTGGATTGCAATGCATGGCATTGCAGCAAGTATTACTCTAATTGATGTACATCATCAAATAACTTATAATAGTGCTGGTGTTTCTCAGACCACCATACTGTGATTTTTAAAGCCTCACCTGGCGCGGAATATTAGTGTCATATGACAGCGTAAAATTTTTGCTTTTCAGTTTGACTTTGTTGTCACTGCAGTACTCGTGGAAAACTTTGCAAATTGCTAAAAGCAAGCGTACTCCTCCATAATAGCCTTCATTTTGCAACCGGTTCACCTGTAAGATGGATGTGGATACAAATTTTAAGTTTAAGGGAAGAAACGAAAGAGGTAAGTAGATGTACATTAAAAGGGAACTACCATCATGCCACATAGGCATTTAACTCAAAAGGGGTTGACAACTTAAATTTTTTGCTTCCTCAGTCCCTCGGTTCTTGATAGCTAGGACAGTAGGACCTTCGAAGAGAAATAGCAGAAAACATGCTTTCGAACCGGTTCGAAATTGGAAAAGTAGGATTTGCAATTGTTATATTGCTACCAGACTACTAAGTGGAATTACATTCTCTTTTATTCCCAAAGGCAATACAGTAAATATACTATTGCAGAGTAACTTGTTATAAATGCAAGAAGCTTTTCTAATAGAAAAATTACTGTTGTAAGCATCACCAAAACTAAAATACTACAAAAACCAACAACAGTTAATGGTTCAATGTCCTTTAATGCTCATGTGGCATTCCAGAAGAATCATGCTATAGAAATAAACAACAAAGTGACACAAATTTAGTGTATAGAAGTCCTAATTCTTTAATAGATAATAATATAAAGATGCCTGACAAGTATATTTAAAATTTGCAGCATAAAACATACACATCAGAGAAACAATATCACTCATGACTAAATACTGTTTTCATGCAAGGAAATTGCAGTGGTGCGTTCAGTAAAGTATATGGCAACAATTCATGAGGTATGATGCTCAATTGTTAAAAAAAAGGAAGGGGGAGGAAGGTAGGAAAAAGGCATTCCATGATCAGATCAGATGACAAGCACACGTCAACGCCATTCTTATTTGCACAGTTCAGAAGAGGTATTTGTTATCTTCTTCTATCAACCTTTTTGCACTTGAAATTTTGTAGATGGTGATTGCCACTCATGTAATTTATACCAATGTCAGAAGTGTTACATAAACATCCAACATATATACATGTACAAAAGATGCCCAAAACTATGCAAAGAAAGCCATAACAATAAATATAATAAAGATCCCTATAGGCCATGAGGAAATGGGTCAGCAGCACCCTCTTGACATATGTGTCTGATATCCTTCAAGGCTTCAACTGATTCGGTTGCTACTGAGACAGTTCAAAGGTTGGTGGACCTCCATTGAAAGCCCTTTTTGGTAGGAGATTGGAGAAATAACAAACAGCCACAGATCCAGGTGCAATTTCAGAGGGCTTTGCTTGAAGCCTTGTCCCCAATAGAAGCTCCTTAAAGCCAGGTGAAAATGAAGGCATTGGCTGCTCCAATCGTAACACGACAGCCCCTAGGCCACATTTGAATTGGAAATACGACCAACAAAAGGTCCTTTGCAGGTAGTACAAGGTACAAATAAGGGCTTTGGTTGTGTCCACGGAGCCAATCGAGCATGCATGAGGAAGCGCATAGCTTTGAAAGGCGCTTCAATTGTGCTCCCAAGTGAAGTGAAATGCCATAAAGAAAAGTCCTCAGTTGAGGCACACTAGATGAGCCTCTCTCAACACACGCATGCACGCAGACAGTAACAGAGCATGATGGGTATGCTGCAACAGATATGAGAGAGGAGAAAATGCAATAACCCCAAATCTTCAAACTGTCAACTGTTGTCCTTCCAGCACCTGCCCAAGATTCGCACGACATCTTTTCCTCTGCTCAAATGAAGCCTCTCTTCATTGGCATTTGCAATTGTGTCAAGCTTCTTTAAGCATAAAGGCTCTTCCAAGGGTCGGCAGCAACATAGTCCAACCAACCAGATGATGGACTGGGTTGAAAACCACTCAACCATTCGGAGATTAACAACTTAATCCCTTCTCATTGGTGATATCCAATTATGTTTCCCAAGATTTCTTATTGAATTATTCATTAAGCACTTCAGTTGGCCTGGGCTAGAATGTGACCATGTCTCTTTCAAGTAAAAAAGGGAATATGACTATGTTTAATACCTTCCGCGGTCGGAATTTAGAACAAGGACCCTATGCCCAGAGGGACCTTGGACAAGAAATGACCTGTCTCTGTTAGCACCTGTGAGCAGTGTCACAGGTGATCAATCATGCATTCTGTACATCACCTGGTAAAGTGCCTACCTGGGGAAGAACAATCATTTGAATTATACTCTAATATGATACAAATGCATCAAAGAAAAAAAGAAAAAAGAAAAAGAGCACAACCAAACTCAAATCCCCACCACAACAAAACCGGCACAATTTATACTTCATCCTGCTATTTAACGGCCTAGAAATACCAACTCTACGGCCGCTGCAGCAGGCATTTATAAGAATCGGCATGCAGATAAATGGGGATCACGGGATGGAGAACACATCGAATAACAGAGATCTGATCGCAAGAACAAAATCGCGAATGTTGTGGGGTTGCAGAAGCTAGACGAACCAGGTGATCGAGGGAGTCGAAGTGCACCAGGTCGTGCACGGGGTGCGGGCGGATGACGAGCTGCCGGGAGGGCTCGAGGCGGACGGACGCCCAGAAGTTGCCGAGGGAGAAGGAGATGGTGCGCCCGAAGTAGACGTCGCTAGGGTTCCCCAGCAGCCCCACCCGCGCGTACGCCCTGTGCTCGATGGCGGCGCCGTAGGCGAGCTCCGCGCTCCCCGCCGCGGCCCTCGCCTCGGCTTCCTCCGCGGCCATGAACGCCGTCCTCGAGTTCCGCTTCTCCCCTGGGCGCGATGGATCTGGACTTTTTTGCTGTTGTCAGATAGTGGGGACACTGGGACCCACGATTTCATCCAAAGCTCTCGAAAAAAGAGTTTAAGATTATTTGCACATAGGAATGTAAAACACATATCGGGTCGAAGAGTGGTTTTATCTTTTTCCTTTGAATAAAATGTATGTCTTTATCTTTATCATCTTGTATTTTTATTCTTTAAATTTATTTGTTATTATCAAAATTGAATATATACAGATTAAATTATCAGATAATACTATATGTGAACATAAATTTAATATTCTATCACTTCTACAGGGATCAAAGCAACCTTACTTTCAAAATGTATATACATATAAATTCTTTCTATTAATTTTTATAAATTTAATTCTAAATCATGTGGCATCTTTTGGAATGTATCTTACAAAACTAACGAATGAGGGAGAGGAAAAGTTAAAAGAATGGTGTGGATAATAAGATATGCTGTAAATTAGGTACATGATTAGAGATTCATTTTAAAATGAAAGTTTTAAATAAGATATGGTAAATAGATAACATGAGCAAAAGAAAATTGAATAGATACTTGGATATTCGGATTCGAAAAAAGATGTAGTCTTATCCTTATCTTAAATAGTTTGGATACAAATAATATCTTTATCTTCATTCTTTAACTTGTATCTTTTTATGATTTATAAGTTTAAAAAATTGACATATAAATGAATTTTTCAGTACCGTTTACATCCCTATTTGCACAAACGTTTTCAGCTACTCCTCAGCTTTTCTACAAATCAGACCTGTCATTCAACAGAGAGGCTTTAGGTTCAGTCTAATTTTTAGATCATTCAGTTAAAATCGTCACTATTTGAATGAGATCATTTTATTTGATTAAGTAATTATATATATATATATATATATTTATAATTATATCTATTTTTTATAACAAAATTCACTATACCTTTTGTGTGTGCATCTGTCATGTTTAAGTAATAGTTTTAAATTTAAATTTAAATACTTTTAGATGACATTTTGTGAAAGAAAATTTACTATCGAATTTAGACCGGTCGATTTTTATGTCAACTTGACCAAACTAGTCGCTTTTTTATTGACTTTCTTAGTTTTTTTAAAGATGGCTATTTTTTTATAAATCGGACCGAAAAAGTTTCTGGTTCAGATGTTTTTATGGTTAACTCGCTGGTCCGAATTTTAAAACAATGTCCTGAAAATGTATTTTATTAAGATTTTGACATATACCATTGAACACATTTGCATTTATACCATCAACTCTTGCATATTGTTAACGGTACCAGTGAAATTTCAGAAATATTGTGGTTATATCAAACCTAAGTATTTTGCATATGTACTCTTAGAGTTATTAAAAATTATATATATACCCTTAAATTTACTAAAAATGTACCCCTAAATTCACTAAACTTGGTGTATGTACATGGTATCAAGATTTGAGGAATCCTGTTAGTATATTTAGTTAGAGTTTGTACTATTTTGATGCAGGAACTTAACTATAACATTTCTGATATTTTACAAAGATTAATACTTGCTGCACTGCTCGCGGTGTAGCACCCGCTGCACTGTGAGCGGGCTGTCGTCCGATCTTAGATTGATCGGACGGCTGCACACCAGTAAATATTTTTTGACCGACTTCATCATGTCCGACATGCCCGTACAATCCAATCGTCGATCGAATGATCTAAAAATTTTTGAAAAATCAAAAATCAAAATGTTCATTGGCCTTATTTTTTATTTTTTAGATTTTTGAGGTCATCCAATCGGTCATCGTATACAGACGTGTTTGGCATGATGGGCCAACCTAAACAAATTTAAAAAATAATTTTACAAATATTGATATGAAGATGTTGGAATTAGAAGTATAAATGTTAATATAATTTTTTTTAGAAGTATATATGTAAAAAAAAATATTTGTGTCGCGTGTCCATTGTTGGGAGCGTTAAACTTGGACAAGTGACGAAAATAGTCAAAAACGTATAATTTTCATATTCGAATTCTGGCATTCATAGCACGATCGAATGTTTGAGAAAATTTCTACATTGTAGTAGAATTTATGTTGTTGATTGTAAGAGGGTTATCTCTTTTGTCCACATGTTTCTTATCGTTGACCACCTAAAAAAATAAACAAATCCTCTAAATCAACTTATGCACATACACAATTATGGAAATACGAAAAATATTTATTATGATAGAAAAATTTTACAATAAATCGTGAAGATACTTCTCCTTCATGATAAATGCCGTTTCCCAATCAGAGGACTTAAAACGATCTTCAAGGCAAGGGTTAAATCGATGTTATTTACATATACATTTGCATACATACTCTTGAAATACATCATTTTTACATCTACACTCCAACTCTCACATATTATTTTCAATCTTTGAAATGTCAAATATGTTGCAATTATACCCTCTGTCAAAATAAGGTGAACGCTAACCGGATTTGCTAAAATATTAAGGATGGATATGTAAATTTTTAATGAATTTAAAGATATATAAGCGAAATATGAGTGAATTTAGAGACAAGCGTGCAAAATCATCTAATTTAATTTAACGAGATTCTGACGTAGGGGAATTAAGAATAAAAACCATCCATAGGAAATATTCCAAACAATGGACGTACAACAGTCACCCACAGGCTTCCTTGACCTCTACGAAAAGAATAATATTAAAGTTGAATCATCTTTCAATACAAGATGTCATAACTTTTTTCACAAATGTCCTAACATTTAAATGCAGGATGTAAAATTTTGAACGTGACAAATATGTATACACCACAAAATATTTGTAGTGCATAAAAAAATATTTATCATCTCTATACATCTATGTACATATTTTTTTAACGTGAAATATTTTATAGACGTGACAAATACTGTCACGTCTACGAAATATCTATCATACCCCAAAAATATTTGTTATCCCATGCAAATCAGTACAAGTTTCAAAGTGTAACAAATATTTTTGATGTGACAAATACTCTATCGACACAATAATTTGTCACGTATATATACATTTTGTTACATTCAGAACTCTACATCCACCATTAATACTCCATTAATACTGGTCAGATCACTTAAGAAAACAACTGTCCAACTCATATAACTCTTACTTAAGTAGACTAATGACAACTTGACAAAATAACTCCCCTTACTGCATTGATCCTTAATGAAACAAACATTACGCCTACAAAAGATCCCATGATAAACTCTTCACCGATTCAGACTGAGGCATCGACTCCGTGCCATTTTCAGCATGAATCGTACAAGTAGAATCATATAAGATAGCAATTTTACGGTTAAGTTGAATCGTATCTTTAAGCTTATTAGGCTTAACTAAGCCCGCTAGGTTCGGATTAATTTTGACCCCCCTACTCGCCCCTTACCAGTACTGTCAAAATGCGAAAACAGGGAGTGAAGAAACGGAGTAGATGTTAACGAAGGCAGCAAATAAACATAGCACAACATGACAACAATAATTTAACCACAGTGACACTGTTCAACGGTAAATTATGGAAACGACGACCGAAGAGGACCACAGCCTTAACGACACTGCGAGGGCAAAGAGGAGTTGAGCTTGGGATGAAAAAAATGTTTGCCACGCTGACCCTTCAATGTATGACACACGTCCTACACTGAAAGGTGTCTTGCACTGGAAGGGCCCGGTATCGGACGGCAGGCAACAAATTAATTTGTATTATTTATTATTATTATTATTATTTTAGAACGTTGGATAAAAAATCAGAACGTACATCCGACAAAATTTGATCAGCCCCGACCCGATTATACATATTTTTTAATTTAAATCTTCTTTCTTTATATGTAAATCGAGGTGAATATCAAAATTATTTTATTCAAAAAAAAAAAAAACATATAGCCGGCTCAAAGCCGAGCGGGCTTACTGTAACGCCGCAATGCGGTCAGCAGATTCTGAACCACAAGGAAGGTCATTGGCATGCATAGTCATAAACGAGGAAACTTGGCAACAGAACATGAAACATTAGAGGTCCCAAAAACCAGGTTTAACGGAGAGAGACAAAGACAACGTACGGCAAAACAATATCTCACGAAACCACACGTCTGCACGCAGCTCAATTGAGGAGTTCAATCCTGAGGTGACTCACTGCGGCCCCTTGGCGAAGCCTCACCGTTGCGAGGACTGTCCCTGGGGCTCCCAGGGCTCCGCCCATTAGTTTCCGGACTCCGGTATCTCTGGCCATCCGGCGAGCCCTCCGGCACCTTGTTTGTTGGGGGGCTCCTACTGTATTCCCTCCTCCTGGGGCTCCTCCTGGGGCTCCCGCTGTACTCGGATCCGTTTCGCTCAGCCTGCCTGTGGTCATCTGGTTGGGGACTTGCCCTCCCCTGTGGACTCCTGCTGCCGCCAGGAGATGGACTGTGCTTCCTCGCCTTCGACGGAGGTGGGCTCCTGCTGTCGCGAGGGCTCCTTGATTTTCTATCACGCTCTGCACTGTACTCTCTTCTCGGAGCGGGAGACCGCGATCGGCTGCTAACAATAAAAAATATTGATTAAATTGGACTCTGGCTATAGAAAATCATAAAAAAATAATCTTTCATTTCCAGAGCCTCCCATCTCTGATTTAGGAGACTATGTTTAGTATAAAAACATAAAAGGAAATTTATTGACACAAAAACCAGAGAGTTAAAAATCTGACAAATGCCCTTGATTGTTAAATGCCACCATGATAGATATACCATAAAAAAACCCAAATGAATATATATTCCTAGCACATGAACCAGAGAACCATGAAAGAAATCTCATGGCAAGTGAATATATATATATATATATGACCTGTAACTGCGGCTCCTGCTGTAACTTCGACTGCGGCTCCTTCCACGGCGGGGAGATGGAGACCTTGAGTAACTACGCGCACGTCTGCAGGTCAGCTTCGGTAAAATCACTAACAGAATAAAAGAAATATTTGCCCATTCTGGCAGTTTATTATGTAGCAAATACCTCAGGCTCTTTGGACTGTTCTGGCAATTCCTTTCTATGTGTCCTCTGTCTCCACAGCGGTAACATCTGTTCTTCCAGTCACCAGCTTTGCAATCTCGTGCCCAATGGCCATCTATGCCACAATTAAAGCACCGTCCAGAGCCAGGAGGAGGGCCTCTTCCTAAATATTCACGAGAACCTCCTCCTCCTCCTCCTCCTGATCCACGTGGCCCCTACAAAATAAATGTAATTCCATTTAAGTTTGACAGCCCACCCCCCACTCCCCCTAAAAAGACAGTGCACCTCAGTAAAAAGATGTATTTGGTGTCACGTCTCCTGAGTAAACAAACATCCAAATGCAGAAGAATGAACAACTTATAGATGTCCACACGCAGGAGAAGAATGGATAGTTAATAGGATGATTAAGCAAAAAAATAGTCTATTTGGCTCTGCAAATTAAGTTATCAACCCCAACTCAGTTATTAAAAACTAACAAATTTCCTGCAGGAGACATGATACCCCAGCAGACATACAGTTGAATTGCACCAGCAAATTCAAGCAGTTCGACAAAAACAGAACCAACAGTGTCCACTTTGGTCATGCTGAACAGCTTTTTTCTCAATCAGTCAGACAGGACCTATCTGAGTAATGCGGATACAAATCAAGTTCGGTGTTACCAAATGGACGCCTTATAAATATTCCACAGGAAAATATCGTCCATAGGTTCCATTCTCAGTGAGAGAGTATAATGTAACATTTATCTGCTGCATGCAATATTCTCAAATATAACATAGTGTAAACTTTATGCTACATTATAGTACAACTTCATTATTCAGAAACATCTTACCACAACTCCGGTTCTACGGTTGCAAACAAAAGCACAATGACACAAATCGGCAAGATCATAGCTGTAATGATCAGAATTTTGAATTCTGAAATAGAAAAATTAGACTCCCAGTCGACAAGATCATAGCGCCAAAAAACAAGCACAACAATAACACTAATCAGTAAGATCATAGCTGCAATGATCAGAATTTTCAATTGTGAACTAGAAAAATAAGATTCCAAGTCAACAAAATCATAGCTGTAATGATCAGAATTTTCAATTGTGAACTAGAAAAATAAGATTCCAAGTCAACAATATCATAGCTGTAATGATCAGAATTTTCAATTGTGAACTAGAAAAATAAGACTCCCAGTCAACAATATCATAGCGCAAAAACATGCACAACAATGACACCAATCAGTAAGATCATAGCTGTAATGATCAGGATTTTCAATTGTGAACTAGAAGAATAAGACTCCAAGTCAACAAGATCATAGCTGTAATGATCAGAATTTTCAATTGTGAACTAGAAAAATGAGACTCCAAGTCAACATCAATTAATGCACATGTTTCGAAAGACAAAAGTTGCTGATGTAGATGGATATTGGTCAAGTTTACTCACTCCTTTTGCAAACTCCACTATGATCCGACTTCCATCAAAATCACGCCCATCCAGGCCGTATCTTGCATCATCGGCATCTCTTGGATCGCTAAATTCCTGAAAACAAAGTGATGACAAAGAAAACAAAGAACAGGAAAGCTCATATTTGGGCAAGACAGTCAAACAGCCATCAAAACAAGTTGTTATATCAAAAATTACTTATAACAACTGAAGAAAGAGTAAGGTGATATAGATATACATACAATAAATGCGAAGTTGTGCTTCAAATCCACATCTCGTACTCTGCGGAAACGGGTGCCAGAAACAGTAAGGCCAACAAGACTTAAAGTACCGAAGGGTGTGATACTTCGCCCCTCAGAAGATGAACAAAACACCACTTTGTGATTCTCGCCATTTCCACAAAAACATAATATTACAGAAAGAATCGCCAAAGTCTCCTATGAACTTTGCACGAATAGCCACCAATTCCACCAAGGCACCCTCCCACCAAAGACCTCCAGGTTGGTAAACCCCCAAAAACCTTCAACAAGATCATTCAAGTTAAAATATGGTCCCTGGGGTTTAACCTCTCACAAAGATAACATTGAGAAAGGAAGGGAAAAAAAATGAGAGTCCTCTCTGGCTTGTGTTCCAAATGCCTAATAAGGAGGAATCAACTGAACACCCAAAAGAGGTAAAAGGAAAGAAAAATTAAGTAAGTACAAAAAGGCAAAATATTTAAAAATTGTGTGAAACATTTCTAGAAACCATTCAGATTTGTCTAAACATTGTCTACAGACAGCTCAAATATTACAGTGTTGTCCTCAATAAATAACTCATGCAGAAATAATTTCAGTGTCATGAAAGCATATACCATACTGTTACAGTCATCACATATAGAGTCCAGAGAACAATTTCGAAGACGGAAATATAGCAATAATTCTTGGGTCATAAGAATAGAAATGCAGAAACTGTGCAAGTCTGTCTAGAATTTAGGCAGACAACTATCAGAAAAAATTGGTAAGTGAATAAGATCTTACCTATTCATCATAGGACATGTAAACTAGAACTATGAAAGTATCCTTATTACTCAAATGAGCATAAAACACAATGTCTTCTTTGTCAAATTCATCATATTGGCATCTTAGTCAACACAGCTCTCACATATCCCTAGTTTGTAAAGACCAGTCCTGTGAAAACAGAAAGTTTACCTTCCATATCTACTGAAAAGGTCTTCAAGGTCACGTGAACGTGTTCGTGAAGACAAACGACCAACATACAGCCGTGTACCACCATAGCGATCATCATAGCGAGGCATTTTGACTACAAAAACAGGTTACACGTAACCCAAAAAAGCAAGTCAAAAACAACAGATAGCATCAAAAGAGAATGAGATATCCATACAAAAGAAAGGAAAAGGGATGCCAGTTATACGTACGTCAATAAAGCACCACAATATAAAAGTAACTGCTGCTTTATGAGCAGAAATGCACCAAATAAATATGTTTTCATATGTAATTTTGATGTCAGAAATTGGTCAGCATAATCTGATAAAATGCATCATCCTGATCTTGCATCAACTAGAACCGTTAACAAATGAACTTGGCAAACTGTTCCACCTTGCTGTCCAGCCTCCTCACCCACCTTGCATAAGGTTCCAGCTAACATACCACCCCAATTTCAAACAGCAGCACCACTCAAAAAGCCAGATGCAACTGATGTGAGAGTAATACTAAGTTTTTTTTTTGAGGTCTCTGCCATAGTAGCAGGGCTCAAGCCATAGAAATTAGGAAGAACCCCCCCACCCAAATTCGAACCCTGGGTGTCCAAAAAAAACCCACCCAACACCAACTGCCTCGAGGACAGCCGGTGAGTAAAACTAAGTTCTTGCTTGTGTGGCTTAAGCCTATATACGAAGGGACCTAACCTCAAAATGAACCAGCAGCCAAATTCAAACTATGCCCACAACATATTTTCCCCTCAATCATAGCAAATAACTGTTATCCAATAATCATAAGGTGAATAGAAAAATAAACCCAGTGAATAAAAAACGAAACACAGTGAAGAACGAGAAGTGAGCACTGAACACACGCTCAAGATTAGACTGAACAAAGGGAGGAAGGTTCGGAAATCGGGCTGGAATCGGTGGATTTGGTGGTTCAGAAATCTGATTTTAGCATCCATCCGTTGGTGAAGGCCAAAAGTCATTTCCAGATCAGCAGCAGCACCTCCTCGCCCTGTGCCCTGATAGAACCTGCCTCTCAGACCACATATCTGGCATCGACCTCCAACCTCCTGGACCTCAATGTAACCAGCAACAACGGCACAGGATCCATACCCTCCTCGTCGCCCTATGGTTTACTTGCCTCCACCTTTGCCAGCAATCTGGACCTTTGCATAGTGCTCCTCCACGTCTGCAACATTAACATCGGTATTGAACACAGCAGTACGCACCTAAGCTCCCTGGTGACGATGGCTGTCGTCTCGACCTCCCAGTGCGCTCGCAGCGAGACAGACGGCCTCTCAGCCACGGGCGCACCCAAGCGCCCATCACCGGTCGGTGATGGTCGTGCTGATGATGGGAACTTCGCCATGCACGCACCCCTCACCGGCCGCTTCTTCTGCTATTTCTGGCTCAAGTTCTCCAGCGCGGCACGGCCACTCACTGTTAAGTTGACGGCCTTGGGATTATGTACAAATGGGGGGGCTGATGGTTTTAAAAAACAGTTTTTTATTCTACCAAATGGTTGTTCTCCTTGGAAAATTTATTCCTTGGAATATACTTTCCATCCTAGGCAACTTTACATCCAACCAAACGAATCCAAAGTGCAAAGATACAATAGCAATCAAACGAATACGACTCAAAATTCAGGATCAAGAAAGGACAGAAATAATTACGCTAAGCAACTAACATTCAACACCGATATAAAATGGAAAACAAAAGAATGCAACACATTGCTGCAAGTGATCAGACGCATTTTAATAAAACTACATCCGTTCATCTACATACCACGCCAGAGAAAATTATCCCGGAGACATAAATTCCAAGATCCGTCTAGATCTAACCCTCTGATTCAGAAGAAAAACCAATCCCTAATTCTTGTAAGTATCAAGAACTTCCGCCAGGGAAAACAAATAACATGACGAATATCCTCACAAATAACACCATCCATAACCAAATCGCGCAACAGAAACATGTATGCCATCGCCGGGGCGAAGATTCTTGCGAAGAAAGCAGAAGAGATAGTACAAGAAGGAATTCGGTCCAAATCAAGATCTTGGTAAAAAAGAGACGAAAAAGAAAAACCCTAGCGTCGCCGGGAAGAAGAAAAACGAGCACGAGGAGAAGAGACATACCCCAAAAGCGGCGAACGAAGGAAACCCTAGCTTTCTTCCCCCCCGCAAACCGAGATCGGCTCGAACCCTGGCTCCTGGTATATATCGCGGAAAAAGTGATAGCTGTCTACGGTCCAGATATCTCTAAGGGCATTCGACGGCGGAGATCTTATAGAGCAATAGATTTGCGCAAGGTGGCCAGCGACTTCAAATCTTTTGTTGTATCGGTCTCCTGCGGATCTGAAGTCTGAACCATCATGCCCGTCCGAGCTGATGTGAATAAACGGCCACGATTGGTGTCACGTCGGTCATTCAAGCATGCGCTGCGGGCCCTGACCGAAGGGGGAGCAGAAAAATAATGGGAGTTTAGATTTGTATCAAATTTAGGAAAAGTCACTAAACAGTTTAGGAGCCTTTTTTAAATTTTAAATTTTCGAGGAATGAATTCCCTTGATATATTTTAGTATTATGCTCATTTTGTGTAATTAGAGAATAATAAAGGTCTCATTTAAAGATTTTAAGATCAATAATATAAAAGTGATATTTTATAGATGTCCATTAGGATAATCTCGTGTAAAACAATTGATGGCATTTTGGCTAGTATACTAAAAAGTATGAGTTTTGTCCCATTCAGATATAAACTTTAAAAATAGTGCCTCTTTTTGGTATTTTAAACTTAAACTATCCTAGTTAGACATTTTGATAATTTTTTGTCCTTTTTAGTAATTGCACTTAAGTTTATCGCATTTACAATATATATTAGTTAAATATTTTTTATCATATAGGGTAATGGACCTAAGGGTCAATATTTACATGTCGTTCCTAACAAGAGAATTTAGTAGAGTTTTCTCTATGGTCTCTCCTTAAGATAATTTTCCTTCACAAATTATTACCTTCTTCAATACTTATTCAAATTATATCTTTGGCCTTAGAACGATCTACGAGAGGGCACCTGAAACATGGCGTCAGGTGTCTTCCTATAGAGGTGTACTAGCTCTCCGACGCCCCCAAGCTTTAAGTTAGTGTTTTTTCTTCTGAGGAGGAGGGGACTCTTCCCTCTTTAGATAGGAAGATCAGACCCCTCCTCCCTCTCCTCCCCCCTTCTAGGAGGGCAAAATCTCCCCATTTTGAGAGTCCTTTTCTTATCCTTCGTAGAGAAATTTGCCTCCTTCTTTTGTGGAAGGTTTTGCTCAGGAAAACTTCACTCTTTTGGATCGATCTCCTTATGAAGGTTTTCTCCTTTTTTGGTTGCGATGATCCTTCTCTTCACCTTCTTGCTCCCTTGTTTTCATCTCTACCGGCTTGTACTGTACCTGTTAGGTTCGTTGAACGTGCCTATCACCTGCTCAACGAAATGTCAAACCCGAATGGAGGCTCGAGACTATGTGCGTATCCTCCTACTCCGATGTCACGAGTAGGCCTTTTGAGCTCTCCTGCTTCAAAGACGAGCTACTTCTACCGTTGCAGTCCCCACTTCACTCGTTGAAGGCTTCTATGATAAATTGCCTTACGACTCCCTCCAACATGTTTGGACAATTCCTTCGACACCAAGTGGCTGCGAGTTATTTCTTTAGCTTTCGTTTGCTGAATTTTATCTATGTGGTGTGTGCTCTTACAGGGTATGATCCTAACTTCTCCGGAAGTTAAGCCTTGCCTTTTAGCATGGAAGATGTTTGTTGTAATGGTTTATTAATGTACTGTAACTAGTTCTATAAATGAAAACATTCCTTCTTATAATAAAAAAAAAGAAAAAGAAAAAGATCTACCAGAGGGCATTTTTATATTTCCAAAGATCATTGAAACGAGTATCCTTCTTATCTGGGAAGACAAGTGGTACCAGTTGAGGAGATGATATCATTTGTGTATGTTTTTCCCTGTGTCCCGATGATACATTGATTTATATGGACTAATAGTAAATAGGTCACTTGTCAATGTAAGAGAAATGATAAGTTTATCTCTAGCATGCAAGTAGAGGCATACCAAAATGCAAGGGACACATAAATTCTTATCTCTTAACTGACTTGCTCACTCACTAATAACTAATTACGTATTATTGATTACTGGTAATGATAATATCTAGATTGCTCTTTATATACAAATTATCCACAACATCCAAACACCTTGTGACATGATACCATCATATCGAGACTATGATTCAGGCTAAGATAAATTTATAAATATGATTTGTTGAAGTTTAGTCTTATATCGGATTCTTTATGGATGTCTTCCCTATATATATGTTGAGGATTCCTTCGGCTCAATGGCTAAATTTTGAGTTCGAGCCTCTTTAACATGGTATCAGAGCAGGCTTTTTCTGATGGACTGTTCTATTCCACACAATCTGTTCATAGCGTCAATTATGCCGTAACCATTCGGATTCAACGTCAGGAGGGGTGTTGAAGTTTAATCCTATATCGGATTCTCTATGATCACCTTCCCTCTATATATGTTGAGAATTCCCTCAACTCAATGCCTAAGTTTTGAGTTCGAGTTCGGACCTATTATTGATTACTGGTAATGATAATATCTAGATTGCTCTTTATATACAAATTATACACAACATCCAAACACCTTGTGGCATGATACCATCATATCGAGACTATGATTTAGGCTAAGATAAATTTATATATATGACTGAAGCTCATGCATGCCTTCAAATTCATGTTTCTTCTACCTAGTTCTATTTGAAGGTCCTGGTCTTATCCATCACGAATAGAAAAGTATAGTGGAGTGTTTGGTTGTTCTTTCGATAGAAGCATCAATACCAATTATGATTTTGTTATTTAATTGTGCCTTTGGTTGCACCCTTTCAATTTTGATGTTCACATATTGATAACGTATATTATGATAACAATTGTAATTAGGTTTGAACTTCTATTAAAAATGTTGAAGTTTAGTCTTTGAGAGGCAAAAGTCTTCCTTTTATATCCCTTGCCTACCTCTAACTCTCTCTCCTTCCTCTTCATCTTGAGCTCTATGATCCCCAATATAAATTTCAGTATTTGACAATATAGATTCAAAAACATCAGTATCAAAATCAATACCATATCAAAGCTTATACTAAATAGGACATGAGGCTTGATAACTTAAATAGGTTTAAAAATATATTTGGTATTTACATCAGTTCTTACAAAGAGTGTACTCTTAAACGATTAATAATGTCAACAAATAATCAGTTTTTTTGGAGAAAGATAAAAAACACTCATTGCAACTTTTTAAGACCACTGAGATTTGAGTTTGGAGTAACACTTGCTGCACTGAGGGTCGGTGCGGCACTGACCCTCAGTGCAGTGGGTTATAAAAAAAATTTAATCTTTATTTTTTTTGGACAGAAGTCACCCACATGTTCGTACAAGCCGATCTCCGATCGGACAACGCAAAATATTTAAAAAAATAAAAAAACAAGCCCTAATAAACAGTACAAACACCTTTCAATGGTCGAGTCCAATAACAATTTTTGATCTTTCAGATTTTGTTTTTTGGTCGTCCGATTGGAAATCAGCCTCTATAGATATGTAAGACATCTCGGGACCCATATAGAAAAAAATTCAAAAAAATAATTTTTTCTTATTACCCACTGCACTGACGGTCAGCACTGACCCTTGGTGCAGCAGATGTTACTCTTTGAGGTTGATGGGATCTGGGTGGGGCCAAAATTGGTATGGCCCATCAACAGCCATATCTGACAACCGGCATGTTCCCTGTTGGATATTCCTATGCGGAATGATACCTCTTGCACGAGGATGAACGATCACCAAAAAAAGAAACGAAAAAAAAAGAAACTCATAGAATGTAGACTGTCTGTTCTTTAAGATCAAATGTTCGTGAAAAAAAAAAAAGAAACAAAGAAAAACATATTAAATTAGGGAAGATTAGAGCTCTGCACAGAAAAACATGTTAAATTAGGAGAACATTAGAGCTCTGCACCTGAACAGTCACTCTGTCCCTGGCTAGATTTAGCACAAAATTATAAATTTTAGTCACCCGGTTTATTATGTTTTTTATTTCAATTTTTGTTGTGAGATATCTCTCTGCCTGTTTTAAAACGATAGGTCGAAATGACAGGTTGATCGGAGAAAATGAGACGATATCTAATAAAAAATTAGACGATACAGTCAAGACAGCTGTATAAATCTTTAAAAAAAAATCTGAAAAATACTTTGATTTGAGAGCAAAAATACTTCTTTTTTTTTTCTAAATTATACAGTTTAATCAAAACCAACCTAAACAATTTGAGGGCACTGTCTGATTTTTCGTCTGACACTCCAAAAAAAATTTAAAAACTGAACAAAAAACTAAAACTAAAACTGAACACTCCAAGCGGCATCAGATGTGGCATTGCAAATAAGATTCTCCTGGATTTTTAAAAAGTAGATTCTCGAAAATTTTGGGTAAAGAGCGAAGAGACCATATGAAGCCGTCACGTGTCCTGGACAGATTTTAAAAAATGTTTAATACTCAAAATACAACGATGACTTCAAAAATGTCGTTTGTTAACGCTATATTATTCTAGATTTCTGACTTTTATTCACTCTTATGTTATCTTTTTTTCAAAATCTAACTCCCGTAATGTTAACAAACAAACAGGGGAGACCACAATGGTACTTTTGAGAGACCTAGCACGTGATGCAGAGAGAACAATAGAACTGCGAAGGACCCTGGCAGAAGGATACTACAGAAAAGTGTTGGCAAATCAGCATAATAACCTAAACAGATTTTGCCTCAGAGTAGTTCAAATAACCACGGAAATGCAACTAAATTGTTATTCAAAGTATTCAGCATGATAAACATTTTCTAATAAAGGAATGAAAAAATAGAAGGAGATAAGATAACGACAATTACATTCATTACCTTTGCGGTCATAATATCCAAGATGTTTACTCTTATTTCTTCATAGTCTGGCTAATTATCAGTTCATAGATATCACAGCAAGTATGATATCAACTAGGAAAGTTTTGGGGTAACCTAGTACTACCACTACTACAAGTTTTTTCTTCTTATTGATCTCACCTTATTAATAATGTAACTGTAACATCACCTTATCCTAGAATCCGCTCTCGCTTTGCTTTTTTGTCTCCAGCATTCCTTCCGACTTCAGGACCGCACAATTCAGTAACACCGCTAAACTTTTCTATCCGTAGAAAGAGGAAAAACAAGAATAATCAAAGATCCGAAGAGTCAAACAGCTTGAGATACATGTCATGATGAACAGAAGCAAAAGATGTCAGTACTCCTTTCATCAAAAGTTATCGGTTGTAATCTACTAAGGGATTACAAGATTCTTCGACCAGTAAAAGGATTAAGTAAATATCATTCAGGGATAAACAAAATCTGTCGATACAGCAGAATAATGGATTGGCAACATTTGACCTCCCTTTCATAAGAAAGATCCTGGATTCAAATATCACCTCTAGCAACTGTGTAGAAGGAGGGATTTACCCTATGAATTCATGAGGACCGATGCTTGAGTGCTCTCCATACGTGGCAAAACCCATGAAGAGATTTATTATCCTTTATGGGTGAGACCTCTAAAGAAGGCAGGACACTTGCAGTAATATGGAGAAGTCTCCTAATTAGAAGGGAACATTGGTTTAGATATTGATATGTATACTCTCTACAGTAAAGAGGTTTGCAAATATTTGACAAAAAAAGGAGATTACAGGATTCATGAGGAGCACTATCACAACTCTGGATCGTTCAAGTTGGCTTCTCGTAAGTGTTTTGATCTCTAAACTCCGAAATGCGACTCTTAATCAATTCGCCAAAATGAGGTTGTACAAACATGTGAGTATCATCAAGTATGTGCAATATGAACTTCTGAGAAGCAGGTAGAGAAGCGTTCATGTTGATGATAAACTGTGCCATTGGGATATCACTGCAGACATGGAAAAAAAAGGTACACAAACCAGACATATAAACAGGATACAAGAAGATAAAGGGAAATGGTAAGTATAGCAAGATTTATAATGATCTCAACTCAAGAGTATGAGAAGAGTACTCACCAGGAGATAAACGAGCCTTTAATTGCATTCACCATCGTTAGACAATAGTCCGATCTCCTACACAACCAAGTCTTGTCAACACCCAGAAAGAAAGAATTGCCCAATATGTGATAACAAGACTGAATTTGAATGCTAATATGAAGCAAAAGAGCAGTTATAAAATAGCTTCCACTTTGTCTCACATAATTCGCGGCACATGCAGGTTTTTTTTCTCCAATTATTTATGGCATTTGCAGAACAAGTCATGAGGATTCCATCCATTTTTTTTTGCCAATTCAAGGTATAAGTCTCACATAAACAGCCTGAAGCGCATGCCTTTATTAGCATTCCTCTATTAACAAAGATGCAAGTACCAAGTAAACAGCACCTCAAGGCATTTTTTCTAATATCTTGCCTTAAGGCATATGCCGTAATGCTCTTTAACATGGCTCTACGGCTTTCCTGCCTCCGCCTTTGTCGGCAATCTATAAGCATCTACCAAGTGGACTGTTTTGGGATTGCACATAATTTTGACTAGATAGTCTTCAAGAAAATGGTTTTTATATTGGACCATATTATTATCAGAAAGCAGCCAATGTTTGGTAGTTGCAACTCCTTGTAATATCTGATCATTATTCAACTTCCAGAAGATTAGTGGCCTTGTGGACAACAAAATAAACCAGTAAGTTCCGATTTAAGTGTTACCATCATTATTTAATAGGCATAGATTAGCATGTAGCCCTTGTGGACAAAGTTACATGGTGACTCTATAGTCTACACCGTTGGCTGGAATCATCATAATGCCATAGCTTTAGTCTATCATCACATATCACAGTCTTGTGGACAATATAACAAACATGTTTCAATCTGAGTATAGTCCTAAAACTATAATGATAGAGGGTGGAAGATGTGAGGACGCCTAAGTTGGGATAGTCGAAATTAGAGAGTTAGCGTTTGATCATTTGATGCGTGTGTAGATCTCACGCGTTATGCCCTTGTTATGGATTTTTAGGGAAGAACAAATTAAAGGTTAGGGTGTTAATCGTTTGATGGATGTTTAGATCTTACCCATCGGATCTCCGTTGTGTTTTCATGGGTGAGCCACCTCTCTATCTTCCTCTCTCTTTTTCCTTTTTGAGCATGCATGAGTGGATCTATAAGGATAGCTGTTTGCTCGTTTTGTTATGGCCTGTATGATGTGAGGGGCTGTAAGGATTAGTCCCATACCAGGAGCTAGACTGGGGTTGAGGACTTACTAATAGGGAAAATAGGCGTCCGAACTGGCTAGTCATTTTGAGATGGAACTAGCTCCCTATAAGAATTTGAGGGAGTTCTATCGTTTAGAGCCAAAGAACCATTACTGGCAAAGAAACATGGTCATGTACTGTCCGATTTGGTATAAGTATGGATGTGATAGTTCAGATTTGAAGACAATCATTGGGTGTATTTTTGTTGTCTAAAGTTTTCGGATCACGGATTTAATTCATTATCATGATCAACTTTTCTTGAAAACTGTTCTGTGACATAATTTACGTTGTACCAGATGCACCCATACTCAAACAATTGTTTATATATATATATATATATATATCCAAAGACTGTGGAGTTTTAGCATATTTTCTTTGTTTGATACATGTGGAAATAATGAAATTCACATATAATTGGAAAGTTTTTGCAGGGATAGGCTCTGTCTTTTTATTTTGGGCAGAATTTTTGTGGAAATTAAGTACACGTGTTTACTAAATGACACTGTTGCTGTCAACTGTTGTGCAAAAACTGAAAAATGCATGCTTTTTTTTTTTTAGATGACGAGGGAAACCCAGTTGCCCGGTAAACCCCGGGGAAGCTAGTACCGTGCGGGGGGTTAAGGCACGGCTTCTCTGTTCAACCCATGGGGGTAGTGAGGATCGAACCCACGTGCTGTTGGAATGGCTACCAACCGAAGCCCGGGGTTTACCACTCCGCTACACCCCACCCCCCTGAAAAATGCATGCTTCGGTGCCTGTTCACTTAAATATTTCTGTAACGTGTTTATTGATGCAATTAATTTTTGCATTTAAAATTCAATGGTCCTTTTTGAAAAAATTGACAGCATGTAGAAAATTGGATTGGCAGATGGAAAATATTCCTTGATCTTTGGGAGATGGGGCATAGTAGTAATAGTAAACTCATGATAGCAGTGACTGGAATGCAGAATTTCCTCAGTGCCATTTGATCTGTGAAATTTGACCAAATCTTTCAAAGCCTTTGGTGATTATGGAGAATACATCTTTTGAGAAAACTACAATGGTTCTGGCCACGCTTTTCATTTTTCCATCTTCATTTTCACATAGGGTCCTAGGCAACAGAAAGAGACACCTCCCTCTGTGAAAGCCAATTGATAGTGTGATCTAAATGGATATGCTGAATTTAGTAAAGTAATCATCCTGAGATGGTTTCTTCAATGAAATATTATAGAACTGTACAGTCATCCCAAGATGTTTGTTTTATAAAGCACGATTATAGTGAGATGCCTTTATCCCTAATATTTGCTGCCATTGTCTAATTAGGTGCCATTATCATCCCATAGGTTTTCTCCTGTAAGGATCATTTGGTAGTCTTGGAAAAGGCTTTAACATTTAGGATCTTACAGAGTTATAGGATTAGATTTGGGCAGATCATGATCAACCTTAAGTTAGAGAGATAAGTGAAATAGATTTCACCGTGACTAGAAAGTTGTAAAATTAAATTTATGTTTTTTTTCTAATGTGTTCTTAGTTGTCCCTCCCCCAAGGACCCCAAGCCCTGAATGGTAGCTACCATTCATGGTCTTGCTCATTATATTGGATTGCCTATACTAGTATAAACCTTTCTTATGTTATCTTTTCTTAAGTAAGAAATGCTGATGGGAAATGCAATGAAGTGAACAATTAAATTAATAAGGCGGGTAAGAAACATGCAAATATGCCAGAACTCACCACTTCAAAAGAATTAAGAATTAAGAGTTATCACATTGTGGTGAGGTCTCCTCATCTACAAGTATGTCCCATGATTTTTAGATTATTTTCTTAAAATTTGCCTCTTAAAATTGAAGGAGCACTCAGTTTTGAATCACCTGGATTCCCATGGGGTCTACAACTGTTGGATTTGAACATGATTTTCTTTTCCAATTCACATGCTGCATCTTCTTTCCTAGTGTGAAGTTCTCATCTACCCTACTCCTGAAAGAATAGCTTATTCTCAAGTTTGCAATTTGATTTGAAATTCCTCATATCCAGCAAACATCTTGTTAAACAAACCACCACAACATCCTGCTTGTGTATGAAAGAAATGATCAAGAGCTCTACATTTCTTTATGGTCATTTCTTTATGGTAGAAAAAGGGTATTTTTTTATGAAAAATATTACTTGCTGAAGTGCACGTTGAATTACTTTTTAATTCATTTTCAGAATATGGTATACAAGATTTTTAGGTCCCATACATTTGCTGTTTTTCAACACTCATTTGTCAGTTAATTGTGTCCTGTGTCATGTGTGTGACGAACTTCTGTCATTTGTGAAATGCATTTCCTGTAAATCTCTCCTTTGATCCTTTTGACTTGTCAGTTGTCCTTGTTTTCTTAAATACTCCGACATTAAAGTCTTTAATTCTAGAAATCAAACGAATAAGACTCAAAATTCAGGATCAAGAAAGGAGGACAGAAATAATTGCGCTAAGCAACTAACATTCAACAGGGATGTAAAATGGAAAACAAAAGAATGCAACACGTAGCTTCAAGTGATCATACCCATCTAAAAAAAACATAATAAAACTACATCCTTTCATCTACATATCACGCCTGAGAAAATTATCCCGGAGGCATATACTACCATGAACCGTCCAGATCTAACCCTCTGATTCAGAAGAAAAACCAATCCCTAATTCTTGTAAGTATCAAGAACTTGCGCCAGGAAAAACAAATAACATGACGAATATCCTCACAAATAACACCATCCATAACAAAATCGCGCAACAGAAACATGTATGCCAACGCCGGGGCGAAGATTCTTGCGAAGAAAGCAGAAGAGATATGACAAGAAGGACGTCGGTACAAATTATGATCTTGGTAAAAAAAGAGACGAAAAAGAAAAACCCTAGCGTCGTCGGTAAGAAGAAAAGAGCTCGAGGGGAGAAGAGACATACCCGAAAGCGGCGAGCGAAGGAAACCGTAGCTTTCTTCCCGCCTACAAACCGGTATCGGCTCGACACCTAGCATATATCGCGGAAATGTGAAAGCTTTCTACGGTCCACATATCTCGAAGGGCATTCGACGGCGGAGATCTTATAGAGCAATATATTTGCACGAGGTGGGGCAACGACTTCAAATATTTGTTGTCTCGGTCTCGTGGCGGATCTGAACCATCATGCCCGTCCGAGCTGATATGAATAAACGGCTTCGTTGGTGCCACGTCGGTCGTTCAGCCATGCGCTGCGGGCGGAGGGTCCCAAACCGAAGGGGGAGCGGAAAAATAATTGAAGTTTAGATTTGTATCAAATTTAGGAAAAGTCGCTAAACATTTTAGGAGCCTTTTAAAATTTTAAATTTTGGAGGAAGGATTTCCCTTGATATATTTTAGTATTATGCTCATTTTGTGTAACTAGAGAATAATAAAAGTCTCATTTAGAGATTTTAAGATCAATAATATAAAACTGATATTTTATAGATTTCCATTAGGACAATCTCGTCTAAAACGATTGAGGCCATTTT
Source organism: Zantedeschia hybrid cultivar (assembly GCA_030544215.1). Classification (NCBI taxonomy): domain Eukaryota; kingdom Viridiplantae; phylum Streptophyta; class Magnoliopsida; order Alismatales; family Araceae; genus Zantedeschia; species Zantedeschia hybrid cultivar. The sequence goes on from JARZZO010000005.1 coordinate 7,758,886, forward strand.
GGGTAGTGCATTAGAAAGTATGAGTTTTGTCCAATTCAGATGTGAACGTTTAAAATAAGTGTCACTTTTAGGTATTTTAACTTAAACTATCCAAATTAGATATTTTTTTATCCTTTTTTGTAATTACCCTTAAGTTTATCGTATTTATTATATACATATATATAGTTAATTTTTTTATATATATATGGTAATGGGCCTAATGGTCAAATATTTACATGTCGTTCCTAACAAGAGAATTTAGTAGAGTTTTCTCTATGGTTTTTCCCTGAGAGAATTTTTCTTCTCAAATTATTACCTTCTTCAATACTTATTCAAATTATATCTTTGGCCTTAGAACGCTCTTTCAGAGGTTATTTTTATATTCTTAAAGATCCTTGAAATTAGGGATGTAACTTGGCGGGTTGAGTTGGATTATGTGATAATTTGGAATTCAATCAAATTCAGAATAGTCCAGCCCAAATTCAACTTATATTTAACTTGAATTCAATTTAAATTCAACCCAAATTCAGTAGTGAGTTGGTTGGGTTGGACTAATCCTATTTGTAGAAAGTTTGTTAGAAGTAAATTTTTTTTCATATTAATTAATGTAAAAATCAACAGGTCAAACCGGATCAGCCCAATTTCAGCTCAACCTATGCCAAATTTGACTAGTTCAACCCAATTTAACTCAACCCCGTTTAGATAATTTGGGTCAACCAAATTTATCATAATATGGGTTAAGTTGAATTGAACTAAGGGCTGGCCTATCCAAATGACACCCCTACTTGAAACAAGTACCCTTCTTATTTGGAAAGACAAGTGGTACCTGTTGAGGAGAAGATATCATTTGTGTCTCTTTGTCCCTCTGTCCTGATGATACGTTGATTTATGTGGACTAACAGTAAATAGATCACTTGTCAATATAAGAGAAATGATAAGTTTATCTCTAGCATGTAAGTGGAGGCATACCAAAATGCAAGGAACACATAAGTTCTTATCTCTTAACTTACTTGCTCACTCACTGGTAACTAATTACCTGTTATTGATTACCGGTAATGATAATATATAGATTGCTCTTTATATACAAATTATACACAACATCCAAACACCTTGTGACATGATACTATCATATCGAGACTATGATTCAGGCTAAGGGTGTGTTTGGCAAAACTTCTACTTGAAAGTTACTTTTGGTTTCCACTTCTTAATAGAATGAGTTGAGAGAGAGAGATTATAACTAATTTTACTTTGTTACAAAAGTCAACTCTTTCATAACAACCTCACTTTTTCTCCAATCTTTGAAGCTCTCTTCTTGTAGTTTTTAGTTGGAAGTCAAAACACAAGTAAAATACCACGTAAATGATTTACAATATCCAATGACTTCAATAAAAAATAACTAACTGGAAATGCAAAAGTGCTTCCAAATGGAAGCTGCGCCAAACATGTCCTAAGATAAATTATGGCGATTTATATATATTACGGAAGCTCATGCCTTCAAATTGATGTTTCTTCTACCTATTTGTATTTGAAGGTCTTGGTCTTATCTAATATATATTATACTAATAAAATAGAATTTTTAATCAAATATGACACTCATATTCTTTTATGCCAAAAAATTATTAAATAATTGTCATTAATGTTTATAACCATTGTGGTTATTTCTTTACACTCACTTTCACTCATTTCAAGACAACTCATTAATGACCATAACTCTCATTCCCACCCATTTCAAAATAACTCATTCATGGTTATAACTCTCTCTTTCCACCCATTTCAAAATAACTCATTAATAATCATAACTATCTATCTCTTATGGACGGACTAAGGAGAAACAGGGGACATAGCTCCTTTAAAATTGAGAAACTTCTTTGGTAATAAATATATTATTTTAAAATTATTTATAGTATAATTTAATTATATTATAATAAAAATATAAATAAATAAAATTTAAAATTATATTAATATTAAATACAAAATAATATTATTCTTAAATATTTGTCTTACTCTATTTTATTTAACTTATCTTATAAATTTATTTAACTCATATGTTATATATTTTTTTGTCGTATATTATTTGTATTTATTATGTTAATAATTGTCATATCATAAGGGAGGAGAAGGAGATCAAACGTATAAGAAGGCATACAAATTTTATGTAATTGAATAAGGATTTGCCCTATTCAAGGTGTATTCTGTTTCACTATTCCTGAGAGCTACCGATACGAGAGATGGTTTATTCTCTTAAGTACTGTTAGAATAATCTTACATCGGATAAGAAATAAAAGAAATAATACTTAATATATATGATGCCTATTTTATTTAATGTTTTAAGATTTTGAGTTAGATGGTCTAATAATTTTAACATGATATTAGAATCCATGATTACGAAACGGGCCATGCACCTCTTATTTATATTCCACTGAGTTGGACAGCCCAGTGACTTTAATAAGCACAAAAAATATAGGAGAACATAATATTGCAATAGCATTCTTAATTATCAGCTTAGGGGCTCACACCCCCAAACTCTAATCGTACGATCAAGGGAGTGAACCACCGCCAACCTACTTCAAAGTTGGATCTGCAAGAGCAAGAGACTGCAGGGGATGACCAAAGACGTTGAAATTTACGTTCTGTAATGGCATAAGGAAGAGCCAATGCTCCCATGTCTCAAACCTGAATCATTAAACTTCTTGACTTGATGGGTTAATGGGTTGGATTTCAGCTCCCTTTGTGTTTAGTCAACATTCAACATAGATGAGAAAATTTTAGGCCCAAATTAATGGAAAATTCACGAAGATTCTGTCTAATATGAGAGGTGATAGCACTTTCAAAAATATGAGAGATGATAGGTATCATATTGAGTAACGTGTCGTTTGATGTATCGTAAAATGATGTAAAATCTTGATTTTCAAATCACCGGTCATAAAATTAGCAAAATAAACTTTTTGATTTTAAAATCACCCATCATGAATTCACTAGTTCTAATTTACGGTGATTGTGAGCTGTAAACCAAAATAAAATAGAAGGAAGATTTTAGAGGTCAACCTAGTTTGGAATAAGATAATTTAGGATGCATCAAACGAATGAAAAAGTACTGTAAACAGAATTACAGCACACCAAATACAAAGAAAACACTACTTTATAACTGTTTACGACTATTTACGATGGATCAAACGACACTTAAAATGTATACTCTGACTGAAAACTAACTCTCAAACTGTTTTAACAGCCTTATATTAGGCTGACACTATAACTAATTACTTTCCAATAAGTTTTAACCATGATTATTTTTCAAATATATTTTTTGATTTATTTTCTTCCGTCAAATAATAAGAGAGCAATACTTGCTGCACTGTATAGAGTGAAGTCAATTTTTTAATTTTTTAACGATAGACTCCATTATGTTCGACATTTTTTATTGGATATCCCAAAAAATTAAATTAGAGATCAGATTATACGAACATATCAAACATGATGAAATTTGACAAGAGAAATTTATAATGGCCCGAGTGGGTCCGATTCAGCACAACGAAGTGGAGAGGGGCTATGCGAGATTGGCCCAAACGGCCCAATTAATTTAAGCAGTGGGGAGCCACCGAAAGGGCATAAAAAGCATCCGAATAGTCCCATATCAGCTGCTCGAGAAGCCCGCACCTACTCTCCCCCTATAAAAAGAGATTAGCTATGTTATTTCAAAGTAAGTAACCACTAACAACTATTGTCTTAACTTTGTGTCATTTAGCCACTCCTTATCTCAAACTAACTTGATTAGCGGAGGAGTCTTCTGAAAATTTTCACCCGGGCCCCTCTGACGTGGATGTCGTCCGAGGAGTCTTTTGCTCCACGCACACGTGGTCGTACCACAGACAACGGTTCTTTCTTCGAGGCGAAGCACAAGTGTTGCCGCGTGGCACGACTTTAATCGTCGACACGGACGGGGGTGCGCCTGCTCCATGGATAAGGACGGAGAGAGATCATGCAGACGGAGCCACTCCCTTTTTTCGTGTGCGTCTTTTCTTCTCAGAAGTCAGAAGATCACCTGCTCCACGTAAAGTGCAACGGACGGCTTGGATCGACGATGGGGAGCTCAACAGGGTTATTTTAAATTATCATACCGTTGGAAGCAGATTCGCCGATCGCCACAAACATAACTATCTATAAACCTTTACGATGTATCATATTGTATTTATATCCTACATCCTTTGTATTATCAGATATACTTGTATTCAATTTGATAGTATTTATGGTCAGAATCTAAAGAATTTTCTATTTAAAATATAACTGTCACGGAAAATACGCATTTTGAGAGATATCTATAAGAATATAAGAGATTTTAAAACACATATAACTATTTTAATTAGGTGAACGAGACTAGACAAAATTAAAGGTGCATTCGGAAAACTTATTCAGGTAAATCAACATGTATTTGGAAACATTTATTCGTTTGGAATCGTCCGATGGCATTTTACCTTTTTTAAGCATAAGATATGTGTCCTTGCTTTTGCGTATTTGGATTATACATAAAGAAGGGGGAAGACAGACACATCATACAGGACTTAAAAAAATTCAAAAATAGACTAAAAATATATTTCTGAAGGGTTTGGGTAGATTACGAGACATACTTCAGACTTTGCCAAAGTGAAATACTCTATTGTCAAAATGAATAAATGATTTAGATTTTTTCCATAAGGCTTGTAAATCAGAAATCTAAAAAGCTACTGATCAAAAGGCTTTCCAAACAAAATTAAATGAACACATTACACTGATAAAAAAATTTCGTGTAAGACCGGACAGCCTTCTCAGATGGTCACTTTTTATATAATCCTCTAATCGAATAGCAATTCTAAAAACACCTTAAATTAGGTTATCGTTTGACAACAAAAGTGGAGAAGCGAAAATTTTTATGTTGATTTTTGGAGAGTTGATGGGACCCGTGACATTTTTTAAAAGCTAAAAAAATTATCTTTTGTGAGTTTTTTTTCTGTTTATGTTATTTCCATCTTTCTTCTTATCTTTTTTTATTTTGAAAGTTTAAAAAATCATATTAAATTTTAAAAAAGAGAGCATTTAATACACATGTTTTCCATTTATTTTTTCTTGTCCCTCTTGTCTCCGGTTCGTACCTAAAAGTTATATCCTCCCTGTGTTGCCAAACACTCTTGCTTCATCAAATTTAAGTTAAATAAATGGCAAATTATCAATGTCAGTACGAATTATTACAGATATATATATATATATATATATATATATATATATATATATATATATGTCAATATAAAAAAAATGCAGAATGTACTCTAAAATCTAAGTGGTTACGAAACAAATAAGTAACCATTTCCTTTGCACACGTCACCGCGTCCGCGTCGCCATCGCGTTCGAGGGACGCTATCATTATAAATGATGCATCAGACCTCATCCGCGCTATAATCTCTTTAAACCGAACGCCCTCTCCTCCGTGTGGCCGTTGCCATCCCCACCCCTCTTCCTCCCCCATCGCGATCTCCTCTGCATCGACCGCCGTCTCCTCGCCATCGCCGTCTCCTTTGGTAGGCTCTCTCTCTCTCTCTCTCTCAGATCTCCTCGCCATCGCCATCTCCTTCGCCTGATCCCGGATCTGTCCGTATTGGGGTATGCAGAGGGGAGCTCGGGGCAGCTGTCTCTTTGTGGATCTCAGATCAGCTCCATGTTGGGGTAGGGGGTGAGATCTGGGCAGCGGAAAGGCGTATAAAGCCCCTTCGACGAGAGCGCGCTCGTAGGGCAGGTGCGTAGCAGGGGGGTGGGGGGCAGGCTGAGCGGGGGCGGCCTTTGATCTTGGATCTGGGGTGTCCAGTCTTCTTGGAGGACTTTGATCTTGGATCCGAAGCAAATGAGATGCCATGTAAACATAGATTTCATAGTGGCTGTATACTCCCATGGCTTGAGCTTCATAGCTCTTGTCCAGTCTGCAGGTTTCAGATCCCTGCTGATGGGTTGAAGAACATAAATGTGTCTGGCAATGGCAATAGGGTGGATGGTGCTGGCAGTGGTACTGATGCGGAGAATGGTTGAAATGGGGGAAAGTTTTGGCTTCCAGTCCCGTGGCCTTTCAATGAGATGTTCTCTTTATCAGGTTCTCAAGGTAGTGGGAATTCTTCTGCATCAGCGTCTGGAAGTAATTCTCATGATGATGATAACTGAAGGACTTGCTTCTTCAGTTTTGTTCTTGTGATTCTTCCTTGAGCTTTATGTTACCCATCTGTACATAAACTTTCATTTATTGAATGTAATTCTGGTGAAAATTAACTCTACTGGTTCTCTTCATCAATTTCTTGGGTTCTCAATTTGTCCGGTCTCTTGAGAATCTGCCTCAAGTTGGAATTGCTGGATATTGCATTCTCTATCTTTCTTAGTCAAGGGAGTTGCAATAAGCAGAGTTTAGTATTTTCTTTGATAAAAGAGTTGCATTAATCGGAGACTAGTACTTTCTTTGACCACAGATTGCATTAAGCAGAGTTTAGTCTAAGGAATCAACATATGGTACACAGGGATGATAATGAGTTCCATATGTGAATCAGGATCATTTTGGTTGATTTATTGATGAGCAACATTGCTTCATTTGTTTGACTCAGGAACAGGCTTTAGAGATCGGTTGTATTACCTGAACCAACTTATTTGTGAAACTGAGTTAGGAAGGGCATTTAGCCAGACGGGAACTATTCTATTTTTGGGTCTCAACTTGTGATATTCATATATGTTATTAAGTTTGCTAGTTGACTGTGTTTCTTCATGATCATTATTCATTTGATTTCCTAATTTTTGAGTATTATCCTTCGATGTCTTATTACAACTATCTAAACTTAGAAAGCGTGAGATTTGCCTAGTGCATTGCCATGTATAATCACAAAGGTGTCTTCTGCTCTGTTCTCAATGGTTAGCTGGTATTCAATTTTGCTCTCTTCTTAATTTTCATTTCTCTACCCTAAGTTAGATTAATTATTATTCCTGCTGTTCTCACAATGTTCATTGGTCTATTAATTGTTGAATAATAGCTAGGTTAATTATCTTCCTTTTCGGACGGTGTCTTCTTTCTTTACTTCCTATTGATCAGTTATATAATGATAGTAGGGCACGCCACATTCTGAAACAGCACTAGAAACTAGAAACTAATGTGTTGATACTATTGATAGTTAATGTGTTTCTGTTGTCGGCAACGACTCTCTCATTTATAGGCTAGCTCATGTTGGGTTTCAATGGGCTCAATGTTGGAGTTTTTTGGTTCACTAGGCAAGTTTGCTCATTTATAGTTCATGGTTCACTGATACAACCCAATTGTCCACAGGAACTGCAAACTATTTCATTTGGCATTTTCATAAGGACTGTTGCCTGGGGGAGTGTATATGGCCTCCTTGGTTAGGTCCTCTTTTCTTTTGGAGGAAAATAATTTCTGAATCTGTTTCCTCTATTGTCATCGACACTTCTAGATGATAGAGTTAGACCTTCTTAGCAGTGGGCATATATAAATGCATAAGGGTGTAAGACAACTAATTGTGATTATGAGAGATGCTATTGGCTGTCCTAGTCTTATCAGCAACTAGAGAAATCTGAATATTACTTCATTAGGTTATGTCATTAAAGAAAACTCCCTGCCAATGTTGGCCATCTTAATATCATAAACCGGATATGGGATTTAAATTTACACAATAATGTACCTGATTTCAATTTTATTTTGTTCTTCTAACTGATTCTATAGCATGAAGTGAGCTGCTAATACAAAGTTGTCCACCAGGTTTAATAGGGGAAGTGAGTGGGCATAGAATGATATCGATGTCAAGCCCTTTATTAGCATCTTACTTCCTCTGCTTCCTCATTTCCCATGAGCAGAGGCATGTGGTGAACTGGAAAGCCCTACCCCATTCTAAACGATTGGTGGCATTGAGCAGCAATCTATTAGGCCTGCACAATTTTTAAAACTGCTCTGATTCTGTCAAATAAGGCAACATTTGATACACGAAAATAAATAAATAAAATCTGAGAGCAAAAGAGCCTCAAAAACGTGCTCCAGACACCTCAAGAGTTAGACGTGGTATAAGCTTATATTCTTGTATTAATCCTCCTCCATGCACATTAAGTTTTCCCAGAGAACGATCTGCAGATGTATGTTGCAAGATAATTCTGCAACTTGCGTCTCTTAGTGTCACACATTAGGGAAATACTTGCTGCAATGTCCCCGCAAGCATTGCAGTCTTTAGTGTGCAGTTGGGTTCTCAATATTTCACGCCGGACACTTGCAGCTTTAATGTCATCATCAATGGTTTGCTCAAAATGGGAGAAAGCAGCACTCGAGTTTGTCAATGACATGGGGAGGTTCGGTTGCACACCTGATACCTTCACGCACATTAACAATTTTAAAATTGTTGAATGAAAATATCTAATTTTAAATTTACTATTACAAAAATCTCTGAATTGTTTTTAAGTAAATTTGAACCGAGAATATGATAGAAAGATGTTAATTTGAATTCAATATTCTGTGACATTTCAAACTTTTAATTTTAATATGCTATTTTAAAAAAATATATTATAATAATTAAAAGTACATAAAATGGATGTCAACCATTTTGAAATATCATCCAAACACCCTCTTATGTCACTTTTGTTATTGTTACAACTTCAACTAAACACCTAACTTCTTGTATTATATCAATTTTGATATTGATTTCAATGTCATAAAAATATCAATATCAAAATTGATACTGTATCAAATTTGATATTCTAACCAAACAGCCCGTTAATTTTATAGACCTACATGAATGAAGAAGCTTTTCGTCAAAGAAGTTTGTTTATCTTCAATTGCTGGTCATTTTTGCTTTCTATAAAAACTGATATTTTTGCACTAAATGATGTATCTTAATATCTTCAAGAGGGAAAGGGTGTTAGTTCTTTGGTATTGACTAGTACCACGGTGGCCCACATTTTGTCGTAACTAGGATGGTATCTGATTTCATTGTTGATAATTTGATCATTGATTTGGGAACTAGGGACGTTATATTATGCCAATCAAGTTTTTTGGAACATATTTTGACTTCTTATTATTAATATTGTCTTCTATTTCTGGACTGCTAGGCTTTCTGAGCATCCATTTTGTGAGAAAAATGGGAGGTGGGAAGGAGAAAGACAACCATGGTGGCTTAGAAGATAAAGGACTATTTTCAAACCTCGCTCACGGACTTGGTGGATATCGTCCAGGATATCACTCTGGATACCCTCCTCCACCCACGGCTTATCCGCCACCTCCCGGGGCATATCCCCCACATGGATATCCTCCACATGGATATCCTCCACAGGGGTATCCTCCAGCACCCGGAGCGTATCCCCCATACCCTCCACAAGGGTATCCGCCAGCCGGGTACCCTGGTCCATCCGCTCCATCTCACGGTAAGCATGTGATATATATACAACACACACTTTCTCCTTTCTAGTCTTCTTACTACGTAGCAGCATGAGTCGAGGATGAAAGTCGTTCCAATTGAAAAAGGACAATTTTTATTGCACGATGTGTACTATCCTATAGTAGCATAGGTGTAATGAAAGGAAGGGGAAATTCCGAAAATTAGCGTGCCATAGTCCACAATTTTCAGTTTTTACTATTAATTATTTTTTTGTAATTTATCATTTTTTATTTATTTTGGAAGATGCAGTGACTTCTGATTAAGAGTTCCAAATTTTTGACAGTTTTCTTACCTGTTATGTGCTCAAGGGCTTACTGATATTAAGCTGCTATCTTCACAGGGCATGGACCCGGCATGGGAACATTGTTAGCGGGAGGTGCAGCCGCGGCAGCTGCTGCATATGGGGCTCATCACCTGGCGCACGGTTCTCATGGTTCCTACTATGGCCATGGTGGGTTTGGCCACCATGGCAAGTTCAAGCATGGCAAATTTAAGCACGGAAAGTTTGGCAAGCATGGACTGCATGGGATGTTTGGGAAGCACAAGCACGGGATGTTTGGAAAGCACAAGTTCAAGAAGTGGAAGTGATGAAGTTTCTATCTTAAACTCTGTCTGTATTATTATATATTTCCCAATGGTACCCAGAAGTAGACATTTGCAGGGAGCGTGCCTGGGTAGTATGTTCTTAAGATGATCAGTTTGTGCCGTTGATGGATCCCACGGATACGTTTTCGCCTTTGTACATGTGTGGAAAGGGAACTTGTTGCTGCTATTGCAATGCTTTGATCTATTCTCACGTGTTTTTTCACCTTTGGTTTTGGTTTTTTGAATTTTGTCTATGTAGATCATAACTGATAGGTTGTTAGTATGAATGAGTGAGTTTGTGAGGGGTCCACTATGGCATTGCAAACCAGTGTAGATTGCAATGCATGGTATGCTGCCATCCGATTTTCAAGTTTAGACGGCAGTGCATTAGGCAAAAAAAGATTTTAGGAAAACTTTGCTAAGGTCAGAGCGTAAAATAAAATCGGATGGAAATAATTTTCTAAGAAAATGCATTTACAAGAAAAATGAAAAAAAAATCATCATCTGGTGCTCATAGCAATATTTTAGAAAAAAAATCATCATCTGGTGCTCATAAAAGTATTTTAAGTTTCTTGACTTCCGGTCCAAATTTGGGGATCCAGTTAATTATTTCCAGTCTATTGACCGGAAAGATTAGCTTTCAATCTTGAGACTTTTTACAGAAAAATTTTCAATCTAAATTGTCTGCCACCGTGTGAGATTCCGTAAACCCCAAACTAACCCTCCCTTATACAGCCCCTGAACCCTTCTCAATCCAAAGAGTGCCTATTAGACCATCAAATTTGTTGAGATAACTACTAATCAATTGGCCAGTGTAGCTAGATCCGGTTTATTCGGTGACGAGAAATCCACTTTTATTTACTGGGATCTCTAAACTGTAAGCTTTGAATAGTATCTCCTTAGCATAGAGAATAAACTCTGAGCTAGTATTTCGGCGTCCACCAAACAAGTTTAAAAACGATGAACTAGCTCAAAACTATGATAATTAGTATAGAAATTCGATCAAAATGCATTACATAAAAAATCTTGTAAGCATTGCAGGACATGCAAGTAATCAGGAATTTCAAAAGTCAATCTGACACCTAATTCTGAAAGCAGAGGACTGAATTCTAATAGCGCAGAATGTTATAGTTAGTTCAGACACTGAATGTAAAATAGGAGGAGAGAGCAGAATTCTTGCTCACTGAACAGCTTTTCTTTTTTCATTTTAAACAAACAAGGATTGGGGACTGAACAGCTTTTCTTTTTTCATTTTAAACAAACAAGGATTGGGGCAGGGGTAATGAACAGCTGCCACTTCCCACCTCTTGGCATAAGAGAAAACTACTTAACCTGTACATCTCCAATCAGTTTCTCTAATCACTGTAACTGGGATAGATGGACACATGCTTGAGAATAAGAAAGGCATTACACATCACAAGAATAGTATATGCATGTAACAGGAATGCAAATACGATGGCTGGAGAGTTGACGGAACTGCTACGGAAGAGGCTCAGATTCAGAACATTATTCTTTTATCAGACATAATGTCAACAAGTCGGGATTCAGGAAATCCCACGAAAAGATCACAAATGGGCAAAAGAATCACAAAGCCTTGTGGAAAAAAGAAAATCTGAAACTAAGTTCTAAGCATTACAATATAAAGTAATAATACATAATATAAAAATGATGTAGCTTTTCATAAAAACATGCTTTACTTGAAAACTGTGACTAAATTGTGAATAAATTGGAACCTTCTAAAATTATGCAGATTTTAAGGATTCTTTCAACAAATCATGAGTTATGCGTAAAAGGTACATTGGAATAAAAAGTGTGATTAGTCCTCAAAAGATTGCAGATTTGTATTACTCATTACACTGGGCAGGCATATATCCCTCTGCCACGAAAATGGCTGCAACAGTTGCCTGTAGGCATCCATGTTGCCTCGCCAAGAACGAGAATGAGAGGGATACCATGAACCCATAAAAAGGAAAATGCTACTCTTACTCCCCTATGGTGCTCCCTTATCAACGGGCAGCCGGCAAGCAGGTCGGGCGCGGCAGGCACGGGCGGGTGCGCGGCGGCAGGCTGGCGCACAGCAGCGGCAAGGCGGGCGCGGCTAGGGACAACCACCGTGGAGCCCTCCTAAAGCGGCAACGGGATGGCGGCAACAGCAGGAGGATCTATGGCAGGCGGCCGCGGTGATAAGCAGGTTGCAGGGCGATCTAACTAGGGCACAGGCGGGGCGGCTAAGGGCAGACGGCGGCAAAATGGGAATTGGAACCGTGCCGTATTAGGACAAGGAGGGTAACGGCGTACGTGGGCCGTTAGAACCGAGGACATGGAGAGGAAGAGACGAAGAGGGTCGCCATGGCCGCCATTAGAAGTGAGGACAGGGAGGAAGAGCCGAACGGAGCTGTGCTCGGCGCCGTTGCCGCCATAGAAGAAGACTACCTGCTCCTCTTGTGAACCTGGCGCCGTTGCCGCCATAGAAGTTGCTCCTCTTGTGAACCTGGAACCGTAACCGGGGGAAAGTTGAGGCCAGCCCACCCTCTTCCACTCTTCGTTCTTGGAAAACCGGGGGCCCGACGGGCCGAACGCCTAAACCTAACCCGAGCCGCATCATGACGGGCTCTATTCACGGTCTCCTAAGAGGCCCGACGGGCTCCACATACGAGCCCAAGTCCGGCCCGTCATGGGCCAGCTCGTCAGGCTTGCGGGCTGTTCCAGCCCGTTGACACCCCTAGGCCCAAGGCCCCGTTAAAAGCCCCGCTTCTGCGCCACGCCCAAACGCTGCAGCGCGGCGTCTCGGTCTCCGCCACCGCCATGGGCTTCTTCGACCTCAACATCCCCTACCTGGAGAGGGACGGCTCCGCGGCCGGCCCCTCCCGGGAGGCCGCCGTCGCCGCCGCCAAGGCCGGCAGGCTCAAGATGGTGGCCAAGGCCATGGAGCTCGGCTACACGGGCGTGGCCTACAACCGCACCATCCGCGGCGTCGTCTCCGACGCGGACCGCTGCAAGATCCCTCCGCTTCCCCTCTCATCCCTCCTTAAGGCCGCCCCGGCCCTCGCCGCCGCGACCGGGTTTCACCGCGAGCTCCTGGGCGTCCCGCCATCCTCTCCCTTCCGGCAGTACACACGGCTTACGGTGGCGGTCGACAGCGCCCTCGGCGCCGCGGGTCTCCACCCTGGGAACGCCGTTCTCCGGACATACCACTTGGTGGCCGTGCGGCCGCTGAACCAGGCCGCGTTCGATCAGGCCTGCAAGGTTTCTGAGGTGCGCGTGTGCGGAGACGAGGACTTAAACCCTCCTCTGGTGCTACATTTTTTGTTTATGAGTTGTTTGTTGTGTTATACATTATTGTAACCTTATGGTTTTGAACTTGCCGGTTTTAACATTCTTGATTTTTAATTTGCGATCGTTTAAGGTTAGAAATTGAAACCGGGGAAAAATGTTTGGCACATTGGTTGACCGTATTTTGAATTTAAAGTGTTTACGGAACACCAAATGTTGGGGATAATCCTACATTGGATATTCCATAGAATCACCCATCTATATAATGACATGGCTCCTTCAACTCTAACGCCTAGGTTTTGAGTTGAACGTTGAGTGGGCCTAATAACAAAACCATTACACCAAACATCAGAGAAAACATTGCAACATGGTATTTTAGGATGTTTACATGATTCTATGGCGCCCCTAACAGCATATGGTATCTGTTTCTGTATACAACTTGGTGTAGGTTGCTGAAACTTGTATCTGCTCCTTAATTAGGAACTTAATTGGGTGAATGATGAACTAACATGGTTCTGTAAGTCTCTGATTTGAAATCCACGGGCATAGGGCTGTCAGAACGGCTATATATATGTCACGTTGTTAAATGTGTTGGTAGGAATGAGAGAATATAGTTGATAGAACTAAATGGCAGACTATCAGTGATTTTTTTTCATGGCATGGTGAAACTCTCCTCTTCTGTAGGATGTGTTTTATTATATGCCACTAGGAATGAGACTAATCTAATTCATATAATTGTATAAGTGATTGGGAGGATTTTTGAGTGTTATGCTCTAGCTTCATTAGAGATTATCTTGATTCGTACTGAGCTTTTTACTGTTTTATGTACAATAAATTTCTAACAAATTTTGGTCATGCAACCAAATCTTCCCATGAGGTGTAGAACATTTGGATTCCATCATCACTGCCACCATTTCCGTTATGATTTATTATTTATTAGAGCTAGTTCACATAAATGAGGCAGAGCTGGTTCGTGTGAGTGATTGAAAAATTTTCATCCTGCATTGTCATGCTTCTGCTTTTTCAGAGACCATGTCTGTTTGTACTGATGTTTTTTTTTCCTGCTTGATCTACAACATTAAGCTGCTTCTCAACCTAAATATCTTGTGCCAAATCTTCTTGACTAGATTTTGATTTCATGCACTCATCATTTGAAATTTCAATGCTTATGTTTCACCATTCTTATTTGTACATTGTCATCCACAGGTTGACTTAATTGCTATTGACTTCTCCCGGAAACTACCATTCCGTTTGAAGCTTGCTATGGTCAAAGCAGCAATTGAGGTCTCTTGGGACACTTTATATTTAATTTTAATACATTTTGATGCCTCCCTGAAAATGCATATAGTAGTTGAGGACTCACATAGTAGTTGAGGACCCATTAATGGTATTCATGTGTGCCTAGACGTTACCTGATGTCCATCTATTTTTCATGCAGCGGGGAGTATATTTTGAAGTCACTTACTCTCACTTGATTTCGGATATTGATACCAGGAGGCAAATGCTAGCAAATGCCAAGGTTAGATTCTCTTTTTTTTGGGTTCCTTTTTTAGTTCCATTTTATTGTTCAAAGCTTGTAAAAGAAACATGTTCCATTACTTCATTCCAATGGACAATGTACGTTGAATGAGGTGTCATTATTCTTTTATCTTGGGTTTCTTTCATTAACCTCTTTGATAGAACCTTATTTGGGAAATGCAGATCAGTTGTTGAGTGGCATTTATATAAAAGCATGAGCATCAGAGAAGGTGGTTGTTTTTATCGGAAGAATTGTCTAGGAAAGTCTAAAATGTCATTCTTGTGTGTTTTCCTTAATAGGAAGTAACTCGTATTCTTCATCCAAATATATCTCCGTTCTAGAAAAGTAGTTGGCGTAGTGCTTTATATGCCAAACAAGAACCAGAAATGAACCTGCATCAATTCCAGTTTTAATTTAATTTCCTCTTGTGTAGTCATTTAAAAGTTAAAACCATACAATAACTTTTGGCATGGTTGTTACATGTCATTGCCTTGTTTGTCATGCTTGACATCTTGGTCATCCCCAAATAAGTCACCTTCTAAGATTTCTATATTTCCTTGGCTTCAACTTATGAGGCAGACACATGCGACTATCTGGGAAATCTGGACAGAGAGGAATAACATGATTTTCAGGAGGGAAGCCAGTCTTATGACAGGGTCTTTTCTTTTGTTTCTTTTAAAGCTACGGAGTGGGCTACAATCTCTTGTAGAGTGGATTGTTGTAACTACTCCTTGTTTTGTCTGATGGAGGAGAACGATTTTTGAGCTACACCTTCTTGGTGTTTTGTATAGGGGGGACTTTTGTTGTTTGTAAAACCCCATTAACTTAATTTGGACTTTCTTCTTTTAATTCTTTTCTTGCATTTTGAACTCTAGAAAATTTATATTTATGTATATATCCCTGCATCATTTTGCAACTTCTTACACATATGTGCCCGGACTTCATCGTGACTCTGTTTTGGCATGTCAACTGAGGGGTTTTTTAATTGCCTCCATCACGGATGGTGGTCCCTCGGGACAGAAATGACTTATGATTTGAGGTGGCTACTGTAAACAATGTTGACATTGACAAACATATCATACATATTTGTTTACAGGTTATAGGCTTTCTTATAATCAAGAAATAATCTTCTATTTTTTGGATAAGGAGGTAGGACTTAAATTTCCGGAAACAACATCTTTGCAAAAGCAAGTGTAAGGCTGCATACAATTGACCCTCCCTAGACTGTGTAGCAGCGGGAGCCTTGTGGCACTGGGCTGGCTCCTTTTACTAGCTATGACTTAATTTATTCTTCCGGTGAAACTCATTATGTGACTATTATCACTCTCCTTCTGTGATAGCTGGATTTTTAGGAAGGAAGCTTTGGTGTCAGGAAGGCTTGTTTCTTTTATTCAGGAGAGACCTCTGGCTATTAAAACATTCAATTCCACTTTTATTGTCCTCATTCCTAAGCGGGAAGATGCTGAAGCTGTTTCAGATTATCGGCCGATAAGTCTTAATGGGTGCTATAAAATTATCACAAAAGTGATGGCCAACCAACTTAGGAATGTGCTTATGGGATGATAAAGTAGAAATCAGTCTGCTTTTCTTAAAGGGAGATACATCTTGGACAACTTCTTGGCAGCCCATAAAGCTATTTGTGCTCAGAAAAGTTATAGAAAGGAAGGGGTGTTAATTAAGTTGGATTTTGAAAAAGCCTATGATAGATTGAGCTGGACGTCCATTCAAAAGACTCTAGGTGCTATGGGGTTTAAGCAAAAATGGAGCGGATGGATCGTGAGCTGCATATCAACAGCAAAGTTTTCTATTATGCTAAACGGTGAACCTTGTGGTTATTTTGGTAGCTCTAGGGGACTGAGGCAAGATGATCCAATATCACCACTTCTTTTCTTTTTGGTGGGGTAGATCATGAGCACTTTATGGGATAGAGCTGCTTCTCTTGGACTGGTGGATGGATTCTCAGTCGATAGAAATGGTTTCTTGCTGTCACATCTACAATTTGCAGACAACAATCTACTGCTCTCATCTGGAAACAAGGATAAATTAGGCAATATGAAGAGATTATTGATTTTAACGGAGGCTATTACAGGGCTGTCAATCAATTTTGGGAAAGTTAGAGGTGGTAGGTATTATTGTATTAATCTGAACCATGACAGGCTGCAGCAAATAGCTGCCAATTTCTCATGTAAACCATCCAATTTTCCAATAAAATATTTGGGACTTCCATTGTCGGATGTTCGATGCAAAGTAAGAGATTGGGATGAGGTTGTTAAGAAATTTGAACAGCGGCTGGAGGGAGGGGTGGAAGGCTAAATTTTTATAAGCTGGAGGAAGATGGGTTCTCTTGAAGGCAATACTCTCTTCATTGGCCAACTATCATTTGTCTATATTCAGGATACCAAAGAAGGTTGAGAAGCTGATTGAATCCAAGAGAAGTCTTTTCTTTTGGGAAGGGGGGAAAAGAGATAAAAGAGCTCTCCATCTAGTCGCTTGGGATAAAGTCTGTAGAAGTAAAGAGCAAGGAGGGGCATGTTTGGTTAGAGTAGGCTTATTTAATTACGCTTTGTTGTCTAAATGGATATGGAGAATGGGAGAAGAGGAGGAAGCTTTGTGGGCCAACATTATTAGGGGTAGATATTACCCTAATGCATCTAGATGGTCTCTTGAGTCACCTTTGTGCTCTATCATGTCACCAGTCCGGAGGAATGTTCATAAATTGACAGACTTAATCAGTCCTCCTATCTCCTACAATATTGGTAATGGTAATCTGATCAGATGTTGAGAGGGGTCACAGGGCTCCCGCTTGCTCAACAGTTACAGAACCTTTACCAAGTTGCAGTGGAGAAGGGTATTTCTGTAGCTCAAGTGTATTTTTGTAGCTCAAGTCAGAAGAAATCTGACTGCTCAGGTGATTCAACAACTGGTGGCAGTGATCACCTTTATAGAAGGACTTTCTCTTCAAAGGGAGTGTGAAGATTCGAGGTCATGGGTGTGGAACTCTAAAGGTGTTTTTGCAGTTAACTCTCTCACTAAACTTATCAGTGATGGGGGTATCATGAAACATATTGTCTGGTCTAAATTCCTGCCTAACAAGATCAAGATTTTCATGTGGAAGATGGCTTTAGGTAGGCTTCTGTTGAAACAAATTTTTTTACAAAGCTATCTACATGTGTATACATACAAACATGTATTTAGGAGCATGTAAATAAACATGGACATGTGTGTGTGTGTATGAAGAAACAAAGAAAGGATACACATACCTTAGAGCCTGCACCAATGCAACCTCCAGCCCTGCAAGTGTAGCAAGAGCAGCAGCAACAAGCCTCAAAGCTTGCACCAATCTGCAGCAACAAGTCTCCAGTCCTGCAAGCCTCCAACGGATCTGCAACAAGCTCCCAAGGTAGCCAAACACTGCCCCCAAACAGCAGCAAATCAGCACCAGCAGGGGGGGAGGCAGGGAAGCACCAAACCGCAGGGAGAGAGGGGCTCGGCCAGCAGAGAGAGAGAGAGAGGATCTCAGGGAGAGAGAGAGAGAGCGAGCCGCGGGGGGGGGGGGGGGAGATAAAAAAAAGAAAAAGAAAAAAAGAGGAGTCTGGTCGGCCTCTCCAAGAGGACTGACCGGCTCCTCATCCCCTCTCATCTCCAACTCTCCCTCTCCATCTCCATCTTTATCTCTCATCCTTATCCCCCTCTCATCCTCATCCCCTCTCATCTCTATCTCCCTCTCCTTACCCGCACGCACATATCCGCCGCCCACCGGCGCCTAGTTGGCACCGGTGGGGGGTGCTACCAGTTCCCCCAGGCCGGCACCCTCCATGCCTATAAAAGCCAGCCCCCAGTCCCGCGATCAAGGCAGAGCTCCAACAAAAAAAAAAGGAGAAAGAAAGGAGGGTCCACATATTTTTTTTTGAAGCTTGTAATTTCTGATTTTCTGGGGAAGAAATTTAGATTTCTTTTATGGCTCATTGTTTGATGTAAATTGTGTATTTTTTTTTTAAAGATGGTTCTTCCATATCGGTTGGTTGGCCATCAAATTAAAAATCAGAAAATAAAAATCATGGTTCTGTCATATTGGTTGGTTGGCCATTCAAATATAAATTAAATTAAAAAATCAGAAAATAAAAATAATGGTTCTGCCATATTGGTTGGTTGGCCATTCAAATATAAATTAATTTTAAAAAATAAAAAATAAAAATGATGGTTCTGCCATATTGGTTAGTTGGCTATTTAAATATAAATTAATTTAAAAAAACAGAAAAAAAAATCATGGTTCTTCCATATTGGTTGGTTGGCCATTAAAAAAAATGAATTAACTTAAAAACAGAAAATGGAAAATAGTAACTTAATAAAAAAATGGTTCTTCCATAATTGGTTGGTTGGCCATTTAAAATTAATTTAAATAAAAAAACAAAAAACAAATATTAAAAATCATGGTTCTTCCATATTGGTTGGTTGGCCATCTAAAATTAATTTAAATAGAAAACAGTGAATTTATAAATAAAAATCATGGTTCTCCCATATTGGTTGGTTGGCCATTCAATAATAAATTAACTTAAAAAACAGAAAATAAGAAATTAAATTAATGGGTTTTCCATATTGGTTGGCTGGCTATTCAATAATAAATTAAAAAAAACAGAAAATAAGAAATTAAATTAATGGTTCTTTCATATTGGTTGGTTGGCCATTCAATAGTAAATTAACTTAAAAAAACAGAAAATAAGAAATTAAATTAATGGTTCTCTTATATTGGTTGGTTGGTCATTCAATTATAAATTAACTTAAAAACAGAAATAAGAAATTAAATAAGTTGGTTTTTCTATAAGGTTTGGTTGACCAAAAATCTGTTAATCAACTAATTAACTTAATTAATTTGTTAATCAATCACCTAATCAATTAAATTAAGTGGTCAATCAACTAATTAAATTAACAAATTTGTTAATCAATCAATTAAATCAATAAAGTTAATCAATTAATCAATCAATTAAGTTAATTAGTCGACCAATCAATTAATCCAACTAATTAAGTTAACAAATTTAGTAATCTACCAACTAATTCAACCAATCAAATCAACAAATTTGTTAATTAATCAATTAATTTAATCAATTAAGTTAATTTGTTAATCAATCAATCAATAGAATTAACAAATTTGTTAATCAATCAATTAATTTAACCAATTAAATTAATTTGTCAATCAATCAATTAAATCAATAACGTTGTTAATCAATTAATCATTTAATTAAGTTAATTTGTCAATCAATCGACTAGTTCAACCAATTAAATTAACAAGTTCGTTAACCAATTAACTAAGTCAACCAATGAAGTCAACAAATTTGTTAATCAATCAATTAACTTAACCAATTAAGTTAATTTGTTAATCAACCAATCAACCAAATGAACAAATTTGTCAATTAACCAATTAAGTCAACTAATTAAGTTAAATTTGTTAATCAATCAACCAATTCAATTAACAAACTTGTTAATTAATCAATTGATTTAATCAATTAAGTTAATTAGTTAACAAATTTGTCAATTATTCAATTAACTTAATCAATTAAGTTAATTTTTTAGTTAACCAATAAATTAAATTAACAAATCTGTTAATCAATTAACTAATTCAACTAATTAAATTAACAAATTTGTTAATCGAACAATTAAATCAACATGGCTCTTCCATATTGGTTGGATAACCAAGGTCCTTCTTTTCAAATAAAAAAAGGGTAATAAAAAATCAGGTTCATTCATATTGGTTGAATGACCTAAATTTAGTAGTTTTATCTTATTGTTGGACTGACTATTTGATTAATGGTTCACTCTTATTGGTAGAGTGAAATAAATGTTATGATTATTGATTCATCCCTATCAATGGGGATAATCAGTGACTTTTATGGTTCTATCCTAACTGGGGGCCAGGTTACGCAGTCGTGATTATTCTATTAATAGATGGACTAATAAGAATATTTTTTTGTTCATTTATATCAATAGGGTAACCATTAATTAAAGTGGTTATTTCTTACTGATGGATTAATCATTAAGTTCTGTTTCATTTATACTGGTTAAATGACCTAAAATAATGTTGTTGTTCATTTATATTGGTTGAAGGACTATTAAAGAATATTCCTAATTATGTGGCGGCCTTCATGCCTTATTAATTAAGAGTATCTTTTAAGCAATCTATGTCTTTTCAAAAGATCTCAAATGAGAGGACATGTTTTTAAAGGATAATTAAATGATAATTTCAATGGAATCTTCCTCAAAATACCTACTCCTTTGGGAGAACTCAAGTATCTTTTAGATATCCTTTAAAAGATATTCATGAAATCTTTTTTACTAAAAGGAACAAAAAAATGACTTGTATGCTTGTAATTAATCTTGCTTATTCCTGCTTTCTTCAAGCCTTAATTAGATGGTTAATTAAGGATTACCAATATTTGATTGGTATAATTAACACTGACCAAGGTCAGTGGGGAGAGGTCAAGAACACGGATCTACAGTCGATCAAGAAGTCATTCAGACTTAAAAGATTAATCCTAGGAATCTGCCTAAAAGAAAAGAGAACATGTTTTCAAAACTTAAAAATGCTCTTTCCAAATCAAGATTTCCATAAAGATTTTCAAATCCGACAGAGATTTTTCAAAATCAAAGGATTAAAATCAAAATGGGAGTCTCACAACTTCCAACCATGAGAAGGCTCAAAGCAATCCTGCAAGACCAAAAGGCAACTTGTATATTCTGTGGTATGTTTGAGGAGGATATACATCACGTCTTTTGTCAGTATGGAATATCATTAGCTTGTGGAAGTCGTTGTGTAAGACCTTTGCACATTGTATGGAAGGAACTTCTTTTTGTGATGGAGCTGATGGAATGGTGGGATTCAAGCTGTCCAGTGTTATATAATAAAAAAATCTGGTCAAGCTTCAGGTTTCTGTTTCAGCTAGGTGATTGGTGTATATTCTCTAGCCAACTGTGTGAGATGCCCGTGCCTCCTACATCATCTTAATGATCCAATTGATGGATCTGTTACCTAAGATTACCGTCTAAGATGTTAATGCATCCATTTGCCCACTCCATATGATGGATTTATGAGCATCAGCTACTGACTGATATGTTAATGCATCCATTTGTCACACCATCTCCTTAATATGACACCACATTCCAGGGAGCACAGGTCCTTGAACCTGAATCTCCTTTTCCAACAAAAAAGAGGGAAACCAACCTCAACTTCTCAATGAAATTGGCTTCCTTGATTGTTCCTCAGTTGCTTTTTATATGTGTGGTTGTATTTAAATAAAACACTAACTATTAGCCTTTGACATCTGTTGAAAATTTAGATTTGTTTATTCCTTGCATTTTGCAGATGAGAACTGTTGCAGCTATGGCTATAGGGTACTTATCTGTTGCCCTTTTTAACATTTGCCTTTCTGGTTGCTTTATATACTCTTACTCTATAAAGCTTAACTTGGATTGCAGTTGCTAGTTGATTGGACACGAGGGAAGAACCTCATTTTTTCAAGCGGTACCTCAAATGTGAATGAAGCCAGAGGACCTTATGACATTATAAATTTATCTTCTTTGCTGGGTCTCTCTATGGAAAGAGCTAAAGTAGCTATCTCGAGGAACTGCAGGTGCATTTTGCATTTTTTCCCATAGCATATCAAGTATGAATATACACTTCTTCTTATGTTATTTATATGACGTTTATTTTCACACAGATCTTTGTTAAATAATGCTCTGAGGAGAAAGCAATGCTACAAGGAAGCTATAAGAGTTGAAAAAATTTCACCCAGCCAATGTTTGGACACAAAGGAGCCATGGTTTCTTGATTGGGGCAATTGGGATCCCATCTCCAGTGGGGGAGGTGATTTGCCTGCTCTGGATGATATTGCAAAATTTTTGTCTGCTTCTGAACAGGCTTCAAAGAGTTGCAAAATCAACTTTGACACAGTTTCAGAAGGGGTGCTATTTGGCAGAATATCCAACAATGGAGCTTTGGTTTCATTGGATGACAGGGGCCCACTTTTTCCTGTGACTAGAGAACGTGAGCAATCTGTAGCAGCAAATGAAGCCTCATTTCAGGACAAGCCTGAAGTTTTAGTTGAAGATGAAATATTATTGCCTGCAACATCTTTGGAGCATCAGTTGGCTGACAGTGAAAGTGAACTTGCTCCACCTCCTGACGTTGGTAATCTGTGTTCCAGTGATGAACGTTCCGAGCCTGTTTTTACTGAAAATGAAGGGCCTAGCTTTGTGGACAAGTTTGATACTGCTTATGCTGCAGATGTGGAGCCATGTTCTGGTAATCTGTCAAACATCTGCAACCCTCCTAAAAAGTATGAACCGGTGTCACTGGATGACAGTGTGATGCTTCCCAGTGTTCCTGACAGTGCTATGCCTTCTGATGCATTTCTCGATGAAATGAAGAGTTCAGGTGGGCTAGATTCTGTTTCAGTTGTGCTTGATACTCCAGCAGATGCAACATCATTGAGGGACTTGATTTCTGGCATAAAAAATGAGGTGTCAACCAAGGATAATGAGAGACCGTTAGGTAATCTAATGGAAGTTGATCCTTCATGTTCTGCTACAGATGCTAGAAACTTAAGTGAGGTTTTCAATGCACCTCATATGCTGGAAATCCAACCTTTTTCAAGGGCGGGGAAGCTGGAAAAAGAACCTTTCACAAGTGTTCAGGATGTACTTTTTGAGAAAGAAATTTCAAAATCTGAGATGACTGGAGAAGGTGACACAGTTCCTTTCCCACATGGTACAAGGTTCAATGACGTTTCAGGCACAGAGGCTCCGAGTCAAAGGGAGGCAGTTTCACTTGCTGATGGCATGCCATCAGAGGATATTGTAGTGAATATGGAGCAAGAGGGAGAAGTTTCTGCTGTAGCCATTGGTTATCAACAAAGAAAGCTTAAACTAGGTAATAGGCTACTTTGTTGTCATCTCCTGTGTCTTCATTCCCAGGCTTCTTATTATTTCTCAAAGTTGATGGTTAAGGGTCAAATTTGGGTTGTTTTTCTAACTTTCCACCACTGGAACTGATCCTGAAACCAATCTAACCCATGTGAATCTTGGTTGGCCCACTCCTCAACTAAGTTTGCTCCTCCAAAAACCTCAAAAAAGTTAATTAGTTTTGCAATTAGGACAACAGAAGAGCAAGCCTGTAAGAAATTTCAGTATCCTTTGTTTTATTTCTAGACTGCTCACCTCAGAAACTGGGGTCATTGGCTCCACACCCATGTATGCCAGATTCCCTATCCCCTCTCTCCTCCACACCCCCCCCCCCCCAACACAACCCACCTTTTTTTTTGGGTTTTTTTTGGGGGGGGGGGGAATGGGGAGGGTTCGGGGGTTGAAGTGGGTTGGGAGGAGGTCTTGTTTGGCGAAAAAAGTGAATTTTAAGCCACAACTCATATTCACATGAAGCATTGCAAATTAGTAGTAAAAAAGGATGATACCATGTTCATCTTTCTGTCTTCATGTGATTTTAAAGGGGAATATTTTGAAATAGATCATAAATGAAATTTGAAGAGATCCTTCGTTATTTCTCTGTCCTATTTAGGGTTGGCATTCATCCATTATTTGAACTAAATTTGGTGATGCAGTCAATATTTTACAAAAGAACTTAGGATTTACATCTCGCTGATCTGCGTAGCCATATAACTGTACTCAATTTGTCTTTCTGGAGAGAGAGAGAGAGAGAGAGAGAGAGAGAGAGAGAGAGAGAGAGAGAGAGAGAGAGAGAGAGAGAGAGAGAGAGCGCTATCTTTTGTTTTGGCTTTCAGTGGGGAGTAACTGTTGGTGTGTAGAGCGAGTGAGCGAGCTACCTTTTGATTTGGCTTTCAGTGGGTAGTAACTGTTGGTGGTAGCACTGATTTGTTATATTGCCCTAGGAACCCTTCTTTCTCGGTGTTCCTGTTGCTTTGTTCCAATGTTATTATGTTTGAATAAGATCACCTGGTAATGAGCATATTATCTTGTAGCAAATATTGTTTGGGTTTAGATGACTGGGCTAGTAATGTAGGTTTGTCATTTTATGATCTTTGTTGAGTCAAATATCACATAATTTCTATCTGCCTTCTCTATTAGTATGATGATTAAAATTTTGAAAGCTAAAATGTATTTGATGCACTGATATTGTTTTTTATTAGTTGTCATGATTTCTTCTTTTAACATCCTTGTAAAAATATTACTTCAGGTCCATCGGCTTATGTCTAAACAGTCTTGAGGCAATCATGTGGCACTTTATGAAGGCCTTTGTAGCCTTGAGCCTTGGGTCATAGTGAGTCATAAGCCCTGTTAATTTTAGGGAATGATCTTAAACCATTAGAAAAAGTAAAATGAGAAGTAAAATAATAGTTTTTTTTTTCATGTATTAATGCTATCTCAAGCTGATGGTTAAGCCTATGGAAGTGATTATGGGTTAGAAGCTGTGTATTAACAAGGAATAAAGGAAAGGGGGCGAAAAGAGGAGAAATAGCCAAATAGGGTGTAGTGGCGCACCATGAAGAAAGAGGACGTGGGGGGTGGTGTGTTCACCATCAGAAGAAAGAGGAAAATGGAAGGGGCAAAGGAGGAGATGGAGGATCAGTAGAAGAAAGAAAACTACGACTTTCTTGTACAATGTTGAGGACATATGTCAAGCTTGTTGCATCGGTCAGTTTGGCGGTATGTGTATAGTCAGCTGTCCTTGTTGTTGGAACTGGTAAGGTTGGGTCCAATTCACTTTTTTTTCCTTTACCCTCTTCTGCTAATCTAAATGTCTTCATCAAATCATGCTTCAAGGACAGTAAAGGAGGCAAAAGCCTCCAGGTCTGATTAAGAATGCCTCACTGTCTCACCACCTCATTTTAACAGAAGGTGTAAGGCTCAAGTGAACGACTTGTGGCTTATGCCTCAGCTGATTTTCTAGTGCCTCCCCTTGAGGCATATGCATCAGTGCATCAAGGTATCACTTTTATAAATAAATTTTGGGTTGTCAAATTGAAGTTTTGAAAGCTAAGATTCTTTTGATGCATTGACCTAGTTTGCATTAGGTCCTTTACTAAACATCTTGTAAAATATATACTCCTTGGAAGGGCATAATATTTGTAAGATCTGCTGCGAACCATATAGTCCAAGACTTGTCAGCTTGTAGCTTATGATCACTAGGCTATTCATTTCTAATGCTTACGTTATGATTTTTTTCAAAGATTATGTAAGTATTATCGGCTTCTCTATTATTGTGTTATGGCATGATCTGAAAACTAAAATGTATTTGGTGCCGTGATATTGTTTCCATTAGTTGTTATGATGTCTTGTTTATGGCCCCTGTCAGAAGTCACCTAACCATCAGGTTGTTTATGATCCTCATAAATATGAATTTGATTTTGGGGCAGATATCATATTCGTTTCATTTTTTTTGTTTAAAAGCAAATGATTTACCGATTGAAGTGTCAAAAGCTTTTGATGTTTTGATGTCATGATATTGCTTTTGTTGCCAAGCATCCTAAAATGTGCATTATTTGGGTAGGGCATGGGTTTTCTTTGTATCTCAGTTTATGCTGGCTGTTGAATTTATTCCTTCTTTTTTTTTCCTTTTCTCATTGTTTGTTTCTTATTTTCCTTTTTATTATTGCTTATTTCTTATTTTTCTTTTATTTGCTAATCAATGGCGTAGTAGTAGGGGACCATGGCCGCAAGCCACTATAAAAATAGAATGTACAAGAGGTGGATGGGGTAGGAATTCAATGGGCCATACTTTACCTGAACTCCAAAAAAGCAGCAACTGCAAAATGCCATGTACCTGTAATATCCAAATTGTTGTCCCAATTCCCCTACCTATCCCAGGAAAAAAAATCAAAGCAAATGAGATTTTCAAAGTACCTTAAAATACTAATGATTTAGGAGAAGCACCTTAGAAAAAGAGGTTTTGAAACAAGGATAACTAGGATTGCATGTCATATTCGTTGAGAATCCTAAAGACGTGAAAATGTGGTAGGACTAGAGTGATGAGATTGCAATCTTCCTTGGTTTAAGGGGCTGCTTCTTAACAATTAGTGTTGCTTTCCCCTGACAGTAGAAAACTTCGGCCTTTTTTAAATTGCAAAAGGGATTCATTAATAGAGTGTGCATCTCCTCGTTCAGTTGGCCAGAAAACTTCTGTCAAGAAGCAGGGGGTGTATGTTCCAACCAGCCCAGAATCAACTGGTAACAAGCATGCGTCCCGACTCCCCGAGCATTTATTGGTTGCAGTTGGGGTTATCCTTGAAACCCAATACATTAATGCCCATAACCTAGCAAAACTGACAGCTTACAATTACGACGAGGATATGATCTCATACACTAACTATACCAATTAACAGACAATGGCAGCCATCCTGTTCGAGCCAACTTAGCAGTGGTCTTTTGTATATTCTTCCTATCACTTTCTAATGAGTTGTATGGCCCGAAGACCCAGCAGTATCAGATGACAGAATTTGCAGTTTCTATCAGAGTTGAGCGACCAGTATCCTCCACACTCCCCCCCCCCCCCCCCCCCAAACACCGGCAATTTCACACACACAAAAACAAGTGCATTTATTAGTATGTCATTTGATTGGAACTGCACAAAGTCCATGTAAAATAGCTAATTTTCATCCTGTTGCTTGCAGGGAAATTTAGATTTAAGCGACAGCTGAGACATAAAGGCCTTCCTCTTCTTTCAAAGAACTTCTTGCTGCATCCACCTTTCAAGAAGATGGCTGTGCAATTGAAAGGCTTAAGAAAAAACCTTGTAAGAATAAAACGTGACAAAAAAAAATGAAGATATTATTGTCTTCTTCCATCTGCGCTTTTATCATTTTGTTTGCTCATTCTACTTTTCCTATCTTTTTTGCTGTCTACTTACCCAATCTGCCCTGTTGGTTAAATAGAGGCTGTACAACCTGGAGCAAAAAAGGTTAGATGTTAGTTTAAAGTATTTAATGAGTTTTAAAAATGTTAAGAACGGTTATTTGCTGCAAAATACCTAGGTTTGCATTTCCCAAATGGTATAACTTTTATCCTTGCATTGACTTTTGTTGAATGTAAATTACGCCTATGCATGCAACCAGAGCAATAAATGAGATGCACCAATTTTCCCCAAATGATTGCATATCTTTATTTCTCATCTTTATTCTTATTCATAGTGGATATGATTCTCTACAAAGTATCTAAGTTACTCCGTGTTTTCTATAAACAAAAACCTCATCAATGCAGACGTATGAGTTTTTTTCCTTGACCTGAATGCCACTGGACCATACAAAATAAAGGAAGTGGTGGTTGCCAGTTTTCATTTAGTCTGTTTGAGTCTGATATCAGCTTGTACAGTTATGCTGGAAAAAGCCAGAACTTGGCGGTGTTGCCGGTTCGATATCTTTGTTCTGGCTCCTCAGTGTCGTTTACTCTTTTACCAATTTCATTTGTGTACCTATTGTGGCTACTCTCGTGCTTTTGCGTTTTGTTGCTTGTGATGGACGAAGTTGACTCCTAGCCAAGGTTCGCTGACTTGACGAGTTGGACCGACTCGGATCTCCCATGATCCGGTACGAGTCGGGTTGACTCGTGCCGTCTCTTACGAGTCGCATGGTCAAATCGTACAGACTCGGTCAAGTCGCACCGACTCAAATTCGTCCTGATACGGTACAAGTCGCTCGAGTCAATTAGGTACGGCAAACCCTGCTCCTAGCAGAGGTAAACATGCGTTTTCTCTTTTGGAACTTGTTCATCGCTGGTAGTTTGGATGGTATCGATAAAAGGATTTTTTGATTGGTTCATATTGTAATTTGTAAAGAGATGTGGGAATATCATCGTACAAAGGGGAAGGGTCAACGAGTGGAATGTTCTCATATTATGTTAAGGGCACTGATGTAGCCGAAGCTATCACGACCGGATTCCGAAACTGGAATCCGAAGTTCTGGATCCGGAATTGGGTCGGATCAGTGTAAGAGGCCCGACAGGGATTTGGAAGGTGAAGGAGGCAGAGATGCGGTTGAGGATCCGAGGCCGAGAGTCGTTCGGTCGGAGGCTGGCTTGTCTCCGGAAGGTGGGGCCGAGGTTCCTTCGGCTGACGGGCGGGCAGCGCGGAACCGAATCTCCCTCGGTTGAGGGGCAGTCGGCGCACGGCGTCGAGACCGAGGAGAGGAGTCCGAGGTCGGTGGCCGAGACCGACTCGGGAAGGTCGGCGATGATTCGAACCGAGTCCCTGCAGGAGGGAAAGAAGAAGAAACCGGTCAGTAGGAGTCCCGGGCTTCGGCCCTGAGGAACCCCCTCTGACGGTTAAGTTAGCTTCTGAAGATGATTCGATTCAGAAGACAAATAGTAGCTTTAATATTTTTTGGACTATGGTCCTTGTGGGTCTCGGAGACATACCTTTGTCAATAAATAGTGGTGTATTTATAGTGGAGGATAGATGATGGTTAACGGTGAAAGTTGATATAGGACTATGTTCCGGGCTTATTGGTAAACCGCCATAGTGTCTAATCCTCCACCGGAGTGGGCCGAACACGGCTGTTGGGCCGAAGGGGGTTGGGCCGCTGATGGGCCGAAGGCTTCCTGAAAGCCTTCTATTGCTGCTGCCGGGCTGAACTGGGTTTGGGCTTGTTTTAATGGGCCGAATCGGATTCTGCCTCATCACATAGCCTCCCACTCTTGTCTTCCTCAGTTCTGAGAAGGGGAGAGTATAGCCCGAAGCCTTTTGAGAAATAACGTAATAGGTGTTTTACCCGAGGCTCTGTTCTCTTTTTTGAGAAGAGGATACCCTCGGTCGGCCGAGGGTCAGCAGTCGCTTATCCGTCTTCATTCGGGATGTAGTGACGAAGGCCTTTACCTCTAAGGGCAAAGGGCCGAGCCTTCTGACTCGTGTCAGGCTCAATTAAATGGAGGGGACGGGAGTCGTCTTTTCCGTCAGAACGGTCGCCTCGCGAAGAAGCACATGACACGCGTCGCGCATTCGGCCGCCCCGTAAAAAACACAAAAAGATCCTGACCGCTCGCGGGTCGCGGGTCACCTCGGCTCTCTGTCCGAGGTTCCACTCGGATTGCCGCCTCTTCCTTCCTCGGCACGCGGATCGGAACACGTGGCGGGCATCCGAGTGATCAACCGAAGGGTCGGAGCGCTTTCGGCCGTTGATCATTCTACTCCAATTCCTGGAGTCTGTCCGTCATCATTACCGAAGGACGGTACACGTGGCGAGCATCCGAGAGAGGCGGTGAGACGAAGGGAAAGATCTCGGCCGTTGGCTTCGGCGGGAAGGGTTTCGAACAGTGCCTATAAATAGGAACCCTTCGCAGGGCACTGTTCTTCTTCCTGCTCCCTGCGCCTGCGCTCCCCTGCGATCGTCTGTGCTCTCCTTCCTCTCCGGCGAAAGGCTAGCCCTCTGGAGGTGTTTCCGAGCTCGTCGGCTGTCGCAGGAAGATCTCCATCACCCGGAGCTGTTGCTGGGGGAGCTGCTTTGGCTTGAGAGGCTGCGTCTGATTCAGGAGAGATCTTTTTCCCTTTGAGGGTAAGCCTCAATCTCCTTTCTTCATCACCGTGACCTTATGCCCCGCAGTCCTTCTTCGAGCGAGATTACTCCTTCAGACGAGGAGTATATCCCGTCTCATTCTCCCAAGTCTTCTCTGTCATCTCCTCTTACTTTGGATTCCCTTGCTTCTGCCATGGCGGACGAGGCCGAAGCCTCCAGTGCCGAAGGGTCCGAAGAGGCTCATACCCCGGGCCAGGCTTCCTCCTCGGGACGTGGTCGTCCCGAGAATGCTTCGGAAGCAGCCTGCGCCCTTTCGGATGAAGGGGTCAGCTACATCGCTTCTTACTACCAACTCCCTTCTTGGATGACCCCCTGTCGGCCTGGTTCTCATACCAGGGCCAACACTCCTTGCCCGGGTAGTTTCTCTATCTATGAAGAAAGCTTCCGGGCGGACTTTCGTCTTCCTCTCTCCACATTCGTCATCAACCTTCTCTGTTTCTACGGGCTGGCCCCGTCTCAATTTTTCCCCAATTCCTGGCGCACAGTCTATGTCTTCTTGGCTGTGTTTGCCCATACGAAGATCATCTCCTCGGTCAACATCTTCCGCTACCTCTTCAAAATTCAAAGGCAGGGGAGATCTGAGTGGTATAGCTTTGTCCCTCGTCTTGGCCGAGGCATCTTCTCCGGGAAGCCTTCGTCTATTCACGGCTGGAAGAGGAAGTTCATCCTAATTTCTCTTCCGGAGAATGAGAGGAGCGTGTGACCATTTCCTACCAAGTGGGCACCGCTGGCCGCAGGCCTTTCCGATCCTCCCACCCTCAATTCCGTCCAGCGCAATATCGTGGGCCATATCGAAGCCGCGGCTCCGTATGATATTTCGGAGCTTTTCAGCAAGCCGGAGCTGCTTGTGGGTGCCGGGGCATGGCCGGACCCGATGAGGGATCCGGAGCGGGCTTTCCCTTACCTTCCTCCCGGGGAGACTTCACGGGAGAATGAAGGAAGTGCCGGGGCCGCTCCTCTGGCCGCCGAGGTTGCTGAAGCTTCGGCCGAGGGTAAGTCGGTCTTGAGTTGTAACTTTTGTGTGTTATTTAAATCTAACACTTCTTCTGTTTGTAGCGATGTCTGGGATCCAGGACCTTCTTAGCCGGATAGCCCAGCAGCGCGGCCAACTCCAGCCATCTCGCCCGCAGGTGGCAGGAGGGTCTGGACGAAGTACTGTGGCCCCGAGCGTCCGAGCCAGGATCACGATGACAGTGGCCTTCTCCGAGGGCCGTGCTGCTGCTGCCGCTCTAGAGAGGGAGCGGAAAAGCAAGTCGGCTGCCCGAAGGGGCGGTCGTCCGTCTAAGCGGAGCCGGGCGGAGGAGCCTGACGAGGCAGAGCCTCCCCCCCCCCCCCTAGTTAGGAGATCCGCCGTGGCCCAAAGGGCCCCGAGGCCGTTGTCCCCCGAAGCGCCAAGGGGCGACTCTTCCCCGGCCACGATGGTGGGGGCGGATGATCAGGAAGGTGCCGGGCCGCAGGCGCCTCGCGCGCAGGAACGCGAGCTATGGGTCCCCGACCTGGGGATCTATAGGGACGAGAGCGTGGAGGACTCGCAGACGTGCCTGCGTCTGCTTCGCGGCCTTACCCTCCCGTCGGCTCTGGAGGAGCTGAAGGACCACTCGGTCACTGATCTGGCGATGATCAGCGCCCGTTTGGCGGTCCAGGTAAGAAGCTTCTTAGTGTGCTTCAATCTAGCTTTCCTTTAGCTTATTTCTGATTTGCTGACCTTTATCCGCTTTTGGCTGCAGGCCGCGGTCACGGGTAGCGTCCTGATCCAACGTCAGGCGCTCCTCCGAGATCAACTCCTGGAGGCCGAGAGGGCGTCGGCCTTGGCGGGCTCGGGCGAGGGTCCCTCGGCGGGACGCGATTTCGAGTCCAACGTCGACTGGCTCTTAGCTGCGAACGCCCGGATGCGGGCTCAGCTGGAGGAGCAGGCAGTGGCGGCCCGAGCTTCTTCCGAGGCCAAGACAAAGGCCGAAGGGGAGAAGGAGAAGGTCGAGCGGGAGCTGGCGGCGGCCCAGGCTGAGAATCGGGCCCTTAAGGCCCAGATCCAGGACAAGGACGCCCGGCGGGCCTCGGATAGCCGTCGCCATGCCGATGAGCTGTCGGCCCTGAGGCTGGAATTGGAAGCCAAGGCCGAGGAGGCTATCGGCTCGGCTGTGGCCGACTACAAGGCTGGCCCAGATTTCGCTGAGGAGATAATCCAGGCGCAACTTCTGGCGGCCTCCTCGGTCTTCTTCATCGGGCTGGCTGCTGCCCAGAAGGCTTGCTCAACCGTGGACCTGACCAGGATTGCCCTGCCGACGGACGAGGAAGGCGAAGAGCTCCTGTCCTGGTGGAAGGGGCTTGCGGCTGAGAGGGCCTCAGCCTCGGCGGAAGGCGACGAGACCGTTCCAGTCGAGGCGACCCCCGTCGAGACTGCCCCGTCCGAAGCCGTGCAGATAGTCGATTCTCCCTCCCCATCTCCTGGCCGGAGCCCAGTTGATGTGGATGAGGGAAATACCGAGGGCTAATACGGGGGCCTGTCCCGGTTTTTGTTCTTCTCTTTTGCAAGCATGCGGCCAGATGGACGGCCGATTTTGTACTTCCTTTGCAGTATATATACATGAAGTATTTTTGGCTTTACCTTGGTGCTGTACATGAACGATTGAATCCGAGACCTTGTCGTTGTTTTAGTTGCGGTTCGCATGGCCGAGACCCGATGTAGGTTCGGATACGAAGTCGATAAAATATCGCCACCGATAGTATATGCGGCCGGGGTCTTTACTAACATGGTTCATATGATCCGAGGGGATATCCTGCCGCTTCCGACGCGGTTTGCGTGGCCGAAGCCACTCCCGGCTTGGTTTATACGGACTTAGAGATATACCTTGCCGCTTCCCGATCCGGTATACATGGCCGGAGCCACCCTCGGATCAGGTTACCTGCGGGCTTAGAATAAGAACTTATGCCGCTCCCGATACGGTTTGCATGGCCGAAGCCACTCCCGGTACGGTTTGCACGGACTTAGAGAGATATCTTGCCGCTTCCCGATCCGGTATACATGGCCGGAGCCACCCTCGGATCAGGTTACCTGCGGGCTTAGAATAAGAACTTATGCCGCTCCCGATACGGTTTGCATGGCCGAAGCCACTCCCGGTACGGTTTGCACGGACTTAGAGAGATATCTTGCCGCTTCCCGATCCGGTATACATGGCCGGAGCCACCCTCGGATCAGGTTACCTGCGGGCTTAGAATAAGAACTCATGCCGCTCCCGATACGGTTTGCATGGCCGAAGCCACTCCCGGTACGGTTTGCACGGACTTAGAGATATACTCAGGTTTTCTGAAAAAGAGACCTTTATTCATGACTTCCGGCTAAAGTCCGGGAGAAGTGGTTTACATAAAATAACGCCGAAGGCGTTCTACATTCCAGGTGCGAGGGAGAGGTTGGCCCAAAAGGGTCTCCAACCGATAAGCCCCTCGTCTGATTACCTCTTTGACCCAATACGACCCCTCCCAGTTGGGGGCAAGCTTTCCTGCGGCTTCGGCCGGTTTAGAAGTATGAGCATTCCTTAACACGAGGCTCCCGATTTCAAAGCTTCGGGGCTTCACTCGAGTGTTGTGGTACCTGGCCATGCGTTGCTGATAAGCCGTCAGCCGGACGCGAGCTTTATCTCGGATTTCTTCTATGAGGTCCAGATGATCCTTCATTTTTAGCTATTATCAATGAAGGCAATAGAATGTATTTTCTAAGAAGCGATTGGGTTAGTAACAGCAAACTCCTTGTTGTTTGACCATAGGTATCCCAACTGTCTGATAGTTGTTCACGTCGTTCTACCTCTAATTTTTCCCTTATTTGATTTAGACTTTCTTTCTCTGTCTCTGCTTTTTCGTTGTTTTTATTCTCTTCTTCCTCCTCCAAATCGGAAATTACAAATTCCGGTTCTCTTCCTTGTTGGTCCCGAGGGACGGAAGAGACTAGGTGAGCCGAAAGATGGTTATCGGTTGAAGGACCCAACGTGAACTAATTAAGAAGGGGTAGAGAAAATACTTCGAGCCAACGTCCGAGTACCAGGCGCTACGACGCCTGAAGTAACTAACTCATGTCATACTCCCAGAAAAAGCTCGAATGACCTTCAACAAAAGGGTACCTGTACTCGAAATCGACACAAGTGGGTAGGTAGAGAATACCTAGGGGCGCGGAATTGGAATTATAAAGAAAATAATTTTCTTATTATTTTATAATGTTTATAATGATATTTTATAATATAATGTCTAATGAAATAGAGCCACTTTGAGGTTCCCTATGAAATGGGGATGGAACGGAGCCACTACGAAGAAGTTCCGGGAGTTACGAAGGAAGCTTCGTACTCATATTGTTCGTGGGTTGAGAAAGGATCAATTTGGATATTCCATACGAGACTTCATAAGTCAAGTATACTAAGTGGCATAATTTTTTTCCAGGAATTTCTCAATTTATTTCCATTTGTATCTTTCGCAAATTCATTCGAGTCAAAAAAATTCTCTACCCTTAGTATAAAAATGGGTTCTTTGCAAGAAAGAATTACGTCTACAAAAGAAGGATCTATAACTTCTATTCAAGTAGTGGTGGCTTTGGTTTACTAGAGCCATCGACATATTGTTTCAGCTCGATAGAAACCAAATTCTTTTTTTTCCTCAGGATTCCGCGAGTCGAAATAAGGAACGAAGTAACTAGACAGATTTGGTAGAATTTTCCTTTTCTAGAAGGATCATCTATAAAGCGAGTAAGAAAAGCTGACATGGATGTTATGGATCTAATTTTTCAGATTTATGATGACTCTCTTTTCATACAGCATAATTTTTATCGCATTAGAGTAAAAAACTAAAAATATGAATATAAAAATATAATAATAAGTATAAATATAAGAAAATATAATAATAAATATAATAAATATAAAATAATATAAAAATATAATAATAAGTATAAATATAAGAAAATATAATAATAAATATAAAATAATATAAAAATATAAAAATATAATATAATATAAAAATATAATAATAAGTATAAATATAAGAAAATATAATAATAAATATAATAAATATAAAATAATATATAAATATAAAAATATAATATAATATAAAAATATAATAATAAGTATAAATATAAGAAAATATAATAATAAATATAATAAATATAAAATAATATAAACATATAATATATATATATATATATCTATATATCATATATATATAGATAAACATATATATGGATAATCGTATATAATTAAATTAATAATAACATAAGTAGTTTAATGTTAAGATTATTCAACTATCTAATGACTATTCATACACTATATACTATTGCATATTACATAATACTATACTATACTATAAAAATATAATATAATATAAAAATATAATAATAAGTATAAATATAAGAAAATATAATAATAAATATAATAAATATAAAATAATATATAAATATAAAAATATAATATAATATAAAAATATAATAATAAGTATAAATATAAGAAAATATAATAATAAATATAATAAATATAAAATAATATAAACATATAATATATATATATATATATCTATATATCATATATATATAGATAAACATATATATGGATAATCGTATATAATTAAATTAATAATAACATAAGTAGTTTAATGTTAAGATTATTCAACTATCTAATGACTATTCATACACTATATACTATTGCATATTACATAATACTATACTATACTATAAAAATATAATATAATATAAAAATATAATAATAAGTATAAATATAAGAAAATATAATAATAAATATAATAAATATAAAATAATATATAAATATAAAATAATATAAACATATAATATATATATATATCTATATATCATATATATATAGATAAACATATATATGGATAATCGTATATAATTAAATTAATAATAACATAAGTGGTTTAATGTTAAGATTATTCAACTATCCAATGACTATTCATACACTATATACTATTGCATATTACATAGTACTATACTATACTATAAAAATATAAAATATATATAAAAAAAATATATAATATAAACATATATACTATACTATGTACCTAATCTTTTTTTTTTCGGTAGATTATCTATGGTTAATTTTTATTCTGTTACATTGGAAAATTTTTGTTCGTAGGAATAAAGAGAAGTAGATCTATTCTATACCCGATAAGTAAGAATACGCAATTGGGAATTGGTTTCATTTTTGGAAATCGAATGCAAAAACACTTGTTAATTATTCGAACTATCCCCTTATAAGAATTTTTCTTTATTCATTGCGTAAATTGATTATTACGCCCTCAAATTAAAATCAAAATAGTGTTTTAATTTATATTTAAATAATTATGCCTGTAGGAATACCAAAAGTCCCTTATGTTGTCGTCCAAGATATTGATGGCAAGGAAGATGAAACTTGGGTTGAGATATTTGACATTCTTTCTAGAGAAAGAATACTGTTTTTAGGAGCCAAAATTGACTCCGAGCTCGCGAACGAGATTACTGGTCTTTTTGTGTATCTTAATTTGGAGAATCCGCGTAAGAAATTTCATTTGTTTATAAACTCTCCCGGTGGATCGGTAATGGGAGGAGTATCTATTTTTGATAGTATAAACTATGTGAAATCGAGTGTACATACAACATGCATAGGAAGAGCTGCTTCAATAGCATCTTTAATTCTGTCCGGAGGCACTCCGGGCGAGCGGACAACATTCCCTCATGCTAGGATAATGATTCACCAACCTCTCTCTACTTTTTTTGATGGAAATCCGATGATCCATACTCGGAAAATAAATGAAGTACTGGAACTTCGCGATATGCTCGTACATATGTACATGGGCACAACGCTCCAATCTCATATGCAGATACTAAGCGACCTCGAAAGGGATGAATTTATGTCAACACAAGATGCCATATTTTATGGCCTTATTGATTATGTATCGCAGGATCCTTTTTGTAACGACCCGCCACCCTATAATCGGGGATCCGATTACTAAATGGGTACCGAATCATTAATTTGAAACCAAACCAGGATCTAATCAAGTCTGAGAGATAAATAATAAACTAAGCTAAACATTCACATCGCATTGAACAGAAGTAAAAGTGCAGGAATTAAAATTATTACAATGCGACTCGATACAGCAAATAATTACATTTTCCAAAAGAAAGGAAATAATTAAACGTACAGGCCAGAAATAAAAATCACAACTACGTCGGGGCATACCCCGGAACAACTGCTGACGGTGCTCAACTCACGGCCGCACTCTCCTCGCTAGGTCGGCTGAGAGTCCTCACCTGAAAACCGCAGGAGGGGTGAGTCTCAAAGACGACTCAGTAGGGATCCTTCGATCCCCACTGCCCGCGCACACACCCACAAGTGCAAGGTACAACTAACGGTAAAGTGATAAGCACAAGAGGTACAATTCCTATTTCTTAACGTGAAATCACATGCAATCGTAATATAATAAACATGCATATATTAAACCAGCCGATTAAGAAATCCACAACTGTCGTCTCGATAGAACTCACCAACCACACAACAACGGTGGAGAAACCTCGACCCGCTGAGACCAAACAGTAACCCCTCGGATAGCACACTAGCTACTCCGGCCCAACCGGCTTAGGTGGCTACTCCTTCCCTCAGCATGAGTGACTCTCCGAATGTACCACTCCGACACCGGTACTAGCTGACCCCGGGGTTCACCAGGTGACCCTCTCTCACTAGGCGTCACCCCGCCCACGCCCCCACCGGCGCTGTGCTCACGCCCCCACCAGCACAGGGTGATAAAGCGCTACAATGTCACTCCAGGTCCACAGTAACACAAAACCACCAAAACCCGGCACAGTACGACCCGATCACGTGAAAAGCCCGCGATCGCACGGCACACAACGTAGTGCCATCCGGTCCCGAAGAATCCATGTACACTAAAGCATGCACTAACCGAATATCTAGCAGTATGAACACGTTTTACTAACATGAATTAGTGTTGTTCTGTCCTGAATCGCGTCGCCCAAGGTCGACGCCATTCAGGCTCTATGTACAGGTTTATGTAAAACCGTCTTCAGAATCAGGCCCTAAAAGGCGTCGACACCAGTGGTCGCCTTTTAAAAGGCGTCGACATCCTCAGACGCCATTTAACACAGAAATCCGGAAATTCAAAGGTCCTTACTCAGGGGTTTTCTGCCTTTAAAAGGCGTCATGGTTAACCGACGCCATTCGAAAACGCGTCGTTCACCCATGACGTCTTTTAGTCCCAGAATCCCCGAACTGGCAGACTCTCTGTCAGGCGATTCCTGTCTAAAAGGCGTCGTGATGGCTCGACGCCCTTCAAAAAGGCGTCGTCCATGCACGACGTGTTTCAGCCCCAGGAACCAGAGTCGCCTGAGCCCGATGGCTCCCTATCCAACCCCAAACAACCCCAAATTCACCCAAAAACGGAGGGAAAAAGAGGAGCAATGCTATCCACAGGCAACACATTCATAGAAATCCCCCATGTTATCAAAAGAACTCCTAAACATGCTTATTCTACCCCCCGAAACCAAAGATCCAAACAAGCTTAAACGGGGTAAACATGGTCTAAAACGCGATGCTAAGGGGAACCGTCACTCTACCGGATACTTGAACGCCTCCGAGCTTCAAGCCGTCCACCCGACTCGCCCCACGCCGCCGCCGGTACCGCCGTGGTCGTCCTCGCCCCTCCGTGACGTCGACCGCCGTCCGGAGAGTAGAACGCTGCAGTGGAAGTGGAGGTGGTAGTGGTAGGAGCTAGGTAGAGGATGGAGTGGAGGGAGAGATGAAACGGTGGGAGGAAAAGAGGGAGGAGGAGGGATCGCCGCCGAGTTCGCCGGAAGGGGAAAGAGAGGAAGAGAGAAGAAAATGAGGGAAGGAAGGAGGGCTCGCGGGGTTAACCAGAGACTGGATAAAACGCGTCGACATCCACGGACGCCAATCAGTTGATGTGACCGCTGCTCTGACAAGACTCTGAAACGCGTCGTTCAAGGCAGACGCCGTTCAGACGATATGTCAGGGCCGTACTCTGACAACCCAGAGTCGCAGTCTGAAAGGCGTCGACACACGTGGACGCCGTTCAGGTCGACAAGACAGGGCCGTACCCTCGCGGCCCGAAACCAGCCCACGTGGCACCCACGTGGCAGAACTTGAAATGCGTCTGCGACGGTGGACGCCGTTTAAAACACGTCTCGATGTCCGGACGCGAATCAACTCAGAACCTCCGTCCTCACTAAGGTTAGAACTATAAGGTCCGATCCTGAAAACCGGATCCGAAGGTCACGATCCTTACACTTTTGGTTGTATTGATATGGAAAGAATTAAGTATGATATTAATGCAATTAAACGTGATGATGGAGATACTCCATCTACATATGCATTTGGAGTTGGAGACAATCTTCCGTAATTTGATATTGAATGGGGGGGAGTTCCAATCAAAGAAAAGGAAAGATTTTTTACCTATCTTCTTCTTTCTTAATTCTCCCTTATATCAATAAAAACTAAATTATCTACAAAAAAAAATGCTTGTTTGTTATGCTTAATATCTTTTTTAATTTAATTTGTATATGTTTTAATTCTATCCTTTCTTCAAGCAGTTTTTTCTTCGGGAAATTGCCCGAGGCTTATGCTCTTTTCAATCCAATCATAGACATTATGCCCGTCATACCAATGGACCTCTACGAAATGGTTTCACGGCTTTAGCTAATGTAATAAAGATACCAATTGTCATCCCAAAGATACTCCCTATTTTATTTATTCCGAAAAGTTCAGGAAGAAATATGTACGGAAGAGAGAAATTCCACCCACCTAAGCTCTTCGAGAATGTGCCATTTTGGAGATTCCGACGATTTGTTTAATCGATACAAATTGTGACCCAGATTTCTTCGGATCTTCGGGGTAGATTGAATCAAGTAGCTAAGAAGTTTCAAATTTTCTATTACATATCCGTATACATCCATTAGTTTGTAAGGGCTTTTATTTCCACGAAAGCTAAGAACAAGATATTCGGTTGGATTAAACTATGAATTCTGTTTCTTTTGTTCTTGTTCTTGTTTCTCAGAAGAGAGGGGGTATTCTGAAAAAAGAGGATTAATTCGTTCTTGATAGTCATTTCTTTAATCAGTGAATAGGAACATACTCTAGATCGGAATCCTATAAGGAATAAGAAGTAATAAGTACTTGGGCATGGAGTCCCTATTTTCCAATAGAGATGCTGG
Source organism: Zantedeschia hybrid cultivar (assembly GCA_030544215.1). Classification (NCBI taxonomy): domain Eukaryota; kingdom Viridiplantae; phylum Streptophyta; class Magnoliopsida; order Alismatales; family Araceae; genus Zantedeschia; species Zantedeschia hybrid cultivar. The sequence goes on from JARZZO010000005.1 coordinate 7,799,397, forward strand.
CCTACTTCCACACCAGATATATCATATAAGCTTTTTAGTGTGTTGATGGAACATGATAGAACATTCTATGGATCCCCAATGACTAATCCTCGCATGAATAGTTAAGGATCCAACAAGTCCAACTTTGATTCCTTCGGAGGTGTTGTATGAAAGTGTAATTCCTTGTATTCTCATTTGAAAATGTGAGGATTTTTGATTTGGATTTTTGGGACTCTCTACTTCTTTTTCCTTCTGACTCTCTACTTTTTTTTCCTTCTGACTCTCTAAAAAGACTTCTTCGTTGGCCTCTGAGTCGTAGGTAATGACCCTTGGAGAGGGAAGGCCGATTTCTACTGGAATAACGGCTTCTATCCCATAAGCCATGCGAAATGGAGTTTCGCCGGTAGGGGTTCGGCTCGTAGTCCGATATGCCCAAAGAACACTTGGCAGTTCCTCTACCCATCGGCCTTTGGCTTCGCCGAGGCGGGTTTTTAGTCCCTGCAACAGGCTTTGGTTGGTGACTTCGACCTGGCCGTTTGCCCGAGGGTGTGCTACCGAAGTGAACTTACGAAGGATGCCGAAGCCGGCACAGTTATCGCTGAACCGACGGCTATCGAACTGCTTGTCGTTGTCCGAAATGATGGCCCGGGTGATGCCGAACCGGCAGATGATGGACTTCCATACGAAGTTCCAAGCATTGCTATCGGTTATTGACGCGAGGGGTTCGGCTTCTACCCACTTGGTAAAATAGTCTACTGCCACGATGAGGAATTTCCTTTGGCCGGTGGCGATGGGAAAAGGCCCCAGGAGGTCGATTCCCCATTGAGCGAAAGGCCAGGGGTCGGATAAGGGGGTCAGAAGGGTGGCTGACTGGTGGATGAGGGAGCTGAACCTCTGGCACTGATCACAGCGCTGTACGAGGGCTAAAGCGTCCTCTCGGAGTGTCGGCCACCAGTATCCTTGCCTCAGAAGCTTGTAAGCCAGGGCCCTTCCTCCCGCATGTGCTCCGCATACCCCTTCGTGTACCTCTCTCATGGCGTAGTCGGCTTCAGTCGGGCCGAGGCACCGTAACAGCGGTCGGCCGAAGGACTTCTTGTACAATAGCCCGTCCAGAAGGAGGAAGTAGAATGAGCGTTGCCGAACGTGCTTCGCCTCCCTTGAATCTGGCGGGACTTCTCCTCGGAGGAGAAAAGCGACGAGGGGAGTCATCCAGGTCTCGGCTTCGGCCTCGGTTATTTGCATGGCCTCAGGCTCGCCGAGGCTTGGTTCGGCGAGTTCCTCTATTAGGATCATTCGGCCTCCTCCCCCGTCTTGGGTTGACGCTAGCTGGGAAAGTGCATCGGCTCGGGCATTCTCGGCTCTCGGGATCCGTACGATTTCATAAGAATCGAATTGAGCGAGGATCTTACGAGTCACATGGAGATAAGATGCCATTATCGCATCCCGAACTTCGTATTCCCCGGAAACATGACTGGCGATCAGTTGAGAGTCGCTGAAGGCTTTTAGGTTCCGGACGCCGAGCTTCCTTGCGGCCCGGAGGCCGGAAATGAGGGCTTCGTACTCGGCGGCGTTATTGGTGGCTGGAAAGGAGAAGTGTAACGCGTACTCCGTGACGACCCCTTCGGGTGATGTCAGGATCCATCCGGCACCACTGCCCGTGGAGCACGCGGAGCCGTCTACAAAAAGTTGCCACTCGTCTGCCGGTGTATGAGCCGAAGTGTCCTCGGTTTCGGGTACGTCAACTTCTGGCTGAGGTGCCGAGGAAGCGCTGGGAGTGAGTTCGGTGATAAAGTCTGCTAATGCCTGGGATTTTATTGCTACCCGAGGTGCATAGGAGATGTCGAACTCTCCTAGCTCAATCGTCCATTTTGCCAGCCTGCCGGACACTTCCGGCCGGGAGAGAATTTGCCTCAGGGGCTGGTCGGTGAGAACCTTTACCGAATGGGCCAGAAAATAAGGCCGGAGCCTCCTCGCGGACGAGACGAGGGCCAAAGCCAATTTTTCCAGAGCTGGTATAGTAGACTGGCTTCTGAACGCCATCTTGCTCTCGGATGAGGACGGCGCTGATAGCTGTCTCGGATACCGCGAGGTAAAGGCTCAGTGGTTCCCCGGGGACTGGCTTAGACAGAATGGGGACAGTAGAAAAGTAAGCCTTCAGCTGGTCGAAGGCTGCCTGGCACTCATCCGTCCAGGCGAAGCTATTGGCCTTCTTCAGTAACTTGAAGAAGGGGAAGCAGTAATCTGCCGCCCTTGACATGAAGCGGCTTAGGGCTGCGATCCTTCCATTTAGCTTCTGCACCTCTCGGAGGTTTGCCGGAGGGCGCATCTGTATGATGGCCGAAACCTTCTCGGAGTTAGCATCTACCCTTCGGTGGGTAACCATGTAGCCGAGGAACTTCCCGGAGGCTACCCCGAAGGCGCACTTGGTCGGGTTCAGCTTCATCTTATATCGCCGCAGGGCGGAGAACGTCTCGGCTAAGTCGGCCAAGTGTTCTGCAGCGACGCGGCTCTTGACCAGCATGTCGTCTATATAGACTTCCATGTTGCGGCCGAGCTGCGGGGCGAACACTTTGTTGACGAGGCGCTGATATGTCGCGCCAGCATTCTTCAGGCCGAAGGGCATCCGGGTATAGCAATATAGACCCAGATCGGTCGTAAAGCTGGTTTTGCTTTCATCATCCGGATGCATTCGGATCTGGTGATAGCCTGAATAGGCATCGAGGAAGCTCATGAGTTCGTGGCCGGAGGTTGCATCCATCACCTGATCTATCCGAGGTAGCGGGAAGCTATCCATCGGACATGCCTTGTTGAGGTTGGTGAAGTCCACGCACATCCGCCACTTGCCATCCTTCTTTGGCACCATCACTACGTTAGCGATCCAATCCGGGTGATGTACCTCTTGGAGATGTCCGGCGTCCAGCCCCCTCTACACTTCGGCTTGAATGGCGGCTCTCCTTTCCTGATTGAAGGTACGCCGCTTCTGCTTAACCGGGGGCTGGTTAGGATCGGTGTGTAGTCGGTGTTCCGCTACTTCCGGGTCAACCCCGGGCATGTCTGTTGGAGACCAGGCGAAGATGTCGAGATTCTTTTTCAAGAATTCGGTGAGCTTCTCCGCTTCGGTTTTCTCCAGGCCGGAGCCTATCATCAGGGTCCGTCCTTCGCCTCCCGGAACCGGAATGGCGACGAGTGCTTCTCCTGGGGACGTCTCGGCTGATGATTCGATCGCCAGGGATTCGGTTGCAGCCTTCCCTTTGACCGAAATCATATAGCATTGCCGGGCTGTTTCTTGATTTCCCTTGGCCTCGCCTATTCCATGGCTAGTATGAAACTTTAGCTTTTGATGGAAAGATGAAGGCACGGCTCTGACCCCGCCGATTAGCCTTCGGCCGAAGATGGCGTTGTAGGCTGAATCGATTTTCACAACGGCAAAATCCGTTTCAACGGTTAGTTGCCGAGGGGCGGAGCCTATGGTTACAGCGAATCGGACAATGCCCTCTACTCGGCAGGGCGAACCGTTAAAACCGAAGAGGGGGCCCCGGTGAGGCTTCATATTAGCCTCACTCAATCCCATTTTTACAAAGCAATCGTAAAATAAGATGTTCGGGGCACTTCCATTATCGACAAAAATACGATGTACATCGTAACTGTTTATTACAGCGTTTATGACGAGGGCGTCGTCGTGAGGGACCTGAATATCAACCAGGTCCTCTGAGCCGAAGGTAATATCCTCTTGGCGAGGCCGCTTCGGCTCGACGTCGATCGTTGCTATAGTGGCAGAGCTGCACTGCCGTCGCCTTGATCCTTCTCCCGGTCCTCCGGATATCATCATAATGGACCCAGAGCTGGGTCTTTGATGGGATGCTTCTACCGGGGCCGAGGTGACCTTCGGCGGAGGAGCAGCTCCTTTCTCCGGGGGCTGCTGTTGCCTGGGCGTCTCAGGGACGTCTCGGTTTCGCTGTGGCGGGGACTGCTCTCGTCGAAGCTGCGATAGTCTACCTTCCCGAATGAGGCGGTCAATTTCTTCCCGAAGGTGTCAACACTCGTCCGTCGTATGGCCGATTTTCCGGTGATACTCGCAGTATTTGCCGGGATCCCTTCGGCGAAGATCAGTCTTCATGCGCTCTGGTCGCCGGATCATGCCCTTCACCTCCATGAGCATTCGGGATGGGGGAGCAGGCAGGGGTGGGTACCGCTGTTGCGGGTCCCGTCGCCTCTCTCGGTCCCACTCCTCCCTGCGATATCGCTTTCGGGAGGGCTCTTGATCTTCGGGCCGAGGGCGGACCACCTGGGGGGCAGGTGCCGAGGCTGCTTCGGCTGCGCCTTTACCTTTGGACATCATCAGGGCCTTCTGGTTGATATACTTGTGGGCCCGGGCTACGAGGTCCTGGAAGGTAGGGGGATGTCGCTTCCTGATGGAGCCGAGGAGCCCTTCGTCCCGACATCCGCTGATTACGGCCGAGACCGCAATCGAGCTATCAAGGTTTGGGATTTGGGCGGCCTCGGTCAGAAACTTGGTGAAATACTCCTGGAGAGTCTCGGTGGGGCCTTGCCGGATGGCTAGTAGGCTGGCGGAGGTTTTATACTGCCGGGTGGTATCATAGAACTGGTCGATAAACAGCTGGCCCAACTGGACCAGGGAGTGGATGGAGTTGGGGGCCAGTGCCTCGAACCAGGTTAGGACAGTCTTCTCAAGGGTGAGGGGGAAAAGTCGGCAACGGACTGTCTCGGCGACCCCTCGGACCGAGAGGTATGTGTTGAATCTCTGGAAATGACAGACCGGATCTGTCATTCCGTCGTAGAGAGGGCCTTTTGGCAGTTTGAAATTGGGAGGCACCTCGGTAGCCAGGAGCTCTGGCGTGAACGGGGTTTGCTCCAGGATGTTGCTAGCAAGGGGTGCCCCGTATAGCCGAGACACCATCTGCTGCATTTTCTTCCGCATTGCCGTCAGTCGTCGGTCCAGGTCCGGGGCGGTTGAGGTGGCGACTGATTGCCCTCCGGTCTTGGCCGAGCGAAATTCCGACGAAGCATAGCCTTGCTCCGTTACGCGATCGGTGCGAGGAGCTCGGGTAGGTAGCGTCGAGGGCTCGTTGCGTGCCGTAGCGGTTTTGTCAGGGGAAACCGGTGCAGGCGTTGGCCGGAACCTTGTGTCTTGGACCGGGTAGAGCGGGGGGAGTTGTGCTTGCTGAGGGAGCTGTCCCAGCAATCCCATGCGCTGGGCGATGGCAGATACCATCTCCTGAAGAGGCGCGAGGGATGTGACGGCAGCGGCTAGCGTCGCCATTTACTGCTGGAGCACTCCCACCCGGTCTTCGGCGGCGAGAGACTCTGGTATGACAGGCAGAGCCACGCTTGGTGGAGCAGATGGGGCGCCTTCGGAGGGCAGCAGCTGTGCCGAGGCTTCCCGTGCCTCTGCTTCGTTCTGTCCGGATCGTCGAGTTAAAGGTCGTTGAGACATGACTTGTTTGTTTGTTTCCCACAGTCGGCGCCACGTGATGTAGCCGAAGCTATCACGACCGGATTCCGAAGCTGGAATCCGAAGTTCTGGATCCGGAGCTGGGTCAGATCGGTGTAAGAGGCCCGACAGGGATTCGGAAGGTGACGGAGGCAGATATGCGGTTGAGGATCCGAGGTCGAGAGTCACTCGGTCGGAGGCTGGTTTGTCTCCGGAAGGTGGGGCCGAGGTTCCTTCGGCTGACGGGCGGGCAGCGCGGAACCGAATCTCCCTCGGTTGAGGGGCAGCCGGTGCACGGCGTCGAGACCGGGGAGAGGAGTCCGAGGTCGGTGGCCGAGACCGACTCGGGAAGGTCGGCGATGATTCGAGCCGAACCCCTGCAGGAGGGAAAGAAGAAGAAACCGGTCAGTAGGAGTCCCGGACTTCGGCCCTGAGGAACCCCCTCCGACGGTTAAGTTAGCTTTTGAAGATGATTAGATTCAGAAGGCAAAGAGTAGTTTTAATACTTTTTGGACTATGGTCCTTGTGGGTCTCGGAGACATACCTTTGGCAATAAATAGCGGTGTATTTATAGCGGAGGATAGATGATGGTTAACGGTGAAAGCCGATATAGGACTATGTTCCGGGCTTATTGGTAAACGGCCATAGTGCCTAGTCCTCCACCGGAGTGGGCCGAACACGGCTGTTGGGCCGAAGGGGGTTGGGCCGCTAATGGGCCGAAGGCTTCTTGAAAGCCTTCTATTGCTGCTGCCGAGCTGAACTGGGTTTGGATTTGTTTTAATAGGTCGAATCGGATTCTGCCTCATCAGGCACTTTTTCTGTATTTAGAATAAAAAGGAAGGATAATTTATTCATATATATCATTGCTTTTCAATACGCTACTGTCATTTTGATTATTTAATTGCACATATCACATATGCCCATTTTCCATTTGATGGAGCCGATCCGTGTCGCGTTTCGGAAACGTTCGTTCTAGGGGGGAAAACTGCACTTCCGAAACCTTGATCATTTTTAATTTTTTAATGAAAAATATGAATTTTCAATGAGCATAAGGTCCTCCACGGTGATCTCAAACTCTCTAATTATAGTAGTAATTTATTTGTGGAGGGTGTTTCCAAAGAGTATTATTCTTTTCCCACTCTATATTGCTGACGCGGTTTGAAAAACGCAGCATCCTTGATCTTCACAAGGATCAAACACTCGATCTTTTGGTTGAACGTACTTAACCTGGGAATGGCAGTCTTTGTTCAGGTTGTGTACTTGGATTTTTCATTATTTAATCAATAGTTTACCTTGACGTATCTTCCAAAAGAGTCTTGTTATCTGAGATTGGGTTGCATATAGGTTTCAATTTTCTGATGTCTTTAGAAGCCCCATTTGGGGGTTTTAACTTCGAACACATGGAAGCCCAAAAGTGTACAAAGGATTAAGAGGTTCATGAACATAGAGGCCCAAAGGTGCTCTCTGTTCGGCAAACTTAATAGAATAGCGTAAGACTTGCTAAAATGTCCCGATGGGGACATTGCATAAGATAAAAGAACTTTTGTTGAGGTCAAATTTCACATGCCTTTTATGTTTGTACAACTTGATCTTTGATCCAACGACCCAAAAAGTTTAAAAGAATAAAAAATTGAGTCCAATGAACAATTAAAAATATCCTCAATAGGTTGAGTCTAATTTTTTTTATATATTTTTAGATCATTCCATAAGAGTTGGATTGTATGAACATGTAAGACGTATGGGACCTGACCTAATTTTTTTTTTAAATTTTCTTTTAACTTGCTGCAATGCCCCCTATTGCATCCCAGGTATTTTTCCTTTCGAGGAAACACTAGATCTTAGGAGCCATGTTTGAGGTAGTTCTAATGAACTTGAGTGGTTTTGCTGCTCTACGTTTGTGTAACAGCTATATTATTTTAGAATTTTATTAAAAATTATAAAAATTTGAGTAAATGACTTTCAAGATAACTTCTTTTCATGCTAACTAAATTGTGAGTCCAAACATCCTTCTAAATAAGAAGAATAACAAACACGCGATCCAGTCGCTCGGATTGTGCGAGTGCATGATTCTTTTTTTTTTTTCCTCAAATTTTTTTAACTGTCCGATCGAAGATCGGTTTGATCAGACGGTATGGATGTCAAGTTGTAGGCCTTCTCCAACTCGGCAAACTTTTAGAAAAATACAAAAATAAAAATCAGCTCAACTGCGCGCGATATAGCAATTGTTACGCAACTAAGAATATTCATCAAAGAGCCTCGATATGTCCCCACTTGCGTCTACTTGAACTCTACACAACGCACCACCCACCACCCTACCTCATCTGATATGAATAGCCCCACCGATCAACTATTTCCACGGTACTCAGAAATAATGGGAACCACTCTGCTTGAAGCACGCCTTGCAGGGGATGGCATGTTGGTACCTGTTTTGAATTCACTCGTTACTTGCAGGTTACAACGATATCCTTTTTATCAGAGGTTAAGATCGTGTCAACTGTATGGTGGCTTTACTGAAGGATCCAATCTGGCAACTCCCATACAAGCATATATTTGATCTTTTGTTCTTCACCATTGATGAGCTAGGAAAGTTTGTAAAAGATTTTTAAAAGAAGAGATAAGATGTACAGCTACAAATAACACCACTTCCGACTAGATTCACTGAGAATATAATGTTCTCAACTTTATGTACTTTGACTCTTCATTGTGGATCTTTCTCATTGCAGTTTTTTAGCTTCTCTAGAAAAATATATTAATAATCTCCACTAGAGAAAATGTTAGAAAGATTAGGGAAGAAGTTCTTGAGTCTATTTTTCTGTCTCACAAGGATATACATGTAATTTCTCCAAATTCACACAATCAAGCATAACAAGGGCTTTTGTGACATTAGAGGCATTAACATCCACATCCCCGAGAAATCTGGTTTGTGGTTTTGAAAGAGTGGCCTGTGATACATATTTGTACAAATGAATCGATAGGATGTATACATGTGTATATTTTTCCTAGTTTATATGCAAAGTATGAAAGTTTCGGATCATGGAATGCAGAATCGGTCGATCTCGATCCGGATCGGCCAATTCGGATCGGGATTGATAGGTCTCGATTCGATCGATTCCGGTCGAACCGATTCCGATTCAGATCAAGATCGGTGGGTCCTGATTTGGAGATCCGATCCGAAATTCCTTGATTCGGACGACTCTATGTCCTACTTGTAATTATATTTTTGAAGGTATGTATAGACAATATATGACATGCAAGAAGAAACGAATCCCAACCATCAGTAGATAACATGCGAGATGAACGAATCTTAACCCACCTCATGTTGTCTGAGACTAATAGCTATTGATGTCAGGGCCTGCCCAGTGGCCATTAGAGGGAGAAAGCTACCATTTCTACTTTTGCCATCGGCATTCATGATTTATCATTGAAAAGTGTTCATGGTCCAAAGATCAGATGTCAGGAAGACTAAAAGTTTCTACTGTAAACATGTTATATTGGACACAGAATCTGAGGGAAGATATGAATAAATAAATAGCACATTTTTGTAATTCTTCAGTCTATGCATCACATGTTCATATTTAAGGTTTACGTATTGCCACTTCATTCATAATATTATGGTTGTCATGTGCTTGTCATTTTGTACTCAAAGATTTAATGAGATTAACTGGGACTTGAGAGATGAAGTTATTTTTTGTAGGCTAGTGTATAGATGGAATGTCAAATACAGTATTTGTAAGGTAAAAACTTTACATAGCTCAGTATTTCCATAGAGCTTGTATCTGCATCACACTCATAGACATCTATTAATTATCATAGTAAATGGTACATAACAGTGAATTTTTCTAGACAAGGTGATGAATATATAGAATGGTAGTTTTTTTTTTTTTTTTTCCTCTCTCTTATTCCTTATCGTATCACTATATCAATCAATGACAAGAAAACAAGCTATGCAAATATAGTTCTAGCTTGAAGAATCACATTGCCATAGAAAGGCATGTTAGATAGTGACCATCCCTTGACATTAGGAGTCTGTTACAGGGATAAGTATGGAGACTTGGTCTCCCAGGATCCCTAATATGTAGGAGGCGGTTCCGGGGAGGGGGCGGAGATAGTTAACGGAATGGCCTCTATAAAAAGAAAACTGAGGTGAAGAATAGGACTCACCTTGGGTTAACTATCGGAGCCCGCATTCCTCCCTTGCTCTTTCTCTCCTCTCTCTCTCTCAAAGAAGGATCCTTCACTGGTATCAGAGCAACGGTTCGTCCTCGCCGCCGCCGCCGCGCTGCCCTCGCACCGGAGCGCCGCCGCAGCTCCTCGCGATCGACCGCCGCTGCCACGTCCTGCCGCTGCAGCCCACCGCAGCACACCGCAGCACGCCGCAGCCCGACGCAGCCTTGCCGCTGCTCCCCGCGACCACCGCCGCGTCCCGCTGCCGCTCCCGGTGCCCCGCCGCACCGCCGCTGCCGGCTCGCCGCTGCACACCCCGGCGCTGTCGCATCGCGCCATTGCCGCACATCGCCGGAGCTCCCTTAGCCACAGCACGATCCAGGTTCTGCCGTGACCTCTTGCCTTTATGTTTGAGAGAATAGGGTCTCAAGAACTCGTTTAAATAAGTATTAAAACCAAAACAGTAACACCCATCCTTTTTCTCACCTGCTATAAGTTCTGCCACGATCCAGATTTTTTAAGGTAGAGGTAGAAGTAATACACTTGTTTATTGTTATAACTCTGTACCAAACACATGCTGTTGTAAGAAGCCATTAAAGCTGCTAACATTTATCGTATAATATACTTTGTACCTGAAAAGCATTCTGATACGTCTTTATTGCTCCTTTAGTGTTATAATTTAAAAATCAACCCTCCTCTTCACCACACACGACTTGCATTAATTTTTCAGCATCTGTTTTGGACTCTTAACTGATATATATAATATTGTTTTGAAAAGACTGGTTCGTACTTCCTGTTAAAGCTGCTGCAGATTACTTTTGTGTATGTGGTGATATGTGTAGCTGTGCAGATCCTAAATTCATGTGCACCTTAATTTAATGTTTCTTACATGCTTTATTAGATTCCTTTAGTGTTATAACTTTACTTGATATTTAATATAATCTGTGATTATTGCTTAAAGACAACTTAGTTAAATATCTGTGTATTTGTTATAACCTGCATCACTGATTATAAATAATCATTTCATATTAAGTTATTGCTTGATAAATTGATTATAATCATTTCTGTTTAGAAAATTCAAGTTATATTTTTGATTGTTGTTAAAGTAAATTAGTTATTTAAAATTTGTTCTGCTAAGTTGAATCATACAAAATGATGCATGTTTTAATGATACTTGTGTTACAAATCTTAATAGTTAAGTTATGTGTATTGAGCTTTAGCCTTGTCCTACTTAAAATGGCCAGTAAACTCATTGCTTCTGAACTGGCTAAACTGGACAAGTTGAACGGTACCAATTATGACATGTGGCATAGGAAAATTAGATATGGTCTTATTCATGATAATATTGAACATGTACTTAACAGTACTGTTCCGGAATTGACTGATAACCCCGGAGAGGGAGACATCAGGAGAAGAGAACAATGGTTGTCAGATGACAACAAGGCTAAAAGCCTGATGCTAATGTTCATGGAGGACAACCTCATAAAATTCTTTGAAACTTATGAGACTGCCCGGAAATTATGGGACGCTATTAAGGAGAAGTATGACACCACTTCTGAGGTGAATACTCAGCTCCTATTGCATCGGTATAATTCTTGCCGTATGCAAGAAAGTGATAGCGTCATAGAACATGTGAATAAGATGATTGTTATGGCTAAAGATCTCTACACTGCTGGAACAGAGGTTCCAGAGAGAATGCAGGTGGCGACTATTTTGAATAGTCTCCCATCTTCATTAGATATGGCTGCCACAACCCTTAGAATGAGCGGTACCGTTCTTCGTGTCACTGATTTACCAGCTAGGTTAGCAGTTGAGCAAGACATCATTGCCAGTAGGAAAGGTCAAGAGCTGAACTTGCAGGAAGTGAATGCTATACACCAGAAGCCCTCATCGGCATATAACAAAAGCCAGAATCACTCTGTTGGACCGAATAGGCCACAGTTCAAAGCTAAATCACACTATAAAGGCAAAAAGGTTCCCCGTGGTGCTTGCTACACTTGTGGCAAATTTGGTCATTACAAGGCCAACTGTCCTGAAAAGCACGGAAACAAGGGTAAACACCCAGAAAAGGGGGGAACCGGCAAACGTGAATTCGTCGGTTTGACGGAATGCAATGCTGTGATTATCGACACCAACGACTGGTGGGTGGATTCTGGCGCAACTTGTCATGTGGCAAAGACAAAGAAAGGGCTGGTGGAATTCAAGCAGCTGCAACCTGGAGAGCAGAGAATGTACATGGGAAACAACACCTACCTGAATGTAGAAGGTGTTGGATCATATCGTTTAGATCTTGGGGACAGCATCATGGTCCTCAAGGATGTCTGTTATGCGCCGAGTATTAGGCGCAATCTGTTGTCTGTAACTGCTCTCATGAAAAATGGTCTGGAAGTCCGTTTCTATAATAAAAGAGTGTCTATAGGAAAGAACAAAAAGGTCTTTGCCATGGGAAAGCTTGTTCCTGAACATGGCTTATTTTGTATTCCTGTTGTAGACACAGAAGTTAATAATATTAATGATGCTGTTATGAATTATTCCTTGTGTCTTCTGTCTGAATGTGATCTGTGGCATTTTAGATTAGGACATCCTGGAAAATCTAAAATGGAACAAATGATAAGATTGAACCTACTGCCATTAACTAAGATAGAATTGTCACATTGTGAACATTGTTTAGTCGGTAAAATGACTAAGAAACCTTTTGCAGTAGGACATAGATCACAAGGACTACTGGAGTTGATCCACTCAGATATATGTGGACCATTAAGTATAAAAACATATGATAGAAATGAATATTTCATAACATTTATAGATGACTATTCCAGATATGCCTATGTATATCTTATTTCTGCTAAATCAGAAGCTCTTAATTGCTTTAAGAAATATAGAGCAGAAGTAGAAAGGCAACTGGGTAAAAACATTAAGGTGTTAAGAACAGATAGAGGTGGGGAATACAACTCAAATGAATTTGAGTCATATTGCCAAGAGCATGGAATAAAGAGGCATGTAACTATGCCTTATACGTCACAACAGAATGGTGTGGCAGAAAGAAAGAATAGAACTCTGATGAATGCTGTTAGATGCATGCTATCGCATTCAGGACTCCCGAAGAATTTTTGGGGAGAGGCATTGCTCACGGCAAATTATACATTGAATAGAATTCCCACTAAGTCTATCGAAAGTACACCTTATGAATTGTGGAATGGGAGGAAACCAGAAATAAGTCATCTTAAGAAATGGGGGTCAGTAGCCCATGTTCTCATTCCAAATCAACTAAGAGACAAATTAGACTTCAGAACATTGAAGTGTCGATTCATAGGCTATTGTGACAAATCATCAGGATATAGATTCTTCGATAAGGAAAAAGGAATCATTGAATATAGGGATGCTACATTTCTAGAAAATGTAGAGGAAGAGGAATCTCATCATGAGAAAGAACCTCTAAGTGTAATAGACGATGACTATTACAATGATTTACCTATAAATGATCCAGAAATCGAAGAAGAACTTCCACCAAATGTGGAAGATGATCAAATGCCTTTGAATGAAACGCAAGAAAATCAACCTGTAATTGGCAATAAAAGACTTAGAACTCCTCCGGCATGGATGGATGATTATCACTTGTACTTATGTGAGCCTTCATGTCTAACAGTAGACATAAATGAGGATAATAATATAGATCCCATGAATCTGAATGATGTATTGAAATCTTCAGACTCTGATCTATGGCGAAAAGCCATGGAAGAAGAAATTGATTCCATAAAAAGGAACAATGTATGGGAACTATGTGAATTACCCAAGAATAGGAAGGCTATAGGTTGCAAGTGGGTATTTAAGAAAAAGATCCGTGTAGATGGATCTATAGACAAGTATAAAGCTCGATTAGTTGCCAAAGGATTTACACAGATGCCAGGTATAGATTTTCAGGAAACTTATTCTCCTGTGGCTAAATTTGCATCTATAAGGATGATTTTAGCAATTGTTGCGCATCTTGACTTGGAACTTTTTCAAATGGATGTCAAGACTGCATTCCTTAACGGAGAGTTAGAGGAAGATATATACATAAAACAACCTGAAGGTTTTCAGGTAGAAGGTCAGGAGAATAAAGTATGTAAACTTAAGAAAGCTTTGTATGGCTTGAAACAGTCCTCTAGACAATGGTATCTCAAATTTCATAATGTTATTATTCAACTTGGATTTGTTCCAAACCAATTAGACAATTGTGTATATGTCATGAGGAGTGGGAGCATGTTCATTATATTATCTTTATATGTAGATGATATTTTGCTCGCCGGAAATGACATAGGAATGTTGAATAACGTTAAGTCTGAGCTCAGTGAGAAATTTGAGATGAAGGACATGGGTGAGGCATCCTATGTTCTCGGAATCCAAATCCTGAGGGATAGAAAGTCTAGAATGTTGAGTATAAATCAAGATAAGTACTTACAATCAGTACTTAGGAGGTTTGGAATGCAAAACTGCAACCCAGCACCAACGCCGTTGGTTCATGGAAAACGATTAAGTAAAGAGCAATGTCCTGGAGAAGGACATGATGCACTGCAAGTGCCGTATGCACAAGCAGTCGGAAGCTTAATGTATGCTATGCTATGTACCAGGCCTGACATAGCATACGCAGTAAGCTTAGTAAGCAGATATCAAAGTAATCCTGGTCCAGCACACTGGGAAGCTGTTAAAAGGATTATGAAGTACTTGAAAGGTACTTTGCACCACAAATTAATATATCAAGCAGATACACTAGAAGTGTTTGGTTATTCCGATGCAGATTTCGGAGGGGATAAAGATGACGGAAAGTCCACTTCGGGACACTTGTTTATCTTTGGTGGTGCTGCTGTTTCTTGGAGTAGCAAGAAACAAGGGTGTGTTGCAAGATACACACAGGAAGCTGAGTATGTTGCATGTAGCATGGCTACCACTCATGCTGTCTGGATAAGACGATTTTTAACAGAATTAAATCTCAACTTGGTAGAAGAACCAATTGAGATTTATTGTGATAATCAGGCGGCAATTAGCTTGATTAACAGTGGAGCGAATAGCTCTAGAGGAAAACACATAGAAATTCAATATCATTATATACGTGATATTGTTCAAAAAGGAGAAATTAAAGTGACTTATATTCCCACCAGTGATATGATTGCAGATCCGTTGACAAAAAGTATACCGGTAGAAAGTTTTGTCAAACATGTAAGTCTAATGGGACTTGGGAATATATAAGTCGGGAATTTTCCTTTACAAAATTGAAAATACATTTCACAGATAGTGAACATGTATGAGAACTTTAATACATCTCACGGATAGTGGGAGTGTATTAAGATTCATTTGATTTGAAAATACACAGATAGTGAGAATGTGTCACAACACCAATACATCTCACGGATAGTGGGAGTGTATTAAGAATAATTTGGTCTTGATGGTCAAGTGGGAGATGTTAGATAGTGACCATCCCTTGACATTAGGAGTCTGTTACAGGGATAAGTATGGAGACTTGGTCTCCCAGGATCCCTAATATGTAGGAGGCGGTTCCGGGGAGGGGGCGGAGATAGTTAACGGAATGGCCTCTATAAAAAGAAAACTGAGGTGAAGAATAGGACTCACCTTGGGTTAACTATCGGAGCCCGCATTCCTCCCTTGCTCTTTCTCTCCTCTCTCTCTCTCAAAGAAGGATCCTTCAAGGCATTCATGTGGCTCATGCATGCAAGGAGAATTATCACCAAAGTGTTCAATATCAGAATGGTTCACTAATCCTTTAACACATTGTGTTACCTTTGGTAGTTGGCTAATGAAGATGTGGACCATCTGTTGATAGACTGCTTCTTGGTGAAGAGGTGTAGCCGATTATGGGACTGTCATGCCTTCGCCCTGTGTGGGCTCCACTTTGCCAACTATAAGATAAAGACAGATTATATTGTATTACAAGTAAATTGTGTAAATGAAGTAGAACATTAAAACAAATTCACAATATAAGAGCAATATCTAGGATCACTCATAATTTTACTTAAAGGAGACTAACATCAACTGGGCTCAATCCATTGCTATGTATTGATCCTCTTCTCATATCCCATATCAATTTACATCTTTAACTCTCCTAACCTGAAATGATTAGCAACTTCATGGGTATTATGACTCAATAGGCATTAAAATCCTAGCACATAGCATGTCATATATGCAAAATAAAAATGCATCCTAAGACTACTTATATATCCAATCTTCAAAATGTTGTATCCATATATCATAAAAGTAAAGGATAGAATAACAAAGATCACAATATGTGTTGTAACATAACTCATATTTTTCAAGTTCTTAATAAAAAATTCATATTCACGTTTGACACGAACAAATAATTTTAAAGCAAATTATGTGTATAAGGATTTCATAAGTTTAACAAGCTAGTCAAATTATATTCGTATTCACAAATGGTCCCTATTAGTCCAAAGATGAGTATTTTAGTCTTATACTGAAGCCTCGTCTCCTTCAACGGATTTCCCCCTCACCTATAAAGGTGTCCGAGTGAAAGGGCTTAAATAGCTACCAAAGGAATAGTTTAGTTGCTTTTGCTGCAGGGACTAGCCATACTCCTAACTACCCTTTAGACTAGCTGCCTAACTAGAAGCAAAGGACTAGCCGCTTTTACAAGTTACTTTTTCAGAAGCAAAGGCCTTGCTTGACGCAGTTTTTATGTGAAAGTATTTTTGTATTTTTATTTAATTTTCTTTTTTGAAAGCAATTAGATCTTGAAAGTTATTTATACGATATTTTATTTGTGTTTTGGCTTCCAACTAAAAACTACAAAGATGAAGTTTTCAAGATTAGAGAAAAAGTACGGTTGTTAAGAAAAAGTTGATTTTTGTAACAAATTAAAATTAGTTAAAATCTCGCTCCAACTTATTTTACGTAAGAAGTAAAAATAAAAAATAATTTTCAAATAAAATTTTTACCAAACACGTCTTAAAAAAAAACAAGGACGATCTTGATTGATGGAGATTGGCCGTAGGGCTGTGGCAGTGGGTGGTGAGCGGGGGGGGGGGGGGGGGGGGGGGGGATGATTTTAATTTTATTTGTTCAATAGTATGAGTGTATCACATATTAATGGGTGGTATTAAGTGTTGTTATATTGGGTTTTTCAGTTTTTAATTAATTTAAATATTCATATTTCAAAATAAACCCTTGTGACTTGTGTATTTAGTATTGTCTCCAAAACGATTATTCTTTCTTAGAAATAAATCCTTTTGTCAATAGTTGTTTGAAAGATGAAAATATACGATAAAAAAAAACCTAGCTAGGTCTAGTAGAGTCAAGACTAAATGTGCAAGGTACAAGATTTTTTTTCTAAATTCAATAATTTAGAGACATTAAAAAGTAAACTTCCCTTTTATATTACACCCTAATAAGATGGTGGATTTCAAATAAATGAATACCTTTTCCTATCTTTTAATTCAGTAGGATATATAAAAGTTTCATTCGAAAGTTGGTATCTATATATATAAACACACGTCTAGATACGTACATGTCTCTAACTACGTGCATTTAACTATTTACAAACAGGACTCGTAACCTATATTCGTGGAAGCCGAGTCTTAGCTTGTTATCCAAATTAATCACTTTGCTTCTCACGATCACTTCAAGAAATTAAGATATCCTTGTGTCTAAGGTTTCGTTGTCGTCCCACTCGTTTGAGGGTGGAACCCCTTCCAGTGGAGATGTGGAATCCTCTTCTTTTAAGTAGTGTAATGGGATGATGACTCCGTTTACGAGTGTTGTAAACTTGAGTTATGGTCCGTTTGGTTCTACCTGAAACATATTTGAATAAAAATGTTTTATAAGGAAGTCACTTTAAGAGGAAATGAAAATATAATTGATCGTTTGGTACTTTTGAAAATATATTTTTAAAAATCTTTTTATTTATTTATTTTCTTGTAAAACCTTTTCTTGAGAATGATTTTATATATTTGTTTGCTTGTAAATTTTTTTTCACATTATAAGTCTTTTAATATAAATATGATAAAGTCAAAAGGACCTTTTCTCAAAGTTTTTTGATCCGGAAGAATACTCCAACTTGACATGTAATTAGACAGTTCAAATAAAAAAGATTATTTCTCTATATGATCAAAGTTTGAATGGTAATGTCAAAAGAGCATTCCTTTTTATTTTCTGAATTGACAGACTACTTCAACTTGACATGAACGGTTGAATAAAAAAGATCATATCTTCATGCAATGAAAATTGGAATGGTAGAGTCAAATAACTTTTTTTTTTTTTCCCAAACTGGGATAACACCGTAGCTCCACATATGATCAGGTGAGCCAAACAAAAAACATCATCAAAATTCAAATAGAAACAATTGAAGGACATTTTTTCCTTTAAGATAAAAAACATATGGCAGCCACCATTCGTTAGGAAGAAAAACCATCCAACTGTCCAAATCTAACATCAGCAGCTCTGCTGTTGAGGAGTTGGGAAAACGGCATCCCCATGCATCTACCAGATGCCAAAATCAGGAAGAGTGAAAAGGTCCGAAGCTTCAGTAGATTTAAACTTTCTTTGACTGCAGTTTTATGGGGGCCACCAAATAGATGCTTCTGCTCAATTTTTATTGAAAATATGTTTATAGGACAAATTTTACATAGAACCAAACAGACACTTAATTGCGCTCATGATTCAGAGTAGCCATCAGAGTTCCTATTGGTAATTACCATCTTTCTTTCCTTTCCCTATCTAATAAACTGGGCACTCTCTCCGGACTATTTTTTTTAAAAAAACTTATACAGGAAGTTTTTTAGAATACTAAACTTTGGATAAATTTAATTCGGTTAGTCTTTTAGAACACTAAACTATGGTCTATAGTACAGTTTAAAGATAAATTTAATTCTGTCAGTTTTTATTTAAAGTCGAGTTATGACATGTCATTACATAAAAAACTTTTGTAAATGTATCTCTTCATGTGTAGTTTGAGCAGAGAAATTTCTTTTTTTTAAATATTAACTTCTTCACATAAAAAGGAACTACGATTCCATCATGAATGAGTATCAAATAAATTCGAACCAACCAAAATCGTAAACGACCTATATTCCTAACTTCCACCGAAGTTAGGTCAAGAAGATAGTTTCAGCTGGCTCTTCCTTTCGACCCTCGCAAAAGGGTGGATCATTTTTTTCTTTGAGGGAGATCGTTTGTGTAAGGACTGAGGTTTCAGATCCGGTTATCGGGTCATTTTCAGAATCAGACTCTGTAGTTTGGGCCCTAACCGGGCTGGGACCCTGTTCTGTTTCGCGTCGAGCCTGCGAGACGCGGTTTAAACGGCGTCCGGCGTAGCAGACGCATTTTAGATTATGCCACGTGGATGCCACGTGGGCTGACCTTGGGGCGCGAGTGTACGGGCCGGTCGTGTCGTCTGAACGGCGTCCATGATGGGCGACGTGTTTCAGACTGCGACCCTGCGGTGTCAGAGAACGGTGCCGGTCTTGTCGTCTGAATGGCGTCAGCCTTGGGCGACGCGTTTCAGACTCCTGTCAGACGGCCTGTCATGTCATCTGATAGACGTCCGTACATCTCGACGCGTTTTACCTAGTTTCTAGTTACCCTACGAGCCCTCTTTCCTTTCCCTCATTCTCACCCTCACACTCTCTCTCCCCTCACCCTCTCCACCCTCCGACTCTCCCCACTCTTCCCCTTCCTTTTTCCCCTTCTTCCTCTTCCACCTCTCCACCTCTCACCACTGCCACCACCACTTTCTTCGCGGCGTTCCATTCTCCGGACGGCGGCCGACGTCCCGGCGGAGTGGCGGCGTCCTCCGAGTATCGGCGGCGGTTTGCGGTGCGACGGTTTGGCGGCAGAGCCAGGAGGAGTTCAAGAATCTGTAGGGTGACGATTCCCGTAATGTCTTATTCTAAAACCATGTTCTCCCGCTTGAAGCATGCTACGGATCCGTGGTTTTTGGGTAGAATGAGCATGTTAGGGGCTTTTTCTTGATGGGAATGGGAGTTTCTGTGAATATGGTTTTGTGATGATTTAGATTGCCCCTCTTCCTTCTCCGTTTGGTTGATTTTTGGGGCATTTGGGGATGAAAAGGGAGCCCTCGGGCTGGGGACAGAACTCGGCTTCTGGCGCTAAAAGACGTCATGTATGGACGACGCTTTTTCGAAGGACGTCGGGACATCATGACGCCTTTTAGGCAGAAATCGCTTCACCGAGTCTCTGTCAGTTCGGGAAATCTGGCGCTAAAAGACGTCATGTATGGACGACGCTTTTTCGAAGGACGTCGGGCCATCTTGACGCCTTTTAAGCAGAAATCACCCGATTAAGGTTTTCTACAAATTTCGGATTTTGGTATGAACGGCGTCTGAGGACGCAGACGCGTTTTTAAAAGGCGGCTAACTATGACGACGCCTTCTTAGCACAGCGCCGGTGTGGGTGTGGCGGGGTGACGCATAGTGAGAGAGGGTCACCTGGTGGACCCCGGGGTTAGCTAGTACCGGTGCGGGAGTGGTACCTTTGGAGTATCACTCGTGCTGAGGGAATGAGTAACCACCTGAGCCAGTTGGGCCGGAGTAGCTAGAGTGCTATCCGAGGGGTTACTGTTTGGTCTCAGCGGGTTGGTGTTTTCCCCACCTCCGTTTGTGTGATTGGCGTGTTTTACCGAGATGTTGGTTGTGGGTTCCCCGTAGACCGGCTTTCGAATTATGCATGTTAAATATATCTCAAATGCATGTGATTCATATCGAGACTTAGGAGTAGTAATTACTGCTTTACTTGTTCACTGGACCTTTAGCTGTGTTTTGCACTTGTGGGTGTGTTAGTGGGCAGTGGGGATCGAAGGATCCCTACTGAGTCTTTTCGTTGAGACTCACCCCCCCTGCGGTTTTCAGGTGATGACTCCAGACAGACTTAGCGTGGAGGGTGCTGTTGTGAGCTGCGCGCCGTCAGCGATTGTTCCGGGGTATGCCCCGACGTAGTTGTTCTTTTTATTTCTGGCATGTATGCTTAATTATTTCTTTTCTGTTGGAGTATGTAATTATTTGCTGTATTGAGTCGCATTGTAATAACTTTTCATTTATGCATTTTTCTTTCAATTCAATGCGATGTGAATATTTAGCTTAGTTTATTATTTATTTCCCAGACTTACTTAGATCTTGGTTTGGTTCCAAATTAATGATTCGGTACCTATTTAGTAATCGGATCTCCGATTATAGGGTGGCGGGTCGTTACAGTTTGCATTTTTTTTTTTATAACTTCGGTGGATGCGATCGTTTAGAGGAGATCATGTGTGTTCTTCGAAGCTTTTGTCTCAACAAGTTCTCAATCACATGTACAAGAATAAATTAGTCATTTGCTATAATAAAATAAAAAGTATCAAATTTATTATTGATTCAATGCAGTGGCGGACACAGAAAGTTTATCCAGTGGGGTCACTTAGATAATATGTCTATCACGTCGTATACAATTTTGAGTATTGTGAGGACATCTCCTCTTTAGGCAATTAAAATCTATTTTCTTAGAATTTGAATTAAGTTAAGCAAGTTATCAAAAAATAGAATTAAATATTTAAATAAGAGAGAGTGACTTAGTTGTTTGGTCGTTTCATTTTCTATGTAGAAGACACAAGTTAGATACCTATAAGAAATATTTATTTTAGATTTTTTCTGAGCTGCAGGAACTGTGCTAGACTAGAATTTGGGCTAGCAGGATCAAGAGGCTTGTGTCAGTAAGATCACATCACACGTAAGTAAAATTTGTACTGGGCCTAACCCATAAAATTTTTTTGGTAAGTCCAGTGAGATCCTGTGACCCCACTGAATAAGTGCTGCGTCTGCCACTGATCCCATGTGAGCCAGTCGTGAGTACAGAATTCCTGGTGCAGAGGATCTTAATCGCTAATGTTGGGCCACTAGGTGATTGAAAAGAATATACCGGTCTCAGCACCTCACAGAACACTTGCCTTTGTAGGAGCAGCCGAAACGTCTTACTACGGCAAAAGGAGGCCTCACATCACACGCCAAAGAAGACAACCAACCCATCATTGCATGCATTTGTAGAGGCGGATCCTTTTCTAATTAAACTTCCTTTTCACCTTAAAGTTGAGTTAATTAAGGTATGATACCTGATAGAGCTTTAGTAAATGACAAACTTGGCATCTTTATAAGATGAGACTGACATGTTTTGATTTGATTAAAGGTACAATCCAAAGTATTATTTTCAAATAAAAAGGATTTGAGACCATCTCAATCGATCCCCACCTCTCTTGTTTAATTTCTTTCTTGTGGTTTAGGATGGTTCACTTCTCATTTCCAATCACAGAAAGATAACATGTGGCTTTGCGAGCTCTTGTTTGCGCATCATATTTGACAATAATTGCAAGCCCACTAAAGAGTGAATCGTGGCAGAGACTATTTTCCACGTTGACCCAAGTGTTGTTTGAAAGAAAAGGGAATGAGTAAAAAAAGAATTTTTGGGTATCACCACTTACACTCTATCTATCATGTCTAGAAATTAACCTTCTTATTCTCAATACATTTCTAACTATCCACAGTTGTGCATTTATTTGATAAACCCTTCCTTGAGGATTCTTTTTCCTAAACACTTGACACCTTTGTTCATAATTTTTTGGCCTCTTTTTGTGGGAAATTTTCCTAAACAATATGAGATTATGAGGGGCTATGAATAAATATTAAATTTGGAGAGGTTAATCCTAAAATTGATAGACTGCAGAGGGTGAATTTAAAAACCTCAAAAAATAAAGAGCACCTTCACTGCTGGAATGGCACCATGCACACTTGCTGAGACTTTCTGACCTCTTCCTCTTTTCTCAATGATTTCCCATTACCCTTTCCTCCATCAACTTGTCACATGTTGCCCACCAATACATGAAGGCTGAACACTGCCTTATTGTGGCCCTTGACAAAACACACTTTGGTACTGCGTCCACATCCTCCCCTACTGCAGTACTTCCAATTATATAGCTGTTCATTTTTAGAGCTGTAGTCATTGACATATACAACGTATGTCAATGGCTATAAGTTTAGCCGTTAATATATCTTAAATATATGTAAACAGTAAGGATAGTCGACATATAATTTTATTGTAGACGGTCTTTCTATAGCCGTTGATTAATATTTTCTTTGTCCACAACTGTATCTAACCGTCGACATATATTCGTTGACAAATCTCCTCCACATTATAGTGCATCTTGTTCAATAGTTGCCAATTTCCATTGCGGACTCCACCATGTCACCCGATCGTCTATATTGGCCAGAAGCTAACTCTCCAAGGACTTGCTTGGATTGATTTAAAATGCAGAAATGTCCTGCATCTTATGGGACATTAATTCATATTTGATTGATGCAAAGAGCATCTGATGCGCCAGCCAAGCTCTCTCATTTTCGTTAAATACAAGGGAATAAAATAATCCAATCTTACGCCACAGCCAAATTTCCTTCTTGCGGTCTTTGCAAAAGGTTGTGAACCAAAACTCAATATTTTGATTTCGCTGGATTTGAAACAATTGATATCGGAATCCTCTGATTTCAACTTAAGTGAACAAATATTATGAAGAGGAAACCACAAACAACTGTAGATATAATTGTACTAGAAGCATACCAGCATTGTAGCGATGCAATGCACTCACCGTCTGATCAGTGCGATCAAATCGTGTGCGATCGCTGTGTCTCTCGTACGGGTGTAGTAGTGGGACTTACTTTATGGAGAACTGCTTGCTGCACACTCGAGCGCGGGGGTGCGTACACACGCTTGCTTATCAGCGAGCGGTGAATTTTGTCCAATATGATCACTCGGACATTAGGTCATAAGCATGGTTGAGTTAGTGAGATCTTGAATTAGGTCATGAGATCTTGAGTTGAGCCAGTAGAATCCTAGATTAGATCAGTGAGATCTCAAGTTAGACTGTTTTGAATTAGACCAATAAATTTGGCAAAATCCAGTGAGATTTCATGACCTCACTGGATGAATGTTGGATCCGCCACTGGCGCGCACACTAGCGCGCGGGGGCATGCACTGAGTATTACCCTACGTTATGTGCACCGTCCAATCCACTGATGATGCATAGACAGAACCTACATATGCATGGGTGACCTGGTGCTAGACGGTGCAGCAAATATTTTTCTGTGCATGGATCTTGACCCCTCCCCCTCATGGAAGATCAGTAGTGGGATGGCCTAACTGTTTTGCATGAAGTGCGTATTCTGCAGGTGCGGAAGCTGAACTGGGGAAGGTATCTTATGTGATGCTTCCCTGAGCTATCATGTCGGCTGTCCGTAGCCAAGCTTTTGTTTGTGAGCAAGCACTCCCTTCGGTTACGCCAACTTTTGGCACTGTGCTCAGCTCCTTAGCAACCAATCGCTGGTTGGAACAACGATCATGCAGAGACCTGCGCAAGCTCCTCTGCTCACAGTGAGATCCTACGTGTTCATGGTCGTCATCACATGCTCGTCACTTCCCCGGGGAACTTCAAAGGTCAGCTACACTGCATTCGGACAACTATTGTGTGTCAATATATAAGTTCTATTCAAATTTAGTATGCTTATTCTTAAATCAAATCTTTATCAAGTTTGAAATAATTGCAATTAAATGAGCTGATTTAATCCTCAAGTGATTACTTTTGAGCATGATAAAAATTTGATGAGGCAAGCTTTTTACTTTGTTCTGATGGCTGAACTTAATTGTAACTTGATTTAAACTCTTAAGACACTAGATAATCATGGCTTATTTAACATTTACAGGCCTTTATGAGCTACTAGGCAAAGGAAAATGAGTGAAAAGAGATATTTGCCCCTTATGTCTGCATACTAATTAAATGAGTTGCTAAATGGATACGAGTGTATTATTAAAGAAATATAATAGACCTTAATCCAGCCTATTCATTAACCTACAGATTATTGAGCGTATGGTCAAGTTTGCTGCATTTTTAGTTGAATTTAAAATTTTGTTCAACTTTTATTTAGTCAAATGAGTCAAAGTAAATTTCTATCGAGTGCAATCTTTCATTCTAGTTGATCATTTTAGAATCCGGTTCCTCTCAATGCAGAGAGGAGGCGGTGGGATTAGTCGAGCTGTTCGGGTCGATGGGACCATATTTTTTAAAATTTCACCCTCCTCTTCCTTTCTGCACTCACCGGATTCGGTCCTGTTGTGCACTGAGAGGAACCAGATTCTTCACTTTTACCCTCACAATATTAAGTTGGTGGGGGCGCAGTCTCTTTTACTATAAAAATGTTCTCAAACCAGCAGATTTGCATAGGATCGGATGGCCCATTTTTTATTTTAATTTTGTTAATAATTTTCTCTTTGATTTATTTCTTCTCTCTCCTGCCAGGCCTTCCCCTTCGTGAACCTTAGGTGTCGGTGGCACCACAACATCCTGAAAATGAGGAATCTGCTGGCAGATACAAATAGGGTAGTGCACAGCTCCTAGGGCTCATCTGATTAGATGCTTCCTTTCGAAACTATCACTTTTTTATTTTAAATTTTTTAAAAAATTATCAAAAAAATTAAAATATTCAAATATCATTATTTATGTTGATTTTGACACTTTGAGATTTAATTTTTACTGTTAGATCAAAAAACTTAACCCTAACTATCTAATCAAATACGTCATTGTTTGAAGATCAAAATTAAAACTTCAAGTGGTGGGATCAACTTTAAGAACTAATTTGATGATTTTTTTTATTTTTTTAATTTTTTTTAATATTTTTAGACGTTAATTTTTTGTATCTACTCAATCAGATGGCTATAATTGATTGTCAAGATTAGATGGTGATAATTAAAGTTCTAAAAATAGGAAAAATATTAAGGAGCCTAATTAAATATTTAAAAATTATTCATGAATTTTAGTATTTTTTTAAACATAAAGGGAATTGCATTTCGAGAGGGGGACTAATTTAAGTTAGATGAGCTCCGAGGCTCATTTGATCTATTTCATAAACATGAAAAGAAGAGCATTTTGAAGGGAGACCCCAGCCGGATCAAATGAGCTCCGAGGTTCCTCTAACTTAAATGAGTCATCAAAATGCTCTTCTCTTCATGTTTTAAAAAATAATAAATTTCATCAATAATTTTTAAATATTCAAATATGTCCATTAAAATTGTTCTTTATCTTTGGAAATTTAACTTTTATCGTCTGATCATGACGATCAATCTTAGCCGTCCGATCGAGTGGATATAAAAAAAATAATATCTAAAAATACTGAAAATAGTCACAAAATAATAAATTTATCAAATTATCCCTTAGAGTTGATCTCTATCTCCTGAGATTTTAGTTTTGATCTCCAAACAATAATGTATTTGATTAAATGACGACGGTTAAACTTTTCGATCTAACGATCAAAATTAAATCTCAAGACGTCAAAACCAACATAGACATGGATACTTGATATTTTAAAATTTTGATGATTTTTATTTATTTATTTTTAAGATGAAAAAGTAAGAATTTCGAGGGGAGACTCGTCTAAGTTGAGCCCGTGACTCATTATAGCCGACCCCATATATATATATAGAGAGAGAAAAAGAGAGAGAGAGAGAGAAGCTAATATGTTATTAGTTAACAGAGATGGTTTCTGTTAACAAATTTAATTAACTGTTAGATCTTGCTCTAATGGTTTAAAAAAAGAAAAAAAGTTCATAAAAAAAAAGGGCAGCCACCTCCCGAGCCCAGCGTGGAGCGTTGCCGCATCGGGCGCTCCCAGCACTGTCTGATCAATGGCCTCATAGTTGAATGTTTTTTATTTTATATTTAAAAAAGAACCTCACTTTTCCTTTCTTTATCCACCATCCCTTCGAGAATTTCGAGGGCCTTCGGCACTGCAACACAAAAGACGAGGGTTCGAATCAGCTGCGTAGGGCAGTTGGTTCACCCACCTTCCTTGCAAAAGAGAGGTCTTAAGTTCGATTTTTGTTGGACCTAAAAAACTTTCAGTCATACAGCCCCTTGGTGTTGTTGGGATATTTGTCCCATAATTTGTGGGATTATTTTTTCAGAAATCAGACGGACTTGAAACTGTCGCCTAATTAGGTGGATCTATTGACCGAGCTGGAATTATCTCCAACTTTGGAGGATTATCTCGAATTTCCGATTAGAACTCCGGTTACTTGTAAATAGTTGTACATAATCAGCTTCTAGGTCCCTTCAAAAAAAAAAAGAAATAAGAAAAAAAAAGACGAGAGTTCAAAAAGTGTTAACAGAAAGCTTTTATGTTATTAGATAACAAACTAGCCATTTCCGAACTGAAGGAGGTTATTTACATATATTCGTTGTACAAGAAGCTTTTTACAAATATGTATCTTCGGGAGGTTATATGCAAAAATCTTCTTTTAATGACCAACAATTCCCTCCAATCCTCCCTTCCCCATCTTTGAGGCTGTCCATGTACTAATGTGGTTTGAGGGAATAGGCTACCTAAGGTAAGAAAGTCTTGCTACCAAGTGAAAAACTTCTTGGAAGGCCATTATAATTATTTATACCTGTTGTGTATAATTAATCTCAATATGGTATATTTATCAGTATCATTAATCATACAAACCATAAATCCACTACACATCTATTCTGTACCGTACGTTGTTAATTAAAAGGCATCGTAACCCTCAATTTTTTTATTGGTGCACACCCGAACCACTAATTAAGCTAGAGTTTGCAAGCACATGGATTGTTCCTATTAGGAGATTAGGATTACATAGCTCTAATCTTGTAACATACATAAACTCTCTACCAATTGAATATGTTTTAGTTAAAAATTTGCTTCTAGGTGTACTCTTCATTCCCATCCCATCACGAAAAGAAATAAAGCAAGCCTTTATGTTAGCTTATTCTTTTGTAGCTTAAACTAATCATTTCTTGGCTAATCTTAATAATTAACTTGGAAACATATTTTCATGAGTGCATTGGCAGTATCCCAATCATTCGGTGACCTGACTAAAGTTCTCTCTCTGTCTTTCTCTTTCTCGTGTGGTTAGTGGTGGGTCCCAATTTTTCCTTGCAATGGGAGTTAATGGTATAGGGGCGGTCCAGATGCTCTTCAGACTGCCGTAAAGTGGTCGTACGTAATCACATATTATAATACGATAATCTTGTAAAGTTCCCTCCACATTGCTAAGGGGGTTTGGGTCGTTTGACCGAATATTCTTCAATAAAATCAGCTATGAAACTAAAAGAAAAGTGCTAGTCTTCTTTGTTCCTCTAACCATGACCTACCAAATGAATAGATTACCCAAACGGAAGGGACGAGAATGGAAAAATTATTAACGTCGTGCCGTGCATTATTATTATTATTATTTTTTATATCAAGCAATCTAAGCAAAGAGTCGGGTTTAATTGCGACAAGGACATAAGCCTAACCTTTAATTAACTTGGTCCTTTCGTGAATCGTAAACAGTTGTAAAATGATAATTTTTTTTTTTTGTGATTGGTGTCTTGCAAATTGTTTTATGGTATGTTTTTATTCGTTTGGTTCGTCGTGAATTGACGTATTTTTAAACTGATTGACTCTTATAATCTCATTTTACTTGATTTTGATTTACAACATATGTAAATCAAAATTAATGATTTTAAAATCAAAAAAATTATTTTAGTTAGTTTAAAACTAGTGATTTCAAATTAGAATTTTACGACGCACCAAACAACACCTAAATGAGTACCTAAGTATTTGGGCTACACATGCACCTGACTACTAGATGGTTTTGCGACAAAACTTTGATTCTTCTACAGTTCTGAACGATTCAAAGTTAATCAGAATTTCTCATAATCTAATAATTTATGTAAGATAAAAATTTACTATTTTTTAGTAATTTTGTTTATATTTTCATCTAAGATAAAAGTCGTAGTATAATCTACTGTAAGAAGGTTGAACTATGGCACTAAAGATATAGAGGCCCCAACACTGTCGCAGGACACTTGAAGTGACGAGAGGATCGACATCGAGAGTGTTACAATACTGATCAAAGTGACTTTTATTCATGTAACATTTTCTTAAGAAATCAGATTCTCTCGGTGCAGTGACAGTTCAGATTCGATCAATGCACTAAGGAGATTTTTGAAAGAAGCCCTAAGAAGAATTTTTTTTTTTTTTTTTTTTTTTAAAACTGCTCCTCCCCCCCCTCAGCGTATTGACGGTGCTCGGTCAATAGTTGCATTGAGGAGATTCGATTTCTTTCCTTAAATACATCAAGTTTGATATCCCCGTTGAAATGGATACCCTGACTTTGGCAAAACCCCAAAGCCTAAACTGCTAGGCAGCAACTTCCGGAGGACACATCTAATGATAACGGAATTAAGGGATTCTTAGAAATCTATTAAAAGATGTCATACTTTGGTATTAACTCTTCTTATCTTGACATATATCTATGCTTCTTCAGTCTCAGGTTATCTACTGTACTTCTGAGAAAATTAAGAATAACCCCTCATTTTTTTAATTACAACTTAGCCCAAAAGAGTTAAAAAGTAAACTGCCTAGCTGATGTGTCCATCCT
Source organism: Zantedeschia hybrid cultivar (assembly GCA_030544215.1). Classification (NCBI taxonomy): domain Eukaryota; kingdom Viridiplantae; phylum Streptophyta; class Magnoliopsida; order Alismatales; family Araceae; genus Zantedeschia; species Zantedeschia hybrid cultivar. The sequence goes on from JARZZO010000005.1 coordinate 7,828,471, forward strand.
TGACCTCCAAATCCTCTCTGCTTCTCTTCACCTACTCTTCAGGTAGGTCTTCTTGCTCGATAGTCCTTCTGCTCACCAACGACCAAGTCCATTATATTCTCTATGCTCGAAAAAAAAAAAATGCCAATCATTCTGCCAAGTCTAGCACCAGTGCAAGTTAGTTCTACGTACTTTTCAGAGAACTACGTAATGCCCTCAAAAGCTAGGTTAGCAAATCTTTTTGATGGGCTAGCGAAGGTCAACAAGAAAAACTAATGTTTTCCCTTCCATGCCTGGATCATCCGCATGGCTTTTTCCTCCAAGATTTCAAGCTAGTCAACCACCAACAGGAAGATCGCCTTAACTAAGATCTCCATGCACAGTGCAGATGCGACTAGTTAGGGCTCCTTTTCTTACAATAACTTTCTACATTTCTTTCACAGAGAAAAAAAAAAAACTGAAAGTTTTGGACGACTCAACATGATCTAGAATGGCCAAGTTTTGATCTCTCTAGGTTCTCTTACCTCGTTTTACGTATCCATTAATGAAGATTTTCACAGTTTTAAGGACAGGGAAGAAGGGGGTATTGGTCCCCAACTGAGAAGAAGAGCGAAGTAGTGAGCTGGGAGAGGTTGCTTCAATAGAGTTGGAATGCCTTTTCATTGTCACAGGGGGCGTTGACAACACAACTTTTTTTTTTCTTTTGTGCCATCTGACAGTCTTTTCAAGATAGATCCAACCAGGGTTTGTCTCAGTTGACTTTGTTGACAGCCAGAAAGTTATTAGTGTGTTTGATTGGTTAGAAATTTTGATGCTTCCAAATTCTTTCTAGCTAGATTGACTTCTGGTGGAGATGTACATGTGATCACAAATGGGTTGACGGCACTTCAGTTGTTGAGCTGCTGTTGGTTTGGATTGGGGTGCTGAAAAGGTTAACTTTCGAGGATTGCACAACTGTTGCTTTCAGTTCCATGTGAAGGATTTTTTGATGTAAATTGGGATCATGTCCCAATTTTGAAAAGGGAATTAATGCACAGCAAAAAGATAAATTACATGGGTGGGTGTATACGAGACACTAGGAGTGTGCTTAATTAGATGAGTTTGAGACAACTCTACATCCCATAGGATTTACATGCATTGATCAAAGGCCATTAATAGGTATTATTGTGGATCAGTAATTAAGGATGTGGAATTGGATATATATGATTTTACTGAAGATTAATGATGCATTGATCAAAAAGTCTAATTTGTACAACTTGCCATTGTTACGTACTTCAGCAAACATCACGCTCTTGTTATAAACTCACAAAAAGACACTTCTCTTTACACTCGCCTTGCTAGGAAAAGGCTCAGATGACAATTTGTGATGGGAAATCTACATGTTGGGGCATAAAAATACGACTTAGATTTCTTGGCCAGAAAAACTGAAGAATGACTCATCTTAATATGTCCAAATGTTAACCAGAACAACCACAATTGAAAATTTATAACAAATAATGAACACCACAAAATAGCATTTTTCTGGAACTAAAATGTTTTAATCACCAACACATGGAACATGTAGAAGTGTTGCAAACCTGAGATATACGAAGATTCTTGAACAATAAATTTATGCACTTGGTCATTACATGCAAGCATATTTTTACTTGTTTCCTTCAGTACAGTCCGTTCAGTATTGCTTTCTAATATGATTTAGATAGTATTCCATTAGCTTCATATTCAGCGGGATAGAGTCTGCACTAGTCTAGATAGTTAAGGATTCATTTGGTTTCATGTAAAATAGGCTGCATAAAAGTTTTTCTTCTGAAAAGAGTAGCACAATGACTTATGCAGTAATCCAGAAAATTGTAATGAATAGAAAACTTAATTTGCTGATTCTCCCTTTTTTTAATTTTGACATGGATGAGACCAAATGTCTTTTTTCAAAACAGTTAAAAATATTTTGATAGTTACTAATTGCCAAATTTTGTTCCTATTTTCCTTGCAAATTTAATTTGTCTTTTTATAAAGCTTCTTCAATCCAAATATTTTAAGTAGAACCGAATGCACCTTTAAGTGTCCCTTTATTCTTAAACGTGGCCTATGTAGGGGATTATAGTCCCAATAATTTGTTAGCAAATATGTTGTAAGGCATCTTACAAATGCTTCCATGTTAGCTCTTTCTTGTCATGAATAAGAAATCTGGTTATCTAGATGTAAGTTAATACTGTATCCTTTCTGTGCAACAACTCCGCTCATTATACATGTTAGAATAAGATTAACCCAAACATAAGAGTCGCTTTTTACGAACGTTAATTCTGCATGCATTAAAGAAGGAATTGAACCAAGCCTTCAAGCTAGATGTCTACGCTCAAGAGCATTACGTTAGCCAGCCAAGATCTTGACGAGCTTGAAATTCTTGTTCTTTGAAAAATCCGATGCATGCCTGCTTTCCCACAACTAAACTCACAGGGAAATAAGAGGGAGAAATTTTGTATATCTATATATGTATACATATATAGGGGCGCATTGGATGTATCGGCAGGCTGTGCCGAGTCAAATCTGTTCCATTTTTATCCTTAGAAAACTCACTTTCCTTATGGTAAAAAAAATAAGTTTTTTTAGAAAATTTTAAATATTTAAATAGGTCTCTTAAAGTTGATCTCATCATCTAGATTTTAATTTTCACCGTTCGATTTTGATCGATCAACCAGAGTTGTCCGATCGGACAAGTATTAAAAGTAAACGTCTAAAAATGCTGAAAAAATAGTAAAAAGATAGCAAATTCATCATATTAGTCCTTAACATTGATCACATTATCTGAGATTTTAGTTTTAATCTCCAAACAAACATATTTGATTGGACGGTTACGATTACATATTTTGATCCAACAGTCAAAATGAAATCCAAAAGAATAAAAAACAACCTAGATGAGAGTATTTGAATATTTTAAAAATTTTAGTAATTTTTATTTTTAGTTTTTAAAAACGAGATAGAGGGTTTTGATGTGGGGTGCATCCAAGTTAGATGAGTCTTGGGACGCATTATGTAGTGCGGTTCGCTACAAACCGCATGCACTGTTTTGGATATCCTTCCCATATTAAAAAAATAAAATTTATCAAAAAATTTACATATTCAATTGCCCCCTTCAAGGTTGTTTCCATCTCTTGAGATTTTATTTTCACCGTCTAATCGAATTCGATCACTAAACTCAATCTTAGTCGTCTATCGGTTACTTATAAATTCTGATTCTAAAAAATTATAAAAAATAGTAAAAAATAAAAAAATGATTAGATTATCCTTAAGGTGTTCTTATTCCTTGAGATTTTAGAGTTGCTTGTACATGATTGGATGACTACAATCAATTCGAATTCAATCTGACGGTAAAATTTAAGTTCTAAAAAGTGAAAATTATCTTAGAAAGATAATTGAATATTTAAAATTTTATGATAATTTTTTTTTTTTTAACCATAACAAAGAAGCCACAACATAATATGCAGTTTCGCCGGGGACATGTCAAAAGTGCACACCACAGCCCTCCTCTCCTCCTCACCCTTCCTCTCTCTCTCTCAGTATATATTTATAGACATATGTTGTTATATGGCTTGGGCAATGGGTACGGTTTAACCCTACATGAAAATAGAGTGTTGGATGAGAATCCAACGATCAAAAATAAAAAAAGAAAAAAGAGTTTTGCGCAGAACTATTCCACGTGCGAAAAACCGTGTGTGGGGTCCGCACCCCACGCGGAGCAATTCTACGCAATGGACAATTCCGCAACGTGGAGCAAAGACCGTCCATTCTTTTGATCAGACATTTTTTTTTTTAGGTTTTACTCTTTTTTTTCCTTTTTCTTTCTCTCTTTCCTCACATCCCCACTCTTCCCATGAATTTTGGTGCCGAATGCGCCGCAACACTTTTTTTTGGTCTCATAGATCTAATGGATGAGACGAACCTATGGCTAGGCCATACCAACCTCCTTGGTCATATGGTAGCATTACTATATATATATATATATATAGATTCTTAGACGATTCTCGGAACTCATCTAAATTAGATAGGTCTCCCTCGAAATTCTCTTTTTTCTTTGTTAAAAAAATAATGAATTTTGTTATAATTTTAAATATTCAAATAGATCTCTTAAGTTTGTTCTCATCTTTAGAACTTTAATTTTCACTATTCAATTAAAAATTAATGGGAGCATCTTAGCCTTTATTTTTTTTCTCTTATTCCTATCAAACATATATATAATATTCTGAATAAAGCTGGAATTTTAGCATTTCCTGTGTACCCATAATGTAGATAATAGCTAGAGAAAAAGAAGCAGCAGCAAAATGGAACAAGAAAGGTCCTTTGATTTATTTACAGTCTTACGTGCCCACTCCTTGGTGTGCCCCTTCACGAGCCTCAAAAGTTACCTTATGCAGCGGGGAGCAAATGGATGAGCCACATGCTCTTTCGTCAACCAACGAAGTATAATAAGAACGTCCAAAAAAAAGTGGAATAATAAATGATACTAAATGATTGAAATGCATCAGTATTTTAATTATTAAAATAATATAATTTATCTAAATTAATATTTTTGGAAAGATCTCATGGAACAGGGACCAATATGGTCATTGGTAATCCAATAGAAATCAACAGATTAAGAGTAATACTCTGCTGCAATGCCCCCTGCCGCTGCGGTGGGAACATTGCAGTGGGTACAATATATTTTTTTTAAATTTTTTAAGATCAGCCCTCACATTATCTATTTGTCCGTACATCTCGATCTTTGATCATATGATTGAAAATTTTTTAAAAATTCAAAAATCGAATTTCAATGAACAATAAAAATATACTTGATGGACTAAGTCCAATAATAATTTTGATTTTATAGAATTATTTAGATCATTCAATTAGAGATTAGATTATATAAACATGTAATACATGTAGGATGTAACCTTAAAAAATATTATAAAAGGAAAAAAGATTTTACCTACTGCAAAAGTATTACTCGCAGACGGAATGAAATCATCTGGATCCTATACGTCTAGACGGCCCAACGTCTCCAGACACATAAAATTGAGTTGTACGTGGGTGTACATCATTTTTAAAGGTAAACGACTCGTATGCTCTTGTATAACTAGATTTCATAGCGTTGCAGACGATCTCATTCTCTCGCAGACTAATGGCCCAGTGATCTCTTTCCAGCTGGGCCTACACATTTGGTTGGAGATGCCATTCGTACATTTGTTGCCTTTCCCGTAGTGGAGGACCACGGGGACATAGGCAACGTGGCCCAGTTCAGACCGGATCTGGACGTGACCAAGCACTGTCATCTTTAAAGAGACGTTCTTCCTGTTTGGATTTTCTTGGCCCACAGTACGCTAGACCAGTAAGAGTAGGTGCTTGCTGCACCATCCCGTAGGGCTGTGCAGGTTAGAGTGCAATTTTTTAATAAAAAAATTACTGAGCTGACGATTCATCTCAGTTTTGGCGTACGTACCATTTTATCTTTAATCAAATGGTTGAAGAAAATTAAAAAAAATTATGCATTCACTCAACATGAGCCACTAGATTGTGATGTTGCACTGCACTGCACACGGTACAACACCTTACTACATGGCACACAGTGCAACAAGTATTGCTCTAAGAATATAGTAATATCTGTTGCACCACTTCCCATGGGGCCGTTCGATCATGCGGAAGTATGATTTCTTCTTTTTTTTTTAAATAATTCTTTTAACCTGTTCAACAATTTATTTTTTAGAATTTTTTAACCTTCCGATCTTTGATCGGGCAGTACATATGAACTTCTTAAAGTCCCCTCTCTCTCTGGGGTTTATAAAAGAAGGTAGACAGCTAGCAAAATATCTAATAGGGGTACTATAAGTTTAAAATATTTAACTAGGCACTCATTCTAAGTTCATATCTAAAGAGGACAAAGCTCATATGGCTAGTCCTATCTTTCCCTCTTCTCTTCCCTTCTGACCTAAAATACCCTCAATTGCTTTACAAATAGATTGCTCAAATTGAAATAAACATAGTATTACTTTCATATTTTTTATCATAAAATATCTAAAATGAGACTTTTATTTTTCTGTAATCACAAAAAAGGACCCTAATACTAAAAAATATCAAGGAAAATCATTCCTCCAAAATATAAAATTTAAAATAAGATCCTAAATTTTCTAATTAATGAAAAAACAAATATGTAAAATGAAACGCAATAGGAGTACCTTTAAATTTTATTCATAAGAATAAACATGTGTAACATAAGTTAATCATACTAGTTATTATTCATAAATTGAGTTTGGTCCGGAGTTTGCAATAGTAATTTTTATAATTACTAAAATTTGAGACAATCTATTTGTAAAATAATTGAGAGTACTTTGGATAATATGTAATAAGTAATATTACTTTTGTCCTGTGTAGATACAAACCTTAAGAGGAATGTACTCTTCGTTTTAATAAATTTCTCCAAAAAATTGTGTCCGTGACTTTGCTCCGATCAAATTGATCATGGTGCCTACAAAAAGATGCAATAAGTATTAGTCATGCCTTTCTTTCTCTACAAGATTGTTATCGGATGGTTACCTCGCATTGTCTGGCATGGGCTGTTTCATTTGCTGATGGAATGCCTGTGTTCAGAATTTTTTTTGGTCGGTAGCCCGGTGGCTCTGAGAACAGTTTTCCTATAAAAAAGAACAAAGATTGAATCCGCGGTAAACGGGATACCCAAAGGTAATATGCACAAATATGTTCTAGGGGAGTCAGTTCGGGCCTCAAGAGGCACAAGAGTTCTTCATGTCCGAAAAACCTGCATTGCTGGGTTTCAAACAGTGACCCTTCCCCCTTGCACATGGAGGGGATGTCCACTGAGCCATTTTCCCAGGACAAATGCCTTTGTTCAGATGCTTTAGAAGTATTTCTCTATTTAATAAAACTTAAGAGTTGTCAGTGCTGATGGCCTGATATTCAGAACTAATGTTTTTGAGTTGGACTTTATTTAGACGGTGTCTACTAGTGTGGATCTAAGGTAGATCTGATGTAGCCGAAGCTATCACGACCGGATTCCGAAGCTGGAATCCGAAGTTCTGGATCCGGAGCTGGGTTGGATCAGTGTAAGAGGCCCGACAAGGATCCGGAAGGCGACGGAGGCAGAGACGCGGTTGAGGATCCGAGGCCGAGAGTCGCTCGGTCGGAGGCTGGCTTGTCTCCGGAAGGCGGGGCCGAGGTTCCTTCGGCTGACGGGCGGGCAGCGCGGAACCGAATCTCCCTCGGACGAGGGGCAGCCGGCGCACGGCGTCGAGACCGGGGAGAAGAGTCCGAGGTCGGCGGCCGAGACCGATTCGGGAAGGTCGGCGAAGATTCGAACCGAGCCCCTGCAGGAGGGAAAGAAGAAGAAACCGGTCAGCAGGAGTTCCGGGCTTCGGCCCTAAGGAACCCCCTCCGACGGTTAAGTTAGCTTCTGAAGATGATTCGATTCAAAAAGCAAAGAGTAACTTTAATGTCATTTGGACTATGGTCCTTGAGGGTCTCGGAGACATACCTTTGGCAATAAATAGCGGTGTATTTATAGCGGATGATAGAGGATGGTTAACGGTGAAAGCCGATATAGGACTATGTTCCGGGCTTACTGGTAAACCGCCATAGTGCCTAGTCCTCCACCGGAGTGGGCCGAACACGGCTGTTGGGCCGAAGGGGGTTGGGCCGCTGATGAGCCGAAGCCTGCTGGGCCGAGGGCTACTGTGCCGCTTACGGGCCGAGGGCTGTTGGGCCGCTAATGGGCCGAAGGCTTCCTGAAGGCCTTCTGTTGCTGCTGCTGGGCTGAACTGGGTTTGAACTTGTTTTAATGGGCCGAATCGGATTCTGCCTCATCAAGATCCATGACCACATCTGTTATGATATCGATTTAAAAATATTATACGTTAACTGTCCTATAAACTAATAATCGGTTGTATAACTAGATCTTAGTGTTCCATATACATTCATTCAGAAGAAAAAAATTGTATTCCTTTATCTGTTATGCATATTGATTTGAAAAGACTATCCACTAGATCATGATTTGTAATCAAATGTAAAATTTATTGACATGTTTTATACCAAACTGGCTCATGAATCGATCGAGCTGAACAAGACAAAGCTTGAGGCTGGCTCGTTTCAAGAAAAGAGCTGAGTCCAAACTCGGACTTGGCTCATTTCATTAGATGAGCTGAGGTGAGTCAAACTTTTCTTGGGACGAGCTCAAACAACTCACTAGCAACTCGGCCTTTTGCTAACCCTATTTGTAATCAAGTTTAGCCTTCAAGTTTTGTGTAGAGATAGAATGGTAGACAGTGGGGATGCAAATGATAATTGATAATCCGATTATTCGACTGTCTGTTAGCTTATAAGTCAGTCAATGGATAGTCTTTTCAAATCGATATGCATAACAGATAAAGGAATACAATTTTTTTCTTCTGAATGAATGCATATGGAACACTGAGATCTAGTAATACAACCGATTGCTGGGTTTCAAACAGTGACCCTTCCCCCTTGCACATGGAGGGGATGTCCACTGAGCCATTTGCCCAGGACAAATGCCTTTGTTCAGATGCTTTAGAAGTATTTCTCTCTTTAATAAAACTTAAGAGTTGTCAGTGTTGATGGCCTGATATTCAGAACTAATGTTTTTGAGTTGGACTTTATTTAGACGGTGTCTACTAGTGTGGATCTAAGGTAGATCCATGACCACATCTGTTATGATATCGGTTTAAAAATATTATACGTTAACTGTCCTATAAACTAATAATCAGTTGTATAACTAGATCTTAGTGTTCCATATACATTCATTCAGAAGAAAAAAAATTGTATTCCTTTATCTGTTATGCATATCGATTTGAAAAGACTATCCATTGACTGACTTATAAGCTAACAGATAGTCGAATAATCGGATTATCAATTATCATTTGCATCCCCACTGTCTACCATTCTATCTCTACACAAAACTTGAAGGCTAAACTTGATTACAAATAGGGTTAGCAAAAGGCCGAGTTGCTAGTGAGCTGTTTGAGCTCGGCCCAAGAAAAGTTTGACTCAGCTCAGCTCATCTAATGAAATGAGCCAAGTCCGAGTTTGGACTCAAGCTATTTTCTTGAAACGAGCCAGCCTCAAGCTTTGTCTTGTTTAGCTCGATCGGTTCATGAGCCAGTTTGGTATAAAACATGTCAATAAATTTTACATTTGATTACAAATCATGATCTAGTGGTTATCATCATAGCCACCATGCATCACTTTAATAGGTTTGAGCGTTTCGAGTATTAGTGGTGTGAAAATCATTTTGACTTTTCGATATATGACTAAGCGTCCCAACTGTATCCTACATAGGCCTGTGAGTGCTGTTGGACATGGGCAGCAAGAGACTTTATTCTCACATCGAGTTTCCCATTTTTTTTTACCCATCCCTAGTTCCCTCTATCTGTTAAATAAGCTGTAGCTTTCATTTTTCACTAGTCTTGGTTAGACGAAGCGAATGGACCCTACCTTGAGAGCTGGATTCTGTTTAGACAAATGAGTCCATCCAAATCACAAAGGTAGGCTCTGCCTAGAGAAACAGGACTTGGCCGGGGGATTGGACTTTATCTGGACAAAGCAAACAAGTCTTAAGGTGCCCAGCTTCACCCAACGAGCTATGCTCAGGTTTAACGTCACCAAGTCGAGATTCGAGAAAAAATTAGACCGATAAAAAAATTTCAAGTCGGCAAAGGATTTAAAAACTTTGTGAAAAAATCATGAAAGATACGTTAATTTTTTAATATATAAAATAAAAATTTAAAATATAATATAAAAATTTAAGAATATATATTGTAAAAATGATCGAGTTTGTTTTAGAAATGCATGCTCTTCTTGAAAAATACATGATTAAATCGTTACATTTTGAATTTATGAAAATTTTAAAGATTATTTTAATAAATTGAGATTTATTCGTATAAAATATGTTAAGATAAAAAAGTGTGATTAAATTGTATTTTTTTCAAAAAATTACATATTTATATTACATTGCTCAGGCTTAGCTCAAACTCGATTCACCTCTTTCAAGTATGAGCTAAAGTTTAGATTTAGGCTTGAATTAAAGCTCAACTCTACTCGAGCTCGAATTTTTTTGTTGAGCCAAGTTCAAACTTGCTAAAGCTCGACTCGTTACCACCCCTAATTACAAATGTAAACCTTAAGGATAAAATACGAATAAAATTATAAGAATCTTGTTACTAATTTTAATTTTAAATAAAATTTAATAGCATTTATTTTAATCATTAATTATCTTAGAGAATTTTAATCTTTCGATACATACATGATGTGACACGTACATATCATCTCCTCCGTATTTCGAACTAAAATGCTTTTCTACCTACAAAAGAAGCAAACCCCCCCCTCCCCGGGACACTGATGAAGGGGAAAAAAAAAAAAAATCCCCACCAAAGAAAAGAAAAAACAAGAAAATTGGGACCATTACCACTCTCCTGATGTTAGTGCCGGTAGAGGGTGGGCCCAAATCCAATGAAGACATTGAAGAGGGAGATGTCAACCCTCTGACCCAACGTCAGCGTCCACAAAACCCTTCTTCCTTCCAACCGCCTCCCCTCCAGCATAAAAGCCCCACCATCACCGTGCCCTTCCCTTTCCTTCCATATATCAACCCCTCCACCGCCCACACCCCAAACCCCAAACCTCTCCCTCCCCCTCTACCGCCATGTACCAATCCCCTGCTTACCCCGACCCCTTCTTCCACACGGCCTCCCCAAACTCCCTGTCCTCTCCCCCACCACCAGTCCTCCAGCACTACCACCACCAGTACGGCAACCAGCACCACCATAGCAGCAGCCACATGTACCCCCCTTCCCCACCGCAGGGCGCCTCGCCTTCCGACGACAGCGGCAGCTTCCTCAGTCCGCCCCCTTCGTACGCCTCCTCCATTTCCTCGTCCTACCTCCAGAGGAGCAGCAGCGCCCTCTCCCTCCACAAGCACGTGTTCGACCACAACCATGGCCATGGCGGCAGCAGCAGCACTAACAACAACCACCACCTCTACGAGCAGACCGACCTCTTTGACTTCCAAGCCGCCGGTCCCATTAGAAGGGTCTTCAGCACTGGTGACATTCAGGTACCAGGACAGGCCATCACATTTGAGTACAATAATTGGCTGCTTTCTTGATATCTTTAGACTGTTGTGCCTATGTTATTGGTGTTCGTGTTCTAATTTGGCACGTCTTCCCCTCCTGAGGGTACCAACAATCTCCAGCCACTGGCCGCCGACAACTGCAGCCAAGAAGTGGGAGGGAATGGAGCAGCGACAGCGACGTCGGCCGGCGGGCGAGTGGGGCGCTACAGCGCCGAAGAGCGCAAGGAGCGCATCGAGAGGTACCGCAGCAAGCGAAGCCATAGGAACTTCCAGAAGAAGATCACGGTATCCTTGTCACTTCTTCTAATTGTCCTCATGCATCAAAGATGAAACCTTTCCGGCTTCCGATTACAATTGGGTTAATCTTTCTTCGTGTTTTCTCCGTTTTCCTGCCTTGTGTTGGATCAGTACGCGTGCAGGAAGACGCTGGCGGACAGCCGGCCCCGGGTCAGAGGCAGGTTCGCGCGCAACGGTGAAACAGAGATGGAGGCAGAGGCGGAGGCGGAGGCGGAGGCCGCGGAGGTGAACGGCTGCAGCAACTCCTTCCCGCACGCCGGCGTCGACTACTGCAGCTGGGGGCCGCCCATGGACGACGAGGACGACTACGGCTGCGACCCAGACTTCTGGGAGACCTTCCTCAACAACTTGTCCATGAACAGTACCCTCATTCCTGGTGACATGTATAGTAACGAGGGTTAGCTAGCTCAGCTAGGCTCTTGGATTCTGATATCTGTGCTTTTGTATCCCTTACGCAAGCAGCAGCCTCGTATTCTTCCTCTTTCCTCTACCCACATAAGTACTTAACTCATAGTTTATGCAAGCTAATGGAGCAGTGAGATCTGAGGTTTTTTGTCTCACCATCTTCTGTTCTCTGCACTTCTCTAATGGTTTACTCTGGCATGTAACTAGTTGTAACAGAGACGACAATGGGCCACCCTATAACTGATCCATTCCTTTGGCAATCTACCGTGCATGGGAAGATGTTAAGAATGCTTTGGTCTCCTAGTTATGTTATGGCATTTAGACTCCGGTTGCTGTAGATATGAAAGTCACCTTTTTAGATTGGCTCATAACATAGAGTAATACATTATTGCTGGCTAGAGAGAGTTGAATAGACAATTTCCACTTAAATTCTTATTCTTTACATCTCGATAATGTATATGCATGGTTTGGGTTTCTATCTGTGTTTTGATGTGGCGCCAATCCCATCAGGTAACAACGAGAGCTCTGCTGGATCTGACAGTGCATTAAGAGGATCTCAACTCCAGGAACCCATGCATCCTGTATTGGACTGTAGCTGCTTCCTTCTGATAGCTGGGTCTGGAAGAAGACCAGAAACGATCCCTCAGTCAGAACAATCGCTTTCGACTCGTTTCTAATTAACTTTAGTGAAAAAGGTGGCCGCGGTTCCAACCAGTAACTGCTACGGCCTGCGTACCGAGGGGCAGAAGGGGCCCGCGGGCTACCCGTGAGATCCACAGCGGAAAGCACGATCCAAACAACTTTCTTTCTGAGAGTTTTTTTTTTTTTTTTTAAACATGTTCAAATTTCATATTACAAATTTATCACTAGGAGGAGTACAATTGTATCGATAGCCTTATGCGTGCACAACAGTATTTAAGGGTTTTCTTTTTTCTAGTTTAAGTTCCTACTATAGTAGGATGCACTCGTTATGTTTGCCTAAGATAGAATTTGACACCCACCAAGTACTAAGCGAATCACGGTTAATGATCAGCAACAGTATCCAAGGCTATACTCCTAAATTAGACGCCATTACTCTGCAAGAATGCGTTCATTGCTTTTTTTTTTTTCTTTTCTTAGTTAACAGTTATCATTACTTTTCTAATGGTCACATGATTGACTCTCGTATTAAAAAGAAGAGTAAAGCTTGCTACAATTTTTGCATTACAGCAAACAAAGTCATCTTACAGTGTAAGATGCCATTGGTCCACAAAGTCAAACATCACATGAGTTAGGTAGTTTTTTTTTACGGATGAGTCAGACAAATTTTAAATGCATGTATAACAAATATATATAGGCATGACAAATGTTACGTGGGCGTGACAAAATTATTTGTCATACCAATGAAATATTTGTTATGTCAAAAAATTTATACACACATGCGTAAGGATGATAAATAATTTCAAGTATGATAAATACTTTGTAGATGTGACAAATAATATTTGTCATACCTACAAAATAATTGTCACGCTCAAAAATCTGTACTTAGATATGTAGAGATGTCAAATATTTTTCAAGTATAACAAATACTCTATGTGTATGACAAGTATTTGTTACATCCACATATATTTGTTACGTTCAAAATCTTGCACACACATTTAATATTTGTTTGGTCCACTTATAGAAAAATTTGTCCAACTCATGAGACACCTGCCTATGTGAACTAATGATATCTTGTATTTCAAGATGACTCAACTTGCTCCACTTACTGCAATAAGCATTGCTCTAAAACAATAAAAAGAAGCACCCACACTTCTTAATATGTATATCTTAACTGTTTTTTGAATATGTTTGGCCCAACTATAAAAAAAAGTTATTCAATCCATATAACACTTACTTATGTGAATTAATGGTATCTTGTATTGTAAGATGACTCAATTTACTGTAATAAGTACCCACACTTCTTAATGTGTATATCTTAGCTGTTTTTGGATCTGGCTAGGAGTTAATTAAACTATGATCGAGCTAAACAAATGTCATCTTCGCAGGGATGTCCTCGAATAGCCACCTAACAAGGGCATACGCATGATTGCATTTCTTGTAAAAGCAAGTCTAATATTTCTTTCTTATAGCTTGTATGCGTGGCAAGTTCACAAACTGATGACTATAATATAAGAAAACGACTTAGGCATGTTGGGGAAAAGTATTTAGTCCTACATCGACATGCCCATATAAATTATGGACCTCTCTAATCACTAACTCGAGTTTTGAGTTAATAGTTCCACTCGTTGGATTTCCTCCTTTGCCTGGCCTCGCAGTTTCGGGCACTGTAGTTTGTTGTGCAACTTCACTCAGGCTCGTTGTAAGGTGTAGTGTTGGTATTTGTAATACGTGACCAAGTCACATTCGATTTTTGAAATCACGTGTGCTCTCCCCCACTCTTTGTCTCCGACCTCTTCTTCTCTCTTTCCCTTGGAGGAATTACCGTACGTGCATCTCTAGGTCTTGGCACGTGGAGTCAGTGGGTTAAGTAGCCCTTCCGTGCGCTGACGAGGGAACCTTTCATCTTCTCCGCCCGACTAAGGATCTTCACCGGCTTCCGTTCGATGCATTTAGGTAGCCTCTATGTGATTGACGTTGATGAAGACCAACAATTGCATCAGAGCCATGTTAATTTTTTTTTTGTCAACTCGTTCGATTGGAGTACAGTTGCATCAATTGAGACAGGCCGCCGCAGACCAAAGACACCCATGGAGACGGCACTGTGTAGAGACATCCGTAGAGAGCAGCACTGGGCGGCGCCGGCGTGGTACTGCCCCTACCGCTTTGATAGCAGCTGCACAGCGTGAGGGAATCGTCCCTTGCAGCACTGGGCGGCGCCGTAAAGAGCGGGGCGCACCCCTGCTGCTCTAGCAGCCAATGCGCCGTAAAGAGCGGGAGGGGGGGACACTCCTGCTCTTGTTTGAGGTGTTGTCCGCCACGGCTGCCTCAATGTTTGTCTCAAGAGATGTATACTAAGAAAATCTTGAAGCGCTTCCGGATGCACAAAGCCAAGCTTATGGATACTCCAATGGAGAAATACTTAGTTCTTAACATTGATCGATATTCCAATACAGAGGAAGAGAAAGAACGAATGAAGGATGTCATTTATGTCAATGCAGCCGGTTGTCTCATGTATGTCATGATGTGCACTCGTCCTAACATTTGCTTTGCAGCTGACATGATTAGTAAACATCAGAGTAATCTTGGGACTGCGCACTGGTAAGCAGTAAAAAAAGATTTTCACTGCGAGGTGCTGAGAGTCTCACTTTGTACTATCATGGTGGGAGCCTTAGATTGACTGGATACTCAGATGCAGATAGATCAACTGATAGAGATAAGCGCAAGTCCATTTCGGAATATACATTCGTACTTGGGGGAGGAGCTACTTTCTGGTGCAACAAGAAACAAGCCTGTGTATCCTTGTCTATGATGGAGTCTGAGTATATTGTTTGCACCGTACGGTCTAGGAAACTATCTGATTGAGGCAATTTTTAGTGAGCTTAGATATCATAGCACATGCAAGAGATGTTGTTGTAATCTATTGCAACAATATGGCCGCGATAGCCTACATGAGGGACCCCAAGTATCACAGAAAGTCAAAGTATATTAATACTCGTTACCATTTTATTAAAGACATCATTGCGTAAGGATCGGTGGAACTTAGATATATCTCTACTAGTGAGATACTTGCAGATTCTTTCACCAAACCTCTTATACGAATTTTATTTTTCAAACATGTTGGAGGTTTAGGAGTGAGAATGATCTAATTGTTTTTTGTTATGGACACTATTTTATGTAATAAAATATGAGTATTTTTTTTGTATTATTAGTGCACTTATACTTGTAAATGTGAAATGAGTTTGCCAGCAGGCTGTGATCAGTCTACTTACATGGACGATCGCCATGTCGCTATAAGAGTAAGCATGATGAGATAGACTTTGTAGATTTCATGTTCAGTGGGAATGTGATAAGAGTCATAATCGTCTTAGCAGACGGCTAAGATGAGACTGATTGAAAACAGTCAGATATAAACTCTTCTATGTAACTCGTTGATAGTCGAATCTGATGAGAGTCATGCTAGCAACCTTGATGCACTTAGTGGAGCGTAGGATTACAGATTTATATGATATCTGAGCGTGGCAATTCCTGTTCTAAGCTCCATCATAACATACTAATTATACTATATGTGCTATCCCTTCGACCATCAGAAGAGTGACTAAATGGATCTACTTCGTCACTGTGTGAAGTCTCTGTCTTTTTTCTTTATCCTTTGGACTATGCACTTTGTCATAAAGTAGACACTTGATGATGCTACTTTAGTATGTTTTTCAAAGATCATGATGCATGTGGTCCAGCGGAACATGTCTAAGAAAGTAGTCAGATCTAAACAGATTGACATGTGTGGTATATGAAAAGTCGACTTGTATTACACCTATATTGTTCTGATGCATTGCTAGACAATGGTTATGATGGATGGGTTCAACATAATCATGAGTGCAGACACATAGTAGCAGAGGTTAAAACAAAGATCTCAGAAGGATCAGAACAGTTTGACCTAGTGTAAGCAAACGGTTTGAGGCGTGAGATGAGACCTCAAGTTGTAGTGTTACGTTAGTAAGGTGATAACTTAATGTAGCATCCCTCACTTTAAAATCATTCTCGTCAGGTCGCACATGTCATCTTATCGTATGAAATGAAGAGTTATATGAGATGTTATGGAGGTTATTTGACAACCAATGTGTCTGAGTTGGAGATATAAAATGGGAAGGAGTCCGATGCACATCCACATTGGTGATACATAAGTTTCCTTATGACTCTCTCCTTGTGAGATGATAAGTTTAAGGACTTGTCGGGTTCATAAGAGACTCACATGTATAAAAGAAGGAGTGTT
The DNA here is from genome assembly GCA_030544215.1 of Zantedeschia hybrid cultivar. Classification (NCBI taxonomy): domain Eukaryota; kingdom Viridiplantae; phylum Streptophyta; class Magnoliopsida; order Alismatales; family Araceae; genus Zantedeschia; species Zantedeschia hybrid cultivar. The sequence continues at coordinate 7,845,186 of JARZZO010000005.1, forward strand.
TTAAGAATAAGAAAAAATACATACATAAGCTCTCTTCTCCTTCTATTCTTCTTTCTCCACTCAGAACCTCCCTCCTCTTCTCTCTATTTTCTCTTTCTTTGGAGAACCACCGTGACCCTGCGAACTTGACGCATGAAAGAAGTGGACGACTCTGGTAGCCGTCCACGATGACGAGGATGATTCTTTTGCTTCTGCAAGACGACGATGACAAGATCCACGCATGTTGAGGAGATCGATCCCGCTGCTCCGCTCGTGGGGACTTTACATACGCAGCAAGGTATTGAATTTGTTCTCTATCTAATCTGTTGATTCGATATACCAACATATTAACTCTTGATTAATTGAAAGACTTAATATTTTGTGTAAACTTAGATTAGTTTCCATGCGGCAAATCCTGAGTGTCAAGGTGGTTCCCTAAAGAGAGAAAGAAAGAGATGGAGGAGGAGAATACCGAGAGAGAGAGAGAGAGGAATTGACAGAAAATTGTTCTCTTCTGAGATACTTCTTCATTTACAGAGTAAGTTGGACCAATGTGGATGACCTGAGTTTGTACTCATCTCGAACTCTATCTATACACAGGGATACTGTAATAAAGTAAGAACATGTCTCCTCAGCACCCAAAAACACGAAATTCGTCTTCAAGCTCCCGTTCAGTCACACGGGGATCGAGATTTCCCACATATGCACGAGCCATCTCTAAGGGGAAACACGTTTAAGGGCTTCCAATCGGAGACGAGGAAGAAAGGGGATTGAAATATGCTGAGTCAGAAATATACAGAGAACTCGCATCTAATCCTTCAGTTCTGTAAACCAGTGGATCAAATTAATTAATTACTTACTTCCCTAAGACGAACGCTCTAGTGAAGCTTAGCTGCGGCGTTTCCACTAATCAACCAAGGTTGGGTTAGCAAGACTGAGAGAGGGACAAAGATGCCACGATACTAAAAAAAGAAAAGAAAAAACTCATAGCTGGGAGATGGAAAGCATCTCCTAATCCTTTAGCACCCACCTATCGCTCTCGACCCTTTTTATTAAGGTCTCCTTGGGCTCCTTTCTCTCGAATCTTTTGACTTGGGATCACCGCTACTACCTTCCCTATCGGAAGGTTGTGTCACGGTTACTCCACTTCTTTTCTTCCTCTTTTATCGTCCAATGCGTTCTGTCGGGGGAGTACACGGTACTGTTCTAGCGTTATTGAAAAGGAAAATAGCTACTAGTACGTACTTCTTCTACAGCACTGCAACCACGTTCTTGTGTTTGTTACAGTAACTCCATATAAACCAAGGGATGGTGGTACTCCAAGGGCGCATTACGTACCTTTCTGTAAATTAAGGAGAAAAATACTTGCTGTGTATTGCAGCTACAACTGTTGTTTAATCTGTGGATCAGATGTCGTGTGATATATGGTTGCTGCACGGCTGCGCAGTTATGCAACAAGTTTAAAGTCTCGTGCCATCTGATCTGTCAATTGGACAGCAATTATAACTACAATACTCTCGATTAAGAATGCATCAGCGAGCCTGGATACACCAAGTACATGGAGGATTAATAACTCTTTATATATATAGAAGAAAGCCGGAGGGATGGTAGTTCTCATCATTTGCAATTTCATTTTAATCGGAACATACATTGGACGACCTCTGAATATATATCTACAATTACAACACTGTGAGACCCAATATATAGTACGGGTTAATAATATTGAAAACCAGTCTCATCGACCTAATTGCATGGAAACCTTTGGACCTCAAAATGGGAATCTATGTAACCTAACATGCAGCTAACAGCAATGTTTAGCATGAAATGGAAAGCCACCAACGGGAAAGGTTAAGCATACACGACCGTTTCTAATGGTTTTTCTCATGGTTAATTATAATATGCGTGGTGCAACCCTGCAGCCTTGTGATATTGCCCTCTCTTGTAATCGCAAACATATGTTTAATGGTGATGTACTCATTATGCCGAGGAAAGAAAGCTCTCAGTTGTCCACACTGTCTCTTATAATAAAGGGATCGGGAAAGGAAAGAGACGACCAAGGAGCTCTTCCCCACATGCAGCCCAATCCCCCCAGCTTTTCTCATCCACACTAGCCTTGGAACAAGCTATGACCGCCATGTCTGCCCCTTTATCCCTGCGATTTGCATTTGAATAAACGCATGGCGGATAGAAAGACCAGAAGCCGCCCCATTTGTTTAGGTTGTGCGAGCAGCTAAATAGCTCCTCTTGGCATGACGACTATGGAATCTTCGCCTTTACCAAAGGCTACACAGTCCTGCGAGAGAACAGCCCGGGTGGCTCCCTAGAGGCTTGGGATTATTGTGGCTACTCCGATTCTTGTCGGCTTCAAAATGAGGTACCCCCACTGAGGAGAAGACCCCCTTAAAATAATGGCCCCGTGGGTCTATGATCAGGAGGTGTCACCATGTAGCTGTCAAATTGCGAACAGTGCAGTGTATGCACCCTGCCATGTTTTAAGAACTTGGAAGGATTCTAAGCTTCACGTTGGGACTGCCACTAGCTTTTGTGATGATTGAAGTGCCCAGTGCGGCTGCCTCAGTTTGTTCACTACTCCTATAAGTTTGTTTAATGCCTCCCTGCTGTGTTGGGAGCTTTAGAATTGTTCTTAAGGTTGTAGCAGCAAGCATAGGATACGTACTGAGGGCAAAAAGCGCAGGGGTCTAGCTAGGGGGTTATTAGAATACTAATTAAGAAGCGGCTCTAACTTTAAGACTTGGGAGACATCTCAATCGAGACCAGCTTTCAAGTGGATGCAAGAATCATATGATGATGTGTTTAGATTCAGCACCTTTAATAACTTATGAGGAAATCATGGGAACCTCATTTGTGGTTGCTGCTTTTCTTCTAGTCAACCGAGACCGAACTGTCATGAGTACAAGCTTAAGAGGAATAGAGATCTTCTCCATGCAAGTTTGAATGGAACTCAGTCAGTAAAGAGAGGAGTAAATTTCACAAAACCCCTTCATATGGTACTTTTTCTATTTTTGAGGAGAGATTTTTATGAAAAATTCTCTCTTTTTCTCTATATATTGATGGAGTTTAATCCAACTTCGTACCAAAAAGAACCGCACTCGGCAAGGAGTGGTGCGTTTCTCCTTAACAAAGCATGGCACTCTTTTGGTGCGGCGCGACAGGTTAAAAGGCCCTTTTCCCATGACATGTAAAGACCTCTTTGTGATGGTTAAAAAGGTGATTTTTTTTAATGGACTTTTGAAGAGTTGATTTCAGATTTGTTTTGTAGTTTTCAAATAATAAAGAGTCATTTGATTTGATGTAAAATATTATAAAATACGGTAAAATATCACATTTACGTAAAAAGAGTATAATATTTTACAATATTTTATGACAAATCAAAAGACACCTAAATGTAAAATCTCATAAAGTACTGAATTATTTGAATTCCTTTCCTTTGAATGCAAAATACTTAAAATACCAACGACTAATTAAGTTCAGAACAGATGATATTTTACTGGGAATCTTTGGTTTTCACTTTGTATAAGAAGTGGCCACAAATCAAAATGGTGACTTTATTTTTGCTAGTTTTGAACTCAGAGATTTGAAGTCAGACAATTTTACCATTTTATAGCAATACTCCAACCAACATTTAAGAGAAACGTATGACCTTGAAGTCGAAGAACTAAGTTCTACGCATGTAGACAGATTCTAGAATTCCCGGATCATTTGCGGCAAGAAGGTGGGTTTCAAAGATTAACCATGATATTTTTCTCCGAATCTAATCAAAACATGTACTTTTCTCGGGATCTAATCAAAACATGTTCGAATCTGAGAATTTAGAATTTTCACTAGAAGCCTGAGAACTGCTGAGAACTTAAAGCCATTAATAAATGCCTAGTAGCCTGGTAGCATCAGCATATGTATAACCCGAGACACTTTTTCTATGCTTCATAGTAAAGTAGAAGCTATAATCGTACGTGGTTCTCCACTAAGCCAAGGCTATCCTGCACAGTTCAACAATATAAATTAGTGTTTCTTCGTTAAGAAGTACCTTAATTAGTGGACATATTATAATAGTCTCATATGGAAAAGGGACAAAATCAAAGGTAAGTTTAAGTCTTAAGGTTTTAAGTTGGACGGTTCAATAAGGCTTTGTTCAGTTGGACGGTCTAATAACTTCAATATTTTAAATATATATTTGATTTTGTCTCTTTGCCAGGTGAATGCATTCCAACTGGACAACTCTCTGATTGAGACTGCTCTAGTTAAAAAGAAGAAATTATTGTATCTACATAATTAGCCAAAATGAAACATCATTTGTGATCACATCGATAAATCAACGTAAATAATGAGATGATACGACATTAATTAAACTGGAGACGAGACAGTTGTAAATGTCACAGAAATAAAGAATTTCCTACTCATGCAGAGTTCTTTGTTTGCCAAGCAGTGGCTGCCGATGTAAACGGGTATGATTCGGTGCAAATTCATGACCTTAGATGTTATGAATTTAAAAAGTCCGCCCCATTAACTGACTTATAAACTAATAATCGATTGGATAAGCGTGTGTTGCATAGGTTTCGTCTGGAGAATGATGTATCCATTATCTAGCTACTATGCATGCCGATTTAGAAAGACTGTCTTACAAACTAATAATCAGTGAAATAACTAGGTTATCAGTTACCATTTACGTACCTAACAGTGACTATCTACAATTTTGTTTGAACACACTGAAAAATCAGCAGAAAACAGCTGATAATTGGATGTTTGATCATATAAACCATCTGCCTCGAAACGGTAAATCGTCATCTCCCCAACGCAACATTCTCCTAAGAGAATGGCTTGGTGCACACTTATAGAGGTGTGCAAATGCCGTGTGTCACGCACTCCCGATGAATGTGCGCCAATTCTGTGCGTGTGTATACGAGAATTTCCTTTCTCATAATGAAAGAAATCACCAATATTCCTTGGGAAGAGAGTATATTAGTATTTGAGTAATGAAGTGTCTCTTGGTTGAAAGTTCTCTAGTGGAATTTGGGTAAAAGTCATGTCCTGAAATATATAGCTCCCGAGTCCCGAAGACTTCCTTAGATACAGCAACGTAGTGAAGCATGCACCACTTAACTGTAAACATCTCCATTACTCAGTTCTCCATAAACTGTAAAGCACAATGTCTCCGCACACCTCCTCCAAGTAGTCGCGGTGGCAACAACATGGAGAAGATGGTGTAGCATCAGAAATGTTACGACTATCTGGCAAGAGGCATTATTGCCAAGACCAACAAAACTTTATTACAGGGTAAGTCTCAGTGCACATCCGTGTGGCACGGGCGCATTAATTTATTAGGACGTGGTGTGTACGTACATTTGCACACGCAGATGTGCACCAGTGGTAGATGTAAAAATTTTGTTCAGTAGAATTACTCAGACATTAAGTCATAATTATGATTAAGTTAGTGGAGTTTTGAGCTAGGTCATATGAAATTTTAAGTTAGATCAATGAGATTCTGAGTTGAATCAGTAAGGTCTCAGACTAAACTATTTTAGATTCGGCCAATAAATTTATCAAAATCTAATAAATTTTAAAATCTTATTGGATGAATGTTAGATCCGCGACTGCATCAAATAATACTTTTTATCATATACGTCAAATCTGGTCAGATGGGATGGCTACCTTCATAGTTGATGAGGAGCTTTATCAAGTGAACAGGTGCCTACAGGCGGGGGAAGGCTGAGAGGACTTTTGGTCTTGTCCAAGGCGAGTACTCTTCAATAGGAGGCCAAACAGCATTGAGACTGCAATCCCTATCTAGCGACGTGTAGTCTTGATTTGATAGGACCAGAGTTACGGTCATTCCTTCGGGGATGACCATATCGTCAATGGGCTTTCTTAGTGGGCTTTGTTCGTAGGCTCAAGCCTCTGGGGTGGAGTAAGGGGAACTACGGCATATGGGCGCAAATAAATCAAGCTGCTAGCAAGTTATTCGAGCTCGACTCGGATCAAGTTTGATTCGAGCCTGGCTCGTTTAATTAAACAGGTCGAGTTCAAGTTCGAATATAAACATATTTGATCAAAAGAGCCAAGCACAAGTGCTACGGAGCTTCACTCGATTGGCTCGCGAACAAGTTTGAAATAAAATCTATATCTCATATTACATTTATCTTTAATAATGTCTAATAAGGTATTTAATTAAAATCCAGACCAATGGCCTAGCCTTGGCCCATCCTAGTCTCAATAGCAACCCAAGCTCGAGCCTAGCTCGAACTACACAAATATATTTTGGAGCCGAACTCGAACCTATGAAATAAGTTTGAGCTCTAACTCAAGCATATATGATCGAGCCGAGTTCAAACAAGTGAAAGTTTGGCTTGGTTTGGTTCGTTTGCACCCTTACCTATCATCGAGGAAGTCTTATTTGAGAGTAATACTTTCTGTGCAACTAGCATTGATCGGATGGCTGCCGCACGAAGTATATTTTCTTTTCTTTTTTATTTTTTTTCAAAAATCTAACGGTAGGGACAACCTTAAAGGATTGATGCATACCATCCTATCAAAGATTGAATTATCAAAGATCGGATGATTCACATGGCTCCATTAAGATTGTTTGCTCCCCCCTTGAGTTTTTAAGGAAAAAAAAAAAAAAATACTTGCTATTGCAACGATGAAAACTGACGAATGGCTGTTGATCAGGAGCATCACAACATAGCTACAATAGACCCTATTGCAGTAAGTATTACTCCTTATTTAAAGTATGCTGAATAATGAAGATCGGACGGCCCCACCTGGGGTTTTGAAAAGTCCCCGGTTTGCAGCAAATATTGCCTTATTTTATAGTCACCTGCATTTTATCTTATACCATATACTTTCATGAGAGAAAAAAGGATATCCCTTCTTAGGACTCCTTTGGGATTGAAAGGTAAAAGGATTGATGTTAGAAGTGTCATCTAATCTCTCACTATCCAAAACAGTTATGAATTATAGGAGAATCCGAAAGAGCAAGAGATAACTTCTAGATGCACCACATCACCCATCCACATGACGGTGAGATCAAGGTACTATAAAAAATTAAAAAATATGATGGTTATAAAACAAATTTTATTTAGATGTAAAAATTATTATCTATTTTTTTGAAATTGTATTCATATTTTATCTTTCAAGTATCATATGTGTCATAGCTATATCAAGGGCTGTCAGATCACGATATCCAACCCTACTGCTTTTCAAGCAAAAAAAAGAAAAAAGAAAAAAAAAAAGAAACCCTCCTCTCTGCAAGGCTGTGCTGGTGTTTATCAGGAGCTGCTCCACTTTGTATGCTTGCATAGGCATATGGGCACCCATGCGTCGTGAACAGTTTGAGTAGTCTGATCAACTTTGATCAAATAGTTACAGCAGTAGTTGATATTTTTATTTTTTTAAAATTTCAGGGAAGTGAGAGAGGGAACGATCTAAGAAACTCATCTGTACAATGTGAAAAAATTAATTTTTTAAATTTTTTAAAAAGTTCATCAGATAAGAATAATCAACTACTGACAAGGCATACACATCCAGGCAACATTAGTACAAGCTTTAGCATAAGATACTTAATTTGACTTGGATCGGACAGTCGACACTGACAAGGGATACACGTCCCTAAATAGTAACTACCCCTGTTTTCATGCAACGTCTTCAACAAAGAACAGGATACTAGTGATCCATTCCTTTTGAACGGCATCCAGTTAAGAAAATTTCCTGATTTTGAAGAATAACTTTGATTAGGGTATATGTTAGAATTGGTCCCTCAAACGCTGCTGGTTCCAACATCCTCAGATCATGGATAAGGTCTTTTTTGAATGAGGTATTTCACTGGGTGGACTGCGCCATACAGGGCCTTAGCTATGCCATTTGTCGGAATATTTTCCCCCTTTTCCTACACGTCAAAGGAAAAATAGAGGTGAGGGTCCTTTTTTACAAATTTATCAAAGGTAACTAATGAGATATGTAAGAAGGGATCCTAACAAGAAAAGGGAGAACGTTTCCCATTACTGTAGCAATGAGTAATACTCGTTATACTGAAGGTGTCATTTGCACCGCCCCTCGATGCAGTAGGTAAAAAAAAAATTAATTTTTGAAAGTTTTTTAGGTGGACCTCAAGGTGTTTTACATGTTCGTATAAACAAGCCGATCTCGGAATCAAAAAAATCTGAAAAGTCTAAAATCATTATTGATGTCACCCATTAAGGGCATTTTTTTACTGTTCATTGGGATTCAATTTTTTATTTTTTAAAAACTTTTAAATCGTCTAATCGAAAATCGGCTTGTATGGACATGTAGAACACCTCGGAGCCCACCTATTTTTTTTTTAAATTTATCCACTGCACTAAGAGACAGTGTGAATAGCACCCTCATTGCAGCAAGTATCACTCCAGTAGCAATATCCGCCTGTAAAAGTTCCTTAGGCAGGACGAAGTTCATGGGCATTAATTTGAAAAATTCCCAAATCATGTAAATCTTCTGCCCGTTGCAGTGCCGGTGTTGTGGGTGGTTTCGAACTCGAAGGACCTCAGGCCATGAATGGAGAACTGATTCCAACCGAGAAGCCGACCTCTGACCCTTGCTACTGGACGGTAAGTTCATAAAATTTCCTGACCAAATTTCCGAACCACGAAGTTACTGATGGCTCTTTCATTTTCCAGCTGACAACGGGCAGTTAGAAACGCCTTCTCTCCCTTCAGTTTTATGCAGAAACTCTTAAATCTTTGTTTCTCAAATTTCTGGTGCTCTGCTTGCCTGCATTAAAACTGATAAGATGCCCCATTCTTGATTCAGAGGATATCTTCTCCGTACGCTTACTGACTGGAAGTGATAAGTGCGAGAAAAGTCAGCAAGTGAGACATTTGCAGAAAACTTTATCGCTTACAAACTTTGGAAGTGATCACAATTCTTCCTGATTCAGGCACGTTGCTGTGATTTTTCGGCAACCAAAACAACAGTTCCAGCCTTTTCTGCTCATCTGTCATTACAAGTAAGCTAAGAGAAAGAAGACAGCAGACACAAGTTTTCACACTCGCAAGCCGCCTCCCCCCCCCTCCCCTGCCCGTTAAATTATCACGGATGCTACGGACGTGTTTGACAAAACTTCTACTTGAAAGTTACTTTTGACTTCCACTTTTTATATAGAATGAGTTGAGAGAAAGAGATTATAACTAATTTTAATTTATTACAAAAGTCAACTCTCTCATAACAACTTCACCTTTTCTCCAATCATGGAAGCTCCCCTCTTGTAACTTTTAGTTGGAAGTCAAAACATAAAGAGAATACCACATAAATAACTTCCAAGATCCAATAGCTTCCATAAAAAATATCTAAATGGAAATGCAAAAGTGCTTCCAAATATAAGCTGCGCCAAACACGCCCTACAACTGGGTGAGAGATGAGAAGCGGATCCGCCTAGCCCGAAGCACGGTAGGCAATACACCAGATTTTAAAGGAAGATACTCGTATGCACAGCAGGGCGTCCATAATTCTAGTCTATTATCAGCTCTTATTGTAAAATAATAATCATAAAAATAATAAAAGAATGCTAACATGACATGCAAACATCTTTATCCACGGAATGGCACTTTCTTACGTCAAATCTACAGATAAGTTGGCCGAGAGTTAGAATAGCAGCAAGGTTAGAAACACAAATTTTAAGTTTGGCATCTCTGCCATCCCATCATTACCATTGCATGTTAGCAATGCTTCAAAGGAAACTACAAAAGTCAGTATTTTTCGAAGGATTTGCAGTGCTGTACATCACCGTTTCCTATGATCAAATAAATCAAAAAAGATAAAGAGAATAGAAACCTTTCTGGTGCTTCATGGTGAGAACGAAGTCCAAAAACTAATTATCACCCTTAGGCTTCCTGTAAGTTTCTTCAATCTGTTTAGCCCTGAATAGCCACGTATTGGCAAGCTGCTTTATGTTGGGCACGTTATAGTTCTGAGCGATGTAAATGCCAACACCAGTGCCCACTAAGAAAGTAAAACTGCTCCTAAATATCCCCATTTTTTCCTGCAAGAATGGGAAGAATCAAACAAACCAGGTGTTATTCTTATTTTCTCCAAATTATGGACTATTGTAACATCTTCATGTAGAATACAATTATAGCAACACAGATTTGTCTCCAAAATATGAAACAACACAGGGTAAATAAGAATACATTACAGAATTTAATCTTAGGTAATAAAGTACTCCAACAAAGGAGGTTAATGATCAGCATCATCTGGTACAAAATAATTAATTCAATATCAGAAAGTCGAGAACTCTCGTCTTTTACCCGTTTTGAAGCTGTAAACAATAATACGTAAACTAAGGTTCAATCTGGCTACAGAGATTGTTCAGCATGCATGCATTTTTGGGGAAACTCTAACAGGAGGGCTTATTTGGTTGCTCAGAACACAAACTCAATGGCAAACTCCATCCGTACACTGCTCAAGTCCGGAAGTGGGCATCACCTGAAGAACGCAGTGTCCCATTTATTTTTGTCACTTTTAGCAATTTGAATTTATGTGCACACTGACCTAACAAGATTGGGCAACAGTGGGCTCTTTGGACCTGATTCCCACCATTCCTAAGACTGATGATGTTAATTGCATCCTTCGTGAAAAAGGAAAACGTTGATTAATCATAAGACAATAGGAGCTTAACACCTTCATATGTACTAATGCGATTAATGAAAGTATCCATTAATTAACATGTTGGCATCAAGCATTACACATAGAATTTTCACATATGCCATCAATTGAAAATTCTAGCATTGTCCAATGAATGGGAATGAAAGTTTATGAGGGAAAATGTACCCAAGGGCTTATGTAGCATTGTCCTTTTTTAACCACATCTTTTGAGACCCCATTTCATGGGACCTCAGATCATATTCATGGTACATGACATTGTACATCTGTAGTCCATCTGCATCTAACACTCTGAGAAGAGCACCCATAAAGAGGAAGTTTATGGAAAAACAAACTCTTAGACCATCCCTTTTGTCAGTTTCCAATGAAAATTTAGGCAAATTGGGCTCCTCACGGTGAATCTTTTGACAGTCACCATTTGTGGAAAACTATGATAGACACCACGCATCACACAAGGCCATGTCTTCCGGAAGACACCCTATGGGGGTTCTGAAGGATGTCCCTTGGGAGATTCTCCTGCAAGATGGATTTCAAAATAAGATGGCTTCCAAGGCTATGCATGAACATGAATGAAACAATCGATGGGAAGGAAAGTTTATGAGGGCAATGTACCCAAAGGCTTATGTAGCATTGTCCTAGTCAACCACATCATTTAAGTCCATCATTTCATGAGGCCTCAGATCATATTCATGGAACATGGCCATCATTCATAAATCCTTAATCCATATGCATTCAACACTCAGAAGAAGAGCACCCATAAAGAGGAATTTAATGGAGCGATAGACTCTTAGACCATCCCTTTTGTTAGTTTTCAATGCTAGAGCTCAAAATTAGCGAATGAGATTGAGTTCCTAATGGTGAATCTTTTGACCACCACCATTTGAGGAAAACTATGATGGACACAATGTATCACCAAAGGCTAAGTCTTCGAGAAGCCACCCCATGGGAGTCCCGAACGATGTTCGTTACAAGATTCATGTGTGAGATTGATTTCAAAATAATGTGGCTTCCAAGGGGGGCCCAATCATGTATGTCACCCGAGCCCTATTTGGGTCATGGTTTGCCGTACCGGATCGACTCATGCCAACTCGGGCCACTCATACCGTATCAGGACGAACCCGAGTCGATGTGACTTGATCGAGTCTGTACAATTTAGAAGAATTTTTCCATGCGATTTGTGCGAGTCGATCCGACTCGTACCGGATCATGGGAGAACCGAATCGGTCCGACTCTTCGAGTCAGCGAACCTTGATTTGGGTCATGGTTTGCCGTACCCGATCGACTCATACCATATCAGGACGAACCCGAGTCGGTGCGACTCGACCGAGTATGTACAATTTAGAAGATTTTTTCCATGCAATTTGTGTGAGTCGGCACAAGTCGACCCAATTCGTACCGGATCATAGGAGATCCGAATTGGTCCGACTCTTCGAGTCGGCGAACCTTGATTTGGGTTGAAATAGTTTGAAGCTCTCTCTCTCTCTCTCTCTCTCTCTGAATGCAAAATGCGAAGTAAAGGGACTATAGACGAATCCCTCATCTATTTATAGTAAATTCATCATGTTCTAACCCTAATAAAACTCCTAATTCGTCTCTAAGCCCTGGAATGAATTGGACTTTCCCTCCATGATTTATATTCAAATCCCATTGAAACTAGGACTGCTTTCTGTCTTGAAAATATGTCCATCCAAAGATCTAAACGATAGAATTAGCAGTAGTTCTTCATCACAGGTGTAGATCTCTAAGTCGGCTCTCTAATGTGACTGATTCACTCAAATCCATTTTTTTATAGGGAGTTATGGCCAAAATATCAGAACTGTGTCCAGTAGACGCATGGAGAATGAACATCTAATTTAATGGGCTAAAATGGATTTAATGAGCCAAATCACAATGAATACATATGCTAGAAATGCAGGGCATAAGACATAGGGCCTACAGAATCCATCTCATTTCATGAGAAATCCCCCAGCATCAAGCCTTCATCCAAGGCAAAAACTGTACTCTACATGGAGAGTTAGCCTCTAAACAAAGCAAGAAACAAAACAAACTTACAATGCAAATTTCAAATCAAAATGGAAGAGAGGAAAAGAAAGAAAGAAATGGGGATGGGGGAGAGTAGGAGCCTGTCCTTGGAAAGCGGAGGATTTCACCCTCTCACACTAGCATCACCATTGGAAAAAACATGCTTGAAGTGGAAGAAACCTTCCATGTCAATGCAAGGAGAAGTAGAAGTAGTTGAAATATGGATTCTGCCTCTCTAAACTTCTCACTATTCTCCTTACAACGTTTAAAGAACCATGGTTTGTAGGGTTGGCCAATTTCAATTCGATTGGGCTGATATAGATCAGACAAGCTAAATGTTGATCCAATTTTGAGGATCTAATCCCTCCTTTAGCTTCCCTAAAAAAAAGGAAACAGCAATGATTGATGTAAGTCAGCTAGAATTGATTTGGTACAAAATCCGCCAATTCTAGGCCGATTCTAAGCTGATCTCAATCCAGATCTGATCAAAGCCCAGTCTACGCCAAGACATGATTTGATTCCATAATCCATGTCTCCGCAAGTGGGGCCTTCTCCATTCCCTGGCGATGATCTCCGTTAGCCACCTCGTCCGCTAGGGTTTCTTGGTGTACCACCTTGAATTGAAGCTCATGACGACGACAGTGCAGCATGAAATAGTCAAGGAAAGGACAGAGCCAGGCATCTCTAAAATACACAACGTGAATAGGACCAGAGATCGCATGGAAGCAGGTCATCGGGCAAAGCAGTGTCGAAATGCACTGGTATGTTGGAGGTGTCGGGGTTTGGGGCACATAAGCTTTAACTGTTGGAGATCAAAAACTGTAGAAGATACTGCAGACAGGGAAGACAGGAGCAACATGGATAGAGGTAGAAAGGTCCAAGGGTCCAGTACTAGAAGTTCCCTGGTTCCATCGGTTTAAGGACAACCTTCTTTTCCTCAAGAAATGAATTGTAGGAGAGGTTATTCAGGGTTTCATTAGAGAAAAAGATTTGCATATACCTCTGTATAAGAGGTGGTCTGATTCTTTTTGGAGAATTTACACATTGGGAGAAAAGAAGTTTCTGCTGTATTGCTTGTCTACAGAGGTTATTAATCACATTTTATTGGAGGATGTTCAACTGTTGCAAGGCTCCAAAGTCAGATGGAATTCATGGTCCTTTGATGAAGGCACGCAGAAGGCGAAAAGAGGAAACATGGTTTGGTGTAGGTTATATGGTATTCCACTTCCCCTTTGGGATATTGAGGTCTTCAAAGCCATATCATCTGAGTTTGGTGTGCTTGTGGAGGTTGATCAATGTACACCTCAGTGGTCTTAGTTGCAGTATGCTCGTCTCTGCATAGAAGTGGAAGAGGGTTTTCATTTCCCGGCAGAGGTGAAGCTTAGATGGGGTTCAAAGAGATATTTAATATTTATCTCTGTTGAGAAGGCCATGTCCGAGGAAGTATCTTGGAGCTATAAAGAAGTTGCTGAAGTGCATCGGAGATACAGGGACATTAGGGTTGCAGAGGCAGTGGGCGTGACGAAGAAGACGACTGAGTCCTGTGACTCAGTGCGAATTGGATCCACAAAGGGATCGGTGAAGGAGGTTGAACCCGGTGAAGTGCTGGTTCAGAAAGACTTGGCCGAGCCAATTACCAATAACATGAAGCAGGTTGATGACCACAATGCCCCTAATGGTAAACAAATTCTTTCAGCAGCCGAACATTCAATTGAGGGCATTAAAGAGACTTCTGCTGGTCTTGCCTGGCACGAGGCTATTAGTTCCTTGGCTTCGCAGGTGGTGCGAGGGCTGTGACGGGAGCTGAGAGGTAGGCGACGGGAGCAAGCGCTACTAGCGAAGGAGATCAGCACAAATCAACTGCCTCTTCCTCCAAATCAGGAGGTAGAGTCTAGGGCCAGCTCTTGCTACAAGAGGGAGATGGCTGATAATGGAGATATCAGGTTAGCGGAGATGAAGCCATTGATTCCGGCATTCCCCCAAAATTGGATTTCCCTCTTCCTCTTTCCCATTCCACCAGCATTGGCATTGACATCGACCAAAATCCGCTTGTGGATGGCAAGACAATTTCTGAGAGGAAAGTTGTTGAAGGAGGTAATATCCGGGGAAGGAAGGTTTCCTTTCTTTCCGACTGGGAGATTCAGAAATAGCAGAAAAGGCGGAAGATTTGGGGATTCAAATTCAAAATACTGTAGGCCAGTTCTGCAAGCTTTGGGCAGGTCTAGAAGATTGCAATGAAGGATACAGCCATGCGCGTAAAGGCAGACGAGAGTTAGAAAGCCTCTTGAAGGATTCCAAAGATTCTGAGACAAATAGAGATGGAAGGAGTCGCAAAGATACAAGGGTTAAGAACATGAAGCCATGAAGTTGGTCTCTTGGAATATTAGAGGAATACATGACAAAACAAAACAACTGGCTGTCAGGGATATGGTTAAATGCAGAAATATTGATATTGTTTGCTTGATAAAAACAAAAAATGGAAAAGTGTGAAGCATCTTCTGTAAAGCTGATATCAGGTCTCCATAATCAAAATTTTGTGTTCAGAAGATCAGTTGGCAGATCTGGAGGTATTCTATTTTCTGGAATACAGATATATGGGAAGGTGATATGTTAGAGATTGGTGAACATTCGGTGACAGTGAAATTTTGCCAAAAGTCAACTACACAATATTGGATGTTTACTGGTGTTTATGGTCCTAACAATTTTAAGGACAGGCAGCAACTGTGGACAGCATGGATTGCGGAATCGGCCGATTCAGATCGGAATCGGCGGGTTCCGATCCGATTCGGGGGGCATTTCACTGTTCCCCCCACCGATTTAAAAAAAAAAAAAAAAAAAACGGCCGAATCGGTCCCGATCCCCCCCTTAAGGTTTAAGGGTTTAGGGTTTAGGGTTTAGGGTTTAGGGTTTTAGGGTTAAGGGTTAAGGGTTAAGGGTTAAGGGTTAAGGGTTAAGGGTTAAGGGTTAAGGGTTAAGGGTTAAGGGTTTTAGGGTTTAGGGTTTAGGGTTTAAGGGTTTAAGGGTTAAGGGTTTAGGGTTTAGGGTTTAGGGTTTTGGGTTTTGGGTTTAGGGTTTTAGGTTTATGGTTTTAGGTTTAGGGTTTAGGGTTTAGGGTTTAAGGGTTTAAAGGTTTAGGGTTTAGGGTTTTAGGGTTTTAGGGTTTAGGGTTTTAGGGTTTAGGGTTTAGGGTTTAAGGGTTTAAAGGTTTAGGGTTTAGGGTTTTAGGGTTTTAGGGTTTTGGGTTTAGGGTTTAGGGTTTAGGGTTTTTTATGGATGTACATGAATTGCATTCATTCTTATTGTACATCAATTGAATAATATGTATGTAATTTTTTCTGATTTTTTTAAATTTTTTATGGTTTTTCCTGTTTTTTCTTGATTTTTTCTTATTTTTTCTGTTTTTTTTTTCCGGCCGAGTCGGACCGGCCGGACTGAGTCTGGATCGGCCGACTCAGCCGATCCAGATCGGATTGGGTCGGGATCGCCGGGTCCCGATTCCCAGTCCCGACCCGACCCGGAATTCCTTGGTGGACAGAGTTATCTTTGTGCGAGGAAAATTTTGATTACCCATGGCTTATTATAGGAGATTTTAATGAAGTCAGGGCGCCTGTGGAGAGAAGCAGGGGTAATAGATTGACAAGTGGCATGAAGGATTTTAACAATTGGGTGAACAATTATTCTTTGATAGAACTGCAGATACCCAATCAAAGATTTACTTGGAGTAATAATAGGGAGAACCCTTGATGCCCAAGCTAGACAGAGCTTTTATGGATGATAGGTGGGGTACTATGTTTC
Organism: Zantedeschia hybrid cultivar; assembly: GCA_030544215.1. Lineage (NCBI taxonomy): Eukaryota > Viridiplantae > Streptophyta > Magnoliopsida > Alismatales > Araceae > Zantedeschia > Zantedeschia hybrid cultivar. The sequence goes on from JARZZO010000005.1 coordinate 7,861,629, forward strand.
CGTTTAATAAGGTGACTGCATTACCTCGCACAATTTCTGATTATAATGCCTGGTTCTTGACTGTAGCAGAGAGAGTAATAAAAGTAGAACTTTCAGATTGGAGAAAAGCTGGGTGAATAATGAGGAGTTTGTAATGATGGTCACAGATCATTGGCAGGGTATGAGCAGTCAGAGTCAAGGTGTAAATGGCCTGGTTGTCAAACTCAGAAATAAGAAAATTATCAAAAGACGGGCTGTTAATTGGAGAAAAGATAGGTCACAAAAGAAAAATATTTTGATTCAAAATATACATCAGTTGGACCTTCTGGAGGAAGATAGAATCTTACTACAGAAGATCAGTAGAAAAGAACAACTTTCAAGGCTCAGTTTAAAGATTGGCTTCAGGAAGAGGAAATTATGTGGAAGCAAAGGGCACAGATTATGTGGTTACAGGAAGGGGATCTCAACACATCTTTTTTTCATAAGGTAGCCAATGGAAGGAGAAGAAGGAAGGTCATTACTACTATGAAAAAGGATGACATCTGTCTGGAAGATGAGGAATCAATTGCTACAGAGATGGTGGATTTCTATATAACCTTATTTACAGAACACAGGTGGTATCCGATTTGGGATGATTTGAAGGCTGTTAAATTGTCAATGGAAGAGCAAGCTAAACTTATTGAAGAAATTTCCGAACAGGAGATAAAGGAAGCTGTTTTTTTCTCTTGGGGGAGATAATGTTCCAGGGCCTGACGGATTTCTGATGTTCTTTTATCAGAAATTCTAGTCTGTGATTAAAGATGATGCTGTAGATGCTGTTTGAGGAGTTCGTGATAAGGGAAAGCTGTAAGCAAATTAACCAAACATTTCTGGTGTTGATTCCAAAGAAAGACGATGCTTTGGAACTTAAAGACTTCAGGCCCAGCAGTCTATTAAATGGTTCCTACAAAATTATAGCAAAGGTGCTTGCAAATAGGCTGAGATCAGTGCTGGGAAGATTAATCGAGGAAAATCAATCTGCATTTGTGCAGGGCAGAAGATTAAAAGATAATTTCCTATTGGCTCATGAAGCATTATGTTCAATAAGGAAGCATAAAAGCACGGGTTTACTATGCAAAGTAGAATTCAACAAAGTGTATGATAGGGTAGCATGGATTTGTTTATGGAGAATCATGGCTACTCATCACTTTCCACAACAATTTATTGGCATAATCAAGACTTGTGTTAACTCTACTCGGTTCTCCGTAATTATGAATGGTAAAGTATTTGGCTTTTTTCATAGTTCTAGAGGACTTCATCAAGGAGGTCCACTGTTGCCTTTGTTGTATGTTTGGTTGGCAAATATGCTGAGTAGAATGTTAAAGGCAGATAGAAGAAGCTGGATACAGTGTATAGATGTTCAGGTCGGAATTTTCAGGTTTCACACCTACCATATGCAGATGATACACTGTTATTTATTAAGGGAGATTAGTAGTGCAAAGGAAGTCCCAAGTACATTAAGGGGCAGCTGCTCTTTCCTACACCCAAATAGTGCAGCACAAGCATCAATCACTTATTCATTCATGTTAAATCCCACTAAAGAACTCCATTTTCCCAGATGTGCAGAATGTTTTGTGGAAGAAAGACATGATCTCTAAGCATTATGCCACGCACCAAAGATTTTACATGGAAACAGAAAACATATCTTCCATCTCCCCTATTTGGAAAGGTATTGTCAAAGCTGGAACTTTTACGGGAGGAGTTAGAATCAAAGTTGGGAACGGTGGAAAAACATTCTTCTGGGCATGGAATGCAGAATCGGCCAATCCCGATCCGGATCGGCCGGTTTGGATAGGGTTCGGTGGGTCCCGATCCGGCCGGAATCGGCCGATTCCGGCCGATCTGAGGCCAATTCGGATCGGGATCAGCAGGTCCCGATCCGTGCCGGAATTTCATGCTTCTGGAAAGACAAATGGGTTGGTGATTCAGCATTAAAAGACATATTTCCTTATATTTACAGATTGGTTCTTGATAAATGGATATTTGTTCAAAGTTGCTATCAGGTGCAAGGTGAAAATGTCAGTTGGTTTGTACAGACAAGAAGAGCTCTAAAAGAAGAATAAACTGTTGAATATCTAAGTCTGATGGACTTGTTGTCAAGTGTAAAGATTCTCACTATTGTACAGATTCAATATCCAGGAACACATATCATGGAAAATTCTGTGTCAAAGAATTGTACAAGTTGATTGACAATAATGCCTCCCAATTACTGCAAGTTTAATGCTATTTGGAAAGTGATATCCCCATTGACAGTTAAAGCCTTTATGTGGTTAGTCTTTGAGAAACACATTGTTACAAAGAAGTACCAACAGAAATGGAAGATGGATGGGGCCTCACCAAAGCCCGTACCCGATTCGACCCGGCTCACATGTACCGCCGTCGGAGGACATCGACCTTGACTCCAGCTTCACTTTGGCTTGGCGAGGACACATTTTTGGATTGAGTTACATTGTCATTTTTGCCATTTTTTTGGACATGTATTTGGCCCATTTGAGGTCCGTTTAGGCCTTTTTATTTTTCTGTTATTTCATGCACGTTTTTTTTCTCATTTTGAGATGAAGGGGCATTCTTGTCTTTTTGTTCTGTAGGACACTCTATGGAGCCCTCTATATATACTTGTACATACCTCATTTTGGGGGTGGACAGAAAAAGGGCAAGGAATGGAAGGTTCCAAAAGGAGCTGTGCAGTGTGTGTGTGCCGACCCCGTGATGGGGCTCTGTGGGAGGGCGTGAAGCCCTCATCCCCTTCCCCTCCCTCTTTCTTCCCGACGTTGCCATTGCCTCCGCATGCCGCTGCCACCAAACACGTCCCCCTCACCACCCTAATGGTCCGTCGTTGCTTCCCTTCACCACCACCATCCTAGATCCACTGCTTCTCGACGCCCTTGCCACCCCGTTGATCCGTCGCCACTCAGCCGGGCCACAACCACCACCCCGGATCCACCGTTGCTCGACGCCCTCACTGCCACCACCACCGCCCATCCCTCTCTCCCCTTTCGGTTCGGTTTGCCGCAGAGAAAAATGTAGAAGGAAAGGAGAGAGGAGAAGGCTCGAATCGCCATCACCGTCGCCAGATCATATCTCATTTTGGGGGTGGACAGAAAAAGGGCAAGGAATAGAAGGTTCCAAAAGGAGTTGTGCAGTGTGTGTGTGCCGACCCCGTGATGGGGCTCTGCGGGAGGGCGTGAAGCCCTCGTCCCCTTCCCCTCCCTCTTTCTTCCAGACGTCTTCTTCTTCTTGTACCCTCCCCCTCTTCCATCACCTTCATCCCCAGCCTCTGTCCCCTAATCCAGCCCCCCCCCCTCTCTATCCCGCACCAATCTTGGTATCAGAGTGCAAGCCGATTCCTCCCGTCCCTACTTCTCATCTCCCTCGTCACCACCTTCGTCCTCATCTTTCCCAAAAACCCCTCCACTGCATCGCCGCTGCCAACGGCTGCATCCGCCGACGTTGTCGCTGCCGATGCCAGTCCCCGCCAGGGTCGCCATCGCCCTCGCCGCCTCCACGTGCTGCTGCCGTCGCCGACCTTTACCGGCACCAGCGTCACCAAACCCGTCCCCCTCACCACCCCAATGATCCGCCGTTGCTTCCCTTCACCATTACCACCATCTCGGATCCACCGCTTCTCTACGCCCTTGCCACCCCATTGATCCGTCGCCGCTTGGCCGGGCCACAACCACCACCCCGGATCCGCCACTGCTCGACGCCCTCACCGCCACCACCACCGCCCGTCCCTCTCTCTTCCTTCGATTCGATTTGCAGCAAAGAAAGACGTAGAAAGAAAGGAGAAAGGAGAAGGCTCGGATCGCCATCACCGTCACCAGATCCCGCCGTCGATGCCGTCCGCCTGATCTGCCTCTACCGTCACAGGCGCCGCCGCCACCACCCTCCCCTGCTCTTTTATTCTCTTCCTCTTTGCATTAGGGTTTGAGAGGGAAGGGGAACAGGAGTCAGAAAGGGCCATGTTTGACCCGGCTCAAGCCAGGCTATCTTGGTCCAAGCCAACTAGGGACCATTAGGTCCAGCTGGAGCCCCGGTCTGAGCCTAAGCCACCCTATTCCAGTGGTCTAAGCCACGTGGTTCAGCTTTGGTCCGAGTCAAGGCTCAGTCAGATTCAAGCCAGGTCCAGGCCTAGTTCGCTACAGTGCAAAGGAGGTGTACTAAAAGGTTCTATCGCACAACCAACGCCTGGAGCTCATCCATGCTCGATTCGAGAGTCGTCAGTGGCATTGGTCTCGTCTCAACGAGGCCCATCCAGTTTCAACATATGTCTCCCCGACTGTGCATCGTTTTACGTGTCACTTCTACATGCATATCGAGGTCGTCAATTTGTGCTCCATTTTCGTGCGTCGGTCGCACCGTTAGCTTCGTACCAATGAGGACGACTCAGATTCAACATAGTACCGTCTTGAAGTTGCCTCGATTTCCATCCCCACTCTCACAGTGGACATGTTAGTGTCTGATTAGCCCCTCATTCACAGCTTGCTCATTCTATATACGGTCAAATTTGCTCCCGTGCTTTGTGCAAGTTTAGGACATCTAGCTTGATTATATCATTTAATGTTTCACTACTGGTTTGTGAGATTGAGAGCTACCTATCCGGCGGCTATGAGCTATGATGCTGATATTGATGTTGCTATCCTAGACCCGTAGTAGTCCTCACTACCTACGTTCCGGCTCGTTTCCTCGTTGTGAGGACGACTCCCGAGTTAGTTACTTCTTGTTATTACACGATTGTCCTTTCTGGACGATGGTGACTGTTTGTGCCTATGTGTTACCCTTGGTTGTGTTCATAGTCGATCTTGATATGTGTCGACATTCGGACCCTTCTTGGTAGTTATTCATCATATTCCATATTTCTACTGTTTGGCCATCATTTATAGCACAAGTTTAGTTATTTTGTTGTCATTTAAGCATCATTTAGAGAAGATGTGTGGTTGCATTTAGTTGTCCTTGATTTTCATCATGTTGTTTTAAGGCCAATTTAGCGAGTCTTACCATATATCAAGGTTCGCCGTATCGTTGATCCGTATCAGATCGTATCTTCCCAAATACGGTACGATACTGATCCGACTCGGACCGACTCGATCTGACTTGCACGAGTCGCATGAGTCCAGCCAATGAGTTTGTTAAAATCAATGAGTTGTTTGTTAAAATTAATGAGTTTAAGTCACATTTTATAGAAATATATCCTATTAATTGATATAAAAAGTATAATTTTACTTATTAAATAGGAAAAACTCAACTTAAAACATTCTATTAAGTATGTATGAGTCGGCACAATCCGTCCGACTCGGTGCATATCAGAGGATCGGGTTGGCCCATATACGAGTCGACTCGTACGAGTCGGCCCGATCTGGTATGATACGGCGAACCTTGCCATATATGCACATTGTTATGCGTCACAATTGTTAGTGTCATTTAGTTGCACTTACTTTGTTATGCCATTTGATCTCTAGTGGAATTATGTGCTAGCTTTACTTTTGTTACTTCACTACACATGACCACACGTAGCGGTGTTGAGTTTCGTAGCTCCGCACCGATGTCAAGATCATACACTAATTCTCCCATGGTCCCTAAGATGACAGAGATGTTCGGCCAGCTCATGCGCCGGATAGATTAATTGGACCATCACCCTGACGAGCGTCTTGGACGCTTTAGAGAGTCACTTAGGACCATGCAGGATAGACTTGCCAATTCCGATCCTACAATCCAGGGGCTGGCGGGACACAATCCTATTCCTCTAGGACAACATTCGGTTAGGGTCCAGTGCGAGGGGCAGACTGCCAAGATCCGACCTAGCCCCGGCTCAGCATCCATGTGCACCCTCCGCCACATCCAGCGAACCCACCACCTCCTGTACACCCACCTCCTAGAGCTGATCCTACTTTTGACTAGCGAGGTGAGGATCATGGGTTTGAGGATGATTTTACTGATGAGATGCGTTACGTCAACCGACTTGATGCACGTAGATATAGGAGGCATGACATGATGCATGATTAGGACTGGGGTCATGAGAAGATGCGTCAGTGGCATCAAGATGACCGTTATGATCGCAGTGGTAGGTATGAGACCGATTCGATCGGTATGACCGCTTTGACCAGTACAATCGAGATGATCGATTCGATCGACATGACCGAGGTGACCGCTGTGATCATTATGGTCGGGGCAACCGATTTAGTCGTGAAGATCAGTTCGGTCGATTTGTTAGAGTGGGTTTTGGGTATGATTAGAGGCGTCCCCTTACCCGAGAGATCAGGATGATCAGGACGGGTTTAGAGATGATTGGAGATGCCACAGATATCCGAGAGATGGGTATAGTTATGATGAGCGGAGGCCTTATTTCCATTATGACCTGGGTGACCAGGATGATCATCGGGCCACTCGTGCTGAGGCTCCCAGCTTTGACGGGTCCCTAGACCCAAAGGTATATTTGGATTGGGAGGCCAACATAAACTGCTACTTTGATTAGATGGGTATGCCCGATGAGCACCGAGCTCACTTCGCTCTGATGAAGTTGATAAGCCAGGCTCAGACCTACTGGTCTAACATTGGGGCTCTATGCGAAGAGGTGCCAGGAGCCTATTGAGTCGTGGGAAGACATGAAGGTGTTGCTTCGCAAGAAGTACCTTCCCTCAACTTACCGACATCGTCTCATTAATAGATGGCAGAACCTCACTCAGGGGACTCAATCTGTTTCAAAGTACATTGCTGAGTTTGATGAGTACCTGATGGTGTGGTGCTCGAGAGGAGGGTGCGTTGACTCTTTCCCATTTTTTGAGAGACCTACATCATGTTTATCAGCAGGAGTTGTTCCGCCAATACGTGACGACCATTGAGTATGCCTATCAGGTCGCGCACGAGTTAGAGCAGTTCGAGTTGGATATGGCTTCGTCCTCGCGTACTAGGCCGCCTTACCAATGTCCTTTTGATCCGCATGCCTATCTTGATTGTGTTTGTCTTCAAGAAACTAAGCTCGGGGATATGGATGATCAGGTTTTAAAAAGAGTAGGAGGTTCTCTCAGGGATAAATATGTTATTCTTCCTGCAAATGGTTAAAAGTGGGCCAATTGATCTTATGGAATGACAGAAATTTAAAGGGTTCTGTCTGTGATGTGGGAGACTTTAGTATTTCAGTTTGTTTCTCCACTACCAATAGTAGAGAGAGATGGGTGGTTACAACTGTTTATGGTCCACACGATGATACTCAGAGAGAATGCTTCTTTCAAGAACTCTACAGACTGCATGCCTTTTTCCCGGAAGCTTGGTGTATAGTTGATGATTTTAACTGTGTTATATACCCATGGGAGAGGACAAATTCTCAGATATGGAAGAAAGAGATGGTGCGGTTGAATGAATGGATCAGAGACAGTGGAATGATAGATATAGGTATCCCTAATAGGAGGCTCACATGGTCGAATCTTCAAAAGAAGAGCATTCAGTGAAGGATTGACAGAATTCTTGTTTCCACAGATTGGTTACATAAATCTCCTAATACACAGATCAAGGGATTGAATGCAACTGTGTCTGATCATATTCCCTTACAGCTGTGGACAAAGGTGAAAGAAAAGAAGGCTAAATTGTTCATATATGAGCTGATGTGGCATAGGCAAGAAGGGTTCAAGGAGATGGTCCCTCAGTGGTGGAAGGAGCATCATCGGCAGGATATGCTTCTCTTGCATTTATGACTAAGCTGAAATGGATCAGAAAATGTATCAAGCAATGGCTGAAAAATACTTCTGAAAGAGTTTCTAATGACAGACAGCAGGTCCTGAGAAATATTGAATCTCTAGAAGTTAAAAGTGATCAGAATTCTTTGACTATGGCAGAAGAACAACTTCTGAGGAAATACAAGAAAGAAATAATGAAGTGTTGCTCCAGGAGGAAATCAAATGGAAACAAAGAGCCAAAGAACACTAGCTTAGAGAAGGTGACAAGAACTCAGCTTTCTTTCATGCAGTGTCTAGTGCAAAGAAAAGAGCTTTAAGAATTGAGCATATTTTAGGAGGATGAGGATCTGATTGAGGACAAGAAGGGGATCCTAGACAGTTTTGTCAGCTTTTATGAACAACTGTTTAAGGAAGATTGCGGTTGGAGACCACACAGTGATGGGGACATTCTTCCAAAGATTGATCCACTTGAAGCTGATGTTCTAAACTTGCCATTTCAGGAAAAGGAAATTCAGGAGGCTGTTTTCAATATGAACCCTAATAAATCACCAAGGCCCAATGGTTTTTCATTAGGGTTTTATCAATTCTTTTGGGATTTGATCAAGAGTGATCTTATGGCTGTGATGACAGAACTTCAAGACAAACCAGCTAATGTGAAGTGTTTTAATGCTACTTACATTGTTCTGATTCCAAAGATAGAGGGAGCTGAAAGAGTGACTGATTAAGTTTGCTGAATGGTTGTTACAAAATCATTACCAAAGTATTGGAACTCGACTTAAGAAAGTTCTTGTACACCTTGTGGGTAGGAATCAGTCATTCTTCATGGAAGGTAGGTATATTTTGGACCATTTTATGACAGCATATGAGGCCATTCACTATTACAAATACAGAAACAAGCGGGGGGTGCTCATGAAGTTAGACTTTGAGAAGGCATATGATAGAATCAGTTGGCAGTGTGTTGAGAAAACTCTTTGGTTAATGGGTTTCTTCACCGGGTTATGTCTTCTATTTCTTCACCGGGTTCTCAATTCTTGTTAATGGAGAACCTTGTGGCGTTTTCAGTAGCTTCAGAGGTTTGAGGCAGGGGGATCCAACATCTCCATTGCTTTTTTTATTAGTTGGACAGGTGCTGAGTTCTTTATGGGATAGAGCAGCAATGTTGAATTTAGTTGAAGGTTTTTACATTGCTAGGAGTAGAATTCATCTTACACACCTGCAATTTGCAGATGATACATTGATCTTTTCAACTGACAAGGAAGATTGCTTACTTAATATCAACAATTTGCTCATATTGGTGGAAGCTATCACTGGCCTCAAGATTATTCTCCATAAATCTGAGGTTATAGGTATCAACTTGCTCCAGAACAGCTTGGATAGGATTGCTGAGATTTTGAGTTGCACTAAGGCACAATTCCCTATCAAATACTTAGGTCTTCCTTTCGCTGATGGTTCTTTAAGAGTAAGCAATTGGGGGGATGTAATCAAGAAGTTTGAATCCAGATCGGAGTGGTGGAAAGGAAAGCTTCTTTCAGCATGGGGAAGATGGATACTCTCTAAGACTGAGTTGTCTTCCTTGGCCAACTATTATGTCTCCATCTTCAAAGCTCCAAAGTTGATAGTAAGGAAGATAGAAGCAGCAAGGTCTTTTTTCTGGTCAGGAGGGAAAAGGGAGAAGAAAGGATTACATTGATAAAATGGGAAAATGTTTGTAAGAGCAAAGAGCATGGTGGGGCTGGTCTTACTAAATTAGATACTTTCAATAAAGCTATGTTGGCAAAATGTCTGTGGAGGCTTGTGGAAGAATCAGACTCTTTGTGGGCAATCATTGTTAACGAGAAGTATTTCTTCAACAGATGTAAGTGGGACTTAATACCATAATCTTCTTATAATTCGTCCCCAATTTGGAGACAAATTGTAAAATCTGCAGATTTAATCTCTATGTCTGTTGCCAACCACCTTGGGAATGGAGAGATTATTAGATTTTGGAAGGATGGGTGGTATTCCGATGCGGTTCTGGCTGAGCAGTTTACCAACCTATTTCTCAGTGTCTAATACAGAAGCTTCTGTGGCTCAGGTTCTGTATCATTTCCACAATGGTCACTGGAACGTGATATTGAGAAGGGATCACACTAATATTGAGTTTGAAGAACTGAGAAAAGTGCAAACAATTATAGATCAGATTCATTTATCTCACAGTGAACTGGACAGAAGATGGTGGAGATGGAACAGAATGGGAAATTTTCAGTTAATTCTCTGGTTAGATTGATGGAGGATGGGGGATGTAGGTTGTGGTGGAAAAGACTGGTCTGGTCCAAACTGCTTCCAAACAAAATCAAGATTTTCCTTTGGAAATTTGCTTGGAAGAGACTGCCTACTAGCAAAAGGATTAAAAAGATTTTCCATATTCAGGATGCCAAATGTGTATTTTGTGCAGTTTTTGAGGAAGATCAGAATCATCTGTTTGCCAATGTAGTATTATTGCTGTGCTGTGGACGACTTTATGCAAAGGCTTGGGAATCCGGTGGGTTGAACAGTTGTGCTAGAGATGCTGAGATATTGGAATGAAGTGTGCCTGTGTCCTGTTCAGAAAGAGGTGTGGTCTCTGCTTGGTCCTGCGATGACAGGCAGTGTGGTACGAAAGAAACAAAGGAAATTTAGAGGTGTATTCAATAATGTTTTTGAGATATTGTGAAGAACTATAATCTCGGTGGAAGAATGGAGTATATCTGTGGACCGCAGTCAACAATCATATGTTCAGCTGCTTGAAAGAGCTCACAGTTGGAAGAATTTCATTCAGTGATGGCTTAATTTTCTTCTGTCAGATCTGTTTTATACCCTTGATAAAATAGATTCAGTGTTGCTGTGGGTAGGGTGGGGTGGTCCCTTTTGTTAATTAGAGTTCCTCTTTGTCCTCTGTCTTGTTATGTGGGAGTTTGCTTTGGGGTGTTTTGAGGATCCTTTGGGTGGCCCAGTGTTTTGGTTTTTCTTGTAATGTTGTAATTTTATGATTTCCCAATGAATTGTGACTTTATGTCACTTTCCGAAAAAAAATATCGAAGTACTTTCATACACTAAAGAAGCAGCATGGGAAGTGTACGAGAAGTCAAAATTTAAACCTACTTCCTCATGCTATTTGCTGGAGCCTTTGGAGGGAGCAGAACGATGTGATATTTCGGGGAAGTAACATTTAATTAGGAAATATATGCCTTAGAGTTTTGAATTTTAGTTATTCTTGGAGTAGATTTATTTTGGGTATCTCTTCAGATTCTTGGAGAAAGGAAATTACAGCATAGTAATGGTCTAGTAGTTACTTTTTGAGGTTAGAAATCTCTTCTAACTTCTGATTGTACTACCTCTGTTTATTGATCTAATAAAATTGGTGGTACAATCCACCCTTTTCTCGAAAAAAAAAATCCATGGGGAGAACACTCTTGGAATAACCCCCTCTAAGTGCCCCTAAGACCCTTTAGTTACCTCTAAACACCCCCTCAACATCCCCCCCCCTTGCACCCAGAAAAAAAGAATAGCCTTTACATAACCTTTCCCCATACAAAATCCAGTCAGCAGGGACCTATGGACCACCAACTGGCCTCTTGGGAGCCACAACTTCACCTCATTTTGCATGCCATCATCACCTTAGTTCCTAGGCTTTTGATTTGTGTCTCTTCTCAGGTTCGTATGCTTGGTTGGTGTACCAGCCTCTGTTGCTCCTAGTAGGTCCTCCGTTTTAAGTCTTTGTGCAGTTTTAGGGGAACCATGGCATACTATGGGGTCTGAAGTGGGCATGCTGACATGAATAGCTGCTGTTGGCCTCTTATGGGTTATCCTTTGGCCTGTGGGTCAACTCGGACCCTGCGCTTGATAAGTGGGTGCCATGAACCCGGCTAGAATTGGATGCAGTTGGTGAGGGCTGAGGCCCATAGGACTGGCAGAAAATGCTGTGGCTTTTTGGAGCAGCAATTGTCATTTATAGGTGGATGCCATTTCTCAAGAACCCAATGTCTTCTCCTGATCTGTCATCCTTTCTCATGTGTGCCCCATGATGCTGCTCTGCCCTCCCATCCACACAGTTGCCATCGACCCTCTCGAGTGCAGTGCACATCTGGCATTACCCTCCATAGAGAAAATACAGATCCCCTCTAACCTGTTGTGGCCTTATTTGTTCCCACCAAATGCTCCTCCACATTTTCTTGGTGTTGTGCCTTTGTGCAGCCCTCAACTCCTAGTCATGCTTTGTCTTGCTTCTAACTTAATTACTCCCCTCCGGTGTTCAGGATAAACTATACCCACTTTGTGCTCAAAGCATTGCATCACCATGTGAATAGAAGGTAAGCATTCTCCAGACGACCACAGCTTCTTCCGAGGATTGCAACCTACTTCTTAGGATCCTTGTCAAACACTTCTAAAATTGCTACAACATTACTTGATGATGCAGAGGAATCCAGGTATTGAATTGTGTTGGAGTGTTCTGCATGATTGTTCATACTACCAGAGGGCATCATTGGAAGGGTGCTGAGATTGTAAAGAAATGAAATTCCTGGGGAATGGAAATAAAAAGTCATGATTCATGGCATACACACCATGAACAAGCTCCATTTCCACAAGAGAAGACTCTAGCTATTTGCATCTCAATTTTCAGACAAATGATTTTTGTGTTACCAATGGTGAATTATGTTTTCCATTTTTTTTGGTAAAGTATATTACTTGGGATCACTTTTCCTTTGAAATACATTTTACGTCTAACCAAGTGGACCCTAAATGGATGTTCCCAGTGGGAACAACTCAACGTATTTGGCAACTCCCATACAAACTAGCATAAACCAAAAAACCAAACAACAACATAGGACAAAATCCAGCTGATGCTCTACTTTTCCCTATTGAAAAATTGGAAACAGAGTATAAACGTGATTCTTTGCATAAATTGAGTCTTAAATTGGTAAGGAAATTAGTCTTCCTCTTGTCGAGCCTGGCCATAAAATATTTACCGCTATGGACCTTTGACATACCATCCAGGGAACGCTCAAGTACAGTTGGCCACAGAAAATTTTAGCTACATCCACCTTAAATTCCTCCGCGGGCTATGAACATAAAGGGAAAAGAAGTATGCACAACAACTTTAAAGAGGAAGCACTATACTTGACAGTGTTTGTTTTTTAACGGTTTTGTTTCTATTAGCTTGATTCAAACCATTATTTATATATTGTTCCAACCATTACATCCTTCTTCCAGATTAAAACCAAATGATCGAGAGAAAGAAAAGGAGGAATAACCCGAAAACAGGGATTGATCCGAAAACCCTAAAGCACCGAAACAATCATATATAATACATTTCCGTCAAGCAGATAGGACGGCCGTTAAATTAAATAAAAAAATCGTCGGATTATAACCAGAAAGCATTCGCAAATCTCACCTGTTTCAGCGCTCCAACCCACGAAGCGATCTAATGGCACCGAAATTAGGAAATTAAGGAGAAAGAGATGACGGGAACGAGAGGATCGAGTAGGATTGTTGCTGCATCGCCCCGGTATTTAGCATTTACCAAGATTATATGAGGAGCGTGAGGCATGTCAACTTCCCACTTCTTACTCTTGCCCTCCAAGGAACAAATTTTACTTAATATTTGTCGTAATGTATTACAAAAAGAAACTATTGAGTTCTAGGACTACCGAACTTCTCTTTTGTGGAGATTTTTATTATGTATATATCCTTATATTTGTATTATATTGACTCACACATATTATTATAAATAATTTTGATATTTTAAAAAAGAATACGATTATATCTTGCTTGACAAAATAGTCAACTCTCAATTCCCGCACATATACCTTTGATTTCTATTAGTGTGACTTTATTTGGAGAATTGTTTATATTAAAATAATATTTTGGAGATTTCTTAAACTAGAATAAGAGGTATTTTGATTTGCTAAGTTGTTGATATTCCACTCAGAAATAAAGAGAATTACACTTCAAGTGATTTGATAGGAAAGAGTGAAATAAAAGGTGGAATTGAAGGAATTACCTCAATTTACTCTGGAATTATTTATCCAGAATAGCGTATACTAGAATAAGGGGTGTTTAGCTTTGATAATTCTGTGGGACCCACTGGCGGAATAAGAAGGATAAGCAATTCTTGGGTCTAGGATCGAATTGCTTATTCTCCTTATTCTACGAATAAGCTATTTTGCACCGGTATAAGCCATTCCGCTGGTCAAAGCTAAATTAAGTTTATTCTCTCTTTATTCTTCCTTATTCTTCTCCTATTCTCCAATCAAAGTGGCCCGACATTCCAGGTAGAATTTGGGGATTTGAGAGAATTAGGCATCCTGGTAATCAAATTGGGTTTGACTAGAAGAGTATAACTGTAGTATTTATAATAACGAATGAGAGTCAAAAGATCACATATCCAAATAACATAATTTATATAAAATCTCATTTTTGCATCATCTGCTGAGGAGGAGGAATAATTAGTTTACATGATTGGACAGTTGACCTGAAACAGGCTCCGCCGCATGGCACCTCGTACATGATCTCTTGCTCACCTTAAATATATCTTGATGTCCGTTAAAAAAAATAAAAATAAATAAATAATAATAATAATAATAATTAAATTTTTGTAATGCTCTCCAGTTTATCAAGAAGCATTTGAGAGTTTTCTGATAATCTCGGACACTCTCGAGAGCCAGGAAGCTTTCAAGAGCATCTTGACACTCTCGAGAGCATAGAAAAATTGTAAATTTTTTTGAATTCTTTTTTCTGGCGTTAAGATGTATTTAATGCGGACAAGAAGTCATGTGCGGGACGCCACGTAGCGGAGCGGGATAGGGCAGCCCATTCCAGCTCAGCTAATGGCAGTGTAGCAAGTCATTCTCATTTTATTTCGAAGTAATATTTACTTTGAGGTGTATTACGGACTGTCGCACATTCCCTTTTTTCGAATTTAATCAAAGATTTGACCATATGGATCGCTCTTTAGGATTGTTCCCAACGTGTTCCTGACATAACCAACCGATCTAATAGATCAAACGGGACTATTGGGGTCACTGCAGCAATTATTACTTTTTATTTTGATCAAAGAATCAGATTGCAATAGTTGTCCAATTGTAAAATTTGATGTAGTGTCCCTTGCTACTTCACATCAAAGCATTGCAGCAAATATATAAAAAATATATATGTTTTTGAAACTTTTATCATTGGGCCCTGTATGTTCTAAGTGTCTATATCAGATTAAAAAGTAAAAACTAAATCCCAATGAATAATAAAAAAATACCCTTAATGGGCTGGGCCTAGTAATAGTTTTAAGACTTTTAAACTTTTTAAAATCTTCTAATCGAAGATTGACCTATATGTACATTTGGGACGTAGGGGTTGACCTTAAAAAAATAATTTTTTTTTTTTAAAATATTTACTGTAATATGAAGTAGCAGGGACATTGCAACAAGTATTATCCGTTGTCCAAGCACACGGCTTTCGGGGCCAATATTGACCTTTGGACAGGTTGGACCTGCGCTTTGGCCCGTGCGTTAAAGGTCCAGGTGCAACGTTAAGCTGGGGCTCCAGTTCAGGTGCCGCTGGGCATGCGCCTAAGGCCTATGCACCAAAGCCCAATAGGCCCCACGAACTTTTGCGTTTCAATCCTATCTATTAAAAGAATCAATTAAAAATTAAGAATAATTATATTTTATTTTGATATAAAATATTAGTAAAAATTAAATATATATATGTAGATATATATTTTAAAAGTTAAATTACAGGTAATGAACTTAAACTCATTAAAAATTTTCAAGTTAGGTTGGGTTGGACTTAAGCCTCAACATTCTGAAAACTACTGAAGCCCGACCTAGACTGACCCAATAATTAGCTCGTTTGGCTCGACTCAGGAGTCGGGCCTTAGGAGCTGTGCCTTCGTTGGCAGCCCTACTGTTTGCTCACAATTAGTGCATTTTGTAAAAGTGTAAGTCATCATGTTCCTTGAATGAAACACCATTATCGTGCTTACTTGGCTTACTAGATGAATTCAGATCCTTTCAGTACAATTATTGACCGAACTTAACCAGTACTGAGAAATGAATTTTTAAAAAAATTCTGTAACATAAAACTTTTCTCATTCACAATGAAAAGTTTTTTTAAAAACTCTCTCTTCCCTCTTGGCCCTGACTGAGTTCAGCCAGTAGTTGTACTGACAAAAACCCAATCCTTCGTGGATAGGTCATTTACCTCGCTCCTATCTCCCACCAGAGTTTGCATTTTGCGAGGTAAAGATATAAAGCCACATATGCATAGGCCATGTTGAGAAAAGTACGTGTTGTGTCTCCACCTCTTGAAAGAGATTGAGGTGGAGATAGAGGTAAATAGGTACACTCTCGCCCTTTCACCTTTCCTTCCAAGAGAAAAAAAAATTACGAGCTCCTACACTTAGTCTAATTTCATGCCAAGCTTTGATACTTCACCAAATCTCATGCTATATACACCTTAGTCAAATCTTAGGGCGCAGGGTGCACATACGCTTACTAAATTAATTTCATGTGCATACATGCAAGACAACTTAAATCCCATGTCAATGCTCAGCACAGGTTACACAGCTGAGACTTCATGTGGTTACATCCTAAATTTAACATGGTTCATTTCGTGCATTCAGCAATAACCCATTAGGTGGACTATGAATATTAGAAGTAAGCAGAGGGCAACATACCTTGACCAAACCCGATGGCACCAGCTTCAAGATCTCCCCACTTGATCTGGAAAAACAAAAAAAGGTAACAAATTCATGACACCAGAAGGCTGAAGAGATCAATATACATATCTTAATCCAACTAAAATCAAGGACAGCCAAAGACGACGCCAGACTAGCCAATTGTGGCGGCGAGGCCTCTCTGAGGAGGGTTGCAGGCCAGCGACGGCGACAGTGCTTCGAGGTCTTTGGGCCAGGCACGATTGCGGCGGCAATGCCTCTAGGCCGCCCCGGGGCAACGGCGAGGCGGTGGAGCGACGACGACGGCGACGCGGTGGGTAAAACAGAATGCTGAAAGAAAAGCCCCACGCGAGCCTGGAGACGGCAGGGGGTCTTGGGAGGAAGACTCAGAGCAGCCCGAGTGGCTGGGGTTTCTCCTCTCTGGGCTAATACGGGCTGGGCCGCTTTCAGCCCGATTTTGAATTGGGTTTGGTCCGTATTTGTCCAACCCATGTATAATTTCGGACCGATCCAACACCGGTGTACATGGGTTGGGCTAGACTGGGCTGCGGGCTGCCCCCCCCTCCCCCAAAAAAAAACTTACCTACAAGCAAAAATTTTCACGATGGACTGGGCTGACCCACCATTTTAGGGGTGGAGTAGAAAGGTGGGCCACATGGAAACTCTTGGCAGAGCTCATCTTGTCATTCCTCTTTGATATTTATGTTCTAGAAGTATAATTTCTATCAAGTTCAATGCAGACTTGCACCAGAATTAAAATTATTAAGAGTTTCGGCACCCTCTCTTCTCTCCCTCTCCGCTTTAATCTCTCCTTGCACTGTGGCTGCAGTTAACATTAATGCTGTAAACTCTAACAATATTAATATCAATATTAATTTTATATCAAAATTAATACTGCAACCAATTCAAGAAGGTGGACCGGCTACGATGGATTCTGAGGTGCATCTAACTTACATGTGTCTCCCTCCCAAAATTTCATATTCTGATGTTAAAAAATAATAAAAATTACTAAAAAATTTAAAATATTCAAATACACCTTCA
Source organism: Zantedeschia hybrid cultivar (assembly GCA_030544215.1). Classification (NCBI taxonomy): domain Eukaryota; kingdom Viridiplantae; phylum Streptophyta; class Magnoliopsida; order Alismatales; family Araceae; genus Zantedeschia; species Zantedeschia hybrid cultivar. The sequence goes on from JARZZO010000005.1 coordinate 7,879,047, forward strand.
AAGATAGTTTCCAAGTTTTAATTTCTACCATCAAATTAAAAAAAGTCAATCGTAACCATCCAATCAAGTGCATCGGCTTTGAAAATCAAAACTAAAATCCCAAAGGATGAGATTAATCATAAGGAGTAATCTCGAATTTTTTATTTTTTGATTGTTTTTCAACATTTTTAGACCTTATTTTTTGATATGTGCCCGATCGGATGGCTCTAATCGATTTTCAAGATCGGATGGTAAAAGTTAATGCCCGAAGGATGCAGACAACCCTAAAAGATATATTTAAATATTAAACAATTATTGATATTTATTATTATTATTATTTTTAATATGAGGAGGGTAGATTTTGGAGGGGCACATCTAAGTTAGATGCATTCCAAGGTGCAATGAATAATTTATTATTATATATATATATATATATATAAGAGCCTCGGCTTCTTCCTATACTTAAAAAATTAAGAATTATCAATAATTTTTAAATATTCAAATAAGCTCCTTAGGGTTGTTCACATTTCTGGAGTTTAATTTTTCACTATCTGATCTTCAAAATAAATAAGAGCCATCCGATCTCATATATATTAAAAGAAAATATCTAAAAATGTTGATAAAATAGTCAATAAATAGGAAATTCATCATATTAACCCACAGGGTTGACTCTATCTCTTGAGATTTTAATTTTTATCCCCAATGAAAGATGCATTTGATTGAATGACTACCGTTAAATTTTCAATAGTAAAAATTAAATCCCTAAGAGTGGAAATCAACGTAGAGGGGGGTATTTATATATTTTAAATTTTTAATAATTTTTATTTATTTTTTTTAAGATGAAGAAGGAGTTTCAAGTAAGGGCTCATATAACTTAAATAAGCGACCGGGCTAGTGAGCCCTTAAAAGTTGGAGAATGAGAGCTACGAACTGTTGAGATATGAAAAATATCTTCGAAATAGAGAATAAGATCATAATCGGTGAAGTGCTCTCCTTCAAAATGCTTTATATCTGTTTTCTTCCATCACAAGGTATGAGCATGCTAATAAACCTATGCCATAGACATGCACCACGTTACCAAGTCAGGATTGGAAAAAACGTGGATGTAGGGAGAACAACATTTTAAATTGACATGAAATACGGAAGCTCCATAGAGAAATTGAGAAAGCAAGTATTAAAACTTTCAATGTACAAAATTTACTTTAAAATGTAATCTAATTTTAATATAAAAATAATTAAAATTTTAGAAAGATATAATCTATGTAAAAAGTATTGTTTAATCATATTTTTTAAATTTATAAAACTTTAAAAGAACCTTTTATAAATCACAATTGTCTATGAATGGAAAAGAACTAAGATTGCTAAATTGATAACTCAAATCATGTAGAATCACTACAAGAAAAATAGGATTTGTCAGTGGCTAAGAGCCGCTGACACATCCTAAACAGCCGTTGACAAAGACTTATGTCGACGGCTTCACAGCCGCTGACAACGCCGTGGACAAAAGTCTCGTTGGCATATATTTCTCAACGGCTAAAATACAGTCGCTGACATATACTATATATGTCAACACACAGAAGCCGCTGACATATAACGCTTAAAGCCGCTGACATATACGTTATATGTCAACACACGGTAGCCGCTGACATATACGTTATATGTCAACACACGGTAGCCGCTGACATATAAGACATATGTCAGCGGCTTTAAGATAGCCGCTGACATATGTAACCTATATCCACGCAGGTAGCCGCTGACATATAAGACATATGTCAGCGGCTTTAAAATAGCCGCTGACATATGCAACCTATGTCCACGGAGTTAGCCGCTGACAAATACTTCATATGTCTACGGCTAACATTAGCCGTCGACAAATAGTATTTGTCGACGGCTATAAAGCCGCTGTCAAATAGTTTTGTCAGCGGCTTAGGTCGCTGACAAAACTATTTGTCGACGGCTTTGAAGCCGCTGACAAAACGTTTTCCCTGAGAGCAAATACTATTTGTCGACGGCTATAAAGCCGCTGACAAATAGTTACTAAGAAAAAAAATAAAATATTAAATTAATAAATTATATATTTTTCCTGTATATACAGATTTGTGCTTACAAACATATACAAAAACACATCAACATGTACAAATAAACATATTCATAAAATCACAAAAAAATACATCCACATACATAAATAAACATTCACATAACATTAAAAAACACATCCATGAAAAATTCACATTACACATCCCCGAAAAATTCAAATTACACATCCATAACTAAATGTATCAATTATCATCGGCTCACTGTTCGTCATCACCATCAAAATCATCTCTCTCATCATTTGATTCGTCTTGGGCGTCGTCCTCATTCACAGCAGCTATCTGAGGTAGAGTAGGATTGTGCATTTTTTGAAATTGACTCATAAATGCGCTCATGTCTGCCATTTGTTTGCGCATCCACTCCATCTCCTTCCCTTGGGCTTTGATTTTTTCTTTCATGTTTTGCATCTCCACAACCTGCTCCTCAAATTTCTGTTGATAGGAAGAGCTCGATCCTTCTCCCGGTCCATACCATGTACGTAACGTCTCTCGACTTCCTGCACAACGAACACGGCCAGATCGATCTTTTCCCATAACCGAAATGAATGCATCCTCAGCAAAAATGGGAGTACTCCCAACATCACTCTCCAAAGAAGGAGTGGTTAATTGAGTCATCCTCTCCTAAAAAAAAATAAAAAAAAATTGTTATTAGTGATACATATTAAATTTAATAAGAATGATTAAAAATAATAATTCAAATGATAGAATAACTTACATATCGACTCCTACTCTCCTTATCTACCCATTGCTCATTGCCGTCTGGAAGATCCTTACATCTACCCATCTTGAACATCTCAAGGCGCTCGGGATCACGTTGATGAAGATGATGCTGTTCAAATTATTAAAAAGAATAAGTAATAAAAAGTTAACAATATAGAAACACTACTAATAAAATGAAAATCTTACGAAGTCATCCTTCAATTGATAATGACTCGTTCGGCCCCGCCTATATGGCATAGACTGATGGGAGCGATTTTCTCTATTACGATCAGCAATTTTCTGCAGAAAAAAAATTATTAGTTGTCAAATTTGTATCGAACAAATCAACATAAATTATCAAACTATATTATTATTTTACCTGTTCATCTGACGTGCTCCATTTCTCGCACATCGTCTGCCAATCAGGCGGATCAACACCCGCCGGCACGGAAACAATTGCATCCGCCAAAGTCTTTCCCGTATAATGCTATGAAATGATTTCAGTTTGACTTCATTATACATGAACATAAGAAAAAATAATACAAAAATAGATTATAAATGAACATAAAAATTTTTCATTTACTCTTTTCTTTAAAACACCACGCCAACTGCGATGCATTGAGGTCATGTGCATAAGCATCTCCCTATCTGTCTCAGGAGTTCGGTCCCACTGATACATTAACTGCACATTATCGTTAATTTAATTAGTCATACAAATTTGACAAACATATAATTAACTTTAAATATTGTTACCTCGAGATCTCTAAACATTGCAGCTTGTTTCGCTGCAGGAAGAGTAACAAAAATTTTCTGCCATATCTTGCAATGAAGTTTTGCCACAACACCCATGCGGGATACAAAATTGCTTCCCTTCTCACCAACGCCGTAACCGCTGATCACCCGCACGTTCCATCGTTGACCCTGCTCCAATCTCCCATCGGTGACACCTCTGGTGGGACCCCGACGGTCATGTCCCCGACCCCAAGGCTGCGTAGAAGATGGACCTGTTTAAACATACATGATAAAGATATTTATGTGAAATTGTAAACATAAAAGTATCAATTTAATGAACGACTAAAATTAAAATTCATACCTATTGCAGATGAAGATGTGGATACAGATGTAGATGTCTGAGCCGCAGCGGCCTGAGAGGCAACAGGCTGAGAGGCAAGAGCCTGATATGTAGAAAGAGCCTGAGAGGTGGGAAGTTCGGGAATAAGTTGCTGAGAGGCAATGGCCTGAGAGGTTGAACGCTCAGGGATAGACTGCTGAGAGGCAATGGCCTGAGAGGTCGAATGCTCAGGAATAGACTGCTGAGAGGCATTCCGCTTCTTGCGGAGTGTGAAACCACTACCTGAGCCACGAGCGCCGCTACCTGAAGCCATCTGTTCAAATCCTACTATATTAGATTAGAGTTAGAAGTAAAAATAGATAAAAAATAAACGTCGTTGAAAGTTACCTTCACCTAAACCTCCAAGTATTCGCCTACTCTTATGCTAATTCCTTCACTAATATCCACATCAATGGTTTCTCCCCTAATAGGAATATCAATTAAGTTTTCTTGATAAACTTCTTCAACATATAATACATCATCTTCAGCTGTTTCACCTTACATGTTATAATAATCTCGCGGTTGTGCTCTAACAGGAATGATCCACCCTGCTGTTGTATTATCATTTACATAGAACACTTGTTCTACTTGATTTGCAAGAGCAAATGGCTCATTTGTATTGAGTTTAAAACGTGTATTCAGACTGACAATTCCATACTTATCAATCTTAAATCCCCTGTCTTTTTTATAAACATCCCACCAATCACATTTAAACAGTACAATATGACTTTCATGATCAAAAGATATTTCGAGGACATCAATCAGACGTCCATAATATCCATCACATCCAGATTCAAGTTCCGCATTCACAATAACTCCAGACAATTGAGTCAATTTAGTATCATCAATGTCTTTGATACGAAATCTAAAACCATTTACTATGTAACCTGAATGTGAATATGCAAGTCTTGATGGTCTCTGTGACAAAACTTCAATTTCATGAGTACAACGAAGATCATTTGCTTCTTTCAGTTCTTCAACATAACTCTGAAACCATTTCAGAAAGTCTTTCTCCACTACATTTGAAGTTTGCACTTGTTGTTTGTGTTCAGAAAAAAATTGATCTATTTGTTCAATCTGTTTCAAAATGTATGTATGGGCCAAATCTCTTTCTTCTTCAGATAGTAAACGAGGTTCTACTTTTCCTTTGAGAAAACGTCCAGGAGATTTGAAAATCGAACAACTTTCATTATTAGTCTCATTAACAGTTCCATCATAATTCCTTTCTCTCCGATTAAATCGAGTGTCAATGTCATCCATATACATCGAACAAAATGACATCGTTTCTTCAATAAGATAACTTTCTGCAATTGAACCTTCTGGACGTGCCTTATTGAGAACATAATCTTTCAATTTTTTCAAAAATCTTTCTACATGATACATCCACCGATACTGAACAGGACCAGCAATTCTTGCTTCATATGCCAAATGGATTATCAGATGAATCATTACGTCAAAAAAAGACGGTGGAAAAATCTGTTCCAACTTACATAATGTCACTGCAATATCACTTTCTAATTTGAATAAACGTTCTGGTACAAGAACTTTGGAACATATTTCTTTAAAGTACATACTCAACTCTGTAATTGGATCAGTCACATCTTCATGTACAATGCCACGAATTGCCAAAGGCAGCAATACTTGCATGTAGACGTGAGAATCATGACTCTTCAACCCAGTCAGCTTTCGACCCGTAATATCTACACTTTTGGATAAATTAGAAGAATATCCATCTGGAACCTTAATGTTACTTAAGAATTCACACACAAGAGACGTTGTCTTTTGTTTAGTGTGTACATTGCTGCTGGTATCTTGTTCTTGTATTGGGGGTCCTTTGATACATGAAATTCTGGCCGTATTTTCCAGTCTTCTAGGTCTAACCGTGCTTTTAAGTGGTCTTTACTTTTTTCACCACTTAGAAGGTTCAAAGTGCCCAACAAATTATCACATACATTTTTCTCGATGTGCATTACGTCTAAATTGTGACGAATCAGAAGATTCGACCAATATGGTAACTCTTTAAATAAAATGCTCTTTTTTTTCCATCCTTTCAAATCTGCAATATCTTTCTTGAACTTTTTTCCGAATTTCAGATAAGGAAGACTATGTTGTTGATTCCACAGTTCTAAACCTGTCAGAATTCTTGGCCGTCTGCCACATACAACTGTACCATCAAATTTATGTTTGTAATTACTTTTCCTCCATCTGTGATGCAATGGCAAAAAACGTCGGTGTCCCAAATAACAAAATTTGCGGCAATTAATTAACCATCTTGAACATGTTTTATAATTACATGATGGACATGCAAATTTTCCTTTAGTGCTCCATCCAGACAAATTGGCATATGCTGGAAAGTCATTTATTGTCCAAAGAACGGCATCATGCATCTTGAAATTCTGTTTTTTTGCAGCATCATATGTTTCAACACCATTCTCCCATAAGTCTTTTAAGTCTTCCACTAGTGGTTGTAAGTACACATCGATGTCATTTCCCGGATCTTTAGGACCAGGAATTAGTAATGACATCATCATAAATGTTTGTTTCATGCACATCCACGGTGGCAAATTATAAACAACTGTCATTACAGGCCATATACTATAGTTGATGCTCATATTTCCGAATGGGTTAAACCCATCACTCGTTAAACCGAGTCTCAAGTTGCGAGCTTCTGTCGCGAAATCTGGATACTGATTATCAAAATGTTTCCATGCCTCAGAATCAGCAGGATGTCGCATCTCTCTGTTTTGTTGAGGAATTCGACCATCAATATGCCATGTCAACCACTTGGCTGTCTTGGAGGACATAAACAACCTTTGCAATCTATCTTTCAATGGAAAATAGCGCAAAAATTTATTAGGTAGTCGTTTGCCAAGTCTCTTGTTCTCATTCTGTATTTGGTTGTTCAAGTCATGCATACTTTTTTTATACCTCGGTGCATCACACTGTGGGCACCGATCTTTATCTTCATTTTACTTCCAAAATAGTAGACAATCATTCTGACATGCATCTATCTTCTCGTATCCCAACCCCAAATCTTTAATAATCTTCTTTGCTTCATACCATGTTTGAGGTACATTGGCTCTTTCTAGTAATATTTCTCTGATGAATTCAAGAAACATATTCATACATGCCCCCGTCACCTGATTCAGTGTCTTAATATGAAACAACTTTAAAAGAAATGTTAACTTTGAAACCTTCTGGCACCCATGATACAATGGTATTTCAGCATCCTCCAGTAGCTTATAAAAGTCTCTCGCTTTGGAATTCGGTTCATGCTCTTCTTCTGCAATAACACTTCCAGCTTCTTGCAAGTCATGCAACATCTCAACTGTACTATCAGCAATAAAAGATTGTTGTCGTTCACTCATCTCTACAGTAGGGATGTTGGTTTGATATCTGAATATATCAGTTAATGGTGCCTCTCCATGACACACCCAATTTGTATAATGCACCCATACTCCGTCTACCTTAAGATAGGTTTCAACATCTATCCGGCTCAACTTTACTCCGTTAAGGCAATTCCGACATGGACACTGTATCAATTCATTGTTTTGTCCATGCCTAAAACTTATTCTATCTTCATGAAAAGCAAAGTCCAAAAACTCAGCTACCCCTCTCTCATATCTAGGATCTCCTCGATTATGAACAAACTCCATCCAACTCTTGTCAAGTCCAGCCATTTCTATGTATCCTCTAACCTACATATTAACAAATGTGATCGATTAATAACTTATATATTATCCACGTATGCAAAACACAAAGACACACAGTGGTATCTCTATAAAATTTAGGAGAGGGAAGACCGGAGGCTCAGATAGAAAATGTTTTTAACCCCTAGGGGCTTCCGTATGCTTCAGCGATCCGCACAAAACGGCTGCAACTCGGTTGCCCAGTAGGACCATCCAGAGCTGCCGTGCTGTTAGCAGATGACTTGCAGTGGCCGTAAAGTCAAGTGTATCATCATCGCCTCACATACAATACCAAGGACATACACACAAATAACCTGTAAAGATAAACGCATCGTCATCATATTCATTTAATTCAAAAGTGCTACTAACAAAAGTTAAATACATAAATAGATAGATAAATATATTTATAAATATAGATATATACATTTTTAAAAAAAATTCGGCAGCATCTCCCCTAAAAGTTGTACATTTTTCACATTTGTACACCTGTCTGGTTTCATACAATCTCATAAAAAAATAATATCTGCATTACACATCCACATCCACATCCACATTTCTAAACAAAATTCGGCAACATCTCTCCTGAAAGTTGTACATTTTTCAAACCTGTACACCTGTCTGATTTCATACAATCTCATAAACAAAGGGTACCTACATCACATAATATGTCCATCCATATATATTTGATCATCTAATGTTCTTTAATATATGTGCTTCATGATTATCTTAAAATTTCGGCAGCCACACTTCTCCAATATACCACAATTATTTACTAATTTTAACTTTTTCTCAAAAAGTCACTTGTATGAAATACAAGTGACAAAAAGAGCAGTCAAAATTAGCAGGTATATTGGAGAAGAGTGAGAAGATACTGTTGAAAATTTAAGATGATCATGAAGCACATATAATAAAGAACATTAGATGATCAAATATCCACAGACTGTCCAACAGGACAATTCAAGACTTTATGATCGATATATGTCATTACTGTCAAAAGACAGTAAAAACATATATCATAACAAAAGTCTTGAACGGACAAAAAAAAAAAAGGTCAACCACATCCATATATACAACTACATATACATATGCACAACCACATCCACATCCACATACACGTACACATACATGTACACATTTACATCATCATCTGTACCTGCAAGAAAACTTATTTGTATGCATATGTAAATATCAAATCACATCCACATTCATACATCTCACATCCACATTCACATATATAGTACAGAAATTATATTCTAATTCGCATGCGCATCCACAACTATATATTACCCTTTGGTACTAGGCGGAGGTAAACCTCTACGCACTGGGGTTGCCAGTTTAATATACCAAAGCAGTAATATATATATATCTTGATGGAGAAGTAGTAGAGGGGCGCTGGGATATTCAACTGCTGCCCTAGCTTAATCACATAAGGTGGAGCTGGGATATTCTCTATTTATTGCTAACTTGCCAAAGTTTTCACCAGCATTTGATAAATCGTTTGACAAAACACATCATTGCGGGATCCCTCCTGCATGTGGCAATGGAGTAAGCATTGATAAAGATATCTAGACTAGTTATCTAAGGGGATTGGCGGCCGGGGATGCAAACAGATTGGATTCGATGCAAATATAAGTTAGATTTGTGATCTTATTTATTATGTATGGCAATATAGAAACAATTTTCATTGACCGTCTTACAGGTTAATAATCGATTAGATAATTGGATTATCAATTATCATGTACGTCTGATTAGAAAAAAAATCTGTATATGTTACCTTATCTGTTATACGTATTGATTTAGAAGAGGATCCATTAATTTGAATAAAAAACACAATATACTTAGGTGTTCCCATCTGTTCAGAGTGAAGGAAGGTTGAACAGTTCCAGTTCTTAGAGGGCAATATGATTCAAAAACTCAGCACATGGAAGGCTAATACTTTGACTAAAGCTGGGAGAACTACACTCATTCAATCCACTCTAAGTGCTCTTCCTCTCCATATTATGGCCACTGTTGCAATTATGAAATTGGTGTGGAGGTTCCTTAGATCATCAAAGTATCTGGACAGATATCTTGAGAGCAAAATATCTTAAAGGTCAGTCCTATTGGGAGGTCAAGCTAGCGACTTTGACTGGTTCTTCTGCTTGGCGAGCCATGTTATCTGTAACAAAGAAACTGGAGAATAGATGCTACCAGTCCATCCACTCAGGCCAGACTACTAACATCTGGAAGGATAGATGGATAGAGGATAGTCTAGCCCACCAAAATTGAAGGATGGTTACAAAGGTGTGCTGCTTCAAACTGTGTACTAAATAACCAATGGAATAGGGATCTTATTGCTCGCCTATTCGACTCTAATACTCAACAGGCTATTCTGGGCATTCATCTGTCTCCCAATGTTAACTCGCAAAATCCCTTAATTTGGCCTCTGACCACACATGGAAAATTTAACACCAAATGATCTGCTTGCAGATGTTTGTTTGAAGCCCAATTCCCCACACAGTCAGCTAGGAATGCACCCATTTGGAAATTGTTATGGAACTCAAACTTAATCATCTTATTCCTCCCAAAATGGTCATTTTCTTATGATGTCTTCGTAATGGAGTACCCATTAATGATCCAAGTGCCAGAAGGATGCCCAGAGTGGACAGCAGCTGTATTTTGTGCCTGGATCAAGTAGAAACTGTGGATCGCCTTCTATTTCATTGCGACATAACCAGAGCTGTATGGCTTACTTCCCCCTTTACATATCACTTTGATTAGAATAATAGATCTCTGGAAGATAGAATATTGGGCTGGGCACAGAACCTTGGAGAATCTGACCTCCATCACATTGCATTCCGAATAGCTCTCATTTGGCACATCTGGAAAGCTAGATGCAAAAGAGTCATGGAGAATTTAATCTCCCACCCTCTCCATATTCTGAAGCAGGCTGTACAGGACTTGTCCTTTTGCAAAAACAGAATACTCAATGGTCAACCCAATCCTGGACTTCGCCGCTGAGCTCCCTTAGCTCGCATGGTATCTGTACTTATGACATTTCCTAATTTTGCTATATATCCATCTTCATTTTCAAAAAAAAAAAAAAAACTAACAGTTGATTTGATGATCAGGTTACTAATTACTCTTCACATTCCTACCATCCAAGCCCTTTAATGTTGGGAGGAATTCACATGTCTAAGAACTATCCACCTACGTCAGAAGAGTTAGGGATGAGAAGACCACCTCCAGAGGGGTGATTCCCGTTGAGGGGAGATGACGATTTGAGTTGTACTACATGATGATAAGGTTGTATTTTATGGAATGTGATCCTTTGAATCGTTAATCAATAGATCTTTCAATGCTTCTGCCTAGCTTAGGTCAAAATGTTCAAAACTTGAGTTTTTGTCTCGAGCCATACCAGTGGCTTGATTTTTGGTTAAACTAATATGGTATTGCAGGCTCATCGGCTGGAGAGAAGGGGACAGCGAGCCAGCAACCCCCAAATAATGCCCCCCCTCAAAGCCTCACCACCTCTGCAGCCAACCACCTCGCCATGGAAAGGACAAGGAGAGGAGGTGGCAGAGGCTCAGACCCAACATTTGTTCCAGAAATTCCTCAAAATGGCTGCAACCTGGTTGCCCACTGAGAACAGCAAGGCCGTCCAGGGATGCCCTGCCATTAGCAGATGTATGCAGTGTCTGAAAAAGCCAAAGGCATCATCATTACCTCCCACATCTCACAAACACACTGGTTGAGCAAATGTGTGTGAGAGACAGACAGAAAGAACAACAAGAGCAACAGCTGCAGCAGGAATCATGCATAAGGCTGCAAACAAACCAATATGCTCAATGAACAACTCGCAAGACTACTCAACTTAAGAAATAGAGGGAAGGTTGAGCAAGTGTAGACTTGAACCTGTAGTAGAGGAAAGTTACTATGGCAAAACAGTCTAATTATGTAGCCACTAGGTTAAGGGGAAGGACCTGTCACGGAGAGTGAGGAGATCCCCTTGAGAGGAACAAAGGAAATTATTTCCGCCAGCCGCGAAGGGGCTACTTGGCCGCAACTTGGAGAGAACCAATGGCGATGATGGGGTCGCCGGCCGTTGGAGGCGGCGATGGGGTCTCCAGCGGCTGGAGGCGGCAACGGGGCGAGGCGGCGATGGGGTCGCCGGCCGTTGGAAGTGGTGATGGGGTCCCCAGCGGCTGGAGGCGGGATGGGGTCGCCGGCCGTTGGAAGTGGCGATCGGGTCACCAGCGGCTGGAGGCGGCAATGGGGCCGGGCGGCGATGGGGTCGCCGGCCGTTGGAAGTGGCGATCGGGTCACCAGCGGCTGGAGGCGGCAATGGGGCCGGGCGGCGACGGGGTCGCCGGCCGTTGGAAGTGGCGATCGGGTCACCAGCGGCTGGAGGCGGCAATGGGGCCGGGCGGCGATGGGGTCGCCGGTGCCTGGGTGAGGATCGAAGAACCGCGGCGTGGGTTTGAGAGGGAAAGGGCGTGGGTTTGGGGACGCACTGCGGACAAAGGGGATGACATAGGGTTATGGTTTTTTGTCCACGGTTATAAACGTAGCCGTTGACATATAGCTTATATGTCGACGGCTATTCTTATAGCCGTGTACATATCATTTTAGCTTTCTTTTTATTACGTATGTCGACGGATTCTACGTAGCCGTTGACATATATTCTACATATGTCAACGGCTAACATGTAGCCGTTGACATATGTGATACATATGTCAACGGCTAACCTGTAGCCGTTGACATATATTAAGTATTTGTAAACGGTTACTGTGGCCGTCGATATATGAGTCTATTGTCAGCGGTTATCTTTTAGCCGTCGACTAATACACTCTTTGTCAATAGATACTTTTAGCCGTCGACATATACTCGCTGACAAAACCTAACTTCCTTGTAGTGAATTAGTCACACTGACATCCCCTTCACCTCCAGACTAGTTTACAAGGCGAACGAAGGTAAAAAGAAAGTCTAATAATCTGGGAAAGAACATATAAATAATGAGAAAATAGGACCTAATTAATTAAGAGATTCAGAGGCACAGGCTTATATGCACTGGAACCATAATTTAGAAACCAATATAGGACTAATTGTCCAAAGCCACCATGGGCCAATAGCCAACACTCCCCCTCACGGCCACCATGGGCCGTGGAAATGAAAGGAGAGGCGAAAGAGGTCAGGCCCAAGATCAATGCTCTGATACCAAGATGAAATCCCAAAACCGTGGTGTTGAGATTCAGAGGCACAGGCTTATATGCACTGGAACCATAATTTAGAAACCAATATAGGACTAATTGTCCAAAGCCACCATGGGCCAATAGCCAACACTTTGAATGGTATATACTCTCTGATATCAACATATCACTGACCTTGAGTACTGAAAAGATCTAAGATTATAAGTCTATGACAAGCCATAAATTCTTCCATACTGGTCAAATGTACGTAAGATGAACTAACCTAAATTCTTCCATAACGGGTAAAATGTGAGATGAACTAACCAAACCAACGGCTGTATCTTAAATATGGGCACTTCACCCTCTGGCCAAACTAAATGCACCCAGCAACTAAAGTACATGGGTGATGTTATTCTTACACCCTTAATATACTTCTTTAAGGTACTCCCTCTATCTTCACCATCAATTGAATGTACTTGATCATTGTAATAAAAAATCACTGTAGCAAAAAATTTAGTAGGATGGTTGAAAGATTAGGAGTACATTAGGGGAGTGACTCAAAGGAGTACAACAAAAGCATTCCCTAAGTACATATCTCTTGATTATTTATGTTCTCCACCACCATCTATCAGGCAACCAGGTGATTGTTATCTCTCATGGCTGGAGGCCTGCATTCGTGATCTGTTCTATGTAGGGCTACGTCACTGTATATTGCGAAGACCACCTTTGATGGAGGCCGCAGGCAAGGTCCACCGAGTGCGGCCTCGCAAGCCAAAGACGGGATATAAGTACTCCTCCAGGCCTCCGGCAACTGCATGCGATTCGCCTTTTTGTTTCCTTTCTCTCAAAGAGACACTTGGTGCATAGAAGAGATCTTTTAAGTGCTGACCCCTTCTAGTATAACTTTTGCTATTCCAGTGGAGGGATTTTGGAAAAACCCCTTCCCTTCTTGCTCTCACCTAGTCCCATATCCAACCCCGGACTTACAGAAACCGCATTCTTTGATGCAACACTCATGAAACACTGCAGTGTGATCGCCTGTGCGAGATACGGAGAGCATTTCATAGTCATTATTGCACCACCACGAGCGAGATGCAACCAGTCGTCGAATCCCCATCTGATCGAGACAATAGTTATACTGCAATGTCCAAAACTATGTTGAAAGAAGTATTTCTCACTCCTCAAACACCAGAAAAAAGGACAAAATTAAGGAAGCCCAGCCGAGCTATATATGTATCTCTCAGCTTGGATAAGAAATATGGATGGAAATAGACACTATAACCTTGGGATAGGGGGGCAGTCGGGAAACTCCTTCCGCCGGGTTTTCTTGCAGTTCGACGAGTAAAGGCTCAGATCAATAGTTTCGGAGTTTAGGAAGGAAGGTTTATAAGCTATACGTACTTGCAGGCATTCACAAAGGCATATAAGTCTTAACCACACAAAATTCAACCATGCTCCTAATCTCCAGGTGAAGCCTATCCTAGGTTTTGATCCATCATCTACCAATATTAAGAAGATGCTTTAGGGTGAACTTGACCTCATGAAAGCTCCATGTGGCCGAGCTCATGAAGGCCCTAGCTTTTGAGATCACCTTCTATGGATATTTTGATATTGAGGAATGACAGGGGTTGACTCGATCGACCTCATAAAAACTCCATATGGCCAAGCTCTCATCCGTTAGTTTAACTTGATCACACAAGGAAAATGTTCAATTACTACAAGCAAAAATTTCGCGATGGATTGGGGGGCCCACCATTTTAGGGATGGAGTGCCAACGGTTGAAACTTGAAAGGTCGACCACATGTAAACTCCAGGGGTCGAGCTGATTTTCTTCTTTGATATTTATGTACTAATTAGCTTCACTTTATTTGCAGAATTAGAAAAGAAGAAGATTCCTTATTTTTAAAATAAAACTAATTTTAATTTGATAGACGGAATAACTTATACTGCATTAGAATTATTTATACTAGAATAAGAAAAATAAATAATTCGACTTTAGACTTAAGAATTATTTATCCTTCCTATTATGCTGCAGAAGTATCAAAGTTAGACGCCCCTTGTTCTAGTATACGTTATTATGAATAAGTAATTTCAGATAACTTATTCTACAAACAAATTGGAACTAAAAGAGTGTAATTTAATTATAAGAAAGTCAGTATGTACAGACTTAATTACGACAATATTAAAATTGTTATTATTTAGTTTGTAAGAGTTTCGGCACTTTCTCTTCTCTCCCTCTCCACTTTAATATCTCTCCTTACACAGCGGCTGCAGTTAACAATGATGCTGTACACTTATAATATTAATATCAATATTAATTTTATATCAAAATCAATATTGCAACCAATTCAACAAGGAAGACCACGTCCGAATATTTATCGACAGAAGCTCATGTTAATTAGATCCTTGATCTTTACCCGGGTTCTTTAAATTGCTCTCCCAGGGTTAAGAAGCCTCACTGACGTAATCAAAATATGTACGTGATGCACTTCTTTTCTAGATTTAATTTAAAAGTTTACCCACCCAGCTCATGACTTGCATTGATTGGTACGAACTTCTAGCCGCGTCTTACTTATGATAGGTTCCTTTCCACTTCATAATATTTATGCACCTTACGACGAGCTAGTGCTAGCTTCCGGTCACTTTTCATTGAACACGCAAGACAGTTCTTAGTCATAAATCCTATGATCTCTCAATTCACTTGATCAAACAAATTAAGGAATTGATCATTCCGTTCTTTTTGACTTCAAGACTAGGGCTAGTTGGTTATAGCTTTAGAAAACACACAAGCACTTGCTTAGGCACATTTCCCTTCTTGAAGCAACAGCACCTCTAGTCTAAGAGCATGATAGCAACAAATTTCGTTAAAGTGAGTTCAGGCTGCCTATCACATTAAATTTATATCAAAATATGGATGAAAAAAGACACTATAACCTTGGACAAGAAAATTCAAACGAAGTTATGTATCTTCCAGCTTTCTTTGCAAAGGGTATGTGATGAGAAAGTTCTAGGCAATGGCCAGCTTTAAACATATTCAGTTCACAAGTTCACTCATCTCTGTCAGAATGATAAAAGTGAAATGTAGTAAAATAATAGGATAATAAATAAGCACTTGACAAGTCATGTGAGTATTTAATTACATTCAACTGAAAGGATTTAATTACATTTTTATTGCAACAAGGCTGCCCTGAAGGCCACCAGATCACTACGTGCCTTTTACAACCGTATCTGCTATAAGCTCAGGTAAATCACCTACTTTGTCTCCCTCAGGCTACTGAAGATGCCTCACCTAAAGAAGAAATATGATGCTGTTACTGCTGCAGCATCAAATCCCAAGAGCATGTCACGTCCAAAAGCTTCGATTTCATGCCAGTGTTTACCGCATCAATCAAGAAATATACGTATGCATGTTGATATTAGTATTATATTAGACAACGTATAGTGGCGAGGCCTAGTCTTTGCATCCGATTGACGGGTCTAGAAGCAATAAAGGCTGATTCTACAAGTCTTTTGGGCAAGTACTGATGCTGCTCTCCTCCATCTGACAACGTATAGAAACTAGAGTCGGTAGTAGGAAATGGTGTGAAAAACAGTACAGAGCCGAAGGGGATCCCAATTCCGAAAAAAGAGCAATGCATGCAGATGGGGCTGTGTCACAGGATCAGCTGCAGCTTTCTCCCATGATACAAGACAAAAAGAGGGAGACGGAAAATGTAGACTGTAGGTGTTGGGAATCTGGGATAAATAGGTAGAAATGCAAAGGAAAATAGTCTAAAGTTACTATACTAGTTGATGGATGTCATCAGATGAGAACAGATCTTCTATCTTTTGGACTTGCATGGATGTGTCTTTACAAGGATCGGTAACTCGATCAGATAAAGTAAATAAAACCCCAAATCCACCTTCGCCTCATTTGAATCACAACGCGGAGGATGGAGTGCAAATAAAGATCTTATCTTCTATCCGAAATTCAAAGCATGCAGTGATGTGCATGTGATCCATGGGAATGCAGCACTGTTATGCATCAGAAACTTTTGACTCTTCATGGGGTAAACAGCCGTTTGGTTTTGACAGGGCTTTCAAAGATAGGGAACATGTCTGAACCCACATTAACACCATCATCATCCATTGAAGTCGTTCATTAATTCGTCAAGCTGTAGTCCTTCAACATCATCATCTTTAACACGCTCCCAACTCACTCTCATTAACTCAAAGTTGCCACACACTCGCATTCCCCTTACCTGCTGGCAATCTTCCTTATGAAGCCCTAGAAATTAACCAAGGTTTTGTACCCTTTGTGTGCACAGAATGTACTTGGCCACCGTTAACGAGTGTTTCCAAATATTCTGATCATATCTAAGATCGCATCTTCACGTGTGGGAGATCAGATCTTAACCTGTGGGATTGGGCTTCACCCTAATGTGAAATAGGCCATGGGGCTGTGATCTTTGGATAGATGAAGATAGAAGAAAATGAATGCGTTGGCGCCCATTCCAACCTCTTCGCCTATATGAGTGTACCTCTCTTATTCGTTTGCTAGGCATGCATGTGGAGTATATTGCCTTCATCTTATTTACCTTTCTCCGCATAGAAACCAAGATGTAAGTTCTTTTCGATCGATTATGAATAATTTTTCTTGTCTTGATCCAACGATGTCGCCATACTGTTGCACCATGTTGCCTTTAAGGGGTCGACGTTAGATACTATAAAACGCTGCAAACATTATCTTATGCCCCATAAAAATGCAATGTTTTACATCATTTTACAGTATTTTATGTTAAAACAAGGAGCATCCTAAAAGATTCAGCGAGCATTGTCAAAGTAAAGTATACAATTTTCAACATTCCTGAACGTCATGCACATCTGCCTACTATACTGGGCTCAATTTTGTGGCAAGATTCATATCATTAGTTCCTTACCTCCATGATAATCCTGCTAGATCTGTTCGGACTAGTAACTTCCAAAGGGATAAAAATTTCACAATCTGAAAAGACAAGATATTATATATTAATACTATATGTGTTTTGTATCAACTTACTAAAAAAGCCTTGTACGGTGTTTAGGTACGTTTTTGTCACCTCTCATGAACTGTAAGTTTGAACCCTGATAGGACTTCTGGTCATAGATACTTGTAGCAATTAGAATCCACAACAGTTCACGTTCCAGGTAACCTGAATAAGTCAAATCCATTGGACATCTTGTCTGGTACCATACGGCAAACACCACAAGACGGAAAGTTAAAAAACAGTAGACTACAAAGTTGAACAGTAGACTGGAAGAAGAAGAAGATCCAAAGTCCAAGCCTATGATCTGGCTTGTAAACGAAAAAAATTAAAAAGTCGAAGAGAAACAGTACGATTAGATTAGACTAGATAGATGCAGGAGTCACACAAACACACAAGGGCTGTTTTATCCAGCCATTACAACACGGTAGATGGGTAAGACTGGTAGAAGAAAATCTAGAGTTATTTGATGGAAACACATCTGCCGATCGAGCACTTGTAGAGAGATGATTAACGGACAGAGAAAGTGCCATGCATCGTGCCCCGGAGCTTGCACTTGCTGCATCTAGTCAGTGGACGTGGAGCAGGAAGAGGACTTGGAGGTGCTACACTCTTCTTTGAGTCCCGTGCTCCTGGTGGGGAAGAGCTCCAGGGTTTTGAGCGGCCTGCAACATGGGGGAACAGCCGAACTCCCTCCAGTGACCATGTTCCATTCGTGTCCATAACTCACAGAACATGCTGCGGCCGCCGACCTCTCTGCCTCGTCCTCCCTTTCACACGTCTCAAGCTTGCTGACCAGATTCATGGCTTCGGGTGCCTCCGGATAACATCCCTGTGGATCAAAAGAAAGACCACGGAAGGATACTTCCACTTTTAATAGGTGAACGCGTATGTGAAGCAAAAAGGGTAATGCATGCGGTGACCACAACTGAATAGCATGCCATCGTATGCCTATTACGATGACGTAGCTTCCTACAACAATAAGCACCAGGTATATATCCATGAAACGAGAGAGAAAGAAAGAGAGGGAACGGGTGAGTTTAAATCTTTCTGGTCCTGTTCAACAAGGAACCATCCTCGATATCATATACCAGAACAATATTAGTTAATGAATATACTGCGTTGCACTAAAGAACACAGTGTAATTAAGATCCCTTATATGAGATGTATCAGAGAAAACACGAGACGAGAGTAAGGTTTAGCTGCAGTTTATGAAATGGAATGAGCCGGATTTGGCATAGATTAATAACAAGCGCGTGCTCTTTTCGTGATGCAAACCTGATCCGTCTCTTTTATTTCGCGCGCATAGGTCTTTGTTAAGCTGGGATCATGGTCGAATTCGGTAAGTTTTCCGGGTTTCCAGTGGAAAATTTACCCTAAAACAAGAAATCGGCCCACGACAAGTACAGCTACGTGCGTAGGCTTGTATGCCGGTTATAACCGACGCTAGGCAAGTAAACGTCACCATGAAACCTGCACCGACGAGAAACCACCCCCCACCCCACCCCATCACACACACACACACACAGAGATAGAGAGAGAGAGAGAATGGTGCAGGTGCAGTACGATGACAAAAAGGATGACCTGTTGAAGGAACTGAGGTGGGATCTGGTGAGGAATGTAGTGCTGGTGCAGCGATGAGTTAGAGGGATCCATCAGGTTGAGCTGTGGCGCTTGCTGGTTGATCTGGTGCTGTTGCAGCATCTGCTGGTGTCTGCTAAGCCGCCTCCGAAGCTTCTGCCTATCTCTTGCCTTGTGATTCTGAAACCAGTAGAACACATTCTTGCCCTCTATCTTCCCATAGTAGGAAAGATGGGCTGTTATCTGCTGTATCTGGGACGCATTGGGAGTCCTGACACCACTCCTATACATCTCCTCCAGTATCATCAGCTGCTCCGGTGTTGGGCACCACCTTGTTGAGGGGACCTGAGGCATTCTGTTACCAGGACTTGGTAGCTGCAGTGTATGTGGTGGGGATGCGGAGAGACTGAGTGTGAGCGACAGGAGACAAAAGAAAGGGGGGAGGCGATGGAGGGACAAAAAGGATGTGGAAGGAGGGGGGGCTAAGGGAAGAATTTAAAAAGACTGGAGGAATGGGGAAAGGGAGAGTCTGGTTCTGTCATGCTGGTGTTTTTCTGAAAAGGCCATTCAATGTAGGTTTCAATGGTTTGGCCTTTTCCTTCTGCTTTACTCATTTTTGTATTTGGGGAGAGACAGAGAGAGAGAGGACCTTATGAGTCTGTTCGTCCCTCTGGTGTTGGGGGTGTCATTGATGAGTCGGAATGACACGCAGCTGGCTACACGCCTTTCTGTCTACCATTTCGGTTGTTGTAGTAAAACCAAATTATGAGACGATGATGGCGCATATGATTCTTACCAAACACAACCCCACATACTTCTCTACATCTTTCCTTCAGGCGCACCTAGCACATGACCTGGATACACATACATGAACATGCATACATGCAAAGCCCATATATATATATATACTATAACATGGATCGCTTGCTTGTATCTGATATGTTTGGATATGTTCTAATTCTCTTACACTCTTCCGGAGGAGAAGGCTCTCACTGTGGATAAACAACTACTAGGTTGTAAGGAACTAACGCATACAAAACACATCTGCCCACGCATTAGAACTTCTGCTGACTATATTTTGGCCACAAGCCATAACAATCTGCTCAGTGGTCCTGTGGCAGAGCACTGTAGCAAATCACTCTCTTTGACTGTCCTAGAGGAGACATCTCCTCAAATGGGCTCATAAACACGTCCCTGCAGCATAATTCTGAAGCCCCTCTGCACCATACATGAAGTCCCCCATTGATTGATTGGGTGGGTACGAATTACGATTGGATCAATCGGGCGTCGAGCATCACCAGTCGCTGTCACCGACGGTGCAACTGCGCACCGAGGGAGGCAGCTGCATCGAAGAAATAACATTCTGTGCTACCCGGTGCCACATTATGTGCATATGCGCCCACCCATCAGCCAGAAATTAAGCTTTACAACCTCCCCTCCCATCCTTCTTCATTCAACATGGAATTAACGCCAACTACTTTAGCCTGGACCTTCATATATTGCTTCTGTAGTGCAGTATATATAAATGCGACAGGCGACACAGGCTTAACAGTCAAGTGCAGCTCCTCATCCTTTATCCTCACCTTTTGGAACAGCAACTCTTACTTCACATTTGAAGCGCCCAATTGAGTAGAACACACGTTTGTTTGTGTTTGAGTACAACGATGACATCAGAACCCTGCGGCTACTCAATGATGCGACTAATGAAGGTTTAAGGGGAGCTGGAGGTTTGATAGGGCAGGCCCCCTCTTGAATCCCATTTCCTACCTCCTCGAGACCTCGATCTTGCGCGCTCATTCTTGGCTTGCATGCATTTGTGATCTAGCAAGCTAGCTACAGGAAGCGGCTAGCCTGAGGGCCGGTAGGCAGAAGCACCTTAGGGACCTAGACTTCTAACCAAAGAACTGGACAAATTAACCTAGCTAGCAGGCAAATACATTAATTGGAAGTTCCTCCGGCGGAGAACGACCACAACTCGAGGAATACATCTGCAGGTAGTTAATTAAAGGCAAAAAGATTATAATGAAATGATTTTATCGAATACATGTAACCCTTTTTTTTAAGAGGTCCGATTAAATGGACTCGACCGCACCCTGCGGTCGAGCGCCACAGTGAAGAAACTTTTTTCACTTTACTTCTTCCGTTTTTCACAGAGAAAGGTAAGTGAAAAAAAATTCCCTGTAATACTCGACCGTAGGGTATCGTCGAACTCACTTAATCACTTTTCTTTTTTTAATACACATGTATGTACCCAACGCTAACTTGTCAATACTGTTACGTAGAAGTAGTCTCACAATAGTGATCAGAGTCCACAATTACGTCTTTGGATCACACACACCATATTTATTTGTCAAGTGACAGGACTTAATTATCTTTCACTTGAAAGGATATGTATGCGGAATAGTTTCACATTAGTTGAAAAACAAGATACATACATGGTTAATAACAAACAAGATAAATACATGCTTAATAATAAGAACCTATTTCGCTCACTATCATAGGATCAAGTTTGATATGCATCACCCAGCAAAGCTGAAGTTCTCAAACAGGCCATCTAAAATTTTCAGGCTATCTTAATAAAAAGAGATTCTTTCAAGGACGCATTCAAGGACAATGATGTAGATCTTTAACATTAAAGGAATATGTATGAAAAAAAAAGTTGGAATGTGAGGGCAAATTAGTCGTTGCTATCCTAAAATCAAATGGTGTACGTACGGCTAGAGCAACTTGTTTATAAAATATTGGGTGTTAAAAGTAAGAAATTATTTTTTTAGATATAAATATGTCCAATAAAATTATAAGAATATATTTGCAGGAAGTTAAGTCGGAAGAGTACTTAATGTTGTTGAAGGCAGGAATCAGTCCATGACAGCACGTGAATGAAATAAACGGAGATATGAAGTTTTGAAAATACAAAGACTACACTACTTTGGACGTATCCCTATAATTTCTTATCTTTGCCAATGTCGAACTTCAATTTGATATTATATTAAAATTAAAAATATGAAACTCAAACACAAAGCTCTAAGTAAAGAGAAGAGATCATCTCATTACATGTTTAGACCGAAGTTCAATACTACAGAAAGGGGGAGGGGAGTCAAACATTACAAAAAATCCTTTATATGATCCATAAAGTTTGTAAATATCTAAGTCCTCCCCTTCTCAGTTCTGTTGGATTTCGATCCAAATATATATTAAGAGGATCTCTTCTTTTAAGTAAATGGTGGACATAAAAGTAACATGCAACACGAGAAAAGTGGGACACGGCAGCATTTTTCTCAATTATGAATCTTGCAGTCCAACAGGGAAAGTTGCAAACATCAATTTCTCTTTGACAGGCGTCATTAAAAAAGATAAATTAATTAAATCCAAAAGTACAATATTATGTTCCGCTTCCTATCATTTAAATTTGGTAACGTCATAGTACAGTAACGTAGTAACACAGCAATAAATTAATATAGTAATATAATAATATTAATATAGTAATAAAATTACATGATAATATAGTAATAGTAACGTAGTAAGATAAGAGTAACAGAATGTTAACATATTGAACTTTTAACGCAGTTAATAAGATGTTGACGTTACTTTATATATTAATTACTTGTTAACATGTTATTACATTATTACTAATATCATTATGTTACTACGTACATAAGGTGTGAACGTGTTACACTTTTAGAACGAACAAGAACATGAAGGATAAAATTAGAAATTACATAAAACATAACAGCGGTTAACAAGAGGAGGTAAAAAATTAATATAAGATAAAAAGTGGGAGTTGGACGGTCAACAAAAATAACAAAGGGCAAAGAATAATATCAAACTTCTGATAAACGGTGTAATTAATTTTCGCTATAAAAAATGGTCGTGAACAAAGTGTTCTTTAATTTGATATAAAATAGTTTAAAATAATATTATAAATATCGCATTTCTATGATAGATAAAGCATGATCTTTTTTCGCAAACCTTTTTGCAGTATTTTACCTCGACTTCTAAATAACACGATCAGAAACAGTGGAGTGCCCTCTTAGCATACTTATTTAACTCTGATGATCAATAAAACCACTGAGAGGATCCCATCTCAGAAAAGGCTAGCTATCGCAGGCCTCGTTGAAAGAGTTTGGAGCATGATCTCTATTTTGGTAGGCTTTCCTCTATCTAAATGTGGATCCAATTTTGTGATAAACTGGCAGGGGTTGTAGGGGGGTTGGGAGCCCCGTGGCAAAAATTTGAGGGTATTATTGTAATAGTACTTATAGTGTATTATTCTAGACGACTCGTATTTATTGGGATGTATCATCTCTTGCAATTGTAACCAACTAGAGGAAGGAATTCAGTGCAGCCGTGAACGTAGAAAGACGCATCGCTTTTGAATCACGTAAATCCTCAGTTTTCTTACGTGATTTCTTTCTTTCTTCCTCCTCTTTTTCTGTGTCTTCTATTTATCTATCGCTGCGGGATATTGCGGTTGCTAACAGGCCTCTCAAACATGCGAGCTTCGTGTTTACCACAACGTTCTAACCAACAGCTGAGCTACTTGGCCAAGCAATGTAGTCGCATCTCCCACTCAATTCACCGTGCGCGGTCGCCATGTAAGCGCACACACATACATATACCCACTACAGAGGCTTCTATGTCTCCATTCAAATGAAATATGATACCAACTCTCTCCTGCCCAATGATAAGTTGATCACTCCTAACCTGAACCGCTCGAGTAATGATACGTTGGCCGAATGAGACATTTACCGTTTTAGGAAAACTTTACAGAGACTGAATGCATAAAGAATATGTGAACTACGGGGAATTTTTTTTGTCATGCATTAGAAAAGAGTTTCTACATTTCACAATTTCTCCTTGTTATATATAGTAGCTCAGTGGTTAGACAGAAGAGTGTCAATTCTAACAAGTTGGATACAAAACCTTCTGGATGCATGAATGCGAAGAGTCCTCCGATCCTATTAAATTAGCTTTTGTGCATGCACTGTCCTCTTGTGCAAAGATTCTGCATGGCAACTAGAAAAACAGCAAGTGTAACCGCCTGCCCTTTCGATCACCAGGAGCGGATTGAATAGGGGAGGTAACGTCCACTGCACCAGATGCACGGGACAATAAACAAGATATGGTTCGTTTCCGATATTGCCGGAGAAAGTCTATCGGGATGGATAAGATCATGGAGTGGCATGATAGGTTGGACCCATGGTTACTTGTTTTAAATATCTTATCTCTATCTAGTTTTAAGAGTACATATCATAAAGTCTAAATATCTAGTAATAGGAGAGAAAGAGACTATATTCGGCTCCCTTGCGTGGAGGAGAAAACTTACCACAGCAAGTCACCTTGGGGGAGTGCAGCAAGTCTACTGGGTGGGGCTATTATATCTGAAGGGATAAGAGGTAACCCAATTAGCTAGAGTGTTTGATAAATTATTATATTTTACTTTTTAATTACAGTTTCTAAGTGACGGTTATCCTCTTAATGCATGGCTAGCATAAAAAGGAACCTAAGAAATTAATAAAGTGTAATCAAACATCACCGTTAGAAAAGTGTGGTTCCTCTAAGTGCAAAATTAGATGGGACTCAATAAGTGAGAGAGTAGAGATTTTTCAAGAGTGTGAAGGAGTTTTTTTAAAACCTTCCCTCTCTGCACTGACCAAGTACTGTCCAAACTTGCACTTAGATGATCCCTTTTGCAAACTCCTCAACCATGAGCAGCAGGATCATAAAACGCGTGATGTTATGTTCAAACCGTGGGCTCCTACCATCTTATTAACCGTTTTCAGCCAATAATGGTACCCGCAAACCTTCGTGCATGAATTAAGACTCACCTTTTGAGAGTAATTACAGATAACCCATCAATAAAATTAACATACATATACCAATTATATACTACATATGATAACACAAAGTATTTATAATTATATGTAAATTATTAAGTAACAAAATTAAATGATTTTATATTTGTGAAATTCTGTTATGAAATATAAAAGTACAATTCTATGTCATTTATTAAGATGTGATCTTTAAAATTATCAATCTGCTTTATACAGTATTCAGGGCTTACATCCGCAAAACTCAGATTTAATACACGAATCTCAAATTTCAGACTTAAGATCTCGATATTATCAAATGCCACCCGATTTCACCACCTGCTGTGATGCTCCAGCTCACCCACGTGCATCTGTTGACCGATCAATGGATCGGACGGTACGTGCACGTAGATTTAAGACTCATTGCACTGCTACAGATCACCACCCAGCTTCTGATTCACCAATCAGATAGCAATTGCATTGTATCCCCCACAGAGGTAATGCAGCAAATATTTTGATGTGGAATTCTGATCGTGTATGTATTACATTAGATCGGATTCAAGTATTAACCAATCCTAAAATGTCATGTATAAAATAAGTTTGTTGTTCGAGATGCATCTTACTGAAGTTGACAATTTTTTCTTTGTTCATGGTTCAGTAAGCTTTCAATACAATACAGAGTACTTAAATACCACCAAAAGCACAAAATTATAATTATAATTTAAAATACATTCCAACGTGTTAAGTACTCTGTGTTGTATTACATTGGAGTGTTTTAAATTATGGTTGTAATCTTGTGTTCTTAGTCGTATTTAAGTATTCTCCGTCGTATTGGAAACTTGTTGAACTAGGAACAAAGAAAAAGTTGTCAACTTTGGTGGGATGCGTCTCAAACGGCAAACTTATTTTACACATGACGTCCTGAGACTGGTTACTATTGAAGTCCAATCTAATATTGTACTGAGACGATCCGGACTCTTTGATGTGATGTATAGTTAGGCTGAGGAGAGTGGGTTGCTCTTCATAGGCTCTTCCGAGCGGGCAGCATAACCGGTCCAACGGTCCTAGTGCAAGTGACAAGTGAATTGTGCTGGAAGTATGCTGGGCCAAACAGATCAAGTGGATTATTAAACTCGAAGTGAAGCCCAATAACGGGCTAGTCCCTCATCACATCAGCAAGTATAGATCTGTGTGAATTTGTGAGCTAGTTGTGTCATTATCTGCAGGGATATGGGTATTGAACAGTTCGTTAACTTCTCTGCAATCCTGTAGTCTTTTGCATGCCTTAGAAAAATCCTCGTCAATTGCCAAGCGCCACATATAAGCTTGAACGAGCTGTTCAACAAAGTAATGCTAAACGATGGCCCACATCACATTTTGAACGTATTTCAAGTGTTCAACGCATGGATTTCTCGTAGCTGGGGCAAATATATTACCTGGTTCATATGCTATAGTACTTTTGCCTGGTTATAATAAGTAGTTCCAAACGTCTTCTTCCTAGGAACAGCATTCTTCCTCATCCAGGCCCCTAGATGTCTTTCTTGTTTTGGCACAGGTAAAGTAGAACTCCACCAGTTAACTTCGAAATGCCCTTTCTGTTCCCAACTGCCAACAACACTTCACGTCCTCGGTTAGGCGTCAGTTGAGATGGACAGATCCGCCAAGCATGTTTTTATGAATACACTTTGCACCTTTCAGTCCATTCCTTGCATGGTTTTATAACATCTGTAAAGGGGTCTTTTGCTCTTTGCAGTCCACTCGTTGCAGTTGATGTGAATGACATATAGAGCGTCCCATGCAAAGCTCTGCGTGGATTTTGACAAGGGCAAAGATACGATAGATAGTCCTCGTAAAAGCACCCCATGGCCTAGGACCCCATCCCCCCCAACACTCTCTTGCAGCAGCCCTCAAAACCAGAGATAGAAGAAAGAAAAAGGGAAATCTTGACTGCAAAGTTTTTCTAGTAACTTCCTGGATACCAGCAACAGGGAGATGACCCAATCTCCAAGGTCAACCTCTCAGTACCCATTTACCCAACAGATGCCAACCCTCCTTTACCTCCTTGCTGCAACTTCCCACTACGTACTGTTAACACCAGGAGAGCCAACTCCTCCTCTACCTTCCTGCTGCCTCTGCATGTAGATTATACGAAGGTTTACTAGATGGATTCCCTCATGGCTAGGCAGCAGCCCAAGCAGGGAGACGACTTCTCAAGGCCTTCACTCTGTGAGTGTGTATGAGAGAGAGAGAGAGAGAGAGAGAGGGAGGGGGGGTATGGCCGAAGGGCAGAGGGAGAGTACGTAAGAATGGTGTTGATGTGACCTGTCGCTCATCATCTCTTAAATCAGCCTCCTGCGCCCACACGCTATCCCACCACCATTGCTCACTCACTGCACTGCCATGCCACCGTCTCTCCAGTCCCTTTCGTCTTTACCAATAACATTCCAAACTGCAAACCTTTTATTCTTTTCAAATGGAGTGGGAATAAAGAATACATCAACAGCACCCATGCATCAACTGCAGCAGTTATTTTTGTACTAACGAAAACGCATGCTGAGAGGGGTAATATATACAGGGAGGGAAAGAGGAGACTCTCGAAGCCCGCGCACCTGCCCCCAAGCCCAACCACAAGATCTCCAGCCACAGACAGAATCTATCAAAGCTGGTCTTTAGGGCAAGGGGAACTACCAGAAAAGTCCCTGGTTGTTGCGTACAAACAGTCGATCGCCATTTCCTTTTTTTTCCGTTTTCAAAAAAAAAAATCCTTTTTTTTAATGAAAAGAAATTTCTTACTAACCACGATTAATTTTAAAGTATTAGATTGTCATAAGTACATGCATATATCTATTATATTATTGGTAGTCGAAAATAGTGTTAAAACCATCATTTATATTAGCTTTCATTTATTTAAGTTGTAATTGTTTAGCGCAGCCAAGTTGTACAATGTTATTATATATCACTTTTTTTTACTATCTTATTTGCCACATTCATTGGAGCAGCTTGAATATTTGATCAAATGATTCTTATTCAATAATTTTTGTTCTAATTAATACATTTAGCTAAGAACCCGTTGATAATCAAATAACTCCTGACACATGTGACGAAGAAGATGATAAAAAAGTGATATGATATCACTTCCCCAGTTATACAAAAAGGTTAAATATGCCCTTAGTTATCTGCTTCAACCTTAGTTAGCTGCTCCAACCCAGTGACTGCTTTACCTTTGTTCAGCAGTGGCGGATCCAATGTTCATCTAGTGGGATCTTGGATTCCGCTAGATTTTGCCAAATTTATTAGCTAATTTAAAGCAGTCTAATCCAAAATTTTACTGACTGAACACATAATCTCACTAGTCCAACTCAGATTTTCATACGACCTAGTTCAAAACCTCACTGACTCAATCATACTTATGACCGAACGCAAGAGTGACCTCACTAGATGAAATTTTTACATCCGCTACGGTTTGTTCAGTCAGACATGCAAGCTAGTTATTGCACAATGAGGAGAGGTTAATGGGAGAGTTATAATGGTATTTAATCATATTTCAGTCTCTTCAACAATTTATGATTATATTCTAACCGTATTCTCAATATTTTTAACGCTGGCACACAAGGATTGTCCTCGGTTACAACTTCAACAACATTCTCAGTTACAAAGTGCATTAGAGATGTTATATATTTAACAATGTCAAATTCGATATTTAGCATCTAACAGTAGTTAAGATTAACTTTTCCCTTTTTTCTCGCCCTTTAGTCTCTTCCTCCTTCAATGCAAAGCTTTAAGGACGTCTCTGCAACGAATGGTGTGTCATGCAAACTCCCTCTTATTTTCTGTTGTATCAACAGTCATCTAGTTTTTTCTTCCCCTCTCATCCGTCATGTGGTGGGACGCTGCTGGGGTGTTTGACCCAGCCGAGAAGGTCATAAAGGGTCGACGTCGTCAAGTGGCCCCTGGCGAGGAGATGGGGCTGCAGAGGGGGGACACACAGGACGTCATGAATGCGTCTGCACAGTGGAGCTTATAAATAGACAGTTGCACCTTTCACTTCTCCCGGCCGGACAGCAGTCTGCCGGGTGATGGATATTCCATCATTCCTGCGTCGCTTGGTAGGCCGAGGCCCAGTGGACCGCCAAGTCCCTGAGGCGCCACGTGGACGCTGAGGTGCGCCAGCCGTGGCGATCTCTGGTACCCGAAAAACTGATGGCCTGTTTGGTAGGACGTAAAATATGATCACGGCGCAGGTTCCCGGGTGAAGGCCAATATAACCAATTGTTTGGTAATCAGTAAAATTGTGATTAACCAAAAACTAACTCCGTTTATTACCCAAAATCGAAATTTCCCAGGGATGCCGTTTTCAGGAAAAGGCGTCTCCTAACTCCTCCCCTCCCATCTCGGCCTCTTCAGCCAGCCTTCATAGACCCTGTTAATAATTCTGTAATGTGGTTGTATGCCTTCCATATCCGTTTTCAGGACAAGGCGAGGCAGGGACCCTATGTTAATAATTTTGTAGCGTGAAATTTTTAAAAAATTCCTTTAGTTAGATTAAATGTCAAGTTGGGGTGTTCTCTCAACTTAAAATTTTTAAAAAAATTACTTTAATTATGTCATATTATGCTAGTAGTCCGGTAATTGAAAATTCTTTTACAAAAAAAACAAAATGAATGCTAATTTTTTAACTCCCATAAATTTTTGATATTATAAATAAGTCATCTTAATATAATTATTTACAAATAAGTCTTTATAATCACAACTTTCTTACAACTAAACCCTTTTAGGACTTATTTGTAAAGCTCTCAGGGACTTATGTGTAATGTTTAGGGGCCTTTCGTCAATTCATGGTAGATTGGATGGCTGTTGGATTAGCAGGATTATCTGTAAATATACTATATTTATAGAGGTTAAAACGTTAAAATATCAACAAATATATGACATTATTTTCAGTAAAATGACTTACGGGGAAACAAACAAAGAAAAAGATTTTCAAGAAAATGTTTTCAAAAGTATCAAACAATTGATTATGTTTTCATTTTCCATGTAAATTAGTTTTCTTGGAAAATATTTTTCATCTGAATTTCTTTTAAGTACAACCAAATGGATCCTAAGTTCGGGAGGATCTCTAATTATACGTAAATGAACATAACTTTTTAAGAAAATATATTTATAAAAAAATAATATTAAAATTCATCGTTTGATGCTCATGAAAATATTTTAACTCTTTGAGAGAATCCATGGATGTCAAAGTCAGAAAAGGAGGAGTCAATAAATTAATTTTTCCATTGACTTGAGTTTTACAAATAACCAAATAAGTGATTGTCATATACTTTTCGGGAAAAACTTTTCCTCTGGCCTATTTTACGTGAAAATAAATGGACCCTTTGTAGTTCGACTTATTCACAACATGGGTTGAGCATGGCCTATCCAGCTATTCAAAGTTTAATTTGATTGAGTTTTTTTTAATGTATACTTTTATAGATTATCATATTTGTATGTATACTTCTGACTATCACATATTATTATAATATCTCTGACATCTTCAAAAATATTGTAATTATATTTTTCCGTCAAAATACAAAGAAATATAATCGAATGTGTTAGAAAGATTCCATAAATTAGTGAAAATTTAAGAGTATATATGCAAAATTACGATGAACCTAAAGTACATATGCAAAAATATTTGAACCTCTTTTGCATACTCCATTAGAGTTCATGGCATTCTGATGGGAGGGGTATAAATGCAAACCTTTCTAAGGATTGAGGATTTTAGGGTTGTTTATAATAATATGTGGGAGATAGAGGTATAAATACAAATGTGATACCTTATAGGAATATAATTACTAAAATCCCTATTCCATTTAATTGCATGCATTGCATAATCCGAAGAGAATGACAATTTGTTTAATAAATTAGAACAAATAATTTTACTAAATATCTTGGATTATTTATTTTTCGATAGACTAAGTGTTAATGATACTTACTTTTATATTTTATTTTATTTATTTTAACTTTTTATTTTAAAGTAAAATATCTCCTAATTAAAACAAAAGATGCCTTGATCTGACATAAATAATCCTGAATTACTTATACTCCAAGAAATAATCTTCCAAACAAACTGGACCTATATGTCTGTTGATCTTGGTACGGATATTTTCATTCTAAGTTTTTTTTGAGAAATGAAAGAAAACAAAACTATTTTTTAAAAGTAAAAACTCTTAGAAATGATTATGCTTGTAAATTTCGTAGAAAAGTATTGAGGAATATATAAACATGTGTATATCAACGTGAAGACTAGTGGGCTTAGAAATGATTATGCTTGTAAATTTCGTAGAAAAGTATTGAGAAATATATAAACATGTGTATAGATGCCAACGTGAAGACTAGTGAGTGTGTTGGGGAGGGGGGGGGGGGGGGTGGAAGAGAGAGAAGTAGGTGAGAAAACATTTTCTAAATCGTTTGATTTTATTTTCCTATGAAAAAGAAGTAGAGTAAGGGAATTCATTAAAAAAAAGAATATTTTGATACGAGAAATAGTTTAACTAAAATATCAAATATTAAAAAATAAAGTACAAACAAATCGAAAAGTTGCAAGCTTCCATGTGAATGTTAAAATATACTTACTGCGACAAATAGCAGCTCCGTTCTTATCATTTATCAGACAAGGTACATATTATCCTTATCTTTATATATATACTTTTAATGGAAAGACAAATCTTAGGTTATGCAGTACGCTGCAACACGTTTCTTATAATGTTCATTCCACAAAAACAGAAATTCTACATACGAAACATAACCATAGGTCCATATATAAGCCCTTTCAGATTAAGAGCAATAGTCACGCTCTCTTAACAGAGTCACAAACTTTACGATCATTTGAACATACGGTTCCTAGCACATTTTTTTGTGTAATCAATGCAATTTGCAAAATACATCTAATTAATTAAATATTCAAGCAACTTGTAATAAATATGGTGAAAATTTTTGTTTGCAGAGTAAGTTATCCATAATAATGTATACTAAAATAAGAGGAGTTTAACTTTGATAATTTTGTGAGACCCACTGACGAAAAGAAAGAATAAATAACTGTTAAGTCTAAGATCGAATTGTTTATTCTTCTTATTCTAGTATAAACAATTCTAATACAGTATAAATCATTCCACCCATCAAACTAGAATTAGGCTTGTTCTAAAAATAAGAGGCCTCATTTTTCTCTAATTCTGGCTTAATAACTCAAATACCAAGCATAAGGGTAACATGCACCACCTTGGACAAGGGCCCAACAGCTGCAGGTTGCTGAGGCCCACCGAGTCCGCGGTTTGATTAATGGACTCAGATCTGCCGTGCAATTGGCATTGCCATTGGACCATAACGATGAGTTCACATTGCATATGTCGCAAATATTTTATCAGTAATGTTTGCAGCAAAACTTCGGGCATGGTGCAGCCTTACTCTTTTTTTTTTTCACTTTTCAAAAGAAAATTTGATCAGGCAATTAAAAAACTCACAAAAAAGCACTCACATAATCTAAACTGTCAAATCGATCCTAATGCCGGCATTGTAGTAAACATCACTCATATTTTATTAGTTGAACATAAGTGGATATAGTTGCACATCCCTAGCGATCTTCACTTGGCAGATGGGTTCGATCATGAGATGTTTCATGCAGCCCTCCTAGCATTGTTGTCAAGGTGTTCAACAACAGCCTCATTGCTTAGGCAACAAGTTGAGGTGTCTAGACGAAGCCTAATTTATATAATCTAGTATGTTTCAAGAGAATTACTATCTATATTTCTCATCATATATAATTCTATTTTTATTTATATACGAAAATGGCATTCACACTATTCAACATATACTTTATAGTGTAAAAAGAAAAAATAGAGTAAATGACAAATATTAACAAATGAATAAAGAAAAAACAATGAGAACTTTGAAGTATGTCAATCAAGATTAGAAAAACAACTCAACCTGAAATTTATTAGTTAAATAATTAAAAGCAAACCAACATATTAATGTCACAGTTCTCAACTTATTAACTGTTAAATATGGTGATATGTCTAAATTTGAGAGGAAAGGAAAGAATACCCCTTGGTAGAAGAATCCCATGCACAGTGGAATGTTCGATTATCTATTTCCTCTTTTGGATGTAAATATAATCAATTATATAAAACACCCATCAGCTTCTTTAAAATATCCTTCAACTTCTTTCAAATGATTAGAATAGATATAAAGAAAGGCTGGTTGTTCCTTGCAACAAGGCAGGATGGTGGGCCTTGGGTGGGCTAAGCGGCCTAGGCAGGTGCCTCAATAAACTATCCGCCTAGGCACCCAGTTGCCGTGGGCACGAGGGAGTGCCTTGTCGCCTAGGCGATGACGCCTTGAAAACAATGCCTCGTAAACAAGTTGGACTAACCGACCACAAACAAAAGAGAACAACGTGGGCATTGTTCGACTTGCTAGATGTCTTTCCGTGTCTTTGATAGTAATTGAGGATGTTGGTTCTCTCTTGAAAGAAAAAGGAGAGAGAGAGAGTTACAAACCTGTGAGAGAGAGAAAGGAGAGAGAGAAAAGAGCTGAGGCCATCATGCATATCTCTTGAATGAAAAAATATGGATTGAGTTATTTTTATTTTGAAAAAATTTTATGAAGATTTCAACTCTTCCTATCTTCTCCCTTAAAAATAGGAGAGAGGAATACAAACGGAGTGTAAGTCTCATTTTCTTTTTAAAATAAAAATTGAGAGAGAAGGAGGAGAAAAAATTTGTAACCAAACACCCTATAATATCATGGGAGAATGATATTCTCATTTTCATATTGTTTCTTATTCTGATATCGAAAACAAAAATAGTTCTAAAAAAATATAAAAAATAATTTATAAAGTCACCAATTCTAATTCTTTCCGTTGTATATATCTGTCTAAATCTATTAGATAACATATAACCAATGCATAATAAATTATAGATATATAATTATTAGTTATAAATTGTAATATTTAATGGAATTGAAAATCAAAATTAGAATATGGAAATAACGATTCTCATTTCCCAATTCGATCACTTATTGAAAATTTTCAAATCCAATTCTAATAGCTAATGGGTGAAAGTTTGCCTTTTTCGTATCCACTTTTAAAAATCGGAGATAGATCGAAAAATCAGATTATTAGGTTTCCATTCATTACCTTACTTACTGGGGAACATTGCGGTCCCTGTAGGGCTGTCAACAGAGCAAATACGGAGCAGATACCACAGTATCCGACTCCGTTCCGTTTAATATTATCCGAATATCCGACTCCGGATACTATCCGACGGATAATAAATTTTTCTATCCGAATTCGACTCCGCCGGATAATATCCGAATTCGAATAATAATTTGAATACTTAAATATTTCAACTTTGTCTAGTAACTTAATGACTTGTAATTTTATTTTTTTTTTGCATAGTCCATAAATATCATAGATTTAAATTAATAAATATTCAAGTTATAAATATCTAGATAAATTTTAAATAATTTGAATACTTTATTAAATATAACTTAGATAATAACAAATGCTTAAATAATTTATCTAAATTAGTAAAACCACTAAAAATAAAAAAATCACAAGAAACTTCATTATTATCGCTCAACACGTCTTAAGCAAACTTCAAATATCGAATTACTATTTATCTAAATATATAAATATCATTAAAATTAGAAGAACTTATCAAAATACATAATCGGTCGGATAATAATCGGAGTGGATATCTATTTTCAGTTTTCGCTTCGAATGCTAATCGGATAATTAATCGGATATTCGGATATGTCCGCCGGATGTCTTAATCGGATAAATATCCGACTAATCGGATGCGGATACGAACCGGAGTCATATATTATCCAGATCCGTTGACAGCCCTGGTCCCCTGTACGAGCACCAAGAGAGCAACTAAAAGATTAATAAGTCTTCTCTCCCACTTACCACTTCAGGAAAGTTCATAATGGTGACTTGTCCACCTCCACTGCCTACCTTTGCCCCAGCCTTCTTCCTGGATTACAGCCTACGATGTGAGCTCCTCGCACATTCGGATACCAGTAATCTCTGTGCTCATCGGAGGGAAGGTTTGGTTTATCAAAAATCTCATCTTTTGTGTTGTTGGTTTGATTTCTTCAGACAAGAAGACAGCTCTTTTATATCATAACAAGAAGTCCATGTATATCTTATGTAATATTTTATTCAATCTTTAATAACAAATTCTCCCTCTATCATTTGATCACTGGAAATACTATATTTGTGTGTTAAAACATGTTTACTTTCTTCTTTTAGATATGATAAATAAATTACTCCTCCAGACTACCACTATGTTACGAAAGGGTATACCATGGGGGGTTTTTGGAAGAGTCCTTCAGATTTTTTTTTTAAAGAAAATAATATTGTTCTTGTAGCTTTGACTGAGCCACTACGAGACCTCTATTCTTCAGGAGGTGGGGCCCATTTGCCAGGCTGATTGCAGGCCCAGACCAAGCCCTTTCCGAACACCTTTGACTTTGAGCCAAGGCCGATTGAAGCCCGTAGCATAAATTTAATTGAGTAATACTTGTTCCATGCTCCTCTAACTGCAACGGAGATATAGCAGTGGGTTAAAAATAATAATTGATTTTTTTTTTCCAGGTCGGCCCTAAGGTGTTTCAACCGTCCGTACAATGCGAGTAAGCAATCCTATTTTGTTTTTGAATTTTTTAATCATTTGATCGGAGATCAGACGGTACGGATGCCAAGTTGGGGGTCTTCGGTCGGCAGCGGCAGCGTGCACCCGTGGTGCAGCAAGCATTTCTCATCCAATTATTGTCGTGTCCAAACTAGACATACGAAAACATTTTAATTTGAGAATTGTATGGAATTGCAACCACCATCAGATCCGGTCCATTAGTAGGAGGGCAGTCTCAATTATTTCCTTTTTGAGATTTTACTTTTCAGATCTTATAATCTTTTAATATTCCTTATTAATCCCTATAATCTTAACATTTCTTTATAACCCACCACAATATGTTAATAATCCTTAAAAGGTCCCTTCATAAAGGCATTTTAGAGAAGGTTGATGGACGTGTGATGGATGTTTTAAACAATTATAGGGACTAATAAAGAAAAAAATATTGCATAGATTTATAAGGAATATTGATAAATTATAGAGACTAAAAAGTAAAAATCTCTTCTTTTTTTATTCAGTTAGGTTGGACCCCTTTTGCATCCGCATGGTAAAGAGGACCTTCTTGTCATTTTATTTACAACTTTTCCTTTCTATTTAATACGTTTATCATAAAAAATTTATATATAAGTGCATAATGATCTTTTTCTCCAACAATTTAAAACGTTTCACAATTCAAGAATATCTTTTATGTTGGCCTGTTATTGTGCTACCACATGGGGAAATATGAAGCAGGCAATTTTTCACATGTCGGGATATTTTTGCGTTCTTTCAGATGTATTTAGCTTGGTTTTTATTTAGTGCGTTTATGGGTCGACGTCATTATAATAATGGCATTGTTGACATGCATCAAGCATTCATAAACAATAGAAGATTTCACTTTGGTCCTTAAAATAGCTAAGTATAACTATGCTAAAATAGCTAAGTATAACTATGCCAATATCTTATGCATTCCTGGTGAATCTTTAAGAAATTGGATAGTTGTTATTGTTTGATTTCACCAATAGCACATTTTCTCTTATCATATGCACATAGCTCATCGGCTCTAATTAGGAGTTAAGATCATAATGCTAAAATATGCTTAAGCATATTCATTATGTATGACCTGTGGCTAGAGGGGTAGATCATATTGGTTTGGTGAAATTGAGCCAACAACTTTATCAAGGTTAATCCAGTATAATGAAAATTTATTTTAAATTAAACTTTTTTGTTTAAGAGTTTGAAGACAACCTCAAAATCTGTTGGATAATTTTAAGATAACTTATGTGTAAATGCCTAAGCATCTGAAAACTTATTTTTTATATTTAAATAATATTGTAATACTCATTATTATGATTGTTAACTTTTTATGCTATGTTCCAAACAAGTTCAAAGAACTTGTTTGAAGACCTGAGCCCAGATAGGTGCACAAAAAGAGAATCTATTGATTCTCTCGTTATCCAAAAAAAAGATCATGATAAAATTAAGAATGAGAGCGAGGATAACTCCACATAGAGCATGTCATTTGCATAAGACATAAACACTGTAAAAAGGAAAAAGTGTTGTACAGGAGGATACCCGAAGGACAAAGATAGGCCCACTAAGTAAGGCCTAGGAGCCTGAAAATGCCCACAAGCATCACGGTCCATGATGAATAGAGTTCTCAGGAGAACGTATGGACAACAGTCCTTGGAACCCTACACCCGAAAATCCGGGAACGGTGCAGCAAGAATCCGACAACCATGTCGCTTATGCAGTGGTCGGTCACACTTTTCCAGCAATTGGCCATCAAGGGGTAGGAAGTCTCTCGGAGGCCCTGACGATCCATACTCACCAACTGGCACACCCCCTCCACGTGTCAGTTACGTGGGTTACACGCCCATCTAATCGCATGCCATCTGAAGTATAAAGCCCCATGATGACAAAACCCATGCTAACAGATTCTTTTGACACAACACCAACCATTGTGAAGATCTGACTCAATCTAATCCCATCACACTTAGCATGAGAATAAGCCCCTGTAAAGATGATTTGACCCTATTAACACGTGGCCCTAATTTGAGGGACCATGCATGACACCGCTATCGCACCCGTAGAAAAGGCATGCATACTCCTACAAGGGGTACGTGGTTACTTGTCTCTACAAGAGATCACCCTGTTTAAGCTTTAACCTTCCTTTCGACATGTCTAAGTATGTGAACTTTGAAATACACTTAGCTGTAGAGATCCTCCTCCTCCTCACAAATCTCTAATTTAGGGAACATAGGGTTAACTTCGGTACACCTAGGGGCCTCTGACAGCCTTTCCTTTGTCCTCGGAAGGAGAGGAGGACTGCATGCAACTCCTATTGGCTCGAGGCGGTCCACTTTTCATTGTCTTGTTCCCTCATTCATTCAATTAGGATTAAGGCTGTCAACGGATCGGGATAATATCCGACTCCGATTCGTATTGACATCCGATCAGTCAGATATTTATGCGATTAAGACATCCGACGGACATATCCGAATATCCGTTTAATTATCCGATTAACATTCGAAGCGGAAATGAAAAATAGATATCCACTTTGATTATTATTCGACCGATTATGTATTTTAATAAGTTATTTTAATTTTAATGATATTTATATATTTAAATAAATGGTAATTCGATATTTGAAGTATGCTTAAGACGTGTTGAGCGATAATAATGAAGTTTCTTGTGATTTTTTTATTTTTAGTGGTTTTACGAATTTAGATAAATTATTTAAGCATTTGTTATTATCTAAGGCATATTTAATAAAGCATTCAAATTATTTAAAATTTATCTAGATATTTATAACTTGAATATTTATTAATTTAAATCTATGATATTCATGGACTATGCAAAAAATAAAGTTTACAAGTCATTAAGTTACAAGACAAAGTTGAAATATTTAATTATTCGAATTATTATCCGAATGAGTTGAATTCGGATAGAAAATTTTATTATCCGTCGGATAGTATCCGGAGTCGAATATTCGGATAATGCTAAACGGAGTAGAGTCGGATACTGTGGTATCCGTTCCGGTATTCGTTCCGTTGACGACCCTAATTAAGACCTTCCACTTTTTGACCTCTACAAGTGTAATATTTAATGTTAAAATCTCATTCGAACAAAAAAGTTGGCATTCAAATTCTAAAGGCTATCTATATTTTTGCCTAGGACTGTCTTATGAAAAATTTCAAACTTAGGACCTTCCACTTTTAATTATGAAAAAAATCATTCATTCAATTAGGACCTTCCACTTTTTCACCTAAGTGTAGTATTAAATGTTAAAATCTCATTCGAATACAAAAATTGGCATTCAAATTCTAAAGACTAACTATACTTTTGCCTAAGACTATCTTATGAAAATTTTCAAACTTAGGACCTTCCACTTTTAATTATTAAAAATTTCATTCATTCAATTAGGACCTTCCACTTTTTCACCTCTATAAGTGCAATATTAAATGTTAAAATCTCATTCGAATATAAAAGTTGGCCATTCAAATTCTAAAGTCTACCCAAATTTTTGCCTAACACTATATTATAAAAGATTTCAAACTGTGCTATCAAAATCAAGCTAAGGCTCAATTAGACTCAGTCAATAAAATCCCTCTAAAGGCCAAACTTCCATTTGGATTATATTGTTCTGTGTGCACTTGTATCTTTTATTTGTTGCTAACATCCTCTGGACTCTCAACTCAAGTAGGAATTAGAAGCCTCACCAGCACCATTGGATGCAACTTAACGAGCCGAAGCCCCTCAGTACCTCTTTGAATCTCCTACCCACATAGAGACAAGGAGTAATATTTGTTATAAGAGTTTTACCGTGTTGTTGCACCGGGATGCGGCCTTTTCTTTTTATCTTTTTAATTTTTTTTGGGTGGCCCCCATCATGCTCAACAGTCTACACGTCCGTAAAGTCTGATCTTCGATCGGACACCCAAAAGAGTTTGAAAATTAAAAAATCAAATTATTCATTGGGTTTGATTTTTAATTTTTCAGAATTTTTGAACCGTCCGATCAAGGATCCGCCTTTATAAGATGTGTCGGACCTGGTGCGGCTGACCTAAAAAAATTTAAAATAAAAAACAAAAAAAAATTACTGTTGCTACAGCCGTCTGATCACATAGATCGGATGGTTGCGCGGCACGCAAGCGGGTGTTCTCTTGTTACCATGTCCTATGTTGCTGTACAATAGGACATTGTGACAAAAACAAAATATTTTTACTTTTTAAATTTTCTGTTAGTTCGAACTCCACATGCCTCATGTGTCCAGGCCGATTTCTGATTGGATGACAAAAATTTTAAAACAATTTAAAACTTTTATTGAGCTTGGCCTATTAAGGATATTTTTCTTAACTATTCATTATGGTTGAATTTTTTATTTATTTTAGATTTTTTAAATCGTTCGATCGGAGATCAGCCTATATCAATAGGGTGCGCATAATTTGGCTCAAACTGAAAATTTGAACTAAACTGAATAAAC
This sequence comes from Zantedeschia hybrid cultivar, assembly GCA_030544215.1. Lineage (NCBI taxonomy): Eukaryota > Viridiplantae > Streptophyta > Magnoliopsida > Alismatales > Araceae > Zantedeschia > Zantedeschia hybrid cultivar. The sequence goes on from JARZZO010000005.1 coordinate 7,919,318, forward strand.
CCAATAAATTGATTTTTTAATTATATTAACATTATATCTACAAATGTTTAAATATTTTAATATCATATACATATTTATGTATAAATATATTTTTATTTTAAATTTAATTTTAAATGTATGTATATACATTTAATATGAACATGACATAAAATTTTGATTTGAACCGAACCGAATCGGATTTTTTCCCATTTGATAGATGAATTCAATTCAACTTGATTCGGAGAAATTTCATTCAAAATTGAATCGAACAATGTACAACCCTATATACAGACATGTGAGGCTCTACTTTAAACAAATTTAAAAAACAATTATCTTTATATTTGTTGCAATGCTCCACTATATAACAGTATTGAACATTACAACAAGTATTACTCAAAGACAAGATTGCATGCATCCTCAGGTATAGATGCCTCATAGTCGAAGTGTAACTCAACTTCATCTTTCATCTTTTTATGTATAATTCTTTAAGTTATAATCACATATCCAATCTCATCTAATAAGTTTTAGATAACCTGACTACTTGTGTCAACCTCACTTGAGAAGTTAAAAAGTGTTGACACAATAAATTCAAAGTCTAATGATAGCTTCAGAATCTCCTCATAAACCTCAATATCGTAATGAACTTGGAGTTGGCCTATGTCTGAGGTGTCTTTGATATCTCCAATTTTCCGGATTACAGTCTACGTAAGAAAAAACCCTACTCATTACTAGTGAGCTTATAAAAAATAGAGATTTTCACATGTGTCCCTAACAGGACTATATATTTGTGAAAATTCCGTGTTTACAATATATGTAAATTACCTCTTCTATATTTACTGTACACATATCTGGCTTTGACAAATCGTACGTGTACAATAACCATATGGGAGATGTTTATATTTTACTCATCATATAAGGTTCGTACGTTCTGGAGGGTTGTCTGCAGATACTGTCAAAAAAACTTACATGTGTCTATACCTCCCGCTCCTTCCGTAAATACTATTGACATGTTGAGAAAGATTATAGTTACATTTTTTTTAATAAAATGGTGGGAACAACTGAACTTGTCACAAACATTCAGTCAATTACATTAAAATTAGGTGTATGTATAAAACTTTGATAAATTTAGGAGAATATATACAAACACATCTATTTTTTTGACATATTTAGTTAGAGTTTATAATATTTTAATTAAAAAATATAATCAAAACCTTTTTAAGAATATCAGAGTACTTATACCAATATAAGAGAATTAAGAGTACATAAACTAATATGTTTATTTATACTCTCAACTCCCATATATTGTATGGAATACTCTTAAACCTCTCAGAAAATAATACATTTATACCCTCCGGATATTAAATCTGATAAAGTCAGGTGTATATGTACACAATTTTAATGCATTAGAGGTATACATGTAAAAAATATCTAGAATGTTTTAGTTGGAATTCACCGTATTTTGATGGAAGGATAAAACCGCAATACTTATGATGTTTTTAGGGGTATTTCATACAGTACGTGGGAGTTAAAAGTATGAATACAAATATATTAGTTTGTAGAGATATATATCCAAAATACTTTAGTTTCATATGGTATTGACCCTCAGTGCTTTATTAGGTGGGCGCCGACACATCAGTACAGGCCGATCTCTGATCAAGTGATCCAAAAAAATCTAAAAAATAAAAAAGTAAGCCCCAATGAATAGTAAAAAATACATTTAATGGCTAAGCCCATTCAACCCATTAATGATCTGTATATAATTATAAGACACTTAGAAGTTCACTTAAAAAAAATTAAAAATATTTTCTTAAAACCCACTGCACGGTCAGTGTAGTAATATTTACCGAAATTTTCAAAGAGAAAAACTTGTTGCACTACCAGCTCATGTAGTGAGCACTAGAGCATTGGTTAGTTCCAACTCACATGTGGTAAGACTTCGCCGCATGGTGCTCTCGAGAGCATCTTGACACTCTCGACAGCATAAGAACATCAGAAAACTCTCGAGAATATCTTAACACTCTCGGGAGTGTAAAAAAAATTACTTTTTTAATTATTTACTAATATCAAAATATATTTAATGCAGGCAAAAGAACGTATCCGAGGCACCGAGCAGTGGAACGCGACGAGACGATCCTCCAGCTCAATTAACGGTGCAACAAGTTAGTCTTATCCGCAAAAAGATCGACCCACCCGGCAAGGGGAGCAATTGGCGCCCAACGCAATTTCCCCGAGAAGCCAAAAGATAAACAGGAACAAGAGCGCCGCCCAGTCACCTGGCGCCCTCCTACCAAACAGGAAACCCTAACCGTGCAACCCCCCCCCCCCCCCACCCCACCCGTCCCGCCCCAACCCCGATCTCCCCCCTTCGACGCGCTCCATCCTTGCCAACGGGGACGCCCTTGCCTCGAGTTCGATGCCCCCCGAGTCGCCGTCTCATTCCCACCACGACCCTTCCCTCCCTGCCCCCACGCCACGCCCACCCCCACCCCCACCCCCACCCTCCCTCCTCTTCTTCCCCAATGCGGAAACCTTACCACACCTTCCTCTCTCTTCTCTCCTTTTTATTCCCTCTCTTCCTCCTCCCCCCAAATCTCTCTCTCTCTCTCTCTCTCTCTCTCCACCTTCCTCCTCCTCCGCCTACTCCTTCCGCTTTCATCTATCCACAGCCCCATCGACCCAATCCAACGGACCAGACTCGCCCACGCTGTCGTCGTCTTCCTCGCCGCCTCGTCGTCTTCCTCGCCGCCTCGTCGTCTCCGCTATTTATTGGCCGCCTCTCCTCCCCTCCTCCTCCATCCCAACCTAGGGTTTCCACGATTCCCTCTCCTCCTTCGGCCCCCAGACCCCCCACCGGATTCCATCGAGTAAGTCTCCGCTTCTTCTTCCCCCTCTTCGTTCTTCTCTACTCGCGGTCTTCGCGTGTAGGAGGTGTTCTCGGAGATTTCTTGTTCTTACCCTAGTTTGGTTGGTTTGTGTTTTTGTCTGCTCTGGTGTTTGTTCTAGGTGGTTCTCGGATTTTTCCATGTTCTGAGGGGGATTGAGGATTCGAGGGAGGCGTGTGGCTTCTTCTGATACAATCGCATTCATGGCGATTGTGAAGAATATTGTTAGGGTTTCGAGATTGGAGGGCGAAATCTCGCCGGGCGGTGGAGATGGCGGCTCCAGTGAGGAATGGGATGGCGAAGTCCAGTCGCAGAGTTTGGAATTGGACGGCACGGACGCCTCGGAGGTGGACTCCGGGATGGCATCAGATGAGTTTGATCTGGCGGAGCTGGGCGAAGCTGGCTCTGAGTATTGCCAGGTGGGAGGGCAGAGCTGTGTCATCCCCCTGGATTTGTATGATCTTCCCGACCTGAGTTCGATACTGTCGGTGGAGACATGGAACAACTGCCTCACCGAGGAAGAACGGTTCGCTCTGGCACGGTATCTGCCTGATATGGACCAGGAAACATTTGCTCAGACACTCTGGGAGCTCTTTGGTGGGAGCAATTTCCACTTTGGTAGTCCTGTTGCTGAGTTGTTCAATCGGTTGAAGGGGGGGCTCTGTGAACCGAGGGTCGATCTCTATCGCCAGTTTTTGCATTCGTTGCGGAGGAATGAGCATTACCATCGGCTGCGCAAGTATCAGGACTCTATGGTCGATGGTCTTGTTCGGATGAGGGATGCCTGGGAGAATTATGCTGGTTATGGCATAGAGGAGAGGCTTCGGCTCCTGAACATACTGAGAAGTCGGAGGCCCTTGGGTTATGTTGGGAATGGAGGTTGGGGTTCAGAGACAGATTCGGAGAATGATGAAGCGGTTACTGGTGGCCAGAAGAGGAGGCCAAAAATGGGTCGACAGTCTATCCATCCTATGAAGCCGTCCTTTGATATAGCCTTGGGGCGGACTAAACATGCGAGAGAATACCCTAGGGGGATCTTGAAGGTTGCTGATAGAAGTGTTTCTTCAAAGAACAAGTACCCTGAAACAGAGGGCAAGCCTCCTTTACTCAGGCAAGAGCTGAAAACAAAGCATAAGCCTTCAGCTTCACCATCAGTTCTCCGGAGACAGGATCCAACCGCAGGGCTTGAGTTGGGATCTATTAAAGACAACAGAAGACTGATGAGAGATGTTGATAATGGTATGGATGAACAGTTGTATGGAATGACTGTACAACTTGGAAGTAAAGCTGCCCATGGTAGCTTGGTGAGAAGGGGAAACAAGATGGACCCTTTGAAAAGGGATGTTCGATATGCATTTGCTAATAAGGACCAGGAGGCACTGCATCATTTTGCTAGAAACAAGGATTCTGATTATTCTTCAATGGCTGCCTCTTATGATCAACATTCCTTTGATTCACTGAATAAGGATGCACACAGGGAGTTGAATAGCCCTGAGGAGGACAGTTTATATCCATTGATGCCAAAAGAAGATCTGACTGGTCGGCTACCTGCAAGGAGGCCACATCAACGTCACCAGGTCCAAGGTGTGGGGTTCAACATGGATTGCAGCAGGAGCACTAAAAGCAAGAAATTGAAGGCCAAACAAAATTTAAAAAGTAATGATTACGACACCATTCACACAGAGATGGGTGAGTTTTATTCTCATTATCATCCCAAAACATCACTACCAAAGGCAATAGGGAAATCCTTTCAAAATGGAAGAGCGGATGTGGAATACATTAGAGGCAGTGCCCTTCTTTCCCAGAGTGAAGAAACAGAATCTGAGTCATCAGAGCAGGGGGTTAAAGTCAGGGAAATTAGTCCTTTGAATAAGATGCTGAAACTTCCAAGTTCTGCTCCAGAGAAATTTCAGTCTGAAACTGACAAAACAGCCTATGATTCTAGGAAGGTCAAGAAAAATATTAAAAAAATTAAGAAGGGGCAGAATCAGTATCTTGACCAAGACAGTGTGCCATATACAGATTCCTTATCATCAAAGAGGAAAGATAAGTCCAAGTTAAGTGGAAAGAGTTTGCAACAGTATGCTTCTGAAAGTTTCTCTGCTTCAGCCAAGGTATTGAGTGATCAGAAACTTAATTATAAAAGGACAAAGAAGGACAAAACTCGTGATAAGCAGAGAGACGGGTTTGAACTTCCACTGTCTAAGGGGCACTCTACAGAGAGAAAAAGGAAAGCTGTGGTTGATTTAGATTATGCTATGTCAAAGGCTGACTGTGGACAAGAGAAGGAGGGAGATCTTGATGAAAGCCCCACGCTACTGTATGAGCAGGTGTGTGGAAATAAATCAGGACACAGAGGCCAAGTAACTGAAGTTCCTGGATCTGAGTTTGATTGTCATGAAAAATCAAACAGGGTAATTATTGGCTGCAGCAACTCAGTCAAAAAGAAAAGAAAGGGGAAGGCAGAAAAAAGGCATCTTGAAGGGCTTGAAGAAGCTGATTGTATACAATCTAGTCAGAAGATGCAGATTGATGATCTTGCTGTAGAAAAAATGGTAAAGAAAAGAGATGATTCTGGACCTAGTTCTGTATCTTTGGTTACTTTTGATCCAATCATGTTAGAGAAGGAGCAAGGGAATGTAGAGCCTGAATTATTGCCATCAAGAAATCCATTTTCTTTGATCACACCTACTGTGCATACTGGTTTTTCGTTCTCCATTATACACCTTTTTTCCGCCATCCGTAAAGCCATGATTACCATCAATGCAGAAGAGGCTGCCGAGATGCTCGGTCATTCTGAGAAGAAGGATGGAAGACGGAGACCTGCAGCAGAAAATGGAGCAAGTGGATCTCGACCTAATGAGAACATGGAGGGAGATTCTTTAAATGGACAAAAAAACTTGCCTTATCTTACTGTTCAAGAGGTTGTCAACTGTGTTAGAACAAACCCGGGTGATCCCTGCATTCTTGAGACACAGGAACCTCTAGAGGATCTTGTCAGAGGGGTCCTCAAGATTTTCTCATCCAAGACAGCACCTTTGGGAGCAAAGGGCTGGAAAGCACTTGTGCTCTATGAGAAGTCTACCAAAAGTTGGTCTTGGATTGGTCCAGTTTCATCTGTCTTGTCTGATCGTGATACAGCTGAAGAGGAAACTTCTTCCGAGGCATGGGGTATCCCTCACAAGATGCTGGTGAAGTTGGTTGATGCATTTGCTAATTGGCTGGTAAGTATCCAAGAGACACTTAAGCAAATTGGAAGTCTTCCAGCACCACCTGTTATGATGCTGCCAAACATGGATGAGAAAGAAAGATTTAAGGACCTAAGAGCCCAGAAGAGTCTTGTCACCATCACTCCAAGCTCTGATGAAGTTAGGGCATATTTTCGTAGGGAGGAATTTTTAAGATACTCAATTCCAGACAGAGCATTTTCATATACTGCACTAGATGGTAGAAAATCTATTGTTGCTCCACTAAGAAGGGGTAGTGGAAAGCCAACATCGAAAGCTCGAGACCATTTTATGCTTAAGCCTGATCGGCCACCATATGTCACCATCTTATGTCTTGTAAGAGATGCTGCTGCTAGGTTGCCTGGAAGTATTGGGACCAGAGCAGATGTCTGTACCTTGGTAAGGGACTCACAGTATCTTGTGGAGGATGTTACTGATGCTCAAGTTTACCCAGTTGTCAGTGGGGCTCTAGACCGGTTACATTATGAACAAGATCCTTGTGTGCAGTTTGATGTTGACAAAAAACTATGGGTCTACTTGCACAGAGACAGGGAAGAAGAAGACTTCGAGGATTATGGTACCTCATCCACGAAGAAATGGAGAAGGCCAAGGAGAGATGCTAGTGAACATACTGACATGAGACAAGTTACTGATGATGGCTATCACGAAACTGGTGAGCAAGATGCAGTTGGGTCTTTATCTGGATATGATTGTAGGTCTGATCCTAATGTGGATCCACCATCCTCCCACATGGAGAAGAAAATGGAATCCATTGACAATGATTTTAGACATAGCATGGAGAATGTTGGTCAACTAATTGATTCAAGAGAAAATATGCATCAAGTTCATCCAATGGGTTGGGAGGTTCTAGGGGAGAACAGAATATTATGTCAAGAAAACTCTACCAATGAGGACTTTGATGATGAAGCCTTTACAAGAGAAAGACATATCGGGCTCATAAATGCAAGTTTGTTATGAAGAATGAGTAATCCATGATATTGGACAAGATGTTTCATCCAAGGATCTTTAAGGTAGACTTTAGCACCAAATTCTGTAATTAAGTAGAAATTTTCTTTTTCATATCGATGAGTATACTTTTTTATTTCTCGGTACACATTGTAAATGCTGTTGTTGGATTGCCCAACCCTAAAATGTTTTTGTCCCAGGTTCTTTAAGCCTTCAATTTTAAGTCCTCTTCACCATGTTCATGTGTAAATGTGTACTTCTCATATCAGTGAGTATATTCTTAGTACACACAGTGCTTTATGAGATTGCCACGTATACATCACAGATGCAGGTATATGTACACACTACAATGTGTGTGTGTGTGTGTGTGTGTGTGTGTGTGTGTGTGTGTGTGTGTGTGTGTGTGTGTGTGTGTGTGTGTGTGAGAGAGAGAGAGAGAGAGAGTAATGCCGCAGTTTGGCCAAGCACTTGGCTGCAGCCAGGTCACACTGAAGCATCTGCGTCAGATCACACGCTCACTGATCCGATGGCAAAAAAACTTGGAAAAGGATAATACCCTGTGATTTAATCACTGGAGCATTGAATTGGTGTGTCTCATTCTGAGACTCTGATTGTGCCAAATGGCACAATTATCCGACACACCCCCCCTGCCTTCACCTGTGTTGCACACGCCTTCGGCCTGCATTGCCTGGTGGCAGTGACGGTTAATAGGAGCTGCTTAATCATTTCGATCAAGTGCCTTCCCGTCATTCCTGTTGGGCGGAAATCATACAAGAGGTTGCGCTTGTCCTGCCCTTCAGGGAAAGGTGACCATTCTGCTTCTCCCGTGTCTCATGGAAGGGTTCTGCACTGGGCATGAGATGTTCTCGTCTATCGGGTGCTAGGTTCCGATAGACTGTACTGAGTATGTTTCATGTATGTATGCATGGCTGAGCTAGAAATTTGCTTTTGGGAGCCGCTGTAAAAGTACTTGATTATGAGTGGTCTTTAAAAGTAGGAAATATAATGTGCTTTGTTTTACAATAGTCAATAGGTTAAATTACATAAAAAACTCATAAAAATACCTTCAAATGATTTATACTTGATGTCAGAGTGTGCATGTAAATTGTGCATTAGGCGGGATGGATAAGTAAAAATGCTATATACTACTAAAGGGTTTTCTGAAGCTAACTATACACAAAAAAGTCTTGTCCACCTCTGTTGAGGTGAGAACTCCTTGACAGGTAGGCATAACAGTTGTCGGCACCATTGGAACAGGTTGAGGGCTGGAATCTATCACAAGAAGAGGGCCATTGAAGGTGGAGGTGGGAACTGGAGGGTAAGTACATAGTTTGATCTGCTTACCTTTTCATAGAGAGTGGGGGATATGTCATGCAGTTGCTTATGAAGCTTGGAAACTGTGCCATCCATTGAGAATCTAGTCAGATGTGGACGGTGGCCCAACTGAGATTACTGACATGTGATAGGGCTGGCAGCATTCTTACATGGCATGAGCTTGCTTTCCTTTCTGATGATGGATATGAGACTTTGGAACTCCTGTGCTCACATTGTACATAAGTACACTTCTGCACCAGACGTTGGGAAAGGTTTGGCTGTGTCAAAATGGTGTGGTCAACATTCTCCAATATGAAAAGCATGCACCGATGACAAGAACTTGCTTATTGATGGTTAAAAGCACAATGCATGAGATTGAATTCTATGAATGGGTGGTATGAATGGAGCAGAACAGCAGGGATTCCTCATGGAGCCTCAGGAACATGACTTCAATTGAAAGGAAAATTCCACCAGAAAGTGGACCAAGGTCTTAGGTAAGAGAGGAATAGGGCACCATACATGTTGGGAAGGATCCACATGTATTACGAGGAGGAAGGGGAGAAGCATAAGATGGAAATTTTCTCCAAGTGGCAGGGTAATCAATGATGTTGTACCGTATGGAGCATATAGCCTTTGGGGAGTGCCTAGATGACCTTATGTAAAGGTGGTGCCATACATATCCACACTTTTTCACTTTTTGTTAATGCAATGTTGCACTGCACTAACTACTTTTCAAAAAGAAACGAACAAATAAATCGTGTCCCCAACCAGAATGTGAATTTTCTATTCATGACCTGGGTTCCAAATTTGACAGCCATTCTTTGTTTTTTTTTTAACCATTCACTTTAGCAAACGTAGGACAAGGGTGAGTCATCCCCACCACTGTCCTCTCTGTTGCTCTGAAGTCGTTTGCAGAATGCAACTTCGGACTGCCATCCAGATAAATAAAACACACTTCATATGGAATTTTTAGTCTATAGTATGCATTCATTTTTTTACACTTTTCACTCTCAAAAGTGATTTTTTAAACATCTTACCATATAAAAAATTGCATACAGTATTTTTTCTAAGTTTTTTATTATGGTCCCCAGGGAAAAAAATCTAAGCTAGATCTCCTTTGTTTTGAAGGTGAATTGCTGAATGGGCCAGACTTGTGCTTGCATGTTCCAACCTGTTACTGACCCAGGCCAGGCTTGGGCCTGCTTCTTATCTGATCCATTAACACCCCTATTCAACAAAGTAAATGTGTTAGCAATTTCCTAATTCAATTAATTTCAATTGAATTTCAATGTATTTAGTTGATGAGAAGATAGAATTGACGGAATATTTTTGCAGGATGTCAAACTGCACATTTTAAAAGTGCATTTTCATCGCTGTATTTTCTTCTCCTAGGTTTTTGCTGGACTGCACATTTTAAGGCATTTTCATCATTGTATTTTGTTCTTTTTGGTAGAAAATATATTGTTACTTAAGCATGATTTTTGCTGCTTTGTCGTACACTGAACATGTTCAGATGGTAACACTTGCATTGTTTGTTGATATTGGTTGTGGAATTGAACGAAATTGGCCTCACCTAGAACATTTTAACAGTAAGACATTGCGCATGATGATGTGCTCTTGATTATTCTACCATGTGAACTTTAACAACAGAGGTCAGATATGTATCATGATTAACCTTTCCACTTCCTTAATCAGACATGCATTTTAGCCACAATGGAAGGGACATGAGGCAGATATATTAGAGCGCGTAGGAAATGTCTCTGTGGTTTTGGTCACCATGCAGAACTGGAAAGCTAAGTACCACCCTACGTCAAATTGAAGTTTGGTTCTAATATTTTCATCTGTTTCCTTCTGACATCAGAAGGTGCCCTCAATATGGACCATACTGAGCGATCACAGGCAGATTCATGTTTGCCTAGATTATGTAGTTTCAATTTTCTTGTTTGGTTATCTAATCTGATTTCTCATTTCTATATTTCTCCAACATTTTGTTAAGGCAGCGAGTTTCTTTAGACTTGGCGGTTGGCACGTGCATGCATATAGAGATGTTTTTACTAGCCCTTCTGCGGACATTCATAGCTCGCTGTTGATGCTCTTTGCACCAACCATGAAGAGAAAATTAACTTATACATTGTTGGGTTGAGTGTTCACCCTGTAATGTTTAATGGCTTGCACCGATGCCTTCAATTCAGTCTCTACTAGCCGAGTTTAGAGTAATGAATTAGTCTTCCTCTGCTCAAAGTATTCTGTTGTTTTTCAATTCTTGCAGTCTTTCTGGAACCCTAGTAGGGAATCTTGGAACTGTGTATTAACTTCAGTGAAAGCCTGTGTATGACACTGACATATACCATTTCCGTGTCTCTCGGGCCTTCGCGGATAGACTCTGTCACTTATTGCCACTATTCAATCCAACTGACAACTGACCCTAGAAGGAAGGACTAGGTATTGGCGCAACATATGTATGGCTAATTCATCCAACAGCAGCACTTTCTGCAGTTTAGATGTCTTCTGTCCATGATTAATTAGCTGGTTCCAATTGAGTGAATGGATTGTCTAGATACTGTGGTGGTAGCAGACTCGAAGTTTTAAATTGGTACTCTTGTGCCTTCTTTGGGGATAACCTAGAAAGCATAAGAACTGTTGCACGAATTCATGCAGGGTTGCTAATTGATCTTTTACTGTTTTGGTCTGAAACTTCTGTTCATATACCGTGTAAAATCTTTAATGGCATATGGAACTTTTGTACATGTTGCATAACAGATGATTTTACCAAAGTTTTTGTTCAATACACAGCCTTTATTACACCATGCTTAGATCAAAGGTTTGGCATTTACATGCATATTATTCTTGAATTGAAAAAATATTAAAATGGGCAATTTGCCAACTTCAATTTTCCAGCCTACATGTCACAAGATAGCCGTGAGGCCTTGTAACAATATTCTTTATGATTTCCTCTTTTTTGTTTTTTGGGTGGGCTTGACCTCTTAGCAACTGTGAGATTGTGCCCATGTGCGATCCTACAGCTCGGATCATGTGGTGGTGCCATCACTGTTTTTTTTTTTTTTTTTTTCAATCGTTGGATTTTTTTTGTTTTCTTCAACTGTTTTTGATCAGATGGTACCAAGCTAAACTGGTCCACAGTTCCACAAATCTATTGGAACAAAAATTGGACTCTTGTGCTGCCTTCTAATCTTCAGGATCAGCTGGGACGTTACAGTCTACATTAAATTGTCAAAATCTTTAAGTAGTGCAGTAAATATTGCTCATAAGCATTTTATGGCTTGAACCGCCCGTGAAGTGTGGTGATGTTTAAGCATTGTCCCGACGTGTATTCTTGGCTGTGCACCTCCTGTCGTATGTTTCTAGATCATCAAAGGTGAAGTTCGCTGTATTTACGAGTACTTGTTGATATGCGAGTTTATTTAGGAAGTGGAAGTTGCATTCTTTTTTTCCTTTTTCTTGGGTCTAATGAGAAAATGCTATATATTTCGACAAATGCGCACGGAAGACGTCAGTGCCACAAGGGCAGGACTCTGGAAAGCCTCTTGTTCCGAGTCCCTGGCTAGCTATTAATAACAATTTTTTCCAGCACTGCAGAGCAACATTGGAATTGCTTCTTCCTTCATAGTAGGATCACTTATGAACCCTTGTTGACCAAAGACCTCTATTGCCATGTTCCGCAGCATCTTGCTCGAAGGATACCTACGACGACATATTTGTGGCCCTGTAGTTGCAGATCTCCTCCAGGAGAGAGTTCACCAAATTCACCAGACTGGGCCGACAAGGCCCATTAAAGTATCGTGGGCTCAACGGTGGTTCTTCGCGTTTCCTCGTCCAGACTGTGGCGGGCGTGGACTGGACGGCCGGTGTGAACCCGATTTCTGCGCCCCTCGTCTCCTGGGGCGACCCCACCGAAACAGTCGTAACTAAGCATCCAAATTATAATAAATAAAATAAGAATATTCTTGTATTTGAAAATGGTTAAATTCAACTAAAACTGACGGTAAGTTGACGACATAACTGACCGGTGAGGTGCTTTGAGACCTGTCATCTGCCTTGACAATCTAGAAGAATGGTGAATGACAAAAAATATATACTGGATAAGTTCTACAGTGCGGGATCTCTTTTTTTTATTCTAATTTCCAGCCTGAAATTGTCCACAGTTCATCAGAAATTTCAATATTAGGGTAAAAAGAACTGCATGCTGCGCACGGGCGGGTCCGCACCGCAGGATGACAGCTTTTTTTTTGTTCTTTTGTTCTTTTTTTTTTAAAAAAAAATTTCTTTAGGTCGGCTCACTAGATCCTACACATCTTATAAAGGTCAATATCTGATCGGACGATCTAAAAAAATATGAAAAACTAAAAATCGAGTCCAATGAACAATTTAATTTTTTATTATACAATTTTTTTGACTTGTTCGATGAGAGATAAGACTGCACGGAGGACATATCGACATGGTGGAGCCTACCTAAAAAAATCAAAAATTCAAAAAAAAATGTCCCACCATGTGCATCATTGCAACGTAGAAACTCGCTGCACCGTGTGTTCTTTAGGGATAAAAGAAGGCAATAACTCGCTGCGTTCTCTAGGGATAAAAGAAGGCAACAATATTGCTCACCTTTCTGGGTGCTTGGAGGATCTATACTATATATATAGAACATAGTTTTCTAGTGTCACATGTCAACATTAGAATTCTTTGCTTTTCTCCTAATTTTCTTTCTCTTCCTTCCCTATTAATGTCTATATCTCTATTAATTCTCTCTCGCCTCCTCTTTCTCATTAATTCTCTCTCTCCCTCCCTCTCTCTCATTAATTATCTCTCTCCCCCTTCTCTTTCTCATTAATTCTCTCCCTCTCCCCTCTATCTCTATGTCTAAGTATTATTATTATTATTATTATTATTATTATTATTATTATCTTCTTTCATATTTTCTCTCTCCCTATTAATACTTTTATCTCTTACTTTTTTGTCTCCTATTATTATTATTATTGTTGTTCTTGCAATCTCTTGAGATAATAATAATTAATTTAAAAATTATTATTATTATTATTATTATAAAATAATAATAATTAATTTTAATATTATTATTATTATAAAATTAATATTAAAATGATAATCTCATAGGATAATGATAACTAATTTTAATATTAATATTATTATTATTATTATCTTTCTTTCTCCTCTTTCACATTTTTCTCCCTTCTTATTGATATTTTTATCTCCAATTTTTCTATACCCTATTATTATTGTTGTTGTTGTTGCAATCTCTTGAGATAATAATAACTAATTTTGACATCATCATCATCATTATTATTATAGTCTCATGAGATAATAATAATAAATTTTAATAATAATAATAATAATAATATTGTTGTTGTTATTATTATTATTATTGAGACCAGTCTCTCTCTCACTGTTCTCACTCATATTATTTAATATCATTATTGTTGTTGTTGATGTTGTTGTTTGTTATTATTATTATTAATATTGAGATAATCTTTTGAGATAATAATAATAAATTTTAATATTTATTATCATTATTGAGATAGTCTCATGGGATAATAATAACTAATTTCGTTATTAACGAGATTCGTCTCTCTCTAATTTTTCTCCTAATTTATATTTCAATATAATATTTATTGAGATAATCTACTACGATAATAATAATAATAATCTTCAGTTCACTTTGTTTTCTTTCTGAATCTATATTTTAATTGAATACAATGGTTCTGAACTTTTAATGTTTACCAAATAACTAATCTAATATTTATAAAAAAAATATTATTATTTTTAAATATATTCTTCTATAATTATTTATTCATTCTTTCAAAAAATGTAAAAAATTAATTTCACTTATATTAATTATAATTTTTTATTCAAATATGTTAACTGGCCGTGCATCACACAAAATTGCAACTAGTATCTTATGATGTCACAGTTTCATCTTGAAAGAAGCCGCTATATGAAAAGATAGCTAAAATTCTGTAGTTAGGCACCGAAATGACCTGTGGCTAAAAACTTTAAAAGACGGCACATCACAGCAAGTATTTACAGAAGATTGCTTTTGAGGGGAGGGGGTTAAGGGGTGCTGGTATTTTTATTGAAGTTTATTACTTATTTCACCAAAGAAATTTTGAAATAACTAGCATACAATTAACAAATCCCACCAATATCAAGGTTATGCCCTGTCGCTAAGAAACCCCCACTCCCCAGAAAAAGGAAAGAGAGCACGTTACTGCAAGTGCACATATGACACAAAATACAATTCGTCTAAGTGAGGTAAGGGATTTGTGAAATACTAACTTATATACTAATTTAATTTGACATCTCACTGAATAATTGAAACTCTGCAGATAAAAGAAGTTGAGACCTTTTCTGAGAACCATTTAAATCAAAAGGTCAAAATGGTTCTCAAATAAACTTAAGATGTTAACACCTGATGAATTACAACACTATAATACTCATCTCACTTGATGAATTTTATCCGCAGAATGTTAGGAGTAGGGAGGAAAATGAATGAATAGAGCATACAAATCTGAAATAATGCAGTAACACCTGTACATGTTTTCTATTACTGTACTATTATCAACACCACAATCCACGCCTAATTTATGGCAGTCAGAGGAACTCTCGAATCTCTTATAGACTGTCCTTGCGTCTCATATATACTTGGTAAATGTTTTATATCTCCATTTGAATGCTTGACAACAGATTTTCCCTCCCGGAATGATGTCAACAGCTCTTCAAAAGCTGGGGTCCTTAGTTCTTCGATAGATGCGACACTTGGCAAAGTAATTACACGTTTTCTTGGCGTTGAACAAGATGGTTGATCAACCTAGTGTAAAAAAGGGGGAAGAATTAGGAAGAAACAGGTGAGTGCTATCATTACATTCTTGAAATTTTAAGTGTGCAGATTACCACATATTCTTCGTTCAAGCATTTCCCAGCATTGTCTGTAATTTCCACTGTCTTGTGATAATGTCCGCTCCTCAGGTCTCTCAACCCACCACGACAGGGAACAATTACAGAACTGATGTTCCCACACGCATCATGATCTAGTTTTAAGTTACCTGCAAGGTGGATAGATATCACTAAACAGGGATGTCACATTGCATAGAGTTGCATCATTTCATGGTTCTTGGTATGTGCATCAATTCTATGGGAGACAGAATCATAGACATGGAAAGAATCTCTTCTGTGCATCCCGAGAATGCCAACTGCATACATGAATAATAGCTGTAGTAAAAAGGTATGTACATGTTAGTAAGGAAAGATGCTTTTGTTCTTCGGTTTGCAAATTAAGAATAACCAGGAAGATTCTGGAAAAGAGGATTATGAACACATCAAAGCGCATATGCCTCTTTTTCTTTTTATGCACCCATCAATGCCAACAATGGGTATGCAAACAGTATTAAATAATGCAGCATGTGTATCTTACAGTCGATAGAGGAAAGAAGATCATTGGTTGCGACATCAACACCCTCAATTGCAGCTGCAGCAGAAGAAGATAGTCTAGTACGAAGCAGCAGATTGGCTTCCAACCCCCTCCTACATAGTTTTCAATTAAAAAAACAAATTAAAAATCATCTAAGCTTTATATATAACTAAAGAAGTCAAATCTGTACCTGATTATGGAGTCCACCGACCCTACATTTCCCCTTCCAAGGCTGAGGAGTGAATCCTGAGCATTTCTCCATTGCTCTGAACCCATTCTTGTTTTTGCCATACTACATATTCAATATGGAAAATTCAGACTAATTGTGCAGCTTAGATCTATGACTCAAAGTTAAACAAATTGATGGTGTATCTCATTCATTACCAGTGGTTAAGACCTGCCTCCAAGGTGCATTTTCCTCCATCAACTGAAGCAGTATGTTCGTGATAATATTTTTCTGTTTCTTCCATATAGATGCTCCATCGTTCCTTAGCATGAGAAGTGAAATCATGAGCAGTTATCACCTCTTCCTGTAGTTTACTGGTACTACTGCCAGCATATTCACGGAGGCTATCAACCGCTGATTGCACCTAAACAAAAGGAATGCATTTTTGTGATTCAAAGAATTTGTTTTTACCAAAATCTGAATTTAACATAATCTGATTTATTTATTTTTAATTCTCAAAATCATCATGCGTCAAGCAAGATGAATTCAGGCACAAGTAGATAAACAAAAGGAAATGAAAAGCATTTGGTGAAGCACTTAAGACAGCTGAGTTAAAAGTACATATGATATTATTTGTTAATAAATACCCGACTTTCTAGAAACAAAGAAATACATAGCTAGACAAACAAAAGGAAACGATAAAAAGAGGTGGTATAACAAAAGGGATGATAGTTTTTCCACACAAAGCACTAACCTGCAGTCTCTCAACATAAAAAAGGAAAGGAGCAAATCTAGTTTCTCAGCACATTATAAATTTATCAGTACATGCTGCCACTTCTCTCTTTTCATGAGAACTCTATCTGCTCTAATTTTAATGATACTGCCATGCTGCAAAAGTTCTGACATCTAGAAAGATGCAATCGCTCCAGTCTCATTAAAGGCTCCAGCAGATGGGTATGTGGAATCGGTTGGACAATATGCAGTCTAGTCACACACTTCAAGAACAGCTCAAAGATACTTAAGGGCCGACTTGAGAAAGTTCAACATCCCATCAAGGCAAACTAGAATTAGTCATTAGCACGCGCATTGGTTGGACATTAAAAAGTCTATGAGGGCTTTTATCACAAACCTCTTTAAAAAATCATACCATGCAGAAGAATAAAGGCTTTTTTATGCATATATACCCCATCTACAAAGAAATTGCAGAATTACCTCTTGAAATCACATTTATATGTATCATCCTTATGATGAAATGAAATCATATTTACCACATGTAATCAGCTTCCATTTGATGGGAAAGAATGTCAAAAATATTCCATTATAGGCTGTATTTGGACAGAAATAACTTCATATTTCTTCCTCCTTACCCTCTCCCCTCTCCTCTGCATGGCAATGATGCAGCACCAACATCCACCCTTGTCCAGGCATCACCAGGGCAATCCACAAAAAAAGAGCATCCAGTGAAGTAATGTACAGGGACAGTGGACCAGGAGGAATAGGCTGGGGCAAAAAATAGATAACAAGCTTGGTGGTGCCCGACTTCACTGTCTTTGTATATTAATTCACTCATGCTCCTCTTCTCTTTCTTTCTTGCTCTCTTTCTTTCTCTTTTTTGGATTGCCTTGTTGGTTGGTTTGTGTGTGCACTGTACTTGTGACAGTAGGGTACAACTCAGGCCAGTTGCACATGCATTGCATGGTCCAAGTGCTAAAATACTTCAGACCACAATAGTTGGTATGAGAGCAGGTTTCTATTGCAAGAAGAGCACATGAATGGTTCAAAACTCACACCTGTGGACATATGGGTAGCACCAATGGAGGGGATCTGAGTGATTCAGTGATTCAAACCCTCCCATAAAGGCAGATATAGTGGACCATATTCATATGAAGGGCATGCCAAGGACTTAAGCACACACAGTGATGGTGGCCAAGACTCGGAGGAGTTCATTGAGCATGTCAACACCAGTGAAGGGAATTGATCGCCAGTTAGCTGTTAAAGTTATACGAGGGTCTACCAAAGGATCTTACGGAACACATCACAGGCTCCACCAAAGAGATCCAAAACGACCTAACTGATGCAGGAAAGGCTACCTTTTAAGGATCCGACTAGTGGCGAATACCTGAGATCAGCAAGACGTCATAAAAGAACAGCAAATAAAATGTCCACAATATCCAGGAGGAACATCACATGACATAACAAGAAAGCCACGCTATAAGGTCGTCCCTCGCAGTGAAGTGCAAGACCAAATGGTAGTGAGGACTACCAAAAGTCTGGGGTTTAGTATCCACAATCAACTGTTCAGATCGGAAGCACCGGGTGGGCTCCTCACAAGCTCACAATCTGACAATTAAATATTATGGAAACTGGCTAGAATAGCCTATCTCACTTACACAGCTGCAAATACGACCAAATACTAGAAAAGCAAGTAGGGGATGAGATCAAACGCTAACCCACTTGCTGTCAAGCGAGGCACGCTACTCGAGGCAGTGGGATTTCCTGTGCGGATGTAGTACGGATCATCCCGAAGCGTGTTGGCAAGTCGAAGCGGGCCAGCAACAGCAAACAGATTCACTGGTGGGCTGACACAGGTAGATGATCGCCTTCTTTTAGTTAGGCTGGCATTGCTGGGTTAACTACTAGATGCAGCACCAGCTCCCTCATAGAACAAATGAAAGCCTCCCCTTCAATGGGAAGAAAGAAGCTCTTAACAAGGATGTGCAAGAGACTCGCTTACGACATGGATGTATCCTCTAGGGCAATCTCAATCAAGCTATTGCCCTTAACAGAGAGAGAGAGAGCTAGTATGTCCTATAAGGGCCCCTTCCAAATCATTTTGTCTAGGGGACATAGTTGTCAAGGTGCCAAGGCAACCCAAGGCATTCTCGGGGAGCCTAAGCGCTCAGGCGTTAAGGCGTTCGCTTAAGCCCTAGGCAGCGACTTAGACTCCTCTTTAAAATATATAGTAAATACATTAATATTAATTATAGATTCTTAATTGTAAAGATCAGAGTGAGGGAGAGGGAGAGAGATCAGAGAGGGTTTCCGCCCTGCAACTGTGACACAAAGAGACAGATTGAAATTGAGAGATAAGAGAGGGAGACTATTTGTAAGAGCGAGTGAGGGAGAGAGATCAGAGAGGGATTGGCCCTGCAATTGTGACAGAGTGACACTGAGAGAGGTTAGAGAGGGAGACAATGTGATAGAGACAGAGTCTCTGTGGGTGTCACACACTTCGGCCCTGCCCTTATGACAAAAATTACCAAGGACTCGGAGAGAGAGAGAGAGAGAGAGAGAGAGAAGGGAGAGAGGGCCATGGCCTCACCAGATGGTGACCACGAAGGACGAAGGTGGCAGCAGCAGCAGCAACAACCAGCGAGGACTTCTGTGGCGAAGACTCCCAAACCTTGCAGAGAGCGAGTGAGAGAGATTAGAGAGACAAACAGTGAGTGAGAGAGGGTGGGAAATGAGCGGCACAAAGCCACAAAGCCACAGAGGGGCACGACCCTATCTCTGGTATGACACATGCACATGCACACACACACACACACAGAGAGAGGTTGGCCTCAACGGACTTTGAAGATGACGATGACGGTGATGTCAATCAGTGAAGACGGCGGAGAGGGCACGCTCCCCAAACTATAGCGCCGCGAATAGAAGAGGTGAAAATGGGGTGTTGGGGGGAGGGGGAGGGGGTTAATGTGAATCATTCATGGATCCGTCACGGATCTAGTGGGTTTAAATGGGCCAAGTGCCCAATAGATGCTTTGAAGCGGCTGGCGGTCCACCTGGGCTGCTCAAGCAGTGCCCAGGCTTGCCTTGTTTGGCCCAAGAAAGGCATGGGCCTCACTTAGCAACACACGCCTTGACTACTATGCTAGAGGAGATACCAAAGACTGAAGAATTGTCAAGAGAAAAACAAGAATCACCTAAGATTGGCACATTGCAACTCCTACATGCCTGAAAGGCACAAGTGGGGGAAAAAAGCAAGAAGAAACCAGTCATGCACACCATCAAGCTGATCAGTGCAGATGTACACCTCAATGACAAGCCTACTCAGGAAATGGTTGACATTAGAGAAACCTACACTTAATCTCATATTGTAAGGCCCTTTGACTTGGCCTCAAGCTGGTGAAAGATTCAAGTTAGATAAAACTCATCGCCATTGAAGCATAGCCTACCATAGGCATGGTGAGAGATGTCCCTATGAAAGCTGGTGCACGTGTCTGGACTAGTACCCTCTTTCTTCTTGTCATGGGATGATTTTCAACTCAACTCATTTTAGACATAAATTTCCTACAAGGTGCAAGGGGGTTGCCCATCTTGTTATTAGACTTTTGTGCGTGATGGGAGATTACAGACCCAGCATGGTACTAGTTTTTAGAAGGTTGAGGTTTGACACCCTAGTCCTTAAGATCAGTTTACGAGCGATTTGGACATCCAATGGAATGATGAATTGCCTTTTGGGGCTAAAATGGAGAGAAAAGTGAGAAAAGTGAAGGGAATTGAGGTTGGAATCAATGTTTCATGGCCATGTCTAAAAAAGACATCGTAGAGCTGTGTATTGATTCAAGAGTAGGGTCATACAAAGTGATTCTGATGCCCATGCATGAAGACATGGTGCGGGATAGGAAGGGGAAGCTCAGATGAAGAGCTCGGAGGCCTAGATAGAGGGGACGACAGGGGGCAGAGAAGAGGAAGAAGAAGACTGGGAGGGGGAGAGGAAAGAAGAAGGAACAGGGGGGGCTTCCCACCCTCCCCTCACACATGCCCTTCACGGGCTCCACGCACAGGAGCTACTGCGGCCAGCAAAAGACGCATTTCCCAAAGTTTCAATCATCATCCATCATTCTCCCCTCGTTCGAGAAAATTCGTCCTCGAATTTTAAAATGCACCAGTATAAATATGCGGACGGCTGGATCGACTATGAGGAACTTCAAACAGATGGTCATATCAAAAATTTCAAACTAGTCGACTGCATGTGAATCACAAAAGGTTTGCCATATTAGATCACTAAGATCCACTCCTGATTCTACAACTAGCAGAGGATTTGAACTCGCTGGAGAACTGAGGCCAAGACCACCACTGTATAACAAGCCAACATCAGACACAAGAGCATCTAACATATGCAACCCAGAATCAACAAATAGGTTGTGATCCCATGAATCTCTAACCAATAAGTTAGTAGCAGTTGTCAACAATGGTATGTCCTCAAATACATCAATCTGGTATCAGAGCCCAAGCTCGATTCCCTGCTCATCTCCCTCATCTCCGCCATTCAATTTCACCCTTCTCCAGCTACTCGTCTCTCTTCCGATCCCTCTCTCTCTTCTGTGTGTTATTGTTCTGTAAACAGTAATCACACAGGGACCCCGCTACCTTCTCCTTCCATCAGAGAAGAAAGGTTGAAAAAAAAATGCAGAAGGCAAAAGGGGTCAGAGAGGAGGCCGGACCTGCCGCTTCCACCGGCAAGCCCCCGCATGCAGTGTGCGCTGCTGCCCGCACCGGCCTTGACGCAGCCGCTGTTGTCGTCTCCTTCAGCCGGCGTGGTCGTCGCACGGTCCCACAGGAACCATCGTCTCCATCACAAGAAGGAACAATGATTGAAACTTTGGGAAATGGGTTTTTTGCTGGCCGCAGTAGCTCCTGTGCGTGGAGCCCGTGAAGGGCATGTGTGAGGGGAGGGTGGGAAGCCCCCCCTGTTCCTTCTTCTTTCCTCTCCCCCTCCCAGTCTTCTTCTTCCTCTTCTCTGCTCCCTGTCATCCCCTCTATCTAGGCCTCTGAGCCCTTCATATGAGCTTCCAGTGGGTTCTTCCCACCCTCCCAATAATGGATAATGATTGAAACTTTGCGAAATGAGTTTTTTGCTGGCCGCAGTAGCTCCTGTGCATGGAGCCTGTGAAGCGCATGTGTGAGGGGAGGGTAGGAAGCCCCCCCTGTACATTCTTCTTTTTTCTTTTTCTTTTTCTTTTTTTCCCAAATGGATCACCTTCTTCGTCTCCTCCCAGTGGAAAAATCGAACAAAAATCAAGAAAAAAAACAAAAAGGGCATGGTTTCCTCTATTTTTGTGGCCGGGGTGGGATGAAGAAGAAGAAGAGTCAAAGCTCTTTTAATGGCAGGCAAGCTGCAGAATGGAGGGAGGGTGGGAGCAAGGTTCAAAAACTCGGCTCGGATCGGCCGAGTCGGACCGGTTTTGGGTCGTCCGTGCCGATCCCGAGTAACCTGGCCGAGTCCAGGACTCAGATCAGACGATCCGAGCCGGATCGGGCAATCCGAGACAAGATCGGGCCGGGTCGGCTTGGATCGGCCCGACCCGGCCCCCAACGGCTAGTTTGACTAGCCATTGGAGGTCAAACTAGCCGTTGCTGGCCATTCCCAAACAGCCAGCAACGGCTAGTTTGGGCCTTGGGGGTCTATTTAAACCCCCCCAAGGCCCTCATAAGGCTCCACAAATTTCCTTTGAGCCTCCTAACATTCTTGCTCTCTCTCCATCTCTCCCACGAGGTCACTTCTAGTCTACTACAAGCTCCGCGATCTCTCATCTTCTTGTGCTGTGAAGGAATGGCATCTCAAGGTGCTGCTGAGCGGTCATCTGGGAATCCTCCTAGCGCTGATCCTGCTTGGGGTCATTGCATACCGGTGGACATGGGCCAAAAAAAGGTACAATGCAAATATTACAACCGGGTCGTCTCTGGCGGGGTCTACCGATTCAAACAACATCTTGCTGGAATAAAAGGTGAAGTTGCAGCATGTGCTCGAGTTCCTTCAGAGGTTAGGATCCAATTTCGAACTTATATGAAGGAGAAGGAATCAAACAAAGCATGTACTGCCAGAAGAAGACAGGAAATTCGAGAGGAATTGTCTGAACCAGCGCGAAGGTCTGATGCTGGAGTCCGGCTTGGTGGAAGTAATCAACTTATAAATGTTGATGATTGGGATACAAGTATGTTTCTTATTTAACTTATTTTCATGTTCTTCATTTAACGTTTTCAAACAAATAGTTATAGTAGATTAAATTTTTTTCTTTTACATTTAAAGATGAATTGCGACGTGCAATGGAAGCAAGCCGGCGGTCCTTTGCAGATGAGGATTTATTTCGACAAACTGGAAGATATAGAGGACAAGGAAGTGGCTCCACACCTTCTGCACAAGAGAGCACTAGCGCCGGCATGAGCACTAATGTATGCGAGGAGCTGCCTCAGGAGTTCACTAGAGCTGGAGATCCTAAAGTAGGTCCAATAGATCCCTTCCTCACCAAGAAGAGGGATAAACAACCTTCTATTAGTGCTGCATTCAAGAACTTAAAACTTTGTAAGGAGAAGATAAGGAGAGCTACATCTAAGTGGTTTTTCTATAACAGTATCCCTGCTAATGCTGCCAAGGGGCCATATTATGAGTCCATGATCGAGACCATACAAAAAGTTGGCAAAGGGGTTGAGAGACCTTCCCCATATGAGATATACAACAAGTACTTAAATATGGATGCACTGAGATGAGTATGGATGCACTTTAATGTGCGATGCATGGACAGGTACATAAATCTTATCTTCAATTTCTTATATTATCTTCATTTTTTCTTAATCAGAATGGATCTCTTTCTGATTTCTTATCACGTTTGGAACTTTACAGGGATAACAAGAAGAAGTATGATCAACTTCTTAATTTACTGCAAAACCGGAACCGTATTTTGGAAGTCTATTGATGCATCTGGAAAAATAAAGAATGCCCAGTACCTATATGAATTAATGGATCAAATGGTGGAAGAAGTGAGCGAAAAAAGAATTGTCCAAGTGGTTACGGACAATACAGCGGCGTTCAAATTAGCCGGACAAATGTTGATGCAGAAGAGAGAACATCTATATTGGATTCCATGTTCTGCTCATTGTATTGACTTGATGTTGGAAGACATTTGCTCTGATCCGATGGTAGATAGAGTGGTCAAGAGTGGTCGATTTATCACCACATTCATCTACAACCACAACAACATTCTGGATATCATGCGCACACATACTCATGGAAGAGAGTTGCTTCGTCCGAGAGCCACCAGATTTGCATCTCAATATATCTCTCTAGATAGTTTAAGTCAACAAAAGAACAACTTGATTAAGATGGTGGGATCGGAAGATTGGGAGAATCACATATTGCGGCATGTACCAACTAAGGTCAGAGAAAAAGGTAAGAAAGTGGCTGATCTAATTCAGTCTAAACCCTTCTGGAGGGGGGTACAAGCGGTGTTAAATATTGTAGAACCGTTTGTCCGTGTCTTGCGATCTTGTGATGGAAAAAGAAGATCGGATATTATTTATATGAAGCTATGGACAGAGCTAAGAAGCTCATTCAACTTAACAATCCAACAACCTATGTGAAGTGGTGGGACATAATAGACAGACGTTGGGAACACACTTTACATCACGATCTTCATGCAGCTGGTAAGCTACTAGCTTTCTATATGTATTATTTGTATACACATTTCTCTTAAGTAATAACTAACTTCGACTTATTTATTTAAGTTATTTTTTCAACCCTGAGTACATGTTTAGAACTAATGGGAAGAAGGATAACTATGATAGTTGCTCGGAAGTGTTATGGGGGCTAAGTCTGTTATTAAGCGCATACTTGCAGATGAGGACAGAGTAATGGCATGCAAGCAAATGCATGATTACAGAATGATGTTATACCACTTTGGGACAAGTACTGCTCAAAGAGCTGCCAAAATTTTGAGTCCAGGTTTGAAAATTATTAACTAGATGTTCTACTTAATTTTTAATTATAGCTTGCACATTGTTGACATGGCCAATTTTCTATTTACAGCTGACTGGTGGCTAGATCATGGAAAAGCATATAGGTATGAAGATCTAGCCTATGTCGCAATTCGGGTCTTAAGTCAAACAACCTCTTCATCAGGTTGTGAGAGAAACTGGAGCACTTTTGGCTTGATTCACACCAAGCAAAGGAATAGATTGAAGTCGAGCCGTCTAGAGAAGCTAGTATTCTGTCTTTATAACATGTGGTTGAAGGTAAAAAATCTGGAGCTCATAAGGAACCTTCAAAGACAGGAGAAAGAGAGAATTTCCGGACAAGCCATGGAGACGACACATGCAGAAGAACCCATAGACTTGGATGAGTTGTTTGAGGAGCAACATCCACTAAATGCATGGGTTGATGCAAGCACCTCAAATGATCTTGAATTCAACCCAAATGATCAGGAATGGGCGAAAGGTGAGTTAGATAATGTTCCATTACTTACTGATTTTCAACCTTCTCCTCTAAAACGTTAGAAGAAGAGCAAAAAACAAGCACCAAGCAAAAGGAAGAGTGGTATTGGAATTCAGATTGCTGATCTGGAGACTATCGAGGAAGAGGATGAAACGTCAGAACCAAGTGATGAGGTCCAATATCAAACCTCAAATGACTCGACATCAAAGACGAGCTCCGACAGTTCTGAGGATGGCGGAGATGCTACCAGTGCCCCAGCCCCACCTCCACCAATTCAATTCACTGGAGAAGAAGAATACACACATGCTACCCAAGATGAACATCATGGTAGCATAGCAGAACGTGAAGAATCTTCCATTCAAACATTCAGCAGATCAAGGAGGAAGGACAAAGGTAAAGCTCCTCAGTGTGCAGAGGCCAAAGAAGAACTTAGGAGGGAGAGAGAATATCAGGAGCAACTATCAGATGCATCATCATATTCTCCATACGAAGGGTATAGTCAGCCTACTGGATATGTAGTTTACCCTCCTCAACATTCTGATACATCCGACTATTCAGGGGGTTGTCTAGAATATCCACAATTGTCAGTCATTTATACCAATACGGATGACTATAGCCGATATGTGATGCAATATGAACAATACTACCAGAGCTATATGTCATGGACTGAGTATGTAAGCCATATATTCATTCAGTATAATGTACGTTTGGAATAAATGTAAGTTCATAATCATATATGTAAGTTTATTCAAGATTTTTTTGTCCAACAACATCTTATGTACTTCAAATCAATGTATTTCAACACAATTATGCATTAGACTTGTGTTTTATATTATTTTCACATTTTTTCATTTTTTTTTTCTATTTTTTTCTGCTATCCGAACCAGCCGAGCCTGACTCAGCCAGGATCGGCCGGGATCGGGCTGACTCGGATCGGAATCGGCCGATCTGGGACCCGATCCCGGGTTTCTTAACCTTGGGTGGGAGAGCCTAGCGCAGGACTTGGGCCATGGGAATGACCGAAAAACCCGCTCTGATACCAAAATTGATGCGGGACGGGAAGGGGAAGCTCGGATGAAGGGCTCGGAGGCCTAGATAGAGGGGACGACAGGGGGCAAAGAAGAGGAAGAAGAAGGCTGGGAGGGGGAGAGGAAAGAAGAAGGAACAAGGGGGGCTTCCCACCCTCCCTTCACACATGCCCTTCACGGGCTCTACGCACAGGAGCTACTACGGCCAGCAAAAGACCCATTTCCCAAAGTTTCAATCATTATCCATCAAGATATGGTCATTTTACCACAATTTGTATATATTGGGACTCACTTAAATAGCCCAATCAGAAACTACACCCGTTATTTTATTTTTGGGGGGCATCACCTCACTAAGGGCATAACTTTTGGTCTGGATGTCCAACTAACATGAAACATGGATCATTGGAAAGCCTAAGTTATTAAAATTACTGTTCGTCACTTTCCCAGATTTCATCATGAGTCAAAAGTCCAAAAAAACTAGAGAAGCCATTTTTGGTAGAGTTTGCAATAATTACAAAAATGTTGTTCCAAACTCAATTCGCAATTGGGTTATGGAGGACTTCCAATCTCCACTAGGCCTATATAAACTGTAAAATCATGAACTGGGATGACTTGGAGAAGGTCTTAGAAATGCAAACCTTTAAGCTTGTAGCTTTAAATTTCATAAATAGCTATGAAAGGAGGAATGATGCCCTTAACAGGCTAGTTGAAGAATTTTTTATTTATTTTTTGGTTTCTGGTGAACTAGCCTGTTCCAGCTGAACTGGCCAAAATCAGTTCACAACTTGCACTTTGCAATCAGGTTTGGCTGGTTCCAGGATATGAAACAGCCAGTTGCTAAAAGTCTAGTTAGGCTTAATATCTAATGAAATAAAGGGTTTGATTGTTGCCATTGTTATTGAAGTTTTTTTTTTTTGTAATTTGTTGTAGGGATGATTTTGTTCAGACTCTCGCATCTATCACCATCTCCTTCTCCTTACTGTTACCGTTGCATCCTCATAATGGAGCTATATTCCCTATGTGGCATTCACATTCTCCCCTGTGGCACTTCTTTTTCCTTTTCCATCCACCCTATCATATCCTCCCTTCGCTGCTCCTCCTTCTCCTTCTCCTTACTGTTATTGCATCCTCATAATGGAGCTATATTCCCTATCTGGCATTCACATTCTCCCCTGTGGCACTTCTTTTTCCTTTTCCATCCACCCTATCATATCCTCCCTTCGCTGCTCCTCCTTCTGACCTACCCATTCCCTTTTCTCTCCTGATTAAAACTGGCTGCCAGCCAGGATCATCATGGAAACAGGAACCAGTCACGGCTAGCTCTGAATGTGGTCTAATTCCACGAACCTTGGAAGAAAGAGGTGCCTTGTTCAAAGAAGGATAGTGAGAAACATCTTCATTATAATCCGAACAAGTGAGAAAAGATTGCACAGTAACTTTACCAGCTTTCTCTTCCTGGCACTTGAGCTTGCTAGCATCTCTGCCATTTTTTCCATAAGTTGCTTCTCCTCATTTGCAGCACATTCCTGCATGTGAAATTAAATTAGATAGAAGAATATGAGTCATGTCAATGTCAAACAGTAGAATTTTGATACTTTACAAGGAGCCACCTCAAATTTCTTCTCAAGTTCAGAGAGTTTTTGGTCTTGAATAGCTTGAGTTTCTTCCATGATTCTGATCAAATTCGATGAATGAACATCTAAGGTTTGGAAGAAATTTGTGGTAACATTGGAAATTGATCGTGTGGTCTCCATGGCCCTGAGGTATCCCTGTTAGAGGAGGTGGTGGAGAAACAAACAATTAAGTAATATTCACTTTTCACAAAGTTGCTGTCCAACTTGTTGAAAATTGCAAAACTTCATTCCCCAACCTCATGTTGCTGCTGTGTGAACACAGACAGTTTTTCTTCTTGACTATAAAGGTTACTTTGAAGCTCATTAAGCAATTGATCAGCCTCCAAAGCAATTACTTTGAACCTCTGTAAGAAGACACAAATCAAAAAATTAAAGGATGACACCAAGAGGTTATCCAATTTTGGCCATAGGAAAAAAACACTCACATCCTCGAGAGCAGAAAAATGCATTGATACTTGTGTGTTTACTTCTGCGAAGGTTTCCTGAGAATTCACATCCAGTTCACCAACGAGGTCATTTAATGCTCTGATTCCAGACTCATGCATGCTTCTTAGTTTCCCTACACGTCCTCGAAGTTCTTCAGTAGCCTATGAACAATTACAGAAAATCTCAAAACATTTTCGAGCCTATTTATTTTGTTCTAATGTTGAGGGATGTTCAAAACACCTCAGCCTTTGAGGAAACAAAGGATTGCATATCTTCCTCCATTTCTTTCAGCTGGTTCTCCTGTTGCATCACAGAGTTTGAGACTGCCCTATGCAAAACCTCCAACTGCTGGTTCAATTGAGACTGAAATTTCTGAACAAGGATTTTATTTCCTTCTTCTATCTTATCTTTCCGTTCTGCAGGGAAATAAACAGAAGTATTTTAGTAGAATGTCATGCATAATAATCTGCAAGAGATCGTAAAGGAAACGAACCGATTTTTTGAAACAACCCAGATATATCTGAATCTGCAATCTCTAATTCAGATCGAAGCTCATGTGTACGATCAGTAAGTGCTTTCTCTGGAAGAAGAAGAATAAAAAGATCATGTCAGGGTTCTCTCACTGAATTTACTAAAATAAGCGGTTTCAGCTCAAATGAATGGATATTTACTCTTAAGTTGAAAATGTGAGTCAAATTAGAAAAATAAACAATCAATAAGTACGATTTAAAAATAAATTAAATTGTTGAAACTTTGATGCATTAAAGATGCATATAATTTGTTAATGTCTGGCGACCAACATATGCCCCCCCCCCCACACACACACACACACCACCAAAAGAAAGAGAGAGAGATGGCTGGGATCCTTTAATGCAGCCAGTTTACAGTATATTCCAGATAATGCCCCTTAGTGTGGCCAATTTTCCAGCTGATGCTGACTTACGAACCAAATACTGGATCATCTCTACTATATTTGCTTATACCAACCAAAAATCAGTATCAGCTATTTTTTTCTTCCATAAAAGAAGTATGACAACAATGTCAAAACTAAATCAAAGCCGGGTAGAGGCAACACAAAACTGATTGGTTTTATCCAAGGGATTTAGTGGCATTTCACGAACCTGATCTCAGGAGATTATATATCAAGTATTCCTTTTCTTTAATTGTGAGAATGGCCTGCTTATACTTTTCCTCAAGATCAAATAGAGCATGTTCCGTCCCTTCAAGCTTTTTCTGTGTAGTGAATAGTCAAAGGGTAAACAGTTTAAAAATTAATTTTATTGGTGACATTTGGATTTGGTTGACATTAAGTAGCATGTCATTTACCTGGGTCTTTTCAAGATTGTCACTTAGGTCTGCAGTCAATAGCTGCTGAGCATTGTAAACCTCTCGAAGTCCAATTAATTGCTGTCCATAGCATGTAAGCATTAAACTTCTTGACAGCATATATATAAGTGAAGATATTAAACCCTGTGCACACCTTGTCCTTCGATTCCAAGTCAAGTTCCAGATGTTCAATCTTCTCTGTCATAGCCTGAGCAAATAAATAATATAAATAATATGTCAAGTTGCCCCTTTCCCTACTCTCATGAAAGTGGATAGTATTACAGTTTAGCAACGAAAAATAAGGATAAAACATTATCGATTCCATCTCTTGAGCAGATGAAGAACAAAAAGACAAAATAAAGATAAGTAAAAATGTATCTTCACTCAAAGCAACCTTTCTCTCAGCTTCATCTTGCAAGAAGCGATCTCTCGGAATATAAACACCGTTCTTCTCCCTGGCGGCATACACCTCTAGTCAAAGAAACCAATACAGTCGAAACAAATTATTAAATAAAAAGGAAAACCAAACACATAATTAGGTAACAAGGAAAACCAAACTAATGCCTTCTCTGCAAATAAAAGGTTAACATAGTACTTTTATGGCTCTGATAGACCCTTTAAAAAGCTTGATACAGAAAGTTTGAAAAGTAGATCTGCTTCAGGTACTTTATTCAAGTCAGATACTGTGCACATACACAGGCAGTGTCTTTTTTTTAAAGTGACATGCACAGGCAGTGTTTTTTTTTTTAAGTGACGTGCACAGGCAGTGTTAATAAAAGAAAACTGTCTAGACAAATTACACTGCATTTTATATTTAATTGACCTCTGGTAAGAAAATTTTGAATTGAACTGAACCTGTAAAACTAGATTCTTAAAGATAGGCACGAGTTGAAAAGAAAATTAGCTTATAATTTTGGAACATTCGCTAATAATTTTGTTCCAGTATTTTATTTTTTCGATTTATGGTGGAGGGATAACCTTGTTTGAGACGATCAATCTCAGAATAGAGATCCTTAATCATTGCCGATTTCATCATCTTCTGGTTAACCTGAGAATACAGAAAAGAATTGCCAGGAGAGTTAGTGGTCCATAAATAAAACAAGTTAGTTTTGCCGTCAGAGTCTTGAGATAAATGCAACATTGGCAAAACTACTAACCTCTGGCTTGTTCTTGATATTTTTCGCACGGTGTGCATAATCTAAAGTGCTTAATGTCTCTTCCAAACAGTGGATAGAAGGTGAAATAGTGGCAATAATGCAAGTCTTTGTTTTCCCTCCCAATGAGTCCCTTAATAATCGGGTCAACTTACTATCCCTGTGAGAAAAGAAAAGGTAACATGTAGCTAATGTAGCAAAGAAATAATTTTGAAAGCCAAAGAACATCAAGGATCAGAATGGGCCAATATGGACCTGTAAGGAACATGACCAGAGTGCTCAACAAGTGCATTAATGACACGGCCAAGTGTAAGCAAGCTTTTGTTGATCTCTCCTGCTTCCCTTGCCCTCCCCTGAAAATAAAATGTTAATTTTTTGACAAAGGCTGTGATTGTTCTTGATATTGTCCTAGCTAGATATGTATCATTCTTGTTAGCCATTTCATGATTTTCTTATACATACACATATGCATCCACATGCAGAACATAGAGCAGGATCTTCCGTGCATCATTTTACTTCAAGCTTACTTTCTAGCATCTCAGGATAAAAGTAAGTTTATGACAAAATCCAGAAGCCATGGACAAGCACATTATCTGCATTGTTATTCAGAGTGCCATGGATGAACCATAGACATACCTCTCTGGCTCCTGACCGTGAAATGTTCTCTGAACCAGCAAGATCAACAAGATTAAGCTTTCCACATTTGATCACCTCTTCTCCCTCGGACGTACACTCCTTAATGTGGATTGTAATAGAAAAGATGGAGTGTGATCTGCTGCTCTGCTTATTAAGCAGAGTCTCGGCAGTACGTCTTTTGGAAGATCCTTTATCCAATATCTTGTATATTTCACCAGCTGACGTGACAATCTCCTCTTCCAGTCCCCTCACAAAAACACCTCCTTTTCCATCTTCCATCAAGGCTATTGGTTTCTTTGTCTTGTCATCCATGAATTTTGATTCATCTGGTGTCAAAAGATCAGATATCTCCTCATTGTAGAGCTCCAGAAATGTGACCTTCATGTTGTACTCGGCATTTTGAGCCTCAAGTATCTCAAAGATTTGCCGAACTGCTCTTGGGATTACACCAGCATCACTTGGGAATTCTCCATTCTACAGAAACACCAAAAATTGTTCTGAGAAAATAAACAAGCAGGAGCATTAAATCATATGCATACAGACTTAAATCAACAAAGTACCTTTGTTTTCTTTCCTCCTCCTTCCATCGTGTAGGTTTTCCCGGTGCCTGTCTGACCATAGGCAAAAATGGTGCAGTTATAGCCCTCAAGGACCTCATTCACAATTGGTGAAACAGCTAAGTCAAACAAATCCTTCTGCTGAGAAGTAGGACCGAACACCTGTACAGATTCAGAAGGATTTTAGTATGAACAGTAGCTAAATGTGAAGCTCAGGTTTAAAAACAATTAAAGGTGAGCACAATAGTCAAATTTCCAAACCCTGTCGAAGGTGAAGGTTCTGTCTATCTGTTTATTAGCAATGTTCTGGATGGCAGAGACTTCTCTTCTGTGCTCATTGCAAGAAATTACTACAGGCGTGTTCAACCTCATTTCATCGTCGCTTAAAGGTCTGGCATTGTTAAGAATTCACAGATTTCAACAACAAAAAGAAACAGGATACTGTTTAAAAGATTTTAACATTTTGTGTCATTGGCAGCTCACCTGCACCGAAGAAGGACCTGAACATTGACCCCCTTGTCTTTATCATGCCTGTTAATAGTGAACCCATTTCCATCATTAGATCGGAAATCCCTCCCAGATTTGTCACTCGAACGTGGGGTCTGTGAGGGAGAGATCGGGACCAGACTCCCTTTCCTCTGTGCACTATCCATTCCCAAACGACTCAAGAATTATACGCAATAATTTCTCCTTTCCTGCAACTTTCAAACACCAAGCACTTGGAAGTTGGAACTCAGTACCAAAAAGGAAAAAAAAAACAGAAAAGTGATTCCCACGAAAGTAACTCACCATCTAAACTTTGCCAAAAACCGCCGAGTTCAATCGAAGCAAAACAACATAGATTTGAGCGCTAAAACCAACCCCCCTCCTCCCCCCCCCCCCACACCCCCCACACCCCAACAAAAAAAAAAAGGAAATCGGAACCAAACCCTATAAGGATAGAATCTTAGATTCTCTGGTACACATTATAACCAAGATCAACTATCATACGCTCTACTCGCGGCATTCGCAAAAAAAAGGGGATCTACAAGCACTAGCAACAGCTAAAAAGTACCAAAACAAAATTCCAACTAAACACGAAGCAAAGACATCTCGCGCTTTTCGTCCCAACAAAAAACGAAACAACCAAGTTCAAAATTTCATTCAAGCAAAAATGTGCCAAAAAAGAACCAAAACAGATTCCTAACATCACGAAAAACAAAAACAAAAAAAACGTAGAACGCAAAGAACACTCAGCAATCTACACAGAAGAAGCAGAAAAAAAAAGGTTACAGAGAAATCGAGAACGATCAAATGCGCTTACAAAGATTTTGACAGCCGGCAGAGGGAGACGAGGCGGGGCTCGAATCTGTAAGAAGGATCCAAGGGCCGCCAGTCTTCCCCTTCGTGGCGCCGGCGGCGACTTCGGGCCGAGAACTGAGAAGGCTCTCCTCCCCTCCACCCCCTTATCTTTCTTGTTTCTATAATTAATCGGATGTAATAATTATAATAATGTGATAGGGAGCGAGCAAGCGGGAGGGGGTAGCAGGAGAACTGAGCAGCGTTAGTAGCAAAGAGAAGAGCACGAGAGGGGCGAAGACGAGTAGGAGCGGGGAGGAGGGTTGTTATGGAAGAAAATAAAACGGGGTGTTTAATTAATACTGCCGTTAGGGGAAAGGTAACGGCCGTTTCATTATTTGAAAAGCGTGTTTTGACGGCGTCCGCCGGCCGTCTGCGACCGTTTCAAGCGCCGTCCTCTTATTTTTTTTAACTTTTTCGTTCGCCAGGCGAGGAGGAGGGATGCCGTTTTGAAATTTGAAATGTTAGCTTTGCTGTGCCATATGGACAGGTTTTCAGTGTTTTATTATGGAAAATGATAAAAACTACTTACAAATAAATTCTCACAATTTACCGTGAATTAATAAAAAATCTCTAAAAATTACAAATAAGTTCTTGAGAGTGTTACAGATAAGTCTCTCAAAGGGTTTATTTATAAGAAAGTTGTGATTGTGGAAACTTATTTGTAAATGGTTGAATTAGGGTATGAAAAAATTATAGAGGCTACAAAGTAAAAATCCCAGTGATAAAATGATATCCTTTCTTGACACCAAACTTAAACGCCAAATATAGAATGACAAAAATACTTTATTATTTTTATCCTACTTCTATCTTGTGTCAAGTTTAATGTTTAGGAAGGGTATTACTTTATTATTTTTCCTTTAATTATTTTTGAGGAGGTGTTTACAGCAGATGCTTTCCATGAATGTACTTAAATTTCATTTATTGACTTCATAAATTCCAGGATGAGAAGTAATAGTTTCACCATATCTCTTCATGGGAAGAAAATAAACACCTGTTGAGAGATATCCGTTAGTCATCGCCGCCATAGTCTTCCTCAAGTTTTACCCCTGTAATTTTGATTTGCCTGGATTATGCAATTTAAATTTCACGCAATTCAAAAGAATATATATATATATATATATATATATATATATATATATGTATGTATGTATGTATAAGAAAATAGAGAAAATATGTTGAGCATTTCCTCTGATCGTCTTCACCGTTGTCAGCATCAGGTTATTATGTAATTAGTTTTTAGTAGTTCAGCTTTTAGTATCCTTTTTTAAGTTAAGTCCAGGGTTGTCTCGAGTCTGTGGTTCATACAGAGTGCTTCAAGATCATGTTTGGCAGGGTATTTTTGGCTTTACATAGATTTCAGACCAGTGATTTTGAAGGGAGGATACTAGAAGTCATTTATATCATTCTTTTATTATGTTTGAACTTTTAACTAAAATTGTATTTTAGATCTTCTCAAATCATATATAGATAGAGTTACTAAAGAATATTTGACTTATATAGCCACTAAAAATTAATTATAATTACGTGTATTTAATATTTTTATTAAACATATGGCTTATAATGAAACTTTCACTAAGCATGCACATAGAGGAACTTTGTTCCTTACCTATATAAAAGTTACAATATGAGAGGAGATTTCAAAAGCCAAACCCAAGTATGGAAATAACGTCTATCACAGAATCTAAACTCTATGTTGCATTCGTCGAAAGTTTTTGTTTTTTCAGGGTATTGCACTTTTTATTTACAAATAAAATGGTAAAGTATTTTCAGTCCATCATCACATTTGTAACCATCCATTTGTTACATTATTGAAAAGCGGTGCTAATATTGGAGTTTATGAAATGTGTATTTTAATGGATTTAATAGATTTAGAAGTTACTTGGCACAGGAAAAAGAGATCACCATGTCCTTCACAAAGTGCTTTAGCAAGCACAAAGAACAAATTAAATTATATGATATTGACAAATATACAGGGATAAGAATTAAAAGACAATGTGAGACTTCATAGGCTAAGCTATAAGTATGACTCCTGACCTAAAAATGGAAGAGTAATACTTGTTGCATTGACTTCAAGCACAAAGAATAAATATATATATATATATATATATATATATATATATATATATATATATTGAAAGTTTTTTTAAGTGGACCCTGATGTCCTACACGTTCATGCAGGTCGATCTCCGATCGGACGACTCAATAAAATCTGAAAAATAAAAAGAATGTTATTGGGCTCGGTCTATTAAAAGCATTTTTACTGTTCATTGGAGTTCGATTTTTTATTTTTCAAATCTTTTAAATCGTTCGATCAAATATCAGTCTATACAAACATGTAGAACACCTTGGAGCCCACCTAAAAAAATTTCAAAAATAATTTTTTTATTTTTACCCACTGCATTGAGGGTCAGTGCAGTACTGAGAGTCAATGCAGCAAGCATTACTCAAATGAAAAAGAAATGACACTCTGACATTGTCCCATGGGGTTTGTACCCTTAAGCGCCAACCCATATACACCAATTTATTCACATCTAACATCAATAATGGATAGAGATAGTTTTAACAACACGAAATATTCTTTTATACCTTATTCTTTAGATTTCAACATGCTTCTATTCCAAAGATTAAGAATGAATTTAATATTTTAATTATTTTTTCTAACTAAATATTTGATTCATCCCTTAATCTTTAAGTGGGAACATATCTAAATTTGAAGAATGTGGCCTAAAAAATCTCATCTTGTGTCTAACCTCCGGGACAACACTTTTTGAACAATCATTTTCTCTTTCCACCCATCTATTAATCTGTGATTTATGCCACTGTTAGCTATGCCAACTTCAATGTGTGACCAGATCGGTGAAACTCACGTTTTATTACCTCGTATAAAAATTTTAGGGTGAAAATGTTAATCCAATTTATGAGCCTTTACGATATTCATTTGTTGAAAGTTAAAAAGACATGTAGTCATGTTTTGGTTAGTTGAGCTAGAAAAAATAGAAGGGGAAGAGCTATTTGAATATTTTGTGGAAGGAAAGATGCTAACATGTCACACTTTTCTCATCACCCTACTTTATCATAGTCATGCTCATATGACACTGCTCTTTTCTTAACGAAGTGGAGTGGAAAAAGAAAAAAGAGTATGCCAGCATTCTTCTTTATGAAGATAAAGATGTTATTAGGTGTCGTTTGATGCGTTGTAAAATGTCGTAAAATCTCAGTTGTAGAATCACCGATTCTAAAGTTAGCAATAATAAAATCTTTGATTTTAAAATCATCGATTTTGGAATCATAAGTTTTGATTTATGGTGGTTTTGGACTGTAAATCGAAATCGACTGAAAGAAAGATTTAGGAGTCAATTGATTTTGAAATAAGACTATTTACAATGCATCAAATGTACAAAAAAATACCATAAAATGATTTACAGTACTCAAAACATAAGGAAGAGACTATTTTATAATTATTTACTATATTTTACCGTGTTTTAAGACACACAAAATGACACCTTGTGAAGTCAAGTGTCGATATTTGTACGAGACGTTGTGTATCTTTATATAAATTATGTGGCTTCCAAAACCATCTTCAGCATCAACGTTAGCCATAGTTAATTATCTCTTTGGATGATATATAAAAGACCTAGAAAACTAATGAAGTTGTAGGTGTTCACGATAAATACCACAACATGTTGGGCATCAATGTGATACCGACACACTGATCACACAAGAGATGGTAGAACAAAACGCCAGACTTTGGGACCATGTTGCTTTGTCGCATTAGTTCCGAGATTGAGGACGTTTGATGGACTTTTTAATTAAAAGTTAATATCTATTTTTTATGTGAATAAGTATTAAGTGACAATAATTATAGTTGAAGTTAAGTAGTTATATATTCCAATATTTTCTAATAAATTTATTTTTTTTCCCCAATCTAAGAGTCTTTAATTTAAAATTTTTAGTTAAGAGTCAAAAAGCAACCAAAAAATATATACAAGTAACCTTCAAGATGTGTCTTGCCTTCAAAATAACTTGGCCAAAGTTCTAGATTGCTTCTAGTTAGAAGGTGGGGTGAATATAGCCCAAATCGGTCAAATCAATCAGAAATATTCAAATAATAAAGAAGCTTAAAGTTAACTAAAATATTTAAAGTTATAACCTATTCATTATTTCAATGTAAACGTTACTGTTATTTAATTAAAAGTAGAAAGTTACCCCTATTGTAGTTTCTATGACACTTTAAAATAACTAGTAATCGACACAATTTTATTCGAAAAAAACTTTAAAATCTTAAAAAAAATCTCGATTATTAAAAAAGAAAAACGTTGAAAAAAAGTCTTATCCAGATAAAATGAGATAACGTAGAACTTTTCACCAAATAGAGATATTTTTCCCAAGTGAACTAGATTAGAGGGATCAAAAACTTAAAAAATCCTATAATT
Source organism: Zantedeschia hybrid cultivar (assembly GCA_030544215.1). Lineage (NCBI taxonomy): Eukaryota > Viridiplantae > Streptophyta > Magnoliopsida > Alismatales > Araceae > Zantedeschia > Zantedeschia hybrid cultivar. The sequence goes on from JARZZO010000005.1 coordinate 7,957,039, forward strand.
TCTTAAAGTAAAAGATTCTTGTGACAATTTGCTGCAACTACGGATAGAGATCGTCTACTCCATTTATTCTACACCACTTGTACTCCACTCATTTTGATTGGTCTAGAATCTTTAAAAAGTATAAACTTTTCTCTTCTTAGGCTCCACTTTTCTCTCAGCACAATAACTGAACCAATAGGATGAAGTGGAGTACCAATGTTCTAGAAAAAGTGGAATAGACGATCTTAATCATGCAGCTGCAAGGTATCCCAACTTGGAAACTCCTCGTCGCTCCCAGTCCCAGACGAGGTTGGAGTTCAGACACGGCGATGGGGACAAACACTGTTGTATGAGATCTTGGGGCAAGCCCTCCTCTTTTGGTGTCTTTCCACACTATAGAAGAAGATGGAGGACCCCGGAAATAGTGGTACCCATCGCACGTCAGAAGTAGAGTACCAGATGACGGCTTTGGAAGGTCATGTACCTGTTTCATGCATCAAATAGTGTAGGCAGTTTAATTAGATGTGTTGTTAAGGAGTGAGAAAAGGAGAATCATATGCTAATTAACATTGGTGGAAGTGGTGAACTTCTTACAAAGGTAAAGTATGATGATAAATTGTGAGAAGTGATTGTTTTTATAAATCTTTTAATACTTTCTTTAGAAATACCTATTGCATCACTTTTTGATGCACTACACCCGTTCTATTCAATCAACAAATCTTACGACATTTTTTTTTTTTCATATGGCACAGTAATTTGAGAACTATAATTATGTAAGGACAATCAAGATTTGACATCTATCAAAACTCACAAATGAGAGAATAAATCCCCATATATATCAATGTTATTTCTACTATGAATGGGAGCAAGCCTTACACCTATCACAAATTAGGCAAATTTATCTCTTCTTCCGCTAAAAGTAAGAAGATGGAGCTTGAAATTACTTAAAAAAATTTAGGTCGTTCTACCAAAAATCAAATTGTCCAGATATATAAATCAAGCTATGGCCCACTTTAAAAAAAAACAAAATTGAAACCACAATGGTGCGGCAAATATTTCTTTTTGAGTGTATTGTGATCATTCATCTATTATAAAAATAAAATAAAACTATAATATAACTATCTGTAATTATGCGAGAAGATATTAAGATATATAAAAGTGAAAAAATATCTAATTTTATAAATTGTTGACACCAATGAATGAGGAGAGGCAACAGGAGCTTACAGATGGGTTTGGAGCATGCTGTATTAGGTGGCGTTGGGTTGCCATACTATGTCATGAGTGTATTCGCGTGAAGAAAGAAAAGCGACAACCAGCACTAGATTCAGGCGCACGTGACTCCTCACTCCGCACTTTTTCTTTTTCTGAAATCTTCTGGACGTCGAGGCATTTTCCCACGTCACTAACTGCCGAAAACCATCGACCCCAAGCACTCATCTTTTGGAGGGAGCTTCCCCCTCTATAGATTAGCATCTCTTTCCTTTAACATCTAAGCATATATAGCATTCTTATCTTGATCCTTAAAATACAGAAAATATACTTCTTCTAAGCTTCAACTAAAGATGGATGAACATATAATTAGACATCCTTTGACATCCCTGGCCGAGAGATCTAGAGAGGGAGAGGAGGACATGATATTCATCCAAACGAGTCTTGGTGTGCATCACGGGCTAGTTCTCGCTCAATAATCAGTCATGGCATGATGCGGAAAATTATGTATATAATTTGTTGAACAGAAATGAGGTATTTATTTATATTAATAAGTCAAGAAAAGTGACTCTTAAAAATTGCCATGGTACCTTTTTTGCCTTTTTTTAAGAAGAAGTTTTGAGTGGGAGCAATTTTATGAGCAAAAAATATGAATTTAAAAAATTAACGACAAGCCTATTTTTTTAAAAGCTCAAACAGTTATCATAGATGTGTACAAAGAATACTTATGGTGAGGGGAAGGGGGTAGGGGAGGGTGGGATTGGTAGGATTGGGCCTAGAGGTTTACGGTGCATTGCTGCGTAGGTTTTGTTTGCTCTGTAATAAGTTAGGATAAAATAAACTGTAACTTGTGAAAGATCTGTACTCAGTGGACTATGTATACAAAAGCTATAAAGGTAAATGTTGGCCCAAAGCTATGATAATGCTTAGAAGGGAGGGATGAATAGCATTTTCTAAATTTTAATGTAATCCACAAATTAAAATGAATAAGAAAGCATATAGAAGAGAAGGACGTAATCGCACAATAGGGACACAATATTTTATGATGGTTTGCACATGGTGACCTACATCCCTCCCTAAGAACACCATAAGATTTCATTATCACGTACTGGTTGATATGGTGCAAGCTCGCCAACTACGTATACTAGTTGATTTAGTGCTAGCTCACCAAACACACAAGTGAGTTTATGTGGTATTAGCTCAGCAAAAATAATAAATAATGAATAGTAGTGAGTAGATTAAATACCAATACAAAGAATGAGGAGGTGCAACTGATCTCTTCTCTCTAAGAACACCTCTTGAAATACTTGTAGATCACTAAATATAGCTCAAAGATCATCCACAAGTATTGTTTGATTACACAAATAATTTTAATGGATGGATAACTTCAATACACTCATCCATAGACCTCTTATACAGTTTAGAACTCAAAAGAGTTGTTGGAAATTGAAAATTAACCTTTTTTACCAAAAACAGAAGGTCTAACATTTATATTTTTCATTTCTGAGAATGGTGGTATCGACACCATACGAAGTGGTGGCGTTGACACCCCTCCGTATGGTGTCGACACCCTGATTGCTAGTGTTAACATTGCCTGCTATGTTCAACCTGCATAAATTGATATCTTTTAAAAATCATAACTTTTTATAAGAATATCAAATTGAGCCTATCTTGTACTCATTGAAAAAAGCTTCAAGTCCTCTGCAACTTTTCTATTTATCACTTTTTCCATATTCAGCCATTAAGATATCTAAAATTGTCTTGTAATGCAGCCGTATCAAAACTATCTACACTTTTTCTGAAGCAGAACATATTTCTATTTTCACATAGTGTCAACATTACGTAGTAAGATATCGACACCTCTTGTATATAGATGCCTAAAACACTATATTTTTCATATGTTTGAGTGTCAAGTTGCATCAACTCTTTCTTGAACATTTTCACATTTAAATAAATATGTTAGTATATATAATATGCATTTTATTACATCAAAATCAATTCATAGAGTTCAACAGTAAATGATCTATAATTTTGTAAAGTTAAGTCTAAAGACTTTCATTTATCGCATGGAAGAAGTTGAGGTAGAGTAATCACAACTAATTTTAATTTATTACAAAAGACAATCTTTTTTTAATAATCTCATTTTCTTTTCAATTTTGAAAACTCTATTTTATAACTTTTTGTTAGAAACCAAAAAACAACTTAAACTATGCATGATCAGATCTCGTTTCCTTGTATTGTACTCCATAAGGAGATGTTGCATGTGCTTTATATCCACTTCATTGGCCAACTTTCCTAACTGTGCCCCATAGAAGACCATAGCAAATCCATAGTATTATGCTAGTATGGACAATAGGATCAGAATGACTTGATGCACCACACATAGTTGAACTAGAACGGACTGTCCCATCCCACTCTGTCACGTGTACAACAGCACATGGCCCCGTGTACCACATTAAATACGCCATGACGTCAACAAAAAAAATTAAAACATCAGGAAGCTTTCGAGAACATAAAATAAGTTTTTTTTAAAAAAAATTATTTTTACTTACGTCAGGGTGCAATCAATGCGGGACGTGGGGCCATGTGCAGTTGTGCACGTGACAGAGTGGGATAGAGCGGTCCATTCCAGCTCCGCCATGTGATGTGCAGCAAATCATTCTTCAGTTATATTGGGTATGCACAATCATAAAAAAATGCCAATAAAACTAAAAGTAATTATGGGCTTTCTTGATACTTTATCTTTATTAGGAACTTACAAAGGGGTTCCCTCCTTCCTCTTTCTTCATTTTGCACGTGCATGGCTACATTTGCCCTTCTCTCTTGTCTTGCCCCACTGTATTCACTCGGTAAAAAGAAAGTGTGTTGTTCAGGCATAATAACAAAGTCCACTTTCTTCACTTTTATGTGGCTGTAAAGAAGAGAGATCAGGCAGAAGAAAGGAAAACGGAGTACGGATGTGGTTGACATAGTTGTCATTTATCAATTGGAAATATTTTTGTGCTTTTACATACTTCAGTTGGGTGATTAATTTGAGAGGAGGATCTTGGACTTCAAGGGCAAGTTTGATGAAATTTTTGGTTGCTAGTTACTTTTAAGTCTTAAGAACAAAATTATTAAAAAAGATTTATGTATACATACTCTTATAAAACTACTGTACTTGTATGTGTACCTCAGTCTTTCACATATTATTATAAATATTTCTTACATCCTTAAAAAGATTACAATTATATACCTTCCATCAAAGTACCATGAATTCTAAAAGGGTATGTATGTCAAAAAGATTCGAATGTTTTTGCCAAAATTTACAACCTTTTCAACGTATTCTGTTGAAGTTCATGGTATTTTGACAAAAGAGTAAAATTGTAACTTTTATTAAGATGGTAAGGTTGTTTATAATAATGTCTGAGAGTCAAGGTAGACGTACAAATATGATAGTTTATACAGATATATACAAGAAAAACCTATTAAAAAATAATAATCATAATTGATTTCACAAAATTACAATCTCTCCAATAGCCTCATTTTTTTTAATTTATAAAATTTCAATTTAAAACTTTTAGTTAGACGTCAACAAAAATCTTTTGGCTATGTATACATAAATCTTTTTTAATAATTTTGCTCTTAAGACTTAAAAATAACTGGCAACCAAAAATTTCATCAAACTTGCCCCAAGGCTGCCGGCACTTTGGAACGCTCAGGCTGAGCCTTGTGGCTTTGATAGCTCAAGTTTGTCTCATGGTTTGGAAGTGCATAAGAAAAATATCGCCCACACACCAATGGTCCAACAAGGCTATCCAGTTAGCTATCCATCTGGTCCAGTGGCAGTGATAGGGCCATCCCACAGATCTACGTCTTCCGTTCTACTCCCGGATCCGTCTCTCACCGGTTTAAATGCTTCATGTACCAGCAACTGTAATGGGGTTGTTCTCGTTTGAATGCCCTTGAATCCCTGGAAACCCATGGACATCTATCTTATCTTAAACAACTTGTCCTACGTATCCACTTTAGATCAACAAGAAGAATTGTAGTTTGGGGACCATGCCTATGATTTAAGGGTGTCGGTACTGGATCTTATTAACGGGTATCTTGATCCAATTATTTGTCTCATTATCAGCTTCAAGACCAAAAAGGATCACATAGTACTCGTTCTGGATTTTGCAAAGGATCCTTCTCAATCGGTAAACCGTGTTTGTAAAAGGTCCATTTGTTAAGAAGTAATTTTTTTTATAAAAAAAGGTTTTTTACATATATATTCTTGAAAAATATCATATTTATGTCTATATCTCAACTCTCACATATTGTTGTCAATATCTTTGGATTCTTCAGTAAAACTGCAGTTATATCCATCCATTAAAATGCCGTTAAATTAAATCTAAAGATTTGCATATGTACACTTAAATTTATTAATATTTTGCATATGTACCCCTAAATTTACTAAAAAATTGTGTATGTACCCCTGATGCTATTAAGATTTATGAAACTTTTTTGGCACATTCCATTGGAGTTCATATTATTTTCACAAAAGGGCATTTGTACACCTAAATTTATTAATATTTTACAAATATACCTCTAAATTCATTAAAACTTTGTGTATGTACCACTGATGCTATTATTATTTATGGAATTTTTTTGGCACATTTGGTTGGAGTTCATATTATTTTTACGGAAGGATATAATTGTAACCTTTCTAAAGATTTCAGAAGTATTGATAATAGTATGTGGGAGTTGGGGACATAGATGAAAATATAATATTTTCAGGGGTTATATGTGCAAAAATCCCTAAAAAATAAATCATACTATGGGTGCTAAATGAGCGTCTTTTTCGATTTCTTTTAGTTAGTTTGGAGTTTTCGAATCACCGAGTAATCTATTGTAACAAATTTTGCTCCGTACCAAACACACCCTAAGGCTAGGGGATTGCCCATAAGAGTAGGCTGCGGTCCACAAAAGATCAATGGTTGCTGGGGCAGTCTAGAACTGCGTCAGCTTGTGACCATTTGACAAAAATGGCTCGTTGCAGCCTGCAAATGCTGTCGGGGCCAGTTTGTTCATGCCCTTGCTGGCGTGATGACACGCTTTCTGCAATGGGACCAGTTCGCGACATTGGACCAGATTCAAGCTTTTGGCACTGAAACACTAGAGAGGGCCACCACTCCAGCCCACTGCTGTGTCCAGGCCCTGCTTACCTGGTTTGGTCCTTCACATGAGTCCTCTTAAGACTAGAGCTCCCATTACTGTCCCTGGCAATCTCAGCCCCAGACATGAGAACGAGTAATGCTTGCTTCACTGCAGTGCATTTTTCTTTATTTTCTTCCTCGAATTTTTTTATTTTTTTGAGATGTCCGATCAAAAGCCCGAAGGTATAACCGCAAAGTTCGGGTCGGCCTCGATCTGACAATATTTTTTTTGAAAAAAATATTTTTGATATCCACCTTGATTTTTGTATAATAAAAAAACTTTTTTATTTCAGAAAAATATGGCCAGGTCGGGACCGACCCAAACTTCTCGAATGTACCCTTAGATTTTGATCGAGCATCCTAGAAAAATAAAAAAATTCAAGCAAGAAAATTTAAAAGAATAAAATCAGAAAAAATGCACTACCGCGCCGTCCGATCCTACCTGAGGGAGGCAGTGGAGTAGGCCACGTGGCCTGGCCTGCACTACCCCCAGTGCAGTAAGCATTACTCCATGAGAACATCTAAGTGGTAGTTTGGTTGAGGGTTATCCTTAGGATATCTCTTGTTATTCCAAATTTAATTTAAAAAAACTATTTGATTGTTGATTGGATGGATCAGCTAATTCGGAATCAAGGAGTAATACTTGTTGCATTGTCATGAGGCAAGACCATCTACCTGCTCCATATCCAGCGGGGAGTAATGCCGTTTTTTTTTTTTTTTTTCTTGAAAATTTTAATTTTTTTTGGAGCGTTCGACTAAAAATCAAATGATACAGCCAGTGAGCTCAGGTCGGCCCCGAGCCGACATATATATATATATATAATTGCATGCAAATTGAGGTGTTCCTCAGAAGTTTTTTTAATTACAATTGGCTCGGAGCCGACCTGAGCTCACTGACTGTATTGTCCGATTTTTGATCGAACGTTCTAAAAAATATAAAAATCTGAGAAAAAATAAAGTAACACTGCTCCCCGTTGGGTGAGGAGCAGGCCCGCCGTCCGATCCATCAGATCGGATGGCCTTGCCTAGCACTCTGCACCACGCAGTACAACAAGTATTACTCTACAAGGAGATAAACTCGGGCTGATCGCGAGTTTGAATCCCATGGTCTCGTGGGGATATATTAACTTGACTGAATTTTACCTTTTTCCTCGTCCTAATAGAGTTGTCTAACTACTTATTCTATATATGATTCCATATTTATTCTAAAACATATTTAGTTGACTAAAGTTAACCTATTCCGTTAATTCATTAATTATTAAAAAAAATACTTATTTGAAAATAGTTTATTCTACTGGACAAAATTGGGTTAACCTTAACCCCCAATCACATTGGCCCTAATAGTGTGTCATTATCTCTTTACTCACATAGACCAAGAGTAGATCTTATTATTTCCTATCTTACCTTAATAAATGACCCATTTTACCACTGGTCCCTGTCAGTGGAGATTGAATTGAGACAAAGGGATGCAGAGGTTATCATCTCAGAACATGGCAGTGTTGAAGTGACTTGAAGAAAAACCTCCGACATTGTATTGATCAACCAAATCAAGATAGTTAACCAATTCTCACTTGATTGCAAACTACTGAGTAGGCTCTTCTCAAATACTGAACTCCACTTTGATTGGAAAATAGGAGAAGAATAAGAGTGAATAAGGTAAGAATAAGCTTAATTTTACTTTGACATGCGGAATGACTTATACCATGCAGAATAATTTATCAGGAGAATAAGGAGAATAAGTCATTCCACCTTAGATCCAAGAATTACTTATTCTTCTTATTCCGTCAGTGAGTCTTACAAAATTATCAAATCGAAACACCTCTTATTCTAATATACGTTCCTTCAGTGAACCCTACAAAATAACTTATTCTGCAAACAAAGTGGCAAGACATTAAATATGCCCTATAGAAGTGGCATCTCTCCATCAACTAGGTACACTGTGCCATGGTGCATGGGATTTCATGCTCATCTTCCTTGTAAAGGAAAGCCTTCACGCTTCATCATGAGTAGCCATGTTACCACTTCGTGCTTGAGGCATGAACGCAAAGAGATAGACTCCCATCCTAAGATCCCTCTACATAAAGGAAAAGGACGAACGAAAGGGAAGTACTAGCTGGTCAATGGATGCCCCCTACTGATTGCTCCTCAGTTATCTCCTATGCTTTTTGGTTTTCCTTCTTCCTCCTTTTCTTGAGGCTTCCTCTCCATCTGTTTGTTGGGACTTTGTGGGAGGCAACTTCATGCTACCACACTTCTGACTTGATGATGTCGACTAATTAAACACCTTACAGTTGTTCCTCTTTTTCCAATTCAATTTGCCACGTTTAAGACCTCATTAAAGTGTTTCCTTTGCACTAGACAATCATTGCCACCGTTTTGGAAGCCTACCTCTTAATTACACTGCACTTGACTGTGCTGGTCTAGGCTGTTTTAATTGATGCATTAAAGAACAACACCTCTGAATTGTAACTTGATGTGCACTCTACATCACTACGATGCTGAGCTAAACAGGGGTTTTTGAAGCAGGAAAGAATTCAGAGTTCAGATGGTAGAAGGAGCATGAATAAAAGCTTAGTTGAGCTTGGAACGATGAAGGAAATCCTTCGTCCGTACTGTTTTGGGGTGTGGAGATGTGAGAGGGCAAGTGTCTCAGAAGATGACAAGCAGATGAAAACTCTGCTACTCAGATTATTTGGTGATCAAAGTTTGGAAACAATGAGACGAGATCATTTGGATCTGGTATGTCTCCATTGACAAAGGCCAAGGATGACTAGTCATTGGATCAGGAACCAGCTGCCTAGAGCAGTTGGTTTTACCTTTGCCTCTCAAATGGGAGGTCTCATGTTCGATTCTGATTGGAGTCTAAAAACTCCCCAAAGTAGGTGGATTTATCTCTAGTCCGTGGACTTGCTTCCCCGAATAATCAGACGAACATGAAATTCTCGTCTAATTAAGCGGACCTTTCGACCAGTGCGAAATTATCTCCAACTCTAGAGGATATCTCGGTTTTCACTCGGATTAGAACCCCGGTCGTTTGTATATACTTGTACATACTTGGCCACTGTGCCAGCTTTCAAAAAAAAAAAAAAAAGACTGGTCACTGGATCAAAAAAAGTAGAATACTAAATTCCTCCCTATTCTTTGTGAACAGGACGTATCGACGTTTAAAAGATGAGGTCCAGAAACTCTCGTTTGGAAGCAGCAGAGGGACTTCAGAATAGCTGAGTCCAGGACTGGGTGGTCTCCTGAGCCCCGTTACGTGGGTCATTATCGTCTGGTGGGCCTTATCAATCACCCTGTGTGCATCCTCCGTGGGCTGATCATTTTTGTCACAAGTAATACCTGCTATAATGCTCCCCCCTCCTCCCTCCCCCCACAATTGTAATGTGGGTATTACAGTGGGTAAAAAAGGTTTTTACATTTTTTTCGGTCGGCCCCGCAGTGTCCTATCCGTCCGTACAGTGTAATGTCCGATCGGACATCTAAAAAAAAATCTGAAAAATAAAAAACTATTATCATTAGGCTCGGTCAATTAAAGGCATTTTTACTATTCATTGGAGTCAATTTTTTATTTTTTTATATTTTTTGGGACGCAAATGGGTAGGCCCCAAAATTTCATATTAAGTAATAGAGTCCAAAGATACAACATTTGAGATGGGAGAAGAAGGTTCAGAGGATCGTAGGAACCACCCTCATTACAAGATAACACCCATTTTGCAGTAGCATGGGCAGTACCGTTTGCTTCCTGATGAACAAATCTAAGCAAAAGATTGAGCTGGAGAGGAGGGTTTGGCAGTCTTGCACAACTCTTCTGATCTTCTAGGGAGTGGGGAGTTACCCTGAACAGCATTGATAATTTTTTGAGCATCCCCTTCAATGGTAACTTGAGAATGGTAGCTCTGTGCATGTTCCAATCCCATCTTGATTGCATAAGCTTCTACTTGGAGAGGGTCAGTCTCAGGGATCAGCATAGAAAAGCAACGAATCACCATTCCCTGGTTATTTCTACAGACCACTCCAATTGCGCCGTTTTGTCCACCTACTGCACCATCCACATTGATCTTAATATCTCCCATGTCAGGAGGAACCCATTTTTGTTGCCTCGTATACTTTGTGGTTTTGCAATGCAGAAATGACTGATAGCCAGTCTGACATCTCTCTGGAAGCTTGATTCATAATTCGAACTAGTTGGGGGCATAATTCTCAAATAGTGCTCGATTTCTGGCCTTCAGATATTCCACATGAGAGCTATGCAGTGAATAAGATGCTTCCTATCTTTTGCATCATTTGCAAAGGGTTGCTTTGTCCATTGAAGCAACTTGGTTTTCTATCAAAGGGAGGGATTGTATCCCACAGGGGAGCACATCCACACCAATACGCAAGTTCACATTCAAACAACATTTGAACCATGGTCTCCATTGCTATATCACAAATCTGACAGTTGCCGTCCACATGAGGAATCCTTTTAGCCAATTGTTGTTGGACCGGGAGTGCTTGATTATGGGCTTTCCACATAAATTGGATCACCTTGGGTGGGACAACTTGTTTCAGCAGGAGACCCCAAAGGATCTTCCAAATCTGATTAGAATCTGATGAGGAGGGTGGAAGGACATTCTCACTTAAGACTCTATAGGCAGATTTCATTGAGATATTACCATCTTCTATTCCTTTCCAGACCAAATATCTCCCCAAGGCTTTCGGTTTGTCGATAATGGAATTTTTTTTAATCATGTCCACCTGCTGATGGAGATATCCTTCAGTTTTTTTACATCCCACTTTCCTGCTGTGATAAGCTCTGATACTTTGGTTGGAATCTGATCCGAGGAGCTCATCTTTGGCTAGAGCTTACTGGAACCGTCAAGCATCCAAGGATCTGTCCATATGTTAGTACCCACACCATCCTGGATAGCAATAAAAACACCTCTTCTCAGGTGTTCTTTGACAGATATAATGGCAGACCAGGCATCAGAGAAAGCGCCATGAACTTTTGCTTCCCAATATGACTTATTTTTGAGATATTTGGCTCAAAGAAGGACTGTCCAAATAGAATTGTGGTCTTGAAGAAAATTCCAGGCCAATTTAAGTATAGCTGCTTGATTTGCTATCATGAGATCCAGAAAAAGGATGTTGAGTGATTTGAATCCATTTGTAAAAACGGACCCTTTTCTTGTTCTGGATAGCCTTCCACCAGAATGCATTTTGCAGTTGCATGAGCCTGGGGAGAGTTGTCTGTGGTAACAATGTAGTGGCCATGATGTGGGAGGGGATGGCTGCCAAGGTTGACTTGATCAGAATAGTTCAACTTGCTGATGAGAGAGTGTTACATTTTCAGCCATTCAATCTGTTTTTGACCCTCTCTTCCAAAAACTGATATTGGGCAACCTACCTTTACCTGGCCAAATGGGGACCCTAGGTACAAATCCTTCTTGTTTAGAAAAGGAATTCTGATAGCTTGGCTCAGTTGCTCTTGGTGTTGGAGAGGGATCAAATTTATCATTGTTGAAGATTTGTCCTGACCAACTTACATAGGTGTCCATGTAAGATAGATAATTCATAATTTCACTATCATATATTCCCCCCAAATAGGAATATATCATCAGTGAACGTCATATGGGAGATGGAGGGAGCACAACTATTGACCTTCATGCCTCTAATTTCCCCAGTTCTAAGCTTTGAATTCAGGAGATCAGAGAAAGCCTTAGCAGCCATGATATAGATATAAGGGGAGAGGGGGAATCCTTGGCGAATTCCCCTTGAAGGGTGGATGTGACCGATGTGACCTCCATTGATGGAAATGGTGTAGGTAACCATTTTGATACAATTCATGACAAGATGACTAACCTTAGATGAGAATCCACATCTATGGAGAACAGCTTGGACGAAGGGCCGCGCAATACAATATTAGTTTATTTTTGATAGGTCCCTAATTATATATTGATTTGCTGTATTTAGAAGAGAAACTAGTTTCTTATATAATAAGAATATATTTTAAAGGATGACTTTGTTGAAGTTATTAGACCATCCAACTCAAAATTTTAAGATAATGAGTGAAGTAGGCACCATCTACTAACATTTTTTGATTTTTTTCTTTTTTTCAATGTAAGACTATACTAACACGCTCTCTCACGTGTAAACTATTTTAGGCTCTGTCACGTGGACCACAAATACGACATGCACAGCCCAATTCGTAACCATGAGCTCTAACAACACTTATTAATTTTTTCCTTTTTTCGATATAAGACTATTCTAACAGGCTTATCTCATTGATTGGAAATTGATCCTTCACTATTTTCTTGGATTAGCCTTTGCCGTACCACCTTCAGAACTCCCAAATTTCAGAGTATGATGACATAAAGTTTCTCCATCTTTCCTTATCTCAATGATAATTTTGAATAGTAGCTCAATCATATGTCTTTGTTATATGTTGGTTGGATGGAGTGCAAACATCAAAGCGCCCATCATGCGAATGCTGTAGGGCCTAAACCGATTTATGTACACCATTGCCAAATTTGTGTTCCATGCCATGTGCAATTCGTATCCTGCGTTGCATGGAAGAAAGAGAAACACTTACCGCATTGCCACTGTGCAGTGCACGTGTCATCCGATCAGCAAGATAGAATGGAACTAAGTCACTGCACCGTCTTGAAACATTGTGGTGCATACTATCTGATCTGCTAATCGGACGGGACACAAGCCAAAGCAGGCAGACGCAGCAAGTATTTCTCGAGAACAAAACAGTAATATTTATTCCACCGGATGAGATTCAAAAAAAAGAGAAAAATAAAATATGAAAATTTTGTAATGTGGGTCTTATTATATCCGACATGTCATGCAATTTAATCTCTGATCAGACTACACGAAAATGTCTTAAAAAAAGGTAAAAAGTGAGTCCTAATAAATAATGGCAAAATACTCCTAATGGCTCGAGTACATTATAAAATGGGGTTCAGTTTTTTATTTTTTAAATTTTTTTGAAATGTCCGATCGAAAAACAGATACATCGGAATGGTGAGATCCACTTTAAAAAATATTAACTTTTTTTTTGGACGACATCTCGGGACATACGGTGTCGCAAGTATTACTCAAGAAAAAATAAAACATATCTAATTTGATATGTTGAATTGAGAAAAGTAAATGCTGGGACCCATCTTTCAGTATGGCCCTGGTTGCAACAACATGTTAGAAAAGCAGGTACTTATTAGTTCACATGCCTTTTATTTAACTTTTCTAGAAAAACTTTTTATTAAATATTTCTTTAAAATAATCAAATGAACTATTCTGCAAAAAATATTTGCAGGCACATGGTGATTATGTGTTCGGGTTTTTCTAAAATCTAGATCTCAACGATGCCATTGCTAAGCTGGTGGTATGGTATTGTTGAACAAGGAGAACGGTATGGTAACACTATTTTCTAATACAACTTTTAACACAGTCTAGGTAGCCCACAAACATTAGAGGGAAGTGTAAGTGCCCCATGCATTTAACAGCTGCACATTCCCATGTATGTATGTCACTTAAGTTGTGTCAAAAGTTATGTTAAAAAACGATGTCACTATACCATTTTCCGTTGAACAATATGCACGCGAGCACGCACAAGTATGCACACAGAGGCACGCACACATACGCACATATAAGAAGAGAACATCTAGAAGAGCAAACCAAGAGATAAGAGTGAGTTCTAAGCAACAAGAAAGGAAGTTGCGAAGGAACTTGATGTCTAGAGCCAGAGTCTTGGCACTGATTCCATGTTAGGAGACATAGTGACGAAAATTATGAAGCTTCTCTTTTGAACATGAGGGCAATGACCTGATGTATGTGCAAATGTATAGGACTATTCTTGACGTGAGTAGGGATGAGACTCCTACATAATACTGATGAGAACAGGACACAAGTAAAGGTAAGACAATTAGTTACAGTCTTAACCTGAGTATGACTCAAAATCCTAGTCTAAGTAGAACTTTTAGTTATCCTGATTTAAGTAGGGCAAGGATAATATATGTAACATAGACACTCTCAACACTCAAAATATGCTGAAAAGGCCATGAAAGTCTGTATTTTATGTTGCACTGCACAAAAGAACAGCTTTTCCAGTTTTTAGGAATTCATGTTCACCACAGGTTTTTGCATTTTCTCTGAACTTCACTCTGACGTCCAGTATACATACAGGCCAAAAACAATAAAATGCGAGTCCCATAAACACGGTGCTCCAATGGAACCGCTAGAGGGTATACTACACCAAAACAATGGTTCTAATTTTTAAGGACTAGGACAAGATTGTACTAAACATTACACTTCGAGAATGTGCCTTCCTATTGTCATTGGTGCTCTAATTTTTATGAATTTGTCTAATGATGCTACTGTGTAAGATTGTGGATACGTTCAACATAATAAATCAAATAAATTTTAAAGGAAAAACCATTTGGTTGGAGAGAGAGAGAGAGAGAGAGAGAGAGAGAGATTCAGGTGCCGTAAACATTTAGACACTTAAATTAATGATATGCCTTGTTGTAATAACCTGTGTTCTAATTTTCATGAAATTCCAGAATCAATGTATCAGATATCGCCTACCCATGTTGGATCAGATTGCCGCCACATTCAACATAATAAAATCAAATAAATAGTAAAGAAAGAACCAGGTGGTGTCACCCTCTACAAAAGAAAAAAAAACAATTTGAAGTCATTGTGGATTTAAAGAACTGAATCCCTCTGCCTATTCTTGGAACCTTGTTGAGGCCACATATAGGAACCACATAGAAAAAGCAGGAAAGAAAAATCAATCTCTGCAAAAATTGATAATTTACATTATTGAAATTATTGGACTCTAATTTAAAATTTTAAGACATTGAGTAGAATAGGCATCATCTATATTAAGCATTGTTTCTTTTGTCGCTTTTCCGATGGAAGATTATTCTAACACATCCCTTACGTGCAGACTAATTTTAAGTTTTATCATGTAAACTACAAAGATAAGGTGCATAGCGCGATTCTTAACTGTGGACTTTCTTATCATATTGAAGTTATTAGGCCGTCTAACTCAAAATCCTAAGGCATTAAGTGGAGTGTGCACCATCGATATTAAATATTGTTTCTTTTGTCCCTTTTCCAATGTGGGTCTATTCTAACATATACGAATTATAAATATCATCTAAAGCACATACACAACCACCACACACTGCTCTGGAATCTGGAAGTTGCGAAGAAAGCCACAAAAAAAAAAGGATTAGCAATGGCAAAACTTCAGAAAGCTTTGATCCATTTGGCAACATCATAGATCAAATAAATATGAGCAACAAAGCAAAACATAGGAAATACGAAACAAAATATGGTAATGACATTAAGTTCATTCTTAAGGGATCATAACTCAATGCAATGACAAACTAGAGATAGACGAAAGTAGGCTACATTTTATTTGAAGTACGGCAACTTGTCGGCAAGCATTCTTGTTATGAGTCTTATGATGCAGGATACATGTGGGCGTGTTCTCCTGCATGAATTGTTCCATTGCTCATTGATGCTTCACCCAAAAAGAGATTATCTGCACTTTTCACTTAATCTGCAAAAGTAAATGAGGCATGTGAGTGCAAGGAGTTAGGAATAGAAACTTGCGTTTTCTGAAGTGAAAATACACAGGGCTTACCCCAAAACGTCTCTTAAGGCCTCCAAGTATCACCTTAGGGTCAAGTTGGGTCTGTTTGTAGGCTTCGACCTTGTTGAGTTCCTACAAAAGTATTTACTAATCATGATGATCTAGCAGGGTTGAACAGCATAATGGAAATGTTAGGGAAATTATAATAAATAACTTGTTCATAAAACAAATAATTGTTCAGAGCGCATATAGTTCAAAAACTTATGTAAACAAAAGAGTTTCTCAAAAGAGTATTACTTGCTACTATGCCTCTCCTCCCCCCACCCCCAAAATTGCAATGGGGGCGCTGCAGTGGGTAAAATTGTTTTTTTAGTCGGCCCTGATGTGCCTTCCTGTCCGTACAGTGCAATGCCCAGTCGGACAACTCAAAAAATCTGAAAATAAAAAACCATTATTAGGCTCAGCCCATTAAGGGCATTTTTCACTGTTCATTGGGGTCGGTTTTTTATTTTCGGACTTTTTTTGGTCGCCCGATCGGACAATGCACTGTATGGATGGGTAGGGCATCAGTTTTTTTTTTTTTTTTAACCGACTGTAATACCCA
This sequence comes from Zantedeschia hybrid cultivar, assembly GCA_030544215.1. Taxonomy (NCBI): domain Eukaryota; kingdom Viridiplantae; phylum Streptophyta; class Magnoliopsida; order Alismatales; family Araceae; genus Zantedeschia; species Zantedeschia hybrid cultivar. The sequence goes on from JARZZO010000005.1 coordinate 7,973,597, forward strand.
CATTGCAATAGTTGTTTGAGGGGGGTGGGGGGCACTGCATAAAGTATTACTCTTCTCAAAAACTCACCACCAAGATCTGCCCCTCAAGAGAAGGGCAATGAAATACCTCATGTAAGTATCAAGGAATTTAGACAACCACGTTAGAAGATTCTTATGGTTTAAAACAAGTAGAATAAGCGTAGATATCAGAAAAGATGTCCTCTGTTTGTTTCTTCTTTTGTTTTACTTTTCTAAAGTAACTTATCAGTTTTTCCTCTACAACCCTTGGTGATGATATGTGCCACCTGAAGGAACGAGAGAGAGAGAAGAGAAAATCGCAAGAGAGGGAAGCGGGCTCCGATAGTTAACCCAAGGTTAGTTCTATTCTTCACCTCGGTTTTCCTTTTATAGAGGCCCTTCCGTTAACTATCTCCGCCCCCTCCTCGGAACCGCCTCCTACATTATAGGGATGCTGGGAAACCAAGTCTCCATACTTATCCCAGCAACAGACTCCTAATGTTAAGGGATGGTCACTATCTAACATCTCCCACTTGACCATCAAGACCAAATTATTCTTAATACACTCCCACTATCCGTGAGATGTATTGGTGTTCTGACACATTCTCACTATCTGTGAAATGTATTTTCAAATTAAATGAATTCTTAATACACTCCCACTATCCGTGAGATGTATTAAAGTTCTCATACATTTTCACTATCTGTGAAATGTATTTTCAATTTTGTAAAGGAAAATTCCCGACTTATATATTCCCAAGTCCCATTAGACTTACATGTTTGACAAAACTTTCTACCGGTATACTTTTTGTCAACGGATCTGCAATCATATCACTGGTGGGAATATAAGTCACTTTAATTTCTCCTTTTTGAACAATATCACGTATATAATGATATTGAATTTCTATGTGTTTTCCTCTAGAGCTATTCGCTCCACTGTTAATCAAGCTAATTGCCGCTTGATTATCACAATAAATCTCAATTGGTTCTTCTACCAAGTTGAGATTTAATTCTGTTAAAAATCGTCTTATCCAGACTGCATGAGTGGTAGCCATGCTACACGCAACATACTCAGCTTCCTGTGTGTATCTTGCAACACACCCTTGTTTCTTGCTACTCCAAGAAACAGCTGCACCACCAAAGATAAACAAGTGTCCCGAAGTGGACTTTCCGTCATCTTTATCCCCTCCGAAATCTGCATCGGAATAACCAAGCACTTCTAGTGTATCTGCTTGATATATTAATTTGTGGTGCAAAGTACCTTTCAAGTACTTCATAATCCTTTTAACAGCTTCCCAGTGTGCTGGACCAGGATTACTTTGATATCTGCTTACTAAGCTTACTGCGTATGCTATGTCAGGCCTGGTACATAGCATAGCATACATTAAGCTTCCGACTGCTTGTGCATACGGCACTTGCAGTGCATCATGTCCTTCTCCAGAACATTGCTCTTTACTTAATCGTTTTCCATGAACCAACGGCGTTGGTGCTGGGTTGCAGTTTTACATTCCAAACCTCCTAAGTACTGATTGTAAGTACTTATCTTGGTTTATACTCAACATTCTAGACTTTCTATCCCGCAGGATTTGGATTCCGAGAACATAGGATGCCTCACCCATGTCCTTCATCTCAAATTTCTCACTGAGCTCAGACTTAACGTTATTCAACATTCCTATATCATTTCCGGCGAGCAAAATATCATATACATATAAAGATAATATAATGAACATGCTCCCACTCTTCATGACATATACACAATTGTCTAATTGGTTTGGAACAAATCCAAGTTGAATAACAACATTATGAAATTTGAGATACCATTGTCTAGAAGACTGTTTCAAGCCATACAAAGCTTTCTTAAGTTTACATACTTTATTCTCCTGACCTTCTACCTGAAAACCTTCAGGTTGTTTCATGTATATATCTTCCTCTAACTCTCCGTTAAGGAATGCAGTCTTGACATCCATTTGATAAAGTTCCAAGTCAAGATGCGCAACAATTGCTAAAATCATCCTTATAGATGCAAATTTAGCCATAGGAGAATAAGTTTCCTGAAAATCTATACCTGGCATCTGTGTAAATCCTTTGGCAACTAATCGAGCTTTATACTTGTCAATAGATCCATCTACACGGATCTTTTTCTTAAATACCCACTTGCAACCTATAGCCTTCCTATTCTTGGGTAATTCACATAGTTCCCATATATTGTTCCTTTTTATGGAATCAATTTCTTCTTCCATGGCTTTTCGCCATAGATCAGAGTCTGAAGATTTCAATACATCATTCAGATTCATGGGATCTATATTATTATACTCATTTATGTCTATTGTTAGACATGAAGGCTCACATAAGTACAAGTGATAATCATCCATCCATGCTGGTGGAGTTCTAAGTCTTTTATTGCCAATTACAGGTTGATTTTCTTGCGTTTCATTCAAAGGCATTTGATCATCTTCCACATTTGGTGGAAGTTCTTCTTCGATTTCTGGATCATTTATAGGTAAATCATTGTAATAGTCATCGTCTATTACACTTAGAGGTTCTTTCTCATGATGAGATTCCTCTTCCTCTACATTTTCTAGAAATGTAGCATCCCTATATTCAATGATTCCTTTTTCCTTATCGAAGAATCTATATCCCGATGATTTGTCACAATAGCCTATGAATTGACACTTCAATGTTCTGAAGTCTAATTTGTCTCTTAGTTGATTTGGAATGAGAACATGGACTACTGACCCCCATTTCTTAAGATGACTTATTTCTGGTTTCCTCCCATTCCACAGTTCATAAGGTGTACTTTCGATAGACTTAGTGGGAATTCTATTCAATGTATAATTTGCCGTGAGCAATGCCTCTCCCCAAAAATTCTTCGGGAGTCCTGAATGCGATAGCATGCATCTAACGGCATTCATAAGCGTTCTATTCTTTCTTTCTGCCACACCATTCTGTTGTGGCGTATAAGGCATAGTTACATGCCTCCTTATTCCATGCTCTTGGCAATATGACTCAAATTCCTTTGAGTTGTATTCCCCACCTCTATCTGTTCTTAACACCTTAATGTTTTTACCCAGTTGCCTTTCTACTTCTGCTCTATATTTCTTAAAACAATTCAGAGCTTCTGATTTAGCAGAAATAAGATATACATAGGCATATCTGGAATAGTCATCTATGAATGTTATGAAATATTCCTTTCTATCATATGTTTTTATACTTAATGGTCCACATATATCTGAGTGGATCAACTCCAGTAATCCTTGTGATCTATGTCCTACTGCAAAAGGTTTCTTAGTCATTTTACCGACTAAACAATGTTCACATGGTGACAATTCTATCTTAGTTAATGGCAGTAGGTTCAATCTTATCATTTGTTCCATTTTAGATTTTCCAGGATGTCCTAATCTAAAATGCCACAGATCACATTCAGACAGATGACACAAGGAATAATTCATAACAGCATCATTAATATTATTAACTTCTGTGTCCACAACAGGAATACAAAATAAGCCATGTTCAGGAACAAGTTTTCCCATGGCAAAGACCTTTTTGTTCTTTCCTATAGACACTCTTTTATTATAGAAACGGACTTCCAGACCATTTTTCATGAGAGCAGTTACAGACAACAGATTGCGCCTAATACTCGGCGCATAACAGACATCCTTGAGGACCATGATGTTGTCCCCAAGATCTAAACGATATGTTCCAACACCTTCTACATTCAGATAGGTGTTGTTTCCCATGTACATTCTCTGCTCTCCAGGTTGCAGCTGCTTGAATTCCACCAGCCCTTTCTTTGTCTTTGCCACATGACAAGTTGCGCCAGAATCCACCCACCAGTCGTTGGTGTCGATAATCACAGCATTGCATTCCGTCAAACCGACGAATTCTCGTTTGCCGGTTCCCCCCTTTTCCGGGTTTTTACCCTTGTTTCCGTGCTTTTCAGGACAGTTGGCCTTGTAATGACCAAATTTGCCACATGTGTAGCAAGCACCACGGGGAACCTTTTTGCCTTTATATTGTGATTTTGCTTTGAACTGTGGTCTATTCGGTCCAACAGAGTGATTCTGGCTTTTGTTATATGCTGATGAGGGCTTCTGGTGTATAGCATTCACTTCCTGCAAGTTCAGCTCTTGACCTTTCCTACTGGCAATGATATCCTGCTCAACTGCTAACCTAGCTGGTAAATCAGTGACACGAAGAACGGTACCGCTCATTCTAAGGGTTGTGGCAGCCATATCTAATGAGGATGACAGACTGTTCAAAATAGTCGCCACCTGCATTCTCTCTGGAACCTCTGTTCCAGCAGTGTAGAGATCTTTAGCCATAACAATCATCTTATTCACATGTTCTATGACGCTATCGCTTTCTTGCATACTGCAAGAATTATACCGATGCAATAGGAGCTGAGTATTCACCTCAGAAGTGGTGTCATACTTTTCCTTAATAGCGTCCCACAATTTCCGAGCAGTCTCATAAGTTTCAAAGAATTTAATGAGGTTGTTCTCCATGAACATTAGCATCAGGCTTTTAGCCTTGTTGTCATCTGACAACCATTATTCTCTTCTCCTGATGTCTCCCTCTCCGGGGTTATCAGTCAATTCCGGAACAGTACTGTTAAGTACATGTTCAATATTATCATGAATAAGACCATATCTAATTTTCCTATGCCACATGTCATAATTGGTACCGTTCAACTTGTCCAGTTTAGCCAGTTCAGAAGCAATGAGTTTACTGGCCATTTTAAGTAGGACAAGGCTAAAGCTTAATATACATAATTTAACAATTAAGATTTGTAACATAAATATCATTAAAACATACATCATTTTGTATGATTCAACTTAGCAGAACAGATTTTTAAATAACTAGTTTACATAAATAATATCAATTTATTTTAACAACAATAAAAAATATAACTTAAATTTTCTAAACAGAAATGATTATAATCAATTTATCAAGCAATAACTTAATATGAAATGATTAGTTATAATCAGTGATGCAGGTTATAACAAATACACAGATATTTAACTAGGTTGTCTTTAAGCAATAATCACAGATTTTATTAAATATCAAGTAAAGTTATAACACTAAAGGAATCTAATAAAGCATGTAAGAAACATTAAATTAAAATGCACATGAATTTAGAATCTGCACAGCTACACATATCACCACATACACTAAAGTAATCTGCAGCAGCTTTAACAGAAAGTACGAACCAGTCTTTTCAAAATAATGTTATATATATCAGTCAAGAGTCCAAAATAGATGCTGAAAAAATTAATGCAAGTCGTGTGTGGTGAAGAGGAGGGTTGGTTTTTTTAAATTATAACACTAAAGGAGCAATAAAGACGTATCAGAATGCTTTTCAGGTATAAAGTATATTATATGATAAATGTTAGCAGCTTTAATGGCTTCTTACAACAGCATGTGTTGGGTACAGTGTAATAACAATAAACAAGAGATTTAAATAATCTGTGGCAGGAATATGACATGCATAAAATAACATTAAACAGAGGCAAAGCTGACAAGTCTAATAAATTCTACAGGCTTTATCTGAAAGAAATACGGATAGTGCAGATTGGTTTAAATATTTTGCAGGTGAAAGGATTCAAAGCTACCCCCTTTAACATATATTATTCACCCAATATATATCTTATTCACCCATTGGGAGATGGAATGGGTTAGAACCTGTTCGCAGATATTTTGGGGAAGATTCCTGCGAGCTCGGTGGTGTGCAGGGCGAGCTCGGCGGTGTGCAGCTGCTGGCAGCAGGTGACGGCGACGAGCGGCAGCGGCGGTGCGGCGGGGCAACGGCGTAGCTCCGGTGCGAGGGCAGCGCGGCGGCGGCGGCGAGGACGAACCAGCTCTGATACCAGTGAAGGAACGAGAGAGAGAGAAGAGAAAATCGCAAGAGAGGGAAGCGGGCTCCGATAGTTAACCCAAGGTTAGTTCTATTCTTCACCTCGGTTTTCCTTTTATAGAGGCCCTTCCGTTAACTATCTCCGCCCCCTCCTCGGAACCGCCTCCTACATTATAGGGATGCTGGGAGACCAAGTCTCCATACTTATCCCAGCAACAGACTCCTAATGTTAAGGGATGGTCACTATCTAACACCACCTGCCTTAGCTCCCAGCAAAGAGGATTAAAAAGGCCATTTCAGATTATCTCTGACATTGATCTATTTTACGTGACCCCTACCACTATGTGGTATTTGTTTTCTTTGTTACCTAGATGGCTGGATCTGACAATAGGCAATGAGCTATGCAGTCTCATAGGAAGTCTAGTCAACATCACTTTTATGAAATAATTGAAATGAGGTATCAAAGCAAGCCCTTTAAAAATGAGACGGTGGCTACAACTGACAGCTGGTTTCATTGTAAGTGCAGTGTTCAATACATTCCACGTCTATTTCAATGTTGATTACATAACAAAGCCTAAAATCTGTCTGCACATGGAAATATGCCAAGTTGCAAAAGGCCTTCTGAATGTGCTTGTAACTGAAACAAGCTTCATCAAGTGCCAATTGATTTTAAGTTAGTTGCTCTAATGTAAACAATGGATATGGACTTCTTGCGGTACTTATGCAATCAATTTTTTGTCTTTGTGATGACCTCATAAGAATTATCCAATAAAAGAGAGTACCTGACATTAGTTAGAACAATTTGGTGTCTCCTGATGAAAAGAATAGTAAACAAAATGCATTTCAACAAGCAAAAGGGAGATTTTTAGGCAATGAGCCCAAGTAAACCCTTTTGTAAAATGACAATCCTGTTCAAGTAAATAAAGAATGAGGAGAATACCTCAATCCACAATGCCAGGTTTGGCCTGTCCTTTGTAACATCATGGTTCTTTAGCTCTATGAAAAATGGATGAAAACGTTGGACAAATGGAGCATATGCTATATCCACCTGAAGGCAAGTTTTGTCACCAATGAATAATGGCATCCAAAAGCAACAACACTATTCTGCTAACGAAGGCAGGATAGAACATGAAAAACAAACTTTGCATTCAAGACATTTGCACAACTTCAAAGAACACTCCTATCTACAAAAAACAACTTGGTGAATAGGTAATGAAAACCTTTCTTTTAAATCATTCTGAGATTTTATGCTAGAACCACCGATGCTTTTCTTTCAAATTTATAACAAAAACCACCACTCATGATCGACTACACTTCTCCTGGAAGTTTCCTTTAAAAAGGAACAAAACCTTAGTGTACATGCCTTTTTTTCCGTGAGGAAAATTCTGTCAACAAAAAAGTAAATAGAAGGCACAAGAAAGATAGATGCAAGTAATCATACGCACAATATACTGCTGAAATTAAAAGAACATAATGGAATCTTTTGTTTCCGTTGAAGTCAGTATTGATATCGACCATCATCTTCTTGGACCTTCAAAAAAGTTAGCAAACATTGTTCATGGATGCCTAATATTAGTACAAAACCATAATTGAATGAAAATTTTAATGTCTATTAGAAGATAAAGCTATAGAATATAACCAGGTAAAAGTTAGGTAAGAGAAGAAGGGAAAAGTTGAAGAAGATATCCATGTATATTGTATCACATTAATTCTTTCCGTAAACAGTCATGTATAGAAATACTGCTGGTTTTTAAGAAATCCCCACTTACTAATTCTGGCTGAACCAAAAGTTCTCTCTTTTTCAGATATCATTTTTAAGTTCAAAACTAGATGCCTAAGAAACTAATTATGTCCCCTATTTCTACGATCTTTGAAAGCTTACTTATGTGTATACACTACAGACACACGCGGACACACACGCACACACACACACACACGCATGCATGCAGACGCACATGCACGCACACGCGCGCGCACACAGAGAGACAGAGATCTGCAAAATTGAAATAGAAGCCCAAAAGAAATCTATGAGATGAATGAAAGAAACCTCACCATACTGAACTTGCCAAGAAAGAAGGGCCCATCATCATATTTTGAAAGTGCATTTTCCAACCTAGTATAAGCAGGGCCTGTTGTGAATTTTTTATACAGGTTAGTCCATAATGAAATAGGCATTTCGAAATGAGAACTTAATAGGTCATCAGTCATTGAAGCTCACCTATCTCACTTTCCACGTCTTCAGATTTAACTCCTCTGAAATTAGCTAAATTGAAAGACTCGCTGTTTGAAAGCAACTCTTCTGCAAACTGCCTCTTTTCAGGATCCTGCAAATTCAAAATGAGATATGCGGTGTTTTGGAATGAAAGGGAAATAGGTAAACCGCACCCCCCCAAAAGAAAAACACAACGATCACTCCTTACATCGGGAATCAGTGCAGGACCTTCAAAATTGCAATCGATGTACTTGAGCAAATCCAAACTCTCTCCTTTAACTTCATTGTTATGCTCTAGAGAAGGTACCTGCATGTGGTTGACAGGAAAAAATACGGATGTGACTTTTGCCAAGTCCATGGAAGATTAGAGCTGAGAGACATCAACAAGAATGGGAACTGCCATCGTACCTATTAAAAAAAAAGGGAATCGCCTTTATACCAATTAACTAGTAGAAAATGACAGAGAATTAATTGGGTTTTCCTAGTGTTGTGCAGAAATGGTCTCGCTCACCTCACCAACCGGATCAGATATATGCACCAAAACAAGAATGAGTAAACTACAGAAAGAGAGAAGAAGAGAGGGAGAGAGAGAGAGAGAGACAATACATCGATTTACGTGATTTGACAAAGTGCCTATATTCATGGAGCCCGACTCATTTACCACCATCTTGTACTAATATTCTCTAAGAACATGTACAAGAACACAGACTTAAAAGGAACAGCCAATCATTCTCTGTTGTTTTTCAACCCTAGGACAAGTTTTCCGAAATTACAATATATACAACCCCTAAATTTGAGCCACAATTGAGATGGCCTCTGAATTTGAGCCGCAACCCAACACCTAGTGTGTAGAACACCGTCGTCATGGTTCATCACCTTTTACTTATTGCAGAAATAGACACCTCGACAACAGTAAAAATTCAGAAGGCTCTCTTCGTGATGAATCTCATAAGTAAAAGGTGTTGAGCCATGCATGAACAAGCTGTGTTGAAATGGCAAATCCGGTACTGATGTTTATGCGGTGAGCCAAATTGTAGAACCCTCAAAGTACGAAAAATGTTGAAGTGACAAAGAAAGAATGATGTCTCTTTTTATTGGCGGAAGAAACCATTTTAAGATGCTTTGAAATATTGATTGCATGCCTTGAGCCAACGACGATGGATAAATTGATGGGAAGGACATATTCTTCTGCACGCTTCTCTTAGTTTACAAATGTATGTATGGTTTCCAGGCAGTAGTCATGGTATTTTATTTTGGTTTATATCCCAACGATATCAAAGAAAAAAGGGAAAAAGGAACATTACATCCAAGTAAAACAGGGCAGTCCTGTTTATTTGTAATTTTTATATCTGAAAATACCTTCCAATTTATAAAATAAAACCTATGCTTAGATTCCAATACGATGAAGAGAAATAAGCCAAAATGACATACAGCATCACTGAAAGGTGTTAGCACATATCTGTCCATTTTTATACTGAAATTAACTTAAAATCTTCACCCTTGATGAATGCATCAGTCCAATAGAGAAAGAGATAATAGCCTGATTTTTTGGGTTAAAATCGTCACCTTGTTTACAGCATACACCTCCTTGTACCAAGGAGGCCTATTCTGCAGATTCATGGGTACCAATTTTATTTTTTCCTGCAGTCCCTGCTTTCTCAAAAGAATGCATGGTAAAATTTAAGCATAAAGGCTTTTATCCTTGCTTCAAATAAAACAAAACAAGCTCCATGAGAGAAAACGCATCAACAAGGATGAGAGGAAATGGAATTACCTTATAGTTTCTAGCAATCCACGGGCGCTGTGCGTACGGAGAAGTGTAAGTTATATATAGCCTTCCGCAAAGGAGCAAAAAAACAAAAAAAGCATAAGCTGAAGAATAGTTGCCTTTCTAAACGTACATGCAAAAAATTAAGAGTGCTCGGACATAATTTTCTTTTTTCAAAAAAAGAAATCATGCCTCCCTACAATTCGACGATTCGGATCACTCCAAGGCACGATCCTAAGGATCCGCAAATATTACTAAAAAAATAAAGATTATGCTTAATTGTATAACCAATTTGTACATATTAATTTTTGGCATGCTTGTGAGACATGAAAATTGACGTATTGATCACTAACTTGTATTAACAAAATATCCAAACGTAACAATAAGGGTAACAATACCAAATAGAATTAGATGCCAATAGGGCCGCCAAAACGGGTCTACTAATTTGCAGTTGAAATATACTTGTTTATCAAGTAACAGACTTATTATCTTAAAGTTACATAAAGTTATGATCAAATTTCTGTGAATCTCTGTCTAAAATTAAATCTACTTGTCTACTATAATTAGAATTTAGCACAAATGGATTATTTCTTAAGCTTATTTAAAGTTCAATATTAATTAAGCAAGAAGCCGATCCAATATGAAACATGATTAATTATACATGATAAAGGCAATGCAGCTATAGCAAAAAAGAAAAAAAAAACTCCTTTTAGGACGGGCTCTACATGACTCATATATTCATATAGCCTGATCTTCGATGGGCTGACCTAAAATAATTCTGAAAAAAATAAATAACATTATTGGCCTCAGCCCATTACCATGCATTTGGAGCCCAATTTTTCATTTTTTAGAATTTTTTAAATTATCCAATCAGAGATTGGATTGTCGAACATATGGGACTTGCGGGCCATAATGCACTATCTAAATAATAATAAAAAGAACTAGTATAGCTCCACCGCAGGTGGTGCAACTGCATTTGGCAGTGCAACACATATTACTCATTATTTATTTATCTAACAACTTTATTGGGCCTTTATTTCATAGCTACATCTTTAAAAAAAACACTTACATTTCAGTGGTGTATGGAAAATCTTTGAGATTTTCACATACATTTCAGTAGTATATATAAAATATTTATACATATCAAATATGATGTCACTATGGCAATTTTAAGATATTATATATATTATGAAGGTTAGCCGACTTCAATTAATTTAGGATTAAGGCTTAATTGAGTTGAGAGTTGAGTATGCATATTATGAAGGTATATAGGATAATATACGCACGATATTTTTAAAATTTAGCATTAAAGATGGTTAATATGAAATTATCACCAAAGACAACGGCATATTTGTAGGGGTATAACTATAAATTCCAAAAATTATATATAAATATATTGGATAAATCAATTAAGACCCATGTCCAGTTTCTAATGCCCGGTTTGAACAGCGTTTGTGTACACGGGCAAAAGGCCCTGGTCCCGATGTCATTGCAACAATAGTCATAATGTTAATTTAACAAATAAACATATTTTATTAAATATTGTATAATTATTTACTTTAATACTTATTTAAAATAATAATAGAGGGACTCCTGTAGTCCCCATTGTCTGTCCGGACTGCAGGTTTGGACCAGTGGAGACCTTCAATCTCCCTTCCTCCCCCTCTCCTGAGATGACCGGCCCAATCAATCGTGGCCGTTCAAATTTAAGATCCGATTAAAAAACGTTGATTTCTTTTTTATAAAATTCTACGTTACAGAGATCAACTAAAATGATTATTTAAAATAAATTAGAGGCAAAGAAAATTGGTAGCTTCCACTGCCCCGGGTCCGCCGTGTCCTCACTTCGGGAGACTCCCATCAAACACACCCGGTTACACGCAGTAATGGACCACGTTGACACAGGGGACTAACCTGACCGCCTACGAACTGCTTACTAATCATGCTAATACAAGCGTAGAGCAGTCAACCAAAACTTGATTATCTGATTTTTTTGATCTGTTATCAAAAACAATTATTCGTTTTTAATAAAACAAATATTCGCTCGAAGTTATCAGAATCGGAAACGGATATTTCCGATAAGTTATCGAAATCGAAATAAAAACATATGTTTCCGTATCTACTTTTTGATTTTCGATTCAAATTATTATTAAAAAAATTTAAATGTAACTTTATGGATACATGATTATACTCATTGTGCTTTAATCTTATTGATTATTATCTAATATGCTAAGATGTATTGGTTATATTTAAGTTTTATTCTATATGTTTTAAACAAATAAATCAAGAAATTAACAGTTTTCGATAATTATCGGAAATAATATCCAATTCTAATATCGAAATTGGAAACGAAAAATGGATTTTTCGATTTTATCGAAAACAGAAACAAAAAATACACTTTTCGGTCTTATCAAAATCAAAAATAAAAACAAATTATTAGATTCGGAAAACAAAAACAAGTATTTCCATATTTGTATCCTATTTACTACACAAATGAGTTATCTTTAAGAGCCGAGAACAAAACGATCTTTCTTTACGGAAAACAATCAAACAAACTTAGTTACAAACCGCAATGGACCAGCGGACTAACCTTAGGATATTAGAAACTACCGTAACCATCGTTTGGGTTTTGGAGCAAATCTAATTACGCTAAGACGTTACGGTTGCGGGTTCTCACATAAACAAAAGACACCACCCATTACCTCGCCGTTCCGTCAAACAGAGGAGGCCGATCGGAGTTGGCGTCGAGGACTGGAGGGAGGACTTCTCCAGACCTATAGCAACGCGCCATTAGAGATGAAAGATCCATCAGAGGAGAGGGAATAAGGGAAGAAGAAGAAGAAGATGCACTCTCAACTGGGAACTGAAACTAGAATGTTGGAAACGCGGTACGATATTTCTACTCACTGGGTTGCCATTGCTGCTCTCACGGTGGACGCTGTGCACTGTGCCGTTGCAATGGGTCACCTGAACCTTCTATCAGAGATTTATGTGTGTGCCGACGTTGTGTTCGAGATGGTGCCGAAGACGGTGCCCAGAAGAGAAAACGAAATGGCCGTGGCATGGCAAGGATGATTCACGTGACCTTCAAGGTAAGCCTGGCTGTGTCCGCGCAGTAGTTGTTGCACGGCGTGCCGCTGGTGCAGTCTAATTTTTTTTATTTTTAAAAACTTTTATGATGTATATTATACTATTTATTTGACTTACTTTTTTCTTTTTAAAATTTTTTAGGTCAACATATTAAAGATAGAATTATATGAGCACCTTGAACACAATAGAATCCATTACAAAAAAATAAAATAAAAATATGATATTTACTACTGTAGTCCTCCTATCTCACATTTATGGTACAGACTGCATTGCACTGCAAACGATGCAGCAAGTATAACTCCTTTTTTATCCAGACCCTCTCCCAAGAAACCGGGGAGGGTGTGTCTGTTACATTTTAAAGGCAGAAAGCTCGGACGGTTATATATCTATTTATATTATAATATTTATTATTTTTTTCATTTTTTATCTCTCTAAAATGTGGAATGGAGAATGAAGTTTCATCTATTTGATGTTGATCCTGATAAATTTAACTTTAATATTTTTTAGTCTTTACCCATCTATTTTAATCTTTGAACTGATTGTCAATTAGAAGAACTTATTTCTAAGAAAGAGTAAGTTTTTTTAGAGTCAATGGTAAATGTGCAAGTCACGAGAGTTTGTTGCCAAATATGAGTGGGAGTATGTCAAAACTAAAAAATCCTATTTTTATTTTATTTATCCATAAATATAATAATGACTCTTAGATTATACATTTTCATAAACAATTATATAATAATACACCTCCTTGATATATTTTTTGTTTGAAATATCAAAAATGCTCCTCCTATTATAAGAGAACTAGACTAGTCCAAATATTAATAAAAGCATTTTGTTTGTCGCCATACATGCCGAATAAGCCCGAATTGTGAATTTGTGAGGACAACCTCGATTCTATGTTTGAGAATTCGGAACGGTGCATGCAAGTTGTGTTGTTAATGGGCCAGGCTTGGTCGAGCCCGAATAAGAGTGGGCCCCCGCCAAACCTATGGTTTAAAAGGATAGCCCAACTTTGTCCCAGGCCCGGATAGCGGACCCGGGCCCGGGTAGGCCTAACTCCTCTAAACCCAAGCCCTGTTGCTCCATAATAGGCCCATGAAAGTTACTGCTTAAGCAGTGACAAGTACCCCCGCTTCTAACAGTTACGATTGGTGGGAATAAAGAGAGATCAAAAGGTTAATAGAAAGGGAGGGATGGAGAAGATCATAGAGAAAGGAGATTGGAGGTAGCATAGGTGCCATCGTGTGGCGCTACTTCCTATTATCAGGTGCCACTAGCCCGTCCTTGCTGCCATACGTAGCTGCTAGCATGAACCCGGAGATGAGGGTGTTGAACATGAAGTTGAGAAAAGAGATGATTAAGAGCTGCGAGATGTGAAAGATAGAAATGTTTGATCCCTAGGTGTCACCTTTGCGCGTGAGGCTTGGCACAAAGGGAGCTGGCATTTTTTCCCCCTCTTAGCGTGCTTTGGACTTTGGAGTGACTAACCTGGTGTCGGCTGTTGGATCTTTAGGATCAGACTGCTGACATTGTTCACATTTGTTTTCGAATGCAGAGAAAAGGAAGGGGAGCTATCACTTTGTCCCAAGTACTTTGGATATTTTCAAAAAAATTATAACTACACAGTTTGTAAAAATAGTGTGAACTCCAATTGAATGTGGTAGAAATATGTTGTAAATTCTGATAATGCTAGGGATATACGTGCAAAGTTGTGATATATATAAGAATATATAGTAAAAATATCTGATTTTTTTGGTATACATGGTTGTAGTTCATATTTAACGTTAGGAGTATACATATGTATGAATACTGTAGTTTCAGAAAGATGTATAAACAAAAAACGTTGAATGTGTACATAAATATACGTTAATTATTTAATATATATTTTAGAAGTCTAATGAGTTTAAGTTAATTAGTTCATATTAAATATATATGCATAATATATTCATTCTTTGTAGATATATTTTAACAAGACCTAAATGCTCACCATCCACGCTAGGTAACATTGCGCACCCGGGAAAATAAATATGGGTAACCAGATTTTTGAATTTGGTGTTCTAATTTTCCGTACTTGGAATCTTTTGCCTTGCTACACTAATGTGGTTTTCTCTGTTGATCCCGACTGTTCCTTAATCCCCAAATCCAACGGCGTTGGGCTCAACCTCATGGAAGTCCTATGACGGCTGAGCTTATAGTGTCAAGTCTTTATAAAATATAGAAAGTGAAAAATGTATAAAAGAGAGAAACTTTCCCATTAAATTGTATCCTAATTCTTTCTTAAAAAAGTAAGAACTTAGTTATAGTATAGTATTATAATATAGATATAATATAGAAAAGAGAAAAACTATATTAAATTATTGCCACATGTTCATAAGAAAATTTAGACAAAAAACAAAAAATTATAATATTGACACGTGAGGCAAAAAATTCTATTTATATATATAACATAGATAGTCTAGACGAGAGCTTTCTCCTCCTCTCTCATGCACACATACAAGTGGATACTGAGATTATTATACGTTCAAATCATGTGAAGGGATTTGGCCGTATAACAACATTGCTCCGGCGAAGGAATATTTTGAACTTACAAATCGAGATGTTCAACGTGTTATAGCCCTACTCAAACAATTTGAAAAACAAGATATCATGTTGCTGCCCATCGCACGTGGATTCCCATAATATTGAGATTTGGCATTTGTTATTTTGTTCATGGGACACGTTTATACAACTTTGAAAATGCTTTTCGACTTCCACAAATTTTAGGGCAAATGGAAATGATACTAAATCTTAAGGGTTATTAAATAATCCCTTTACTTTCTATCTAAGGGTACGTTTGTTAACATTATGTCCTTTAAATTTTTTATTTTTACAATTCAAAAAAGAAAAAATTGAATAAAGATGTGAGAGTGAATGAGAGAATGTCACTTCAGTAATGCCTTAGCCAAAGAACTTTAGATGCTCCAAAAATTGTAATGATTGTTCTAAAATCTTATTTATTTGCATCAAGTCTTATTTTGATTTCTTTACCTCTATTTTAAGGTTATTCCTAAAACTTAAAGGGCATAATGTCAACACCCAAAAAAAATATTAAAAAAAAAACAGCCCAATTGACCAAATATGCGTCCGTATATGCACAACACCTGAATTTGATTCTAAATAAAGCTTGATATTTCCTCTCAAAGGGAGATAGTTCCACGCAACTCCAATAATTCTGTCTAATAGATAATTTCGGATGCAAGTCGAATCCCACAGATAAGAGGAAATATCTTACGGTACACACGATGTTTGAACGATAGGAATTAGGAAGAGTTTTTAGACCTTTAAACGAAAAGGTAAGGAGTGAAGCCAACTAACAGATCCATTCGATTGGTTCCACCGGGCAAAAAATGTTGATGGAGAAAGTTTGGTTAAAAGTCAATTATAACCACTGTAACTCAGTTTTGTGTTAAAATGGAAATCAAAGGTACTTTCAGCTAAAAGTTCTGTCAGCTAAAACTCAATCTTATAACCACTCTGGTCAAGTCTAGTTTTTATTAATTTCATCTCCAAGTGTATCGCCTGGCTTCTATTTCAATTTTAGCATTGAAATTTTATCCATCTACGCAGCTCTCGTTAGTGTTCTTTAATTATTTTCTTGAAAAGTTTTACCCATAACCTGTGCTCCATTTATCTCGTAGCCGTTGTTGGAATTGTAGCGGTCAAAAACTGGTTAGACAATGACGACTGTCCAATCAGATCTTCTGGCTGCTCAATAAAACTTATAAGATTAGAGATGTCTTGGGTAGAACCTGCAAAAAGGAGAAGAGACGTCAGAGGGCCCCCGATTCTTCTGGAGAGCAAAATCTTCCAATGCTTAGGTCATGTTCTATAAAGGAATGAATTCTCTAGAATTTTAAGGTTGTATTAAGCGTACCTTTCACCGGAGAAGGTCAAGCATATATATAGTCCCCCTCTGATGCGGTATCATAGGGGTCATTTACCTTTGGGGAGTTAATTGGCCCATAATCCACGTCCTTTGATTGAGGGGATCGTGAGATACTAGTCAATGAGGGATCTCCTCTTGTAATCGGGAGAGCAGATCGTACAAACGTGCCTTAAATGGACAGTTATGTTGTTAACCCTCAAAACCCGTTTGATGGCGAAGAGGAATTATGGATTGACCCTAAGAGACTTTCGATTTCTCGAGCAATCAGGAGGAGGCGGCCTTTGAGCCCAGACTCAAAGCCTCCCCTCAGACGAGTCGCGAACCATTGACTATCGAGAGAGTAGGCTCCCCTCGGTGCTCGATAGACATGACCAAGACACTGCAATGTCTCGGAACTTACCCACTAATGTGTCAGTATTCCAGGCTTGGCATTCTTGAGACTTGAGCCCATGCACTCCATGTACCTGTCTTTGACTTGCTAATCGGAGTATCGAGAGAACTCACGTGATATTCTCGTGCAAGTACTTGCGGAATGCAGCCTTTGAGCCTTTTGGCTAAATGGGCTTGATTGGATCAGATCACAATTATCTCTCATCAAGAATATATCTCCAACATGATCGTAAATAAATAAAAACTGATTAATATCTACTAAAAATATTCTCATTTTGAGAAAAGTATCAACATGCCCATCCCTCAGTACACAAAGTGTCTTGTTATTTTTTGCCTTTAGTTAAAAGTTAATGTAAGCATGGTTAAGTGGAACTATTTGAGTAGCGAGGAGTGGAGGGGAAGAGTAATAGCAGAGTTCCACGTATCATCATTTAACCAGTGCGTACATCTAAAAAATTGAGTAATACTTGCTGCAATGATGGTGCGTGCTACACGCACCGTCATTATAGTGGGTTAAAAGAAAAAAAAGAAAAAAAAATATTTTTTTGGTCGCCTCCGATGTGCTCTAACTGTCCGTACTTTTTTTTCCGATCGGACGATCAAAAAAAATCTAAAAATTCAAAAATCGAGTCCAATGAACAGTAAAAAAAGTGGACTTAATTTTTAAATTAAATTTTTTTTAACGCACCGTCATTGCAGCAAATATTACTCCAAAAAATTTCATAATAAAAATATGATTTAACCTGAATCGAATTAATTTGTAAAAGACCTTAAAAATAAAACCTTGTTTACTTTTCAAACAGTAATAAAATAACTCCGAAAGGCCTTGAAGTTTCTTTTTGTCTAGTAAAACGACACCGGTAGGCACCACCCAATCTTTATTATCGACCAATTAAGAGACATGACTACGAAATCAAATGAGTGGTGGGGGAAAGACTGCCTTTTTTGTTGCATATCCTAGACAATAGGTCAGGCCAAGTAAATTAAAATTAATTAGGTTATGAGAGAAGTTCTAGCTCGATTCAAATCTGATCATACTCGACTTTGAGTCAGAACTCTTGTGGCCCATAAGTTAGACTTGAAAAATACAAGTGAGACAAGGGGTGAGAGTACAGATTTGGCAGCTATGTGAAAAGTCGGAGTCAAGGTAATATATTTTGAATTTGACTTGATCTTCAAAACTTATGACTTAAATCTTCTTATTAAAGAATTTAAAAAGATTGAATCAACACACCAATTTTAAAATTTACCCCTACTGTAATATAAATTTATGATTTTTAAAAAGAATCATGATTTAAGCACACTTTTTATAAATTCAAAAATAACGATTTAATCATAATTTAATCATGTATTTTTTTAAATATACCTTTTTGAGTGAAACTTGTTCATTTTTATATTATATATTTATATATTTATAATATATCTTAAAATTATACTTTATATATATATAAATAATGTATGTTTCACAACTTCTTTACTAATTTTCAGATCGTTTGCCGACTTGAGATTTTTTCATTAGATCGATTTCTTTTTTCCCGAATCCTCCGGCTTGGTGACATTATTTACCACGTCCAAACGCTTTATTTTTGGGACAACATGATTTCTTTTTTTCATTATTTACTACATCCCGGCCCCAGCGGTAGAATCCGGAACGCCGCGAGGCCGACATGACTAAGACCTTAGACTCTGGATCATCCGTGAACGGATAAGGCTCATCACAAGGCACTTCACATGGGGGTGGACCGCCTCCCACCACTCCTCCCCACCAACTCGGCCTCCGCAGGGGCCCACCCATGCGCTCCCCTCTGGACGTTTCCGGTTAATCTGCCTACGCGAAGAAGCCTTCCTATGTTTCTTGCTTTTTTCCTGTTCGGGTTTTTGTCCCTCCCCCGCAGGTATTTGTCTCTTTTTTCCTGTTTTTCCCCGTCAGAGATGTAGCTGGAAGATACATGTCATCCCTTAATTTCCAGCTCGCTCTGCTCACTTCTCAGCCGTTTGTGAGGGGAGGGGTGGCTCTGGATGAGTCGCTGACGGGTTAGGCAGAGAACAACGACGAGACCGTCATGTGATGCACAGGGCATGGATAAAAGACCCGGCTCTTCCCGTGAGCTGAGGGCTTCAAGACAGAGCCAGCTGCTGCCCATTGCCCCAATTGGAGAAGCCGATGGTGGGGGTAGTTTGTTAGGTTTGTCGTCCCGCGCAAGTAGGTTTGGCGTGGCAGGATGGACCGCCTTAAGTTAGGGTTAGGAATTGTTTGTTTGAAATCTAAAAAATAAAAATTATTTTACAGTCTTTTTAAATATTTGATTCAATGTAAAGTAGAATGAACATTATTTGTCGGATCCTTGTTAACTCATTTGGAGGACCATTTTCTTATTTTAGTTTCCACAGAAGAACCATCTTAAATCAAAACTAAAGAGTTTGTGTATTATTTATTGTGTTTCCATATGTCTTACAAGCATTCAATCAAACACTCTCTGATTTTATAATTGAATCCATTGTTGTAAAGTCAGTGATTCAAAATTGATGAAGTGTAAGGTTTTGCGACAGTCCACCGAAGTGCATGCAAAAAAAAAAAAAAAGAAAGATTGTCTCCACTATATCTTATATGTTCATATAATTTAAATTTTTTTGATTATTTAAAACAATTTAAAAAAATTAAAAATCAAATTTCAATAAATAATAAAAAAACCCTCATCGACCATACATGAGTAGACTCCAATAGATTGAGGGTTGATGTTTTATTATTTAGAGTTTTTTAATCGTCTGATAAGAACCACAGACTGTATGAACATGTGATGATGGTATAGATCTTAAAAAACAATAATAAAAAAGAAATGGTGAGACTCTTAAAGCGACAGGTGCAAGACGGGCCCACCTATTCGATGATCGCAAATCTCAGTCGTGACATTGTATAGAACTATAGAAGCATCGAGATCTTTAAAGTGCCAATTGGACCGATAAATATATGCATCTGTCTGATGTCCATTAAAGTGCGAATGTCGTTTTGAATCCGGACTCCTCTAAATTATTCTTTTCATCTTGCGGACGGTATTTGCCGTTCAGTAATTTATCATAGCACATCGGATCCTTTCATCCAATGTTCGTTGATGAGGCAGAATCCGATTCGGCCCACTAAAACAAGTCCAGACCTCGTTCAGCCCAGCAGCGGCAGTACAAGGCCCTCAGACAGCCTTCGGCCCATCAGCGGCCCAACAGTCCTCGGCCCGTAAGCGGCACCGTCGCTTCCGGCCCAACAGGCTTCAGCCCGTCAGCGGTCCACCAATCTACGGCCCGGGAACAGCGCGGCAGCCCAGGGCCCAACAGGCTTCGGCCCATCAGCGGCCCAACCCCCTTCGGCCCGATAGCTGAGTCCGGCCCACTCCGGTGGCGGATCAGGTACTATGGCGGTTTACCAGTAAGTCCGCGTTTAGTCCTATATCGGCTGCCACCGTTAACCATCCTCTATCCTTTGCTATAAATATACCGTTATTTATTGCCAAAGGGATGCTTCCCCAAGTCTTCGAGACCCTTAAGGACTACAGTCCGAAAAGCATTAAAGCTACTCTCTTTGCCTTCTGAATCGAATCTTCTTCAGGAGCTAACTTGACCGTCGAAGGGGGTTCCTTAGGGCTAAAGCCCGAGACTCCTGCTAACCGGTTTTCTTCTTCTTTCCCTCATGCAGGAGCTCGGTTCGAATCATCGCCGACCTTCCCGAGTCGGTCTCGACCGCCGACCTCGAATTCCTCTCCCTGGTCTCGACGCCGTGCGCCGGCTGCCCCTGCGACAGAGGAGACTAGATCTCGCGCCGCCCCTTCGTTCGCCGAAGGAGCCTCGGCCCCGACTTCCCGGAGCAAGCCAGCCACCGACCGAGCATCCCTCGGCCTTCGGACCTTCAGCTTCGCCTCTGCATCCTTCGCCTTCCGGATTCTCGTCGGACCTCTGAACACCGATCCGACCCAGCTCCGGATCCTTCTTTTCGAGTTCCGGCTTCGGAATCCGGTCGTGATAGATCCAGTCTACATCATTCGTAAAAGATTTAAATAAAATACTTAAAAAATATGTTAAGGATACTTTTAAAAAATGTAGTCTAGTAAAAGGGAAAAGATGGACGGTTCTGATAAACGTGATTTAAGATTCCTCAAAAATGTGTCTAAAATTTGGTAGTTAATGGATAATCCTTTAAGGATGTGTTTGACCTAACTTTTAATTAAAGGTTATTTTTGACTTTTTTTTATAACATGAAAAAAAGATGGATGCAAAAGGTTATAATTGACTTTAAGTTGTTATAAATGTTAAATCACCTCTGCTATAGAAGTGATCTCCAATATTTATTATTTTCCTTAAAAATAAATAGATAAAAGTATAAAAAAACTTTCAATTGGAATATGGGACAAACACGCCCTTAATGGATAGTTGCATTGATGGGGCCGGTGGAAAGCCAACGGTTCATGAAAGAGCTTCGGCAAGTTGGCCGCGTATGGATGTTTACTCGTTTGGTCGCATCTAACGCAAACCTAGGCGGACTCCTCCCCACTCGTCCGTTGGCCGGGGTGGCCTCGGACGAGACGACGGCGAACCAGAACTGGGATTCGCTTAGGCTCGTCTCAAGTGGGCGAGGAGATTGCCCACCGGCGCGGGGACCGCGCGCATATCCCCTAGAAGGTGTCCATTGGTGAGAGGCATAAAGGGCGATGCCGTTACCGGATAAAGCCCAGCCACACCGGCGGTACGGTGTACCCACTCCATGACCCTATTATTGGTGGGGAGTCGGCACATGAGCCCAACTTGGTCTGTTGCTGTACAGCAAATCTTGATGAGGTATGGGGTTCCGATGCAACCAATTGCTTTTTTGTGCGGATGGGTATCAATACAGCGGATCAGCCCGTGGCCCCAACTCAATCTAATCATATTAAAAGAAATTAGATTGGTTTAAATTATATAAATTGAATTGAGTTAAATTTGAGTTGACATTAGTTAAATTTGGATTGAGTTAAGTTGACCACGAGTTGATCTAATTTAATCTATTGAGTTTTATAATAATTCATACAAAAAGTTAAATACTTCTAATAAATAATTTATAAACAGGGTCAACTTAACCCAACTCAACTCACTCACTATTGAATTAGGACTGAATTTAAGTTAAATTTGAACTAAATTTGGGTTAGGCTATTTTAAATTTTGACTAAACTCAAATTATCATATAATCCAACCTAGTCCGCCCAATTTAAATCCCTACTTGTGAGGATAGAGATGAGTTAGAGGCGCATGGTTCAGTGAATGTACAAGCCATCTGACGATACATCCAGGGGTATTTTCAGTTTGATTTGATTTGGTTTGAAGGTAAAATTTTAAAAATTAAATCTAATTAAATTAGAGCGTCAAATCGAATCAAATAAAATCGTAATAATTTAAAACTAAATCGAATCAAATCGAAATAATTCGGTTTGATTCGATTTAATTTGCGGTTTGGATCTTATAATGGATCACTATAGTTAAATAATCTATTTTAATATTAATTTTTAAAAATAATTACTAAAAAATATTATTTAAAAATTATTTGAAAGTTTAAGTCTTGAAATAGACTATTATAGTTAAACATCCTATTTTATTAAGAACTCAACACTTTTGATGACAATCTAAAAGATATTATCTAAAAATAACTTAAAATTTTATATCTTATAATTTACATAAACTCATACTTAATCTAATAATTTAATATTTATATTATGTTCTTTTGACATAATTCAATTTATTCGGATTGGTTTAATTTTTGAACATCAGAAATCAAATCAAACTGAATTTTTTAATTTCATTTGGTTTCAACTTAAATCAAAATTTTCAGAAATTCAAATCAAATTAAATTGACCGATTCAATTTGATTTTTCAGCTTGAATTGAACAGTGAACACTTCTAAATACATCTGGGCCGCATGATTCATGGGATTCAATAAGCCTCCTAACGGAGATTGCAACATCTGCTGTCAAGTAACGAGATGAGATTTTTTTGGATCTTTTTATTTAGATTACAGCACGTCTCGAGGCTAACCACACGAAGGTAAGGACAAATTAACAAGTCACTTATCATGGGGATGCACCATAGTTCAGAGAAAGAAGTCCAGACCATCTCATTTCATTATTGGATAGTTGAGGCAAATCTTCCCTGGGTGACTTATTGAATCTTATACAATAGTGATAAAAAAGTTCAAAAGATCTTATTTTTCAAACAATAGATGATTTTTTTACTTCTTTTTCTAGATCATGACGTGTCTTTGCGCACATAAAGGCAAGGTAAATAAACCCTTCCTCATCTTATCATGGCAAATGGCTTACTTGTGCCTGCCTTCATGGGAGTACACGTGCATCATGATCCAAAGAAAGAGGTCCACCTTATATGTGAGTAGAGGCACGGAAAAAGATCCAAAAACTCAATATTCTTTCTGGCTGTTCTCCTAAACTAGTCTGAGTTGGCGTTCGCGGTATGAAGATGGATAAACTAGCTCTGAGTTGGCGTTAGCAGTAGGACAATGGTGTTTACCTCTGCTTTTTGACAGTGGAAGAAGTCATTCAGACCGACCTGCAGTATATCGTAATAGATTACGTTACAGAGTACGTCTTGTGGTGTTACATGAACCAATACTAACATTGTCATCATGTCTCTTTGATAATTAACGCTAATCAATTGTCCAGAACAGCAGTAACATGCTCCGAACCATACATTACCGTGTAAAGTAGGCAATAAGATGTTGCACTGAAGACTGATGACACACGAGGGTGAAATTTTAGTCCATGAATTAAAGACATGTTTGATTAAAATATTAATTATGATATGGTAATAATTTTGAGATCTACAACATCACTGATGAGGCAGAATCCGATTCGGTCCACTAAAACAAGCCCAAACCCCGCTCAGTCCAGCAGCAGCAGTACAAGGCCCTCAGGGAGCCTTCGGCCCATCAGCGGTCCTACAGCCCTCGGCCCGTAAGCGGCACCGTCGCTCCCGGCCCAACATGCTTCAGCCCGTCAGCGGCCCACCAGCCTACGGCCCGGGAACAGCGGGGCAGCCCAGGGCCGAACAGGCTTCTGCCCATCAGCGGCCCAACCCCCTTCGGCCCGATAGCCGAGTCCGGCCCACTCCGGTGGCGGACCAGGCACTATGGCGGTTTACCAGTAAGCCCGCATTTAGTCCTATATCGGCTACCACCGTTAACCATCCTCTATCCTTTGCTATAAATACACCGCTATTTATTGCCAAAGGGATGCTCTCTCAAGCCTCCGAGACCCTTAAAGACTACGGTCCAAAAAGCATTAAAGCTACTCTTTGCCTTCTGAATCGAATCTTCTTCAGGAGCTAACTTGACCGTCGGAGGGGGTTCCTTAGGGCTGAAGCCCGGGACTCCTGCTGACCGGTTTTCTTCTTCTTTCCCTCATGCAGGAGCTCGGTTCGAATCATCGCCGACCTTCCCGAGTCGGTCTCGACCGCCGACCTTGGACTCCTCTCCCTGGTCTCGACGCCGCGCGCCGGCTGCCCACGCAACAGAGGAGACTCGGCCTCGCGTCGCCCCTTCGTCCGCCGGAGGAGCCTCGGCCCCGACTTCCCGGAGCAAGCCAGCCACCGACCGAGCACCCCTCGGCCTTCGGACCTTCGGCTTCGCCTCTGCCTCCTTCGCCTTCCGGATCCCCGTCGGGCCTCTGAACACCGATCCGACCCAGCTCCGGATCCTTCTCTTCGGATTCCGGCTTCGGAATCCGGTCGTGATAGCTTCGGCTACATCAATCACCATTGAAATTGATATTAGAAGAATACAAAGAAAAAAAGAGAGTTGGGGGTGGGAAAAGAAGAGGAGGGAATCTAGAGACTTTAATCAAAATTTAGTTTTGAATATTAAACTTTAATGTTTTTAATATATTATGAGACCTGTATTGAATTTGTTTGATAATTAACTTATTAATATATGAGTATTAAAGTTGATGCAATATATGGATAATTTCATATTTACCACTCTCATATATTATGTTTCAAAATTGCCATGCTTATATACCTATCCTACATATATCTTAATATGTACAATAATTCAAAATTGTCACTTTACATGTCATATTGATATATATAAATATTTCATATATGTCATTAAAATGACATATTTGATGGATATATTATCTTGTAAAGATATGTAAGATAATATGACAATAAGCATGTCATTTTGAAATTTAGCATACGAGTGTGATTAATGTGAAATTATCCCTGATGTAGACTGGATCTATCACGACCGGATTCCGGAGCTGGAATCCGAAGAAGAGAATCCGGAGCTGGGCCGGATCGGTGTTTGAAGGGGCCCGACGGGGATCCGGAAGACGAAGGATGCAGAGGCGGAGCCGGGAGTCCGAGGCCGGAGGTGACTCGGAGCGGGCTTGCTCTTGGATAGTGAGCCCAAAAGGCCCTTCAGCGCGAGACCGAGTCTCCTGTCTTGGGCCGAAGCTCCTTCGGCGGACGAGGGAGCGGCGCGGATGAATCTTCTCCCGACTGCTGTCGACAGGCGACGAAGCCGAAGCCGAAGGTCCGAGGCCGGAGGTGACTCGGAGTGGGCTTGCTCTTGGATAGTGAGCCCAAAAGCCCCTTCAGCGCGAGACCGATTCTCCTGTCTTGGGGCAGCCGGCGTACGGCGTCGAGACCAGGGAGAGGAATCCGAGGTCGGCGGCCGAAACCGACTCGGGAAGGTCGGCGAAGATTCGAACCGAGCTCCTGCAGGAGGGAAAGAAGAAGAAAACCCAGTCAGCAGGAGTCCCGGGCTTCAGCCCTGGGGAACCCCCTCCGACGGTCAAGTTAGCTCCTGAAGAAGATTCGATTCAGAAGGCAAAGAGAGTAGCTTTAATGCTTTTCGGACTGTAGTCCTTTAAGGGTCTCGGAGGCTTGAGGAAGCATCCATCGCCTACCTTTGGCAATAAATAGCGGGGTATTTATAGCAGAGGATAGCGGATGGTTAACGGTGGCAGCCGATATAGGACTAAATGAGGGCTTACTGATAAACCGCCATAGTGCCCGATCCGCCACCGGAGTGGGCCGGATTCGGCTACCGGGCCGAAGGGAGTTGGGCCGCTGATAGGCCGAAGCCTGTTGTGCCCTGGGCTGCCGCGCTGCTCCCGGGCCGTAGGCTAATGGGCCGCTGACGGGCTGAAGCCTGTTGGGCCGAGAGCGACGGTGCCGCTTATGGGCCGAAGGCTGCTGGGCCGCTGACGGGCCGAAGGCTCCCGGAGGGCCTGATACTGCTGTTGTTGGGCTGAACGGGGTTTGGGCTTGTTTTAATGGGCCGAATCGGATTCTGCCTCATCACATAGCCGCCCACTCTTGTCTTCCTCAGTTCTGAGATGGCGAGAGTATAGCCCGAAGCTGTCAGAAGAATATCATAACAGGTGTCTTACCCGAAGCTCTGTTCTCTTTTCACTTGGAAGAGGGTGTCCTCGGTCGGCCGAGGGCTACGCGGTTGCTTCGTCCTCGCTCGGAGTGGCGACGAAGGCTCAGAGCTCAGAAGCCGAAGGGCCGAGCCCTCTGATTCGTGTCAGGCTTCATTCAATGGACGGGATGGCGCGTCGCCTCGCGAGGAAGCACGGGACACGCGTCGCGCATCCGGCCGCTCCGTCAAGAACACAAAAGGATCCTGACCGTCCGCGGGTCGCGGATCGCCTCGGCTTTCTGCCCGAGGCTCCACTCGGATTGCCGCCGCTCCCTTCGTCGCACGCGGATCGGGACACGTGGCGGGCATCCGAGAGGTTAGCCGATGGGTCAGGGCGCTCTCGGCCGTTGATCACTCTGCTGCAAGTCCCGGAGCCGGCCCGTCATCATTGTCGAAGGACGGTGCACGTGGCGGGCATCCGAGAGGAGCGAGGGGACGAGCGGGATGATCTCGGCCGTTGTCTTCGCCGGGAGGCGCTTCGGATGGGCTTATAAATACAAGCCCTCAGCAGGGCACTGTTCTTCTTCCTACTGCTGCGCTTGCGTTTCCCCTGCGATCATCCGAGCTCTTCTTCCTTCTCCAGCGAAAGGCTAGCTTCCTGAAGGCTTCGTCCGAGCTCGCCGGCCACCGTAGGAGGATCTCCATTCCTCAGGGCGCATCGCTGGTGGAGCTGGGTGGCTTGAGAGGCTGCGCTCGGCTCAGGAGAGACTTCCTCCCCCTTCCTGCGAGTAACTTTTGGCCTCCTTCCTTCCTTCCGCGGCCTTATGGTCCGGAGTCCTTCCAGTGAGATTACTCCTTCGGACGAGGAGTATACTCCTTCCCACTCTCCAAAATCTTCTCTGTCAGATCCCCTCGCCTCGGATTCCCTTGCTCCCGCAATGTCTGAGGAGCCTGAAAACTCTGGGACTGAGGAGTCCGAGACTTCCGGGGCTGAGGTCTCCGAGGCCGAGGTTTCTGGAGCCGAGGCTTCCGGGGCCGAGGCTTCCGGGGCCGAGGCTTCTGGGGCCGAGGCTACCCAGGAGGTCCGGAACCCAGGCCAGGCTTCCACCTCGGAACGCCGTCTTCCGGACATTGCTTCGGAAGCATCCTGCGCCCTTTCGGACGTAGAGGTGAGGAACCTGGTTTCTTACTTCCAGCTTTCTTCCTGGACGACCCCCCATCGGCCTGACTCCGCTACCAGGGCCAATACTGTCCGTCCGGACTCCTTCTCCATCTATGTTGATAGCTTCGAGGCGGGCTTCCGCCTTCCTCTCCCCACCTTCGTCATTAACCTCCTTAGCTTCTACGGGCTGGCTCCGTCTCAGCTCTTTCCCAATTCTTGGCGCACTGTATACGGTTTTTTGAGCGTCTTCGCTCGTATAAAGATCAACCCTTCCATCAATGTCTTCCGTTATCTCTTCAAAATCCAAAGGCAGGGAAAGTCCGAGTGGTACTGCTTCGTCCCTCGGGTCGGCCGAAGCATCTTCTCCGGGAAGCCCTCGTCCATCCACGGCTGGAAGAGGAAGTTCATCTTCGTCTCCCTGCCGGAGAACGAGAAGGGCGTGTGGCCCTTTCCCACCAAATGGGCGCCGCTGGCTGCAGGCCTCTCGGACCCTCCTGCTCTGACCCCTGTGCATAGCACTCTCGTGGGCCATGTCCAGGTCATGGCCCCGTACGACATCTGGAGGCTCCTTAGCGCGTCGGAGCGGCTGGTGAACGCCGGGGTGTGGCCGGATCCCCGGTCCGATCCGGCGCGGGCCTTCCCTTATCTTCCTCCCGGGGAGACTCCGCAAGGCCGCGGAGGAAGGGCTGCCGCTCCTCCGGCCGAAGCTCTTCCGGCTGAGGATGCTGATGAAGTTTCGGCCGAGGATAAGTCGGCTTTGAATTTGTTACTTGATCGCCGTTTTGTTTCTAACACGTCGCTCTTGCTTGCAGTAATGGCCGAGCTCGACGACCTCCTCGCCCTGATATCCGACCAGCTCGGTCCAGGCCGGACGCCGGCCTCGCAGGCGGCAGGCAGGTCTGGCCGAGGCGCTGGAGTTCCGAGGACCCGAGGCGGGGTCCCAAGGACTGCGGCCTCCGTCGAGGGCCGCGCTGCCGCTGCTGCTCTCGAGAGGGAGCAGAAGACAAAATTCGCCGCTCGAAGGGGCGGCCGAGCGTCGAAGCGCCCCCGGGTGGAAGAGGCCGAAGAGGCGGAGTTGGCTCCGCTGATCAGGAAAAGTGCCGGGGCCCGAAGGGCCGCCAGGCTAGCCTCCCCCGAGGCGACGAGGGGAGACTCCCCTCCAGCCGTATCGGCAGGGGCCGACGACGAAGGCGCCGGGTCGCAGGCGCCCCGGACGCAACGCGAGTGGTGGCACCCCGAGCCGGGGGTGTACAAGGATGAGAGCATGGAGGACCCGCAGACGTGCCTCCGTCTGCTTAGCAGCCTCACTCTCTCTTCAGCTTTTGAAGAGCTGAAGGACCATTCCATCACCGACCTGGCGGCGATGAGCGCTCGGTTGGCGGTCCAGGTAAGAAGTCTGAAAGTGTCTCAACTTTTCTCTCCTTAGCTGTCTTTTGATTTTCTGACCCTTATCTGCTTTCGGTCTGCAGGCTGCGGTGACGAGTAGCGTCCTGATGCACCATCAGGAGCTGCTCCGACTCAAGCTCTTGGAGGCCGAGGAGGATCCGGCCGGTTCGGGTGAAGGTACCACGGCGGTGCCCCGTGTCGAGCCCTTAGTCGATAGGCTCGCAACCGCGAGCGCCCGGGCGCGGGCGCAGTTGGAGGAGAGGGCAGCAGAGGCCCGTGCTGCCGCCGAGGCCAAGGAGAAGGCCGAGCGGGAGAAGGAGAAGACCGAGGGCGAGCTTGCTGCGGCTCAGTCTGAGATCCGGGCACTCAAGGCCTAGGTCTAGGACAAGGAGTCCCGGCGAGCTTCGGAGAAGCGTCGCCACGCTGAGGAGGTCTCGGCTCTGAAGCAGGAACTGGAAGAGGTGGCGGAGTCGGCCGTAGCCGATTACTAGGCCGGGCGTAACTACGTCCAAGAGATCCTCCGAGCCCAGCTGCTAGCGTCTTCTTCGGTCTTCGACTTCGGACTGGCCGTCGCCCAGAGGGCCTGCCCGAGCGTTGACTTGACCGGGGTCACCCTACCGATGGGCGCGGAAGCCAGGGAGCTCCTATCCTGGTGGAAGGATCTCATGGCCGAGAGGGCCTCGCCTCCAGTTCCTGAAGACGAAGCCGTGACCGCCGAGGAGGCCCCCGCCGAGGCTGCCGCTCCTGAAGCGGTACAGATCGTCGACTCTCCCTCTCCCTCTCCCAGCCAAGGCGCAGTCGAAGCGGAGGAGGAAGGGGTCGTCGAGGGCTGATACGAGGGTCCCGCCCCCCGGTTTTTGCTTTTCCACTTATGTAAGCCTTCGGCCAGGCATACGGCCGAGTTTGTACTTCCTTTCGTTTGTGAATACAAGGAATGTTTTTGGCTTTACCTTATTGTTTTCTGCATGACGAGTGGATCTGGCCTTTCTGAAATCCGAGATCCTTCCGTCGTTCGCTATAGTTTGCGAAGCTGAGACCCGATGTAGGTTCGGATAGGGCGTTGATAGAATCTCGCCAGCAGATACGGCTGCTTTAGATGCGGCTCCTGTGGCCGAAGCCGCTCCCGCTTCGTCTTATGCAGACTTAGAGAATACCATGCCGCGTCCTGATCCGGATTACATGGCCGAAGCCATTCGTCGGATCGAAGGACTCGCGGACTTTAAGAGAACCATGCCGCTCCCGATACGGTTTGCATGGTCGAAGCCACTCCTGATACGGTTTACACGGACTTAGAGAAAATTCCACGCCGCGTCCTGATCCGGATTACATGGCCGAGCGCCATTCGTCGGATCAAAGGACCCGCGGACTTTGAAAGAATACCATGCCGCTCCCGATACGGTTTGTATGGCCGAAGCCACTCCCGGTACGGTTTACACGGACTTAGAGAGAATTCCGCGCCGCGTCCTGATCCGGATTACATGGCCGAGCACCATTCGTCGGATCAAAGGACCCGCGGACTTTGAAAGAATACCATGCCGCTCCCGATACGGTTTGCATGGCCGAAGCCACTCCTGATACGGTTTACACGGACTTAGAGAGAATTCCGCGCCGCGTCCTGATCCGGATTACATGGCCGAGCGCCATTCGTCGGATCAAAGGACCCGCGGACTTTGAAAGAATACCATGCCGCTCCCGATACGGTTTGCATGGCCGAAGCCACTCTCGGTACGGTTTACACGGACTTAGAGAGAATTCCGCGCCGTGTCCTGATCCGGATTACATGGCCGAGCGCCATTCGTCGGATCAAAGGACCCGCGGACTTTGAAAGAATACCATGCCGCTCCCGATACGGTTTGCATGGCCGAAGCCACTCCCGGTACGGTTTACACGGACTTAGAGAGAATTCCGCGCCGCGTTCTGATCCGGATTACATGGCCGAGCGCCATTCGTCGGATCAAAGGACCCGCGGACTTTGAAAGAATACCATGCCGCTCCCGATACGGTTTGCATGGCCGAAGCCACTCCCGGTACGGTTTACACGGACTTAGAGAGAATTCCGCGCCGCGTCCTGATCCGGATTACATGGCCGAGCGCCATTCGTCGGATCAAAGGACCCGCGGACTTTGAAAGAATACCATGCCGCTCCCGATACGGTTTGCATGGCCGAAGCCACTCCCGGTACGGTTTACACGGACTTAGAGAGAATTCCGCGCCGCGTCCTGATCCGGATTACATGGCCGAGCACCATTCGTCGGATCAAAGGACCCGCGGACTTTGAAAGAATACCATGCCGCTCCCGATACGGTTTGCATGGCCGAAGCCACTCCCGATACGGTTTACACGGACTTAGAGAGAATTCCGCGCCGCGTCCTGATCCGGATTACATGGCCGAGCGCCATTCGTCGGATCAAAGGACCCGCGGACTTTGAAAGAATACCATGCCGCTCCCGATACGGTTTGCATGGCCGAAGCCACTCTCGGTACGGTTTACACGGACTTAGAGAGAATTCTGCGCCGTGTCCTGATCCGGATTACATGGCCGAGCGCCATTCGTCGGATCAAAGGACCCGCGGACTTTGGAGAAATCGGTGCCGCTCTGACTCGGTACGCATGGCCGGAGCCACTCCGAATCAGGTTGGCGCGGACTTTTGCTAAGAAATCCGTGCCGCTCTGATTCGGTACGCATGGCCGGAGCCACTCCGAATCAGGTTGCCGCGGACTTTTTACGAATTGTTGTTGAGACACTTTTCAAAGAACAGGCTTTCCTTATGTCTCCTGGCTAAATTCCAGGTTAGTTTACATGAAGTGCCGAAGATACCCCGTATTCTAGACAAAGGGGGATGCATGTCCGAAGGGGTCCCTAATCCGCGGGCCCCTCGGTTGCTTCTGTATACAAATACTTCAGTCGTTCTAAAGGCATAGCCTTAAAAAGAAAAGGGGATCTCTTCGGTTGTTGCCTTGTTGCTCCGCCTTGTTGCTCCGAGGTTCTCCGGTCGCGCCTCAGCCGAGGCTGTTCTTACTGGTGTAGCGGCAGCTGGCCTGCTCTGACGAGGCGATCTATCTCCTCCCGAAGTTGCCGACATTCATCAGTCATGTGACCAGTCTCCTGATGATATTCGCAATATCTGCTAGGGTACCTTCGGCGAGGATCAGATTTTAAGCGTTGAGGTCGCCGGAGCATATGCTTTACCTCCGTAAGCATTTCGGAAGGGGGAGCAGATAGCAGTAGGTGCCGCGGCTGCGGACCCTGTTGCTTGCCTCGGTCCCGCTCCTTCCGATATCGCCCATGTGGAGGTCCCTGATTTACAAGTGGTGGGTGAGCTACCCGAGGGGCAGGCGGTGCCGAGGGCTCGTCGTTCACCGAAACGGCCTTGTCGACGAAGACTTGCGAAGACGCTGGCCGAGGCTCCGCGTTCTGTACAGGATGAAAGGGAGGTGCCTGATGGAGGAGTTGGCTCCATACCCCCATGTACTGGGCCATGGCAGATACCATGTTTGCCAAAGATGTGACAGTGTCAGTCAGTGTGGTCATTTGTTGCTGAAGTTCCTTTATCCGGTTGTCTTCAGCTGGAGACCATGGCGTGACTAGCCATGTCGCGCTCAAAGGGGCGTATGGGGTGTCTTCGGAAAGTGGTAACTGTGCCGGGGCCTCCTGTTCCTCTGTTTCGCTTTGACCGGATCGTCGGTTTATTGGTTGTTGAGACATGACTTGTTTGTTTGTTTCCCACAGACGGCGCCACGTGATGTAGACTGGATCTATCATGACCGGATTCCGGAGCTGGAATCCGAAGAAGAGGATCCGGAGCTGGGCCGGATCGGTGTTTGAAGGGGCCCGACGGGGATTCGGAAGACGAAGGATGCAGAGGCGGAGCCGGGAGTCCGAGGCCGGAGGTGACTCGGAGCGGGCTTGCTCTTGGATAGTGAGCCCAAAAGGCCCTTCAGCGCGAGACCGAGTCTCCTGTCTTGGGCCGAAGCTCCTTCGGCGGACGAGGGAGCGGCGCGGATGAATCTTCTCCCGACTGCTGTCGACAGGCGACGAAGCCGAAGCCGAAGGTCCGAGGCCGAAGGTGACTCGGAGTGGGCTTGCTCTTGGATAGTGAGCCCAAAAGCCCCTTCAGCGCGAGACCGATTCTCCTGTCTTGGGGCAGCCGGCGTACGGCGTCGAGACCAGGGAGAGGAATCCGAGGTCGGCGGCCGAAACCGACTCGGGAAGGTCGGCGAAGATTCTAACCGAGCTCCTGCAGGAGGGAAAGAAGAAGAAAACCCAGTCAGCAGGAGTCCCGGGCTTCAGCCCTGGGGAACCACCTCCGACGGTCAAGTTAGCTCCTGAAGAAGATTCGATTCAGAAGGCAAAGAGAGTAGCTTTAATACTTTTCGGACTGTAGTCCTTTAAGGGTCTCGGAGGCTTGAGGAAGCATCCATCGCCTACCTTTGGCAATAAATAGCGGGGTATTTATAGCAGATGATAGCGGATGGTTAACGGTGGCAGCCGATATAGGACTAAATGAGGGCTTACTGATAAACCGCCATAGTGCCCGATCCGCCACCGGAGTGGGCCGGATTCGGCTACCGGGCCGAAGGGGGTTGGGCCGCTGATGGGCCGAAGCCTGTTGGGCCCTGGGCTGCCGCGCTGCTCCCGGGCCGTAGGCTAGTGGGCCGCTGACGGGCTGAAGCCTGTTGGGCCGGGAGCGACGGTGCCGCTTATGGGCCGAAAGCTGCCGGGCCGCTGACGGGCCGAAGGCTCCCGGAGGGCATTGTACTACTGCTGTTGGGCTGAACGGGGTTTGAGCTTGTTTTAATGGGCCGAATCGTATTCTGCCTCATCAATCCCTAAAATATAATTAAACATGTCTTATCAGCAGTAGTATCAAAATTGATCATGATAGACCTATCTAAGATAACAACCAAATGCCTTACTAAACAATAAGCGCTGGTTTGTTTTGAGGATGTGGTATTCTGGATTTTTTGTTTCCGAATCTCTTATTACTAGAACAAGAAGAATTCACTTTGGATGGAATAAGTAGTTCATCGGAATAAATAGTTCCTGCCTTTTATATAGAATGATTTATTCCACTTATTCAAAGAATAACGCGTCCGTGTCAAGAATAACAAAGAATAACGTGTCCGAACTCTCAAACCGAATAAGTGGAATAACGCGTCACATTCAACCCTTATCCCGCAAACGAACCGGCCTTAAATGTTAAAGGTGCATTATAAAATCTGTTTTACATTATAATGTTACAGCATATATTATTCAATTTAGTAGCCGACAAGGCAATCTCCGACACTGATGCCTCTGAGTGTGTTCAAACATAATAGTGGACCACAAAATCAAAAGTACTGCTCCATCTGTCCCTTTGCGAATTGAAGGATGTCATACGGTGCCAAACATATCATATCCTAGGCCCTTGTGTAGACTAGCGACAAGCTAACGGGGTTTTTAATTTCATGGGGATCATGCGGTGAACTATCACGAAATTTAGGGGTTATTTATCTCAATGTAAAACAATACAAGTCAGAAGGATTGTTCATTTCACAGTGTTTTTAGATGCTTAATTTAATGTAAATAGTGCAAAATAAATTTTTGTTGGGTCATCGTTTGTCTAGCTGGAGGTCCATTTTTTTATTTTGATTTTCAGAAAAGAACCACCACAAATCAAAATCAGAAGGTTTATACAGTTCTTATTTTATTTTACAAGCATAAAAACTCTTCAATTTTAAAATCATGAACATTTATTGATTTTAAAACTGATGATTTAAAAGAATTATAGAATTTATCAACTTAGTAGAATGCAGATCACAGTGATGCGTAGAAAAAGGGGATTGAGTCCTCCATATTTATGCACCTGCATCTACACTGTTACTCGCGTAAAACCACTAAATCTTAATTTTCTTACAGCAAACGTAGGTAATGAATTACCTTAATTAAGGGAATATTATAACATGAATGAAACTAGATATGTACGATACAAAAAGGATCCCATAAAAGGTCCCTTTTATGCTCAAAGTAGAGACACAATCATCTTTAAACTTGTTTGGCAAAACTTCTATTTAGAAGTTATTTTTGACTTCTACTTCTCACATAAAACAAGTTGAAGGAGAGATGTTATAACTAATTTAGTTTGTTACAAAGGTTAACTCTTTCATAACAACTTCATTTTTTTTCTATTTTTGGAAACTCCTCCTTTTTAATATTTGGTTGGAAATTAAAATACAGGTAAAATACCACATAAATAATTTTCAAGATCCAATCGCTTTCATAAAAGATAATTAAATGAAAATATAAAAGTGTGCTTTCAAATGGAAGCTGCGCCAAACACAGCCTTTGTGTCCAAAAATCTGACCATCAACTTACGTACAAGCAAAAAGTTACATGTGCATATACGTCACATATACCTTTCAACATTGATGAAATTTGCCAAAGAGTTTGACCGTTTCTTACTGTCCTCTCATATGAACTATTCGGAATGAAAGGTCGTCATTTGGTGTTAAAGTCGTAAGTAGAACATTTTCGTGTACATGAATATCCTATATAACCTCTAGTTTATGCTACCGTGATATTTCATTATTTTTAATGTCAAAACTATTGTAAATACAAAATCATCCTTCAGAATATAATGTAATAAACAAGGACATATCACTTCACTACAATCTGGCTGTTCTTCGATGTAATTGTTATAATCGCGATTTGAGGGGAAGACGTGGATGACCGCAACCGTTAATGATGTGATGATGAGGGATGGGATACCAGAGAAACAATGCTAGCTGCGTCAGACATCTTTCTCCATCCTTTTCTTTTTTACCCTCATGTAGTGGATCAATTTCATTGGCTCATTTTTCAAATACCGACTGTGAATTTTGAAAATGTCCTCAGCCAAGCTTTCCTTTTTGGAAGGGTGAGAAAAGTGAGGAAGTTTTTTTTGTGAGACTACTATTGTTGAACATCATTTCTTTTGAGCAATTACTAACATTGCTGAACATCAAAATAGGTTTAAGAAAATAAAAGAACAGATACAAAAATTTTGTTTAGTACGATAACTCGGCCAGTAGACTAGTTATGTTATTTTATTGAATCGGAATCAATCAGCAATAGGGCCACTCCAAGAGATCGAAATTAATGGTTAATCACTTTAATAAGCCAAAATTAAAAAGTTTTTGTAAATTTTGCAAAATTCAATAGGTCATAGGACCCTACTAGTTACATACTGAATCTGCCACTGAATATCAGGCATATGTTTTGAGCATGAGGTATTTGTCATCATCTCAGAGGAAGCAACTTTCTAGATGTTTCTAAATGCCGGCGTGTCCTTGCCAAATTTGCAGCAGTTACAACTTGTTGAGAGGATCATTCTGAAAGGAGGAGGACTCCTCCTTGACATATTCCGAATCCGAAGATCGGGTCTGGATATGATAACTCAAACTCAAAGGCACTTGATATGAGGCCTGTTAAATTGATTCTCGTGAGACCCGACCAACATCTGTACACCTATACAATAGTTATAATTTGAAACAACTCATTTAACTTTTGACGATGACAACACTTTTTCCCGCAGTAAAAGAAATCGTTAAATCATGACGAGAATGATTTACTCCTTTGACCATTGTAAGACAGTTCGATTCCCTATTTTTTTTTATTCCTTTTTTTTGACATTATCATTGGGATTGAGCTTCCTTGAGATGCTCTAACGGAGTATAACGGCAGTTCCCCCGAGGAGGATATTTGTAACTTTCATGTAAATGAGATCACACATGTAGTTATATCTTATCGAAACATATATTTTTCTAATTGAACCACTATCTCTATTTACATCCCCAAATGCGTGGATAAAATGCGAACCGGGGCGTAGAGTATCCGCACCGCCGTAATCCCCCGCCGTGCAATTCCCCGCGCGTTTTGAAATCCGTAACCCACCACCTCCCTCCGATCCCAACCCCCTTTTCCTCCCATAATTCTCCACTCACCGATAAGAAGAACAAATTTTAGCATACCGGAAGAGGTAGGGAGGGGAAAAGGAGAGACAACGAACTGGGAGGAAGAGCTTTATCGTTGTCCAGGGTGAAACGTCCTTTTGTCTCGGCTACCCCTTTCTTTTCTACTTGTGGAGGCAGCAGCAGCACCTGTCTCGTTGCACGTGCGAGCCCACGTGAACGATTTGCCCATGCCTGATGCCTCGCTGGCCTTCGGCAGCTCCTCCCCACCCCCAACCCATGGCCCAACCCTCAAAACTCGCCAGTCACTGCGAGTTCGCAATAGGGCTGTGGATAGCCATCTCCGCCCTCTGCAATAATTCTTCCCCTCCCCTTCTCCCCACTCTCCCTCATCTTTCTAGCTCTCCCTTCCTCTTTACTCAAATTCTCCAAGCTCAGGAGCAGATTAGATATGGCCTGCATGAGACAGATGGGCGAGTTGTTCAGGTAGCTCTCGCTAGCATTCATTCGCACAGGAGTTTCCGGAGCAGGGGAACGAGAGCCTCGCAGAACCGGTGCCCTCAAAGGTACCGCCTCTGCACAAATCTTTTCTTGGTTGGTTCGTTGTGTGCCTGACACCGCCAGTTAATTTTGTATCGTATGTAACTTCCTATATAACTATGTTCTGTGCTGTGTTTCCCTGTGAAGTGTTGTTTCCCTGTGAACCTTTGCCATGTTCTGTGGTGTGTTCCCCTGTGAACCTTTGCCACTGTTCGTTCTCTACCTTGTGAGATCGTACTTGGTTCGTCTCGCAACTCATGCTACCCCTCCAATTCAGAGTTCCGTATCCTTGAGACTAAAAGCTTCCTGGATACATGATCAAACTGAAATTTCTACGCGAATTTTATCCGCTTCCTCCTGTAGTTCGAAGCTCCGCGCTGCAGTAGAAGCTGTCTTCTCTCTTTCAAATCTTTTTTTTACCGCTGTTGAACCAATCTGAGCGTTCTCGAGCTTCCCTTCTATTCCCATGGACGTCAAAGATTCCCGTAAAATTTCCTCTACCGACTTTTTAGAATTCGTAAATTCAGGATTCCCGTCTCCAGATCTCGTCCTATCGGACCTTTAGCCACGTCCTTGTCCTGCTCGGTTATGCACTGGCCTCTCTGCCGTCGTGGGCCCATGGCCCGCCGTCACGTCGCTGCAAGGAGAAGGACGGGAAGCCAGCGGGGGCATTTATGTCAGTTTACTACTTTTCCTGTGAACAACAAAAAATGCGGCTTTGGACGGAAGCCCGCAGGGCCAAGGCGACTTTTGGAGCGCCTCTCGACCAATTTGACCAAAGAAAATGCTGCTCCGGCAGCCGTTAGGGCGGTGTTTTTAATTTTAAAAAAGTTTTTTTTTAAATTAAAAATATCGACAAGTTATTCTCCTGATCAAAAACTCCTATTAAATCCGGCTTTTGCTGGTTCGCCGGTTCGGTCTTCCGACACACAGTTGGCCACTATTGGAGTGGATGGATGGCGCGTGTCAGCCAAAGTACGCATTCCCTAGTCCGCAGTAAAGGCGTGGTGGTATTTTTCTCATCCGATCACACGCACGATCGCATCAGGAATAGTCCAGTCACATGCTTTCTTTTTACATGGATCACATTTTACGTTCGTTATCAGGTAAGTGTTGTGGTTAGCTCCTCCCGGGGGATGCCCATGGACAGTGGAGATTATTAAATCAATTAATCTTATCTCAGTGTCAGCTCCGGAAGATATTGTTGCTTTATTTAATAAGTGGACGAGGCGAGGTCCATTCGTCATGTTCCCTGTGGTTCGGGACTAGGGAGATGGGTTCGTCACGGGACCACAACGAATCCCGTGCTTGTGATGAAAGAAAAGGGAAATCTAACCACCACATGAGACCATTAACTAATCACACGGCCACACTCTATGTTTCGTACTTTCATACCACTAATCAATATTTATATGATCATACTTGTAGGGATTCAAAAGAGTCAGGATTCCATACAGATCTAAGATAGATTAGTGATTGTATCCGTTGCATTATTAATTTAGAAGGGCTATTTATTAAATTAATAATCTGTCATATGGTCAGATTTTAACATGTTATATGCTTTATAACCATTACCTTATCTACTGTGCACATCGACTTAAAAAATTGGTGATTATCTTATCATTTGCATCCCTACATGTTTGGAGGGGCTGTGGTTCTCCCGGTTATTGTTAGTTTATTAATCCTCCCTAATTCTCACTGTGGTTGTCATGGCAGTGATTTATTTATAATAATCACCTCGCCCTCGTGATGGGGGACCGCGATCGCCACCGTGACCCGCCCCAGCGGCTCATCCCCACCCTCCCGCGCGACGCGCGCGGCTCCCTGGAGGTCTTCAACCCCACCACCTCCTCCGCCCGGCCCCAGCAGTCCCCCAAGTTCATCTACGCCGGCTGGCAACCCAAGTCGGACCAGCTCGATCTCCCGGAGAGCCCCCCGTCGGAGGACTCCGTCCAGCCATGGCTGGCCATCGCAGAGCAGCCACCACGGAAGACCGCCATCTCCCTATCCAAGGGCAGCGACAAGAAGGCCGCCAACCCCGCCGCCGACGCCTCCTCTTCCGCTGCCGGTGCCCGCGGAGGAGACGTCTCCGATGCGGCGCAGCGCGCGGCCGAGTGGGGGCTGGTGCTGAAGACGGACGAGGAGACCGGGAAGCCGCAGGGGGTGGTGGTGCGCAAGTCCGGGGACGACGCCAGGAAGGGCGGGCCGAGGGACTCCGGGACGTCGTACCGGAGCTCGGAGGACTCGGATACCGGGGTGGTGAAGGAGAGGGGGGGAATGCCCAGGGTCTCCGAGGAGCTCCGCGACGCGCTGTCGGCTTTCCAGCAGACCTTCGTGGTGTCCGACGCCACCAAGCCGGACTACCCGATCTTGTACGCCAGCGCTGGCTTCTACAAGATGACGGGATACCTGGGGAAAGAGGTGATCGGCAGGAACTGGTACGTTCTCCACTGCTTCACCGGAAACATCTTCTCTGTTCGTTCCTCTCTTTCTAATTTGTTTGGGTTTTACTGGTTTGGTGTGCAGCCGATTCCTCCAAGGATCTGGAACGGATCCAGAGGAGATTACAAAGATAAGGGAAGCACTTGCGGCAGCAACTAGTTACTGTGGCCGTCTGCTAAATTATAAGAAGGATGGAACACAATTCTGGAACCTCCTCACATTAGCGCCTATCAAAGATGAGACTGGAAAGGTTCTCAAGTACATCGGGTAAATTGTTCAAAAGTTCGACTCAGATTTTCCTTTCTTGTTTGTTTCTTTTTTCCGCCCATTTCGAGGAATGTGATATCTGCTACAGAATGAGATGCTCGTGCGAGTCATCGTTTGATTTTTCGTACTTGATATCTATTGTTGGGACATGGAATCTGTGCTTGAATCATCATATTCTTGAGACATGAATGTTCTTGCTTACCATTTACATTGTTTTCCTTTTGTTTTTTAAATTTCTTCTGTACTCTTTGGTAGCATGCAAGTGGAAGTTAGCAAGCATACCGAGGGAGCCAAGGATACAATGCTTCGTCCTAATGGATTGCCGGAATCCTTGATCCGTTATGATGGTAATGTGCAACGTTTTTGTTCTACGTCCTTCAATAATTTTAAATTTGACTATACTAAGGTTTGAATAAAAAGTGAGACTGATGATAAGGATTTTTTTGTTCTCTCTCTCCATTGCTCTTGTATTTAAGAGTTGTTAACTTGTTAGCTGGTCCAAATTGATTGAAAATTAGCTATTAGTCTTTGTTATCCTCTCAACTTTGCTTCCTCAATAGTTTGTTCAGATTCCTATCTGCCTTTTATTTTGCAGCTAGACAGAAAGATAGGGCCAGTAGTTCAGTATCTGAGCTTGTCATGGCTGTAAGAGAGCCCCGTTCTCTCTCAGAATCGACGAATTGTCCATTTATGAGGAAATCTGAGGATGATAGGGAGCTTGATGGAGCTGAAGCTGCTGGAAGGAGAATGTCGGAAAATATTGCTCCGCCTAGACGCAATTCACGTGGTGGAGTGAGGAGCTCAATGGAGAAGATTAGTGAGCTTCCAGAAGGGGAAAATAAAGCAAGAAAATCTGGTTTACGTTCCTTCATGGGGTAGGGAGTTCATGCTCATCAGCATCCTGACATTCTACCTGCATAGTTTTAGTCATATTTTAATCGTTGTGACTAATATATCCATGTCAAGACCTGGTAAATCAGCTTAATCCTAAACTTGCAAATCTAAGGGAAATTGAGCACACAAGGTTTGGGAAGTATGCCCTTACCAGATGAACATCGATCAATATCAATCCGTTTCACATTTTGGCACTTTTTTATTCATTGTTTCTTGTTGAAATAAAGAACTTTAAACCCAAATAGTTACACATAATGATGCTTTCTACAGAATGTGTCCTGGAAGCATATATGTTACAAGCTACAGATATCCTGACAATCTTTGAGACTATGTTTTACATATCTGTTGCTGTTCATTTGAGTCTGTATCTTTTTACCTTTTTGGACATTGATGATAATTTCTGATGCACCTGTAACTGGTCGACTTTAAGTTTTTTTGATGGTCAACATTAGTAATTAATTTGACTTAGGATGTGGGAGCCATGAGGCAATTCCTTGAGCTCCAAGGTTCATGACTTCTTATTTCAGATACACTTTGTTCTTGCGAGCAGGCTTTTGGGATTTGGTCATTCCAATATTCCAACCCAAGGTTTGGATATTACCATTGAGGAAGATCCATTGGCCATGGTGGAAGGTGATGATGAAAGACCTGAGAGTTTTGATGATGTGGAAAGAAAGAAAGAAATGAGAAAAGGCATTGATCTTGCAACAACTCTTGAGCGTATTGAGAAGAACTTTGTTATTACAGATCCAAGATTGCCTGATAATCCTATTGTAAGATTTCTTCCTCATTGTCGTCTTTGGTCAACAGAACTGTTCTTGCTCCCTTGCTCTCCTTTGATCAGCGAACTTGTGAATCCTTCTGAGTAATTATAAGGTTTGTATGAGACAATTATCCAACTTTTTTGTGAGACAGATTTTTGCATCGGATAGTTTCCTAGAATTGACAGAATACAGTCGAGAAGAGATTTTGGGGAGAAACTGCAGGTACAAATTACAAAATCTCTCTACATTATCATTTCCAAGCAAATTGATATATTTATTTTTCTCCTTCAAAAGGTAAATCATTTCATTCTTTTCTAATAGTTATATCTTGGTTATAAGTGTCCATGTGACTTGTTATTTTGCAAATAATTCAGGACTTCATTTAACTGCTTGACATGCATGAGCACCATGGTCCTGATTCTCTATGGGGGATTATATTGCCCCCATGTTCTTTTCTTCTATTGCATTATTCAACGATTATACTTGAAATTCGATCATGTTTTTGTGATGTCCTTATTATTGAAAATGTCAACCTTGAATCTTTCTGTCTTTTTGTAGTTAGCCTGATTGATTTTGTTTCCTCATTCCAATCTATTATGGAAAGTTGGACATGTGCAATCCCATTTTGCAACTCTATAACTATCCATTTGGAAGCTCTATACTCTATTCCATAATTATTCATCTATTGTTTAAAGATAAAGGTAAATACATCTTTTTATTTACATAGAAACTTTCCTTGTTTGATTTAGTGAGGTTTCTTTCCTAATTCAGTGGTCATAATCTCATTCCCTTCACCAAAGTACGAAGTGGGGGAAAAAGAGATTGCATTTCTAGCTCTTTTTTGACATTTACCCTACACTAGACTTCTTGTTTTAGAAATATTAGCCACTACATTATGCTCAGTCAATTTAACGATAGACAAAAGTTCAACTTTGCAAGTATTGTACTTCTATCTCAGTTGTCTTCTCTTGTTATCCTTTGCAGGTTTCTTCAAGGTCCAGAGACAGATCAGGAAACAGTGAGAAAGATTAGAGACGCCATTGATAACCAAACAGATGTTACAGTCCAACTTATAAATTACACAAAAAGTGGTATGCTACTCATACTTTAACCTGATATTTCATCTGAAATACCACAAATGATGCCCCATATTTTATTAGTACCTAATTGTATTCTACTTGACATTTTACATCAAATCAGAATGTAGCCAATGAAACTTGGTTTGTTCCTCCAGATTCAACCTGGTAAGGTTGCAACTTGGTCTTGCTGGCCTGTGTGGGAAGAATGATAACCCAACCCATCTTAGGTAGAGGTTACCTATGTAGTTAGAGGCGAGAGGCGAGCGAGGCGACTAGGGGTTCATCTCAGCATCAAATGCCTAGATCGCCTAGGCGTTTGAGGTGATGTGTTCTCTCATAAATCACCATGAAGGAAGAAAATGACAATATAAAGAAAATAAATAAATAAAACATCTAAGATAATCATATGTAAGACTTTGAGAATCATTGATCTCTTTGAGAAGCATTGATCATGTCCAACGTGTAATGTCCTAAGACCATCTACTACTCATATAGTAGTGGATGGTCTTCGGAATCATCAAAAAATTAAAAAAATATGACAGATGTAAGAGAAAAAAGGTACTGGACATTGTTAAAAGAAGCATTAGCCATTTCCAAAAAATTAGGAATAAGAAAAAACAATACTATATAATTTAAAAAGAAATAAACATTTGGCATAGACATCATAGGCAAGTGCCTAGGTGAGTGAGGTGATGCGTTTTGGCTTGCCTCAACCTATTTCATCACCTAGGCAAGCGAGGTGATCGCATTTGATTATATAGGGTTAACCTGAATGTGGACCTTCTCTATCCAAACCAAAGCTGTCCATGAACATACGATCTGACCTGAGTCACCTGAGCCAAGAATGTACAAAATTGGTTGCCTTTGTTTGGGTTACGTTCGGCTCAAGGTGAGAGCACATAGATATAATCTTCTTTTAAATAAGGATTTGGGTCATGTTAGGCTCAAGGTGAGAGCACTCTCAACCTGAATCCTCCCTGACCTGTTAACAGCTTGGGCCCAGTGGGGCCTAGTTTCGGGATGGCCCAGTTGAGTTCTGGTTGTTCTGCATGGAGTCCCAGACTAACAGATGCCCAAGGTAAGAGCACACTCAACCCAAATCCCCTCTGACCTGTTACAGCTTGGCCCAGTGGGGCTCAATTTCGGGATGGCCTAGTTGGGTTCTGGTTGTCCTGCACGGAGTCCCAGACTCGCAGACCTAAATCCTGGTGTGGGCTTGATTGTTTTCTCTCTCTCTCTCTCTTATTTACAACTGGAGTAGAATTTTCTTTAATGTTTCTCCTACTATCCTACTACATGGTGAGGGGTTTTTAAGAGATTAAAGTTGTAATTTGATTTTAGTGTTTATTTCTTGGTGGAAGGAA
The DNA here is from genome assembly GCA_030544215.1 of Zantedeschia hybrid cultivar. Lineage (NCBI taxonomy): Eukaryota > Viridiplantae > Streptophyta > Magnoliopsida > Alismatales > Araceae > Zantedeschia > Zantedeschia hybrid cultivar. The sequence continues at coordinate 8,018,045 of JARZZO010000005.1, forward strand.
TCTCACCTCTTATTCCTTAATAAAATCGGTGGTATCAACCACACCATGCTTTTTTTTTTTTGGCGGGGGGGGGGGGGGGGGAGGGGGGCGGCGCGGGGCATGAAGCGGGCTTCAAGTGGTTGTTGGAGAGACTTGGTGCCAGAGGAATCTAAGAATAGGGGGATCTCGATTATTTGTTCTTAACCACATAGCAATATGTCTAGAATGGCCCAATGTGTTACGCACGACAGTAAATGGATTTAAGGGGATTGGTACCTGGTTGGTAGTATTGGCCATATCCTACTGTTATCGGTCGATACTGATGCCAATACAGGGGTGAAATTGGTACCAGAAATGCAAATTGGTAGTATTGGCCATATCCTACTGTTATCGGTCGATACCGATGCCAATACAGGGGTGAAATTGGTACCAGAAATGCAAAAGTAAAAATAAAATTATGGTACCTGCTGGTTCCGGGCTGGTACCAGGCCAATGCAGCCGGTTTTGGCTTGGTACCACCGAAACCGACCAGTACTGATATTGGTACCTGTACATATCAGTACCGATACGGATAATGAGATTGCCATCTTTGGATTGGTAAAAAAAAGAAAATACATCTGTAATTATTATCTCGTGTGGATGGTTCTTGTGGATAAGCATTTATGGAGATTTTCTTTCCCAAAATTATTGTGCATGATGCCCATACCTCAGTTTGCTTGGCTGCAATGCTTGTCTTAAGATGTCCCAGCATTCAAATAGTGAAGGTTGAATCATGGGGTACAGCCCCTATGCTTACTAAAAATGATGTTGTACATTGATTTGTCACGCCACACGAGTTTTTTAGAATTTAATAGTTGTGATTTCTTTTTTGGTCTTTCTTACGTAGAGGCCCTTCCTGGCTCATCCTGTCTAATTTCACTCTCTGATGAAAAAAAAAGAGGAATTTTCACTCTGAACTAATGTACTTTGAGCTTGTTTGATGTAAAACAAAACTGTCGCACTTATCTGGCATACATGGAACAAAAATGATACATTATGTATGCTCTTCATTATGCACTTTTCTAGAAATATTGATCAGTGAACCACTGGGAAGCTTTTATTTGTTAGCTCCCATTTCAAATCAGATTTCTCTGTTGTCCATTTAAGGTATAAATAGTAATAGCGAACTAAGTGCTAAGTGAATTTTCTTTTACTTGTACCCTCTTTAATGAAGTGGCTTTCACTTACAAACTGACAGGTAAAAAGTTCTGGAACCTTTTTCATCTGCAGCCTATGCGTGATCAGAAGGTATAGTTCTGAAATGATTTTGAGACCTCTAGCTCCTAATTTGTGATAAACAGCTTATATTTTTAAGCCACTCTGTCCTAAGACTAGAATAATGTTTCTTTTTCATGATACTTCTATCAACAGGGTGAAGTGCAGTATTTTATTGGAGTTCAGCTAGATGGCAGTGAACATGTTGAGCCAAAGTACAACTGTATTCCAGAAGACACTGCTAAAGAGAGTGAAAAGCTGGTCAATAATCTTTCTTATTTGTTTGATGGATTGTTTGCTATTCCATACTTTTTTAGTTTGTTATATGTAACAAAGCGTCATATCAAGTGTTTCAACATTTTAAAACAATGTGACATCTAAAACATCCTGCACAGTGATATATGCTCTTTCCCGAATTCAGAATTTATATGTTGATTTTATGTTTTTAATACTTATCTAGCCAAGGAATTCCGGGTCGGGTCGGGTCCCCGAACTGGGACCCGTCGGTCCCGACCCGACCCGATCTGGATCGGCCGGGTCGGCCGATCCGGATGAAGTCCGGCCGGTCCGACTCAGCCGGATTAAAAAAAAATCCAAAAAAATCCGAAAAAATTAAAAAAATTACATATATATAATTCAATGGATGTACAATAACCAAGGTAGGCCAACTCGGGGGTCGGACTCGGATCGGTCCGGTTCTGACCGAGTGGATCGGCCGATCCGACCCGATCCCGAACCGGTCCGGACCGAGCCGGACCGGTTTGGCCGATCCAATTTATAAAAAGGGAAAAAATAGAAGAAAATAGGGAAAAAATAGAAAAACAAGTCCAAAAAATAAGAAAAAAATTCAAAAAATCAGAAAAAATTATATTTACCCAAAACTTATCTAGGACCTTGGGTAAGCCCTTGAATTTTTATTAACTTTGAAAAAAACTTGAATACAATACATGGGGGGACATAAAGTGATAAAACCTTACCCCTAAGTATTACATGATAATAAAAAAAAAACACTCACACAAAGTGACAGAACAAGTAGACATACATTTATTCTAGCCTTACATTGTAGGTGCTATACAAATGTTGCACATAATCGGCCCAAGACATATAAGCTTGGTAACATTGTTCATATTCCTGTACAAATCGGTTATACTCATCTGTGAATGGGTAGATTATTGTCACCGGTATCCATCCTTGTGTCTTTGGCTCATGATAAGATCCTTCTGAGGTTGAGGATTGATAAGAGGAAATATATGAAGTTGGAGGATAAGTGGGATATCCTCCTAAGTAACTCGATGCATCATAGGGTGGTGGATGTTGATAATATGTACCTGGATATCCATAAGGACTATAACCCTCTAATGGAACTTGAGAGGATGCATCAGACGAATGCTCTTGAGAGGATGTTCTCTTTAGGAACTCTTGTTGTTGTTTCCCTTTGCCTTTATTTGTTGCTGATGTGCCCTTAGCCAACCTACTGGAGTGGTCATCATCCTGCGTAGCATGCGTAAATTCTTGCTCTCCTGTGAAAATCATTGGAGGAGCTTCACCATGTTGACTTGATCCACGTCCTCGAGATGACCGTTGTTGCAAGGATCCACCTTGACTTCCATGTGGATCATCATCGTCATCGTCAGGGGTAGTCGTTGCCGAAGTAGAGTCGTCTGAAGTTTGGTAAACGACCTTGTCGCTCGGCTCTGGTGTCTCGTCTGACTCATCTTCTTGTACAGTTTCTAAATCTGCAATATCAACATGAGTTAGTTTACCTTTACCCTTACCTGAACTTTGTGGGGTGGATTTCTTTTGCCGTTTTGAAGGAGGTGGAAGTTGAAACTCAACGGACAAGGGGACACCATCTAATTGTCCTTCTGCCCATGACCGATCGTTTGGATCAAATTCTGATGGACTCAAAACATTCCTTGCATCCACCCATGCATTCAGTGGGTTCTGCTCCTCAAATATCTCGTCCAGATCGATTGGTTCCTCAACTTGTTGTTCTGCTTGCACCGGTCTTCCAGCAACTTCATCTCTCCATCGTTCTTCTTCTCTTTGGTTCTCTTGAATTTTTTGAAGATTCTTTAATTTCAAGCGCATGTTGTAGTGGCAAAAGACCAATTGCTCTAATCTCGCTGAGCTTAATCAGTTCCTTTGCTTGGTGTGTATCAAGCTAAATGTAGACCAGTTCCTCTCACACCCAGAAGAGGAGGTGGTTTGGCTCAATACACGGATAGCAACATAAGCAAGATCTTTATAACCTGGAGCCTTCCCATAATCCATCCACCAATCAGCTGTAATTCCATAATGATCCAACTAACAATTAGTATTGTAATTTGTAAAGCCTAGGCATGATAAGTTGATAACAATATTTTGAAAGTATTAGTTATGTGTAAAATTCTAAATACCTGGTGAAAGCAACATGACTGCCCGTTGAGCACGATGAGTACCAAAATGTAATGTCCGGAGCCTATAGTGATGCATTTTGTTGCATGTTATGATAGCTCGATCCTCATCATGTAACAAACGCCGAATTACATTTTGAGTCCCACGGAGTACTTCTTCATCATTGGGCGCATGTTGAGTAGCAGAGCTATATTGGTATCTTGGGTTGAAGAAATGACCTAAAGAATTGAAAAATAAATTAAAAATGAAATAAAACTTATAGGAAATAAAATGGCGACCAATATGGATTGACTTATTTTGTTACCTGCTGCATGCAAGTCATGGTGGAGTGTCCTATCCCATCTTGCATCTATAATATCCCACCACTTTCTGTATGTATTTTTGTTGGCCCTAGCAATGTCTTCCTTTGCACGGTCCATAGCTTCATATAAATATCCCATTGTGGCCTTCTTATCTCCATCCACCATCCTCAGAACCCGTACAAGATGTTCAACTACGCTCAAGATCATCTTTATATCCTTCCAATACTCTCGGCTCTCAATCAAGTCCTCAACCTGCTTCCCCTTGTCTCTAGCATCATGCTTCGCGTGCCTTGTCATCCAATCCTCCCATCCTTTACTTGAAATCATCTGCTTCAAGGGGCGTTTTTGTGATTGTATACTCTCCAAGGAAATGTATGTGGAGGCGAAACGAGTTACCCCAGGACGTAGTAACTCCCTCTGTCCAGTGTGTTCACGCATCAACGTGAGCACATAGTTATGGTTGTAGATATACGATGTGATGAATTGGGCTGACTTCATTGTTTCAGTAATTTTTACATCTTTTCCAATATCTTCTAGCATCAAATTTAGGGAATGAGCAGAGCAAGGAAGCCAATATAGATGTGGCATCTTCTCCATTAACATATGGCCAGCAGCTTTATATGAAGCTGCATTATCTGTTACAACTTGGACAACCCGATCTTCTCCCACCTGCTCCACAATGTCATCAATTAACTTGAAAAGATATTCAACATTCTTTACATTTCCACTAGCATCTACGGACTTCCAAAATACAGTCCCAACTTGACAGTATATAAGGAAGTTAATCATACTTCTTCTCGTAATTCCTATTCAAATAATGTTATAGATGTTAGCGAATGTCTAAATTAACTAAAAATATAATATGTTAATCTAAGATTCTAATTTCTAAATATGTTAAACTAATTCAATGTACTCACCTGTCCAGCCATCTGTCATTATTGTGCATCCTCTTTCATCCCAAATTCGCTCAAACGACTTGATATACTCCTGGAGATCACTTACCTCTTAAGGAAGATAAGTGTTGTATATCTCCTTGGGGGTTGGTCCAGGAATACCCTTACCCACATCTCCAATAGTCTCAATCATGTCCTCCCAATAAGGACCCTTTGCAGCATTGGCAGGTACACTGTTATAAACAAACCATCTCGAAACAGCACGACCAATCTTCTCCTTGCATACCTTCAGGTTCTTCATAGCAGCTGTGATTGATGGTTGTCTACCTCTCCGTCTTGTTAGGAAAGCATCTATAGGACCCACTCTAGGATCATTGTCCCTAGTCAAGTCATGAATTTCCTCCTCGTTGGATCCATGTCCGGATCCACTCCCTTGCCCAACATGTCGACCGGTGCGTCTATACACATCCTCATCAGCAAAAGATCGTCTACTTTCGTCCATGGCTCGACGTATATCATCTTTAAATTAAAATAGATGATTAGACTAATTTAATCGAGATGAAGTATAAAGAAGTAAATAATTAATTGAAAATTTTAAATCAAAGAATACCTCGAGAAAAGTCTTCAAATGCAGTGGATCTCGTTCTGGTAGGGTCTATGTCTCCCTCCCGAGATCTATCTCCCGGAGGGTGAATATGAATACCTTGACCTGAGGGCCGTGTCATTTCCTCCCTAATTTGGCCTCTCATCGTTGATGCTGCTCCTTTTTCCAACTCTCTTTGTCGTAGGTAATTTTTGAATTGATTTTTTACCTCTAGTGGTGCAGCAGTACAAGCCTTCACTTCTCCTTTGACACCCCCAATATGTTGTTTTAGACGAAAAACTCCACCCGAAATAATCCGACTGCAGTAGTTGCATTTGACTTTGCGTGAAGCCATGTCTACGACGGTGCAGTGGTTCCATCCCGGGTCACCACGAGAGGTGACAGATGTGGCCTCATTATGCTCAGAAGTCGACATCTTTAAAAATAAAAAATATATTAATAGGGAAAGAGATAATTAGTAATTAACTAATTACATAAAGAGAAATGGTGAGAAATAAGAAAAAACATAGAGAAAGAGAGTGAGATTTCATATCATACCTCGAGGGAGAGTGAGAGACAATGAGAAATAAAGCTACAAAGACAAAAAGAGGTTAGAGAGAAAAATTAAAATGCAATAAAAATAATATGATGAAATTTTTTTGATGTAGTCCGTCGGTCCGTCCTTTAGAGTTTAGAACTCTAGAGAGCTTTGGAAGTTTGGAGAGAAAGAAGTTAAGAGAGCTTTGAGTCTTTGAGATAGTATGAGAGCTTAGAGAGAGAGAGAGAGAAGTTTTAGAGAGAGAGAGAAATGAGAATTTGTGTGAATGAGGGAGAGAAGGGTAGGAGGGGGTTTTATAGGGACTTGGGGGGACTTGGAGGGGCTTAGAAGCCCCTCCTAACTGTTGGGAACCCATTTGAATGGGTTCCCAACGGCTACCCAACGGCTAGTTCTGAACTAGCCGTTGGGTGGCCGGGTCGGCCGGACCGGTCCGACCCGGACCGACCCGGGTTGGGGTCGGCCGACCCGGCCGACCCAACCCGATCCCAACGATTCCGGGCTGGGGTCGCTGGGTTGGGGCTCGGGGTCGGTTCGGACCGCTCGGATTCCGAGCGGACCGGGCGATCCGATCCGACCCGGACCGACCCGGCCGACCATGACAATAACAATGAATGCAATTCATGTACATCCATAAAAAATAAACATTAAAGACAACTAACTCACTAATAATTCTTGTTGTGCACTACTTAAAAAAGACATTATTGTTGAAAAATACTTTAGAAAGATCATATTTGTGATCCTTCATCATCCAGCTCATAAGTTTGAGCTGGTGGGTCATAATCTGCGGACATATATGCATGATATCCATAGACAAATAAGGAACTAGCGAGGTCTTCAAATCCTCTTTGAATACCTCTAGGTGTGTAAGCTTGTTGGCTTGAACTTTCTCTTGATTGTGCTGGAGGGACATAAATGTCATACTGTATAGGTGGAGGTCCAGAGTACCCTTCAGTAGTGCTGCTGATGTCTGAATACGACAGTGTAGGGGGGTGAAAAATGGACGGATAAGAAGGTGCATCTTCTCATGGGGGCCAATCATATCCTGTCTATCTTTGTTGGCCTTCAAATTCCCCTTGTTGTCCTTATCTTTGGCCTTGAGTTCCTTTATAATGACTCGAAGGTGCGGAGTAATCTTCGTATCCTGTGTAACTGCTCCCAAGTGCAGAACCTCCTGATATAGTCCAGCAGCAGCAGCAACATCGCCATCATCATCACCATCTCCATCATCATCATCATCATCATCAGCCTCAATGGAGTCATCACTCCCCACTTGACTTGTTTTCCTCAACCGCCTTCTTCTACACCTATAGGTTTGTCTTTCTGCCTCGTACATACTGGCCAAGTGAGGTGGTAAACCTGGGAAGGGGGAAAGGCAGCTGCTGGCTGCTGGCTCCGATCCCCTCCTTAAGGGGGGATCCGGGAGCGCCCGAATCGGGCCAAATTGGACCGGACCAGCCAGATCGGCCAGTCCGGACCCGATTTGGTCCGATTCGGCCCGATTCACCCCATTTTTTTTTTGAAATCGGTGGGGGGGGGGGAATAGTAAAATCCCCCTCAAATCAGATCGGAAGCCGCCGATTCCACAATCCATGTGTCTAGCTCATATCAATACATTTGAACTACATACCGCTAACACAGACAACACATCAGTTCATTATCTTATCACTGCCTTACAGCATAATATCTTACTAGCTTGGGGTATATCAGTTCATCGTATGTCTCAGTAAGCTGATTTTTAGTGTCGAATGAAAAATGCTACCTCTCTGCACTCTTTAATGTTCATCATACTGCATGTTCAGAATTGCATGAAATCCCTTTCAACTTCCGATCCTTTTTATAGCCATGCAGAATGAAGGAGCTTCCATTTAAATAACATTGAACGTCTTTCAGGTGAAAGAAACAGCTGAAAATGTGGATGAAGCTGTTAGAGAACTTCCAGATGCTAACTTGGTAATGCCCACATTAAGCCCTCCTCTTTGTCAAGCTAATATTCATTTCCAAAATGGATGTGAATGTTTGTTACTTGTGCAGAAACCAGAAGATCTTTGGGCCAATCATGCAAAGATTGTGCTCCCGAAGCCTCATGGAAAGGATAATCTTTCATGGAGAGCAATCCAAAAGGTGTGCAACAGTTCCACTGTGTCATCCTATTACAATCTCTGGTTACCTAGTACAGCACACTTCGCATGATTACAGCTGAAGTTTCATAATCGTGCTACCTTAGGTTTTAACGATATTTCCAGCATATGCTTAGCATGATGTAGATGGAATCTCAAGGGGCATGCATGACATATTAGAAGGTTATATCCCCTTTATGAAATCAAAGCAGGATAATGTAATGCATCTAGATCTGGCCGGTTGGTGCATCCCCTTGACTGCCCGTTGCAGCTGTGGTTCTTCGGGATAGGGTGAGAGTCCGTCATCTGGGCAGGGCACCGGGGGGGTGTGGGGTGTTTACCCTCCTACTTTCTAAGAATGTCATACGTGTAGATTCTGCTAAGTAACAACTAAAAGAGTAGTATGCATGAGGTTTTTGTGTAAAAATGTTTTATTTCTTGTTTTCTTCAGGTGCATTTTATGCTATACATTTCTTTAATTTCTTAGGACATAGTTTTCCCTAATGAAAAGGCCATATGGATGGAATACGCGGTGGCCTCTATGAGCTGACTGCTTCAATTGGATGATCCTTGACACCACAATATGGACCATCTGGATGGAAGAATTAAAGGTTTTTTTTCTCAAAGGAGTGCAAGGACTCTAGATTGGTAGCCATGCATATGGCAGACCACATGAAGAATTGGGCTTCTCTCAGGAGTTTGCATACCGGTTTTCCTCTATCTTAGGCACCTGCGAGATCATATAAGGGAAATGGGAGGGAGAACCCTCATGCCCACTGTATTGTGGGCATAGGGGATCTTGTTTTTGGCTTGGGGGTTGGTTTGGAGTGGTTTGGGTTTCACTTAGTGTGTAGTTTTGACATGTTGGACCTGTCTACCAGTTGAGTTGAGAGGTGTTATACTATCGTTTAAACAATGACATGTATACAAGTGAGAATTCCTGAAAAAATGTTTCCCCACTGAAAGAAATTAAGATTAGAACTTAGAAGACATTTAGATAGACTAGAAAGAGTGGGGGATAATAATGAAGGGTGTCAAATGTTGAAGAACAAAGGTTCTTTCCCTGGACCAAGATGAGTTTGGGACCGTCCAGCCAACGATTTGCCAAATCTAATAGAGCAATCAATGAGCAGAACTCTTGAACGATCCATGACCGTGGTGTTTGATAAAAGGATGGTGTTGTATTCTTTATCATGTATGGATTCTAATCATACTTTTGCTAAGATTATGGATTTTGGTCCCAAGTTTACTAGTAATGCCACATCACTTCTATGTATAATGGGTTTTGCCCGTTAATAGATATATCTCTATTATTTTTCTTCCACATCTAACATGGTATTAGAGTGTAAATTTTCTCTGTAAGGGTGTCCGGCCAGTGTCCTCTCTATAGCCAATGTTGATGTGTCTGACAGAGCCCTTCCCCTTCTTGGACACCATTTACCTGTAGCATTGCCGAAGACTGCAATTCATCGTTTGATTCCGTAGTCATTCTTGTTTCAGCCGCAGATATCGTATTCCGGAGTCATTGAAGAAGACATCATACTCATCGTCACCATCAGCTGCCTGTGCTGACGATGTTGGAATGTGCCAAAGTTGTCACCAGCATACTTGGCCTCTGTCACTGTTGCTTAATGTCCCAGAAGAGGGTTGCATGGATACTTTTTTATTAGGTTGAGCTTAGATAGGGAAGGTAGCCCAGAGTTCCAGCTATGTCACGACTAAATATCCATCACATCTTTAGCTTAAAGACCCTGGGTATGTGGCCCCCTTCCCCAGAATCTTTTACCCATCTTGCTAGTTAGGTGGCCACCTTTTGAAGGAATTTTCTTTGACGGTTCAGTGCCGGTTCACATACTTCTCTCTTCTCCTTCTTCTTCGGCTCTTCTCTTCTGTTTTTCTTTTACTAATGGGTACATGGCTTGTGCTTTGTTTGAGGATTAGGAACCTCTCCTGTCCTCCTTTGATTGTACTGCCTCTCTTTACTGTTCAATAAAATTGCTGGTGCAAAGCGTACACTTTGTTTGGAAGGAGTGGTGGGGGGTAGCAGCCTAGCAGGTATACGGTAAGGCTGTCAACAGGTCCGAAATGTTATCTGGATCTTATTCAAATTCATATTTGATTATTTGGATAATTATCCAAATACAATATGTGACTGTTAACCGGATATCCATTTAACATCTGCTTAATAATCAGAGTGGAAAAAAAAATGGACATCGATTATTATCTGACCGATTATGTATTTTGTTGTTAGCCCTAAAATCTAATAACTTATCACTGTGAATTGCTTCTAATTTTAGTGATATTTACTTGTTTAAACATTCCAAAGTTATTATTTGAAGTATGCTTAACAAACGTATGGAGGGATAATGATGAAAAAATTACTGTATATTATGCTGACATTAATAATATTTAGCTAGATAGATATATCATGTAAATCATGTTTGAGTTATTATTTGAAATGTATTTAATGGATCTTTTTAGTGGTTTACAATATGTCAAGAGGTTAACAAGGTGCATGTTTAATTGATTTAAAACATGTCCACCATGTTTACATTTTATGTTTTATAAAGATAAAAATTATAGATATTTGGATATTACAGGGTTATATGTGGAATTTAAAATAGTTAGATATTTGGATATTATCCAAATTTGTGATATCATCCTATGGAGTTGAATTCAGATATGCGAGTTTCTTATTTGTCAGATAATTGGGATGCAAATGGTATCTGATAATCTGATTATTAGTTTATATGGTGGTTAATGGATAGTCCTTCCAAAATGATATGCATAGCAGATAAGATAACAGGTAGGCTTATTTTCTAAACCGAACGCATATGGTACACTATGAGTCCGATTATCTGACCAATTATTAGGTTAGGGTCAATTAATGGGCAGTCTTTCTAAACCAATTTTATAATGGATAAGGTCACAGATCCAACTTGGGTTCGCACTCAGTCCGACATGTTTGCATCCCTTTTAGATATCATTTGGAGTCACATATTTGGATAAATTTAAATGGAGCCAAGTTGGATAGTACTATATCTGCTCCACTGACAGCCCTGGTACATGGCTTCCTGTAAAGGCACCTTAATAAATGCTGATGTCATCTACTCATGCCCATATGGCAGCTGAGGCCAGAATATTTTATACACATTCACAGGTTCTTTGGCATCCTAATCACGCTGGCACCATTCTTTTCTCCGTTCAATGCTCTGTTAGTGAGTTTTTTTTTTTTTTTTGGGGGGGGGGTCATAAATTTTGCTCTCCAGCCATCCATCCAAGGCATCTATTACCATATACCTATTTAGAGATATTTTGGCGTCCCAATCATGTTTTTACACTCCATTAGCTGATTTACGGCTCCATCGAGGGTTTTCGGGGCTGTTTGAACCTTTTTTCCCCCACTTTGGATTTGCTCATCATGACGTTTCTAAGATGGACATTTCTTTTCTGGTAAGTTGACTTAAATTATTGAGACAATAAGAACAGTGAGGACCAACAGATAGCAGAGTAAAAAGGATCATACTATGAATTTCCTCCACTGAGAAACTTGATGCATCCTGGGTCACCCTCCAACTGCACCCCTGCTGACTTGTACCAATTGTCCACCAAAGAGAGCTCTGCAGGTGATATTGTGCGGGCTGTTTAAATTTCTCACTAAATCTTCTGTTATTCCTCTCTAGTCGGGTAACCCATAGCACAGCCATACCTCCTCCTGTGAATGAGGAGGAGTCAGCAATAACATGGACATTTCTAAGATGGGCATTTGACTGAGTGGAGTCGGCAATTATACTGTTTTGGTGGCTATAGATTAGTCAAACCTGGATGCTCAATGACTTTGGGAACAATTGATGGTACCACACCTTCCCATCTCACCTTGTTTCCTTAACCTTATAGCTCTACATCTCCTGCAATCTTTTTGACTTCCAATATTCCAAGCTTGACTCTTGGGTCATGTTTGGTGTTGAGATAATTTAAGTGGGATAAGGATAATTTAAGTGCCTATCCTTAGTCTATGGATGTTTGGTGTTGGGAAAACTTAAGTGGGGACCCGCTGGTGTAGGGCAGGGGGATAACTCATTCCACCTAGTAGGTAGAATGATTTATCCCAGCCTTTGAAAGTGAGATAATTTGAGCTTACCTTAACTCTGTTTAACCTCCACTTTTTTAGCTTACCGAACAAGTGATTTTTCCCCCATCTTTATACTCCAAACATGGGGATAACCTAAGCTTACATTGACCCTGCTTAACTTCATTTTCTTGAGCACACCAAATGGAGGTGAAGGGATAACTCAGGATTTGCATGTTACCAAACACCAGATTGAGGCATGGAAATGCTATCGGCATTACTTTTATGGTGCTCTTACTCTTCCTCCTATCTCTTCTACATAGCAGGTTGTCCCCCTATTCATCAAGTCTTAGACTATGTTTTACTTCAAGGAATTGGCCAGCAAGCTCTTGATTTTTGATCCACCATGAGTTTGAGGGAGAGATGGTGTTAGAAAGACCATGCCATATTCCCTTAGGTCCCTTTTGGTTGGTATAGGGATAAGAAGAGACAGGAATAAGCTTAAGTCATCCCGGATAAGTTATTCCTATCCCTAATATTGTATGCGTTTGGTATCACAGGGACAAGAGACGATCATAACTTGTTCCTTGTTTGGTATAAATAGGGATAGTCAGAGGGATAAGCTCCAGAAAAAGACCAATACGCCAATATGCCTTCCTTATCCCAGATTAAGGGATATGCACTAATCTCAGTTTGGCAGGGATAAGGGGACTTAGAAGCATTTTGAAATGCACCAACACAAGATTGATGATTGTGGATTTAGAAAAATTTTGAAATACACCAACACTTATTGCAATAAATTGATAATAATTGCATACTTTGCCTAGTTTTGCATAAATTAACAGTGCCAATTAAGTGTTAACAATGCATAAAGTTGAAAGCTTGCTTTACGAATGATGTTAATGTCAATACTAAGCATATACTCTACCTACTTTGCATGGATTGGCAATTGATATTGAGTGTTAATACTTATGTAATATTGATTATTCTTAATATTAATATTGTCATTATGATTATACACACACATTTACTAAGGACATAAATGTCAATAATAATAGCCTATACTATACCTACTTTGCATAAATTAGCAATGTTGATTAATTGTTTGTAATCATTTAATACAAAATAATCATAATAATTCGTAGGTGATTACCATTTTAAATGCATTTTGGACCATAATTTCAGAAATGACTCTATTTCAAGTAAATAATTTAAATATTTCAGAAAAGAAGCAAGCAAAGTTCATATGCAACAGATTTGGCAGCAGAACACAAGCCACGAACAAACAAAAATGGATCATGTAATAAGCACCAACTTAAAATGACATTTGGTTTATGCAATGACATTTGTTTTATCCAAGGACAACTATGAAGTAGTGCCAACAACTGAGAAGAATAAATAAGTTAATGTAATAGCCAACATATGCTAATTTATGCAATATCTAGTGACTGAAATATGTCCAACAGATTTTGCAGCAAAACAAAACCCATACATATGCAAGTTATAACATATCCTAGTGCAAATGAATGTCCAACGGATTTTGCAGCCATAGATATGCAGGTTATAGCAGATTTTGCAAACTGGTTAAATTAGTGAAAATTACACAGGGTTTAAAAAGATGACCAAATTAGCCACTGTACACACATATGACTGCAGTTATATGCCTAGTTTGTGCACAACAGAGGCATAAAACTGCCTGCATAAGCTAAGTTTGTGAAAATTGCACAGGAAAAAATTGAATCAGAGATAATTCTACTTATCCTAGTTTATGCACAACAGCGGCATAAAACTGCTCTTGATTGGAGAGGAAGAGGAGGGCTTGCTGCGATGTCGCCGGAGAGGAGGAGATCTTTCGCAGCCCCGTACTCGCCGTTGATCGGAGAGGAGGAGGAAGCTGTCGCCGGACTCCCTCAGCCCCGATGTCGTTGTTGAGATGGAGAGGAGGATGCTGTCGCCAGAGTTGGGGATCAATTGCTGCGATGTCGCCGTTGGTCGGGGAGGAGGGATGCTGCCGTTTGGCCAGAGAGGAGGGGATCGAGCTTCTGTGTCTGGAAACGGGAAGTGCACGGGTTAGTGGAAAAGGGGGGAGGGCACGGGGGCGCATTGGTTATTACGGGGAGCATGCGCTTGGAAAATGGGTATGAAAAACATGGGGTCAGAAAGTGGGGATAAGTCAGGCCCACAAAAAGTTGGAATGGCTTTTCCCCATGCTTAACCCCGAAACTGGGGATATCTCTAAAAGCCTTAACCCCCCTTGTTCATGTATGGAAATGCCATAGCTACCAAATGCAACCTTAGTCATGTATGGATTCTAGTCAAACTTGTATTAAGATTATATACCCTATTCTCAACTTTATTAAGGTTGCCTTGTCACGTGTATATATACTGGGATTATTCTTCCACATCTAATAGTATCAGTATTTTATGTCCTGAAGTCTGCCTTGGATCATTTAGATGCCTTGCCTAATACTCTTCGGTACATATTTGAACGAGATGATATTATGATATTATTGTCAATGATGCATAAGTAAGGTCAAGGAAACTTTTTATGGTTACACTCACAGCCTCACCGGTGTCTTTCCATTGAATTAATTCTGTCTATAGTATGAGATTCCTGACTTTTTGGTAAAATTGCTGCCCCTTTCATCTGTCATCTATATAACATTTGGATATTGCTGATCTTTGTTTTACCTTTTTCCCTTGAAATGTGGAGCATAATCTGCTAGGTTTTAACGCCAAGATTACTTTCAGGTCCTGGAGAAAGGAGAGCAGATATCCTTAAAGCATTTTATGCCAGTTAAACCCTTGGGTTCTGGTGACACTGGCAGGTTTGCTTTTAAAGTGGCTTTTGTACGAGTCCTTGTTTTATGATGCTGAGATTCCTGTTTAAAATGCAATCTTTCGCTTCTTATTTGGAGAATCTCAGCTGTTGGCTTTAACATCATGTTCAAGAAAGTATATGTAGTCGGGTTGCACTTTATTGCTGTTGCAGCGTCGATGATGAACACTGACTCCATCCCTTAAAGGAAAGCATGTGTAACTTTTACAATGAAACAGAAGAAAGTACCTCAAGTTAGAGTTGTCTAATTCAGCCACCGGCTGCTACTAAAACAAGGTGTTCAATTCAACACTAGATAGATATGCTAGGGTTGCTAGCTGTTGGAGTTGCAGCTGCATACCTAGCAAAAAAAAAGGAAGAAGGTGAGCCTAGAGTGGAGTTTTGGGACCAAAGAAGGTGAACCTAGGCTGGAGTTTTGGAACCAATCACCAGATATCTGAGTTGGTTTTGTGTCTGAATGAGGTATTTAGATTCCACATACGAGGTAGCATTATATGGTACTTTTGTTAATGGGCTTCCAAAGAAACATGTCTCTTACTTTTCTCTGTCAGTGCTAGCTCAAAGAACTTTTCATGCTGAAAACTCAACGTAACTTGTATGACAACCTTTCTATTTGGTTGATGGCTTGATGAGATGTTGATGAGGTATTTAGATTCCACATACGAGGTAGCATTATATGGTACTTTTGTTAATGGGCTTCCAAAGAAACATGTCTCTTACTTTTCTCTGTCAGTGCTAGCTCAAAGAACTTTTCATGCTGAAAACTCAACGTAACTTGTATGACAACCTTTCTATTTGGTTGATGGCTTGATCAGATGTTATTTCCATATGCTTTTCTTATCCATTTTGTCACCATTCTATTCAAACACTTCAGTCAATCCTAAGATACACTTCAGATTCTAAATAACAACGGAACATCATGGTTGCATTCACATCCTGCTGTAGGACCCTTGGGGACCACAGTTGGATAATTTATTATCGAGTTTTACTTGCTGCGCCACGTGCGGCGCAGCGTCGGATCGCACACTCGTGCGATCCGACGGCTGGGTAGTGCAAGTGTACGGTCCTTTTTTTTTTTGACCGTCCGTTCGGAGATCGGACGGTACTGATGCCGAGCTGGGGATCTTCCACAGCTTGGCAAATTATATAAAAAAAAGGTTTTTTGCTGCTCCATTTGCTGCCGTCCGATCTAAGACGGCAGCACTGGTGCAGTGCGGCATGCACCTCGCCCATGGTGCAGCAAGTATTACTCTTTATTATCTTCTTCAGCTTTGGTCTTGGCTGGCAGAGGAGACTGAAGGCCATCAGTTGGACCAGTTCAAGTGTGTATATGTTTTGAAGGCCTTGAAAATTTGGGCCAGGTTACTATGGTTCAGCAGTGTACTAGGCTTGGCAATCACTGGATTGGACATGGACATCAACCAGGCTTATGGGATTGCCTCACTAGGCGGGTTAGTTCATTGTTTGTCACTGTTTGTTTGGGTTTGGTTAACAAGGGAAGGACATAGATAATAATCCCTGTTGGGTTCAATTCATGTTTGATTGGGAGAAGGGGTTAGGGTTTGATTTAGTTGTATTGAAGTTATTGGGCCATCAAACTCAGAACCTTAAGGCATTGAATGAAGTAGTCAACATCATTTTAAACATATTTTGATTTTATCCTTTTTCTGATGTGGGACTATTCTAACACGCCTCCTTACGTGCAGGCCAATTTTTAGGCTCTATCACATGGACCTCAAAGGCGGAGCACGGCCCGGTTCACAACCATGGGCTATGATACCATATTGAAGTTATTGAGCCATCCAACTCAAAACCTTAAGGCATTGAGTGGAGTAGGCACCATCATTTAAAACATATTTCGATTTTGTCCTTTTTTCCGATGTGGGACTATGCTAACAAGCTGGAAGGGTAAGAAAAGGAAAGAGGGAGATCAAGTATATGGGCCAGAGGAGGCTGCTCATAAGTGTCACACTGCAAAAACGGTGCCGGTGGGGTTGTGAGGCGACTGAGGAGGGAAAGTTAGCAAGCATGGTTGTGGGACTGAAGTTCAATGTGAACGACCAGCCAAATGGGAAAATGAGGGATGGGGTTATGCATGGTCATTGCAGGAACAACACCTCAAGCTGCGTCAATCTATGGCATGTGCAGCTATGATGCTTGCAGTCGACAGTGGCAAGCACAGCAGCCAGCATCACGAGTGATGTCCTCACTCACCTTTCTTTCTCTTCCTTTTTTATGTTGCTGTAGCAGGGTCAGCAGATGTGGCACAAACTCCTCGAACAAATGCCTCTTGAGGATAAACATGGCTGGGTGGAGGGAGCTTCAGATCATAGCTCCTGTTACAGTGGGGATATGATCATCAACAGCAGCTATATATGTATGGTAGATGGCTGCCGCAGCATCTGTTGAGCACTATGGTAATGAAATAAGATGGAGACAAAGATGCTAGGTCTCCCAATGCAGCCATTGAGGGCAATGATGGTACAAGAGCTGCAGATATACTAGTCTGCTTTGCACGGAAAAGGCAAGGCATGAGTTGGTGTTCCCTTGAGGACAACGGTGTCGATCAGGTAGGTGACCGATTGGGAGGCCTCTTTTGTGCTTAGAGAACAGCACAGAACCTGACTGACTAATTTATAATTTTATATCTCAAGAGACCTGAGCACTAAGGCCTCCTTTATGATCAGAGAACTGCACAGAATCTGATGGACTAATTTTGTGTCACAAGGGACCTAAGCACCAAGGGAAAGCAGATGGATATTGGAGATGAGACTGGTTGAACTTGCAACATGAACATGGGAGAGTGTCTATGCTTGTAGTGAGCATGCATATTGGAGCTGCTGTATTATTAGTCAACAACATAGTTGTCAAGGTGCCAAGGCGACCCAAGGCGTAGTCTAAGCGCTTAGGTGTTAAGGCGGCTGCTTAAGCAGCGACTTAGGCGCCTCCTTAAAATATATATGAAATGTATTAATATTAAATAGGGACTGTCTGTGTAGGGGACTCTGTCTGTGTGTGTGTGTGTGTGAGAGAGAGAGAGAGAGAGAGAGAGAGAGAGAGAGAGAGAGAGAGAGAGAGAGAGAGAGAGAGAGACTGTCTGTGTAGGGGGGCAGAGGGACTGTCTGAGAGAGAGAGAGAGAGGGCTTCGGCTCTGTGTGCACTGTGCAGTGTGTACGCAATCACAGAGAGAGAGAGAGAGAGAGAGAGAGAGAGACGGCCTCAGCCCCTGCCCCCTGTGTGTACACAGTACACTACAGTCACAGAGAGAGAGACACAGAGAGACAGAGAGAGAGAGAGGGAGTGGAGTGTGTGAGACAGAGGGCTTCTGCCCTATCTGTGTGTGCAGTGCACGCAGTCGCACAGAGAGAGGGGGGAAGAGTAGAGTGTGTGTGAGAGTGAGATTGAGACAGGGATTCGGTCCATGTGTACATTACGCAGTCTTAGAGAGAGAGTAGTGTGTGTGTGTGTGAGAGAGAGAGAGAGAGAGAGAGAGAGAGTATGTGTGACAGTGTGAGACTGAGACAGAGGGGGCTTCGGCCCCTGTCTTTGTAAGAGAGAAGGGAGCTCGGGTAGGGGGGTTGGCTGGTTGGGGCCTTGGGCACAGCCGCACAGGTGTTCTGCCCTTCTTAGAGAGACACAAAGAGAGAAAGAGGGTGAGAGAGAGAGAGACGGGAGGGGCCTAGAGCGATGAAGAGAGAGATAGTTTAGAGGGAGGAGCGTCGGCCCTCATTTGAGAGAGAGAGAGAGGGAGAGAGGGAGAAAGGGAGAGAGAGAGAGAGAGAGAGTTGACTCGCCGGATGGTGCCAACGACGATGACTGCGGGGTCAGTGGTGGCCGGGGATCGCCGCAATGGCGGAGGGGGAGCAAACCCTAGAGCAGATCGGAGGGTGGGGGGGGGGGGGAGGGGACAGGGGTGTCGGTCGTGTGAAGTGCGAAGAAGTAGGGTGCTAACTTAACGGGCAGGAATTTAATGGGCCGGACCGGACCGGTCCAGGGGCCCTGGGCGGGCCGCCTTGGCCGCCTAAGTGGGCGTCTGGCCCGCCTTTCATGGGCTCATGAAAGGCATCCATACTCCAGGCGCCTAGCTACAGTTAAAGCACCTTTACGCCTAAGTGGCGTCTTGACAACTATCGTCAATAGCAACTGAATAAGAAGATTGTGAGTAATGAAATTAAAGCACGGAAAGAAAAGGAGAAATCTCAAATGAAAGAATAACTTAAGAAGTAATGAAACTACAGCGGCACATCTGACGCTCTAAAATTGGACTTGCCTTCTGTTTGTTCGAAGATTTTTCTAACCTTCGTCGGGACCTGACCTAGACACATCTCTCCTATGGCGGATTATTCGGAAATCCATTTTTTTGTTTATCTAGAGGATTTATAGGTCGGTTTTATATTTTATCGGACTATGAGAGCTTGGGATTAGCCCTCAGGGAATCCGGGACTTCGAATCAAGCGAAGATTCGAGTATATGACCTCTCTCCACTGACCTCGGTCAGTGTTAATTACGCTGAGCAACTGCTCGGCAACCCTTGATTAACCGTCCGTATGATGCCCTTAATCATGCAAAACTACTATTATAGGCAGCGCATGTATATGAAGATATATTTTAGGTTAAACTCTTGGCCTCACCCAAGTTTAGGGTGTTTTTAGGATTGATTCCAAGCTATCTGGATTAATTCCAAGTATATTGGATTGACTCCAAGTATTCTGGATTGATTCCAAGTATTTTAAACCCATAGGGGTATTTTTGTAATTATGCCAAGTTGGAGGGTATAGGGAGATTATGGTTATTTAAGTGTATGAAATGAGTTTTAATGATTTAGGAAGGTTTCAAAACCTTAGGAGGTATTTTAGAGTTATTTCAAGTGTGTTTGGATTGTAAGGGTATTTTGGTAATTTTACCCAAATTGGATTTTTAGACTTAAAGTCTATTTTTATATTTTTTCTGAGATTTTTATTTATTTTTATCATATTGAGGGTGTTTTGGTAATTTTACCCATCTTATTAAGGTTTGGAGGGTATTTTGGACATATGAGAGATTTTGATATTTTTAAGAATTTTCTGTGATTTTTACAGATTTTTAACATGTATAAGGGTATTTTTGTAATTTGTATTAAGCTCTAGGGGCATTTTAGTCATTTCAGAATTTTATATGTTTTCAGATTTGGTTCTCTGTTTTTTACTGGCTTTTACTGAATTTTACTGATTTTTTTATTAATTTTACTGATTTTTATTTAATTAATTAGGTATTTTAAGTTATATTTTGGATTTATGTAATTTCCAGATTTTATTTTCTGATTTTTACTGAGTATTACTGATTTTTACAGAATTTTTCTGATTTTTATATTCATTTTTACTGATTTTAAATAATTTTCGCAGATTTTATTAATTAATTAAGTATGGAAATATTTAAGTCATTTTTAACTTAAGTATATTATTTTATGTCTCAATGTTTCATTATTAAGTTTTAATTATGAGTCTAAGATTAGTTATGTATGGGATGAGGCCAATGATATTTTAGAATATTTATTTATATGTTTTATGTATTTTAATTAGTTTATAAAACTAATTATTTTGCATATGAAAATATAGTAACATAGTGTTACTTAAATAATAGATTCATGAATATACATGCACACACATATGCTCAAAGAACAACATGGGCATTTCATTCATCATTTCGGCATAATCCCGTCTTATAGGACGGTGATTTTACAACATAAATTTGGCAGAGCTTCCCCTTAGGAATAAACCTTAGGAAGAGAGCCCTCCAAGAAAATATCGCCTCCAAATCGCAGCAAACCCGGGCAAGAGCACCGGATTTGGTCTTCAAACTGGCAGAGTTTCCCCTAGGAATTTTTGGGCCAAATGGGCATGGGGCTTCTCCTTACCCCTTGGGGGGTATTTATAGGCTTCAAAGCCTTAACCGGTGGAGGTACCCACCGGAATGCTTGAGGTGGGGGGTACCCACCGGTTTGGCTTGAGGTGGGGGGTACCCACCGGTTGCCACTTCCTCCTCCCCCTCTCTTTTTTGATTTTTTTAATCACATGGGTGAGAGAGATGGGAGAGAGCATATTAAAAAGAGAGAGAGAGAGAGAGAGGGGGGACCCCCCACCGGTTGGAACCGGTGGGGGGATGGCCACCGGTTGGACCTCCCACCGGTTGGGAACCGGTGGGGGGTCTCCCCCACCGGTTTTGGGCAACCGATGGGGGGGTTCTCCCCTCCCCATGCTCCTCTTTTCCCACCTTTTTAGCTCTTAATGAGCTTTGGGCCAGATTTTGGGTTTTGGCCAAGTGTGAAAGGGGTTTAGCCCCTTAATTTCAGACTTTGGCCAAGTGTGAAAGGGGGTTTTAGGATGGGGTTAAGAGGGTTTCCACATGGGATTCTCAACCCATGTGAATGGGGTTAAGATCCCCCATTACACCTCTCATTAAACACCCCCCCCCATTCTTTGAATTTAAAATGGGAGAGAATTGAGGGACTCTCCTCCCCCCCCCCCCCACCGGTTTCCCCCTTGGAACCGGTGGGGGGTCCCCAACCGGTGGGGGGGGGCTTCCCCCCTTCTCCCTTTTGATTTAAAAAGGTTCCAACAAATGCCCCCCACGGGACATGTGCCGGAGGTGAAGACGACGGTGCATGTCCCGTGCCCCATTCGGCTACAAGAATCATCATTTTGCATGCTTGAGGAATTCTCAAATGCGGCATGCCGGTATTGTCTTGATGAATTCTCGTTTCTCGCCTTATGTATTTACGGCTATTGGGGGAAGCCACCCGCTGTCTCATATATGCCAGGCGATACATTGTTTTGGCTTGCTGTGCGTATGCCCCATCTGAGCTTATCTGGGTCTTGATGACGCTCAATTTTGGTACTTAGACACCTCAAACTATGCCTAGGAAGTCATGTTTTTCATAACTTTTCGACTTTCCGAGTATATTTGAAAGCGTCTACCTCTCTGATTATGGGAATCCTCTTGGCCTTCGCGACTTGGAGGTTCTGCGAGAGTTGATGCCGCTCGAATCTTTCGACGTTTACTTGGATTCTAGGAGATCTCTTGGCCTTCACGACATGGAGACTCCTTAAGAACACACAGGCAAGTCGTTTGATTCTTCCGGCATTTGCTCTATCTTGGGGTATCAGTACCTTATATTGGCATTTCCAGGAGCTCCGCACGAAGCGTTCTGGACTGGCCTAATATCTGGTTCATAGCAATTTGACTTTGTCCTATGACTTTATTAGGACTTGGTCAATTTTTGTTTTTCGAGACTTTTATTGCATCCCTCTGGCGCTGATTTTATCTCTCTATCTTCTTGTAGCTTGCTGTCTTTGTCTTCATGGCTCTCATGGAAGTTTCTCCTATGGCAAGGTATGGGGAGGACGATATCCCATTCCTGCTATTCGTCGAGTAACTCTTCGCCAAAGTGAGCCGAGACTGAAATTATCGAGGCAGGCTATGCAGCTCGGGTTGCAAAGACCCCTTTGCCCCAATATCAGAAGGACATTGTCCTGTCTGGCACCGCGGACGCCCATATCGCCGCTCTGCGTCAGCATGCATATGTTCTTGAAGCTTCACTGGAGGGAGAACTCCCATCTTGTGGCGACCATCGAACATCGCTCCGACTGACATTCCGGAGATGGAGTCGAATTTCTTCAAAAGGATTGAAATTTTCCATTTGCTGAAGAACTCGAACTACCCTGCATGTTCATCTCGAACTCCAGCATTGCTCCAGTGTATCGCAAATATTCTCCTGAAGATAAATGTTAAGTTTGAGTGGTACGGACCATTTATTATATGTTGTACGTATTCCCTCTTTCTTATGTAACTAATACTAGCGCCTTTTCAGGTTTTCACCAGCATTAGCCCCCTCTTATTTTTGCCTGTGCGCCCTTGCGGGTTTTCACACAGCGGGGTTACCCGATTTTGCCTAAAGTACCCTTTCGGGTTTTTCACCTTAGCTGGGTATAAGACATTTTTACCCTTAACCGACCCCAATATGGATGATATCGGTTAAGTCCGTCGGGGCACCTCGTTTTTAAGCCCCATTTTTTTTTTTTTTAAACTAATACCAGCGCCCTTTCAGGTTTTCACCAGTATTAGCCCCCTCTTATTTTTGCCTGTGCGCCCTTGCGGGTTTTCACACAGCGGGGTTACCCGATTTTGCCTAAGGCGCCCTTCCGGGTTTTCACCTTAGCTGGGTATAAGACATTTTTACCCTTAACCGACCCCAATATGGATGAGATCGGTTAAGTCCGTCGGAGCACCTCATTTTTAAGCTCTTTTTTTTTATTATTATTATTATATATATTTTTTTGGGTGGAGAATTACGGTTTCCCTGATAACCGCTCAGAAATATATGTAGGGAACTAAGTCTTCCCTGAGAACCGATAATGAATTTTATATGTAGGGAATTGAGTCTTCCCTGAGAACCGATAAGAAATATATGTGGGGAACTGAGTCTTCCCTGAGAACCGATAAGGAATATATGTAGGGAACTGAGGCCTCCCTGTGAGCCGATAAGAAATATATGTGGGGAATTGAGTCTTCCCTGAGAACCGATAAGAAATTTTATGTAGGGAACTGAGTCTCCCCTGAGAACCGATAAGAAATTTTATGTAGAGAACTGAGTCTTCCCTGAGAACCGATAAGGAATATATGTAGGGAACTGAGGCCTCCCTGTGAGCCGATAAGAAATATATGTGGGGAACTGAGTCTTCCCTGAGAACCGATAAGGAATATATGTAGGGAACTGAGGCCTCCCTGTGAGCCGATAAGAAATATATGTAGGGAATTGAGTCTTCCCTGAGAACCGATAAGGAATTTATGTAGGGAACTGAGGCCTCCCTGTGAACCGATAAGAAATATATGTGGGGAATTGAGTCTTCCCTGAGAACCGATAAGAAATTTTATGTAGGGAACTGAGTCTCCCCTGAGAACCGATAAGGAATATATGTAGGGAATTGAGTCTTCCCTGAGAACCGATAATGAATTTTATATGTAGGGAATTGAGTCTTCCCTGAGAACCGATAAGAAATTTTATGTAGGGAATTGAGTCTTCCCTGAGAACCGATAATGAATTTTATATGTAGGGAATTGAGTCTTCCCTGAGAACCGATAAGGAATTTATGTAGGGAAATGAGGCCTCCCTGTGAGCCGATAAGAAAGTATATGTAGTTTTCGAGAAACGGGGGCTCTAGGAAGCCGTGGATTTGGGATACAACGGCTCCCGAAGACCAAATATTTTGAGACACAATGCCCCCCAGAGGCGAATTTTGGGCTTTAATGCCTCCCGTAGGCAAAATATGAACTTCAGGATTCATAGCCTCCTGCAGGCGAAATATGAACTCTAGGATTTAAAGCCTCCCGTAGGCGAATTCCGGAGTTTAACGCCTCCCGTAGGTGAATATGAATTCCGAGATTCAAAGCCTCTCGTAGGCGAAATATGAACTCCGAGATTCAAAGCCTCCCGTAGGCGAAATATGAATTCCGAGATTCAAAGCCTCCCGTAGGCGAAATATGAACTTCGAGATTCAAAGCCTCCCGTAGGCGAATATGAACTCCGAGATTCAAAGCCTCCCGTAGGCGAAATATGAATTTCCAGGATATAAAGCCTCCCGCAGGCGAATATGAGTTTCCAGGATATAAAGCCTCTTGTAGGCGAATATGAGTTTCCAGGATATAAAGCCTCCTGTAGGCGAATATGAGTTTCCAGGATATAAAGCCTCCTGTAGGCGAATATGAATTTCCAGGATATAATGCCTCCTGTAGGCGAATATGAATTTCCAGGATATAATGCCTCCTGTAGGCGAATATGAAATATGAATTTCCAGGATATAAAGCCTCCTGTAGGCGAATATGAATTTCCAGGCCACCAAGGCACACCAGTGGGACTAGCGTATACCAGGGGCAATTTTAGGGTATAACGTCCCTTTGGGGCGAATTCGACCGCCTTCAGCACGCCGATGGGACTATAGCATATGGGTATGCCGATGGGACTAATGTATGCCCAGGGAAGATTCGGGATACATTGCCTCCTCGGGGCGATAGGAAAATTTTCAAATCCTTTTATGGCATGCCAGCGGGACTGACGTATGCTCAGGGAAGACTTTAGGATACAATGCCTCCTTGGGGCAAAGGATTTTTCAACCCCTTTATGGCATGCCGGTGGGACTAGTTTAAGCCAAGGGGAGGATTTAGGATATATTGCCTTCTCAGGGCGGCTATGAAAATCTTCAGGGTATAACGCCTCCCCGGGGCAGATTCCGGAGTTTAACGCCTTCCGCGGGCGAATGCCGGAGTTTAACGCCTTCCGCGGGCGAATGCCGGAGTTTAACGCCTTCCGCGGGCGAATGCCGGAGTTTAACGCCTTCCGCGGGTGAATGCCGGAGTTTAACGCCTTCCGCGGGTGAATGCTATGAAAATCTTCAGGGTATAACGCCTCCCCGGGGCAGATTCCGGAGTTTAACGCCTTCCGCGGGCGAATGCCGGAGTTTAACGCCTTCCGCGGGTGAATGCCGGAGTTTAACGCCTTCCGCGGGCGAATGCCGGAGTTTAACGCCTTCCGCGGGTGAATGCCGGAGTTTAACGCCTTCCGCGGGTGAATGCCGGAGTTTAACGCCTTCCGCGGGCGAATGCCGGAGTTTAACGCCTTCCGTGGGCGAATGCCGCCTTCCGCAGGCGAATGCCGGAGTTTAACGCCTTCCGCGGGCGAATGCCGGAGTTTAACGCCTTCCGCGGGCGAATGCCGGAGTTTAACGCCTTCCGCGGGCGAATGCCGGAGTTTAACGCCTTCCGTGGGCGAATGCCGGATGCCGGAGTTTAACGCCTTCCGCGGGCGAATGCCAGAGTTTAACGCCTTCCGCGGGCGAATGCCGGAGTTTAACGCCTTCCGCGGGCGAATGCCGGAGTTTAACGCCTTCCGCGGGCGAATTGTGAATTCTGCATTGCATGATATTTTTGACGGCAAATATTTTCTTTCGAGGTGAATCACTCACAATTATGTGGCATCTTTCAGGAATATGCCTGTGTATTTGCCTTGGGTATAACAGGAACGGGGATCATCCCCTCAGGCTGTATCGATCAGAAGAGCGAGTTTTCCCACTTCCTTACTGGGTCGGGAGGTCATCGTCATCATCGCCTCGGTCGTAGCCCTTGATGGGACATTATTGTACCGTCAGTGCGGTACCAAGGGTTTATTCATCATTGGCGACTCTGATATCCTCCCTGGGTAGGGATGTGGGAAAACTCGATCTCTACCCTCAACAGGCTGAGAGAGTTGTCCCCCCGTCGGGGAACAAATATGCGGCTTCATGAGCCTATGTATTCGCGCACGAACATTATTGGCTTTTCTTGGCGCAAATAACTTTTGCGCGTTGTCCCCCGACGGGTTGCAGGATGATGTTTTTTTTTATTTTTTTTTTTTATAATAATATATAATACTAACATCGGCGCTCTTACGAGTTTTCACCGAAGCTAGCCCCTTTATTTTTGCCTGTGCGCCCTTGCGGGTTTTCACACAGCAGGGTTCACCCATTTTTGCCTGAAGCGCCCTTTCGGGTTTTCACTTCAGCTGGGTTTTTAGACTTTTTTGCCCTTAATTGGCCCCTCACAGGAGCGGGACCAATCAAGTCTGTCGGGGCACCTCATTTTTAAGACCCAAAGTTGTTTTTTTTTTTTTTTTTTTGGCTCATGGATCTACGAATTACACTCAATGTGTAATCGTATGTGGCTGTGGGGGATTCACCAGGTATTTCCCCATATTTATCTTTCCTTCTTGAATCAGCTTTTCTACTTCATCTTTGAACATAAAGCAACGTTCAATTGGATGGGTGATGAAGCGGTGGTATGGGCAGTAATTGGGTGCATCTACCCGATGTATTTCTTCTTCCCTTTTTGGCTTGGGCAGAATAATTGCTTTTCTGCTCATACATAACTCGAAGAGTTCTTTGGTCTTTTCCTTTGGAAAGGAGTATGGTTTCTTGAGCTTTTTTGCTAGGGATTCAGTATCTTTAAAACTTATCCCTATTTCTGCACCAACAACTTGTTTTCCTCGGGAGCTTTGCCTAGCTGCAAAAGTGGCCTCGGGAATATTGCCGTGACTTTCACAACCTTTGCATTTGAGCACCATTCCCTCTCGGTACTGGGCTTCTGGTGGTTCATTTAAGTCTATGATAAGTTTGCCCTTATCCTTTAGAGGACGGCTGCATTTTGGTCCTGGCTCCTCAAAGGAGAAGGGCCTATTGATTCTGTCAATTGACATGACTTCTGTCCATTGTCTTGCAAGACCTTCCATTACTTGAGTGAGTTCATACTGCTGATGAGAGATTTGTCCCAGACTCACTTGGATCCCCTCCAGTGCTGCCATAATGGACCCCTCGAGAGTGGAAATTGCTGGAGTATATGATGGATTTATCTTCTGCTCCAATGAGATTTGCTGGTGAGAGAGTTGTATCAGACTCATCTGAATCTTCTCTAGTGTTGTCATGATAGACACTTCTGGAGTGGAAGTTGCTGGAACATATGACGGTATTGCCTGCTGTTCCGGCAAAACTTGCTGATGGGAGAGCTGTGACATATTCATCTGAATCTCCTCCAGTGCCGCCACGATAGACCCTTCCGGAGTGGGGGTCCCCGGGGGATATGATGATACCATTTCCTGCTCTGGAGGGGCATCTATATTCTTATTTGTAGGCTCTTCTTCCGAGGAATTTTCATCCGTATGGACGACATTTGCTGTAAATGTTTGTCTGGGCATTCGATGTGGTTGAGGCGGGTCTACCAGATATTTCCTCATCTCCACGGCCCCTTCTCGGATAAGCATTTCAATTTCCCCTTTGCAGATATAACAATCCTCTATTACATGTCCCAACATACGATGGTACATGCAATAGTTGGGTTCATCTATTTTACCAACTTCTGCTGGTCTTTTTGGTTCGGGTAGCATCAAGAGATTGGCCCGCATGCAGACATTAAACAACTCTCTTGTATCCTCCCTTATGAAAGAGTAAGCCATTTTCCTTCTCTCATTAAGGGTGGCATATGATCCCCTTCTATTAGATGTTGAGGCATTTACATTGTTCTTGCCCCCTGTATTTTCTACAGCTGAGGCGAAGTCTATAGCATTGGCCTCTTCTGTATCCATATTTTGCTTCTTTGGGACTTTCCCCCCAATGGAGGCAATGGTTGGATGGTCTGCATAGAATATTTCGACCTCCGTCACAATGTTATTTAGTTGATCAAAGTTCTTGACATTTGCGCCAATCAGCTTTTCACTTATTTCAGGCTTTAAGCCCCTCTTGCACAATCGTACCGCATCTTCGTGGGTCGGCGGATTGTCGCATTTCATGCAGAGGTTCCGCCATTTTTTGATATAATCGGTGGCGGATTCATTCCTGCCTTGCTTTAGTGTCACCAATTCAGTGATGGTGACCTTTCGTTCCGACACCTTGAAACGGTCGAGGAACTTTTTCTGCATTTCCTCCCAACTGTTGATAGAGTTAGGCTTCAACTTTGCATACCATTAGAATGCAATGCCCGTGAGAGAGGTAGAAAAGAACCTCAGAAGATAGGCCTCATCAGTAGCCAACTCTCCCAAGTCACTCATATAGTGGGCAATATGTTCCTGGGCCGAACCTTCCCCGTCATACCTGATGAATTTGGGACACTTATTGTGATCCGGCGGGAGCTTCTTGAACATATGACGTACTGGAAACGGCACTTTGTATAAGTCGAATGTGCCTATTCCGTCGTCTTGTTCTGCTATTTTGGCTTCAACGATTTGCTCAATAAGATGCTTCTGCAATGCCGTAGCGTCATCTGCAGAAGCATGGGATTGCTGAGCATTATGATTGGGCTCCACAACCTGCTCTTCTTGTATCTCATCAGGGTTGAAGTTGACATCTGCAGCTTGTGGTCTTATCACTGTTGGCATAGGCACTGCCCTTGGAGGTGGTGCATTTACTGGGGGGACTTGAGCTACCCTTTGCTGCTCCTCCATTTTTTGTATTAGGCCATAGAGTAAAGCCTTGAGTTGTTGATTTTCTTGTCTAATCTCCTCTATAGTCTGAGGTTGTATTTGATCTTGAGGTTGTTCTGGAGCGGCTTCAATATCTGAAGCATTTGCCCCGTCTTCATCAGCTCCTCCAGCAGCATTGCTACTGCCAATTTGCGGTGGCTCTGCCCCCTGGCTTCCTCGATTCAGCAAGCGCATAGCCTGCTCCATTTGAAGGGTTATGGGCCCGACCCGTTGCATCAAATTGATGATATCATTTGGGTCTTCCGGCTGGGAAGGCTGCCGGTTGGTGATATTGGAGGTGTAGCATGTGTAGACCCGGATACTATTCTCTGTCCTTCTGGTAGTTTTCTTATTTTTGTGAGTCGATCGGACCAATGCACCCAACCGCTCGAGGACAGATGTCTGTTGCCAGACTTGTTCCTGCGCCTTATAGGCACTCTTTATCTTTTGACCTTGTAAAGAACGAGGCCAGGTAGTTGAGCTGGTTATCTGCCCCTCAGGCTCTACGAGCTGTTGAGGCTGTTGTTCTGCTAGGGTATCCCTAGCCTGGCGAATTTTGCGGGCTTCCTTTTTGGTTACCCACATTTCCTTTATGCGGAGGCTCCTATCCTCCGATGGATTGCCCCCAGCCCGAGGCATAAATTTGCCCCCATTCCGAGGCCTGGAGTTGCCCCCTGCTCGGGGGGTGGCATTGCCCCCTGCTCGAGACATGACATGTTCTGGTATAATTATTGGCTCCCGACAAGCAGTGTCCTTTGGAGTCCTTTTCTTCTTTTCGAACGTTGCTCCATCTTGGCAAACCTTCAATAGAATCCCGAACCGATTCTGGACAGGAACTGTCGGGATATGATGGATCTTAGGAATGATGGGTTGCCCGCCATCCAGACGAATATGCAGGTTCCCTACCAATATAGTTTTCCCCGTCCTAGACGGACTTGCGGTTAGAACCTTCCGCTTTTGCCCCCCGTTGGACGAGGAGGCTGGAGAGATGCTGATGGTATTCACGGCAAGCACTCGCCCATATCGGCTGCCGTTGTTGCATATTCTGGCGCGAGAAGCGCACCTCTTCTTCTTCTTTTCCGGAGCAAGCTCCGGTGCCGGAACGACCCCCAAAAAGTATGGAGATCCTATCACTACGGGGAAGTCCTCGAAGCATGTTGGTGTGGTCAGATATCCACACCGTACGTGGGTCGCCACCACAAGTGGGCCATACGTGACCCTTGCCGCCATCGTCGTCTTTTAAGCAGAAACTCGATCACCTGCATAAGACATGACAAAGTTAGTAGTAGAGTTGTGGTGAGGGCATCACCGGACGGAGAGATGAAGGGAAAGAGAGGTCCCACCGGGCGTGCCATCTGTTTGTTCGAAGATTTTTCTAACCTTCGTCGGGACCTGACCTAGACACATCTCTCCTATGGCGGATTATTCGGAAATCCATTTTTTTGTTTATCTAGAAGATTTATAGGTCGGTTTTATATTTTATTGGACTATGAGAGCTTGGAATTAGCCCTCAGGGAATCCGGGACTTCGAATCAAGCGAAGATTCAAGTATATGACCTCTCTCCACTGACCTCGGTCAGTGTTAATTACGCTGAGCAACTGCTCGGCAACCCTTGATTAACCGTCCGTATGATGCCCTTAATCATGCAAAACTACTATTATAGGCAGCGCATGCATATGAAGATATATTTTAGGTTAAACTCTTGGCCTCACCCAAGTTTAGGATGTTTTTAGGATTGATTCCAAGCTATCTGGATTAATTCCAAGTATATTGGATTGACTCCAAGTATTCTGGATTGATTCCAAGTATTTTAAACCTATAGGGGTATTTTTGTAATTATGCCAAGTTGGAGGGTATAGGGAGATTATGGTTATTTAAGTGTATGAAATGAGTTTTAATGATTTAGGAAGGTTTCAAAACCTTAGGAGGTATTTTAGAGTTATTTCAAGTGTGTTTGGATTGTAAGGGTATTTTGGTAATTTTACCCAAATTGGATTTTTAGACTTAAAGTCTATTTTTATATTTTTTCTGAGATTTTTATTTATTTTTATCATATTGAGGGTGTTTTGGTAATTTTACCCATCTTATTAAGGTTTGGAGGGTATTTTGGACATATGAGAGATTTTGATATTTTTAAGAATTTTCTGTGATTTTTACAGATTTTTAACATGTATAAGGGTATTTTTGTAATTTGTATTAAGCTCTAGGGGCATTTTAGTCATTTCAGAATTTTATATGTTTTCAGATTTGGTTCTCTGTTTTTTACTGGCTTTTACTGAATTTTACTGATTTTTTTATTAATTTTACTGATTTTTATTTAATTAATTAGGTATTTTAAGTTATATTTTGGATTTATGTAATTTCCAGATTTTATTTTCTGATTTTTACTGAGTATTACTGATTTTTACAGAATTTTTCTGATTTTTATATTCATTTTTACTGATTTTAAATAATTTTCGCAGATTTTATTAATTAATTAAGTATGGAAATATTTAAGTCATTTTTAACTTAAGTATATTATTTTATGTCTCAATGTTTCATTATTAAGTTTTAATTATGAGTCTAAGATTAGTTATGTATGGGATGAGGCCAATGATATTTTAGAATATTTATTTATATGTTTTATGTATTTTAATTAGTTTATAAAACTAATTATTTTGCATATGAAAATATAGTAACATAGTGTTACTTAAATAATAGATTCATGAATATACATGCACACACATATGCTCAAAGAACAACATGGGCATTTCATTCATCATTTCGGCATAATCCCGTCTTATAGGACGGTGATTTTACAACATAAATTTGGCAGAGCTTCCCCTTAGGAATAAACCTTAGGAAGAGAGCCCTCCAAGAAAATATCGCCTCCAAATCGCAGCAAACCCGGGCAAGAGCACCGGATTTGGTCTTCAAACTGGCAGAGTTTCCCCTAGGAATTTTTGGGCCAAATGGGCATGGGGCTTCTCCTTACCCCTTGGGGGGTATTTATAGGCTTCAAAGCCTTAACCGGTGGAGGTACCCACCGGAATGCTTGAGGTGGGGGGTACCCACCGGTTTGGCTTGAGGTGGGGGGTACCCACCGGTTGCCACTTCCTCCTCCCCCTCTCTTTTTTGATTTTTTTAATCACATGGGTGAGAGAGATGGGAGAGAGCATATTAAAAAGAGAGAGAGAGAGAGAGAGGGGGGACCCCCCACCGGTTGGAACCGGTGGGGGGATGGCCACCGGTTGGACCTCCCACCGGTTGGGAACCGGTGGGGGGTCTCCCCCACCGGTTTTGGGCAACCGATGGGGGGGTTCTCCCCTCCCCATGCTCCTCTTTTCCCACCTTTTTAGCTCTTAATGAGCTTTGGGCCAGATTTTGGGTTTTGGCCAAGTGTGAAAGGGGTTTAGCCCCTTAATTTCAGACTTTGGCCAAGTGTGAAAGGGGGTTTTAGGATGGGGTTAAGAGGGTTTCCACATGGGATTCTCAACCCATGTGAATGGGGTTAAGATCCCCCATTACACCTCTCATTAAACACCCCCCCCATTCTTTGAATTTAAAATGGGAGAGAATTGAGGGACTCTCCTGCCCCCCCCCACCGGTTTCCCCCTTGGAACCGGTGGGGGGTCCCCAACCGGTGGGGGGGGGGCTTCCCCCTTCTCCCTTTTGATTTTAAAAGGTTCCAACACCTTCATACAATGGAGTTGGTCTCCCTGGTGTCGCGACCCACTGAAATGAAGAAAATCCATGGATACAATTTTTTAAGCCACCATCCTTTTGCCCTTATCTGGCTTTACTATTATAATAGAAGAGTACAAAAATGTTGCAGCTGATGACTAATGAAATTACCTCTAACAATAAAATGATAAAACCCTCCCTACTACATCATCAATAACCGTACAACTTTGATGAGGTTACATCATCATTATCATCCATTGAACATGTGTAGAAAGTTCCCACATTGGATTCTCCTGAAAGATATCATGCCATTACTCAAGTGTAACGCTGCAGCCAGTCCTGTTCCTTTTCTTGCTTTTCTAGATGCACCAGACAGGCAGACACATTTGATCACACATGAGATATTTTCCCTTTTTTAAAAATTTGGTGTAAATCTGAACGTCATTTTTAGTGAGATCATGCTGTTGTAGATACATCTTTGGACATCAGCCCACTTAGTCTCCATCCAAAAGAGTGGGTAAGCCGAATAAGATGCCCACTGATGTGGCCTGGACCGCAATTGAGTGGCTGGATCATTGTGATCGGTGCAAGATTGGGCAGTGGGCACGTTTTTTGAGGGGAATCGGCACACCCTCCACGAAAATGGCCATAACTTTGTGCTCAAATTCAGAATAACTATTATGAATTCGGAAAGGGCACTGTGAGATCTACAAGGTTGACCACTTTCACTGTCACGGCCAATTTCAAGCTCAAATTCTATAGTTTTCCCTTCTGTCGAACCATCAGAAGACTTTCTTTACTATTTTAGGAAACTAGTAAGTGGCTTGTGTGCCATGGCAGGAGTGGAATTAAAGTTGCGTCAGTTTAGGAACTTGAATAGAATTGTTTCCTCTACAAGATTTGGCAACAAGTTGCCATTGCTATTTTTAGAAATTTTCTGCTTTTACTCCTCTATATAAAGTAGCATAGTTGTAAATGAATTATTCAGTTGATTTGAAAATTCTTGAATTTCTAGTTCTAACTAAGTGTTCTTCTAGTGATTTCCCCTGCTTCTTCCTCAACTTCGTTCTTCTCTTCCTCTAATCTTCCCTGCAGCTGCTGGCATGCATCACCTGCAGACCTATATTAAAAAGAAAATAAAAGTAACAAAGAGTAACCCAAATACTGCAGGCCTCCGAAGTCTGAAAAACTAAATTGAAAAAAAATAGTTGATGGATATGGAAGCTCTTATGTCAAAATGTTGGCAATTAATTATCAGACATAACAAGATTATTTTGTTGTTGTTTGGCTAACTAATTTGAATTCTGATTTTTATAGTTTTTGGGTGAGTGATTGTGTTCCTTTATGGAGGTCCCACATTCTGTTCCCTGCATGGTGAGAAGGATTGACATGCCGATCAGATTTGGACCGGTCCAATCCAGTCCTGTGCCCCGATCCCCCGATCTGGGCCAAGGATCTGCCGGATCGGGTAGGATCCAGAGCCGGGATCAGTCCGGATCTGATTGATCTGTTGACAATGTCTACTTTGAAACTATCCATAGGCTAGCCCTTGGGGGGAGTGCATTAAACCCCCCCAAGGCCACTCTCCACCCCATCCATCCAACTCCCTCTCTCTTCTCTTCTCTCTCTTTAAGATCTTTCTCTCTCTAAGCTCTCTCCCTCTCTCTAAGCTTTCTCTCTCAATAATTCTAGTAATCTATAAAGTTTTCATTTTTACTTTGAGTTGGCTTTGGGAAGTGGCGCTCTACATCGACCGGATCGATTCTTCAGTGCACTTTTTTAGTAGGTTGTCTTTCTATAGAACACACACACACACACACACTCTCTCTCTCTCTAACATTTTATCGCTCTAAAATTTTCTCTCTCTTGCTCTCTAACTTTGTTGATTCATTATATTTTTTTATTCTATTAAATTTATTATATAACAACTTTCTATAATAAATAAAATCAATAAGTTTACCATGTTGTGCTTTCAAAGAAAATTAAAAAATATGCACCACTCTTTTTTTTGGTTTAGGGTTTAGTGTGTAGGGTTTAGCATATAAGTGATAGTAAGAGCACTCCAATCATCTATTAATTTTATTTACTACTAATAACCTCTAATATTAATATATTTAAGAGAAAAAATTATAGTGACTTATTAGAGAGTAAGAGAGAAAATTTTGGAGAGGAAAAGATGGAGAGAGTGTGTTATAGAGAGACCACTTACTGAAGAAACAAAGAGAGTGAAAAAATAGACTTAGAGAGCAAGAGTGAAGAAATAAAGGTTCGACCAAGAAAACCTTTTTACCATTTTTTTAGAAATTTTATGTTTTTTATTTTTATTTTTCTGGGAACTTAAAAAAGGAAAAAACAAGAGGGGGATCAGATCGAATTAGTTTGGATTGGGCCGATCCGTGCCTGGTCCCCAATCCTTCCTTCCTTGGTTCTCTGTGTTTAGAGCCTTCAGATGAATGTGAACCTGTTGCTAAGAAAGCACTATTCAGACCACTGGAGAGACCATTGTAATCAATTTCCTGTTAGCTTTTATCACTTTTGAATGAGCCATTCGTGTCCTTCTCCGTCCTGACCCTTCCACTGGAAGATTTATTGTTTTGTTTTTCATTCACTTTTTAAGTGGATTTTGTCATCCAGCATGATATAATCATTCATGTATGCTCACCTAACTTGTAAGGAGGGGATCTATTATCCTTACGGATTATACATTATATATCATATGTAAATGACATTAACTCCAAGAAATTGCAATCTTGAAGGCCTTTGTTAGATTGTGAAGTTTGCTCTTGATGCATGTCATTATTCTGGGACTAGGGGGCATATTCAGAACACAGCCCAACGCCCCCCCCCCCCCCCCCCTCTTTTTTTTATGGTGATATCCGGTAATTGTTTACACTCTTTCCATGCATAATTGTGTACCATGCGTGACCTTTCCAAAATCTGAATGTGGATGCAAGCTATGACATTTTAATTTATTGGCCTTTTATATGGCAGTGTGCATTTGGTGGAATTGGTGGGAACAGGGGAATACTTTGCAATGAAAGCCATGGACAAAAATATCATCCTTAATCGCAACAAGGTACCATATGCAAGTAATGTAGATTCTTGATAGTTCAGGAATGGCTTGAGTGGGTTGTGATACCTCATACCCCCTAAAAAAGTAATCACTAGCATTTACTATGATATATATTATGATTTTCTTTTTTTGCAATGCAATGACTTTTTTGCTAATATTAGAATACAGCTGGCATAAAGAATTCATTTTTCCCTCAATCAGATGAAGGTATATCCTAGTTGATATTCTGCAGCATTACATAGTTCATTAAGATGTTTCTATCTTAGCTTACTAAGGAGGGTGCTAATGTGTGCTCCAGGCGCTTGTAGCAAGAAAGGACATTAGTTAGAGTCCTAAGAAGACTTTAATAAGTTATGTTATTTCTGATCTATGTTCCACACTGGGTTTAGGTTGACATTTGCTATTTTCAAGTGTTATAAGCAGACAGCATGTGCAACCTTCTCAGAGGATGGATACTTTTTCATTTTTTGGCTTTTTTTTTCACGGCATCATCCATGAATTGCCTATCATTCTTCTTATGGATCCAACCTCACTGTGTCTTTTGTTATAGTGAGAGTTTTCTTGACAAGCTTCCTAACTAGAGTAGTTGTAGATGCCCAGAATTGGTTCATCGTGATATTTCTACTGATTGTCGCTCCTTACAAACTGTACATCTTGTTTCAGGTTCACAGAGCACGTGCAGAAAGAGAAATTCTTGACTTACTGGATCATCCTTTTCTTCCTACCTTATATGCCTCTTTTCAGGTATGTCATTTCATGATTTATGTCATTAGCATGTCAGTGAGTTCTAAGGAGATGACAGTTGCTAGTGATCTTCCACACCAACCCTTGTATACCCCTGTATCTCTTTCTTCTGGTGTATCAAATTGCAATAACAAAATTAGTTCACCATCCTTTCAAATAAAGGAAAGACCATTGTAAGCCTAAAGATGTATCCCCTCAGTCAAGGGTTGGTTTGGACTAGTATTAAAACAACTGAAATTGTCACATGTCAACTTTTGTGTGTCCTCTTAAATGATATGTTTGATTTTCGGCATTTTGTGGGTTAGGAAGGAATTGCCTTGATGGAACTGTGCTAAACTAATAACATGGTTGGTTGGCAGGTGCCTGTGTATATCTCTTTATTCCAGTGC
Organism: Zantedeschia hybrid cultivar; assembly: GCA_030544215.1. Taxonomy (NCBI): domain Eukaryota; kingdom Viridiplantae; phylum Streptophyta; class Magnoliopsida; order Alismatales; family Araceae; genus Zantedeschia; species Zantedeschia hybrid cultivar. The sequence goes on from JARZZO010000005.1 coordinate 8,054,921, forward strand.
ATGGGATTGCGGTGTGCATAATTAGCTCATCGCCCCTTTCCGCATGTACATACATGGGCCTAAAGATTTATCCACTCAACCGAGGGGCTCATCTGTGGACCAAGTCGAGACTCTAGACCAATGTTAGAGAAATTTGGTTGATTGTCAAGTCAGTATGAGTTGACATGTCAACTTGGTTTTTCAAGAATCCAGGCCAGGTTCCAATACCAAGTCAGACAACTGTACTTGATAGCCAACAGCAAAAAGTTAGCATTTTTTTTTTGGGTGGGGGTGGAGGGTGGGGATGATAAGATTGGTGCAACGAAGTTGGGAGAGGAGGATTCTACCAATTATTGTCTTGTAAACGAGCTGTGGGTAGCTTCAGCCACACTATCTTGGTGTGGTTTTTTTACATGGGCTTCGTTTGGGGGCAAGTTTCTTTTGTAATGGGGCTTTCAGGGATGGTTAATTGGTTATACTGTACATGGTGGCTGATCTTTTGAAGCTTGCATCTTTTGCTTCTTTCAACTTGTATGGTTACCTTTTTTACTTAAGGAATATGTGGTACAATCCATATTCAAATGAAAAAAAGGATGAGATAATGCAATACTATAATTTGATATTTTCATGCTGCCCAACTTTCTTCTCCATAAATTTGAGTTACTGCATCATAGCTATGATATTTATTTCCCAGTTTGTGCTTTAGTAGCTACCTAGATATATCAAACTTATTCTATTGTTGCTCTACTGATTCCTATCCAGTATATTCATTTATTATTTTAGGATTTTTACTTTTTAGCCCCTACAAACTTTTGATATTACAAATAACTCTCCTAAAGCAACTATTTATAAATAAGCCCTCACAGTCTAGTGTGACTGGTGAGAGGCCCCTAAAAATTACAAAAAAGCCTATGACAGTGTTAAAAACAAGCCCCTAAAAGGGCTTATTTGTAAGAAATTGATGATAATTGGGGCTTATTTGTAAATAGTTGGATTAGGAGGATTTTTTTTGTAATATCAAAAGTTTATAGGGGATAAAAAGTAAAAAAAAACCATTATTTTAATCTATACTGACAGATAATTATTATTCATGTCTATTGCTCATGTATCTTTGGACATATGTTTGTTAAGCTTGTAATTATGCTTTTCAGACAAAGACACATATATGTCTTATAACCGACTATTGCCCTGGTGGAGAGCTCTTTGTTCTTTTGGACAGGCAGCCTTCAAAGGTCCTCAGAGAAGATGCTGTAAGGTGATAGTCTCTCTTTGGGATTCTGAAAGGTGAAAAATACAGTAGATAATTTGTCCTAGGCATGAATTTTGCACAAGCAAGCTATATTGACTCTTTTTCCCCCTTTCATTCCATGGTATATGACTTCGAGGTTAAAGTGTCTAGTTTTTCTGTCCCTTTTTTTTGGAAAGTGGATGCTACCACTAATTTGTGTAAAAAAGAAGTCAAATATACATCGGTGGTGACAATAAGGCTCACAAAAAATAAAGACCCTCTCTACGAAGCACCAAGATGGTGACTCACTGATGTGTCGTCAAAAAAGTTAAAAAAGGAAGAAGAATCAACAAAATCTCTATAAAAGGCTGTCATACATTCCCTGACCCTAGAGCAAACAAAAGCCGCCACTTCCTCTGGGTAGGAGAACTGAGTTCAGAAGGAGGAAAAAGGAAACCCTTACATGGGGGTAAAAAGAAGCCCCACGAAATACAAAAAGAACCATGTACTTGGAAAAAACCCAAAAAAGAATCTGCTTTATCAAGAAAATAAAGCAGAGACAAGTATGAAAAGTAAGATCACAATATCATGTGCTTCCAGCAGCGAGCCTTAGTTAACAGATCATGGCTGCTATCCTGGCAAATACCCACTGCCCCGCCCCAATCTTCAACTGAAGTGATAATTCACCTCAAAATTTCATTGCCACTGCTGAACTCATGTCTAAATTTTCTCTTATTTCTTTCAGTCCACACTGCCCATAGCATAGCAGGACAAATCAAGGACCAAATCTCTTTTAGACTAGGACAAGGACAAATATCATGCCACCACCTGAGTAAATCCATAACTGAAGAGTGCTTAACCCACCTGATTCTCAACACTCCGCAAAGAATCATCCACTGTACAGTGATTACACCACAGGTACAAATAGATGAGACTGATCTTCCTCATGAAGAGCACAAAAAATACATCTACTATCATGTGTGTTGAAGATTTTTGTAATCCTCTGACTTGTAGGCAATCTGTTCCATGCGATTTTCCAAAGAAACAACTTAATTTTGTTAGGAAGATATTTAGACCATACCAAATCCTTCCACCACACTCTGTTTCCTCCATCATCTAGCAGTTCAACAAGAGACTTAACAGAGAAATACCCTGTGCTGTTCCATCTCCATACTCTTTTGTCTTGATGCACATGAGATAAGTGAATATCCCTGATTATATAAATAATCAGCTCCTCAAATTCCACATCTGTGGGATCCCTTCTGAACATAAGATTCCACTGCCCATAGATTTCACCAATAAAAGCTTGAGCAACTGTTATCATTGGATTACTCGCAATAAGAAACAAATTTCTGAATTTTGTAGCCAGAGTCATATCCATACACCATTTATCATTCCAAAAACTGATTTGTTCCCCGTTCCCCAGCTGAATGGTAGAGGAAATGGAAAGAACATCCGTAGTCTTGGCAATGTGTTTCCAAATTGATGACAAATTATAGTACCTGGAAGGAGTCAGATGGCAGTACCGGTATCGGCACCGGTATCATAATGTACCGATACTGGTACGTATCAGCCGGTACTGACCCAGTATCGGCATGTATCGGCCGATACCTGTTTACAAGTATTGTACTTGACCAGGCTGATACCTATACGTATTAGTATCGGCCGATACTGCCGACCAAGTGTCACACCCCATTTGCTATTATGAAAAAAATACTTTTCCTTCACAATCAATGCCCACAATGCATCGGAGTCTTCCCCAAGCCTCCAAAGCCATTTTGCCAGTAAAGCCTTATTGAAAGTGTTAATTTTTGTGACGTCAACACCCCCCCCCCCCCCTCGTTCCTTCTTAAATACATTAATCCCATTTGATCAAGTGAAGTCCTTTCTTCTCCCTTTTCTCCCCAGCCCAAAAGAAAGAGCTTCTCACTGCTTCTATTTCTTTCTCAACAGTCCTTGGAATTTTGAATATAGACGCATAATTAGTGGCCAATGACGAAAAAACAGTGTTTGAGAGAATCCACTACCGCCTGCCGACAGAAACCTCCTTTTCCACCCTTCCAATCTATTGTCAAACTTCTTGATTAACACATTCCAATCATTAACCTTGAGAGAACCATCAGTCAAAGTTAGGCCCAATATACTTGATAGGAAATTGAGAGCAACTACAATTCAGTTCTCCAGCAATATCCAGCAATCTAGATTGAGTCATGTTAATACCGACCACTTCAGATTTCTATTGATTTTAAGGCCTGTGATTGCCCCAACCAGAAGAAGCATATATTTAATATTTTGCAAAACATCTTCCTCCTCCGATGTGAACAACAAGGTGTCATCAGCGAACTGCAAATGTCTTAGCTGAATTCTGTTTCTACCAATGCTGAAGCCATCAATTAATCCCAAATGAGCTGCTCTATCCCACAAAGAACTTAAAATCTGCCCAACCAGTAAAAAAATAAGTGGAGAGATTGGGTCACCCTGCCTCAAACCTCTAGAACTGCCAAAATAGCCACAAGGTTCACCACTAAGGAGAACAGAAAACCTAGGTGATGAGATGCAGCACATAATCCACCCGATCCATTTTTGCTTGAATCCCATGAGTCGAAGGGTATTGTCAACACATTGCCAACTAACCTTGTCATACACCTTTTCTCAAAGTCTAACTTCAAAAGAACACCCTTCTTGTTTCTATTTTTCTGATAATGTATTGCCTCATATGCAGCCATGAAATTATCCAAAATAAATCTCCCCTCCAAAAAAGCAGATTGATTCTTTCCGATCAAGTACACAAGTGCTTTCTTCAGCCGAGAAGCCAATACCTTGGTGATAATTTTATAACAACCACTCAATAAACTAATAGGCCTCAATTTGGACACTTTTTCAGCTCCCTCTTTTAGGAATGAGAACTATGTGAGTAGAGTTAAAGCACCTTATACTAAAAGGTCTTTCTTGAAATTCCACAACAATTTTCATTAAATCTTCTTTGATCAAGTCCCCAAAAAATTGATAGAACCCTAAGGAAACCCATCAGGTCCTGGAGACTTGTTGAGATTCATACTTTAAACAGCTTCTTTAGCTTCCTTCTCCTGGATTGGAAAACAAAGCAGTTCAGCTTCATTTTCATCAAGAGTAGGAAGAAGTCCGTCAACCAAATGTGGCCTCCAATTGTTGTCTTCCTTAAATAATTGCTTATAGAAGTTAATAAAACTTTCCTGGATATTTTTTTTGTTGACAACCTTTACATCATTGACCAAAATGTGCTCAATTTTCAAAGACCTCTTCTTATCACAAGCCACAGCATGGAAAAAATGTAGTGTTTTTTTCTCCTTCTTTCAACCAATGCTCTTTAGCTCGTTGTTTCCATTTGATCTCATCTTTGAGAAGGCATTCATTGTACAAGTTTTAATACTTCTTCAAAGCTTGATCATCTTCCTCGGTTAAAGAACTCTGCTCTCCTCTGACTTCTAATTCATCAATTTTCTGCAAGAGAATTTGTCTATTCTCAGAATTATTACCAAGATTGGATTTTGCCCATCGTCTGATGCATTTCTTAACCCATTTGAGCTTAAGCTGAAAAGTGGAAGAAGCATGGGTTGTTGAGGGTGCTTCCTTCCACCAATTATGAACTAAATCCTTAAAGCCATCCTGCCTCTGCATGCTAATTCATATCTTAACAGTCTTATTTTCTTTTACTTCTCAGCAGTCATCAAATGCAGATGTATATGATCTGAAACAGTTCTATTCAAACCCTTGATCTGAGTACATGGAAACATATTCAACCAATTTGTGGAAATCAGGATTCTATCTATTCCAGACTGAGTACTGTTCTGCTGCAAATTGGATCATGTAAATCTTCTATTAGGAATTACCAAATCTACCATTTCACTGTCCCCGATCCACTGGTTTAATGTCTCCATCTCCTTATTCCATTTATGAGCTCTCTCCCATGGAAATCTGACACAGTTAAAATCCCCTGCAATACACCAAGCATGAGGAAATAAATCCTTCAACCTAAATAATTCTTGGAAAAAGCATTCTCTCTGCTGATCATTATGAGGCCCATACACTGTAGTGATAACCCATGTTTATATATTACTGATGTTAGAAAAACAAATTGAAATACTGAACTTTCCCACATCACAAACAGATCCCTTTTTTTTTTTTTCCTCATTCCACACAACTAACTGCCCCCCTTTCATCCCATCTGCTGGAAGATAAGCATAGCTTGTCAAAACTGAACCTGCCAATTTACTAAGAATTTGATCATCCATTGTCTTCAGCTTGGTCTCTTGTAGGCAAACACAATCTAGATGCATGGTTCTAATATATTTTTTCACTGCTCTCATCTTGAAGTCACTATTGAGACCTCTAATATTCCAAGACATGAGCTTCGTGATCAAGGAAGGCAAACTCAGGGATCGGACTCGGATCGGTCCGGGTCTGGACCGATCGGATTGGCCGATCCCATCCTATCCCGGCCGATCTGGTCTGGTTCCCCCATTTTATTGTAAAGAAATGTTTAATTAAAAAAAATTAAAAAAATCAGAAAAAATAGAGTTCTAATTGTGACAAGCTTGGATTCAGTTTGACCATCGAGCCAAGCGAGGTTAACCTAAATAACAAAAAGTTGAGATCAAAACTAGTGTTCTTTTAAATGTTAAATCTTCTTTTATTTTTGTCCTCACTTTCCATTGACTAAGGATAAAATTTACTAGTCAATAGAAGTTTCTATTCTCCAGCCTCCACCTTCAACCCTACTAAAATTATTTCTAACACTTGTTTTTCTGCAGAATTAATTGGGCCATGTTGGTCTCATTAGGCTATAAAAGCGTAGTCAAGCAAACTTTGATCCGATTCAATTAATTGGTTAAAATGAATATGGTTTGACATGGATTTAATTCCATGAAGTGATGAAACAAAGATCATGATGGGTTAAATAATTGGATTGTTTCAGGTTGCCTTCACCCCATCCAATTTGCACCTCTGAACTACTTGCATGAACATGGATTTAATTCCATGAAACTAGCTGTTGGGCTACGGATCGGCCGATCCGATCAGAGGATCGGCGGATCCAGGCCGATCCGCCCGATCCCATTAAGGGAACGGGAGGTCGGGACTCGGGATCGGATCGGGCCGGCTGAAAATCGAGCGGATTGGCCGATCCGATCCAATCCGTGCCGATTCTGCCTTCCATGTTCATGATTACACACAATCAGAAACCACCATCTTCCCCTCCTTCTCCCTTAAACTGTCACAGACTTCATTAGTCTTTTCAAAGTTGATTTCCCTCTTCCCTATCTTGATACCACCTCCCTGCCCTTTTCTTTTCACAGAATTCTGTAGTGCCTCTTTTCTTCTCAACTTCTTTAAAAAAAATTTAACCATATCCTCTTTTCCTTGAAAAAGAAACCCCAATCAACTCCCTTCTCCCCATAATCATAAAAAACAACCTGTCTCTATGTCCCTCTGATCATTTCCGGACGGTTGTGTCCCTGTAGCTCAGTATCTGCAATCATCAAAGACTGATCTTGTACCCTCGGACCATCATCAGTTAGAACTCTACCTTCATCAATCTCATCCAAAGCAGAAAAATCTCCTGTAGAAAGCTTCAGCCATAGTAGCCTGATAACATAGTATTACCTCCCTGTCACACTTAGAAGAAAACTCCCTATACAACAGAGAGTCCTGAAAATGGGACGGCGTGCACTGATGGTGACTCGACAGTGGGCCTCCATCATGCAGGGAAGCATGCTCTTGCATCCCATTTTCGATACTCTGTTCCACAACAGTATGAATAGTGTCTCCGTCAAAATGAAGAAGACGACAGTTCAAGCCCCCAACCGGTTGGTTCAGCGTATCTCCGAAACAGCTAATATCCCGGTCTTTATATAAGTTAGGATCCGGTAGACTCGGGTCAAACTGTAACGGATCTGGGCTAGTAGGAGAAGTTATCGGGTATGAAACCCGACACTGTTTATCTCCCCTACCCGAAAGGTGAACGGTTACCTCCTTACCCTCACGCCCCTCGAAGAGTATCACGGGAACTCCTGCGACCACTCCAGCCACTGTCGCTTCGAACAAGGTGACATCTTCGATGAAAAGAACTGCTCCACCCCCGTCCAAAGAAGATTTCGGAGAAGCTCCCAAGATGCCTTTCTGCCTGTTCTTCCTTGGAACTGCCAAGTTATCATGAAACACCCTCCTCAAGGTCTGCCAATTCCTCTCCCCCTGACTTGTTCTCGCTTGACTAGCATGACTCTGAAGAACACTCAACTCAGCAGCACCGGTGTTACCAAAGCACTGTACTCTTTCTCCATGCTTCTCTGGCACCCCTGTTTTTTTCCCACCATCCTTGAGCAACCGATATTTCTGATACTCTGCAACTACCTCGGCCCAGGTCCATTGAGACGAAGACTTAGGTTTCTGGTAATCCTGTTCTACACTGATCAGCACCCAAAAAACTTTGCCCCCTCCTAGAATCCTCACCTTCTCTGGGATGTCAGACAAATGCTCAACTTTGAACAGGACCCGGGTGAAACAAAGACTTTCACCCGTCAACGAACTACCATCTATCTATCTCAGGATGCCAAATTTTGAAGCAATAGCCTGAAAGGTGTTCACATTCCAGAGATGGAAAGGAACCCCCTTCAATCTGCACCCCGCCTGGCAAACTAATTGTCTCCAAGTATTAGAAGTCACTCTCACTGAAAAGGAGTTGACATCAAATTGGCAAACCCACCACTTTTTAATCTCCTTCCAGCGACCCTGCAGCAAAGTAACAACTTCGAACCAAGGAAGGCAAACTCGGGGATCGGACTTGGCCAGTCTTGATCTGGACCGATCGGATTGGTCCCAGTCGATCCCAACCGATCCTGTCCAGTTCCCCCATTTTATTGTAAAGAAATGTTTAAAAAAATTAATATATATATATATATATATATATATATATATATATATATATATATATATATATATATATAGAGTTTTAATTGTGACGAGCTTGGATTCAGTTTGACCATCGAGCCAAGCTAGTTTAACCAAAATAACAAAGAGATGAGATCAAACTAGCGTTCTTTTGAATGTTAAATCTTCTTTTATTGTTATCCTCACTTTCCATTGACTAAGGATAAATTTTACTAGTCAATAGAAGTTTTTATTCTCCAGCCTCCACCTTTAACCATGGAATTCCGGCATGGATCAGAAGGCCGGATCGGGACCCACTGATCCTGATCCGGATCGGCCAGAATCGGCTGAAATTGGCCGGGATCGGCCTGATCGGGACCCGCGATCCCGATCCGAATCGGCCGATCCGAATTGGGATCGGCCGATTCTGCATTCCATGCCTTTAACCCTACTAAATTATTTTTAACACCTGTTTTTTTCTGCAGAATTAATTGGGGCATGTTGGTCTCTGTTTGCGCGAAGATTTTTCTAAAACCTTCGTCGGGACCCGACCTAGACACATCTCTCCTATGTCGGATTATTCGGAAATCCATTTTTTTTGTTTATCTAGAGGATTTATAGGTCGGTTTTATATTTTATCGGACTATGAGAGCTTGGGATTAGCCCTCAGGGAATCCGGGACTTCGAATCAAGCGAAGATTCGAGTATATGACCTCTCTCCACTGACCTCGGTCAGTGTTAATTACGCTGAGCAACTGCTCGGCAACCCTTGATTAACCGTCCGTATGATGCCCTTAATCATGCAAGACTACTACTATAGGCAGCGCATGCATATGAAGATATATTTTAGGTTAAACTCTTGGCCTCACCCAAGTTTAGGATGTGTTTATATGATTTTGGATTAATTCCAAGCTATCTGGATTAATTCCAAGTATATTGGATTGACTCCAAGTATTCTGGATTGATTCCAAGTATTTTAAACCCATAGGGGTATTTTTGTAATTATGCCAAGTTGGAGAGTATAGGGAGATTATGGTTATTTAAGTGTATGAAATGAGTTTTAATGATTTAGGAAGGTTTCAAAACCTTAGGAGGTCTTTTAGAGTTATTTCAAGTGTGTTTGGATTATAAGGGTATTTTGGTAATTTTGCCCAAATTGGATTTTTAGACTTAAAGTCTATTTTTATATTTTTTCTGAGATTTTTATTTATTTTTATCATATTGAGGGTATTTTGGTAATTTTACCCATCTTGTTAAGGTTTGGAGGGTATTTTGGACATATGAGAGATTTTGATATTTTTAAGAATTTTCTGTGATTTTTACTGATTTTTAACATGTATGAGGGTATTTTTGTAATTTGTATTAAGCTCTAGGGGCATTTTAGTCATTTCAGAATTTTATATATTTTCAGATTTGGTTCTTTGTTTTTTACTGGTTTTTACTGAATTTTACTGATTTTTTTATTAATTTTACTGATTTTTATTAATTAATTAGGTATATGAAGGATATTTAAGTTATATTTTGGATTTATGTAATTTCCAGATTTTTTTTTCTGATTTTTACTGAGTATTACTGATTTTTACAGAATTTTTCTGATTCTTATATTTATTTTATTAATTTTAGATAATTTTCACAGATTTTAATAATTAATTAAGTATGTGGAGTATTTAAGTCATTTTTTAACTTAACTATATTATTTTATGTCTCAATGTTTCATTATTAAGTTTTAATTATGAGTCTAAAATTAGTTATGTATGGGATGAGGCCAATGATATTTCAGAATATTTAATTATATGTTTTATGTATTTTAATTAGTTATAAAACTAATTATTTTGCATATGAAAATATAGTAACATAGTGTTACTTAAATAATAGATTCATGAACATACATGCACACACATATGCTCAAAGAACAACATGGGCATTTCATTCATTATTTCGGCATAATCCCGTCTTATAGAACGGTGATTTTACAACATAAATTTGGCAGAGCTTCCCCTTAGGAATAAACCTTAGGAAGAGAGCCCTCCAAGAAAATATCGCCTCCAAATCGCAGCAAACCCGGGCAAGAGCACCGGATTTGGTCTTCAAACTGGCAGAGTTTCCCCTAGGAAATTTTGGGCCAAATGGGCATGGGGCTTCTTCTTACCCCTTGGGGGGTATTTATAGGCTTCAAAGCCTTAACCGGTGGGGGTACCCACCGGAATGCTTGAGGTGGGGGGTACCCACCGGTTTGGCTTGAGGTGGGGGGGTACCCACCGGTTGCCTCTTCCTCCTCCCCCTCTCTTTTTTTAATTTTTTTAATCACATGGGTGAGAGAGGGAGAGAGAGGGCATAAAAAAATGAGAGAGAGAGGGGGGAGAATCCGGTGGGCACCCCCCCCACCGGTTCCCAACTGGTGAGGGGGGGTGCCACCGGTTGGCTCCCCCCCACCGGTTTGGGAACCGGTGGGGGGAGGGTTCTCCTCCCCCATTTCCTCCACTTTTTTACTTTTTTGGGCTCTTCAGTGCCCTGGTTTCAGGTTTGGGGGGGGTTTTGGCCAATGTGAAAAGGGTTTAAACCCCATAAATCCAGGTTTTGACCTCATGTGAAAGGGGTTTAAGGATGGGTATTAAATGGGGTTCACATGGGATTCTTAACCCATGTGTGAATGGGGTTAAGATTCTCATTAACTCCCTCCATCCTAATTAATCCCCCCCCCTTTCTTTGAATTTTAAAATGAGAGAGAAGGGAGGGATCCTCCTCCCCCCCCACCGGTTTCCCTCTTGGAACCGGTGGGGGGTTCCCCAACCGGTGGGGGGGTTCCCCAACCGGTGGGGGGGGCTTCCCCCTTCTCCCTTTTGCTTTAAAAAAAGGGTTTCAACAGTCTCATTAGGCTATAAAAATGTAGTCAAGCAAACTTTGATCCGATTCAATTAATTGGTTAAAATGAATATGGTTTGACATGGATTTAATTCCATGAAACAAAGATCATGATAGGTCAAATAATTGGATTGTTTCAGGTTGCCTTCACCCTATCCAACCCTTCTAATTTGCACCCCTGAACTACCTACATGAACATAGATTTAATTCCATTAAACTAGCTGTTGGGCTACGGATTGGCCGATCTAGGCCGACCCCATTAAGGGAACAGGGGGTCAGGGGTCGGGATCGGATCGGGCCTACTGAAAATCAAGCGGATCGGCCGATCCGATCTGCGCAGATTCTACCTTCCATGCTTCGAACCAACCTCCTCCTGAGGAAGCTTACTTGGGTGCAAAGATACAGCAACGACCACAATTTCCTCAAGTTTGCTCCTAGCCTCTCCTATCTCCGGCGACCTGGGAATTTCAATGAGATCAGGTACAGCTCCATGACCCTGACCCCTATCCTTCGCTACCTTCTGCACTCCTTGCATTTGCGGTCCTGGCTTCACCTCCCCTGAACCCTCATCCTTCCTGTGCCAGGTCTTTGCAGGGCAAGCCCATCTTCTATGACCCACACTACTGCAGAGAGGACAATGAATAACTTCTCTACAGAACTTGGCCCTATGCCCTTTCCTCAAGCATCTGATGCAAACATCCTTCTCCACAGGGATGCTCGACTGCACAGGGTACTGCTTCGGAGGCATAAGGCGAGACTTCTTTCTGTTGACTTCTATCCACCCATCTCCTTCTACTTCAATCCCCTCTCTATGCACCTCTCTGCTCTCAGGTCTGCTCTCCATTTTTGTGGTAAAACACGTCACAGAGAATATTCAGGTAGGCCACCATTCAATTTACTCTTACAAACTCTTCCCCAGCAAACCTCATGTCCTTTCCCCTTAGGAGAATCCTTGCAACCTCCCAAAAAAAAAACCTGCACTAAATACCTTCAAGTTGCTTTGCCACTGACTTCTTGCCATGGTTTTTCTGTCTTTTTGCCATGGTTTTTTCCAAACAGCTAAGCATTAATCTAGTCCATCATTTAGTAGTCTTAGAATTATAGTAACAAAAGCCACTGTCCACATATTTTAGAGACTCAAAATCAATGTCATGTTTTAGAGCCATTGATCTTCAAGCCCCAGTTCTTGAGTGTTGTCAAGTGAATTTACTTCAGAAAATTAACTTGGGATGTCATGCTGTCAATTAATCATTGAATCTGTTCATAAACTTTCATCATTTGTGATTCTGAAGAAGATAATAAAGCAACTCAATTTTTTTAAGTAAACTAAGTAACTTATTGGTGTAACAGCATACTCATCAGGTTCCTTTTAGTGTCATTGATTAGCATGATTAATTGATAAAAATCATTTGGCGGGTTGCTAACTATTTTTTGCATGCATCTTTTGCCCTTATTCTGTACAAGCAGCATCATTATATTAATCATTAATTCAAAATTTTGATTTTAGTTTCACAAACTCCTACATAATGGTTTTTTATATAGGCTTGCTTTCTCCAGCATAGGTTTCCATGCTGATCAATATGAAAACATGTCTAACAGTGTGTGTCCTGGAAGACAGAAAATTGTGGCATCCATGTTTTACTGCAATGCGTTTGTCAACCTACTCATGCATAGTTTACCTCGCAATAAAGGAATCTGTAGCACGTGGTCACAGCATTTGTTATGATCGAGCTGCGTATCTCGAGGTTTGGGGAGGGTTGAGTGGGTGTGGTCACTACCTTGGTGGTCTGTGGCCTTTTTGTGTATCTTGGTCTCTTTTGTACAGGTGGTGTTCCTTGGAGGTTGCTTTTTGCCTAGTGGCACCTCACTTCTGTAAATATTTTCTCCTTAATACATATTTGTGGCTTTGTCCACTTTCAAAAAAAAAAAAATCATGAGATTTGGTGCCTTGTGGATATTTTTATAGCTAAAGCTAGAATCAATAGTTCACGGAACAATCTGTGCAACTATAATTCTTTATCCGTTTCAATCACACCACTTTGTCAGGGGCAAACTTGGTTGTTTGAGTTTCATTATATTATATTTCAATGAATTTGTGGCATGCTTATTGATTTCACTTATCAAAGTCTGGTCAAGCAAAGGAAGATAGAAGCCCAAAAGATCTTCATCATCTATTGAATGTTTACCAGTTATTATATGATATGGAGAAATAAGTCATTCCAGCCTTCACATAGATTATCATTTGCATGTTTTCTGCATTTATAATCTTCCCCCGAGAAGAAACTACTGTTGTAATTGGATGCATTTTGTCTACCACAGATTAATTACCTAGAAACATCAGAGAATCTACAAAAATATTGTACAGAATTCATTTGTTGTTCGTCAGTAATATTTTAAGCTATATAAATACTGTGAACTTCAGAGGATTTGACATCAACTATTGGAAATTACAGATTCTATGCTGCAGAAGTTGTTGTTGCACTAGAGTACCTTCACTGTCAAGGTAGAGAGCTTATTCTTTTTTTAGTTAGTCTTTTACTTTTATCACTAATGTGTTGGATAATCTGTATCAAATAACTAAAATTTATCATATTTCAAGAAATATGTCAATGAAATAATGTTAGTATCCTGTCAATACTTAAGCTTAAGACGAGATGCATCCATTAGATAGAGGATGAAACATCATAGATGTATGCCAGTAAAATAGAAAACTTTGAAACTAACATGTGAAAAGTCCGTCAGTCGACACTTTTAGATTCAATATGAGATGTCTTCATTAGATGGAAGTTGAAATGTCATAGATGTATAGTATGTGATCTGATCAAAGTCAAATAATCCTCATATCATCATCTTAATAGCAATAAATGATACATCTCATCAATGACCTGGTCAATTGTTTAAAGGATTTAGCGAAATGTTTTGGGTGACCTGTAAATATGATTTCAACATTTATTAAATTGATAGCAAGTATTAGATCACAATTTAAGCTGGATAAATTCATGGATAACACATTCTTAGCCGTCTTTGGCTGGTAGGGAATCTACCCTTTAAATTTAAGCTGATAAAAGGCAAGAGAAAACTGTAAACCATGTGTGCAGGCACAATGTCAGAGATTTAAAAAGAAATAGTTAGTGATTACATCAGATGTTCAAGGGGAGATCCTGCCTTTGTTCAGCTGTGGTGTGTGCATGTGTTTTTTTTTTCTTGTGGGGGGGGGGGGGGGGGGGGCGCTGCACAAATAAAATTAATGTGGTGCATGGTACCTATATCTTTTTTTAAAACAATATTGCTGGCCATCATTGGTTGTTGTTGTCTGGTTCATGCAAATGGATTTGTGGTCTTGACTGTGTTTGTTTTTGGCAGGATATATCATTGGTCTTACCTGCATATGTGAACTAACCTTATCCTTGCTTAAGGTTGGAAATTTGTCAGTATACGGTAACCTTTATCAGTTTCTTCCTTTTCTTTTGTGCGAATAATACAAAAAAGCAAATATTTTGCTTTAGATAGAGGGAATGTAGTGTTATTACTGCACTAGGAAACTTTGGCAGAGAATAATAGAGAAACATCTGTTAGAGAAGGTTATGACCAGTGTTTCTAAAAATTAGTAGGTTCATCCCAAGTAGATCTGGTAGAGAAGCTATTTTCTTATTGAGGTTGTTGATAGAAAGGCTCAGCAATTTAGAGAAGGTCTATGATCGAGTATCATGAAAGCTAATTTGGTGGGCTTTGGAGAAGAAAGGATTCTCTAAAGGATATATTGATGTGGGTATGCATGAGAGGTTTTTGATTTGCATGAAAATTATTGCCAAAAAGATGTCTGAATATTGTGTTAATAAGCATCGAGGGCCAGCACTAAGTTGTTCCTCTTCAGTTTAGTTACAAATGAAGTGACAAAACATTCGCATGATGGTATCCAGTGGTGCACATTATTTGCAGGTGATGTTGTTTTAGTTGATGAGAATATTGAGAGGTTAAATGATAAGATGGAATAATGGAGGTATCTTTGGAAGCTAAAGGTTTCTGAATTAGTTGAACTAACGCAATATGAATTTAGACCAAGAGCATTTGATTATGATCAATGGCCAAGTTATTCTTAAAAATAACTAGCTCTAATAGAATCTATTATTTAAGAGATTGGAGAGAATCCAAGGTGATGTCACACACAGGGTCAAGGCGGGTATCTTGAAGTGGATGTGGCTAGAGTCATCTGTGATCGACATGTCCCCTGAAAGTTCAAAGGAAAATCCTATAAAACTACTGTGAGACCTACTATATTTTATGGGACCGAGTGTTCATAAGATTTGGAATGAACATATTTGTGGAGACTTAGGTGGTCCTATTGATGTTAGCTCAGGAAAATAAGCTCAGATGGTTCAGTCATGTGCACCATTGTCCAAGTTCAGCATCAGTTAGAGCATGGTTGGCGGTATCGGCCAATATGTACCGGTATCGGTGGGTACCGATACGATACTGAGAGACACCCCGATACTAGTCATTTATATTTCAAAAAAAAAAAAAACTTTTATTGGTCAGTACTGGGCCAAAATTGATCGTTACTGGCCGATATGCCGGATACCGGTATGTATCGGTATCGGTAACAGTGCCCCCCCCCCCCACACCCACACACACACACACACCCTCCCGCGAATACGGGTACTGCCATCCTTGGTTAGAAGTGATATCAAATTCAAAGAACTCTAGAAGGGCCCAAAATGAGGTGGTTGAACATAATAAGAAAGTGTGACTTGACCTTTCTAGGTTTTACTATGTAGATTAAAATGGTGGGACAGGATTCGGCTAGCCAATCCCAAATAAATGGGACAAGGCTTTGCTGCTGCTGCTGATGATGATGATGATAGAGGGGAAGGAGCAGAATTTTCCAACTTCACCAGAACTGTTATGCTGAAATTTTGGGAACTTTGCAACCTCATCTAACTGATGAATGACAAGGTTTCTCAACTTCCCATGATCTTATGATCAAACTCTGGAAGTCTTTCTGAATCACTTCCAAAAGAAAAGACTTTCTGAGTCAGCAAGTAGCCTTGAACATGAAGATCACCTATTAAAATTTTGTGTGGAACTGTGCTGAATAAATGAGCTTATGGAATGTTGTGTGCTCTGAACCCATGAGGGGATGATGGCCAGATAATAATGTTTAGCATAATTGTTTTTACATGGCTGGGCACAATTCTTCTTGCTCTGGAATGTGCAGCCAGGCTCCATAAGTCCAGATAACTGTTTTCTATGTGCATGAATTCACATGGTTTAGACACCTGTCCCACAGGATGATGTTTTGCCATTAAAATTAACATCGCAAAAGATCTAAGCATATCTAATTTTGCAAGCGTAATTTTTTAATATTTGAATGTTGACCTTTCAAATGAGGCAAAATCTTATTTTAATGGCTCTCCAGGTATCATTTATAGAGATTTGAAACCAGAAAACATCTTGATTCAAAGTGATGGCCACATATCACTTACAGATTTTGACTTGTCATGTTTGACATCTTGCAAGCCACAGGTATTTTGTTCTCAAGCTATACTTTTTGTTTTTGTTTGACAGCTGTACTTAAATGGTTAAGCTGTTATGCGTACAGTGAACTAGTCATGCCTGTAATGGATTGAAGAATTTTTTGATAATGTTTCATGGATATGCCTTGGTTTCTGAAACTACATTTTGTTCCCTGTGTAGCTTTTGATTCCAAGCACACAGAAGAAGAAAAAACAGCACAAGATAAGACATATTTCACCAGTTTTTGTAGCCGAACCTATGCGAGCATCAAATTCCTTTGTTGGAACTGAAGAATATATTGCACCAGTATGCCCTCGTATTCTTTGTTGAACTTTTTTTAGAACTGAAGAATGATGTGAATTTCATAATTTTGTCTCTTAACTTTTCTTCTAAGCATGTTATTTATGCTTCAAACTGAAATGTATAGAATTGTTAACTTCTTCACTTTTTAAATATATGTTCACTTGTGCCTTTACTTCTCTGGCCTCATTTCCCTGCATCTTTTGTGAATTTTAGAGTTATGCCATCTTGATGTAGAGTCTTGAAAATCATATTGTCAGCAACAGAATCAGATGGACAGCTGAAACACAGTCTGTACAAAAACAATTAATTTCCATGTTAGACAGTCACACGACAATCTAGGGAAGTAATAGGTAGGAGAAAGACACTCCTTGCTGTTCTAGATTTAATGGAACATGGACCTAACAAGTTCGAATCTGTCTAATGTGCACTCATGTGCATAGTCTCCACAGTCATGGTTTCACACTCATCATAGCCGTTGGCATCGAGGATGGCAATACCGGTATCGGTACCAGTATTGGAAGGGTACTAATACCGATACCGGTATCGGTATCATCCGCATCAGCCAGTAACGGGTCCATTTTGGCTGAGTACCGGGCCAATATTGGCCGATACCGGTCCACTCAATATGGTATCGGTACCCACCCAATACCGATACGCATTCGTATCGGCTGATACTGCCAACCATGGTTGGCATAGACTTTAGACATGGTTTTTCAGGAGCTGGTTGGGGTAATTGACTGACTGGTGTGGGAATGATATTTTATAAAAATATAAAAAGAGTTTTATATTTTTAATATGAATATTCCGTTTGATTCGCAACTCATGAATGATGAGTTAGGTGTTGAATCAAGCGTGTGTATTCATATTTGGACCCCTCTCCATCGACTTCGGTCAATGTTATTTACACCAGTGAAGTCACTGGACACCTTTGATTAACCCTTATACTTGATATTGAAATTAGCTATACAATAAATAAAGTTCAAGCGAAATTAAAAAATGGCATAATACATAGATAATGCACATAATGAGAGAAATGAACTGAACTTTCATTAATATGGAATGTTACATATTACAAAGATGCCCGTATGACTAAAGGGGTATTACAATATGACAAAACTCCGATTATAATAATCGGATTATTACATCATGATTGCATATGTAATTGATACATCCAATGTGACATATTTGTGCTCACGATCACATATTTTATATTCAGATCATCGATCATATAAGTATAGTCTTGATCTACGTAATCAAACCGTAATCTTACATCTATGATCACGATCAGTGTGATACGGATCATCAGATTTGTGCTAACGGTCGTATCGATGCGATCGGACCTTAAAATTTGAGTGCATGGTTGAGATCACTAAGATCATAATAGCAATTTTAAGTCCGCAATCGAGATCACTAAGATCAGACCGTTGGATTTAAGCTTACGGTCGGGATAACTAAGATAGGACCGTTGGATTGGAGCTTATGGTCAAGATCATTAAGATCAAACCGTTGGATTGAAGTCCACGGTTGAGATCGCTAAGATTAGACCGTTGGATTGGAGCTTATAGTCAAGATCACTAATATAAGACCGTTTGGTTGAAAGTTCTGGTCGAGAACGGAAAGATCGAACTGTTGGATTGAAGTCCACAGTTAAGATCAATGAGATCAGACTGTTGGATTGGAACTTACAGTTAAAATAAAAAAGATCAGACCGTTAGATTGGAGTTTACGGTGAGATCAAAAAGATCAGACCATCGCATTGAAGTTTACAATTGAGATAAAAAAGATCAGACCGTTTGATTGGAACTTATTGTCGAGATCATTAAGATCAAACTGTTGGATTGAAGTTTACAGTTGAGATAAAAAAAATCAGACCGTTGTATTTAGGATTCAGTCAATATCATAAAGATTCAACCGTTCAATTTGAGTTTCAGTCGATATCGCCAAGATGCAACCATTAGATTATGAGATTAGGTTGAGATGGCGAATATCCGACCATTAGATTATGAGATTGGGTTAAGATCATAGAGATCCAACTATTAGATCTGAACTTCGATCGAGATCGTGACGATCCGACTGTTGGATTATAAGATCGGGTTAAGATCTAGAGGGTCTGACCGTTAGATCTTAGCTTCAGTCGAGATTGTAATGATCTGACCGTTGGATGCTAAGATCTGGTCAAGATCTGGAAGATTTGACCGTTAGATCTTAAGTTCGGTCGATATCGAGACGATCCGACCGTTGGATTTGAAATTTGGTCAAGATCGTAATAATCCGACCATTGGATGATAAGATCGGGTCAAGATCTAGAAAATATGACTATTAGATCTTAAGTTCGGTCAATATCGGGACGATCTGACCATTGAATTTGAATTTTGGTCGACATCGAGACGATCCGACTATTGGATTTGAGATCCGATCGATATCGGGACAATCCGACTATTGGATTTGAAATTCGATCGACATCAGGACAATTTGATTGTTGGATCTGACGTTCGGACGATATCGGGACGATCCGACCTTTGGATCTGAGGTTCGGTCGATATTGCAACAATCCGACCGTTAAATCTGAAGTTCGGTCGATATCGGGACGATCAGACTGTTAGATTTGAATTTCGGTCAATATTGGAATGATCCGACTACTGGATTTGAAATCCGATCAATGTCGGAATGATCCAACCCTTAAGTCTGAAATTCAGTCGATATCGTGACGATCTGACCGTTAGATCTGAAGTTCGGTCGACATCGAGACAATCCGAATGTTAGATTTGAGATTCGACCGATATCGTTCAGATCTGACCGTCAAATTTGAAGTTTGGGCTATATTGGGACGATCCAACCATTAGATCTGAAGTTCGGTTGACATCGGAACAATCCGACCGTTAAATCAAAAGTGTGGTCGATGTTGAGATGATCCGACTGTTGGATCTAAAGTTCGGTCGATATCGAGACGATCCGATTGTTAGATTGAAGTTCGATCGATATCGGGATGATCCGACCGTTGGATTTGAATTTTGGTCGATATCGAGACGATCTGACCGTTGGATTTTAAACCTAGTCAATATCGGGACGATCTCAATCATTTCATCTGAAATTCGATCAATATTGGAACAATCCGACCGTTAGATCTGAAGTTCGGTCGATATCGAGACCTTTTGACCGTTAGATTTGAATTTCGGTCAATATTCGGATGATCCGATTGTTGGATTTGAAATCCGATTAATATCGAAACGATCTGACCCTTAGATATGAAATTCGGTCGATATTGGGATCCAACCATTAGATCTGAAGTTCGATCGATATCGAGACGATCCAACCGTTAGATTTGAATTTCGGTCAATATTGGGATGACCCCATCATTGGATTTGAAATCTTGTCGATGTTAGAACTATCTGAACGTTAGATTTGAGATTCGACCAATATCGTTCAGATTTGACCGTTAGATCTAAAGTTTGGTCGATAACGTGACAATCCGACCGTTAGATTTGAAGTTTCGATATGAAGAACGGTTGTGTTGGTTTGGATAATCTGTACAAGTAGAGTGAAGGAAATAACCACACAAGACAAATAATAATGAAAATGCCCAGGATTTCACACACAATAGATATAGCCATTGATTCCATAGTAATGTACTTAGTTGTTCCAAAATACATGTCCTAAAAAGAAAGACTATCTCACAAAAAGAACAACTATAAAATTGACAGTAGTTTCTCGATGGCTAACTGCCACCCACGTCTCTAACTACCATCACCACCACCTCGTGACCATGCCACCAACATCAAACAAAATAAATAAGAAAAAGGGCGGCAGTGAGTCACATGACTCATATAAGATCTTCTATGAATCAATCCTTTCTTTACGAATCAAAATCCATAACTTAAAAGCAATATACATGATCTATCTATGAGGTGAACTCTGAACTGTATCAGCATAGACATGAACAGTCATAAAACATTATATAGCTAAAAACACTTAACATACAGTCTTGTTTCTCAACAATAAATATGTTAAAAGCGACATGGTCACCAACATGACTAGTACAGTCGTACGCTTGGAAGAGTGAAGCTCAACAGGCACTTGCCTGTCAACCCTACAGAGAGTTAGCTCCATAATAGGTGAGGTAGGTTGGTAGGACTAATCGGTCTCGACGGCTTGCGAAACCGTGAAGTCTAGAGATTGACCACGTGTGCACACAAGCGAGTATCTCTCACTGTCCTAGTCAGGTAAACTGACACTGTACTCGTATCTCCCAGTTATAAGGCTGCACGAGTTCCTGACACACCTCTAGGTCTTATGGTTAGACTAACTCATTGTCCCTTACCGTCCCAGTCATAAAGGGGAACACAGCTAGTGTGAGGTGTCGCTTTGCCCTAAATATCAAGAATAGTCTCACAGTCACAGTCATAACAGTGTTTACAGTCTTACAGTCATACAATTTCTAAGTCTCCTAGTCACACAGTCATGACAGTAGTACAATTGTACAGTCTTATAGTTACCACGGTTATACAGTTATTCAATTATACAGTGATGCTTATATGAAGTAATAAAACCCACATGAAGTAGCAATCGGTTATGACAACTCATGGCTAGACATTGAATGGTCGTGTATCATGTAGGCACACATTATATAACAGTTCATAAGACCTATGCACATCATGTCATGCATACTAAATAATAACTGTTCACCTGCAGGTATAAAGAATTACCATGATTATGCACAACAGCCCTTCATAACACGTGTAGTAATCCCTCCTATTTCAACTATCAAAACAGTTATAAAGACAATCCACATGTTATGTATCCATCTATACAACGTATGCCTATCATATCATGCATTTAACAAAAAACGACCTTAAAATATTCACATGAATACACACGAGTTATCTGTCCGTACCAATATTGGTTATAAAACAATGAATATGAACAAAAGTTCATGAAACCAATCTAAAAACAGTCCCCTAACAATCTGCACATAACCCCATTTCCATACACTGCACAGTCCCAAATCAGCCCAAAGAACTAATCTCGATCATGCTCCAACAAGACCCTCACAAACCCTCGTAGTTACACCCTCACGCACGCACACCCTCACAGCCGCACATATGCACCTTCACGGCCACATCTTCACACACACCCTCACAGTCACACCTTCACACGCACACACACACACCCTCACAGCCACACACACACGCTCACAGCCATACTTTCACACACACATACACACCCTCACAGCCACACTTTCACACATATACACCCCCTCACAGCCACACTTTCACACACACAGTCACACCTTCACACACACAGTCACACCTTCACACACACAGACACACAGAAAATTGGACAGCATCCTCCCTATTCGGGTAACTAAATATCCCACCTAAATGTGGGAAAAGGCTAACCCAAACATAAACAAATGAGAGGCACATAGAGAAAGGCTTCAGAGCAGGTCTCCTACCTCTCTTGGTAGCCCAAAAAGAATCCCAAAACCACCACCTACAGCCTCTTGGCACAAGAAGACAACTCTTAACACTAGAAATGCTGTGGCATATTACTGTAGCAGCTACATCTGTGTGTGTGTGTGTGTGTGTGGAACGAACATCCCATATGGGCTTTAATTTAAGTCCCACCTCTAAAGAGGAGGTGGGAAGCTTCTAGCTATGGGACAGCACGTTCCCCTCTCTATTGGGCTTGGGTTGGCCCATTAAATAGGCCCATTAATGAGCATTGAATCCTCCTTTAACAGGGCATTTAAAACCACAGCCCACTAAATCAAGTCCACTAGACTTCCCAAATTTTCATAAAAATCTATACTTTTCCATCAACTATTTTCTATGTAGTCAAAGGTGAGAGGTGAGCGAAGCGACCAAGGGTTTGCCTCAGCCTCAAATGCCTAGGATATCGCCTAGGCGTTTGAGGTGATTGTGTTTCTCCCATACAACATTGTGAAGGAAGAAAATGACAATATGAGGAAACTAAATAAAATATCCAAGATAACCTTGAGAAACACTGATCATGACCAACATAAATCATCAATTTGTATAAAGCACTCATATATGAAGTGCATGGTCTTAAGAATCATCAAAAATAAGAAAATAATGTAGCAGCATGTAAGAAAAAAAGGGAAAAAATGTGCCAGCATGTAAGAGAAAAATGGTATTGTACATTGTTAAAAGAGGCATTCATTTTGGAATAATTAAGAGTAAGAATAGTAGTACCACATAATTAAAAAAGAAACAAACATTTGACATAGACTTTATAGCCAAGTGCCTAGGTGAGTGAGGCGAACATGAGGCGAGGCGCTCTTGGCTCGCCTCAACCTTTTTCATCGCCTAGGCGAGCGAGGCGATCGCCTTTGATAACATAGACTTTTTACACCCTTTAAAGTACAGTTGTGTATATGTTTTTTCTATATTTACATGTATACCCCTAAGTATCGAATGCCTTTATATATATATATATATATATATATATATATATATATATATATATATATATATATATATATTCTTCCTTGGGGGTTCTTGGGTCTCACATGGCCAAGGATGGCAGTACCGGTACTGGTGCCGATATCGGTGGGTACCGGCCGGTACCGGCCCAGTACTGGCCCGGTACCCTTTAAATCAAGGATACCGGTGCCGGCCGATACCGGTACGTACCGGTATCGGCCGGTACTGCCAACCATGCACACGGCCATTGGCCACCTGAGGAAACTCCCAACAACTCACCCGTATCCCATGGGATGTTGAATGAAGACAATTGTCAGGTCCCAGTGGACTGATATGGCATCTGTCATTATGTAAGGTGTTTGAATTAGTCAGATATAGTCCTGCGGATGACAACTAGTCAGTGGAACTAACCATGTCCACGATGTGTAGTGAAACCTGGCAATGGGTTGGGCTTATCTTCCAGCTCATAATTCAAGGTTGAATTATGAGGCCCCTGAGGGATAAACAATGGGTTGGCTGGTCTTCCGCCTTCCCTTTCAGAGTACATTGCATCGCTGGTGAATCAGAACTGAAAATATTGCTCAGTGTGTCAAATGCCCTCAAGGTCCCGCGTTTGACTTCCCATGGGGGCATGGGCACTGTACTGTGGTTGTCCCTCATCCTGCCAGCTGCATAGCCTGGGTTTTCTGTTTACTTTGTCCGCACCCCATGTCCTGTGGCATGGCTGAGCCATGCAGCCAGAATCAATGTGGTCCCTGACAGGGCATAATTAAGTAGTCCATGGCCAGTAGTGGACATGGAATTCCGGGTCGGATCGGGTCCCCGAATCGGGACCCGGCGATCCCAATCTAACCCAGATCGGATCGGCCGAGTCGGCCGATCCAAATGAAGTATGGCCGGTCCGACTTGGCCGGATTAAAAAAATCAGAAAAAATTGTATACATATTATTCAATGAATGTACAATAAAAGCTCCAATTTTTAACCCTTAATTAGGGTTAATTTTAACTAATTAATGCTAATAAGATGCAATTAATGCAAAAAATGTACAATTAGGTTCTAATAAGTTCAATTGAGTGTTTGACATACTCAATTGAACCTTAATTACACTAATCATACAAAAGCCCTAATTTTTAACCCCTAATTAGGGTTAATTTTGGGAATTTTGTCTAATCAACATGCTAAAAAAAATTGAACCTAAATATTAATAGATTTACACAATGTACACAATCATACATCATTTCTAATTTTTTGGGAATTTTAAAAGAAATAGATCGAAATATACCTAAACTCGGATTGGGATGCGGAAACAAAATCCGACATCGACGGCGGCGGTGACAGCGACAATAGCGGCGGCGGTGGATCCCGGACGGCCGGCCGACGATGACGGGGTGAAAACCCCCTTCTTTCGGTCTAGATCTCAAAGAGAGAGAGAGAGAAGAAGAAGAAGAAGATGGCGGCAGACGGCTGGCGGCGGCGGGGGGACCGGCGGCGAGTGGCGGCTGTGGCCGGGGGAGGGGGAGGGGCAGCAGCCAGCAGCAGAAACGCTGCTGGCTGCTGGCTGCAGATCGAATTCCGGATCGGATCGGGTCCCCGAATCGGGACCCGTCGATCCCGATCCGAATCGGGATCGGATCGGCCAGAATCAGCTTGGATCGTCCGGAATCGGCTTGGATCGTCCGGAATCGGCCGAATCGGGGCCTGCTGATCCCGATCCGGATCGGGATCGGCCGATTCTGCATTCCATGGCCGATCCCCCCCCCCCCCCCCTTAAGGGGGGATCCGGGAGCACCCGATTTGGTCCGATTCGGACCGATTCACACCTTTTTTTTTTTTGAAATCGCTGGGGGGGAACAGTGACATCCCCCCCGAATTGGATCGGAATCAGCCGATTCCGCAATCCATGGTAGTGGATGTTAAGTTGTTGACACTCTCAGTTCTGGACAAGTAATCTTTGATTGAACTCAAATTGAAAAAATACCAGCGAAATTTGAAATCTGTTGGGTGATGCCAATTCAGTCTGCTGGTCAAATTTCATGATTCAATTGTAATCTGTGCACAGAGTGTATCGTTGTTCTTAATCTGAGGCAACATGTTGATCATACTAAGATAACTAGGACCTACAAAATCTATTGAATTCAGCATTAATAATTCTAATGATACTATGATATTTAGGACCTATAAAGTCCATTGAAAATAAGCAACAATAACTCTAAAATCTGCACTCTTAGGACAAACTCAAGGCTGTCTTAATGACTATCATAAGCATCTGATGGGTTCAAATCAATGCTGCAACAGTATAGCTGTGTTATCTCCTGGTTAATTTTTTTAGTCCATTGATGCGGCATCAGATACTTTTTCATGATAGAAGATAACTGTTTCAATTATCAAACAATCATATGCAGGAAATCATCACCGGGGCGGGTCACACAAGTGCAGTTGATTGGTGGGCACTTGGTAAGTTTCTGTTTATGTTCTCCCCTTTAATTAGAAATCTTGAACTGGGAAAGTTGCAGCTTCCTGGATATATCTTAAAATTGAAACATTGCAACGTCATAACATTTTAATAGCACTTGTTATCATCAGATTGCTTGAATGCAGGTGGTTCTTCCCAGAATTATTATCTTAATGCAGTGAGGTCATCACGTCAGAATGGATATGGAAACAAGAAATGCATGATGTATCTCAATTAGGCCACTCTCCAACAACTTTGATCTTGTATATAAAAATAATTATCTAGCCTTTGGTTTATATATATGTATATAATCAGTACTCTCCTCTACTTGGAAACCTTATTGAGAAAATTGAAACCGTTATGGCCACCAGCTATTATCATCAGATTGCTTGAATGTGGATGGTGCTTTTCAAAAATTATTAACTCAAAGTATTGTGGTCATCTTGACAGAATGGGTACAGAAATATGGTTTTTCTGAATTAGGGGAAACTAATAATAATTTCAAAGGAAGTCTGAACTAGCAGAAGCTCTATTGCAAATTCTTCTACCGCTAAAAGCAAGGCTTAAGTTTATATTTTGGAATCAATGTATTATTGACTATATTTTCTAGAAGTTGGGTGAAGAAGCAATTTCTCATCCACTTAAAATATGATTTTCTGTTTACAGTGAATTGCAAACTTTCCTATTTTAATATATCTGACTGGGCATGTTTACATCAGCTGAAGAAGTGAGCCATATGCTTTGTCTTATTCTGTGCAATCCATCCAATTTGTTGCTAATTAATTTGGAATTGTGTCACCCTGTTTAAAATGTGACATCCTCTGCTGTTAAATATCCTTCCAGTTTAAAGGATATACATCAAAATGATGTCACAGAAAAGTTGCAATCACTTCTTCAACTTCATCATTCCATGATGAAGAATGGTCAAGTTTTTCTAAAACCTTTTGAAATGCATATGCATTTGTTTTCAATGGTAAATTGTGTACACCTTATGAGTTATGATCATAAGCTTACATCTTGGATGATCATAGACAATGAAGTAGATCTCTTCAAGTGGCATTATGTGAGGACAGTAACTGTTATTTTTTGCATTGTCTTGTTTTTAAATTCTTAATAGCTGTAATCTTTAGAAAGTTTATTGACTAAGATACTACTATGCTAGGCATTCTTCTTTATGAGATGCTCTATGGATACACACCATTCAGAGGGAAGACAAGGCAAAAGACATTTGCCAATGTTCTTCACAAAGATCTTAAATTCCCCGCTAGCATATCGGTAAGTTGCTTCATCAACTATACCCTAAGAAAATTGATTACGATCACTTTGACGTGTCTTCTTCATAGAGTATTGTTTCTTCACAAACATGACCTATTTTCAAAAGTCAATATATGATCTAATGAACACTGCCCCTCCTCAGGGGGATGGTTGATAGATAAAGCTTTGTATTCTAAGCTTATAAAGCTAAAAATATCTTCTCTTTGTATTTACTCTACCATTACCCACATTCAAAGGACAAGTAGCGTTGAATCAATTGAGCAATCTTGGGAATCTGAAAGCTTGGAACTTCATCCAAGTTGGAGACCGAAGTATTTGGGGGTTGGGATATCCCATCAATGGAGGGAATAGAGGCAAAGGGGTTGGATATTCCAACTTAACGTTGACATTTCATCTATCCCAAGTATTTTTACAAGATAAAAATTGACAAAGGAAGAATAACCTTGCCAGGGTTGAATATTATTCTCACAATAACTTTTTGATGGCTGGGACAGACTGAGGAGCTGGGAAGCTGGAGAGGTGGATGCTGGATGGAAAAGTGGGTGAAGGGGGTTTGCCTTTGATGCTCTGGTAACACTGGGTGGCTTGGTGCACCACCGCCAGTGGTTCGTGGAACATGTAAAGGGGTGGGACATCCCACTCAAGAGAGTGCATTCAGCCGAATGGGTGCTGCTAGGAGTTGCTTTGCCAGTCCAAGATGCTACATCTAGATCTACAAAGCCTGTGAAAGAGATTGGTCTGTCACTCCCAGAAGAGGAAGACGACAGGGACAAGAGGGAATTTGTCTTCCCATCTGGTGGTCAGGAGGTCTGATGAGCAGGTAGCAGTTATTTGCAGGGAGTTGGATGACAGATGGGGGAAGCTGGATCGTGCACAGCTGGGCATCTTTGTGATGGCTGCTTGCTTGTCCGATGTCCATGACGGGAGCTGGTGGAGGAAATCCTTTAGGCCAATCATGTTGTCGCCAAGAGGGAGGTGGAGGTTGGGTGATGGGGACCCGGAGTGGGAGCTATTGTTGGGGTGGAATGTAAGCCCATTTGCATGGAGATTATCAGAATTCCTTTACATCTATGGAGAAAGGGATGATGATGGTGGCCCAAGTGGTTGGTGATGTGATGAGGGTGGTCGAGAAAGGGCCAAGGGACACTCACCAGGTGAGTGTCTGGGTCCTTTTAGCCAAGGAGGGAGCCTGCTTCCCACTGAGGAACGCTTTTCATCTCTGGGGATAGCTGTTCAGCATTCAGGTTCCATTAGCCTCTCCTGCTCTTTAGCACGACGTTGTCCTTGGTGATGCTGGTCAGAGGAGGACAGCACTCATCCTTGTTAAGTTTCCAATTGCAGGGGACAGCTCACCTCCTAATACAAGAGTTTTCCCTTATCCCATGGAGACAAGGACCTCGGACTGGTGCTTCCTTAGCTTAGGAAACCTAGAAAGGGTGTAGTTTGCATTGGGTCCAGTGCACCTGATGTTCAAAGCTCCACAGAGGACAGCAGCTTCGCGGAGGTATCAATAATGGAAATGTAATCAATCGCAGGGCTCGTTGGAGCCTCAAGGACATGGTAGGATTCAGACATCAAGCACATGCTTGACCGAGTTATTCAGCACCTAAAGCGTAAGGGAAAAGTGAACAAGGATGTCAGCATATCAAGCATAAAGCCTGCCTTAGGGAGAACTGCGATGCTGCTCTTCAGGACCTGAAGGGCCTACTGGTCAGGGTCTTGTAGCCCTGACCCCTTTTTTATTTGTCTGGGTGTATGTTCAGGTTTGGGTTTTGCTGCAAGGGATTGTATCTGTTTTTTGGGTCTTCAGAGGCTTTGACTGTGCTCTTTGGAGGGTTCTTCAGTGGCTTTTGACTTTTTAGGGTGCTCTTTGGAAGGTTTTCATATTATTTTTTGGCTGGGTTGTTTTTTGGGTTTTTCTGGGTCAATATGTATTGTAGTCAACCATTCCACTTTTACAGAGATGTGGTACTGTCCACTTTCAAAAAAACATTATTCGTAGAATCCAGTTGTCAAATGGGGCTAAAAGCCCAAGGACCATGGAAAGCTGAATTCATCAAATAGACAATGTTCTAGTGTATCAATAGTCTTACTTCAGCTTTTTGAACCGGGCAATGGATTTCCATTAATTATGTCCCTCTGACAATTATGTTCCAACTGAACTTTAACAGACATGTACATGTTCGTAAGGATTCTACTTCAGTTCAAAGGTAGAGGTCAATCGTTGGACAGCACAAACAGAAGTGTGCATGCTTCAGTAATCCTTCAGTAATATATTTAGGGGACATCATTTTATCTTCATATATTGAGCGGGCATTTTTTTCACGGAGCTTTGATGACCTGCCATTTTTTCATTGAAAAAGTATGCTGTTAATGAATCCATTTTTTGAGACATTCTACTCTTGTGAAATGCCCTTTTTTTCCTATTTTTATGGTAATAGTATACCATACACTTCCAAAGATCAATCTAATGGTAACAATTTTTCAGTGACTTCCAAAAAAGTACAATCCTTTGGTGACTGTCTTCTTGTCCATGATTAGCATGTGAATCATGATGGATTTGTAACTTTGTTGATCATTCCTGTAATGTATGTTTTAAAGGAATATAACATTAAAAAATCATGAATTTTGGTTACTTTGCTTATTGTTGCATTTCTAACAGTTGTCTTCTGCAGGTAAGCCTCGCTGCCAGACAGTTAATGTATCGCTTGTTGCATAGGGATGCAAGAAACAGACTAGGTTCACGCGAAGGAGCTAATGACATCAAGAAACATCCCTTCTTCCATGGTCTCAATTGGGCTCTCATTCGATGCATGGTCAGATTGTCAACCCATATTCATAAGTTAAATGTCATGATTTTTACACACTGGAAAACAAAAAATGTTCCACTCTATGGAATAATAAATTCATGGTACAACTAGCGTAGGTTTTATGTTAAGGTAGAATGGATGGCTGAATGATGATAATGTTTCATGCCATATTACCACGCATGTTAGCCATGCCATTATGATTGGTCCATATGTTATCTGTTATGACCAAAAAAAGAAGTGCACGAAAACATCTCTCTCTCTCTCTCTCTCTCTCTCTCTCATGAAATGAGTCCAAGGATCTGATGTAGCATCTCTCCTCCCATCTTTTGATGATAATGTCTCACGCCACATTACTATGCATGGTAGCCACGCCAGTATGATTGGTTCCGATTGGTCCAAATGTGATCAGTTCTGACAAGAATTGGACTAAAACAGCAGGATCTGCTCTTGGGTTCTCCCTCTCTCTCTCTCTTTAAGATCTCCTTCCCCCATCTTTTGTGAGAAACTAACTGCAGCTTGAGTTCACGTATAGTAACTATCATGAGTTTTTTAAATGGTGATTCTCCTAATGATTCAATCTTAGAATTGGATTTTGGTGAGATCTGTTGGACATGTGATGGGAATCTAAGACCAGCGTACCACTACATCACACATGATGGAATGCATCTACCGCCCTTGGAGAGTCATTCCAGTTTCATTGTGGCTAGAAAATTCAACAAAGTTTGTCTGATGTGTAGCTTATTATTAGACGAGTCCGTAGATATTTTGTTTAGCCCATTTAAGACTCGTTTATGTCCTTTTCTATTTTTTAAGATTTTTCTAAGAATTTTAATGCAATTTTCATACTACTTTTTCATGTCAAGGGTATTTTGGTCTAAAGTAAAGTTTAGAGAGTCATTAGGGTTTACTTTCTCTTTAAATACTCTAGTGAGACATTTTTATTTTTTAATAAATATTTGTTGCAAAGTTTGAGTTATTTTTTGGAGTTTTTCTCTGCAACAGAGAAGACGACCTTGCGACCGGGTTAAATCTATCCTGCGACGAGGCCGGGTGTGACGCCCAAGCCGCCGGTGCGGTGCCGAAGGATTCTCTACTGCCGGTGCGATGCCGATAGTCTCTCATATCCCCTTCATCCTCTTCGTCTCCCATCAAATTTGGTATTAGAGCAAACTTCGATCCCTACCACACCACCATTCCATCCCGTCTTCACCACCACTGTCCCGCTATAGCAGCTACCAACTATCGCCGCCACCACAGCCTTGTTCCTCCTTTTTCATCACCCCATATCATTTTTTTTCTCTCAGCAGCCCTTTCACCAGAACCACACAAAAAAAAAGACAAAAAGATGTTATTGTTCATGATAAACAGTATCCGCGATTATTGTTCACGGTGAACAGTACCCACGTTACTGTTCATGATGGACATTAACCGTGATTACTGTTCACGATGAATAGTATCCGCAATTATTGTTCACGGTGAACAATATCCACAATTATTTTTCACGTGAACAGTACTACGATACAGTTCATACCGCCCCTCTCCTTCCTTCTCTCTCCCAGTCTTTGTTTTGCAACGCGGGAAAAAAAAAAAAAACAAAAAAAAAGGGAGGGACCACCTTTTGTCGGCAACTCTAGCGGCCGGCGCCGCTGCCAACAGTTCCGTTGTCTACATCCCTGTCACTGCCACCCAAACAAGTCCAGACAGGCGCCGCTACAGCTATCGCTGCCGTATGCTACAGCTGCCCTCAGCTTCTATCGCTGTCGTTTCTACTGTGGCCGACCTTCCTGCACCGTCTGTAGTCATGACTTTCTCAGTCTTCTACACTAGGGTTATGTTGCCGAACAAGGCACATGTCGCCCTTGTGTTTAATAGTAGACTAGATGAGAATTTTATTTCATAGACAATTGTTGATTTACTTTCCAAGACGAGTGAAATTGTACTCGATGGAGACCGAGCGTTTGTAGAGTTCTATGGGCCTTTCAAGGGTGTTTCTCATGTCGATGGGGCCTCGCGTACCATTGTTCCCAAGTCAAGGCCATATATTAGAGTTGGCAGAGATTGGATAGAGGAACGACATGCCACCTTAGATCACGAGTGATAGAGGTGCATCCTCTAACCGTCTCACTTGAAAGGAAAGTTCATTTTTTCAATCAAGTACCTTTCAAGTGTGGCAATGTCTCAACTTGAAGATTCAAGTAAGGTCACGAAGTGTGAGGCTGACTCAACAGCCATCTCAGCAAATGCAAGTTCTTTAGACACCATCAGTAGTGCATCATCACGATCTCCAGCCTTATCTTCTGTGAGGTCATATCTTGACGTGCCCCTTGCCGCATCAGTTGTGGCAGCCCCTCTACCTCCATCTAACCCACTTGCATGGGATCAAACTATCATAGTTACAGTCGATCTTCAGTGGCTGGAGAATTCTCTATTCGCAGAGCCGATGGATAAGCACGTTCAGCCGACCATCCTCACATATAAGAACCTTACCACTCGATCGCATACTTTTGATCACGTGTGGTGCAAATGTCTTGATCATGCAGAGCAATACTCTATACACTTCGATGCAGTTATTAATTCTATATTTGTAGTGTTGTTCTCACATATTGCAGTTACTATCATAATCCTCCGACACTATAAAACTCAAGGACGAGTTTTTTTGAACCGGAGGAGTGATGGGAATCTAAGACCAGCGTACCACCGCATTACACATGATGGAATGTATTTATTGCCGTTGGAGAATCGTTCCAACTTCATTATGACTAGAAAATTCAACAAAATTTATCTGATATGTAGCTTATTGTTAGACGAGTCCGTAGATATTTTGTTTAGTCTATTTGAAACTCGTTTAGGTCTTTTTCTATTTTTTAAGAATTTTTTGTGTGATTTTCGCACTATTTTTTCATGTCAAGGGTATTTTGGTCTATAGCAAAATTTAAGGAATGATTAGAATTTGTTTTCTCTTTAAATATTCTTGTAAGATATTTTTATTTTTCAATAAATATTTGCTGTGAATTTTGAGTTATTTTCTGGAATTCTTCTCTACGACGGAGAAGACGACCCTACTGCAATGTTGAATATGCCCTGTGACGGGGCCGGGTGTGACACCCAAGCCTCCGGTGTGATGCCGGAGGACTCTCTACTGCCGGTGCAACACCGGTAGTCTCTCTCATCCCCTTCATCCTCTTCGTTCTCCATCAATACCGACCAATCAGAATGTCACGTCTCTTTTGGATAGTACTGTTGTATTTGCTGGGCAATTTTTTGGTCTTAGTGCTAACGCCATACTGCTCTGATTTGCTAATTCACGTCAAGAAAAGATAGAGCAAGGAGACAATTACTAGTATGTTTACACCATTGTGACATATCAAAGCCAGAAGCATTATGGCATCATGGTGTATAGTTTTCTAACCGAGCGAGTAGGGGCAGAAGTATTTTGTGTGTATTCTTGAGTCTTTTCCGAGGTAAAAAAACTCTAGATCAATAGATGATTTCTAAAATTTTGCGCTTTGATTGCATGTGCTGACTTCCAGGAACCACCTCGGCTTGATGCACCTGTTTTCGGGGTGTCTGAAGCGGAAGCAGCTCAACTTGCAGATCCCACACTCGTCGATAGCCCAACAAGTGTCTTCTAGAAGGTTCTATCAAGCTGATTTTGAATTGGATGTGTACAGCACTCTTGGTAACTGCACATCTCTCTGTCATTAGTTCTGTTGTCCCCAAGGCCGACATAGACAACTATATTTTCTGAAGACATGCTGTAGTCTGGTACATGAATGAACAGCCGTCAAGAAAATTTCTTCTTCTCAAAAAAAAACAAAAAACAAAAAATGGGGTACCTTGTGCGAGTCAAATTCAATAGATCCTTGTGCACCACAAAGATCATTAAGGCTTCGGAGATGATGCTCACTTTTCTGACGGTGTTCAAAACCTAAGCCACGGACTGGTTGAGAAGAAGCAAAGGCAGAGGAAGAGCAGATGATTCAAATATCTTCGCTTTGCTGTGCCCTTCTGCATGTATATGTAGTCCGAGTTAAATTTCTTGTAACTGAATCTTGTATCATGTATTATTATTATAATGCACATTATTCCTCGTCAAAGATGTATAATTATCTCTTTGTTTAGCTAACTTTGTATTTTCCTACAAAGTGCAAGTGGTTTTTTTTCTATTGAACTATCTGAAGTGTCCTGGGAGAGTGTACACCTTTTCAGAGAAGAGATGCATACCCACTCCACCAAAACCCCATTAGACAGGTATTTTATTGATGGAATAAATGATACATGTACACTGGGGCGTACCCCTGTAAATACATGAGAGAAAAATATTTCCTTTTCACAGAAATATTACGTAAGAACCGTATGAGAAAAATAAACAAGCGATCAGAGACAACACCACAGTATTAAAGATATCGCAAAATGTCTATAATGATCTTTGTAAGAGCATACTGTAAGGAGTTATTTTCCTTTCAGCTGGCTCCCTTAATGTCTTGGAAAACTAGCTTGGAAAACGAGTAGCCTTGCGTGTATTTAGCTTATACCATCGCAGAATTTCTGATTCCTGGGCGTGGTATGAGACTTGAGCCCGCATGTACTTTGTTCTATTATTTTCCTGGTGCTTGAAGCTATGCTAAAGGAATAGACTAATTGCATGGTTGAATGGTGGTAGAAGGGCGCGGGGAGGTCCAACACGATCCGGTCCTCTGGTTCCGTAATAGAAAGAAGTAGACTAATTGCAAAAATTGTCGTCTGCCACATCATCATTGAATGGTAGGTGTAGCAGTGGAAAACTGGGTCCAAGCGGAAGACCGTTCGATCACATCTACTACGGGATGACATTTGTTTAGCGGGAGCGACATCAATCTAGAACTTACAGACATCAGAAGGTAGTCAGGAGTCTTTTATCTAGGTGAGAGAAAGATCTTTGGACGTCTAAATCAGTTATGGGAAAAACTGAATGCTAGAGTTTTTTTAAGAGTAGTTGTGTGTAACTCATTCTTGAAGAAAGCCCTCCTATATATACGGTCATCTTTTGAGGAGAGGACCTACCTCGTGCAGCCTCTCGCCACCTACAATTAGGAGCCCCCTAATTGTTGGGTGATCGTGGGTGGCAAAGTGAGAAGGTGCTACCTTCCTGTTCGGCCGAGTGGCAAAGATCATGAAATCTTTCGTATTTGGAATAGTTATCATCTGTCGACTGGAATCTCCACCAAGAAAAGGGGAGGAAGGGAGTTTGACCCGTCCCAAGGGTCTTACCTTCTCGAGAAATCAGGAACTCAGCCAAAAGCCCTTTAGGTCTCTGATTGAGACTTTTACTTTGGGCTACCTTCATGAACTATGAGGCTGAGCCCAATAGGGCGTTACATGCCGTTTCCCTTTAATTGGACCGCAGACTGTTGAGCGGCAGTGTACTGCGAATGCCTTCTTACTCCTCTTCGACAGGTAAAGTTTTTGGTCACTCCTCTTAAAAAACTAAAAATAAACACACTCGGGCCACACAATGCATAGTCCCACTGCCACGTCATCATTGAATGGCAGGTAAAGTTTCTTTTACCACTCCTCTCAAAAAAACAAAAAACAAAAAAACAAATAAATATTCAGACCACACAATGCAGAGTCTTGCCTAGTGAACTAAGAACATTCAGATACAACTCTCTCTCTCTTTCTCTCTCTTTTAAAGTGCTTACTTTTAATTACTAAACATTAATTCTATAAAGAGTAATACTTGTTGTCCATGCAATGCGTGGATTACAATACATGAGTCAGCAGTCATCCGATCCAACGGATCCGATAACAGCTGTGCAGCCCGTCTGGATGGAAAGAAACCGATTTTTTATTTTTTTATTTTATGTTCAAAATTTTGAGTTTTTTTTTAAATGTCCGATAAAAAATGGACGGTACAATCAGATCGCTCAAATCAGCTCCCACTCAATTATATAATTTAAAAAATATATATTTTTTACATGTAAATCAAAATTTGGACTATTTTTTTAAAAAAATATACAATCGAGAGACTCAAACAACCCAACTAAACCCCCACAGTTAAGAAGAGTGGTAATCAAAACAAAAACAGGTATTCTTGTGCTTCACCGCGCGGAGTACTCGCACACCGCAACCTGCAACTGAGCCCCATCCTCCTCCCCGGCGTGCTGCCTCACAAACGCCCGCCTCCACCACACCTCGAACGCCTTCTGGATGTTGGGGCAGTCGTCCCCCTTGCTCAGGAACCGGTCGAACCAGTCCAGCAGGATCGCCTGCTGCTGCGCCATGGGCAGCGTCAGGATGGTCCGGCACAGCCCCTCCTCCACCACTTTCCTGTCCACCGTCCTTCCCCCACGCCGCATCCACGCGAAGTCCTCGTACAGCGCCTCCAGCCACGTCCCCAGCAGCGCGCACTTGGCCTCCCTCGGCACCAGGATCTCCCCCCGCCCCACCGCCACGCACAGCTGCGCCGTCACCCGGCTGATCTCGAACCGGTACATGCAGGGGATCCTCGCGTGCAGCCGCGCCAGCTCCGCCTGGTCCGCCCACACCCACACGAACTCGTCCCCGGCCTTCTTGCTGATGAGGATGTCCACCAGCCACTGCACGTTGTCGGTCTCCCGGGAGATCTCCCCCATCAGGGCCCCCCGGTCGCGCCTGCCCTCGTCGGAGCCCGCCACCTCGGCGAGGCACTCCTGCAGGGAGTTCAGGCACCGGTGGCAGAGCTGGTAGAGCGCCTCCTTGGAGACGTCGACGACGCGGTCGTCGTCAGTGCCCTTGGGGGCGGCGTGGTCTCGTAGCAGCCCGGATATGAGGGTCTTCATCTCCCGCCGCGCCTTCTCGTCCTTGGCCTGCAGGACGCCGCCCAGGAGTCGCAGGAAGACGCCGTCCGCGCTGGCGCTGGTAGCTGCCGGATTCACGGAGACCCTGCCCAGGACATTCGAGGCTGGGTGAGGGAGGCGAAGCTGGCAGAGAACGGCCACCACCTTCTCCTCCTCGTCTTCCGACCACGGCGCGGCTTCCAAGTAGTCGAGGCAGGACCCCACCCCCGCATCGAACAGGATCGCCGCTGACACCTGCAGCAGCAGCAGCAGCAGCAACAGCAACAAAGCTTCTCCTTAGTCGTCCTTCTACACCTAATAGTGCTAATGTGGCAGAGAGCTCTGCCTTAATTGGACCTCACCTTGAGTAGGCCGAGCACCTTGGGGACCCCTTCGCCCACCAGCTTGCGCCGGGGATCCTCGGAGTACATGAGCGCCACGGCCTCCACGTACACCTCGGCGTCGTCGCACTCGCAGATCTCCACCGCGTGCGACGCGCCCTCCTCCCGGGTCCCCACCAGCTTCTCCGCGAAGAACCGGCTCCGGGCGGCCAGCACGCCACGGTGCACGCTCATCGAGACGCGGAAACCGTTGCCGGAGCTCACCGTCAGCTCCACGTCACCGGCGCCCCAGGCCTGGTGTTGCTCCCCCGCCAGGATGCCGGCCACCCGCTCCTGCAGCCGGGCCCGCCGCTGGGCGTCGGAGACGGGGGGCGGGAGTGCCCGGGGGCCCATATGCAGGTGCTGGCGGCCCTGGTGGTACCGGTGGTAGCGCTCCTCCTCGGCGATCATGTCGAAGAGGGTGGTGGTAGGGGGCGGCGGGGAGGGGTGGTTCCTGGAGGGGCAGGCCGTGGAGGGGGGCGGCGATGCCCTGGGGGAGATCCTGGAGGAGGAGGTGGGGGAGGCCAGGAACCCCTGCCTTATCATGGCGGAGACCTCGCCGGTCTTCAGGATGTGATCGGCGGCCGCTGCCGCGGCCATGGACGAGAAGAAGGTGGTGGCAGAAGCTGGTCAGAAGAAGGGGAACTCCGATTGCGATGTTCGTTGTTGTTGGTGGCCGCAATTACTATTGCGGATCGGGATCGGAGCCTCCGCCTTCTTCGTTGCTCCAGCCACCACGGGTCTTTGGAATCGTGGCGCGACAACCGAGGGAGGTGAGCAGAATGGGAGCCCTGGGAGTGTTCACCTGCGCCTTCTGGAGCCCCTCAAATCTTTTTGCTTCAGATATATATATGAGTCCGGTTTCTCAACAGGAAGTTGAGGAATTCCAACACTAAATTTCAGGATTAATCAGTGAGGAAACGTCATGTGTAAAGTTGATCTGCCGTTCGAGATGTATCCCACCCACTTTGAAAATTTTGCATCCCACCCACTTTGACAATTTTTTTTCTGTTACCGGTTCAGCAGGTTTTAAATACTACGCAAAACACTTAAATACTACGCAGAGCATTTAAATACTACCAAGAGTACATAATTACCATCATATGTTGAAGTGTATTTTAAATTATGGCTGTAGTCTTGTGTTCTTAGTAGTATTTAAGTGTCTTGTGTTGTTTCTAAGTGTTCTAAGTGTTTTGCGTAGTATTTAAGTGTTCTGCGTAGCATTTAAATGTTCTGCGTAGTATTTTAATGCTCTGCGTAGTATTTTAATGTTATGCGTAGTATTTGAAACCTGCTGAACCAGAAAAAAATTGTCAAAGTAGGTAGAATGCATCTCGAACGGCGGATCAAGTTTACACATGACGTTTTTTCACTGGTTACTACTGGATATATAGAGAGAGAGAGGAAAACGGAGAATTTTGACAGCATGTTGCCAGCTTACCATATGGTCGGATAAAAAAGTTAAGACACGAAACGAGGGATGTTAAATTCTGTCCTGGGCAGCCAGGCGTTGGGACATTTTTTTGTTGTTACATAACTCCCACTGTCCCACGGCTCTGTTGTGAAGCAAGCTAGCAATAATGACGACACAAACCCTCTCCATTCTTCTCATTCCATCTTCCCACGGCGGTCCGACCGTCACGTGAAGGGAGAGTAGGCTTAAATTTTGTTATTATTCTTTTTTTATTGCTCTACTGCGTTTTAAGTTTTATTACGTTCTTAAATTTTAAGTAATGTATAATTAATGTGAATAAAGTTTGGAATCCCTCTCATTCCAGCCCCATCTAATCCCGGTGCCGAACGTAAAGAGGATGTCATGTTTGGCCGTTGGAATTATCACGCCATGCAATGATGTAATTGGGACAGGACCTGATATGATTGTTGGAAGGTGGACGGACAATTTCCCAATCAGCAGCCGGCGGAGGTGGGCCCTGCCTTCAGTGGCACATCACATGTTCATCAAAAACTGTCGAAACCTGTCCTTATTTTAAGATGGTTGGCCACATGATAGATGAACCCTCTCGACAACAGAGACAAAACACGTACGTTACCACCACCACCACTGGTGTCCGTATCTAATAAGCGAGAGTTACCGCTGGGGCTGGCGCGCTGGCGTTCGTCTCGGGTGCGGGCGGAGGAGCCGCCGCGGCCCCATCGCCCTCGGCATCGCAGTAGCCTCTGAGCACGTCCGCCTCAGCAACTGTTAAGCCCGCGGAGGCCAGCATGGCGGACCAGCAGTGCCGAGTGATGACCTGGATGGCCCCGCAGCAGTCGGCGCCCACTTGGGCCTCCCCGTCGAGGAAGAAGAGCACGAACTCGTTGGCGCACGACTTGAGCTGCAGCAGCGCGTTGAAGCACTCCACCAGGCCGCCGCCCCATAGCAGGCCGCTCGTGAGGCGCGCTGATCCAGCGTCGGATGCGGACGAGGGAAGCTCACGCCCCGCGGATGGAGCCACCAGCAGCCAGGTAACTGCAACGAGGAGCACGAGCTTTTGGGAAGCCATGGATTTGCAATAGGCTGCGGTGGATGTTACACAGAGAGAGCGGGGTGCGTTGTGGAGGAAATAAGGGGGCTTGGGTGCGTATATAGACCTTGCCATGCTGACATTTATATATGGAACCCAGCTACTCGAATACGTTGCTAGTTGGAGAATGCAAAGGGACACCCAATATCCTTTGGCGATTGATCTAACAATACGAACCGTTTAACGACTTGGAATGGGAGTGTACGCAAATCCACATGCCACCATAGCACCACACCGTGGGCCAGTTAATAGAGGAATCCTAAAAGTTGGCTGTTGGTGTTGCCTTGTTAGTATAAACGTCCCTACTCGTGTGAGAACAGAAAACAGTGGCGCAATCAACATCCGTCTTACCATCGACACCCAGCCGTCCGGGTAATGAAAACGAATGGCATTTCATCAGTAACGCCTGCTAACCAATCTAAGAAGCTGGATGGAGAATAACTAATAAAGCCTTTGAGAAATTGAAACGTTATCACACCAGAATTTGAATAACAAGGCTGCGGCAGAGACGACAGAAAAAATTTGAGACTATTCGAGGGCCAAGAAAGTCACGAGGGGAGCAGTTGCAGGCTGCCATGTCAGCGTGTGCGACTATCTGTTCTTTTGATGCTTTGAGCCTTGGCAGTCAGTCGTCGGATTTCTTGACAAGACTCAGCACAATCCCAGCACCGAGAGTGGTGGCAACAATACCCAGAGAAGCCTCCGTTGAAACATGGTAACCTGCAGGAATTGAGGGCCAGAATATTTGATGCCAGGGAAGGAAACAGAAAGCAAAGGGAACCTGGTTGAAATTTTATTCCCAACAATATAGCAGCGAGACAGAAGAAGTATCCATTGTGAACCAATGGTTATAAGAATTAACATGCTCACCGAAGAAATCAAGAATCATCTTGGATCCGACAAAGCCTAAAACAATTCCAATGGCGGGCTGTAGTAGAGAAACAAGTCGAGCCTTTTAGAAACCAAATCATAAAATGCACCATTTCATAGAACCAGAAATTTGGCAGTCTAATAAGATTGACAGGTGAAATAATGCAATAAGCATCTCTATCTTAAGGGGAAAAAAATGAATAAATACAAACAGATCTCTCACAAAGATGGCACCACACTTTATTAGCTTCGGGGAGTGGTTCGTGACAATTGTTTTCCCTAGACGATAACATATGAAAGGCACAGGCTTAACAGCTCCTGCTATTTGTGTAAATTGCTTGAAAGCTGAAATTGGTTAGGGAAAGGAAAAGATCAAGAAGACTTGTGAAGAAAATGCAGTGATTGTCGTCAAGCTGAAAGTTCTGCCACCTTCCCAACCATTGTCACAGCTAACTCTGCTGCATCATGCACCTTATTCTGCTTCCCTCATTTCCTATTTTCTTCACATCCTACATGTAGCAATGCTGTTCAAGTTCTCATGAGGAGATTTAAAATACAATATTGTCTAATAACCATCCAACTTATCCTCCACCAGAACATTAGATTTGCCACCTTGTCAAATATGAGAACAGTGGATGTCTTTGAAGTGTAAATCGGTTGCACATGAATTTTTATGCACATGCATCTTGCCGTACAATATCCCCTAGATCATACCTTCCATTACATACCAGAACTATTAAGAATATTCACTAGAGAACATCAAAAAAAAGAAAGTTACCATGTTATTAGGCAGTCAATGTCCCCTAGGTCATACATCTGACTCAGGCACCACTGAACTACATGAGCTGCAAATGTCCAAGTGACATGAGTTGATGGTCAGAACCAAAATATTCATACGTTCAAAAATTTTGATCCCAGGATTTCCCTGATTACAGCCTATGGGCTGCAGGGTGTTGACACAGCCAGCTTTTAGTGTTTCCTTTTCTTATCCAGTTGAAACATACTCGCTAGATGTAAGCACGCAATGAGACAGATCCACCTCACATAGATCCAGGTCCAATTATTGCCGTCTGGATATCAACATGGTGACATAGAACCTAAAAGCCTAGACTGGAGAAATCTGGTTAAGTACAATCAGTATCCGGATCCAAACACTTACTAAGATACTTTTGCATACTGCATATTAAAATTACTTTTTAGCAAATGTAGCTTCCTATTGGCTATTGGAGGCAGACAAATCTAGAGAGGTGTCTTAACACAAAGTCCACTGTTCGTGAGAACTGCATATGTTGGTGCCAGGCCTTCTTATGTTCTTCTTCAAACTCATGATACCAATTGTCCATGTTATAGAAATCAAGAGATCCTGCCATCAAAGGGTACCAATTATTCTCTCACACTTCAACCTTGAACATTCATCGCTACAAGCATGGGATACGTTCACCTCTAAAGGACATTGAGATAAGCTTCTTCAATCTGATGACTTAGGTGATGCCACGGATTACATGATTGGGGGCCAGATTGGCCTATTACAAACCCAACAACAAGAAAATAAAAAATAAAAAATGAGAAATATGGAGAAAACAGAAAATAGAAAATAGAATATAAGAAAGGACACATGCCGTGTATAATTACGTTATATAGAAAAAATGTAATAACCATGAAAAGTTTCCATCTTGATTCAATAACACCAATACTATGATATTTTGGGACATGAACACTGGTGACGAGTATCTACATGGGCACCGTGCTGCATACAGTAAGAATAATACAGGAAGATATGGAGTGTGCACGCGCGCACACACATATATGCAACTACTCATGTAATACCAGAATAAAATCAATAAAACCTTCTAGATATTGATGAAGAATGTGGCCGTTGATATACAAATTTTTACACCTTCATTTACATCTTTACAGCATATCGGTGGCTGGTTCTTGTTGGAACTATAATAACAAGTATGCTTTGTTTAAATTCCAAAAAAAAAAAAACATTTCACATGATCATTCAATATGGACATGTATGAATAATGCTTACTTATCCCAAATTGTTCCCCAGACTACTGTATGAAAGATGAACATCTGAACAGGGCCACCGTTTCCTACATGGGCAGAAATCTCGGTCTCTAGGAGCTAGAGAATGTAGGAAGACCCATCTGATAAGTGATAACAGAGTTATCTTCTTATCACACTTACCATATTCACGAATCCATTGTATGTTTTACTTTGAATGACAAAAGCAATCTTTTCTGTCTGAAGGTTAATTATCCTCGGCATGATTGCTTGAAGCCCCAAACTCCTCAAAGATGTTGATTCTCGTTTTTGTTCTAATTTTCACTTATTTTCCTGATACAAACTGATATCGGGGCACATTTTTGCAATGCTGCAACTCTGTAACGGATTGGCTATATCTCTTTAGGCTGACAGGCTTAAGGTCTGAAGAATTCTTTTGCTGTGATGGCAACTTTGGATCCCCCATTGATCATTGAGACCATGAAGAATATCGGACTAACATTTCTGCCAACCAGATCACTGAGGGTATGCAGTTATGAGCACTCATTTAAAGGCATCCCTTGTGGATTGCCAACAGCCCACATAGCAGGAGGATAACATGCTGTCAAGGGCCATTCATTCTTCTTTGTCAAAATCCTTTGGGATCCTCAACACATCTTAATTCATTCCCAACCAATAAAATAAGATCTATGGACTTGATTGATTAATTAATATCTTCTTGTCTTTTCTCACAGACTTGATTGAGTAATTAATGCCTTTCCTTCTTTCAACTTCTTTTGTTTCTTCCTTATCCCCCACTTTCTCACTGCAAAAGTTACAGCCATCGCTCCATAACAGCACAAACATCACCTCTTTTTAATTTCTTCAAAAGACAAATTTGGACTAGATGTCATCATAAGTTGTTGTGGCTGCTCCCAGGGCCCAAAAGTAATAGGCAGAAAAGAAATTGCTCAAATATAGGACAACCCTGTAGAAAGACTTGGCAATTTGAAGTGACTTGGTTATATGAAGAACTGGGCTCGGAAAGTGCTACTTGTATGGCATCAGGGAGCCCATCCAATGCAGATCTGTCCAAAATTCCAAATCACGTGCTCAATAAACGTACATTGCATATTTGTGTAACCTGGCATCATATATTCCAAGATCTGTAAGTTGGAGGTCATTTCAACTCATTGTCCTGAAAAGCATGGTCCAACTCATCCAAGCTGGCAAGAGTAGAATAGATCCTTTAAAGCATGACCATCACTGCTCTGTGCCGTTCAGTTCTCAGTTATCACAGGGCGAATCATGAGCAATTAAGCAAGTGGTAATGTCTAAAGGGACATGACAAGTACATCATAGGTCATTATAGATAACAGAGTTATTTTGATGTAAATACATTATCAACTTTCATAAACATGAACAAATGTAGGATGGCTGAAAAAGGCTATTATGCACAGAGGAATGCTATTATACCACACTTATTACCACCCTCTTTACCAAACTCATAGGTAGTCATTCGATCACCTGATCAAAGAGCTCTCATTACCTGCATTTGTTGTGCAAAAAGTAGTGTCAAAAGTAACTTTAGTGAGAACCATCTGATCAAGAGATCAAACGGTCCTCAATGAGTCTGGCAAAGAGGGTGGTAAAAAGTGTGGTATAATAGAATTCCTCTTATGCACAAGCATAGATAAGCAGAAGACAAACTTAATTTTAAAAAAAAAAAAAAAAACGTTCACCTGTAAATATTCTAGCTCGCCCACACTTTCAGAAATGAGAACGTATAATGACCTTAGGCCTACAAGAGCATTCAGCATACATCA
Source organism: Zantedeschia hybrid cultivar (assembly GCA_030544215.1). NCBI lineage: Eukaryota > Viridiplantae > Streptophyta > Magnoliopsida > Alismatales > Araceae > Zantedeschia > Zantedeschia hybrid cultivar. The sequence goes on from JARZZO010000005.1 coordinate 8,099,078, forward strand.
TGTCAGCTGACACTCATCCTGACTGGAGACTTGTAAACAGAAAATGCTTGACACTTTCTTACCACTTCTAATGATAGTAGGCAACACAAGCTTTAATCAAATATTAAAGATTACTTTGGAATTAGAAAACACAAAAAAAAAAATGCAATGGAATGGCTTGAGTCTTATAAATAGTGGAAGAACTTCCAAATTCATGTGACACCTTCAGAAATAGGAAGGTGTAGAAATACCACATGAAAAGAAGTGGGGAGCCACCTAAGGAACAGCTAGTTTTCTAAGCTAAAAAAACTAGCTCAGTTTCCTAATTTACTTTGAAATAATGCAAATCATAGACTCAGAAAACAATGAAACAAATATGAAATACATACATTTACAGAAAATGACATCCAATTAAGAAAATCTAAATATATTGAGTTTTTTGTTTTTGCATGGAGGGGGAGCCTTGATGCAATGGTAAGGTTGCTTCATTGTGACTTGGAAATCATGGCTTCAAAACTGGTGACAACCCATTTTCAAAAAGCTGGGGTAAGGCTGCATACAATTGACCCTTATCAGACCCCACAGTGGCAAAAGCCTCATGGCACTGGGCTGCCCTTTTCTTCCGTTTTTGCACAACTTTCCAACCGCTTGCTCTAAAATGTGAACACGACAGATGAAGAAAGAACATCTGTATGTAATTTTTGTTCACAGAAGAGAAATCACAGATGTGATTCATCCTTCAGTAGGATACTATCTCCATGTAACAGATATGCATGGAAGGGAACAAAGGGATCATCACCACATATCCACCGAAAGAATGCTCTAAACACAAATGTAAACTTTTTTATGACAATAAATGATTATGCAAGCATTTTGTTTGCAGTAAGTGAAAGAAGTCAGAAAGAATTACCTAAGATAGCAAAAATGTTTGAACTGAACACTATGAAAGGATCTCTTGTAACGCCAAAAACAGCCGGTACTGAGTCAATCTACAAGAGAATGAAAACTACTGAGAGAACCTCACATACCTTAAAATTTAGACAAAGTGAAATGAGAATGAAATGAAAGAACCTACTGCAAATGCAATGTCAGTGAGTTCGATGACTGCCAACGTGAGCAGTAAGGGTGTGGCCTGCCAAAGTATTTGAATAATTATTTAAACTAATCAAAGATCCTTTCGATGTTCTCAATGCTTCAGCATGCGATAGCAAACATGTCATAATTGTATATGTTTAATGGACTATCGTTCATACATCTCACGCTAGCAAACATAAGGTGGATAATGAGGCAGACTTACTTTCTGTACACCATCTTGAATTGTTATGAATCGATCATGATCATAGTATGCTGCAAGTAAGAGGCAATATTAATATTCAATGCTACACAGTTCTAGATCGCAACCACATGCAAATAAAGTTGAAACTGGGACAAATGGATCAAGCTGAATGACTAAGTTTACCGGTCAACTAGCCTAAAATTGAAATATACCTCAACTACACACCAATGGGCCTGGGGGACGAATTTCAATTTTACATGAGTTGACTTACTATATGGCATATACGAAATAGATGCCATTATATTACTATAGATGTTACATCATGTTGCCAAAAATTCTACTAAAGTCTATATGACATTATACACCCATGATACTATTCAACATTTGCCCAACCAAAAGCCAAAACTCTATTGTGGGAAATCAACAGAAAAATGAAAAAAGCGGGTAAATATATACTCACATGTAATTGGGATGAATCTCCGGCATGTCTTCACAATGACGTTATTAGACAAGTCTGTTTCCTCCTCCTCAGCAACAAACAACTGCAACATGAAGATTCATGCTTAAAAACATCAAAAATATCTAAAATCATCGACTCAGAGTCACAGTGATGTGGGACGGCTAAGGGAACTAACAGACTCACTAACAAAGATAGAGATCAACAGCAAACAATATAATAATAAACAGATGCACCCTAGTCGCACAATTGTAAAGTTGGATAACCACGTCAACTAACAGAAGTTAGCGGAGTAATCGTCCCTCTCGTGATGAGGAAACATGGGACCGTTGGCAATTGAAGAACTACCGCAAGTCTAGGAAATTGGAACTACCCCAAAGTCCTATTGGAACTCGGAATAGGTGTATCGCACTCTCGAGCGAGCAGTAATGATGTATCACGAGCTAGGTATCCTACCTCACAAGTTGGCGGCAGATGAAAAGCAAATACTAGAAAAAAAAAACAGGCTATAGTAAGAGAGAGAAGCATATACATCTATGCTAGTGGATGTGAGAGGACCAACCGATGCGTGTGTACCACCCTCAAAGTACAATAAACATAAAGGCAAACTCATCCCAAGGAGGTAACATGCTACAAATAACCAATAAATGAAGTTGGTGGTGATAATCACGACAGTTGACGGGCCACGGATGATGTGTACGCCGCTAGGATGCCGTCTCAAAAAAGATGCCACGAACTTGGAGGTACAAGAATGCTTGTACGCAAATTGAGGCGGCTGACGCAGGTCTCAGAATGCGTGAATGGGTGACCTCAGTATGCATGCATACGCAAAACGAGGCAATGTCGGGGTAGCACCACGCAGGAACTGGGTCGGCCACACTGAGATGAAATCAACGGCGCTGACAACACACAAATTAGAGTCCAAATGACTCCCCGACGATGGTAATGCGATAGTAAGACTTGGTGCACAAAGGACTTGGTGCACCGTTTGTGCACTGCATCAAACCAAGTCTATCCGGCTCGAGCTTGACAGGGCTCTAGCTCGGCCGAGGGCTGAACCAGGTGGCTCAGACCACCTAGGTTCCAGGAACCTGATCAAAACAAGGTAACAACTTACGACTGGGTCCTTCTTGGTGGGTTGGGTTTGAGTCAACAGGGACCTGGGTTCAGACCCAAACCAGGTCAACTTGGTTTGACCAGGTTGAGCTTCTAACCTTCTTTCCTCTTCACAAACCCTAAGAGAGAGAGAGAGAGGGGGGGAAGAGAGAAAGTGGGAGAGAGAGGAGATGAAGATGGTGACTGCGGGCAGTAGAACCGACAGTGGCCGGCGACAGCGGCGGCGGCTGCGGCAGCAGTGGCGGTGATGGATGGCTGCTACGGAAGCAACAGCAGCACCGGCAGCAAGGGCTGCCGACAACGGCAACGCCGACCAGGGTTGACGGCAGCAACGAGAGGTTCCGACCGCTCCTCCTACTTCTACTTCTACTTTTCTTCACCTTCTTTTACTCTTTTGTCTAAGGAAAATCTGAAAGAGGAAGAGAAGGAAACGGAGGATGGGGAAGACAGGAGGAAGGAGAAAGAGGCGAGGAAGGGGAGAACCCCACCGGTGTCACACCGACAGGAAGGGGATCCCTCGGCGTCGCACTGAGGGATGAATGGTTGGTGTCGCACCGGTGGTCACACTCCTTCGCAAAGAATACGCACACAAAGAGTTCAGGTAATTTTCTTAAATAGTCATATCATTCCTCTAAGATTAGGGTTTACAAGTATATATAGACCTCCAAAACAAACCCTATCCAAACTCAAACCAAGTAACTGACTCAAACTACTAACATGAAAATTAATGCGAAAATCACACCTAAAAATTCTATAAAAATATAAAAGCACCTAATGGGCCAAACAAAGGCAAATAAAAATATCTACGAGCATCAAATGGACCCTAGGTCGTCTCCAAGCCAAAGGGAAGTCATAGCGGCTCCCCGACGGCGATAAACACGATCAAGGTCGAATCGTCTAACGGCTCTAGTGTCCTCACTAATCCTCCCTGCCTAGGAAGAACTCGACCCTGTCGATTAAGGTTCTGTGTTGCTCTGATAGCGCTCCAAGAGGTCAAGGTCTATCCTCTGCAACTCAGCTACAGTAATCTATGTATCATTTGAAGGCGGTCGTCCCCTCCAACGAACCAGGTATCCGTTGTGCGGTCCCTCCCGAGATGTAATAACATGCTCGTCCAGTATATACTCAATCTACTCATGCCGAACAGGTATGAGGGCCGTAGGTGGACACGCAAGTCTGGGATCGCTCACAAAAGGAGAAGAAGGCTCAAATAGATCACTAGGTATCATTGATGAGTCCCGATATGGTACCAAATCAGAGACGTTGAATGTGGAATTAATACTATAATCTGGCGGTAATTCAACAACATACGCATTGGACCATATTCGTTTCAGGATCTTGAAAAGACCAACTCCTCGAGTTTGCAACTTTTTGACGGCTCCAAATGGAAACCGCTCAAGCCTGACTATGATCATGATGTAGTCTCCCTCTTAAAACTCTTGTGGACATCGATGTGGATCTGCCAATTTCTTATAATGTTCATTGTTGATCTCGATATGACGACAAATAGTATCCTGCAAACTCCTAAAATACTCAGCTAAAGACTCGACAGACTCTGACATACGGGCATGAACGGGCAAGGGAACTAGATGTACGGGTCCCCTAGGTCTATGACCAGTAACTATCTCAAAAGAACTCATACTAGTAGACCTATTGATTGAATCATTGTACGCGAACTCAGCATGAGATAAGATCATATCCCAATTACGCGCATGATCTCCCACTAAATAACACAACAAATCTCCCAGATTGCTATTGACTACCTCAATATGCCCATCGATTTGAGGGTGCCAAGTTATGGAGAACTTGAGCTTTGTCCGCATTATATACTACAGAGTCTTCCAAAAATAGCTTATAAATTGAACATCCATGTCAGAGATTATGGTCTTTGGTAGTCCATGCAAACGGACAACCCTATCTAAAAACAAACAGGCTACTCTAGACGCATAGAAAGTCTTAGAGCAGGGGATAAAGTGAGCCATTTTAAAGAACCTATTGACAACTACTAAGATGGAATCGTGTTTACAGACTGTTTGCAGCAAGCGTAAAACAAAGTCCATTCTAACATCCTGCCACGAACTATCCGGCACGGGAAGAGGAGTGTACAAACCGATGTTCTGTTTCCTCTACTTAACCGTAACGTAGGTGCGGCACTGAGCCACAATGCATGCCACGTCGCGCTTCAAGCTTGATATACTTGTAAGCGCTGATACGCCTTCAATCTTTCGCCTTCGAGGTCGAACAACTCCTCGTAGCGTCTTTGAATCTCACTCATATCGCCCTTCTACTATTTATAATGTACGACGATCATATAGGATGCGAGCCGTATTTCTATTGGGATCACAGCCTCTGCTCCATAAACTAAAGAGTATAGGGAGCATACCGTCGGGGTTTTATAGACTACGATATGCCCATAATGCGTCATACGTCTTTTCATCCCAATTTCGCTTTTACCCTTCGTTGATCTTCATGAAAAGCTTGCATAGGGTCTTATTGAACACTTATGCCATCCCATTGGCTTGAGGATAATATATCAAGGATGCATTCCAGTCTATGTGGAATTTGGCCGTCATTTTGTATATTGTCTGATTTTTAAATTATGTGTCATTATCTGATGTGATCCGGCTAGGTGTCTCGAATCTGTATATGATATTGTACCTGATAAACGTACTACGGCTTCACTTGTCACCTATTTCAACAGGACAACTTCCGCCTAACGGGTAAAGTATTATGTTGCGGCAAGGATATATTTGCATCCTCGGGATGGGGGTAAGAATGGACCCACTACATCCATTCCCTAGTGGGCAAAAGGCCATGTGGGGGATGTCGGGTGTAGCTGATTGGGAGGCCGCCTGGGCACTGACCTGAAAGCCTGACATTGAGGGAAACTCCTTGCCATTTTCTCGCAGTCAGTGAACATTGTTGGCCATAAGAAATCCTTGGTCTTGATGTTAATTTTCATTTTCGCGCCGGGTGAGCTCCACACATCCCGGCTTGGACCTCTTTCATTATTCTATGGGCTTCCCTCGGAGAAAGGCACCGCAACAGTACTGTATTTTTATTTTGGGGGACCAAGCGATATAGTACGCCATTTATCAGCCTATATGAGGTTGCCCTTCGCAGCAATTGCATTCCTTCGGCTTTGTTATCAGGGAGCCAGCCATTCTTAATATTGATGAGAGGGACACGCCAATCATCTTCTTCTTGGGTATGGCCTTCTTCCAGTGTATTGACTTTAAACACCGTTAGACCATCTTCTTTGTTTATTGAGGTAAGGAAGAGCCTCATATCCCTCACAATTATCTCTACTTCACCCGCATAAGACAATTTCAGAGTTGCGGCCAATTTGGCCAAGGCATCAGCCTGAGCATTTTGGCCCCTTCTGACATGCTCTATTTTGAAGGTATAGAATTTTTCACTTAACCGGACAGCAGCTACGTAGTAAGTCATTAGTTCTACTTTTCTGACCTCAAATACGCCAAGGACTTGTCGAATGACCAGGAGAGAATCTCTATAACCTGGATGTATCGGATGCCGATTTCCCAGGCAACTTCCATCCCCACGATCAGAGCTTCATATTATGCCTCATTATTGGTTAGGGATTCCATTAGAGCACATGAATGATGCAATATCCCACCTTCTAGAGTGACGAAGATCAGGCTAACTCCTGCTCTAGTGGTTGATGCACCGTCCGTCTTTGTGATGGTTCTTGAAGCTCCATCGAAATATAGCTGCCATATTTTCATTTATGCATGTTTCACTTCCAATATTCTTTGTGCAAGCAAGACCTCCTTATCGAGTAGCTCATTATTTAAAGGAGAATTTTCAGGAATCCAATGCGCTGCTAGAAATTCGGCCATGCCTTGTCCTTCTATTGCCCTCTGAGGGACAAAGGTGATATCAAACTCCATAAGGAGTAATGCCCATTTCCCTAGCCTCCCTGACAGCACGGGCTGGCAGAGTAGGAACTTTAGCAGATTAAACTGCAATATGAGTTTGATTTTGTGAGCCAGCAAGTAATGCCTCAACTTCTTTACGACAAACAGTAATGCTAAACATATTTTCTCCGTCGGAGTATATCGATGCTCAGGACCCACCACCATTCTGCTAAAATAATAGAGCGATTGTTCCTTTCCATCCTCATTTTTCTGTGCCAGTAGAGCTCCAGAGAAGCATCCAAGGTTGCGATATAGAGGATGAGTGGCTTACCTTTTATAAGTGCCTCCAGTACTAGTGGCTTGAGGACGTACTCCTTTATGTCATCGAGGGCGTTTTGACATTCTTCACCCCAGACAAAGGGAGCCCCCTTCTTTGTCAATTTTGAGAAAGGTCTGCACCTTCCAAACAAATTAGAGATAAACCTCCTAATATAGACTAACCTGCCTTGTAAGGCTCTGAACTCAGTCAAAGTTCTGAAAGGAGGTAGCTCCTTGATTGCCTTAATCTTGTCGGAGTCAATCTCAATTCCCCGGTATCTGACTATAAAGACCAAGAATTTCCCACTAGAGACGCCAAAGGCGCATTTCATGGGATTCATTTTGAGTTGATATTGGTGAAGCCTTTCAAATACTTTGCACAAGTCTTCAAGATGATCTATCTTCCTTGCGGATTTCACAACAAGGTCATCAATATAACATTCGACCAAATTGTGTAACATCTCATTGAACATTTTGGTCATGGCCCTTCGCTAAGTAGCACCAGCATTTTTCAGGCTGAAGGACATTCTCTTGTAATTGAATATTCCTTTCGGTGTGCGAAAGGCCATATGATTCTTATCTTTGAGGGCCATCCTGATTTGGTTGTAGTCTGACGACCCGTCCATAAAAGACAAGGCATTGAATCCCGTAGTGACATCCATCGTGGTCTCAGTGATCGGCAGTAAAAAAGTCACCTTTGGGGCATGCTTTATTTAGGTCTCGAAAGTCGATGCAGACTCGGACTTGGCCATTCTTCTTTTTCACTGGCACGATATTCCCCAGCCATATTAGATATATGCATTCTTCAACGAAGTCGGCTTCCCGCATCTTGTCGACTTTGGCATTCACCTTGATTTTTAACTCTGGGCGCATCCGCCTCTAACTTTGTTTTACTGGCTTGGCATCGGGCAGAATAGATAGCTCATGCTCCGCTACCGAAGGATCCAAGCCATACATTTCTTTGTAATTCCAAGCGAAGCAATCTTTAAACTCTGATAAGAGCTTTGTATACGCATGTCTTTCTTCCCCACTGAGGAGGGTACTAACGAAGATTGAACGGGGATCCCCTGATCCGCCGAGGTCGATCTCAACCAGCTCGTCGACCGTGGCTTGTCCTCCGTCTTTTGTTTTATGAGGAGTTGGTCAGAGATCGACGAAGTCCTCTTCTTCATATGTACGGCCACATGGACCTCTTGCCATACAATCTCTTCTTTTTTCTACGGGCCCAGGATCTGCCCTTGGAGTTATTATTGGGAGGTTATATGATCTGCCTGTGGAGGCCCCTGAGGAGTAAATGGGATCTCCTTATTCTTCCATATCAGTATCATGTTGTTCCTTTAGGGTTCGAGAAGGTCCTGCAGGACATGGCTCCTATTCACAGATGGAGTTTGCCTCCCCTGAGGTAATCTTGACAGGTAGGAGAATTTCTTAATCTTCCTCTCCCGAACTATCAAATTTGGTGTCATCAATTTGCTTCTCTACCTCAGACGGGAGTAGACTCACCATACTGACCGCATAATAGACAGAAGGTCCACGGCGCCGCCCATAACCTAGGCCGCTTCTATCTTGGTGAGAGAACAAAAGTTGCCCCCTGGCTTCGGGAAGATACTATAACTCTCGAAAGAGTTTGTTTCTGGCTGCACTTTACCTTTCTGGGATATTTTGATGCATGCACATCTGCTTGATATATTGAGGCATATATCCTCCATTTCTTGGACTTCTTCAATTTCTGGCCGGGAATCCTCACATCCAAAGCCATCTTCAAGAGGGCTATCAGGCACTAAATCTCCCTTATAGAAGACAGTTTGTCGTCCATCTTTGTGATGGCCTATCATGGTCTTCAATTCTTCTATTGTGTAGATTTCCATTTAGGATGTCAGCTTCATGAGGTTGGAGGGTAGACATTTGCCAACCTCTATCTCCCTATTGATAGTATTAGCCCCTAGATTAACGGCGGGTCTATCAAATTTGGCCGGCCTCCGATGGGACTGGCCTGACTTCATTTTTCGCCGAAATTTGGCCGCCTTGGCCTCATTGATTATTATACCTCCCTCCTTATCAGAAGGCTCTTCAACTATTTGCTTTCACTTGCGGCGACTTTTGCCAGCTACAAGGTCTGACACTTTGTTGAAGTATTGCTGGGCATCTGCTAGGTGGCAGTCATATGCTTTGAATGGCTCCATATCAACAAATATCCAATGCTATTCGCCATCCTTTGTATATTTGATCAATTGGTGGAGAGTAGAGGGCACCACCCAGTTCCTATACAGTCAGGGCCTGCCTAGCAATGCTTTGAAGGAGGTATTGGAATCGACGATAAGAGATGACAGTTGGGTTACCCAATCGTCTAGCATCAACTCCCTTTTATTGCCTTTGTTCGTGACGATTTAGCAGGGGTAGGTTTCTTCTTTTCCACCTTGGTCCAGTGACCTTTTGGTAGGTCGCAGTCAAGAGTGACTTTGACAACTTGCTCGACCACTACGTCTGGCAACATTTGATATTCACCGAATATCTTCGTTTATGTCTTCTTGGAGGAGCTGGCCCCTTGAGCCTTCTTTTGCCGCGTTATATTCAACGTTTTCATTTCCCTGCTGACCGCTGCCACGGTATCAATGGCGGCTCTGGTACATGGAGTGGGAGGCATGTCTAGTGCCATTCCTATATACTGATACAAAGACTCTTCTTGTTGGGAGCTGAACAGTTCCTTTTCTGGAGCTTCATGGACTTTTTAACATCCAAGAAAATCATGTGAATCATATTCACAGAATAGTCGACTGTATGGGGTTGTGGGGGATCAACTAAGTATTTTCCCATATTTATTTGTCCTTCTTAGATCAACCTTTCTACCTCATCTTTGAAGATAAAGTAGTGCGCTTCGTCGGATGACCGAGGGCGCAAGGATATAATGGCAGTAGTTAGGATCATCCGTCCTATGCATTTCCTCTTCCCTTCTTGACTTAGGGAGAGTAATCACTCTTATGCACAGTCGGAAGAGTTCATAGACTTTGTCTTTTGGGAAGGAATATGGTTTTGCAAGCCTTTTCCTTAAAGTTAAAAGTTTTTGAAGTGTATCATTGCTTCTTTATCAGCCACCCGGTTGGCATGACGGCCTTTTCCAGTTGCTTTTACGCCTTTACGGCTCTTTCTTTGAAGTATTGTTCCCTCAAAATGGTGGGTATCTAGCACCCCACTCGGGTACATGACTTGCTTGCCTCTTTTCCTCGCAGGATGGTCACATTCTGACCCTAACTCTTCGGAGGAGAAGAATTTATTGACTTTGTCCACTGTCAGGACTTCTGCAAATTGTTTTGAGAGCCCTTCCATCATGTGAGTAATCTCTTCTTGCTGACATGAGAGTAGCCATTTCTTCCAATGCGGCCATGATCGACCCCTCCGAGGGAGGGGTTGTTGGGGTATATGTCAGTATTACCTGACGCTCCGGGGATGCCTTCACCTCCTCTTCTTTGGGATGAAACCCTGATGAGCTTTCACTCATATAGATAACATTGACAACGAATGTTTTATGGTGAGGCTGGAGAGGACTTATCAAGTATTTGCCTATTTCCACAGCACCCTCCTGGACGAGCCTTTCTATCTCATCCTTGCAGACATAGCAGTCTTCTATTATGTACCCCAACATGCGGTGGTATGGACAGTAATTTGACTCATTCATCCTACCTGCCTCAATAGACTTCTTGGGCTCTGGGAGCGACAGGAGCTTTTGCCCGTATACATGTTTCAAATAGCTTCTTTGTATGCTCTCGGGCAAAGGAATAAGGCTTCCTCATCCTTTCATTGAGAGAGGCGACTGACGCTCTCCCTTCTCCTTTTTTATTGGTTGTTGATGCACCAGGGCCTCCTTTGCCACCATTCTTTTCTACAGCTAAAGTAAAATCGACTGCATCCACTTCTTTGGCAAGGTCTCATCGCTCCCTCAGAGCCTTCCCCTTATAAAGAAGTATAGTGGGATGATCGGTGAATAACATCTCGATCTACGTCACGATATTGTTGAGTTGATCGAAATTTCTGACATTGGCTCTAATCAGCTTCTCATTTATCTCGGGTTTTAAACCCCTTTTGCATAACCTCACTGCATCCTCATGAATCGGAGGATTGTCGCATCTTATGCTGAAATTCCGCCACTTTTTGATATAGTCGACGGCCGACTCATTCTTTCCTTGCTTTAGCGTCATTAATTCAATAATGGCGACCTTTCGCTCCGACACTTTAAAGCGATCAAGGAATTTCTTATGCATCTTTTCCCAACTACCAATAGAGTTGGACTTTAATTTGGCATACCATTGGAATGTTGTCCCAGTGAGGGAAATAGAGAAGAACGTCAAGAGATAGGCTTCCTCGATAGCCAACTCTCTCAGGTCGCTCATATAATGAGCTATGTGTTCCTGGGCCGAGCCCTCCTTATCATATCTTGTAACTTTGGGGTGCTTGTTGTGGTCCGGCGAAAACTTTTTGAACGTATGACGGAATGGGAACAACACTTTGTACAAGTCGAACGTACTTATCCCTTCGTCTTGTTCGGCCATCTTGGCCTCAACAATTTGATTAATAAGATGTTTTTGCGACATCATTGCATCATCGGCTGACGCATGTGATTGTTGAGCATTGTGGTTGGGCTCCTCGGCCCTATCTTCCTAAATTTCTTCAGGACTGAAATTGACCTCTGAAATTGACCTCAACAGCATGAGGCCTTATTGTCGCAAGAATGACCCTGGGCAAAAGCAAATTCACTGGAAGGGCGGGGGCTACCCTCTGCTGCTCCTCCATCTTCTGTATCAGGCCATATAGCAAGACCCTTAGTCGTTGATTTTCTTGTCTCATCTCCTCCATAGTCTGAGGCTGGGCTTGATCTTGCGACTGCTAAGCGGCTCCGGGATCTTGGCATTTGTTGCACCTTCCTCGGCTCCTCTAGTAATATCGCCGATGTTGATTTGGGATGGCTCTGCCCTATGGCCCACTCGGCCTAACAGACGCATAGCCTGGCTCCATTTGACAGGTTACTGGCCCGCCTCTTTGCGCCAGACTAGCGACATCATTTGGCTCCTCTGACTGAGAAGACTGCCGATTTGTGGTGCTATAAGTATAGCATCTTCTATCATTCTAACAATTCTTTTCTTCTTTTGGTTGGCCGAACAAGGGCGCCCAACCTTTCGAAGACCGATGCCCGCTTCTGGATAGGTTCTTGTGCCTTATAGGCACCCTTCCTTTTCTGACCCTGCTGAGGACGGGGCCAGGTTGTTAGATTGGCTATCTGCCTCACCAACTATGCAAGTTGGTGAAGTTGTTGTTCTGCTAGGGTGACCCTAGACTGTCGCAACTTGCGGGTTTCTTCCTTGGTAACCCACATCTTTTTGAGGCAAAGGTTCTAGTCCTCATTGGAGTTACTCCCTGCTCGAGGCGTAGCATTGCCCCCTGCTCGAGGCATGGCGTGCTCTGGTATAACTATTGGCTCCTGACGGGTAGGGGCCTTTGGGGTCCTTTTCTTCTTCTTAAACGTCGCCACGTCCTGGAACACCTTCAGCAGAATTCTGAATCGGTTGCGGACCGAAACCATAGGGATGTGTCGAGTTTTGGGAATTATGGGCTCTCTGCCCTCCAGATGGATGCGCATGTTTCCCACCAATATTGTTTTTTCCGTCCTAGACGGGCTTGGTGGTGCATTGTTCTGCCTCTGCCTCCTGTTGGATGAGGAAGCCGGAGATGTGTTGATAGTGTTGGCGGTGAAGACCAGTCGCGGTCGACCGCCGGTATTGCTTTTCCTAGAGCGGGAAGCGCTCCTCTTCTTCGCCTTCTACGGAGCAGACTCCGACGCCGGGACAACTCCCAGGAAGTAGGGACATCCTGTAACTACATAAAGTCCCCAAAGCTAATTAGGGTGGTCAGATACCCACATTTGGTGTGGGTCGCCACCATGAGTGGGCCGTAGACCACCTTTACTGCCATCAATGTCCTTACTCGCATAAACTTAACCATCTGCATAAGACATGATGAAGTTAGGAGTTTGGGTATGGTGAGGGCATCATCGGACAGAGAGATAAAGGAAAACAGAGGTCCCATCGGGCGTGCCATCTGTTTGGACCTCACCTAGATCTCTCCTATCGGGTTCTTTTATTTTCTTTTTTATTTATTTTATTTGGAGAAATATAGGTCGGTTTTATTTATTTTGTTTCTTGGACTATGAGACTTTGGGATTAGACCTCAGAGAGTCCAGGACTTCGGATCAAGCTAAGATCCGAGTATATGACATCTCTCCACTAACCTCGGTCAGTATTAATTACGTCGAGCAACCACTCAACAACAACCCTTGATTAACTGTCTGAATGATGCCCTTCAAACCATTTACACTACCACACCACATGCACATATGTGAGGGCAGCTTTTATATTAAACCTTGGCCTCTCCCGAGCCTTTAGAGTATTTGGATTTGTTCCAAGTCTTTAGGATATTTATGTAATTATGTCAAGTTAGGGATATAGGGCTAATATGGTTATTTTAATTTGTGAGATCTATTTCAGTGTTTTAGGAAGGCTTCAAAACCCTAGGAGTCATTTTAGGGTTATTTTAAGCATATTCGGGTTATAGGGGTATTTTGATAATTTTACGTCAAATCGGATTTCCGGGCTTACACCATGTTTTTATATATTTTTTTTTGGAATTTTTAATTATTCTTATTACATCGAGGAGGTATTTTAGTAATTTTATCAATTTTAGAGTTTGGAGGGTATTTTGGGCATATTGGGGATTTTAGCATTTTTTAGGAATTTTCTATAATCTTTACAGATATTTATCATGAGGGAGGGTATTTTTGTAATTTTATTAAGTTCTGAAGGTATTTAGGTCATTTCGAGAATTTCATATTTTCAATATTTAATTCTCTGTATTTACTGATTTTTATTAATTTTTACTGGTTCTTATTAATTTTCACTGATTTTCTTATTAATTAATTGTCCGGAGGTGATGGTCATTTTGGTCTCTTTAACTTAAGTGTATTATTTAGTGTATTGAATATGTTTCATTATTAAGTATTGAATATTGATCTAGACTTAGTTATATGTAGGGTAAGGCCAAGGACACTTAGTTATGTATTTTCTGTGTATTTGGTTAATTATTAGGTTAATTAATTAATTATGTGTGTGTAAATACACTAATATAGTGTTATTTAAACATAAGTCCATTACATGAAGATGAGCATACATGCATGCACACAAAACACATTAATATTTCATTCAAGATTTTGACATGGTTTCGCCTTATAGAAGGGTGGTTTTACAATAAAAATTTGGCAGAACTTCCCTTAGGAAAACACCAAAAATGAAGCCGCCTCCATGCGCGCCTTGAACTTGTGCGAAAGCACTAAGTTCAAAGTGGTAGCACTTCCCCTAGGAGCTTTTGGGCCAAGGAGGCGTGCCCTTTGAGCTTCCATGAGGGAGGTATTTATAGCCCTCGAGGGCCATATCCGGTGGGAGATGCTACCGTAAAAAAAAAAATTCAGGTGGGGGGTGCCACCATAAGAATTTCTGGGAGAGAGTGAAAGGGGATAGAGAGGAGGGGGTTCCGGTGGGTACCCCCACCGGTTCCCACCGGTTTGGACCCCCCACCGGCCAAGGAGCTGATGGGGGGGTCCCCCCACCGGTTGAGAAACCGGTGGGGGGTGCCACCGGTCAAGAAGAATCGGTGGCCACCCCCTCCTATTTTTTCCTTCTCCCCTTTTTTTCTCAATAAATGAGGAAAGCCTCATTTAATTCTCCACATTCCTCTCTTTCTTTTAAACACATGTGAAAAAGGTTTCCCAATGATTAGGCCTCTTTTAAAATTGTGTTAGTGGAGGCTCCACTAACATGGTGGGGGGTCCCATGACCGGTGGGGACCCCCACCGGTCTCCTCTTCCCCCTCTCCTCCTAATATTTAAAGAAAGGGAGAGAGAGAGAGAGAGAGGGAAGGAGACCACTTAGCCCTTTTTTTTCTTCTTGTTGTCCTTTTCTGCTATGGAGATTTTTTGACTGCATATTTGGGCCCATTTCAGACTTCTTATTGGGCCTATTTGGGTTGCATATTTGGGCCACCACTTGAACTCCATATTGGGCTGCCTTGGGCCTACTATTGGGCCTTCTTTTGAGCTGTCATTGGCCCTATATTGAAGAATATTCGGGCTGTACTTGGGCCCTTATTTCGCAGTCATTTGAGCCATATTGCTGCAACATATCGGACTATTTAACGGGCCCATTTAGCGAGCTTGTGGAGCCACTTTTGGGGCAGCGTATTGAAGGCTTCCGGGGCTATTTTGGACAGCATACTGGATGCACTTCGGGGCTGTTTTTACTAAGGTATATTGCCACCTTTCTCCTCTTTTATGTATGCATGTGGGCATATGTTTTCTTTTCATATCGCATGACTGCATACATATGCATGTTAGGTATTTTGTCATGCATAAAATATTTTGGGCCAACATGGTCCATGCTAGCCTCCCAATCTAAATAGATATGAGAACCAGGGATCCGTCGAAGGTAGGGACATCCACCTTCACATTCTTGATGGCCTGATAATCTAAATCCTCATGATCACGATAGGGCGTATGCTCATACTCAGTCTCAGGCACGCCTATAATCGGGGAGAAGATCTCTCCGTGCTGGCGGAACTCTCCGAAATCCATCCTCATCCGCCTCAAATGGATTGTCTTCATAATCATGTCATCGACCCTCCTATCACCACATCGAGCTGCATGAACGGCTGGGGGAGGTGGGGGTGGCTGATGCTCAACAACTATTACGGGATCTAGAGGATCCTGAGGGACTTTTTCTAAGGCAGTGATTCGGTCAGCTACACCCTAGATCGAATGATCAGTCTAAGTCATCCTATATTGAATAGTCTTAAGCGAACCCTCTACCTAATCAAAGCATTGGTTCATCTGATCTACCTTATTCGAGAGTTCACATATCACGACAGACAAATCAGGATCTATTTGGACTCTTGCACTAGTCTAAGAACCTGCGAGGGAATCTACGAAAGACCCTAACATGACTATAGATGAATGGTAACTGGTACCACTGCGTGTGGGCATGCAAACAACTAGACTCCAAGTAAGACTCTAATAAACACCCTAGACAAGCAAATCTGACGCTCTGATACCAAAAAAGATGGTGCGGAACGGCTAACAGAATTAACAGACTCACTAACGGAGATAGAGATCAACAGAAAGCAATATAATAATAAGCAAACGTACCTTAATCGCACAATTGTAAAGTTGGATAACCACGCAACTAACAAAAGCTAATTGAGTAATCGTCCCTCTCGTAATGAGGAAATGTGGGACTGTTGACAGTTAAGGAACTATCGCAAATTTAGAGAATTAGAACCACTCCAAAGTCCTGTTGAAATTCAGGATAGGTATATCGCACTCTCAAGCCAGCAGTGATGATGTATCACAGGCTAAGTATCTTACCTCACAAGTCGACGGCCAATGAAAAACAAATACTAGAAAAAGGTAGGCTATGGTAGAAGAGAGAAGCACATACCTCCACGCTGGTGCGTAGGAGAGGACCACCTGATGCGCATGTACCACCTTCAAAGTACAATTTAAAAAAAAAAAAGTCCACTCCCCGTATAGAGGTAATAGGCTTAACCAATAAATGAAGTGTGGGGTAGTAATCACGACAGTTGATGGGCACAGCCCACGGATGATGCGCATGTTGTTGGGATGCCGTCTCGAAAAGTATGCCACAAAGCCAGAGGTGCCCCGATGTTGGTATGCAAATTGAGATGTATGAATGGGTGACCTCAGTATGCATGAGGAATTGACACGTAAAATGAGGTGCTATTGGGGTAGCACCATGCGGGAACTCGGTCACCTCACTGAGACGAAACCAATGGCACTGACGACACACGAATCAAAGTCCGGATGATTCCCCGATGGTGGCGGTGCGATAGTGGGACTTGGTGCACCACTTGTGCACTGCACCAAACCAGGTCTAAACCTGGCTCAACCTGACAGGGTATGGCTCGGACTAGGGCTGAACCAAGTAGCTCGGACCACCTAAGTTCCCAGGAACCTGATCATACCAAGTAACAACTTATGACTGGGTCCTTGGTAGATTGGGTTCGAGCCAACAGGGACCTGGGTTCAGACCTAGACCAAGTCAACCTGGTCTGGCCACGTTGGGCTTATAAAGGGCAATCTGCCCCTTCCTTCTTTCCTCTTCACAAACCCTAAGTGAGAGAGAGAGAGAGCGGGAGAGAGGGGAGATGAAGGTGGTGGCTATGGGCGGCGGAACCGGCAATGGCCAGCGACTGTGGCGACAGCTCCGGCGGAGGCCACCCCTCCCTCATCTTCTTCTTATTCTTTTATTCTGTTGTTGGGGTAGGGGGGAGGGAGGGGAAGGTGCGGACGGCAGCGATGGGACCAGCGGACAACGGCACTGGCTCTGACAAGACCGGTGGTGGCAGGTGACAGTGGCGGCGGTCGTGGATGGCTGCCACGGAAGCAACAGCAGTGCCGACAGCAAGGGCTGCCAAAGGCGGCAGCGCCAACACAGCGCCAGCAGCAATGGCCACCAACGACAATGGTGCCGGCAGCAAGGACCACCGACGGCAACAGTGCCAGCTGGGGCTGCTGGCGGCAGCGGGAGGTTTCGCCCACTTCTCCGACTTCTTCTACTTTTCTTCACTTTCTTCTTCTACTCTTCTATCCGAGGAAAATCCGAGAGAGAGAGAGAGAAGGGAACGGAGGATAGGGAAAACGGGAGGAAGGAGAAAGAGACAGGGAAGGGGAGAACCCCACTGGCATCACATCGGCAGGAAGGGGATCCCTCGGCGTCGCACGAGGGATGAGCAACCGGCGTCACACCTTTGGTCGCACTTCATCGTAGAGCGCACGCACACAAAGGGCTCAGGTAATCTTCTCAAATAGTCATATCATCCCTCCAAAATTAGGGTTTACAAGTATATGCAAACGTCCAAAACAAACCCTACCCAGACTCAAACCACTAACATGAAAATTAGTGCGAAAATCACACCTAAAAATTCCAGAAAAATATAAAAGCACCTAATGGGCCATAAATGGGCCAAACAAAAGCAAATAAAAATATCTACGGGCATCAAATGGACCTTAGGTCATCTCCAAGCCAAAGGGAAGACGGAGCGGCTCCCCGACGGCGATAAACATGATCAGGTTCGAATCGTCTAATGGCTCTGGTGTCCTCAGCACACAGAGACATTGGGATATACAATATCACAAAATCCCATTATAATGAAGTCATAAGACTGCATCGAGTGACTTGTTTGTATATTGCATTGGTACTGTGCTAGAACATTATCGTAGGGGCTTTAGGAGTGCCTACAAGGAGAAAATGTGGTAGGCAAGAGAAGCAAAGAGACAGCTAAGAGAGTAAGAGGTTAGCAGAGATACCCAGGGTTGATAGATGGTGCATCTACAACTTTGGGGAGGTTGTAGTGATGAGAAGTGGGTGGATAAGCCCCACCTATTTGGCAAGTTCCCTGATGTAGGTTTGTGAAAAGTATTCAGACCGCTACAGTTATTTCATAAATTTTTTTTAAAGGGGCAATACTCTAGTTTGGGGAGATTGCAATGACTGGAACTTGGAGGGGGTGGAAAAGTCTTTAGGAGTTTTACCGAATGTGTTTTATGGAAAGTGTACAGCCCTGGAGTTTCTCCTTGCTTAAAATGTCAATAGTTGTATCATCCTTTTTTTTCTTTGCTAATGAAATTGCAGAGACAACAACTTTACAGGAGAAGAGAAAAAAATTCAAATGATGTCATGTCAATCCAATTGTACTGAAAGGAATGCAAGAAATTTATCTGTCCATACCCAAAATTAATAAATAAACTGATTAATGAAACATAGATTATTCTAAGAACAAAGACATGTGATAAAAAAAGTACCTTATAAGCTGAGTAAATAAGAATCGAAGCCAGCAACAAGTTTACTGCCTCAAATCTCTGAAGAATAATAATGGAAACATCTTCATCGCAATACACAACAACACAGAAACAGAGAAGATTGACAGAGAAATAAATTCAAGAAGGCTATACATAAAGTTAAACAATAACAGAAACCTGAAGGGTTGCAGTCCCAAGCAGGATCATCATTGCACGAAACACAACAGCTCCGGCAATACCATAAGAAAGCACACGGCCCTGGTTCCAATGTAAAATCTCATCAGAACAGATGTATCATAAAAATAATTGCATACATAAATAAAAGTGGATCACCTGATATGCAACTGGCACTTTGAAGTATTTGAAAATCAAAACGAAGACAAAGAGATTGTCAACAGACAAACTCTCCTCTAGTATGTACCTGAAAATATCACAGAATAGTCTTAAAACCTCAAAATAACAACTTCACATGCCAAATGAAACCTTGGACAAAACAAAGATCGCAGAGTCAGACATCTCTGCAAGCAGAATGTGTATGGATGTATGTCATATGTCTCACATTCATGCATGACATTCAACTACAGAAACAGAAAGTGTTCCTTCGGGTAATTGTGCATGTCTTTTTCTTTCCTTTTTTTAGGAGTTCCTTCAGATAACTCTATTGAGACATTCACATGGTCCAGGAGAAAATTGATGTGTATGGTACTCTCTGCATACCCTGCAAAAAATTCTGATGCCTTTTCCACACCATCTTTTACGCCCAATCCAACACCAAAAGCAACAGCAGCGAAAATCTGTGAAATAAGAAAGACAAACTCAGGATGAAGGCCAAAACTCCATGTGAATGGGGAGACAGAGAATTCAATCAACTTACCCAAAAAATGACGACTTTTACAAGAGATGCTTTGTCATGCTCAGCTCCTTCTGTCACTAGGTTAGAATTGTCAATATATGTGGGATCAACAGAAGCCTTCTCTGCACTTGTAATCTCATCACCCTCCTGAGGTTTCTCCTTTTCTTCTACAGATCCATTTCATCATAAGATTATTTTCAAACAGACTGCAGGTTTCTGAAAATTGTTTCATTGAATACTCTAGTTATGAGGTGAGCAGAATTGGGAAATGAAAATATTTGCATAAGTTGTGTAAAAAATGAATTCATTGTAGCCAACCATTCCTACATAAGATGCAAGATATAATCAACGTGAATATGCAAGAAATACTCAGACAAATGACGATTTAACTACAGTGCAAGGAAATTTAAAATAGGCTGACAAGGGGACCTTACAAACAAAGAACAACGTTTTTGAGTGGTCAAAAGCACCAAGATTAATACAGCCTCTAAAAGATATATGAAACAAATGATGCGTAGGAATAGCATATTCCACAAGCATCAAGTCACATCAGACAGGAAGCAGTATAAGGGCAAGAATTTGTTCCGGTCAACATGTCTTGCTGAAGGAGTAATGATTTGACAATATCGATTCATATTGATTTGACAATATTTAAGCTGTTTTATAAATAAAGTTGTTTTATGATAGTTTTTTTTCTTCTGAAAAGTCCCTTCTAATAGACTTTGAGTGAGGAGCACCTCGTAGCTCTCTGAAGACAATCACAAACTGAGAAGGTCATTTAATCATTATGATATTCATCTTTATGAGTTATGAAACTTCAGGGATTTGGTGGGGGAGCAGCTAACTTAGCAGAAAAGCCAAGACAGCCTACCTGAAAATGCACAAAAAAAAAAAAAAAAAAAAACAAGAGAGGCAGGCATGACTATCTAGCTCCAGTATATACAAAAAGTACCATATACTTAGAAACATGCCCATAACTAGGCCAAAAATACACAAAGGCAAGTACTACAGAAACGTGCCATAACTAATTCAAAGAATTGACATTGATGTTTAAGTAATCTTTTTCATTGGGTTTTTGACAGAAGACGAGTCACTAACATTTTCAATCTTTTAAATGATGATCATTATCTTCTTCTTTTTTTAAGTTGATGTAGATTGCACTGCCAATTATGTTGAAATTATAGAGGTAGTACAAGCTGGTAGAAAGGAGAGGTTCCTCTCTACACCTGAGATATATTGACTCCAACTCGCGTATAAAATTTTGAACATATGATTCGACTAATGAACTAGCCTTGAACTGGTCATCTCCTTCCTTGTGACAACCTCCTGATCAACCCCGTTTTCGTAAGCTTCAACACCAAAGAAACTGCCCAAGCTTGACAGCTGCAGTCCTACAACGTCCATGGGGATCAGGAAATTGTGCACCCACCCACATGTAAAGTCTTCTCAATTAAGAACTTCTAGATGATTCCTTTGGATAGTAAAGTAACTAGGCTGTCATTCTCATCGATCTTGCTATAGCTCCATTGACGATCTCCCGGTCAAGAGCTGCACAGTGAAGAAATC
This sequence comes from Zantedeschia hybrid cultivar, assembly GCA_030544215.1. Lineage (NCBI taxonomy): Eukaryota > Viridiplantae > Streptophyta > Magnoliopsida > Alismatales > Araceae > Zantedeschia > Zantedeschia hybrid cultivar. Next base: position 8,120,432 of record JARZZO010000005.1, read on the forward strand.
AGCATCTGGTCCCCCAACTTTCTATCTACGACTTACCCACCGCACTTCTCTTACACAAATCCAAGTTCCTCTTGTAGCATGGGAACCACGAACCTCCACTGTAGGGCCCATTTTTAACATAGACTATTTTTTAACCTTGCTCCTCCAGCCCCTGCTTTCTTGCCACAGAGGCTTTGTTTCAGCGCAGGAAAAACTTTGGTGATTGATCCTTCTGCATCTCAAACATACCACACCCTTTGGACATCCTGAAGCTGAGTGTCCCTTCCGCAGGCATCTAAAACAATGGTTGTCAGAGAGCATGTCCCAGAACCAGAAGACCTTCTTGGCAACCCCCTATCAATCCCCCCTGAATCTCCCAGTATGCCTTGATTAGGGCCTCCTTTGACCTGTTGCTTCTGGCTGATCTCCACCACCCCCCCCCTTCGCTGACAGACCTTTAGAGGCCATAGATCCTTCTCCTTCTTTGAAACCAAAGAACTCCACACCCTCATTCTCCCTTCACCTACATCAATAGCAACAAGGAGTAGTGATTACTTTTAGCTTCAGCTTCTTATTGAGCTTGCATCTGATACATTTGAAATCTTCTCATTTTTTGTCATTTCCTCGCTTTTTCTATATTGCAAGCTCTCATACAATAATCTGCACCTAGTTTGTAGTTGGTACCAGCAAGTTCATAATTGGGTGGAATTGAGATTTTGAGGGTCTTTGAGCTGGTGGCATCTGCTTTGCTTGTATCTTTTCTTCTTCTTTGCATTCTCTCCTTCTTCCAGTTTCAGGTTTCTTGATCCATTCTAAGATTATATTAAGATACCTGCCTACTATGACATATATATGTTCACACCCAATGAAAGATTTCCCACATTATTGTATTCGTGTCCCTGGCTTAAACATGAGAAGTTAGACGTTAAAGTGAAGTCACTATATTTTTATAATACCAAGGTCCAGGGACTTAAATCTCAGAAGCTGTTTCCTTACTTAAATCTCAGAAGCTGTTCCCTTATTATCAAACACAGGATGCAACAAATAACCACAACGAGTAATGAAGATCTTTCTTGTCTGTTGAAAGGGTAAATGAACATTTATGGAATTGAACATATTCCAAGGAATAAAGAGGAAAAGAGGTGTGGCTGTCTGTGTGATAACAGAATCAAATGTAAAGAAACTCAACAATGCAAAACAAAGTAAAAGATTCCCAAAGGCACCCAGAGAGGTCAAAAGTCACAAGTTGCATTTATGAGGAACAGCAGTGGGATATTAAAAAAGCTTGCCACTAATGAAAAAAAATGAAAACCTATTCCTTCAAAAACTTTGCACAGGAGACAACAGACCATACAAAAAATATATATGCTCTATAAATTGGACTTCAAAGCACTAAAGGATGCCGGTAGTCTATAGTCTATACAAAATATCTGCTCTATAAATTAGACTTCCATTCACACTAAAGATGTTGATAGATCAAACTACTTTAAAGAACAGTTAACTTAAACAAGAAGGCATCATGCACCATGACCACCACAAATTTTAACCACCCACACATGATATAACACATCACACATGACCACCACAAATTTTAACCACCCACACATGATATAACACATCACATAAAGGCTAAAATTTTCAAAAATAAAACCTGCATTCCAATCAAAATTGGTAATTTGAATTTTTCGAAAATCGCATTTTCCTAAGCATGCTTTAAATCTAATTTCAAAGCATTAACATCACATCAATATGTGAACAAATAACTGAAATTTATCGCTAGAAGTATTCCATGCAAAAATTTAGAACATTTCTAGATTGAAATTAATCTAACACTTAGATTAATTACTATTCTTTTAACAACTCCTTTTAAGAGCTTCCCAAAATTAAATTAACTCTTAACAACGCTTGTTAAGAAAATTTTATGGTAATTTGATTTCTTAACAACTCTTGTCAAGAAGTCCACTATTAAACTAAATTTCTTAATAACTCTTATTAAGAAATCCTTGAGATAATCAAATATATTAACAACCCTTGTTAATATTAGCTCAAGGTTAATTAGTTTTTAGCAACTCTTGTTAAAAAGTGGAGTAGACCTTAATCTAACACTTAGATAATATTAAATTTCATTAACAACTCTTGTTTAATGAACTTATCTTCAATTTAGGACAATTCTAAAATTAATCTAATCTAACTCTTAGATTAAAGAAAATTCATTAACAACATTTGTTAAAGTAAAATTTTCTCCTTTTAATAATGGGGTATCCATCAAATAAAATTCAATTTCTTACACCCAGAAGAAGATAATCCACCACCCTTAGGTTGCAATTCAGATGCGCAAAGGTTATGATTACTGCAACGTCATCATCGAAGATCACCAAATCGTTGAGCATCGTCACCGTACACAATCAAACACTTCTCCAACATTTTGCAAACCACATCACAACATATCCAGTAATCCAGGAATGAACTAAACACCACGCTAGGTCTCGAGTAGTAAATGACACAAACACCTAGAGCATCTCTGATCAACGAAAACCAAAAACATCACAGGCAAGAGGAATCTCCACCTTTGCCAAGGAACTCCTGCTGCTCCGTCAGAGGGGAACACAGAGCTCGACTCCATAGCAGCCGGCAGCCACTCCAAACTGGACAACACAAGATGCAAGACACCGATGCTGAGCTAAAGCCCGAAACAAACAAATTGACGAAGCCGGCGGGCGGCGGTGGCGTACCGGAGTGGGAGATGGAACCGACTTGACGGTGGGAGGGAAAGGAGACCAGCGGCGGGGCGTGGTCATGGCGAGCCCTGAGCAGCAGCGAGGTGAGCCCGCTGAGCGGGCGCCGGGCGACATGGTGGTGGTGGCGGACGAGGGTGGACGCCCACCCCATCGCTAGGGAGGACGGAGCAGAAGCGCTGGTGAGGAGGGAGACGGAAGGGAAGCTTTTGCTTACGACATGGGCGTGTTTGCCTTGTTATCCTCCACTGCTTGCGCACGGCATCATTTTTATTCGCTTCTTTAAAATTTTCGCTGGCCGTTGGAAATTTTGGGGAGGGGGTTCATCCAATTGGGCTGGAAAGCGAACTGGTCCACGGTGCAATGAACCCAGCCTATGGGACGTCCACCATCCCGTGACATCATTTCTTTACACAACTTAGGTGGCACACATATATTAGAAAAAAGGGTAAGATCATCTTTGCCTCAGAGGTACCCAATGTCGGTTTAGCAGGAGATCATCTTTAAGGATATCGGCAATGTGCTCAAACATGAACACAATCTTCAAGTTTTTGAGACAATCCGAGTAGTTCGGGTCTGTCAAACGATTAGCATCAAGTATGCCACATAGTGAATTATTCGACGACATTCTTACAAAATAAAATCTAATTAGCATATGTTCAGTTATTAAATTTTAAAATAAGATACAGACTTTTAATCAAGTTTTATTCCCACTAATTGATGGACTATATAATCCTCGGATATACAGAACGGGAAACGATGATGGTCTCCTAATAGGGATTAGAATCTCAATGACTTGTAGTACAGTCTTGTGGATAGCACAACAAGTATAATATAATCAAAGAATGCATATCTCATTGGACTTGCAACTCCTTACAATATATGATCATAATTTCGTCCTCAGTGGTTTTATAATCTTACAGATAGCACAACAAGTCATTAATTATAGTCTAAACATTACCATCGTTACGAAACGGGTATAAATTTGCATGTAGTCCTTGTGGATAGCACAACAAGACTTCATAGTTCTTTTACCCGATTAGAAAGCATCTCATGCCATAGTCATAGTTTTTCCTTACGAATAGATATATCTTGTAGATAGCACAACAAACATGTCTAAAGTAATTTGAGTCTTATGATTATAATTGTTATGACCTCAACATTTAACTCATTTCATTTCATTTTGCTTTGCTAAGTCCATTTAATTAATATTTAGTTAACTGGGCCTAATTAGAGTCCATTAAGACTTAATTAAGCCCATTTATATTATTTAATAAATTAATAAGATTTAAATATAATTAATAAATAATTAGTGATATAATAATATATTTAGAATAAGTAAGTCAATGATGAAGTCAAAGTAGACCCATTAAGGGTTTATTTGGTTACATGTAAAATAGATTCAAAGTGAAAAGGTTTTCCAAAGAAATCAATTTACAAGGAAAATGAAAATAGAATAAATTGTTTGGTTCTTCTGAAAACATTTTCTTGAAAATCTTTTTATTTGTTTCTTTTCATGTAAAACGTTTTCCTGAAAACTATTTCATATGTTTGTTTATTTGTAAAAGATTTTTCAATTATGGGATTGCTAACATATATATGGCACAAGAGTAAGACTTGTTGGACCACGTGGGCGCGGCAATCGTCCGATCTATTAGATCTGATCGGACAGTAGCAACAGTAATTTAATTTTTTATTTTTTAAAAATCATTTACAGTTGACCATACTGTGCTGGATCACCCCAACTTGACACTTAATCTAACAGTCCAAATAAAAAAGATCATATCTTTACATGATCAAACTTAGAATGGCAACACCAAAGTTACCTTATTTCCCAAATTAGGAGAACATCTTACGGTGCCTTTGGCTCTACATAAAATATATTTGAATGGAAAAGATTTTCTAAAAAAATTAATTTACAAGAAAAATAAAATTATGATCTATCATTTGATATTTCTGATTTTTTTAAAAAAAAAATTTATTTATATATATTTTTTGTAAAACATATGTTAAAAATAATTTTATTTATTTATTTTTAAAAAAATAACGTAAAAAAATTATTAACATAGGATCTCTTATTTACCTTATCCTGAAAGCGGAGATGGGAGGCATATATATGAAGGCTGAAGGGGCAGAGATGGGAGCGGGAGGAGTTAGGAGAGGAGATGGTTTTTCTGTAAACGACATCCGTTTCCATCATACAGATGACTAAATCTCGATTTTGGTTAGTCAACGAAGTTGATTTTTAGTTGACTATAGTTTTACAGGTTACCAAACAATTGATTATGTTGGTCTTTTCCTAAAAACTTACTCCGTCACCTCATGTTACGTCCTACCAAACAGGTCCTAAGTCTATTGGTATCTTACTTAGGAAACTAGTTAGTTTTCAAAACTTTTAGTCAAATTTAACTGTGAAAAAGTGATGTTTTTAAATGCAATAACTTCATGCACAAAAGTCTAACATTGACATGGCATATATATGGTTAGAAAGGTGATATAAAATACTACAATTTTGTCAAAAAAATCAAAAACTAATTTAGACGCCTAATGGGTCAGAGAAGGTTTATGGGAGAAAACTCATTTTGCCTGAAAATCTAGATTCCTATTTTCAATCAGAATGTTTTAGCTTAAGGATTAAGCAAGTTATGGTTTGAGTTCGACTTGATAATTTTGTAACTTAATTTGGATAATATTAGGAAGCCAAAAGAGTACGTATGGGGCTTTGGGATCATGCATAAGGCCTCTTGTACACAGCTCCAAGTTAAGAGGTAAGAACATGGTGTTCTTCATAAGAAAGAGAAATATTTTGATTTAGTTCTATTTGGAAATTGATTATAATAAATGGATTGTTATTTTTTATGGTTTAGAGGTCGTGAAAGAAGCCTTAAGTCGCTAGAAAATATAGAGTGTTATAAGGTGATTGAAAGGTATTAGAGGAGAGTGTTCTTCGTTTTCTAAAGGTAGGATATAAAAACCCATTGAATGTTTATTTTGTATTATATAAAAAGCCAACGTTTTGATTTTCAAAAGTGGTCAACCATAATTTTTAAAACCATAATCTATCAATCTATGACATTAGATTCAACTTTAATTTATGATATTTTTATTAAATTTATAAAATCTCATATTCTAGAAATTCATGACCTATACCTATGGTTTCATGACTTCAGTTTTCAGAACATGTGACCAATTTTCAAGTTGAACTTAAATTGGTCATAACTCATTTGTTCCTTCGTCAATCGACCTTAAATTTAGACCACACTTTAATTTTGACATATTCTAACTGCTGGTAAAACTTTAAAATTTTTAAATATTATCTGTTTATTATTTGATTGGTCAAATTTGACTTAAGTTATTTAAATGATATTTGATACTCTAAATCATTCATTTGACATCTAAATTATATAAAACTTTATCCACATGATTCTTTTGACATATTAGACATATGCATCAAGTTTGATCAATTTCTAAATATGTTTGTTATTTTCGACCTTATTTATTGATTTTTCAACTCTAGAAATTAATTTTAATAGATGGAAAATACATGTGCTATTCCAAAATTTTTGAGAATATTCATGTGCCATATCCTTCTATAAAAGTTTGTTACCATCCGTTTTGTTCAGATTTTACATATATATGATCATGTTGACTCTTTAAGTGACTGTTTTGTATAAAAAGACATGTATTTTAACTTATATCTATATGTAGTATTTTGATAATTGAATTTCTAGATCTATGCTCATATTATGCTCACTGTTATACCTTTGTGTCATATTTGTATAACCATGTTTAGACATTACCATCTTAAGGAGATGTATGGCCCGATTCCGATGTAAGCATCCATATTGGATAGAGCGTTTGAACTCGAAGACAACATGTGGAATCATGGTTTCTAGCCGGTTAAACCATGGGACGACGATACATAATGCCATGACAGTTTGAAGTTGGGTGAAACTTAGACTCCCCAGTTATGTGCAGTAACGAAGCCATTTATATCATTGCTTAGATACTTTAGCATATATGTATGACTCCTTATGTTGTGATTTGTGTGCATGTCCACTAATAATTTGATATGATATATTTGATATAATTTGATTGACACATAATCCGAAACTCATGCTCTACTATGTCATATTTGAACATAGTCTATTCTTTAAAATTTCATATGTACCTTGTGCTTTGAATTTGTTCCATGTTTAAGATCTATATTTGTTTATATGTCATTGATCAGATTTGTTGAACTACTATGCCATGTCATTCGTTATGTGATATGTGATAAGCTCAATTTGATATGTAATATGTTTAGTTCGATAAATGATATGTTCGTTACATGGATAGCAGATTTGATAAGCCATATATGAATTCGATGTGTCCATCATGTCAAGTCAGTTATATATTATTCGATTTGATCATACTATTAGAAAACACATGTGATTTAGTAAACTTATATGCGACCATGTTTTGTATCATGTTCTTATTTGAGATATATGCAAAATAATGAATTCTACTAAGTTAGTTATCATCATTTTTCAAATATTATATTGTTTAACATTTGGTCAATCCCATTTCATATTAAGTGGTTATACTCATAAATCTTATTAACATTTTTAGAGTCACCTGAAGAGGAGGTGTTGGCTCTTGATTGGTGAGAATCTTAAAATCAGAAGACTTCCATAGTTATCTAGGTAGATTTGCTTATTCGTTTAGTAGATTGATATAGTATGGATAGAGAGATATATGTACTTTTTCATTTCTTTAGTGAGATGGGTGATTTTACTTCATATGGATATTTAGTATATTTAGAGATCCTGGTAGTAATGTTATACATTTGTAGAATTATAGTATTGGCATCGAAAATTTTCTTGGATTATTTTGATAATAAATAAAATATCTATTACTTTGGTTATTTGTCTCTCATCATTCATATTGGATTTGTATGATATTTAGATATGTAGTTGCATAACTTGAATACGAAATCAGTTTAAATGACTGAACCGACTTAGGGGTCTAACAATAACGATAAAAGACAACGCGGAAAGTTCTCAACTACTCGCGTTACGGCTTAGAATTTGGCGAGGATTTTTGATAACTTTTATCTTGGCCTCATCCTAGGTGATAGCATATAAATATATCATATATATTTATCATATACTATTGTTTTGATTCATAATCAAAGTAAAACAATATATCACATACATGTCAAGTGTAGTCACGGATAGCATAATAGTTTTATTGGAGCCAAACAGTCAAACGCATACACAACCTAATATAATATTTATACCAGATAACCTGCAAATACATAAGCAATAAGATCTCTATCGAATGGCCTTCCTTGTTGTCGTAGTTGATCATCCTCGCTCCTTGCTCAGTTGCCTCGATCGAATTACATTAAATTAAAAGATTTACATGTACAATTTGAAGAAGGTCTTACGGCGAGTACAAAACCGGAGGGAGGTAGAAGTACATCGGAGTATAAGAGAGGGAGAGGTACGCAGACCTCTACTAATTAACAATTAATAAAATAACCATACATTTATGATACACAACTATACATCATTACATGAAATATATTCACAATTGCATATCTATGACCATGGTGTCTTTTATTCATTCCACACATGGAAGAGCATATCATATGGATAAATTAAAAGAGTTTCGAAATAAACAATTTTGGCTTTAAAAATTGGGTTCCATTCAGAATTGGTAATTTGAATTTTTGAAAAACTCATTTTATTATCTCATGCATATAATTAAATCTCTTTTAAAAGCAGTAAACACACATCACATGTGAAGATAGTTCAAAATTAACAATTTCTAGAATATTCCATGCCAATTAGAACACTTATAATAATTGAAAAATTAATCTAATATTTAGATTAATTAATAATTTACAATCTAACAATTAGATTATTAATTATTAACTTCTAATCTAATTCTTAGATCAGACAATTGGAGTGAATTACTAATTTAACCCTTAGACTAATAATTAGCACTAATTGAATTAACAACATTTGTTAATTAAAATGATTCAAAATCATTTTGAGATCCAATTAAATGAAATTGATTTTAATTTCAAAATAAAAAATAATTTTGAATTTAAATTTAAATTTTTATTTTATTTAATTTTGGGTATGGGGTTTTAATTGAGTAGGATGGGCCCAACCATGGCTCAGCCCAACTGAGCTTGGGCTCGGGCCAGGGTCGAGCTCGCCCTAGCCAGTGGGCTTGGTCCCATGCGCCCAACTATTGGGCGCTCGGCCCAGAGCCCCTGGCTTAGGCCCCGGCCCAGCCACGGGTTGGACCTCATCGGGGCAGGCTAGGGTTTCTTAGTTGCTCGACGGGGTCCTCCCCCCCCCAGACGGTGGTGATGGGGAGGAGTCCGAGCTCAACCAGACTTCCGGCGCCGCCGGCGATGTCACTAGCACCAGTTGGGCTTGCTAGCGGTGCCCCATGCACATGCCATCAGAGGACCCCCTCCCTTTCTTCTACTGTATCGGATAAAGGAAGAAGGAGGGAGGGGTCAGCCGGCCACTGCTTGGCCGCCTGCCTCGGCGTTAGCGGTGAGCGGAGACAACTTGTGGACCGTTCAGAGACACGGACCACCCTCCCCAGGCACTGGGTGCCATAAAACTTTGCCGGAGACAGGTCATGCCTACGGTTCTTCATCCCATAAAGAACGCCATAAAAACCCCAACATAAAATAATGTTTATGCATAAATCAATTGATCTAATCATTTGTAATCATCTAATGAACACAAAGCTTGGATAAATACTAAATCTAAGCATGGAATATTAACTGGAACGGTTAATTCAGAGATCGAAACGAACAAGAGAATAATGGAACATAGCTCTGATACCACTGTAAGGATCTCCATGACTGGATCGCGGGAGTAGCGGAAACAAAAATAAAAGTTTAATCTAACAGTGGTCTAGTCCATTTTGAAGAACAAGAACACAAGAGCAGTGATCAACCATCACCTTGCACGGATTCGAATCCGCAACCGCTTAGTTTGGATGGAGCGCCGCCGCCAACCACGCAGATGCCTGGCCTTCAGCGGTATCCATGCAATCTTCCTCACGACAGATCTCCCCAAGTTCCTCGCTCGCCGCAGCACTCACACATGCCGCCAATTTACGCAAAGATCTCCATGACATGCAGACGATTCAGGATTCAAAGATGGAGGCGGGACGGAGCACCGAAGGGGTCGCCCCTCATGGCACCAAAGAGAGAGAGGAGAGAGAGAGGGGGGAGGGGAGGGGACGGTCAGGGCAACTTTGATGCTTTGCTAGGTATGCCCTCTCAACATATATTTATATTAAGTCGTCCTGGAATTTTCACAAAAACCCCTGACTTAATATTAATCTGATTTTGGACCTGTCCCACGAGAATCTTTTGCGTAGTCCTCTAGATAAGTACTAGTCCAATTAATAGCCCATTAAGTCCAGTAACTCTTTACTGACTTAATTAATTAATTAATATCACGTATTAACTAATTAATAACTAAATTAATGTCGCACATGTAATTCAGTCGGGCCTCTGATCACGTCGGCTACCAAGCAACACCGCATGAACTTGAGAGGTATTGGGATTAAGCAACCCACTCATGGAACCTTTCTGCAGATAGTTACCACGTGCATATAATATTTCATTCGTGTAATGTTCTCAGTCAATTCAGGATATGGTGAACTGTCAAACTCTAACCAGTCGACTCACTTAGATTGGATGTTGCCGTATAATATCGGAAAATTCTTTTCCTGATATCATTGTCCATCCTGGCCAGAGACTCAAGCACATCCTTCCTAGAGCATTCTCTCTCTGATACCAGGAGCAAATGATCCCATGTTGAACACTCGATTCCCTTCAACGATATTTCCGCTGTACCCGATCCATGTCTATTTGGAATCCCGTGTTTAGAGATCCGTAAATTAAGGTTAAAGTACAAAAGTCCTTCGACAAGGTGTCCTTAGTGTCTCAGGTCCGAGGACAATCGACGTAGCTGTAACAATTGAATCAAGCTGGTTGACAGTTAGGTACATTACCATCTAGCATTTCAGTCATATCAATTCAATGAACTCATTCTCTAGTAAGTACTTACAGACTCGCCTTAGTGTCCCAACACAAGTGACTATGAGATCAATCACTCTCATCACATGAGCAAGAGTAATATGTACTAGTCTAATTGGATGTCTGATGTCCTTCTCAGACATCCTCTAACTAAGAATAATTAAGAATATGTATTTAAGTGATTAGTCTCATTAGTATGATCTCATCATAATCTGATCACTTTTGCACACATTCAGAGACTTCATTATGAAACGATAAGAATACGAATAACACATGTAAGGATTGAGGTTTCGGATCCGGTTATCGGGTCAGTTTCGGGGTCGGATCCCTTGGTTTGGGCCCTTGTGGGGCTGGGGCTTGTATTATTTTTTGCGTCGAGCTTGCTCGACGCGGTTCAAACGGTGTCTGGTTAGGTAGACGCATTTTAGGTTGTGCCACGTGGACGCCACGTGGGCTGGTGTTGGGCCGCGGGAGTACGGCTCTGGTCTTATCGTCTGAATGGCGTCTTGTATGGACGACGCCATTTAGGGTACGACCTTGGTATGTCAGTGTACGACCCGTCTTGTCGTCTGAATGACGTCGGTCTTGGACAACGCGTTTTACCTAATTTCAGTTTGACACCGCGAACCCTCTCTCCTTTCCCTCATTCTCTCCACTTCTTTCTCTCTCCTCCTCTTTCTCCTCGAACCTCCGGCATCCTTTTCCCCTTCTCCTTCCTTTCCTCTCCCAATTCCTCCTCTCCCTCTACTCCATCAACCTCTTAACTTCCACCACAACCACCACCATTTCCTCCGCGGCGCATTTCTCTCCGGACGGCGGCCGACGTCTCGGTGGAGTAACGACGTCCACGGCGGTATCGGAGGTGGCTCGTGGTGTGGCGGTTCGGTGGCTTGGAGCTCGGAGGAGTTCGAGTAACCGGTAGGGTGACGATCCTCGCAATGCTTTGTTTAAAACCATGTTTTTCCCGCTTTCAAGCATGTTTAGGGGATTTTCGGGGTAAAAATGCTAATATCACAAAATTAAGAATGGTGGATTTTTATTGGGTATTTGGGTTATCCTCCTACTCCTCTATTTTTTTGACATTTTTGTGCAATTTGGGGGAGAAAATTTCACCTTGTGAATTGGGGGAAGACAGAGAGAGAGCCTGTCTGTGAGGGTTAAATGGTGTCTAAGGACAGCGATGCCATTTAAAAGGTAACCTTCTTGCACGACGCGTTTTAGTTCGGATCACCCCGATGCTTGATTCTGTTTCTGTCGTGATTAGGCGACTAGGGACAGCTACGCTTTTTAAAAGGTGACTATCTTGCACGACGCGTTTTAGGCCATCTTTCGAGGCTAGTTTTCGCATGAACCAGTTTAGGAGTCTTGAATGACGTCGGCCTTGGGCGACACGATTCAAGACAGAATCTCATTAAAGCATACAATTAACATGTGTTTACATTGTTAGATAGTTTGGATAAATACATATATGAAAACATACTCGAGGACGATGATTTTTATATGATCGGATCGCACTGTGTTGCGTTTTGTGCGATCGTGGACCTAGAGTGACAGTTGTTAGCGCTTAGGCACCTTGTGCCGGTGTGGGAGTGACACGGCGCCGGTGTGGGAGTGGTGGGGTGACGTCTAAAGAGAGGGTCACCTGGTGTATCCCGGGGTATAGCTAGTACCGGTATATGAGTGGTACATTCGGAGTGTCACTTGTACTGGGGGAAGCAGAACTACCTGGAACCTGTCAGGCTGGAGTAGCCAGCGCGCTATCCGAGGGGTTGTTGTTTGGTCTCAGCGGGTCGATATTTTTCGCGTTCGGCTGCGTAGTTTGTGTGTTTAGCCGAGACGCTAGTTGTGGACTCCGTGGTGGAGTCGTTTCAAAGTCATGCATGTTACTGTTACGAATGCATGTGTTTTATATCGAAATCTGGGAGTTGTGCTTACTACTTTATCTATTTAAATTGCTTATATTGTGTTGTTGTACTTGTGGGTGCGTGAGTGGGTGGTGGGGATCGAAGGATCCCTACTGAGTCTTTTTCTATGAGACTCACTCCTTGCGATTTTCAGGTGAGGGTTCCAAGCAGGCGTAGCGAGGAGAGTGTTGCCTTGGAATTGCGCGCCAGCAACCGCTGTTCTGGGGTATGTCCTGATATAGTTGTTCTTTTCTTTTCTGGCATGTACGCTTAATTATTTCTTTTTTGTTAGAATATGTAATTATTTGCCGAGTCAAGTCGAATTGTAATAATTTTTAATTTCTACACTTCTTTCACAATTCGATGTGATGTGGTTGTTTAGCTTAATTTATTATTTATTTTTCAGACTTATCGAGATTCTGGTTTGGCTCCAAATTTAATGATTCGGTACCCATTTAGTAATCGGATCCTCGATTATAGAGTGACGGGTCGTTACAACACATAATGAACTTATGCCAATTTATTAATAAATGAATGATATTACACACTATCTGATTGACTTCTAGGCCACCTATGACTAACACCACTTTCATCCCAAGCTCCTTTCCTATTATCCTCCTCTGACCTCTCCACCGAGTTTTATGCTGCCATCATCCATTGTGGTCATTTGTGCTGTTGGCATTCTAGAAGTTCGGAAGCTCATCACAATAGTCGTGTTGTACGTTGAGGAGGTCCACAAGGCTTTAAGAGCTTCTTCCTCGCCACCACCTCCACCCATGTCATTTTCCCCTTTCGAGGTTCTAATGAGCCTCCCACAGCCTTCACCTTTGGAAAATCTGGGGGTCGCAACTACATCTTGGAGGTGCTTGTGAAGATATTGCATGTGACCTATGTCTTCTTTAGTGCCACACCTCTTGCTCAAGAACTTTCCTGTCGTCGTGCTCACCGGAGCTATTGCCGGAGATGGTGTTGTTGCTGCTGTTCTAGGCGTGCATTTCCTTTGGCCCGTATCATTGGTCTTAGATCGTAGGGTTTGTGCATTCTAATGACAGGCTGGTCATACTGTACCTTATTGCTTGGGCTCCAAGCCAAGGACCGAATAGTCTTGGGTGCTATGAGGGCCTTTGTTCTCTGGTCCTTTCTTTTATGCACTATCATGTTTGGGCTTCATGCCACTTTTTGGCTGGGCCTGGTTTCTTTTTTGTAAGGGAGGCTTTGCAGTAATAGATTCCAACTTTTTGGTTCAAAAAAAAGTATCCATCATTTTTATTGTGTATATGAACATAAAAATATGGACACCATTAGTCGCCTAACATCTCAACATAATGTTGTGTTTAGTTGAAGTATTGGTCTTGGTGTAGTATTAATTTTGATAGTAGTGATTTTGAGGTCTATAATGTAAATTAATTTTGATATTAAATAAACGTGAAGGAGAGTAGTGGAAGAGGAAAGAAAGAGTTAGAGGTGAAAAAGAAAAAGGAGAGAAAGAATATAGACTTATAATAACTAAACTCCTGTCATTTTTAATATAGCCTCATATTTGCATGAAATTTGATATCACAATATAGTTTATCAATGCATAGATATCAAAATCGATAGAACTAGCTTTATGTCCGTGTGATGCATGGTAAAATATCAAATTTGAATCGACATGTTTTAGTTTTGGCAGGAAAATAGGAACTTTATTTTAATAATTCTTCATAAAGAGAGATATAAAGAGAGATTCTTCTGCTGCCACGTATCTTGATTTTAGTTTTAGCGGAAAAATATGAACTATATTTTAATATTATAATATAGATATAACTAAACACATAATAACAACGACAATATAACACATAATAACAACGACAATATAAAAAAAAATGGAGTAGCAACATCAAAATCAATAGTGATAGAGCTATAGAAGTTAACAACCAAACATCCCCTAAGATAATGTTATGGCTCATTGTTTATTTGTTTAAGAGGGATTTTTTTGACTTATTCATGCTTTGTTTGTTTGTCGAGGAGGATAAGCGAACATAGATGCAAGTGATCTTAGCGCTCCTCTCTCCTCTCCATCCCCATCCCCATCCTTTGAGTACTTGTACCTTTTGCCCTCCATCTCCAGCTGTCCCTATTGGCAACAAGGTGGCGCATGAGTACTCCCCCATCTAGAGTTGTGAAACAAAGTGTTGGTACCACATGTTTGCCCGTTGGACCCAATAACCTTGAACTTAGGCGTGGGATGTTTACCCAACATCACAGCTACAACTATCCTCAAGCTAGATGAAATGTTTAGTACATAACCCATTTGCCAATGGTACATGAAATTCGAAACAACTTTTTTTTCCGTTTAAGTGCCGTTTGAAAACTTTTAAATGATATTTTTTTAAAAAATCACATTTTTATTAAAAATTAAGGGTAATACAGATTTTGCATAATCATTAGTCATCTCAAAATATTTTGACCACTCCATTAGATTGTAGAGAATTGAAGTTATCAAAAATGTCCATCATTTGATAGGAATTATTGGATAGAAAAAAAGTAAGAGGGATAGGTAAATCTTTTTTCTCCCAAAAGCTAAATTAATCTCTCCAATAGCTACTTTCCACTAGCTTTTGGAACTAATCACCTTTCTCTCCCTCTCGAGTTTATCACTCTGTTCGAGCTCAAAAAGCAATTAACACAGAAACACAGAATCTAGGAGAGGATGATGTTGTTGGGAAACCCATGTAAGTTTTTGACTATTTCCAATCAGTGGAATCACTCTCGTACCCATTCCTTAGGCTCATTTGAAGTCTACTTCCGTCTAAATAAAGAACATACCTAAAAACCAATGTGTTTACTATGTGCATAGCAATGTTAATGGGTCCATATATGATAACTGTGATGTTGCTCTTTGTTGACTAGGCGTAGTACCCTTTTATGTTTGGTACGCCATAGAATGTAGTAAACAATCGTAAAACAATATTTTTCTATAACACCTCAAGTTCTGGATGATTAGATTAGTTTAATTAAGTTAGATTAGATCATGTTTAGTTAGTGTAAGTAGGGTAGAAAACTCTTAAAATTATGATAGTGGTCAGTAAGAAGACTTAAGAGAACTATGAATTTTTTAAGTCCCAGATAATCGATTAGAAGAATAAAAAGAATTCAATAATCGAAGTTAAGTTAAGAAGGTAATCGATTTACAAAGACTTTATGATCGAAGTTAAAAGTTACAGCACCAATCGATTAAACAGATAATAAATAATCTATTAAGACAAATCCAGTAATCATAGTCAAAATAAAGCGACAAAATCAACTAAGTAAAAGAGTTGAAATTGATTAATAAAAGAAGTAATCGATTAAAAGAATAATAATAGGTAATCGATCTAGCTAAGCTAAGTAATCGAAGCAAGATATAACAGTTAAATCAAGGTCAAGATAACTCATAAAATTGATTAATCAAAAGATGATTAATTGATTAAAAGAGGAGATTATAATCGATTAAATGAATAATAAGTTTGTAAACAATTTAACTAAGAAGGTATAATCGATTAGCCGAACAAACTCGTAATCAATTGATAGAGTAACATAAGTGATCGATTAATAAGAACAATTTGTAATTGATTAAGATGAATAACTGGTGATTGGTTAGAATGAGAAGACTGAGAATCGATTAGATGCATAATATTTTATAATCAATTAGCCGAAATAATGTATAATCGATTAGCAACAGGGTGGATACGTAATCAATTAATTAAACAACATGTAATCGATTAGCAGAACTAAGTATAATCAATTAATAAGAGAAGAAACAAATCGATTAACTAAACAACATGTAATCGATTTAAGGGATAACTAATAATTGATAATCGAATTGATTAAAAGAATAAGTTGTAATCGATTAACTAAGTGAAGTGATAATTGATATGAAATCGAATGACTAAAGGCATCGTAATCGATTAATCACAACCCCTACAATCTATATATTTAATAAGTGTAATTGATGACTGAGAACTCGATAATTGATTAAATGAGCTATGAACCTAATTGTTATATTGTCCGATGGATAATCAATAACTTAAGTTGTGTACAATCGATTATATAGTTGAGATTCGAAGGTATCCATTAACTACAACAAGGATGTAAAACAATAAAATATAGATGATGTGAACTTAACGTATACTGACAAGATTCTATGTGATGATTTCATCGACTTGTAGTAGATTTTTAGATTCGTTAGGTGGGCATGCCTTACACTTGATATCCCAGTTTAGTACAAGTGACATGGGCTTAGATTTGACAAGGGTTCTAGTGATATTTATAGGCTTTCTTAGTAGAGTAGTCTCCACTCTTACCTCAGTTAGGTTGGGAGTTTTCTACCATTGAGAGTCCTTGAGCTTGGATAGTTACAGAGGATTAGATCTCCGTAGTGATCTTGAGGTTCTACTCAATCCAAGGCAGATGCATGATAAAATATTTATATTATTTTACTTATCTATATTATTTTAAATGTGTTTTGACCAATTTGAGGTTTGTAAAATCAACATGCGTAGGGACTTAATTTATTATCTGATAACAAGTATACTACACATATCATGGTGCAAAATTACAGTAGATTATGTTTATTTCTGAGTTTTGTGTTACGAATCAGTAGTAGATCGTAGTTCTAATAACTAAGCTACTATGCAATTATTTTGTAGAAGTTTTCTTCTCATATGTATTAGAAAATTGTGATAACTATAGTGTTGTTTGAACTTTAAGAACATGTAATTCTATGGACAATGTCATTTTAAGGTGATACGCATTGATGAATCCATAGTAATTTCTCTGATGTGGTAGTAGTTATATGTGTGGCCCAATGGAGAAAGGTATATGTGAAATCTTAGAAGTCAGACTTCTATTTTGTGGAAGGTGAGTGTTCGCCTCCGATTCCAAATAGTTGTATCATGTTATACCATGGATTTCAAATTAATTTGTTAATGGGCCAAGGTTAATTGAGTCTAATTAGATTTAAATAAGTCTAATTAAGTCAATTAATGGACTAAAGTGATTTAAATATGTTTAATATTTATTTAATAATAAAGTAATAGGTTTAGAATGGATAAGTCATTAGTTAAGTCAAAACAACCAATAAACCCATTAGTGACCCAATTAGGAAACTAGTTGGTTTTCAACAT
This sequence comes from Zantedeschia hybrid cultivar, assembly GCA_030544215.1. Taxonomy (NCBI): domain Eukaryota; kingdom Viridiplantae; phylum Streptophyta; class Magnoliopsida; order Alismatales; family Araceae; genus Zantedeschia; species Zantedeschia hybrid cultivar. The sequence goes on from JARZZO010000005.1 coordinate 8,138,259, forward strand.
TTAGTCAAATTTTGGGTTATGGAAACTAGAGATGAGATAACTTCGCGCATAAAACTCTAAAATTTGAATAGTAGACATGGTTGGAAAGAGGATACAAAGGACTATAATTTTACCTAAAGGATTTTTAGTTAATTCAGTTATTAAAGGGGTTGAAATTGTGGAGTTTTAGCTAAGAAAACTTACTGCGTACGAAAATCTGGGTTTCTAGTTGCAAAATGACTCACTTTACTTGTTGGCCAAGACTCCATTAGTTAGAATCCGACCTTGAAACAAAAGGGGCTTGATTTGGGTAGTATTAGGAAGGGGAAGATTTATAAATAAGGCCTTGAGGTCGTGCATAAGTTCTCTTACACGTAACCTCAATTCTAGGGTGAGTAACATGGTGTTTTTCCTCAAGAACTAGAAGAGCCTTTAATTTAATCTTTAGAGAATTGATTCTAATGGATGTTTTTTTTTTTTTGTAATTAGAGAACGTAAAAAGGCTCTAGAACAAAAGAGATTTGTGGTTAGACTTAAATCCTTAGTTAGAGAAGATTGGTTGTTCTTCCTTCAAGAGGTAGGTGATGATAATCCATAATCTCAGTTCCTACTTTGATCCTCAATTCCATGTGAATTCTTTAAAATATTACAGTTCAATAAATCTAGTCTAAATTGCATCCAGACTAGTAGACGCAATTCAAAAGACGTCCACTCGCCAATATATCTTTCAAACGCAATGTTTAGACCCACCTTTCAGCTATTTTTCTTGTCTAAAAGGCGTCCATCATAGTGGACGTGATTTAAAAGGCGTCCATTAAGCCACACATGATTTAGACTCCTCTTCTGCTGTCAGTTCAGAAACCTAATCTGACTTTTTTTTGCCATAACGCCCTCAATTATCATCTAAATCATCTGAAATTTTAACAAAAGTTTGACCTAGATGTCTATTTTGTGTTCACCAAATTTTAGATTTTTAAGAATTTATCTACTATTTTTGCATAATTATTCACCAAATTTTAGATTTTTCAAAATTTATTTACTATTTTTCCATAATTATTTGTTTACAGTCTGTCCAGACTAATGACAGTTCAGATTTTTAGATGAATTTTGATTGGCCATAACTTCTTTGTTTCTTGATCAAGTGACCTAAAATTTTGACAAAAAATTTGTCATGATGGAATATAATTGCTTGAATTTTTTTAAATTTTTAAAAATTTATTCATTATTATTATGTTATTTATTCGATTGGTCGAAGTCCATTCAAATTCTTCATATGCAACCTAATGTTCTAAATCACCCAAATGATGTCCGATTTGTTTGAAACTTTGTTCATATGCTTAATGATGTATTGACATGTCCATAAAGTTTGGTTTTTGTTGAATCTATTTGTTATTTTTGACCTTATTTATTATTTTTTCAACTCCAAAAATAATTTTATTAGTCAAAAAGTATGATTCTTTGTTCGAAAAATCTAAGAAAATTTAAGTAATATATTATTATATCCAGCAACCTATTTGGATTGGATATACTCTGATGTTCTATATACATGACTTATTTATTGGCTATTTTATATAAAAGAAGCATATTTTGACTATATATATGTGTACTATTTTGTCTATTAAATTTTCAAATCCACGATAAGTTTAAAATATGTGAAAATGTGATTGTGCTATATTTGTTGTATATATATTTGGTCATTGCCATATTAAGGAGTTTGTGGCTCATTCTATAAGTATCCGTTGATGAGTTCTGCCCGAAGACAATGAAAAAATACCGGTGATTGTGTGTTTATTTGCAGTTATCCTAGGTGGGATAATAGACTCTCCGATTATCCATATGCCATGACCTTAGCATACTTGCATATATGCTCTGGTATTTATTTGTTCGACTCCTTATGTTGTGGTTAGATTCATGTCTATTTGATATGCTTGTGTGTTTGGCACATAATTATAAAACACAATTTGTTATTTAGATCCATTTGATTCAGCTTATAATATGTTCAATTTATTCCTTTGACATATATGCTTAATTATTTTGGTCTCAACTTATTTGATTAGAAAACTATACTCATTCTGATTAGCTATTTTGACAAAATGAACTCTGATTTGATAAGCTACCATTTCATGATAATTTGCTACATATTTAGTTCGATATGCTCAGTTTGATATGTGATTTGTCTTGATCATGGCTAGCCGACTTGTTCAGTTAGACAAAAATCTGATCTGCTTTATATGCTATATGTTAGTTTGATTTGTTCATACTATTAGAAAATACATATGATTTGGTAAACTTATATTTGACCATATTTTGTATCATGATCTTATTTGAACTATATGTAGAACTGTAAATCATATGTATATTGCACTACAAAGAAAACAGGATTTGTCAGCGGCTAGTAGCCGCTGACAAATCCTAAAAGGCCGTTGACAAATACTTATGTCAACAGCTACTACGCCGCTGACAAAGCCGTGGACAAAAGTCCCGTTGGCATATATTTGTCAACAGCTACATGAAGCCGCTGACATATACTATATATGTCTACACACAGCAGCCGCTGACATATAACACATATGTCAACGGCTGCTTAAAGCCGCTGACATATAATATATATGTCCACGGATGTAAACCGCTGACAAATGGTACATATGTCGACGGCTAATGTAAGCCGCTGACAATGTGTATTTGTCCATGGCTGGTGAAGTCGCTGACAAATGTATTTGTCAGCGGCTCTGTAGCCGCTGACAAACAGTTTTGTCAGCAACATGAGCCGCTGACAAATATTTTATGTCAACGGCTATGAAGCCGCTGACAAAAGCGTTGTTTGCAACAGAAGCCGCTGACAAATGTTATATATATCAACGGCTTTCCTAGCCGCTGACAAATAGTTATTAAGAAAATAAAATAAAATATTAAAATATTAAATTATATATTTTTCCTGTATATACAGATTTGTACTTACAAACATATACAAAAACACATCCACATGTACAAATAAACACATCCACATGTACAAATAAACACATTCACGAAATCGCAACAGAAATACATCCACATACATAAATAAACATTCACATAAAATTAAAAAACACATCCATAAAAAATTCACATGACACATCCACGAAAAATTCAGATTATACATCCACAACTAAATGTATCAATTATCATCGGCTCACTCTTCGTCATCACCATCAAAATCATCTCCCTCATCATTTGATTCGTTTTGGACGTCGTCCTCATTCACAGCAGCTATCTGAGGCAGAGTAGGACTGTGCATTTTCTGAAATCGACTCATAAATGCGCTCATGTCTGCCATTTGTTTGCGCATCCACTCCATCTCCTCCCCTTGGGCTTTGATTTTTTCTTTTATGGTTTGCATCTCCACAGCTTGCTCCTCAAATTTCTGTTGATAGGAAGAGCTCGATCCTTCTCCCGGTCCATACCATGTACGTAACGTCTCTCGACTTCCTGCACAACGAACACGGCCAGATCGATCTTTTCCCATAACCGAAATGAATGCATCCTCAGCAGAAATGGGAGTACTCCCAACATCACTCTCCAAAGAAGAAGTGGTTAATTGAGTCATCTTCTCCTAAAAAATAAAATTGTTATTAGTGATACATATTAAATTTAATAAGAATGATTAAAATAATAATTCAAATTATAGAAAAACTTACATATCGAATCCTACTCTCCTCATCTACCCATTGCTCATTACCGTCTGGAAGATCCTTACATCTACCCATCTTGAACATCTCAAGGCGCTCAGGATCACGTTGATGAAGACGATGCTGTTCAAATTATATTAAAAAAAATAAGTAATAGAAAGTTAACAATATAGAAACACTACTAATAAAATGAAAATCTTACGAAGTCATCATTCAATTGATAATGACTCATTCGGCCCCGCCTATATGTCATAGACTGATGGGAGCGATTTTCCCTATTACGATCAGCAATTTTCTGTAGAAAAAAAATTATTAGTTGTCAAATTTGTATCGAACAAATCAACATAAATTATCAAACTTCATTATTATTTTACCTGTTCATCTGACGTGCTCCATTTCTCGCACATCGTCTGCCAATCAGACGGATCAACACCCGCCGGCACGGAAACAATTGCATCCGCCAAAGTCTTTCCCGTATAATGCTATGAAATGATTTTAGTTTGACTTCATTATACATGAACATAAGAAAAAATAATACAAAAATAGATTATAAATGAACATAAAAAAAATTTCATTTACTCTTTTCTTCAAAACACCGCGCCAACTACGATGCATTGAGGTCATGTGCATAAGCATCTCCCTATCTGTCTCGGGAGTTCGGTCCCACTGATACATCAACTGCACATTATCGTTAACTTAATTAGTCATACAAAATTGACAAATATATAATTAACTTTAAATATTGTTACCTCGAGATCTCTAAACATTGCAGCTTGTTTCGCTGCAGGAAGAGTAACAAAATTTTTCTGCCATATCTTGCAATGAAGTTTTGCCACAACACCCATGCGGGATACAAAATTGCTTCCCTTCTCACCAACGCCGTAACCGCTAATCACCCACACGTTCCATCGTTGACCCTGCTCCAATCTCCCATCGGTGACACCTCTGGTGGGACCCCGACGGCCATGTCCCCAACCCCAAGGCTGCGTAGAAGATGGACCCGTTTAAACATACATGATAAGGACATTTATGTGAAATTATAAACATAAAAATATCAATTTAATGAACAACTAAAATTAAAATTCATACCTATTGCAGATGAAGATGTGGATACAGATGTAGATGTCTGAGCCGCAGTGGCCTGAGAGGCAACAGGCTGAGAGGCAAGAGCCTGACATGTAGAAAGTGTAGACACGCTAATTTTGACGTCATTTTGAGTAAATTTCATATCATATAATAATGCCTCAGAATGGTCTGATAATGAATCATTGATTAATTTTTATTAATATTTTTTAGTGTCGGGTTTAGCAGACATGTTTAAGTTAATCAATTGAATTGATTTTAACTCAAATTTCAGTTAAAATATGAAGAATCCTAAACGGCGTTGACTTATGTGGACGCCATTTAGAGTTTATTCCTATTTTAATGTTTAAATTTGAATTTTAATTAATTGATTTATTAACTAAAAGGCGTCTGTGAGTGTCGACGCGTTTTAGGTTTCCTAAGCTGTTTTAACTTCTCTTCCGGATGTTTATCCTTATCTTAATTAGTGTAAAAGACGTCTACACACGTGGACGCGTTTTAGCTAATAAAGATAAAGATAAGTTTTCCCGGATATTTATCCTTATCTTAATTTAATCTGAAAGGCGTCATCCAAGGTGGACGCGTTTTAGATAATTACAGATAAAGATGAATTAATCAGTAATTATCTGTCGATTAAAGTAGATAAATCCGAGATTTTTCTATGTTAATCGCGAACGCAGAAAATGCCTATAAATACCTTGTATCTCAAGGAGTTAGAAAAAAAAAAAAGAGAGAGAGAGAATTATTGAGCCACAGCGTTATAGCAATTTGAAGATCAAAGCAACCACGCCGGAGCGCTGCCATTTACAGAAGATGGCATCCTTCTTCCAGATCTTCATCCTTCAAGGCTTCTCCAACTGGGCATAAGTTTTTCATATTTGAATTTCATTTTCATTCATTAGTTTCATTCTCTCATATTCACTTCATGCAACACACACCACGTCATTAATTTTCCAAAACCCATCTGTTCTAAAGGGGTTTCAAAGTCATTTAAAACAAGTGAGTTGCTGTTTATACATGTTTATAATCATAGTTAAATTTGATATTTCCATTTAGATTATCATCACTATTTCTTCTTTATTTTTCTGTCTCTCTGTCTGCTGTATCCAACAACTGAATAACAAGAAATCAAAAAGAGGGAAATCAAGCAAAAGCCAGGAGAACTTCTGGACGATCCTCAACATTCAACAGCAAGAACGAAAAAACAAGAAGAGGCTCTCTTTCTTCAGCCGGCTGAAGGAGGGGAACCAAAGATTCATTCTTCCGCGTTTAAACAGGTAAGCGATCAAAACTCTTTTGAAGCTTTTTAGTTAAAAGTTTCTGGCGATCACAGCACCTTAGTTGCATTTTTTTAATAGGTTAATTTACCCTAAACAACATAGTTTTTTACATTAATCACACGAGCAAATTTTCAGCACCTACAGCTCTTTTGGCGATCACGGTGGGACTTGGTCTCGCCGTCTTTTAATTTCTTTTGTTCTTGCTATTATCATACCGGGCACCCACGGTGCACCACTTGTGTCTTTCGACACGTCCTCACCGATTGGTAAGTGTTTAGTTTAAGTAATTTCCCTCGTGCACCACGTGCACACCCCAGTGGCAAGATCTTGCCTCCCCTTTGATTAGTTTAAAAAGGCTGTTTTTGGTGATAAAATGCTGTGTGATTGCGTGATTTCTTAGTTGTTTAGATAGTAAACCATCCTGTTTAAAATCTGAAACTAAAAATCTTTGCATGAGTCGATTGTTTACTGCATTTTTCCCTGTTTAAGGAGGATTCGACCCAGAAAATCCTTCTGTAAATCTGTTTCTGCGAACTAAAAAGCGTCCAGGAACAGCGACGCGTTTAAAAACCGCGTCAGGACACCTGGACGCCTTTTAGCCTCCAGATTATCTCTGTCGTTTACATCTGTTTCTGTGAAATAATTAAGCTCTGTGTTGAATAGCGTCGACCATAATCGACGCTATTCAGACAGTTTTTAGTTATTTTCCAGGTTTTCTCTGCTGTTTGCATCTGTTCTCTGCGAAAGAATTAAGTTCTGTTTTGAATAGCGTCGACTATCATCGACGCGATTCAGACAGTTTCTTAATTATTTTTCAGTTTCCAGATTTCTATGTTGAGTGCTAGCTACACATTACTCTATTAAGCATTAGAGGCCATCCAGGTCGCAGGGCATACGCATTGAGGCTAAAACCCTCCTTTTCTTAGGAACACATTACTCGACGTTAGCAACTCTCTCTGATTGGGTTGGTCCCTTGATCAGACTAGAGAAGTTGACGTTGAGACCTCCATAAGTCCCCAAAATCAAGGTATTCCTCCTTGATCATCGGGCTGGTTGTACCAATTGAAGTCCCGGCTAGATTCCGAAAGCGTTGTGAGAGAGAACCTTAGAGAATAACGGTGGAAATCAAACTGAAACTAGGATCTTTCCCTGAGCGAAATTGTGGTTTAATCCAATTCAAATAACTCAACAAGGAATCCTGAAATCACGTTAAGCATCCACTTGTTTGATTAACCTCTGCACAACTTGTTTGATTAATTTTTTTTGAAAAGAAAATCTAATATTATGTTGCTGCGATCAGGCAGAGATTTGAGTATGGCCCAAGACGCCATTATCAACTACGAGGGAGATGCTAATGCCCCTCGCAATTCTGATTTCAACTACGAGAACGAGAGAGATGCTGATGCCTCTCGTAATTCTGTCCCCATTCCAATTCGACATGACGGGAATGTCCGAACTCCTCTTTTTAATCCGCACGATCAATATCATGATCTTCCTCCGCATGAATATGCGATTCCTAATCCTGACTTTGAGGGGGACATGAATCAGCATGATCCCTCATCCTCCGATCCTATGGATCTTGTCAATGCTCTGGGAGTTCTTGCCTCCCGATTGGACCCTCAGCAGTTCGAGGCGATCCAGTCTATCTTGAAGGGGAAGGCACCCATGCAGCCTGCTGAGCCGAACCCTATGGCTCCCCCTGTTGTTCCTCAACAACCTCCTCCTCCTCTTCCTTATATCCAACAGGCCATGGAAGGCCTTCATCTTACTTCTCGGCCAACTGGGCCACAACTTTCGTCATCCAGGCAACCGGCTAGACCGCAGACGCCCATTTATCAAAATGCCCTCGGGCATGGCGGAAGCTCTGCCGGACCTCATCCTTATTATCCTCCTTGTCCAACCTACTCTAGGCAGCAGGCCTATCAGGTACTTCCACCTCCTCCTCCTCCCCAGGCAGATCTGACCACGCAGACGTTGCTGGCCAAGATGGAGCGCATGGGTGAACAGTTCAACAATATCCAGAAGATGATGGGGGTTAAAGCTGTGCCAGAAATTAACTTACCGAGCCTGCCAGTATTCCACCTGCCACCCTCTGAAATGCCAGTATATCGAAAGTATAACGGTACTGGTAACCCCTTCACGCACCTGAAGGAGTTCATGTACGAATCCTCTTTCTGGCAGAATGATAAGAGGTCATTGGCTTTCTTGTTCAGGAGATCTCTAGAGGGACCAGCCCTCGAGTGGTTCTTCTCTTTGGAACCCTCCGAAGTAGAGGACTACGGTATCGTTTCACGTAAATTTATCCAACGATACCAGGACAGAGTTGCACCCTCCTTGTCTATCACGGATCTTATTGCAGAAAAGATGAAACCGGACGAGGAGTTTGTCAGTTTTGCTGACAGGTGGCGGGGCCTGGCTGAAAAAGTGAAAGATCACTTGTCCGAATCCGAACAAGTGAAAATGTTGATTTCCAACGCCACGCCCCAGTTCAAGCTAGTCCTCTCCTTGAACAACTTGACGAACATGGCAGAGCTCTATGAAAGGGCACGGTACTGCCAGAATGCTTTCAAGGACGCTACGTTCTCTAGCGTCTTTGATCCTCACAGACCTAACAGGCCTCCGCCTCGGAAGCCTGCAGTGCCAAATTCTCCTAGCTCAGGTCCAACTACTGAGGGCACGCTCTCTCACGAGCAGGTCAGTACCATGAACAATAATTCGCCCCAGTTTGTGAGGAATCAGCAGTACCAAAGGCCACCACAGCCGAGTCAACAGGGGTACAGGCAGCAGCAGAACCCCCATTACCAACAGCAGTACCAGCGGCCCCAGCAGCCGAATCAGCAACAACTACAGCAACAGCCGCAATGGCAACAGCAGTATCAGCAGCCACATCAGCAGCAACAACAACAGCCACAGTACCAGCCGCGTGCACCGCCGGCGTACCACAATGTCCCTCCTCCTGGTGACTACAACCAACAAAGGAGACCTCCAGGCCCGAAAAGGGCAAGTACCCGGCCCTCCCAGAATCATTGGCGGATATCTTCAGCGCTTTAATGGCAGCCAATGCCTTAGCTTTGCCGAGAGAGAAGGCCGTCTGGCCTCAAAACGCCGATACGTCTAGGTATTGCTACTTCCATAGGCAACCTGGGCATACCATCGACACCTGCTTCCAATTCAGAGATTATATCCATGATCTCAACGAGCAGGGCGGCATTGACTGGGAGGAAATGAAGAAATACATAACAGCCCTGAAGGCAAGGAGACCGCAGCAGCAGCAGCAGCAAGCAAGACCACCGGCACAGGCAGTAGCACCACCCAACATGGGAATAGTGCAGAATCCACTCCCGGAGCACCAGAACCAAAACCAGGTTGCTCCCATCTTGACGAACAGCCAGTCTGAGGCTGGTCGTGGGCAGCAGTGGAGAGTAGAGGACTCTTCCTCTCTTTGTTCAACGGGTCACGTTCAAAGTACCGCAGAGCGACCACCACGCCGCACCATCCACATACCAAGGCCACAACCCGTCACCATTACCCCCATACCCACACCTACATATCACTCGCCCACACCCAATAACCCATTACCACTACCCGCCTTCCTTAGACCCATTACACCCCGCACCACTACGCCTCCATCATATAACCCCCCGCAAACCAACAACGCGCCCCTCCTACCATCTAGGCCGCTATTACGCATACCATTTCCTACTTCACCCGCTACCACTACCGCCTATCCAGATATGCCTTTACCATCTAGACCGCTATTACGCGTACCATTCCCCACTTCACCAACCACTTACCCATCCACCATCCAACCCTCTAGGCCTTTAATCCGCACCACGCCATCACCACCTAGCCCTACGCCATCACCTACATACCAACCTTCCACGCCATCCGCACCATCCAACTCTGCGGTACTTAAAGTGTCACCCGGATCCTCCACAGTTGAGGAACACGCGCTCCGGAGTGGAAGGATTTTCAACAAGGTCTTTCCTCAGTCCACAGTCAGAGACGGCCCATCACAGCCGACTGAGGAAGCCCACAATGAAGAGAGTGCACCAGGCACTCAATATGACTTGTTGAAACACCTAGATCGGACACCGGCACGGATCACTATACTCGAACTAATCAAGAGATCCAAGAGTCACCAAGAAGCTTTAATGGAATATCTGCAGAAGGTGATGGTCAATGAAGACGTGCCGGTAGAGAAGATTGCAACACTACTAGTTCCTCAGGGGGATCAGCCCTCTATAACATTTCATACATCGGAACTAGCACCCCCGGCAGCCAGAAGCATGGCTCTGAGTATCACGGTTAACATCTGTAAGAAGGCCGTGGATGCATGCCTGGTCGACACAGGGGCTTCGATCAATGTTCTACCTCCGAAGACCCTGGAGCTGTGCGGTGTGCCCAAAGAGAAATGGCTGCCTAGCCCCATATCAGTAACAGCATATGACAATTCTACCCGTTCCCCTCTGGGAATGGTTTATTTAAAGGTGGAGCTGGGCCCTGTAAGTCATGCGGAGGTTGAATTTCACATCTTGGAAATCGACCCTTCCATAAATGCCATTTTAGGTCGTCCTTATATTAAAACTCTTGAGGCGATTCCTTCTACGAATCATCAATGCCTCAAATTTCCTTACAAAGGACGAATAATTAAAGTAACGAGCATGCCGATCCTTGCTGCTGCTCATTCCTTGAACATCAAGTCTGCTGTTTTACCTGGCCGACAACCTTTTCTGTCGGTATTACAGGTCTACCGCCCAATGGCTGATCCTCTGAAAGCCGCTACTATTTCTCCATATCCGTTAGATGCTATCAAAAGGGGGAAGTGCATGAGTACCCCAGGATGGAGGATCATGATGAAGAACGGCTACAAGCCTGGGAAAGGTCTGGGCACTCAGTTGCAAGGCAGGACCACTCCTGTCAGAAATCATCGAGCGGCACCTGGAAGTGGTCTGGGCTATAGGCCAATAAAACTGAAGCAAGATCCGGTTCAGAAAGCAGAGATCAAAGAAGGCCCGAAGATCTGGGAGGCAATGTCCACACCACCCAAAGAAGGCCGAGATCCCCTAACATGGACCATGTGTACACACTTTGTAAAAGGGCCCATACTCAGCTATGACAATACGGTGGTCATTACTTCATGTTTTGACTTCCATGATATATATGGGAGAGATTTGGCCAGACATTGCTCCGAACTACTTACGTACCAATCCTTGGAGGCTCTGCGGCCTATGAAAAGGAGGAAATTTGATGATCCTGAATGTGAATGGTACAGATGGTTCGATCTCAGGGACCTGTATATTGCACTGAACAGACTATTTCTGGATCCTGCAGAACCTAAGTGGCCGCCGCAGATTGATGAACTAATTGAAAGCCCTGGTGCTATATTTGACAAGCGGATACTGCTGTCCGAAGAGACTGATGAAGGGGAACCAGATGACCCCTATGAAGCTGGTTATACAACAGATCTGCTCTGGAGAGGGACATATCCTTCACATGTCTTCATGCTCCATACTCTTCTTCGTACACTACTTTTGACCCCGACTTGGTCGCGGGTCATAATTGAAGATATTCCACGGGCTCCGCCCGTCATGATTACTCTGTCCCCCCGGGACATTATACCACAACCTCCTCTTGATCTAGAGAGGTTGTATAATCTGATCTGGGGCATATTACTATATGATCCCCCCAATCCTCTGGCCTTGGTGCCACTTCCTCCGTTTGATTCTCCTTCCATTTGCATTCACTCCTGCTTTATGTTTAATTCTTTCACTTTCCAAAAAAAAACGCCAATTTGGCAACAAATTCTTCCCAAATCCTCATTGAGGAAACATCTTACTTCTCCGATTGCACCCCATCGCGCGGGTCCTTCGGTCAAGATTCTCTCTTAGATTTACTCTGTCCCTCCCCTCGGGAGGATCCTCTTGTATTTCTACTTGTATCCCAGGATTTTCATCATACTTCGTCTTCGTTAGGTTACGATAGTGAAGTTAGGCAGTCTAGTCAGGTTAGGAAATCTAGGAAGCCTAAGGGTAGGCAAATTCCAGATAGATACCTCCAGGATTTAGCTGATAAGTGCTCTTCTTGCTCTTTGATCCCTCAGTTTCTAGAAAATCCAATTCAGATGCCAGAAGATTGCATGGACGATGACTCAGTTAGTGATGGGTACGGGGTATATGAATTAATGCATGAAAAGGACCCCATTGTTGAAGAAGAAGATGACGAGGACGCGGCTGAGGCATATGCTAGTGGAGTGAAGAGATTCGATGAACCCTCAGCTGCCATAGAAGAGCCCACCAAAGAAATTAATTTAGGGACTGAAGACGAACCTAAGGTTGTCCTCGTCAGTAAAAGTCTTTCTACTGAGGATGAAAACGCAATGATACAAGTACTCAAGGACTATAAGGACACTTTCGCCTGGAGTTATGAAGATATGCCGGGGTTAGATTCGTCTTTGGTTGAACACAGGTTGACATTAAAGGACGGAGTTAGCCCGGTCAAGCAGAAATTAAGGCGATTCCACCCACAGATGGCTTTAAAGATGAAGGAAGAGGTCGATAAGTTGCACAAGGCCAAATTTATTAGAGTTGTCCTCTATCCACAATGGGTGGCCAACATAGTCCCGGTTATGAAGAAGGACGGGAAGGTCAGAATTTGCATTGACTTCCGCGATTTGAACCGGGCGTGTCCTAAAGACGATTTTCCATTGCCTCATATTGATGTACTCATCGATAACACCGCTGGCTATGAGACGTTATCATTCATGGACGGATTTTCAGGATATAATCAGATTAAGCTGGCAGAAGAGGATCAAGAGAAAACATCATTCACTACACCTTGGGGAACATACTGTTATGTTGTCATGACATTTGGATTAAAGAATGCTGGAGCCACCTATCAAAGGGCCATGATGGCAATATTCCATGACATGATGCATATAGATCTGGAAGTGTATGTGGATGACTTATTAGTTAAATCGAAAACAAAGGCTGAGCATGCTAAAGTTTTGGCAAGGGTGTTAGAAAGATCGAGAGAATATCAGTTAAAGATGAACCCCAAGAAATGTGTATTCGGGGTATCTTCAGGGAAATTGCTTGGATTTATCGTCAGTAAACGGGGAATTGAGATCGATCCTAACAAGGCGAAGGCTATTAGAGAAATGCCACCTCCTAAAAACTTGAAAGAGTTGAGAGGATTAATCGGGAGGTTGCAATTTATTCGCCGTTTTGTCTCTCAGCACTCACAAAGGTGTAAGCCGTTTTACGAGCTTACCAAGCCGGGAGTCAAATTTGATTGGGACGATAAGTGTCAGGAGGCGTTTGATGGATTGAAGGACTACTTGGCAAGTCCTCCTGTTTTGAGACCACCATCTCCAGGCAAATCATTGATACTTTACATTTCAGTCCTGGATGATGCTGTGGGGGCTGTCCTAGCACAAGAAGATGAAGAAGGAAAAGAGAGGGCAGCCTACTATCTCTCTAAACTTCTCAACCCCGCTGAACAGAGATATACGGCGATGGAGAAAACATGTGCAGCATTGGTTTGGGTTGTGCAGAAACTGAAGCATTATTTTCTGGCCCATGAAGTCCATCTCATCGCTAGGATGAATCCGATCAAATTCCTTCTGGAGAAATCTGTTCTTACTGATAGGTTAGCGCGATGGCAAAGCTTTCTATCTCAATTCGACATCATTTATATCCAGCAGAAAGCGATCAAGGGCTATGCCATAGCAGAACATCTCGCTCATCATCCCCTTCCTCGTTTTAATCCAGTGCGATCAGAGTTTCCGGATGAGGAACTGATGTCCGTAAATCAAATCAGAGATGATATGTGGACTCTGCATTTTGACGGAGCTCTGAATTCTCATGGAAAAGGGATCGGTATTGTTCTGTTATCACCTGAAGGTATCACCATTCCACAAGCCTTTCAGCTTGATTTTCCAGTCACAAACAATATAGCTGAATACGAGGCACTCCTTGCTGGTCTCGAGGCTGCTCATTTTCATGGTGCTACTAAACTCAGGATTGTAGGTGATAGCCAACTGATTCTTCGCCAAGTGCTGACCAAGTATCGAACTCTCGATCCCAAGCTCAAGCCTTATCAAGAGCTTACTTCTGCTTATTCAAAGCTTTTCACGAAATTGATCTTTGTCCATGTCCCTAGGAATCAAAACATCTTAGCTGACGCTCTAGCTTCACTTGCATCTTCTCTTAATTTTCCAATTAGCAAACAATCCGAATCAATCATAGTTCATAGGCGTCTTTCACCCGCCGTGAAAGATCCTTCATTCCTTAGAACTAAGGAGAAGTTGCTGAAGAAAGTCAGAGACGGAGATATCATTGAGAAAAGAGAAATTATGTTGATGGAGCTGTTAGAAGAGATGGATGATGAACAGAAGCCATGGTATTATGAAATTGCAAAATATTGTGAAGATCAATCGTATCCTGAGGAAGCTACAACTGAGGAGAAGAGAGCTATCAGGAGAGTCGCTCAAAGATACACCTTAGTTGGGGGAGCATTGTATAAGAGAGGTTTTGATGGAGTTCTTCTGAGATGTCTAGACGAAGATGAGCTTTGGAAGGTTATGGAAGGAGCTCATAGTGGAGTTTGTGGTGGTCATGTCAATGGACAGATGTTAGCAAAGAAGATCCTTAGACAAGGATTTTATTGGCCAACCATGGAAGAAGATTGCGTAGGATTTGTTCGTAGGTGTGCTAAGTGTCAACTTCACGCCGACAAAATTCATTCTCCTGCATCTTCACTCCATCCTGTTTCTTCCCCATGGCCTTTCTCCATGTGGGCTTTCGACATTATTGGACCTCTTGGTAATCCAGATTCCGGCATCAAGCAAAAATCTTTCATTCTCACGGCAACGGAATACTTCACCAAGTGGGCAGAAGCTGAAGCGTACGTGAGGATCAAAGCATCAACCGTCTGCAAGTTCATCATGAAGAACATCATCACCCGATTCGGAATTCCAAGCACCATCGTCACCGACAATGGACCACAGTTCGTGTCACAGGAACTGAAGGACCTTTGTAACAGGTATAAAATTGCATTGCATCATTCGTCTCCTTATTATCCGCAAGGCAATGGCCAAGCAGAGGCAACAAATAAGACTTTGATAAAAATCATCAAAAAGACGTGTAAATCTAACAAATTCTCAGATTGGCCAGAAAAATTGGTTGAGGCTCTGTGGGCCTACCGAACTTCAATCCGCACGCCCACTGGACAAACTCCTTATTCCTTAACATTTGGAATGGAGGCGGTAGTTCCATATGAAATCCTTATACCATCATTAAGAGTACAATTGAATAAGGAATTTTCCATTGATGAACATCGTTCAGCACTCCTTGCTCAATTGGAACTTTTAGACGAGAAAAGATGGTCAGCTGCTAATCATGCAAAAGTTTATCAAAACAGACTAGCACGTTTTTATCAAAAGAAAGTCATTGAACGTAAGTTCAAAGTCGGTGAAATGGTTGTCAAAAGAATTT
Source organism: Zantedeschia hybrid cultivar (assembly GCA_030544215.1). Classification (NCBI taxonomy): domain Eukaryota; kingdom Viridiplantae; phylum Streptophyta; class Magnoliopsida; order Alismatales; family Araceae; genus Zantedeschia; species Zantedeschia hybrid cultivar. The sequence continues at coordinate 8,153,763 of JARZZO010000005.1, forward strand.
TTATAAAACCTGGTGGTCCGCGTTCTAAGCTCCAACCCAACTGGGAAGGACCTTATGTTGTATCTCACGCTTTTCCTGGTAATGCTTATCGTCTTGTTAATGCAGAAGGAGAAGAGTTTAAACATCCCTGGAATGGTTTACATCTTAAGAAATACTACCCTTAGGTTAAAGAGTCGATCAGTATGGTACAAAGACCAGTGGAATCAGAAAGTTTATAAATTCAAATTTCCTTATCAGTCTAGATAACTTAACTTTAAGCCCATTACTGCACACACTGACACGTTTGATTCGTGAGTAACAAGAGATGACAAGTCCTAAAGAATATCGAAAGCTTGACCACAAGTGCGAAATCCAAATCATTTATTTTTTGAAGCAAAATTCTGTTTTAAATTCGGCCCATGATGTCGGAACGAGGCTTAGAATAGACTACCAAGAATACCCGCCATCTTAGTAGGAGGCCGTCATAAAAAAAAGGGGGAGATCCGTCCCGTAGAAAAAGAGTGGAAAAGAAAAGCAAAAGGCAAAAGCCAAATGTCAAATCAAAAGGCCATTACATTACAAACGTTACATGAAGGCCATGAAATGAAATAAAAGGGAACGCAAGGTCGATAAATACCCCGGAAAGAAATGACCGAACCCCAACGGATATTAGGGTAGGAAAGGGACATCTTTTTAAGTCTCCGGAACCTTCTCATGGACTTTCTAAACTTATTCTTCTTTTCTTTCTAAAGAGATGTACTTCAAACTTAAGGAATGGCTTAGATTGACTAAGGGTCAAATCATCAAATGGGATCACGAATGGAAACACAAATTCAAACACGATGGGTTTAAGTTAAGTTGTTAAAGAACAATTTGGAAGTTAAGTTAATAAATGAATATGATCTTTTGATCTAAGTACCATGCTGATCTTTTAGTCAAAAACCCAAAAAAAATACATATGTCAAAATTCAAAAAAAAAATTACATATATAAAAAAAAAACATATATCAAAAAACCCAAAAAAAATACATATGTCAAAAATCCAAAAAAAATTACATAAGTCAAAAATCCAAAAAAAAATACATATGTCAAAAATTCAAAAAAAAATACATATGTCAAAAAAACAAAAAATATATATATATGTGTCAAAATTCAAAAAAAAAAAAGTATATATTTCAAAACCCCAAACAAAAATGAATATTTTCAAAACAAAAAAAAATATTTCAGTTAGCATCTGCTTGTTGCATTTAGTGTGTTTCATCCCTTTTATTTTCAAGTGAGCATCTGTCTGCTTGTATGTTGCATTTTGCTTAAGTTTGATTATTCTCATTACCTTTGTTAATAAAGGCTATGCCCCTTGACCCTTCTACCAAGGATAGGATCAAGTAGTCGGTTACTTAATCAGGCAAGGGGCTAAGCCTAAACAGATACTTAACATGTTTGTTCAAGTTGTATACAGGACATAAGGCATTGAAAGAATTAGAATACGAATAGAGAACAGCCAGAAACCTGTTTCTGTGAGTGAAAGGCGTCGAGAAGAACTGACGCGTTTCACTATTGAATGGCGTCTACGCGACATGACGCGTTTCATCCTTCTGTTATTTATTCGAAATTCTGTGATTTTTGATGTTTAAATTGAATATTTATTGGAATTACTAACAATTTTGATTGTAGAAATTCAAGAAAATTCAAGGAAGCTGAAAACATTAAGAAGATCTTACTGTGGGAGTCAAGAAGTCTCGACCGTGGCTAAAAAGACGGTTATTTCTACCCTTGTACTATTTCATGTAATTATTTTGCATTCGCAATACTACATGATAAATATTTATTATAGTATATCAAGGACCTTGTGGTTTTGATGAAACTGGAATTTGAGTTCCCCTACAACAAAAACAGTGATAATTCCAGAGGATTCTTAATCGCACGGATAGGCCGTTGGATTGTTAATTAGTGAGGACGATGGTTCCACTTTTGTGAAACGGTGCGTGGATAAACGAGCTTCGGCTTAGCACTGGATTACAAGAATTGGTGTCTTGACTCATTAATGACAATTTAACAATATTATCCTTGATTAATTTATATTTTATTTGACTTTATATTTTTCTTTTAGCCCAGCATGCATCATGTATGACTTTGAAATCATTGTAATAAGAATTAATTACTGATTAAGTTTCAGATCATTAATCAAACAATTTCAACATGATATGAAATATTCCATTCCGAATTGAGTATCTTGATTATCTTTGAGGTTCGCTTGAAGATATCCTTGGAATTCTATCCTTGATTGGATTCTTTATCCAATATTCTTGTTTTCTTTTAAGATCCATTATGGCTGCAGCACGTCCACATTGGCTGGCAAACGCTCCCCATGATGAAACCTACAGTGTCTATGACCTGGGGTACTTCCCATTCCGAGGAGGTTGATCGACCTTATTTTATTTCCTTGTCTACCTCATCCAGACAGGATTGATTCCATTGATCTCATTGAACTATCTTCATTGATAATTTTGAGAAAAATTCCAATCATGTGATGTTAAGAGCGTGTCTCATCACACCTTGGCATCACCTTTTCAGTACATTCCATTCCATTTCACTCCCTTGCAAAGACGATGCCAAGGTGAGGCAGCTGTAGACACGCTAATTTTGACGTCATTTTGAGTAAATTTCATATCATATAATAATGCCTCAGAATGGTCTGATAATGAATCATTGATTAATTTTTATTAATATTTTTGAGTGTCGGGTTTAGCAGACATGTTTAAGTTAATCAATTGAATTGATTTTAACTTAAATTTTAGTTAAAATATGAAGAATCCTAAACGGCGTCGACTTATGTGGACGCCATTTAGAGTTTATTCCTATTTTAATGTTTAAATTTGAATTTTAATTAATTGATTTATTAACTAAAAGGCGTCTGTGAGTGTCGACGCGTTTTAGGTTTCCTAAGCTGTTTTAACTTCTCTTCCGGATGTTTATCCTTATCTTAATTAGTGTAAAAGACGTCTACACACGTGGACGCGTTTTAGCTAATAAAGATAAAGATAAGTTTTCCCGGATATTTATCCTTATCTTAATTTAATCTGAAAGGCGTCATCCAAGGTGGACGCGTTTTAGATAATTACAGATAAAGATGAATTAATCAGTAATTATCTGTCGATTAAAGTAGATAAATCCGAGATTTTTCTATGTTAATCGCGAACGCAGAAAATGCCTATAAATACCTTACATCTCAAGGAGTTAGAAAAAAAAAAAAGAGAGAGAGAGAATTATTGAGCCACAGCGTTATAGCAATTTGAAGATCAAAGCAACCACGCCGGAGCGCTGCCATTTACAGAAGACGGCATCCTTCTTCCAGATCTTCATCCTTCAAGGCTTCTCCAACTGGGCATAAGTTTTTCATATTTGAATTTCATTTTCATTCATTAGTTTCATTCTCTCATATTCACTTCATGCAACACACACCACGTCATTAATTTTCCAAAACCCATCTGTTCTAAAGGGGTTTCAAAGTCATTTAAAACAAGTGAGTTGCTGTTTATACATGTTTATAATCATAGTTAAATTTGATATTTCCATTTAGATTATCATCACTATTTCTTCTTTATTTTTCTGTCTCTCTGTCTGCTGTATCCAACAACTGAATAACAAGAAATCAAAAAGAGGGAAATCAAGCAAAAGCCAGGAGAACTTCTGGACGATCCTCAACATTCAACAGCAAGAACGAAAAAACAAGAAGAGGCTCTCTTTCTTCAGCCGGCTGAAGGAGGGGAACCAAGGATTCATTCTTCCGCGTTTAAACAGGTAAGCGATCAAAACTCTTTTGAAGCTTTTTAGTTAAAAGTTTCTGGCGATCACAGCACCTTAGTTGCATTTTTTTAATAGGTTAATTTACCCTAAACAACATAGTTTTTCACATTAATCACACGAGCAAATTTTCAGCACCTACAGAAAGAGCCTGAGAGGTGGGAAGCTCGGGAATAAGTTGCTGAGAGGCAATGGCCTGAGAGGTCGAACGCTCAGGGATAGACTGCTGAGAGGCATTCCGCTTCTTGCGGAGTGTGAAACCACTACCTGAGCCATAAGCGCCGCTATCTGAAGCCATATGTTCAAATCATACTGTATTAGATTAGAGTTAGAAGTGAAAATAGATAAAAAATAAACGTCGTTGAAAGTTACCTTCACCTAAACCTCCAAGTATTCGCCTACTCTTATGCTAATTCCTTCACTAATATCCACATCAATGGTTTCTCCCCTAATAGGAATATCAATTAAGTTTTCTTAATAAATTTCTTCAACATATAATACATCATCTTCAGCTGTTTCACCTTACATGTTATAATAATCTCGCGGTTGTGCTCTAACAGGAATGATCCACCCTGCTGTTGTATTATCATTTACATAGAACACTTGTTCTACTTGATTTGCAAGAGCAAATGGCTCATTTGTGTTGAGTTTAAAACGTGTATTCAGACTGACAATTCCATACTTATCGATCTTAAATCTCCTGTCTTTTTTATAAACATCCCACCAATCACATTTAAACAGTACAATATGACTTTCATGATCAAAAGATATTTCGAGGACATCAATCAGACGTCCATAATATCCATCACATCCAGATTCAAGTTCCGCATTCACAATAACTCCAGACAATTGAGTCAATTTAGTATCATCAATGTCTTTGATACGAAATCTAAAACCATTTACTATGTAACCCGAATGTGAATATGCAAGTCTTGATGGTCTCCGTGACAAAATTTCAATCTCATGAGTACAACGAGGATCATTTGCTTCTTTCAGTTCTTCAACATAACTCTGAAACCATTTCAGAAAGTCTTTCTCCACCACATTTGAAGTTTGCACTTGTTGTTTGTGTTCAGAAAAAAAATTAATCTATTTGTTCAATCTGTTTCAAAATGTATGTATGGGCCAAATCTCTTTCTTCTTCAGATAGTAAACGAGATTCTACTTTTCCTTTGAGAAAACGTCCAGGAGATTTGAAAATCGAACAACTTTCATTATTAGTCTCATTAACAGTTTCATCATAATTCCTTTCTCTCCGATTAAATCGAGTGTCAATGTCATCTATATACATCGAACAAAATGACATCGTTTCTTCAACAAGATAACCTTCTGCAATTGAACCTTCTGGACGTGCTTTATTGAGAACATAATCTTTCAATTTTTTCAAAAATCTTTCTACAGGATACATCCACCGATACTGAACAGGACCAGCAATTTTTGCTTCATATGCCAAATGGATTATCAGATGAATCATTACGTCAAAAAAAGACGGTGGAAAAATATGTTCCAACTTACATAATGTCACTGCAATATCACTTTCTAATTTGATTAAACGTTCTGGTACAAGAACTTTGGCACATATTTCTTTGAAGTATATACTCAACTCTGTAATTGGATCAATCACATCTTCATGTACAATGCCACGAATTGCCAAAGGCAGCAATACTTGCATGTAGACGTGAGAATCATGACTCTTCAACCCAGTCAGCTTTCGACCCGTAATATCTACACTTTTGGATAAATTAGAAGAATATCCATTTGGGACCTTAATGTTACTTAAGAATTCACACACAAGATAATGTTGTCTTTTGTTTAGTGTGTACATTGCTGCTGGTATCTTGTTCTTGTATTGGGGGTCCTTTGACACATGAAATTCTGGCCGTATTTTCCAGTCTTCTAGGTCTAACCGTGCTTTTAAGTGGTCTTTACTTTTTTCACCACCTAGAAGGTTCAAAGTGCCCAACAAATTATCACATACATTTTTCTCGATGTGCATTACGTCTAAATTGTGACGAATCAGAAGACTCGACCAATATGGTAACTCTTTAAATAAAATGCTCCTTTTTTTCCATCCTTTCAAGTCTGCAATATCTTTTTTGAACTTTTTTTCGAACTTCAGATAAGGAAGACTCTGTTGTTGATTCCACAGTTCTAAACCTGTCAGAATTCTTGGACGTCTGCCACATACAACTGTACCATCAAATTTATGTTTGTAATTACTTTTCCTCCATCTGTGATGCAATGGCAAAAAACGTCGGTGCCCCAAGTAACAAAATTTACGGCAATTATTTAACTATCTTGAACATGTTTTATAATTACACGATGGACATGCAAATTTTCCTTTAGTGCTCCATCCAGACAAATTGGCATATGCTGGGAAGTCATTTATTGTCCAAAGAACGGCAGCATGCATCTTGAAATTCTGTTTTTTTGCAGCATCATATGTTTCAACACCATTCTCCCATAAGTCTTTTAAGTCTTCCACTAGTGGTTGTAAGTACACATCGATGTCATTTCCTGGATCTTTAGGACCATGAATTAGTAATGACATCATCATAAATGTTTGTTTCATGCACATCCACGGTGGCAAATTATAAACAACTGTCATTACAAGTCATATACTATAGTTGCTGCTCATATTTCCGAATGGGTTAAACCCATCACTCGTTAAACCGAGTCTCAAGTTGCGAGCTTCTGCCGCGAAATCTGGATATTGATTATCAAAATGTTTCCATGCCTCAGAATCAGCAGGATGTCGTATCTCTCTGTTTTGTTAACAAATCCGACCATCAATATGCCATGTCAACCACTTGGCTGTTTTGGAGGACATAAACAACCTTTGCAATCTATCTTTTAATAGAAAATAGCGCAAAAATTTATTAGGTAGTCGTTTGTCAAGTCTCTTGTTCTCATTCTGTAAGGTTGTTCAAGTCATGCATACTTTCCTTATACCTCGGTGCATCACACTGTGGGCACCGATCTTTATCTTCATTTTCCTTCCAAAATAGTAGACAATCATTCTGACATGCATCTATTTTCTCGTATCCCAACCCCAAATCTTTAATAATCTTCTTTGCTTCATACCATGTTTGAGATACATTGGCTCTTTCTGGTAATATTTCTCTGATGAATTCAAGAAACATATTCATACATGCCCTCGTCACCTGATTCAGTGTCTTAATATGCAACAACTTTAAAAGAAATATTAACTTTGAAACCTTCTGACACCCAAGATACAATGGTATTTCAGCATCCTCCAATAGCTTATAAAAGTCTCTCGCTTTGGAATTCGGTTCATGCTCTTCTTCTGCAATAACACTTCCAGCTTCTTGCAAGTCATGCAACATCTCAACTGTACTATCAACAATAAAAGATTGTTGTCGTTCACTCATCTCTACAGTAGAGATGTTGGTTTGATATCTGAACATATCAGTTAATGGTGCCTCTCCATAACACACCCAATTTGTATAATGCACCCATACTCCGTCTACCTTAAGATGGGTTTCAACATCTATTCGGGTCAACTTTACTCCGTTAAGGCAATTCCGACATGGACACTGTATCAATTCATTGTTTTGTCCATGCCTAAAACTTATTCTATCTTCATGAAAAGCAAAGTCCAAAAACTCAGCTACCCCTCTCTCATATCTAGAATCTCCTCGATTATGAACAAACTCCATCCAACTCTTGTCAAGTCCAGCCATTTCTATGTATCCTCTAACCTACATATTAACAAATGTGATCGATTAATAACTTATATATTATTCACGCACGCAAAACACAAACACACACAGTGGCCTCTCCATAAAATTTAGGGGAGGGAAGACCGGAGGCTCAGATAGAAAATGTTTTAAACCCCTAGGGGCTTCTGTATGCTTCAGCGATCCGCACAAAACGGCTGCAACTCGGTTGCCCAGCAGGACCATCCAGAGCTGCCGTGCCGTTAGCAGATGGCTTGCAGTGGCCGTAAAGTCAAGTGTATCATCATCGCCTCACACACAATACCAAGGATATACACACAAAGAACCTGTAAAGATAAATGCATCGTCATCATATTCAATCAATTCAAAAGTGCTACTAACAAAAGTTAAATATATAAATAGATAGATAAATATATTTATAAATATAGATATATACATTTCTAAAAAAAATTCGACAGCATCTCCCCTAAAACTTGTACATTTTTCACATTTGTACACCTGTCTGGTTTCATACAATCTCATAAAAAAATAATATATGCATTACACATCCACATCCACATACGCATTCACATCCACATCCGTACCTGTCAGGAAAGTTACTTGTACACATTTCTAAACAAAATTCGGCAGCATCTCCCCTGAAAGTTGTATATTTTTCAAACATGTACACCTGTCTGATTTCATACAATCTCATAAACAAAGGGTACCTACATCACATAACATGTCCATCCATATATATTTGATCATCTAATGTTCTTTAATATATGTGCTTCATGATTATCTTAAAATTTCGGCAGCATCTCCCCACACTTCTCCAATATACCACCATTATTTACTAATTTTAACTTTTTCTCAAAAAGTCACTTGTATAAAATACAAGTGACAAAAAGAGCAGTCAAAATTAGCAGGTATATTGGAGAAGAGTGAGAAGATACTGTCGAAAATTTAAGATGATCATGAAGCACATATAATAAAGAACATTAGATGATCAAATATCCACAGACTGTCCAACAGGACAATTCAAGACTTTATATTCGATATATGTCATTACTGTCAAAAGACAGTAAAAACATATATCATAACAAAAGTCTTGAACGGACAAAAAAAAAAGGTCAACCACATCCATATATACAACTGCATTTATATATGCACAACCACATCCACATCCACATACACGTACACATACATGTACACATTTACATCATCATCTGTACCTGCAAGAAAACTTATTTGTATCTACATGTAAATATTAAATCACATCCACATTCATACATCTCACATCCACATTCACATATATAGTACAGAGATTATATTCTAATTCGCATGCGCATCCACAACTATATATTACCTTTTGGTACTAGGCGGAGGTAAACCTCTACGCACTGGGATTGCCAGTTTAATATACCAAAGTAATAATATAGTCTGCCAAAAAAAAATCTATATCTACCAATGATCTGACATTGCAGTATGTAGCCCCGACATTACAATCTCATCATCAAAAGATCAAACAACTAAGAAAAAAGAAGAAAAAAAGATCATACCCTCATGTGATTCAAGTGAGATCCAAAATTGGGTTCTTGAGACCATATGATCAAGGTACCTAATCGCACTACTTTCTTTCAGATGATACAGAGATTTTGAGAGAGATGGTGGAATTAGTTCAAAAGTAGGATTGTAAAGTGGCCGGAGATGGAAACGGAAATAATTATTTTTTACTTTCATGTCCTTCATGTAATATTGGAAATAAAAGTGAAAAAATGGAAAAGCATATTTCCATTTCAGCATTCATTTTCTATTTGATCTGAAAACAGAAACTAAAAAGAAAGTATCTATTTCTATTTTTCTCTTACCCTTCATGCTGCTCATGCATATTGATCTTCTTAGCAAGTGGCATTCACATTTGTTTGTGTTCATGTTTTGTTTCCAGATTTAATTGATATCATTTAATTGACGCCATTTACATTATTGTGTTAATTTTATCATATTGAATAAAAAGAATTAAAATTTTAGCATTTAGCCATCCAATATGAATAAATTAGCACAATAATAAAAGAACAATGCAGAAATATATTTACACATATACAGGGATTGGTTTCTCAATTCTCAATGCAATCTCAATATGGTGGAAAGCTCCTCTTCCGTCATCATCCTCATTTCCTCCTACTCTATTGACAGTCTCATCTCCCCCATCCTCTTCCTACTCTTCCTTTCTACTCCTTTCCATTACTCTTCATCTATATCCTTTTTATTCTTGATCTCAGTGGAGATCTCATCTCGGGATCCTTCAAGAGAGAGAGAGATTATCAAGAGATCTCGGACAGATAAAAAGATATGGCAAAACAATACCACAGTTCTTCTAGGTTTGGTTTAATTTGCATGGGATCTTCTTGGGGAGGAGCATAGTGGCCATAACATATTAACATGAGATGGGATTGTGACAAGAACAGACTTTATCCACACTTTTCTTCTGCCTATAGACAAAATGTCTGCCTTCCAGCTAACAAGTTTCTTACAGATCCTTTGCTCTAGAAAGTTTAGTTGGGCTCCTCTACCTCTATGTGACCAAATGGCAGCAAGGTAAAGCTCATCCTTGGAGAAATGGGTTATACTAATCACCTGACATCGATGATTTTGAAGGAATCTGGAAATGCTGGTGCAGGAGAGAATCCCAGTCTCCCGGGCTGGCTCTTGTTCACTGATAGTCCAGACCATGCTCCATAGTTGGGGGTACAGCATTACTTCCCTTATCTTCAATTCTTCTGCTCTTCTGGGATAAAGATGCCATCTGCATGCATCACATGAATGATAGTGGATGCATGGCAATAACCTTACTGCCTCAGATCAATTTATTAGCTTGTTCATTGTTGAGTGGTAGGCTAGTGAAAACCTTTGCAAAGAGGATATACAAGTATGAGTGAGGGGCATCCTTGGTTGATGCCTGTCTCTGGGATCATGTGGCTTGCTAACCCACGAATGTTAACAGAGGAGGCTGATGAGACGCATGTCATCACCAAGGCAATGGATGTGGTTGAGGAGCTGTGCATATGGAGCACCTTGGCTAGAAGATGCCATTCAATGGGTCATCTTCCTGGGCAATGTGGGGTTCAAGCACAAAGAAACTAATTTTACCTATTTTGGGCTCCACGGACATGTAGTGACTGAGCGTCGGCACCACCACTATGCCATCCGTAATCAACCCACCCAGAGCAAAGGCTCCTTGGTGACTACAAGTTCTTGAGCAATGGTTTAATATGAGAGGGCAAAATTTGCTGATAATTTATAGAGTATAATAACCGTCAGCTTTTCAGATGCCTTCCTTGGGTGACCCTCCAGACACAAATCTTCACCTTCACAAGTGAGTGCAAGCACCGTACATGTCTCATAAAGGGGAATTGAATCCCCTCATCAGCCATGAACTGGCTGATTTGTAAGAAGTATGAATGAAATTATAGACAGTTTGAGTTCTAAGTTGGATTATTCAAATGGGGGTTTAATTAAAATTTCTTCAGGTTACATTACAGACCTTAAAAGCCCTTAATCTGCTCATTTTACTGGGTCAGTTAGTGGACCCTTATTGGGCCACTTCAAGCCTAACATGAGGAAGCAGTTCAACCATCTTTTCACTGAACTGCAACTCATCTCCTATATAAGGACGTAGGCAACCGAGGGAATAGTCACTTGGAGTTTGTGATTGTTGATATCCACTTAAAGAAAGCCTCAGTTTACTCTCATATTCGATGCTCCCATTTGAGGGCCCGATGTGGACTAAAGTGAGAGCCTGAGATGAAATCAACATGGCTTGCCGTGTGTGTCTTGTTAGTCCCACCATTGACATGGCTTGTCAAAAGTCACGTGAATGCATGTGTTTCTCTCACCATTGACGTTACTATTCCCTGTTGCTTAGAACATGCTTTAGCATTATTAATGCTTGTAATGTAGTTGTCTTTTTATATTTCTTGCATTTTTTTCAGTTTTTGTGACCCATGGGTTGTTTACCTACATGGGTTCAGGGAGCTCACTGCTGTCTTTTGTTTCTTTGTCTTGTCTTTAGTTGGGTGACGGGTGCCCCGAACTAGACGTAAGGATGGTCAAGTTGAAGCGAGAAGCAACATCCACTTTTATACATAAATGACAACCTCAATCAGATAATATTTCTTATACATAACTCACTTCTTTCACTTACTAATATATGTAATCTTCCTATATGCACTTCCCTGCTTATCTACATTTCAATGTCCTATGTGCGTGTGTTGAAGGTGGGACCTAAAGTCTGATGGGCTGCTGGCTGGAATTGTGTGTGTGTGTGTGTGTAAGGTGGGACCTGAAGTCTGATGGGCTGCTGGCTGGAATTTTTTTGGGGATCAGGGCAATGAATGAGTTTTTGGTCCAGCTGGAAAGTTAATGTTGTGGAAGAAAGTGGATTGCATAGACTTCACAAGGCATTCAACCTCATCCAAAGAAGGTGGATTGCAAATACTTTCACATTTTAGTAAGGAGTATGAGTGAGTGATTTAAGGTGACAGAACATAATATGAAAAATATTATTAGAAGCCAAAACACAAGAAATGTCATGACCTTAGATCGGATACATATATGTTTTATGACTGTGGAATCCATCAGTCAAATTAGAATTAACTTAATTCTAAAAATAAGAGGTCTTAGTCTTCTCCTATTCTCCAATCAAAGTACAGTGAGACATCTGCACATCCAATGCAAAGAATTTTTTGGGTTCTCTTCTGATTTGTCCGAGTCTGAAGCAATTAGAATAGTCTCTAATATGTTCCGGTCTCAATTAAACATGTCATAATTTTCCGTGTCTTTTACAGCAGCATTATTCCATCATGGCTACCACCTGCCACAATGGTCCAACAATAACAGTGGCAACGGAGCATCTCATTTACCACAACAAACAGAACAGAGAGGAAACACACACACAGTTTAAATTATTCACATATTCTTGAATTATTCCCTAGTTCACTGGATTTTGTTCCCTGATCCCTCCCTATGGAATAGTAGAATCCAAGGAGAGAAAAATCCCTATGGGAGAATGGAATCCAAGAAAAAAAAATTACGAACATGTGTTTTTCGTTTATTAAAAGTTGTTTCTCTGATTTTTTTTATTTTTTATCTTCCACATAAATTAGTCTCTCGTTTCTATTTCTCCGAGAATTTTGAGAATCTAAAACTCCCTTCGTTAAGAGGCCTAAGGTTGTAAATTAGAGAACTTAGGTCAGGGTCAATTTGAGCCAAGTGTATAATTGAAACTTTTACTCAATAGTAGTGGGGATCAAGTGACCAAGAATTAACGGTTAAAAAAAAAAAAGAATTAGATGGTTTCAGCCCATCCTTTGGGTGGATCAAAATCCTTCTCATCGGAGAAAAATTACATGAAGGTGGCAACGGCGGTCAAAGCAGGGAAGCAGAACCCGGCGGTGTGGACGGGAGTCGCAGACGGTGGCAGGTTGAGCGACCGGGAGGCCCTTACCAGTGGCAGGAACGGGGGAGGCAGCGGGCCGAGCGGGGGGAGGGGGCCGACGATAGGAGCGGGGGAGGATGGCAGCACACAGTCACAGTGGATGCCGGCGGGAAGAGGATGAGGAGGGGAGCGAAGTTTGGCGCGTGGTCACAGCGGATGCCGGCGGGGAGAGGATGGGTAGGGGAGCGAAGGCCGGTGATCACAACGGAAGCCGGTGAGGTGAGAGGGGGGCGCGACGGCGGGGAGAGAGCACGGCGGTGGTTAGGGCGTCAGAGGGGGGAAAGAGGGATGCAGGAAAAAGAGGGCTCGAGGTGGGGTTAGAGTAAGAATTTTTGTCAACGGCTATAACTTTAGCCGTTGACAAAAAACGGGTATGTCAACGGCTAAAGTGTTAGCCGTGGACATTTAATTTTTTTTCTTTTATTATATATGTCGACGGTTTGTTCGAAGCCGTTAACATATATGCTACATATATCAACGGTTAAATTACAGCCGCTAACATATAATAGGTATATGTCTACGGTTAGTTGAACCGTTGATATATAACACAATTGTAAACGGTTATTTGGAGCCGTCGCCGAATAGTCTTTTTGTCAATAGATACCTTTAGCCGTCGACATATACTCGCTGACAAAACCTATTTTCCTTGTAGTGTTGGCTAATATCATTTTTCAATTATTATATTATTAACATTTAGTGAATTTGATTTGTCTATTGAGTAATTGTACTCATAAATCTTACTAACATTTTCAGATAATGGGGAATAAGAGTTAGCTGTGGAGGAGGACATTACTTAAGGGATTTGACTCATACTCATTTAGAGGTTATCTAGAATTAGTTTTACTATTTTCGTAGATTTGATGTAGTAAGAATTTGAGAGAGGATATGTATTTTTATATTTCTTTAGTGAGTTGAGAGATTTTATTTTTACTGTATATTTAATGTAATTTGAAGATTCTGCTTATGGCAATATAACAGAATATTTAGATTTATTTAATGGTAAATGACATGTTTATTACTTAGTTATTTGTCTCTCATACCTACTAAGTTTCGTACTCACATAGGTTAGTGGGCTATATTTTCACGTGATTCCAGTCGGGGTTAGAGTGAGCAGTAGCTAGAATTTTGGAAGGAGTTGAGCGTAGAATTTTTTTTAGAACTGGAAAGTAGATATAGATTGTATACCTTCAGAATTTTACTGTGTGTGTACTTATACTTTAGACTGTTATTTGGATCTTGACATGGACTTTAGCTTGCAGTAGTGGTGTAATTTAACATGTTTTTATCAAGAGTAGATATGGTATGGTTACGTGGTATGTTTTAGTTATGTGCAGATGGTTTGGCATGTAATGCTTGCAGGTTTTTCAATACTACAAGTTAAGTGCGTGTAAGTTAATGGGTCGTCATATTTTCATATATTTGAAGTACTGTATATTATTTTACGGTTCTTTTTCCTTATATATGGCGCGTCGAAAATTGTTGTATTTCAAACTCATTGACCCTTAAAATCCTGCTTTTAACTAATTTTGATTTACGATCTAAAATTATCATAAATCAAAATCAGTGATTGTAAACCCAGTGATTTTAAACTCAAATATTTTCTCTAATTTTAAAATCGGTGATTTCAAAATCGAGATCTTACGGCACACCAAATGAACCTATAGTTGCTGGTATGGGGAGGGGGCAAGAAGGACTCTCTTGGCAGTGGGAGGGTGCATGCAGGAACACTATATTAAATAAATAAGTATATATATATATATATATATATATATGTGTGTGTGTAGGAAATGCACATCCACTCTTATCACAGGAAATGAGAAGGGATGGGAGTTGGTCAAAAGCTAAGGATATGCAAAGCTAGAGAGCGAGGAGGAGGGGAATAACCATTTTCATCTACTTATCCACATGGATTAGTTGAGGACCACGTTAAACTAAGCATCTTACTTTTTCTTTTTTGAGATAGGATAATGCCCACAGGAAATTACAACAGAAGTTGGGGGCAGCTCCTGAGCTAGACACTTGAGTATATCGACAGAGTACTAAAGGGTGAGGACAGTTCTTGAGCTAGACACTTAAATATATCGGACAAGCTGTCTAACACACAAGAGGGAAAACGTACTGAAAGACTACTATGGGAAATCTTACATTAAGATGTTAGATAACTTAATTTATGTAAATGATGTGTTTGGTAAAAATTTTAGTTGAAGTCATTATTTGACTTTTTATTTCTAACATGAAAAATATTCGAAAGACAAATATAATCAATTCCAATTACTTACGTAAGTAAAAAAAAAAAGGTGGAAAATGGTACGTGTTGTGTAAAATGTATATATATATATATATATATATATATATATATATATATATTAGGCCTTGCAATTAGATCGGGTAATCAGCAATCCAATTCACCTATGATCCATGAAATCTAATCCAATTTGTAAAATTATGAATTTGATTATTATGTGGGTTAAAAGTCTCCACCCGCACCTTACATGGATCGGATCATGGGTTGAGTTCAAATTAATCCATTCCGATTGCTCTAATTCATAAGTGCTCATGGATTGGATCTTCCAATTACAAATACGTCGATATCCACTCTGATCTATATGTTATAAAGAAATTAAATTTAAATTATTTAATATTATATTCAATATCATGAGAGCCACTTGATTTATGTTTCCTTGAAGCATCAAAAAAGTTTATTTGAGATGAACGTGAATTTGTTATAAATTTGGAATGGATATATAAGGGTTATAACTTTTTAATTACTTTATAGCTTTGATCGATGATGTTATTTTAGCGTGGGCTAATATGAAGACCTAAAATTTTAATGTGTAATAAGATTCTTTGCTTTTAAAAGTATAAATATGTTAGGTACAATATATGTATAGTATTGCACATAGATTTTATCTATCAAGTACTAACTTTTAATAGTTTAGGACCTATGATAGAATCAGATCTGCGGCAAAGTAGGTTGCATATGGATGATGATGGCCCTCGATTCCATCCGTGCCATCCCCAGATGACGAAAATATAAATATAATCTGATCTGATCTGATTCGCGGAAAAAATTTAGATCAAAATTTTGTCTTCCATTCCATAATGAATCACATATGGATGAGGGTATCTCTGATCCTACCCGTTTTGCAACCTCATATATATAGTTTGGACCTTCACTTAAGAAAGTGTCGGAGGCATTCAGAGTGTGGAGAATGCCCATACCTTGAAGACAAGTTAGAGACAAAACGTGGAGAGTTTCACTAGGGTGCCAAGGGTATCTAAGTTCTCAATGGCATCCATGATATCGAGAGCTTCAGGAGTGTATAGAGTAACCATGGTAATGAAGGCATTGGATAACGAGGAGAAGAAGATGAGCAACAATAAGAGAAAGTATAGAAGAATATCTGAGAGACAGAAACAGGTTGAATACAATGAAGAGAAACAACGCGTCATAACATGGAGGAAATGAAAATAGAATAAAATTAAGATGTGCAAATAGAATGAAAATATGAAATCTAAAAGAAGTACACAGTGCCAACAGTAAAGATGTGTAGTTTGGAGGGGAAAATAAAAAAAAGGTTTTAAAAAATAATCCTCTAAAGAATGCTGCATATGAAAAAAGTGTATTATACATATATGCAAAAAACTCTTAAGCTTTATTCTTATTTTCAAATAAGTCATAATTTATAAGTGTTTTGAGCGACGGTAGACTTGATGGTGGGGATTCTTTACGTTTGCAATGATT
The DNA here is from genome assembly GCA_030544215.1 of Zantedeschia hybrid cultivar. Lineage (NCBI taxonomy): Eukaryota > Viridiplantae > Streptophyta > Magnoliopsida > Alismatales > Araceae > Zantedeschia > Zantedeschia hybrid cultivar. Next base: position 8,170,467 of record JARZZO010000005.1, read on the forward strand.
ATATAGATTTTTTTTTCATACATGCATTTTACATAGAGGTTTTTTCACACAGATGTTTCTTTACAACTTATTTACTAAAAACTTAATTTTAATATAAATATAATAAAAATATGAAACACGAAAAAATGCACAATTTATATAATAAAATCTATATATTTCTAAAATCATGAAACATTAATATGCTACAGTAATGTGACATTAATAATATGCAATGGATTTAAAAAACAATTTCATATAGTTGATGAAATATTAAGAGTCTGAAATACTCGAATGTAAATTCAAGAATATTTTTTGTTGAAATATATTTCGATGATTACTTTATAAGATAATAATAAGTAATTTAAAATATATTAAAAATAACTATAAGACCTTGTTTGGATGCAACTTAAGAAAACATGGTTGCGATTATCATAATACATTTATCACAAATCCGCCTATCATAACCATACTTTCTATAAGGTTTAGAATAAATTTAAGTGAGTTTATGACAAAGATGAGAGTTTCTGGTCTAAAGTAGCTCACAATAAATTCATACAAAATATACTTATGGGAAATTTTTAAGTTTACGAGTGAATTTATGATAAATTTATTTATTTTTAAAATTTAATCATCCAAAGTCTGGCTACCGTAAAAAAACTGACTTTACAGTAAACTAGACGTCTCGCATCTAAAGGGGCCCAGATGCTTTGCAGGCTGTAGCTTACACCATTTGCATTTGCATTGATTCTCAGTTTAATAGATAAATATATATATATATATATATATATATTACTTTTTTAGGTGAATTTCAAAGTGTCTTATATATTTATGCAAGTCGATCTTCGATCGAAGAATCTAAAAATATTTGAAAAATAAAAAAATGAATCTAATAAATAATAAAAATCACTCTTAGAGGGCCCAGCTCAACAATATTTTTTAATTTTTCAAATCTTTTTAAATAATCCGATCAAAGATCAGCCTTTACGGACATATATCACACTTCAGAGCCTGCTAAAAAAATTAATTTTTTTTTTATAAAATTTATCATAGGTCAGTACAATTGACACTTTCAGTAAGTATTACTAACCGAGTATTCCTCTCCATTTTTCTCACCCCACTGACAACAACGGGGCGTTGTTCTCACAAGAGACCGCAAAAGCCTGCTAAAGTTACTCCCACTTGGATGCAGCTATTGCTAACTTTTCCTTTTGACAACAGTCCCTTCGCAGTTGCGCGTTCGCTGTTTTAACCCCGGGAAGGCGCTGCTGGACGGCAAACAACCCGGGAAGGCGAAAAAGCGGCACAGAGGAAGACACTTCGCTCCAGCAGCGCTCATGGAGGTGAAGAAAGCCACGGACCTGGAATCCCAGCAGCAGCAACAGCTGCTCCGCAAGAAAACCCTAGAAACAGCGCTCGACGGGGAGAAGCCTTATTCCTCGCCCTCCCCAACCGAGCAGGTTGCTCCCAAGGATGGCGCCGTCGACGAGATCCAGAAGAAAAGCGACGGCGGAGGAGCGGAACCGAAGGGCGAAAGGCCGCAGAGCGCGGAGTCCGCGCCGTTGTTGTCCTCTACAGCAGCGGCAGCGGCAAAGGCGGCAGCCGCCGGCGTCGTCACCGATCTCCAGAAGAAGTTGCTGCGCGCGGAGCGGTTCCGGGTGCCGGTGCAAATGTCTGAGGAGGAGAAGCGGAGCTCCCGAGCCGAACGGTTAGTATTGGAAGCGAAGAAGTGCGCTTCTTCACCCATTTTGTTATTTCTCGACGAACTGATCATTATAGGGTTTAGTCTTGCCTTTTTTCCCCCACTCGTGCAACTGGCGGAGATGGAGTGGGTTTGTTTTCTAAGGCTTGGAAAGGTGGTAAGCAGGGATTATTTACCTTTTCTGCTCATAATGCCGGATATTGACAGGATCTTATCAGATTTTATGAGGTTGTTTTCTTTAGACATGGATGTCTGCAAGTTTATGGTTTAATGTTAAGTCTCTTACGGTAATTTTGCGTTAATATTTTTCGGGATGGATGCATTGTACAATACAATGTGGTGATCATGTTGTTGGAGTCTATGCCTGAAAATTATCTATAAATGACGAAAGATCATAATATTAGCCTGTTCAGTCATTCAACCAATTCAACCTTATTCAGAAAATGGACAGTAGTTCAAATTCTTAAAATTTCTCTCAGTAACCATAGGAGCCACGCGATCCTTTGGCCGTAGAAAACAAGCCTAGCTCTGTTGGTACTGGGTAGATCTTACAGGGTTGGGAGGGGAGCACCCAGGGTTCAAACCTGGGTGGGGAGGGTTATTTGAACTGTACCTTACCACTATGGCATGGACCTCACAAAAATGTAAGAGAGAATAGGACAGTTATGATACATTTTGGTACCATGGATGTAGTTTGATTCTGTGATCATGTTAGCAAATGAACTTCAGATGAGATGTTTTGACTCTATGGAACTCATTGGTATCCAGCAATAAACAAAGTCCTCATAGAGAGTTTTTTTTACATCAAAGCAAAGTGAGGCTTTGAGATACTTTGACGCAGGGAAGTGGTGTGATTCTGCTACAAAAGCCCTTCCTTTTTTCTTGAACATCTGAGCAGAATGAGGGACATGCTCTCTACGTGTGAGCTTCGGTATGTGCATTTAATCGAGATGTTGTTTGCATGCACAATCTAATGGGCAGATGCCTTGCCAATAGTGCTTGATATTGTTCACTAGGAACAAGTGATAGACGCCTGACTCAACCCTTATATTTCTTCCATGGAAAGAGGAATGAACGTCCAAATGTTGCTTGCCTTAAACTGTTCTTTTAAGACATAGCATTGCCATCTCCATTTTTTTCTGCAATCGTGACAATATTCCATCAATCATCTCAGGTAAGTGAATGTATCTTGTTCACATCTTTTATTTTGTTTTAAATATATCCACTACAAAATGATGGTCTGACTTGATGCCAATTCTTTGTATATACAATATAAGGAAAAATGCAATCAAAACACTAACCAATTTTATGGACTCTAGAGATAAAAGACTAATATTTTACTTACACTAAAATTCAATTCTATTCATACCTAGACCATGGAAGAACTGACATATATTTTTTGCATAAAATGAAGCAACATTAAACTTATGAGGTGACATTAGTGTACGTGTGTAACCCTTTCAAAGTGCCTAGGCAGATTGCTTGGGGGTGTAGGCAGATTTCTCTTAAGCACCTATAGGTGCCTTCTAAAACACTGTTAAAAATTAAAGTACACTTCCATAAACTTCTTTATGAAGCCCGGTGCGGTGCTTGCATGAAGCTAGTGCAGGAAAATGTGTTACTCCAAAATGACGTACGCAAATCTAGGCAGTACATCTTGTGAAGAGGGATTTTTGAGAGCCTTACTTTCTTATGCTTGTAAATTCCCTTTTCTTACTTAATGATATATATGGTACCACCACTTTCCCAGAAAAAAAGTATAGGCGGTACATCTAAGCCAACAATATCTTGAAAGAGACTTGCAGGGACTAGGAGTAACCTAGTTGATGTTGTGGTCAAGTAGTTTCACTTATTCTCCCAATATTCTGTAATATAGGCACACTGTGATTGATGACATGTTATTTAATGTAAGCACTGAAGTGCATGGACTAGCCGATTGGAAATAGCAGCATAGATGCATTTGAAGCCTGTTGATATCTGTTGTATCTGCCCAACACTGGGTACTAGCATTGCTTATTTGACCAGTTTTTCTTTGTAGCAGACTGGCAGTTTTTTTGGATTTTTGAGGTCAAAAACACCTCGGCAACCCACTACTCAACCTCCACTCCAGTCGCAACCGTGTGCGGACCGAGTTAGTGGAGTGCCGAGGGGCGCTCAAAGGTCAAACACACCTCGGGGATCCTCCCACGGGGAGCACGCAGGCCCGAGGGATCCCAGTTCAACCCCGTAACTCCTAGGATTAGAACTCAACTGGCAGTTGAAGTTCTGGTCCCATCAGAACAAGGAATTCCGGGTCGGGTCGGGACCGGGAATCGGGACCCGGCGATCCCGACCCGATCCGATCTGGATCGGCCGAGTCGGTCGATCCAGACTCAGTCCGGCCGGTCCGACTCGGCCGGAAAAAAAAACAGAAAAAATCAAGAAAAATCAGAAAAAAATAAAAAAAATAAAAAAAATTACATACATATTATTCAATTGATGTACAATAATAATGAATGCAATTCATGTACATCCATAAAAAACCCTAAACCCAAAACCCTAAACCCTAAACCCAAAACCCAAAACCCTAAAACCCTAAAACCCTAAACCCTAAAACCCTAAACCCCTAAACCCCTAAAACCCTAAAACCCTAAACCCTAAACCCTAAACCCTTAAACCTAAAACCCTAAACCTAAAACCCTAAACCCCTAAAACCCTAAAACCCTAAACCCTAAAACCCTTAAACCCTAAACCCTAAACCTTAAACCCTTAAACCTAAAACCCTAAACCTAAAACCCTAAAACCCTAAAACCCTAAACCCTTAAACCCTAAACCCTAAACCCTAAAACCCTAAAACCCTAAACCCTAAACCCTAAACCCTTAAACCCTTAAACCTAAACCCTAAAACCCTAAACCCTTAACCCCTAAACCCTTAAACCTTAAGGGGGGGATCGGGACCGGCCCGAACTGGACCAGATCGGGTCCGGACCGGCCGATCTGGCCGGTCCGGCCCCGATCTGGTCCGGTTCGGGCCGATTTCGGCCGTTTTTTTTTTTTTTTTTCAAATCAGTGGGGGGGGGGAACAGTGAAATCCCCCCCGAATCGGATTGGAACCCGCCGATTCGGATCGGAATCGGCCGATTCCGCAATCCATGCATCAGAAGGGATCCTCTTCGCCCAATAGATCTTCAAATACAAATCTTGTGTGTCTAACTCCATTAATCCTTTTTTTTTTTTGGGGGGGGGGAATAGGTGTTTCACTTTTTAGGGTACGGTTGGGCATGCAATACTTGATTAATCACAATTTTGTAAATTCCATATGAAGCTTTGTTAGATGAATGTTTCCAATAAATACTGTTTGTTCTTTCATATTTCTATTAGTTTCCCAAATTAATTCCACAAGTACATATAATACAAAAATAATACATGAGTGGGTGGATTCATGGTGAATAGGTGAATTATCCATGCCATCTAATCTTTGATTGAATGGCACGTGCGATTCACATGAAGCGCTTCCTCGTCCTCTTCCTCTGCAACTTCTCGGGTAACGACAAAGCCCCTAAGCACCTTCGCTAACCCCTGCATTAGATCCGGCCACATGGGTATCAAATAAAAGAGGGCTTACTGTGGCACAAGGTTGTTCATCTTGAAGAAATTTCTGCAATTCCGGAATAGCTTCTCCTGAGAGCTACTAGGCAAAATTCGCAGCAGGTTGAGCCACTCTGTAGGTGCAGGACCACTCATCACTTTGCTGGAATACATGGTTGTCTTCTACAGACCCATTGAAATGATGGTGCACCGTGGCAGCTTGTCAGATCCGAAGAGATTGTGGATGACGAGGATGCTGGTGGCCTGTCTGTGGATCTTTTCTCATGTGGGGGGGGGGAGAGAGAGAGATATATATATGATACTTGCAAGGCACATAGGGCATTCGATGAACCTCTTAACACTTATGACATTGCTTTGCCAACGTGATGCAGCACATCTTGGTGTGGATAGGACTACTATACCAGCTACAACGTGACAAATAATAAGGATGTTGAGGAGGAGTCAGTGCCAGGTTTATGTTTTAACCTATTCAAATAATATCTCTGCTCAATTCGTCTTCTGATTTCACAAAAGCTCACTAGTCACTTGAGCTTGATATTGACAACCTTGTGGCTCAATTTGTCTATCATATCTTGTTCTTCTCTCTCACTGTTATGTTGCGAAGACCCCCCAGAGAGAGAGAGGCTGCAAGCAACTTCTTGTATGAAAAATGAGAAGGGGGGTTGCTACTCCCCTGCATGAGGAGGACTCGGACAGAGAGAGGTTGCTGCTCCCCTGCACTAGAAGGACGAGAGAGAGAGAGAGAGAGGCCGGTTCCATTTCATGAAAAGGACTCTGGGATAGTAGGTGTCCACTGTCCATGGGGAGGGATTGCTTGGGGGGCCACATAAAGAGAGCCGAGGCAAAAGGGGTTGCTGGGAGGAGCTGCTGAGTGGTTGGACCCACATAGAGAGATACCACTATTCCTTATGTGTGGACACTGTGAGAAGCGGAATATGCAACCACTTTTGTAAGATTGCAGCCACCAATCAAGATCCAACTGTTATTATTCGAAGGGAACATGAAGAAATCTGTTAACACATTTTAGGAATGTATTTTTCATATATAGATATATATTACACATACACGTACATACTTGCGTCTTTTTTTTTTAAAAGAAAATCAGGTGTACCACTAATTTTATTAAATAAATAGAGGGAGTACATCCAAATGCAGTCTAGAGGAGAGGTTCCTCAGACCGAAAGAAAAGAGAAACTAAACAATTACATTTGGCTTGTTATTCTATTCCAAGTATCCTTTGAGATACCCAAAATGTGTCGGCTCCATTGGTACCACAGAGAAATCGCTTCCAGGCATATGTTTTCAATGTAAACTTTACTTCCCTTGAACAAATTATCATTCCTATTCCTCCATATACTCCAACATAACGCATGCATCAGAATTTTAATTACTTTTTGTTGTTTCATTTGCTGCCTTGATGGAAAATTCCTGAAGAATTGGAACATGTCTTCTATGTTTTGGAAATTCATTTGCATCTTCAAATTTTCAGCAAAAATCCTCCATATTTCTTTGCTCACTTCACAATGTATGAATAAATGGGCCACATCTTCATCTGACAAGTTACACATGGAGCAAATAGTTGAACCGTTTGCATCCCAATGTTTTCTGTACATTTTAGTCACAATTTATCTTTTGCAATAAAAGCCACATAAAAGCTCTAATCTTCAGTGGTGACTTTACCTTCCAGATGTCCTTGAATCCAAGAGAAATAGATCCATTCCATGGATGGCAGTATCGGTACCGGTATTGGTGGGTACCGGTATCGGCCAGTACTGCCAACCATGATCCATTCCCTTCAATCAATGAATAAAGGGATTTGACAGAGAAAACCCCATTATTCTCTTTCCAAACAATCCTATCATGGCTCTGTGGGTCGATGTTAACATCATATAGAACACACATAAATTCTGAAAATTGTTCCATTTCTGCATCCAGTAGATTCCTCTGAAGAATAACATTCCAACAAGAATTTCCCTCCTCACAGGTATACACCTCATCCACTTTTTTCCATTTATCCACTGCAAGATTAAAGATAAGAGGAAATTTATCTTTAAGCATATACTTCCCTGCCCATCTATCATACCAAAAAAATGTATTTTTACCATCTCCCACTGTGATTCTACTGAATTTGAAGATCCATTTCGCAGATTTCATAATTCCTTTCCAGATTGGAGACAAAACTCTGAGATTTGGGTTGAAAATTCTGAATCTCCCATTGTTTGCACAATATCTGTATGTCATAATCTCTTTCCATAGGTGTGATTCTGCATCCAGCATTCTCCACAGCCATTTTCCCAATAAAGACAGATTCATAATGTTCAGATTTTTTTACACCCAATCCTCCATTTCTTCTTGGCTGACAGACTCTCTTCCATTGAACCAAAGGAATTCCTTTTTCATTTTCACTATTTCCTCCCCACAAAAATCCCCTTCTGATTTTGTCTATTCTTTTGATAACCACCTTGGGCATGATGAAAACTGACATGTAATATACAAGAATAGAAGAAAGGACAGAATTTAGGAGAGTTATCCTGTCTCCTAGACTCAAATTCTTACCCTTCCATTGTGATAATTTCCTATGCAATTTGTTTACCATAGGTTCCCAGTCTGCAATTCTTGTCAATGTGTAATGAAGTGGTAATCCCAAATACACAGTCGGTAGCCCTTCAATTCTGCATCTGAAAACCTGAGCACACTCTTTCAATTCCTCTTCCTGCATGTTACTCCTATGATAGATGTTTTATCAAAGTTGATTTGTAGCCCTGAGGTAAACTCAAATGATTTGAGTAAAAAAAGAAGCCTGTGTAACTAATCTGTCCCTCCTTCTAAACATAATAAAGTGTCATCTGCATATTGCAGATGAGAGATACAAAGTCCAGAATTCAGCACTTTAACACCATGGAACCAGTCTTGCTCTTCTGCCCTATGACACATGATACTTAAAATGTTTGCCACTAAGATGAAAAGATACGGAGATAGTGGATCTCCTTGCCTTAATCCTCTGGAATTCTTGAAAAAACCTTCCACTCTTCCATTAATTAACATAGAGAAGACAACAGTAGAAATACAATTCTTCAGAATTTTCACCCACTGATCAAGAAAATTGTGTTTATGTAAAACATTCCACATACATTCCCAAGAGACTTTATCATAAGCTTTATGAAAATCCAATTTTATCATCATACCTTTCCTGCTCTCTTTCTTCATAGTGAACATAATCTCATGTGCAACAATAAAAGAATCAAATAGGTTCCTCCCGGGCACAAAAGCATTTTGTTGTAGATTGATCAATTTCCCGATTATCCTACCCAGTCTTGACGCCAAGATTTTAGTAAAGATCTTGTAAGACCCATTTAACAGACTAATTGGCCGAAAATCTTTCGGTTCCATAGCAGCGTCTTTCTTAGGCGATAAATAAGAAGTGTTTGATTGACATATTCCCCTCCTTTATGATGCTGAAACCAAAACCTTACTGCCTGAATCACATTCCTCCCCACTAAATCCCAAAAGGATTGATAGAAGAAAATCTGTATGCCATCTAGACCAGGTCATTTTTCACTTCCCAAGTCAAAAACAGCCTGTTTAACCTCCTCTTCCGAAATATTGGCCATCAACATGTCCTTCTCATATTCATCCAGTCTAACTACGTCATTTATCTGCCACTTTGGATACCATCTCTGTTCTACAGAAAACAACTTTCGGTAGAAAGTTAGAATTTCTCCAATTATTACCTATTCATCTTCTGTCCATATCCCGTTAACAACCAGAGAAGAAATTGTGTTTCTTCTTCTTCTTCTTCCATTAGCAATCATATGAAAAAATCTTGTGTTATTATCCCCTTCTTTTAACCACTGGATTCTGGATCTTTGTCTCCATTTTAATTCTTCCTCTATCCTCCAGTCATTCATATGAGTTTTGAGTACAGTCAATTTTGTTCGTTCCTGGTCATTTAGTGGCCGCACTTCTTCCAAAATTTCTACATCATTGATATCTCTTATCAATGCATAAACTTTCACATTATTTTGTTGCTTCCATTGTTGAGCCCAAACCTTAATCGCCACCTTTAAGGATTTCAATTTGAATGCCAGACTTTTAACCCCTTGTAATTCATCCTGAACCTTGTTCCAATTATCTTCCACCATTTTCCTGAACTCTTCTACTTTTAGCCAACTCTTTTCCAGTCTAAACTGCCGATTCCTGTGAATGTTATTAGTGCACTCCACCAGTAGAATGCAATGATCGGATACCATACCAGGTTTAGCTTTCAAGAAAGCAAACAAGAACAGAGTTTCCCATCTGTCATCCACAAAAACTCTATCTATCCTTGACATAGAGGGGTTGTTCCTAGAATTGCTCCAGGTAAACCGTCTGCAATTCAGTGGCAGTTCGATAAATTCCGTAGAATTCATCCAATTATTGAAATCCTTCATGCCTCTTGTATATCGTCCCCCTGAACTTTTCTCTGTAGGATCTCTCACCTCATTGAAATCCCCTGCTATACACCATGGTAGATCAAATTTATCTTTGCAGCTTGTCAGTTCTTCATATACAAGCCTTCTACCCATATATCTATTCGGACTATATACTCCTGAAAAAGGCCATTTAGGTCCGTTGGGCACAGATTGTAACACAACTGTTATTGAATGTTCTCCCACATCAGCCATAACTCTTGTCCAGTTCTGAGATTCCCATGCAATAAGAATTTCGCCAGACTGGCCTTCATATCTACGAAATACAAATTCAGGTGAATTGAACCCAATGATCGACTTAATCAACCTCATATCAAAAACTGCCATCTTTGTTTCTATGATGCAAATTATATCCACTTTCCACCACCTGATAGTATCTTTGACCGCTAATTGGTTACTTTCACCATTCAAACCCCTTACATTCCAGCTAATGATCCTCATTTGTGAATGTGAACTCCCCTTCTTTTCTCCTGGGAAAATAAGGGTGAACTGGCACAGTCTGCTTCTGCAGATTTGAGCAAACTACACAATTCCCTTGATCCTTTTAGCTTGGGAATATAATCAGATTTGTTGGTTACACTATTTTCCCATAACTTCTTGAATTGACCTGCCTTCTTCTTTATATCTAAACCCAGAACCTCCGCCTTGTCCACTAACTCTTGATCTGTCATATCACCTAACAGAACCAGCTGTGTGGACCCTTGCTCTTCATTGTTATGAGAAACACGTTCTCCCCTTTCTTCCCCTTCCTCCCTTTGGGCCACCGCCTTTTTAGCAAATTTGGAACGGGAAAGAGGAAGAGGGATTTCGGAGGGGTCTTGCATGCAAAATATTTGCGTACCCGGAATTGCGGAGATCCCCTGATTCTGGAAACAGTCTACTCTTGGAATCACTCCGCGACTCGTGCTATTTCCTCCTCGATGAGATTTTGAAGACGAGCAATCCGCCGAAGAATCGGGACCTTCCAGTCGCATGATTGGAGTTTGTTGCAGCGTTTCCATCTTTTCCTCCTCCTTCGCCTCTCTTTCCCGTCGCCGTCAGAAAACCCTAATCGCCCTTCCTCGCTCTTTCCTTAAGCGCCGCTGCACTCCTCGGATTACCTGGTTTGCCAGTTGTTGGATTGCCCCTTGCCAAACTTGGTCGATCAATTCATTAGGCGAGCCCGCGGGTAAGTGAATCAGACCGTGTGATTGTAAGTTAACACCCCGGTCCGACCCGATAATAACAGGCTCGGTGATTAACTTATCACTCGATCCGGCCCGGTTCACTATATGAACTGTCGTCTTCAACCTCTCGCCATCTTCCTCCTTGCGCTGTTTAGTTTCAGAAACTGCATGTCTCGTACTATGTTTGAATCTCTTATACGCTTGAGCCACCTTGCTATACGTCCAGTCTACTTGTTTGGGATCATTGACTGGGAGGGAATCTTCTTCCAGCTTAATATACAAAATCTGCTCACGCCACTGGAGCTTTAAGACTTGCGGAAGAGGAACACCCTGTTCTAGACTAAGACAAACCTTGGCAAATTTGAGATTCTCCCATTGAGTAGTCTCCCTGTGTATCCTCTTCAATGCACCCACTTTATTTGCAATAGCTCGGAAAACCTCAACATCCTATAATTCTAATGGAACCCCATATAACCTGCACCAGACAGATCTATTCCCCTCATACTTCACCGTGTTAAGTTCTGACTTCCACCTTCGCCAAGAAAGCTCTGCTCCTGCCACCCTCGAAATTTTAGTCTTCAGAAGCATATTCCTTAAAATAGGTTCCGAGTAGTGGACTAAAAAAAAACCATCCTGAATATTCCAGATCCTCCATGTTTGGCTAACAGAGTCTAAGCTCTGTAAGTATTGTTCCAATCTCTCCATTGATAGAATACCATACTTGACAACAACCATCAAGGAAGAAGAGAGGAATACCTCATTCTGTTTGAAAGGACACCAAGGCGCCTCAATAACTTCTGAAGTCAATGGCGATACCTCCAAGAGATACGGCGATACCTCCAAGATCTCTTGGCGGCGAGGCGAGAGTATGCTTGTAGAAGGTAAGCGGGAGATGGCGGAGGTCATGTAGAAGGAGGGCTATGGAAGTCTGTTCAAGGGAAACGGCGGATTCGTGGGGATGCTAAGAAGTCTCTGCCTTCACTCCCAGTGGACAGAGGATCTTGTATCAGGTGCCTGGGGAGTGGTCATTGGGCTAAGGAGTGTAGGGGGAAGGTGCGCTGCATTCGGTGCCATGAGGAAGGCCACAGAAGCCCATCCTGTCCCCTTCGGTACCGTAGATCCCCGGATGCTCCTTCTGATGTGAAGCCAAAGGCACAACTTACCAGGATTGTTGTTCCGTGGTCGCCTGCAGTTGCAGGGGCTCGTTCCTGGTTGGAAGGTTGCTTGGTGGTGGCGGTTTCGAAGGAGCATTTCAGGCTGAGCTCGTTGGAAGCCTCTAAAGAATTGACAGATGCTCTCCACTATTTCTGGCCAAAGATCGATTGCTGGTGGATTCGGGAGCTGGATCAATGCTGTTTTCTGGTCAAGTGTCCTCGTCCTGGGTGGTTGTCCCAGGCCATAACTTCTCTGCATGGTTCGCGAAACATAGTTTCGTTTAGTTGCTCCCCCTGGTCTGACATGGTGTCCACTTACCCTGTTCCTGGTCGAAAGCTGTGGATCCGGCTGTTCGGCATCCCACTCCATGTCTGGAATGTGGAGACCTTCCAGGCTATCACCTCGACCTTTGGTTTGATCAAGGAAGTAGACTCGCAGACTTTGAATGGATCTAAGCTGTTATATGCACGGGTCAGAGTGGAGGTGCAAGCAGTGGAAGATTTACCAGATAGGGTGTTGATTCATGTTGCAGGGAGAGACTTATGGGTGAAGCTTGTGAAGGAGCTGCCATAGGCAACAATGTCAGATAAGGCTATTGCTGAAGACTGGACCTGGGCGGAAGTTGTTCAGGAGTATAAGATTTTTCAAGGGAAGAAACATGGAACTAAGCAGACGGAAGATGCAACTGTGTTCTCTTCCGGGTTGGTTGAGTCACCTCCTGTAACTCGGCAACCAGTAGAGGCTGAGATGAGTTAGCAGATGATCAAGGGTGAGACTCCTCGGTCAGGTACAGTGACCACTCAGGTGGAGCCTCGGGCTAGGCATCAGGATGGAGTGTGGGCTTCTGGGAACCAATAGGAGGCTGAGGTTGAGAAGGGGGATCGTTGGGATGTTGCTCTTATCGAGGCGAGGGCGGCGGGTTGCATTTCGTTGAGTCCCGAGGCCCCGAGAGTCGGGCTCTTGCATGCGCGTGGAATGGCCTTATCGGGCGGGGAAGACGAACAATGGCGGGTGGTCGGGGCCCATCCCTTTCCGGACTTCGGACCTTCGGGCTCGGATCCTGACTTAAAGTCATTCCGGCCGGCTCGAGCCAATTTGATCGCGAACCGGCCGTCTAGTCGTCGCCCGGTTCGTAAGGCGAACACTGTTCTTCTTCTTCCTCGGGTGGATGCTGAAGCGCTGGACGACTCTCGCAACGATGTTCAAGGGGTTCCCCTGCCGTAGCGGAGGGGTTCAGGGGAGAACTCTGAGGTTGGCTTAGGGTCTCCTGCTAGTACCTTTTCTCCTGAGAAGGAAGGGCAGATGACTTTTAGGCATCCGGTGGCCTCGTTTGATCATCCGGACGATCTGTATCGGATGAAGCCTTCTTCTCCTTCGAAAGCGGCCCCTGTGAAGAATCTGTTTCTAGATGCTGTTGATGTAGTGGAGGGTCTCCAGGAGATTTCCACAGTTGAGGCTCTTGCGATCCAAGTACTGGAGGCAATTGACGAAGGTCAGGTGAGTTTCGGCCCGGATGCTGCCAGAGCCATTGCACCATATTACCCCAGCTCTGCGGTGGAATTTGAACAGTGGGGGGAGGACTTATTGGAATTTGGCAGGAAGATTGGTGTTTCCTTTCAAGGTAAAGAAGATGATGTTATCAGTTTTATTAAGAAGTTGAGAAGAACTTAGGCGTTGAATTCCTCTGTTAAGAGGAAAGGAGCTGGAGGAGGGGTGAAAATTGGGAAGAGGGAAGTCAGTTTCCTTAACAAAAATGTAATTGTTGACTCTCTTAGATCAAAGAGACAGGGGGGGTTGAGAACGGTTTAATGCTGATATGCTCATGGAATATTAGAGGTTTTAATGGGGAATTTAAGAGAAGGGCTGTCAGTGATCTTGTTAGGTCTAACAGACTGGATTGTATTTGCTTGCAAGAGACGAAGATGGAAGATGTGGATGGACAGATCATCAGGAAAATTGGTGGTGCACTGTTAACAGATTGGGTTTCTTTCCCAGCACAAGGAACAAGTGAGGGTCAACTTCTTATCTGGAATGGCAATAAATTTCAGGGGAGAATCTGTGATAAGGGCCTTTTTAGTATTTTCGTTAGCTTTTGTACACAGGTTGATGCAGAACCTTGGATTCTCACCTCGGTCTATGTCCCTAACTCTCAACAGGCAAGGAGTGAGTTTTGGCAAGAGCTGGATAGACTTGCTTCGCTTTTCTAAGGAATATGGTGTATACTGGGAGATTTTAATTACGTCAGATATCCTTGGGAAAGAACTGGAAGTCAGAATTGGAGTTCGGACATGGAGACTTTTGGAGACTGGATATCCAACAATGGAATGGTGGATCTTGATATTCCTAATAGAAAATTCATATGGTCTAATCTACAAATGCAAAGCATTCAGTCAAGGTTGGATAGGGTGATGGTTTCAACAGGTTGGATTCAAAAATTTCCGAGTACTCATATTTTAGGTCTTAATAGGCTGGTTTCAGATCACATTCCCTTATTACTTAGATCCAGAGATGAGAGTAGAAAGCCTAGATTATTCAAGTACGAGTTAGCTTGGCATACACATGAAGAGTTCAAGGGGATGGTTACTCAGTGCTGGGTGGAGGAGGAATCTCTGAATAAGGCTGCTGCATCTTTTTCTAACAAACTGAACAAGGTAAAGTCAGTTATTAAAGCATGGTGTGCAAGGACCTTTGGAGCAAGTTCGTTTAGTAGGCTTCAGATTTTTCAGAATATTGAGAGATTGGAGATCAAAGCTGATATGGAAGGTCTTTCTGAAGAAGAAATCAAGGAGCTGGCTGAAAATAAAAAGGCATACAATTTGTGGTTGTAAAGAGAAGAGATTAAGTGGAAATAGAGATCGAAGGAGTTGTGGCTGCGTGAAGGGGACAAAAATACAAAATATTTCCATGCAATTGCTACCGCTAAGAAGAGGTCTACGAGAATTGATCAAGTGAAAGTTGATGACATTATGGTAGAATCTGAGGAAGAGACTAAGAAGACATTTATGTCCTTTTATGAGAATCTGTTCAAAGAGGATGAGTGGTGGAGACCTCATCTTCAGGAGGGGATTTTACCAAAAATTAAAGAGTCTTAGGCTATTGAGCTGTGTGCAGCTTTTTCAGAGGAGGAAGTTAAAGCAGTTTTTACAATGGAAGCTAACAAATCACCGGGACCGGATGGGTTTTCTATGGGTTTTTATCAGTTCTTCTGGGACGTTATCAAAGAAGATTTTATGAAAGTGATGAGAGAGTTCCATGATAGACCTCTGTGTATCAAAAGGCTCAACTCTACCTTCATAGTTCTTATTCCTAAAAAGGAAGGGGCTGATTCTGTGGCTAATTTTAGACCTATAAGTCTTTTGAATGGATGCTACAAAATTATCACTAAGGTGCTAGCTAACCGGCTGAAGACTGTGTTAAAGGAGGTGATTAGTACGAATCAGGTAGCATTCCTTAAGGACAGGTACATCTTGGACAATTTTTTGTCTGCACATGAAGCCATTGTAGCTCAGAAGAATAGTAAAAAAGAGGGTGTGTTAGTTAAACTGGATTTTGAAAAGGCGTATGATCGGGTCAGCTGGTTGTGCATTCATAAAACACTTGGTGCTATGGGTTTTAGTCACAAATGGGTTGGTTGGATAATGAGCTGCATATCCACTGCTAAACTCTCCATATTGCTAAATGGACAACCTTGTGGTTTCTTCAATAGTTCAAGAGGTCTGAGGCAAGGGGATCCTATGTCCCCACTAATTTTCATTCTTGTTGGGCAGATCCTTAGTTCTCTTTGGGATAGAGCAGCATCATAAGGATTGGTAGATGGATTTTCTATGGGGAGAGATGGATTTCTACTGTCACATCTTCAGTTTGTTGATGATACGCTGTTGTTTTCCTCTGGCAATCATGTGATGATTAATAATATGAAGAGATTACTGATTTTAACCGAAGCAATCACAGGTTTGGCCATCAATTTTCGAAAATCAGAGGTGATAGGTATTAATTTGGGCGTGGACAAAACTGGGGAAATCGCTCATTCATTTTCCTGTAAGGTGTCATCCTTCCCAATTTCTTATCTAGGACTTCTCCTGTCAGATGTCCAATGTAAAATCAGGGACTGGGATGATCTTATTATCAGATTTGAGAAGAGATTGGAAGGGTGGAAGGCCAGGTTCTTGTCAGCTGGAGGTAGATGGGTACTCTCTAAATTTGTCCTCTCCTCTTTGGCTACTTATTTTCTCTCCATTTTTAGAATCCCAAAAAGAATTTTAGAAGCAAAGAGGAGTTCTTTTTTCTGGGAAGGTGGGAAGAGAGAGTCTAAAGCCTGGCATCTTGTTGCATGGGATATGGTTTGCAGAAGAAAGGATCAAGGGGGGACTGGTTTGGTTAAGGTTGGCATTTTTAACCAAGCTTTATTAACAAAATGGCTATGGAGATTGGGGGAGGAGGATGATGCTTTGTGGAGTAGTATTATTAGGAGGAAGTATTACAATGGTACCTCTAGATGGAATGTGTATCCTTCCTCCTCTTCTAAGTTGTCCTCAATTTGGAGGAATATAATTAAGATGGTTGATCTATTTGCTCCGGCTATTTCTTATCAAGTGGGGGATGGATGTTTAGTTAAATTCTGGGAAGATAGGTGGGTTTTTCATTGGCCTCTGGCAATGGAGTTTACATAATTGTATCTTATTTCTGAGGACAAACAGAAATATGTGACTGAATTGTATTCACATGGGCAGTCCAATCCGTGGAAATTGACATTTAGAAGGGACTTAACAGATCAAGAATTTCAACAGTTGGTGGCTGTATTGAACATCATTCATAAGGCTGGCGTGCTTAGTAACTGTGAAGATACAAGACTGTGGGCTTGGAATTCCAAAGGAACTTTCTCGGTGAATGGTTTGTTGAGAATCATTAATGACAGTGGGACCAGAGTCCCGTGGTTTTCTACTGTGTGGTCTAGAAATTTACCTTGTAAGATCAACTTATTTATGTGGAAGTTGGCTTTGGGTAGGCTGCCAACGATGGATAGGTTGAGTGGATTCCTATCCTTACAAAAGCTTGATTGCTTTTTCTATGGCAGATTTACAGAGGGTGTGAACCACTTGTTTTGCCATTGCGGTATTATCCACACTTGGTGGCTGTCTTGCTGTAGGTGCCTCAACAGTACTTGGGTGGAACCGCAATCTGTGATTGACATGTTGGAAGGATGGGCTAACTTATGTCCCTGTCCATCCGAGAGGGAGCTATAGTCTATTATTCTTCCTGCATTTCTGTGGGGTGTTTGGACTGAAAGGAACTTCAGAAGGTTCAGAGATGAGTTTCAAAGCTTCTACAGATTCAGGCTCAAGGTCATTAGATGGGTTTCAGAATGGGGAAGAGCTGCATCTGTTGTGGTGGATCCGAATGGTTCCGCTGTCATGTTTCGTTTGCTGCAGTGGCGGACATGTTATGGCTGATGTTGCAGGGATGTAATTAGTATTTCAGTTTTCTGGTTTTTATTACTTGATAACACCTTGGGAGGGGTGGTTTCGTGGGAGGGGCCTTATTTTTCTTTTTGTATTGGGCTTCTGTGGCATTTCAGAGTTTCTTTGGACTATGGTGTATGGTTTGTACATAATTTTTCTTCAATGAAACTGTGATCCTTTTGATCACCTTCAAAAAAAAAAAAAAAAAAAAAACTTCTGAAATCAATGGTTCATGCAAACCTTTAATATCATACCAAGATGGAATGGGCATCTTCTCCTCCTCTTTGAGAAAATCCGGACAATGGAAACTCCTGTGACCGAGCCCCCTACAGATCCTGCAGACCAAAGCATTCGGACATTGAAACGCTCTATGTCCTCTCTCCAAGCATCGAAGACAAGAATAGCCCTCGTCTGATGATCTGGAACACTCTCCTCTGGATTGAATACCTTTGCCAGCTCTCGAGCGCCACTCCCCACCTAGTAGCCGGCCGCCTCCTTCCCCTAACAACTGCTGACTGCTTCACCTCTTCTCTTCCTCTCTCCCACCACTCTCCCTCCGCTCTCCCGACGCCCTCATACCTTTGCTCTCCCGATGTGCTATTACGATGGACTCCTTACATACATGCATCTATATATAGCAGCTCACCCACTTTCTTGACATGCACGGGGCAATGTTGGATGGCCCCTTGTTTGTGCAGTTCCACCGAATTGTAATTTTTTACGGCTGTTGGATTTAGTCTGATGGCTGCAGGCGGAGAGTCATGTGTGCCTTTGACACTCCATAAAATATAAATGCCATTTTTGATCTTTATGATCAGAGGGTCTAAAAATTGAAAAAAAATAGTCAAAAAATAGGAAATGGTGTCAATTACCCTTATGATTGTTCTCGTCCTCCGAGGTTTAATTTTGATCACCCATTACAGAGTTCAAACTCCGCACGGTCCAGAACATGGTTAAAGTTCATGATCAAACGATCGATATTAAGCCCCAAGGGATGGGAACAACCCTTAGGGGTAAGTTGATTATTTAAAATTTTATGATAATTTTAATTTTTTCAACATTAGGAAGGGATCGAAATGGCTGTGAGGTCATGCACTGGGAGCTACTCAATGAAGGTTAAGCCGCTCTTCACTTCCCCATGTAGTTCCCCACTTCCTTGCCCCATGTGGGGCAGTTTTGTGCAGTCCATTACTAGATATGGTTAGGGTGTTATAGTAGCCGCAACTATGTACTAGCAACTGTCTCGCTCTCTAGGGAAATGTTATTATGCAGGCATGACCTCTTTGATTGCTTTAGGAAAAAAAAAAAGAGAAAAAAAAAACCTCCAAGAGATGCTATTTGGGCAGGGCACACTTTTTTTTAAAAGGTTGGAGCCATCTGATCATGATTGAATGGTTTTGAGTTCCGACAACTATCTGGCCAGTCTGCATCGCAGATCTTGGCCATACGGTAGCATTACTCTCTCTCTCTGACTGAAAGATGCCTAAAAAGTTATGGATCTTTAATGAATGAATGTGGCTTTTTGCTGCCTTTAAAAAAAAAAGTGTTACGGATCTACATAAATCCTCCCCCATATAGTGCAATAGCCTTTTTTGTTTTTTGATATTGGACCAATTTGGTTCATCCCTGTCCTAGCTCCTAAATACAATGATGGTTCCACACTGTGATAGCTTCACGCCATGGTGTTAGTAGCCTCTCCTGTAAGTAATGTTTGCTTGAATTTCCTCTTCCCTAGCTTGTGATTGAGCTACTACATGCATAGTTGTCGAGGTGCCAAGGTAACACAAGACGTTCTTGGAGAGCCTAAGCACTTAGGCATTAAGGTGGCCGCTTAAGTGGGCCTGAGATGGCGACTTAGGAATACAGTGGGGCATAGATCATGTGTTCTATGTGTGTAACAGTGTGAGAAAAATCAGAGAACAATGAGAGACAGCCAAAGTGGGCTTTGCCAAGAACCCCTTGTGCAATTACCAGCTGGAGAGAGAGAGAGAGAGGTGATCTGTGCATGTGTGTGTAATATAGAGAGTGAGATAAAGAGAGACATAATGTGTGTGACTGCGTGCCTAGAACCCTCCTGTATAGTTGTGCAGAGAAAGAGAGAGAGAGATGCACTCATACACACAAGTAGAGAGAGATATGTGATCTGTGCATGTGCGTGTAACATAGAGAGTGAGAGAGAGAGACATAATGTGTGTGTGATTATGTAACGACCCAATCAACTAACTGTCAACAATTGTGCTAGTTGGTAGACTTCTCAGGAAGGTTACCTATCTTGAGACTTCTCCCAACCGAGTATACTTAACTTTGGAGTTCTTTTTAACTCGAGTTCCGAAAAATGGCTAGTCGGTGTTGTTGGTAGTCTATTGATTTAGTCTATTTTACATATTCATATAATGTGTTACAATCTATCCCTTAGAAGACTCACGTCCTCGTCAGGACCATATTACATAGCTTAGAATCTAGTCACCTCCAAGTGATGTGGGTTTTTAGAGGACTTTAAGCCCGCTACACTGTTGCACCGTCTACAGGATTGCACTCGCTTATCGGATTAAGGGTAACTAGGCCCTGAGATGCACAATAGGTCCTAATGTGGGGCCCTTACACCGCGATTATAATTGCTTTGATACAATTTGTAACGATCCAATTAGCTAATTGGTCCAACAATTATACTAGTTGGTAGACTTCCTAAAAAGGTTACCCATCTTGAGACTTCTTTCAATCGAGTACGCTTAACTTCGGAATTGTTTCTAACTCGAGCTCTAAAAAATGGCTAGTTAGTGTTGTTAATAGTTTACTGATTTAGTCTATTTAACATATTCTTATACGTGGTGTTACAAATTGTGTGCCTATAACCCTCCTGTATGGCTGTACAGAGAAAGAGAGAGGGAGAGATGTGTTCACACACACAAGTAGAGAGAGAGAAAGAAAGCACCCCAGAAGACGGCTACTAAAGTTGTGGCCTTGGCCTTGTGGGGAAGGTCGATGGCAATGTTGCAATGGGAAGGTTGACAAAACTGCTGACCATGGTGAAGGCTGATGAAGCTGTGATGGGGAAGTCTGATGGTGAATGACGATGGGACGGGTGGTGCGGTTTGACGAGGGGGGAGAGAAGTCCTAGCTGTACTTGCGCCGAGTTGGGGTGGGTGGGTGTGTGTCGGGGTGTTGGGGGTTAAGCTTGAAGACTCTAGATCCTTTACCTGGCCAGACAGGCCCAGGCGTCCGCTAGGTGTCCGAGCACCCTAAGCTAGCCGCTGGGCCACTTAAGCGGCCGCCCAGCCTGCTTTTACGAGGCCCACAAAAGGTGCTCCAGCGCCTTGTTCCCTCAAAGGTGCGTTGGTGCTGGTGTTGTGACAACTATGATTACAAGTGTGGACTGTTATGGACTTCTTTTGAGATTAGATTAAGGAAATTCATATTATTAGTGCTCCTAAGCAACTGCTGGGTCATGAATCACTGTAGAGGATGCATGCAGAATCTCAGTGGGAGTAAGCTTATGACAAATGAATTCAAAGTCATGGTTGTGAGCCACAAATGTTCTAATTGGATCTAGACTCATAATCTAGTTTGGACTTTTTGAACTAAATACGTAGCTCAACTTTGTTGAGACGCTAGGAACTCTATTATGAGTAGCAAAAAAGTTTGTGTTGGCACTGTCTCGAGTCTTAGTCTTATTTTGGTGGGTGATTGCTCTACAGAGATTGGTGATATGTGGATAATCAAGAATTTTGATGATGCTTCATCGTTTGACGTCATGTCTTTTAATACAATATGTTCCTCCATCTTAGGGCTTGTTTGATGCATCGTAAAATGCCGTAAAATCTTGGTTTTGAAATCACTGGTTCTAAAAACCAGTGAAAATAGAAGCCCTGATTTTAATTTATGGTTTCGAAATCACTGGTTTTGAAATTTTACCGATTTTAAGTTAAGGTGATTTTGGACGGAAAACTGAAATTAGCTAAAAGGAGAATGTTAATAGTAAACTGGTTTTGAAATACGGTAATTTACAACACTCGAAACGTAAGAAAAAAGCAACGTAAATGATTTACAGCACTCCAAACATTAGGAAAACGCCATTTTGCAGCTGTTTATGACATTTTACAGCATTTTATGGCGTACCAAAGGACCCCTTAGTCAATGAGGATTATGAAGTTTTTAGTGGTGATGCAATCTTGGAGGGTGTTCATCAGATCATGATGCATTTCCTCAAAAAAAGGAGCACGTGGACATTAGATCATGATGCATTTCCTCAAAAAAAGGAGCATGATCCATTTATAGTGCAAGGGTAGGTAGACATACTAAATTCTGCCCAGACCTACGAAGGTAGTAGAACTACAGTAAAAACCTTAGCCAATTAGATAGTTACATGGATTTGTAAGAGAGCACATCATTATCATTGTTGGCATTGTCATCATCATCAACATCATATCATTATCCCATTTATTTAGGTTGGCTTCATGAGTCCCATCCTGGCACTTTAATCTATCTGAAGCCACGCTTGTAGTTAAACCTAAGAAGGTCATGCCTTTTCCTATTGTGTCTAAAACCATCTTATTTTTAGGCTTTCCCAATGTCCTTTTGTCATCATCCATTTGAATTTGATCATAGCTGGTGCCTACTAAATTCTGCCCAGACCTACAAAGGTCGTGAACTACAGTGAAAACCTTAGCCAATTAGATAGTTACATGGATGTGTAAGAGAGCACATCATTGTCATTGTTGTCATCGTCATCATCATCATCATCATCATATTGTTATCCCATTTATTTAGGTTGGCTGCATGAGTCCCGTTCGCTATGTCATCATCCCTTTGAATTTGATCGTAGCTGGTGCTGAACTTGGATGGTAGTGCACACGCCTAAACCATCTGAGCCTATTTTCCCAACTTAACATTAGTTGGAGCTGCACCTTAATCTTTACATATATGTTTTATTCAATTTCTTGTAAAGCTAATGAGGGACGGGGCAAGGTTTTAAAAGCCATTTGGGAACTGGAACCGGGTCAGGCCGGTTCAGTCCATAGTTGTCAAGGTGCCGGCTAGGCGCCCAGGCAGTTTTCCAGCAGCAAGGCACTGGGCCACCTTTCCAACGGCCCAAAAGGCGCCCAAGGCGCCCACATTGCATGAAATCCATGGTCCACTGCACCTCTCTCTATGTATATATATGTATATACACACACACACATATATATATATATATATATATAATTATATAAATACATACTAATACATGTATATATACATCTTACATACGTATATTTAGATTTATATATACATACATGCATATATATATGTGTATATGTGTACACATATTACATACATGATACATACATATAGATATATGTACATGTATACACATTGTATACATATATTTAAATTTATATATACATACATACATTTTCTGAAGGTGACCAAATGGAGGCCACACATTTATTAGAAGTAAAAGAAACAACAGATACACCAGTGAGAGTTATGGGAACTCTCAACTTATACAAACAATAACACAAGCAAAAACTCCCTACAAAAAAAACACCCCAGGTATCTCTTATCAAGGTAATAAGCTGAAACCATTACAAGGGAAAAAGGCAAAACAAATAAAAAAATCAAACTTTGCCACTGCTGTAATCTGGAAATTAGAACAACCGATCTCATTTCCAGTTCCAAATATACATACATACATTAATATGTATATGTATGTATATATATATATATATAAATCTAAATGTATGCATGTAATATGTGCATGTATGTAACTATGTGTACATATGTACTATATATATGTAAGTATACATATGTACTATATATACACACATATATTTACACATATATATCTATATATATCTATTATATTAAAACATTATGTTATGAAGTTGACGCCTAGGCGACACCTAGGCAGGAGCCTAAGCACTTAGGCGGTCCAGAACCCCAAGCATGCCTTCATCGCCTTGCTGCCTTGACAACAATGGTTCGATCCCAGTTCCAGTTCCAATCGGTTCAGACTGGTTCATTGCTGAACTGGCTGATTTTCACCTGTACAAAGTACTTATGTTATTTATGTTAAATATAATATGTAAGTAGTAATAACTGTTTACAATGTAAAAAAGTAACAACATATTTAAAAAATTGATTTTGAGCTAAGGCCGGTTCAATGCTTTCAAATTATTTAAGGGCCTGTTTATGCAAGGTTCAGAAGGGTTCAAGTCCTTTTCATGCGAATTTATGATTATTTAAATCAATAAGTTCTTTTTATTATTTAATTATTGAACCGGCCGGTTCAACATTGGAACTGGCTGAACTGGACCAGGTCTTTCCCGTTCCGATCCGGTTCACCCAGTTCTGGTTCAAACTGGCCGGTTTTTAGACCATGGGACCGGGGGTAGGGACACTTCTTCTGGCTCTTTGGCTATTTTACCCGAGCACTATCAATTTGCTGATGTCACCCTGGATAACTCTGCTGCACTTCTTCACAGTGCCTGTGACATTCCCATCAGAAACATCTCTTTTTGTGGAGATTACAACATCCATTGGCTCCCCACTGAGATGGGAGCAACGGATATAAGGGCCATACTTTTTGGGGATAGTATCTAGATGGTAGAAGACTTCCTAGAAAAGTTCAGGAATGTAAGATGACACAATCTAAGAACTGTTTATCTAGGTGTGGCTTATTGGCTTTACCACTCTTGAGGATACCATGCCATATGCCAACTTGTTATAGAGTTGCAAGATTGGGCAGCTTAACTTGAGCTTGTTCAGGTCATCCTGAACCTTAGATTGAGTTTAACACGCCAGTTTATGATTTATGTTGAGTTAGACTTGCGCAAATGTTCAACCTGAGCCTTCACCAGGTCTGGTTGGGTTGGGCCATTGGGCAGCCCAGCCCAACCAGAGCCTGATATTCAAAACATCATTACCCAACTGCAGATTTACTCCAGGGCCATTGGCAAGTCACATGGGCCTTTCCTCCATTTCCACACTCAAGGTGATGACTCCTTCCCTCCCCCCTCTAAGGGCAGCGATTTCCTCCCTCTCTTCCCCGCCTCATTTAGTGGCAGTGACTCCCATAATTTTTTTCTCTCCCCCTCCAACATGCACTGCTTGAAGCAGCTCCTGTATCCCATTACCCCATTCTCCTTCTAACCTCCCCCCAGCTCCTTCATTCCTAGCACCTCATTTCCTTATCCTGGTGCTAGCCGGTGACTATCCTGCTCTCATGCAATGCCCCCTCTTTCCCCCACCCACTCTACTAGCTAGCAGGCCAACGGATCTTGGGATAGCAACTGAAGATCTCAAAAGCAAGATGCAGAGACCAATCTTGCTGCAGGGAGAGAGATCATTGCCAGGTGCATGAAGGCGATCTTGTGGTTGCGGTTGGTTGCCTATGGAGCTGATAAGAGAGGCATGAGTGAGATGGTGATGAGTGAGGGATTATATTAGATCTTCTCAGCTAGATTGTGTTTGCCTCCAGGAGAACAAGATGAGTGAGATGGATGATCAGTTTATCAGAAAAATAGGAGGGTCCCTGTTGTCAGGATGGACCTTTACCCCAGCGCAAGGCTGCAGTGGTGGGTAGATTGTCTTATGGAATGAAAACAGAATGACAGGTCAGGTTTGTGATTTGGGTCAATTCAGCATTTCAATTAATTTTGTTAGCAAGTGCAACAGCAAACAATGGGTTATCACATCTGTTTATGGGACAAACAATCACCAGCTAAGGAGAGATTTATTTCAAGAACTTTATAGATTGCACAGCTTATTTCATGATGGATGGTGCATTTTAGGGGACTTTAACTGTGTGAGGTTTCCACGGGAAAGATCATGCTCACAAAAATGGAATAGGGATATGGAAACTTTGGGTCAGTGGATTAGGGATACTAAATTGATAGACTTAGTAATCCCTAACAGGAGGTTTACATGGTCCAATTTACAAGAGAACAACAGTCAATCTAGAATTGACAGAGTGCTTGTGTCCACTACTTGGTTTCATATGTTTCCCCTATCTCAACTGAAACGGTTAAGCAGAACTATCTCAGATCATATCCCTACTCAGCTGTATACAGGAGATAAAAAGAAGGGGCCAAGAATTTTCAGGTATGAGTTGGCTTGGCATTCCCATGAAGGTTTTAAGGAATTAGTAACTTGGTGGTGGAGAAAGGCTCCCGCAGATAATCATCAGTTGGCTTGCAAAATTTTTTCTATAAAGCTAAGAGGGATCAGAACTTGTATCAAACAGTGGAGCTCTCACAACTTTGGTAAAGCATCAGAATTCAGGCAGCAACTTCTTCAGAGAATTGATGACCTTGAAACCAAGATGGATCAACAGATTTTATCAGCTGATGAAAGTTCTGAGCTAAACAAATATAGAGAAGAGTACAGTCTATGTTTACTTAGAGATGGAATTAGATGGAAGCAAAGAGCTAAAGAGCATTGGTTGAGAGAGGGTGATAAGAATACAAGATTCTTCCATGCTGTGGCCAGTGATAGGAAGAGAACCTTGCATATTAACCATGTGATAGATATTGATAGAATCATAGAAAGCAAAGAGGACATTCAAGAGGCTTTTATTTCTTACTACGAACTGGAGGCCAAATTTGGAGGAGGGGATTCTTCCTCAAATAGATGCTTCAGAGGCTGATTCGTTATGCAGACCCATTGTGGAGGAGGAAGTAAAGGAAGCTGTTTTCAGCATGTGCCCCAACATGTCACTTGGACCAGATGGCTTCCAGGACAGACCTGCAGCCGTAAAAGAGTTTAACTTTACTTATATTGTACTCAATTCATACGGAGACTTACTTCACATTTGGAATCACATAAAAAAGATTTTTTTTAATCCCAGAGGGGTTTACAAAGAATTCTGGGAAAACGTCAACGGCTGCTGGTGTCAAGTGTGAAGGAGCTAAGTAGCGGACTTCAGGCCCATTAGTCTTTTGAATGGGAGCTATAAAATCATAACTTAAGTGCTGGCAACAAGATTAAAGAAGGTTCTTGGAAAGAATCAGGCTGTTTTTATGGAAGGAAAATTTATTCTGGATAATGTGCTGACTGCTCATGAAGTTGTTCGCAACCAAAAGTTGAACAAAAAGGAAGGAGTGGTTCTTAAATTGGATTTTGAAAGGGCTTCCGATAGGGTAAGCTGATATTGTGTCAAAAAGACGCTACAGCTCATGGGATTCAATAATAAGTGGATCAAATGGATTTTGAATTGCATATCAACTCCTCGATTCTCCATCTTGGTTAATGGGGAGCCTTGTGGGTACTTTGATAGCACTAGAGGTTTACGGCAAGGTGATCCCATTTCACCTCTTCTTTTCCTTATTGTGGGTCAGATCTTGTTCTCTTTATGGAAAAAAGCAGCTCAGCAGGGTTTGGTGGATGGTTTCTATAGAGGCAGAAATGGTCTTCAACTAACTCATTTGCAATTTGCAGATGACACCTTGTTATTCTCTGGTGGCCAAGATAGAGTGATTTACAACATCAAGATTTTAATGATTCTGATTGAAGCTATAACCGACCTCAAGATCAATTTTCAAAAATCAGAGCTGGTTAAATGTATTGCAGATTTATTGCATTGCAAGCGGGTTCAATTTCCTATCAAATACCTGGATTTACCACTAACTGATGGTCAGGGGAAGGTGAAGGAATGGGATGGTATCATAAAGAAATTTGATCACAAACTAGAAGGTCGGAAGGCTAAACTACTCTCAGCGGGAGGTAGGTGGACTCTTTCTAAGACATTGTCCTCCCTTGCTACCTACCACCTTTCAATCTTCAAAATTCCGAAGACAGTTGAAAAAATCATCGAAGCTAGGAGAAGTTCCTTTTTTTGGAGTGGAGGGAATAGAGAAAAGAAGGGTCTTCATTTAATCAGCTGGAACCAAGTTTGTCTAAGTAAAGAACAAGGGGGGGGGGTTAGACTTGTTAAATTGGGAATCTTCAATCAGGCTCTCGTAGCCAAATGGCTCTGGAGATTTTGGAGAGGATAGGGATTCACTTTGGGTGAAGGTCATCAAAGAAAAATACTATCCTTCTTCTAATAGATGGACACTTGTCCCATTCAGGACACACAATCTGTCAGCTCTTTGGAGGAACATTGTCAACACTTTGATCTTGTTGCCCCTGGAATAAATCTTCAATTGGGTAATGGTGAATCTATCAGTTTCCGGGAGGATAGATGGTGCACGGACAGAGCATTTGCTTCAAAATTCTCCAACTTGTATCACATAGCAATGGACAAAAGGAAATCAGTTGCACAGATTTATTCTCCCCAAGATTTGGTCCACTGGAATATTAATCTGAGAAGACGTCCTACGGATGTGGAATTTGATAATTTAATCAGACTATTAACAGTTGTCAATGAAGTCAGTGGGTTATCTAATCAGGAAGATACCAGAACTTGGTTGTCAGGTGAGCATGGAAGGTTCACAGTTAATGCTCTTGTAAGAATCATCTCTAATGGAGGATGCAGAATTTGGTGGAAAGGAATAGTTTGGTCAAAGCTTTTACCAAACAAAATTAAAATGTTCCTTTGGAAAGTGGCAGTTGGGAGACTTCCTACTAGCGATAGAGTCAATAATATTTTTCATATTCAGAGTTGTAAGTGCATATCCTGTGGACCTTCGAGGAATATCTTGATCACCTCTCCTGTGATTGTGGAACTGTAAACATTCAATGGCAGACTTTATGCTCATCAGCCAAATTGGTATGGTTTCAACCAAGGAATGTCCTAGATTTGATGAGGACATGGCCGGATTTGTGCTCAGCACCTTCAATGGTTCCTGTTTCTACCAGCTATGATGTGGGCTGCTTGTAGAGAGATAAACTACAGAAAATTTAAAGACTCAGCAAACCTTAGGACATTCTCAGAAGAGCCATCAATTTGGTTAAAGACTGGGGCAACCCTGTGGATATGACTGTCAACAGCAACATTAAGCTGTTTTCAGACATTGTCCAGTGAAAAACCTCATCATCTGATCCCAATAATGAACCTTATGTCTTTGGGAGGTTTTTGTTACTTAACCATCTTGGTACACTAATCTTTATTTCTGTATTCTCTTTTATGTGGGGAGGGTGTTTTAGGTACCTTCTTTTTGTGGGCTTTGTAGCCTTGTGGTTTTTATCTTGTACTTTTAGCGATTATCAATGACTTGTGACTTTTAGTCACCTTCAAAAAAAGAGAGGCATGGAGGGGGAGGGGGCTTGCATACAAGTGCAGCAGATGGAGAGCTTGGGGGTTGCCTATTGATAGGAGGATCTTCCCTTCCTACTATGCCTTTCGTCACATCTGATGATGGCAAGTTGGCGACTACACGATTGGCTAGGTTAGCTTTTCAACCCTCAACTCAACCCAACTCAACCAAACCTTAATCTCAAATAATTGGGGTCGGCTTTATGGATTCTCTGCCTCCACTCTAAACGATTTTGGGCTACTTTTTTTAAAAGATTTAAAGCCTCCAGATCATATTGTACTACTCTCTTCCAAGTTAATCTAGGTCTATCCCTTCCTTTCTTCCCCTCTTCTATCCTAATATGCTCTACTTTTCTAATAGGAGCCTCCCTAGGTCTACACCTAACATGTCCAAACTATCTCAGTCTCCCTTTTCTCAATTTGTCCTTAATTGGTAACTCCTATCTTTTCTCTAATATACTCGTTACGAATTTTATCTAACCTAGTATGGCCGCACATCTACCTTAACATTCTCATCTCGACAATACTCATCTTGGAGAAATGTTGTCCCTTCATCGCCCAACACTCGCTACATACAACATTACATGTCTTATCGCTGTACGGTAGAATTTTCCTTTCAGCTTCGTTGGGATCTTGCGATCACACAAGACTCCCGTGGCAAGTCTCCACTTTACCCATCCTGCTTTAATCCTATGGTTAACATCCTCATCGCACCCTTCGTCTTCTTGGAAGATCGAACCAAGATATTTGAAATGGGTTAACATCCTTAGCTCTTCAACCCTATTCTGCATTAATCCATTTTTCTTGATTTCTCATCTCTCATCTCTTTCTTCTCCTATTCTTCCCTTTTTTTACTACAGGGTGTAACAATAGTCATTTGGTTGGCTACTTGATGTATTGGGGTAGGGTTGGTGTAACTGTCCCACTTTTTATCTTTATAAAATAATCACAACAATAAAGAAAGTGTTACCGCTACCCAGAGCAGATGGTCCGTCATATCTAGGATTGTCTCTGGGAGTTGCATAAATTATAAATGAAGTATAAGAAATTTAAACGATAGAAATTTAATACTGATCAGAATTAAAGTGTGGATCCAACGTAATAAGATTTGTTGAAGTCCTCTTATAAAGAGTTTCTAAAAAAACATTAAATTAAATTCATGAGTCCAGCTGTTAATGGACTCAGTAGGGATCATTTACTCCCTACTGATCCAATATAATGATTAATGTCTTTTTGTAACAATTTGAATAGATGAATGAGACGATAGTCAAATAGCCTTATAAATGAATGCATGACTAAATCTTGAATCTTTTGAAAGAATTGTCTTAGATCATAAGAATTGTGGAAAATCTCAATAACATGTACATAATCTATTATGAATCTTTCTTTCTTTGAAATAATAAACTGAATTTATGTCTCTTTCAATAAGTTGCATCTTTCTTACTTTCATGATTCTTATAGAGATATGTGTGCGTACTTGCATCATAGAATCATTGTGAATCTTAATAATAAGCGACAATCAGAAAGTCAGTTATGACCCCAATCAATCTTTCTTCATTTCACCTGATTGATCTTTCTTTTACAATCATAACCCGATCAATCTTTCTTTTTTCAACTGATCGGTCCTTTTCTTATAACAATAGCTATTTGACAAAATGACTTATTCATATAAGGGATGGGGACAACCACTCATCAGTAGTCTTTAATCTAATTGAGCAGGTTGTCTAATATTTTTGACCGACTGGAACTCACAGATCAAAGCTATGTCGTTCTGGCTCTAGTCCCGAGTGCACTCAAGTGGATGTTCGGAGTCTGGACTATTAGACCTCTTTAATTAACCTGATCTATCTTGATCTGTCTTTTACCCGATCTGTCTTGATTGGTCTTTCTTTCTTTCTCTTCTTCAATAGGAGACACCCGGTCTTTCTTTCACTTGCAACAATGGCCCATGTCCCATATCTATAAGGACAGATCCAGGGCCTTACCTTCGGTGAAGTGTTCTCACCTTGTTAATAGTAGGAAAGTATCTCATGCAAGCCAATAATAACATAATCTTAATTATAAAGTCAACATAATAACCTATCCACAAGAATCATAGACACACCATTATCCCCTTTATAAAGGGTCTTATTTATAATCGTAGTGATAATCTTAATCGTATATCCGGTCTTTACCCTTTTTGTTAAAAAAGATATGTAATTGTAATCATGGTCTTATCTTTTCTTTTAGAAGGTCTTTAATCATCTTTCCAATCTTATCCCTTTCTTTAGAAGGTCTTTAATTATCTTAAAATCATTGCTTGTAAGAAAACATTTGAATATAACATTTCCTTAAAACTCATTTTTTTTAAAAAAACAGACTTGACATGTTCTTGTCTTTAGGAAAGACTTTTGGAATCTAATCTGAGCATTTAATCTGATTTTAAACTATATGTTGAGGGAAGTAGGACAATATCACCTTACCTCAACTAGGTAAGCCTTGACACAAAGAGAAATCTCCTTGCTTGTGCTGGAGATGGACCGATGCTACAACCTTCAGTTGTGGGCAAACTGTCTTGTTGTAGTCCACTAAACTTCCTTGTATCTTCCTCTCTTTACATTCTTCACGAGTGCCTACTTTTTTTATTCTTCCCATCTCCTTCTTCGACTTCTTGTACTTCACCCTCAAACTTCCTCTCTATCTCACTCTTTTTCTCCTTTTCTCACTGTTTTTCTTCTCTCTCTAACCCGCTGGTGTGGAACCAGCAGTCCCTTGTTCCTTGCTCCCTCTTTCTTTCTTTTCCTCTCTCCACTGTCGTCTCTATCTCTCCCTCTCAAGTCTCACCCTCCTGCTCTCTCTTTCTCTCTCTCTCTCTCCCCCCCCTTCCCCCCTTTCTTGAGTTGGAGGGAAATGAAGCCAAGACACCCATATAAATAGCCTTAGGTCTCAATTAGAAGCTAACAAACGTTTACCTAGGTGTCCTTATAATGATTAGATGAAGACAAACTGGCAACATTACATGCTTAGGTGTCCCCTTGAGGTGTCTACCTAATGATCGTATCGAGACGAAATGGGATGACATGCATAGTTGTCTATCCTAAATGAGATGGGAAGTGTAGAATTCTCTAGAAGGAAATAGGTGGCAGCCCTTTTACACAACACTCTTTCATGAAAATTTATTGCTTACATACCCCTATTTTATATTATTCTCAATAAAGAACTATAGAGTTACTTTTTGGCAAATCGAAGACAATTTTAGAATCTTGGAAAACTTAACTTAAGACTATAGAACGTGTCAATCACACTTTAATTCTTAAACTTTTAATAATTGTATTTATACTTTTTAAGGATTTATAAGTATGCCTTTAATTAATTATATATATTCTAGTAAGACTTATTACTAACTTAATTGCACCAAAAAACCACTAAAATCTTAAGTAATTTTTTTCTTTGATATGTTTGTTAGAAATATAAAGATTCTTTTAAATGTCTCCCTTTGTCTTTATGTAATTGTATATATACCCTTATTTTTGTAGGTCATTACATTCTCCCCCACTTATAAAAAATTCGTTCTCGAAATTGCATGATAATCATTTCAAAATACATGCAATCTTTATTTCATAAAAAAGTTTCATCCGTAGGGTACACATTGTTACAATTACAATCTCTATTCTTTCATCTCATCCATTCCTAAAGTCTAATAGCAACTCTTATTCCTTTTTAGATATATGTAACTTCATATTTTCATTTTAACGGTACCCCAGAGAAAATTTATTCTGTTTCTCCATTTCATCCTCTTGTTCTCAAGTACTTTCATTCATGGGCCTATCTTCCTCACCACTCTAATCAATATCATACTTATGCGGTGATCCTTATAAAAAATTACTTTCTTAAACATTCATTATAATGTTTCGTTTCTCGTCCTTTATATTCTTTCGTGTGCCTTACTTTGATAAATATGTTCTTAGCATGGGGTTTTATTTTCTTATGTTTTACTTTCCACACAAACCCAGAAATCGTAGTCACTTTCTCTTACGTTTGTATTTTGTTTCTTTTAAACTCATGACTAGATGTTTCCCTTTTGATATCCAAGTCCTTAACATGTATCGTCATGCAAGCCCAGTATCAAACATTGACATCATTGATGAATTCGGTAAAAATCTGTATCGTAAATCAATCGGTATGCAGGATTGGAGATGCTGATTTGGTTCGTAGTTCCAGCTGGCAACTGTTTGCGAAGAATAATAAATCTCATTACTGCCATAAACGCCGGCACGTCACCCTCACGGCCACTGTAAAGGGTTTAACTACATGGTGTGGTCAGCACCATACATCAAACCTCTTATAGTATCATAGGTTTCGTACAAAACATGCAATTGACACATACACATGAGCAACGTAATGGTTATATCGTCTATTTTTTTTCTTTTCATGTCAACTAACTTTACCCTTTTAGTTTCCATTTCGTATGTCCTTTCTTCATATTATAACGAGCAACCGTTGAGGCATTACGTAACTAAGTCCACAGCTTTAAGGTTCTCTACATCTGGGAACCGTGCATTATAATCTTCCATTAATTCCAATCGCTCAATCATCCTCGTTGTTTAAGGCTCTACCTTGATCAGCTGATTAAATCTTGTCTGTTCATCTTATTTTACTGGATGTTGTTCTTGCTACCCCATCTGGAATCCCAACCATTCTTCTTAGGTTTCTTCTAGACTGGTATATCTATCATTATCTGAATTGCTTACATCTTTAGATCAACCACTTTGCTCATAAACATAACATCATTTTAAGACACAATTCCATTTTAACCCCTACTTTATCTTAATTTCTCTCTAACATTCTGCTAACGTTAATATTGCTGATAGCTGCTCTTATATATCTATCTTAATATTAGTTTCACTTAGATTACCATGCAACTAATACAACTTGATACTAATTTGTAAGAAATTTAACTTAGGTTATAATTAGAAATAACATATTTCTACCTGTTTTTCCTAATGAGAAACCCAAATTCCTTTAATTCATACTATGGATGAAACTTTCTAACATCCCTTTAAATCCACTCAAAAGTCTTAACTTTATTTATTAATATTGTTATTGCTATTATTACTGTTACTATATAATGTAGGTAAGGCATCATAACATGTTTTATATTTTCCTTTTTTTCTTCTCTTAGGACTTTCAAGCATGCTTAGATGTGAATCATAAAAGTCGCATACCAATTACTCACTGTTATGGCTTATCATTAAGTTGACTTCTTGGGAATGTGTTCTCCTATTAATTTATCCTACCAAGATTCTAACTTAATATTTATCCAATATGGTTATCTTTCTAGTCTTCCACCACCATTCCCTAGGTCAAAAGAAACCACTCAATTGTCTTCTTATTTACGTACTAAGTTACTAACACATCAGAAATATTAACTTTGTAATTTCGTTCTCATCATCAATTTTCTTTTTGTAGGACTGACATATTTTATTTTGTGTCTGTCTCCGTTTTTCCCCACTATCCCTTTTTTTTGTTTTCTTATGATCATATTCTCCGTACTAGCTTCCTGTACATTGGTTGTTCATTAATTTGAATGTAGCCTTCTATTTCTCTAAGAATACTTATTTAGTGGGTTTTTCTTATTATCTTTATTATCATTGCTCTTTTTAACCCTCATTTGCCATTTTCTTTTTTACCGAGCTCTTTCTAGTTACAACCCCTTTATATGGTTGTTATTAAATAAGAATCTCAACTCAAATTGCAGCAATAATTAAAACAAATCCCAGTACATCAGATTGTCACATTAGCTCCTTTTAGATTCAATATAGACACTCAATTCCTAAGAAACTCTTAAATAATCATCCTTAGATCCTTAAATCTCATTAGTAAGTCATTCTTTTAATATTTGGCACCTAATACATCCTGCTGCTTATTCTTACCTCATGCAAACCTCCACTTCTCTTTTCAGTTTTAGATTTTCTGGCAAAACTTACCCACTATCCTTGTGTGTCAATATATTGCGTAACCAATCACTTATTAAATTTAAGACCCATTGTTGTTCATTTTTTCAGATAATAAATAATTAAGTAATGTTGCTTTCTTCTAATTATATTTGATTTATTCAAACCATAGCCTCAATCTTAAGTATCATTGATCCACCTTCCTTCTTATCAAGAGGAAAAGGATACTTCTTTTAGCCTTAATCAATCCTGGCCACATTTTATCCATGGTTTTTTTCTAGATTATAATCAAACACATCTCTATCCCCTTACAATGATAAACGAATACTGTCAACATCTCTTCACTTAGATAACTAACAAGGTCGTCTTATCTTTGCAAATTAGAACTTTCTTTTCTCCTAAGCACTTTATCACTCTGTCTTATTTAAGTTCCCAACCTATCACTATTATCCTTTTTCTGTCTTTCTTAGGGTGCTTCCTTTAACCCAAGAAACATTCAACCGTTATCACAAATCTTACTACCACTCGAATATATCTATGATAATATCATCAACATTCCTTATCACAAACTATTATATTTATTTATCCTTTTTTTTTTTCTTGTGTTACATTCATAATTTGTGCAAGTTATCAGACGCGCTCTGATACCATCTGGAATGGTCTCACTTTTTATCATTACAAAATAATCACAATAGCCAAGAAAGGGGTACCGCTACTAGGACCAGATGGTCCGTCATACCTAGGATCGTCTCTGGTAGTTGCATAAATCATATATGAAGTACAAGAAATTTAAACGACAGAAACTTAAGACTGACCAGAATTAAAGTGTGGATCTAATGTAATAGGATTTGTCGAATTCCTCTTATAAAGAATTCCTTAAAAAATAGTAAATTAAATTCATAAGTCCAGCTGTTAATGGACTCGGTAGGGTTCATTTACTCCCTAATGATCCAATATAATGATTAATGTCTTTTTGTAACAATTTAGATAGATGAATGAGACAATAATCAAATAACCTTATAAATAAATGCAGGAATAAATCTTACTGGAGTCTTTTGAAACAATCGTCATAGATCATAAGAATCGTCGAAAATCACAATAACATGTAGATTAATATATCATGAATCTTTCTTTCTTTGAAATAATAAACTGAATTTATGTCTCTTTAAATAAGTTGTATATTTCTTACGTTCATGATTCTCATAGAGATATGTGGGCGTACTTGCATCATAGAACCATTATGAATCTTAATAATAAGCCACGATAAAAAAGTCAGTTCTGACCCCTTAACTCAATCAGTCTTTCTTCCTTTCACCTGATTGGTCTTTCTTTTACAATCATAACTCGATCAGTCTTTTTGTGCATAGCCCCTTCTCCTCAGAGGTTTGGTCATCTTTGCACCAGAAGTTTCAGGTGGTTAGAGCACCTCAGTATACGGTGGAAGAGTTGATCCGATGCTGGGCTTGGCGCTTTCCCCTAAAAGGGGACACAGTGATGTGGTGGCTAGTCCTACATGCAACTCTTTGAGCCATTTGGTCAGAGAGGAACATGCGAATTTTTAGAAAGGACGCAGTTACCACAGATAGGATTTTGTCTTTCGTTTATAGAAGGGTGAATGAGTGGATGTTAGTTTGGTGTAAAGATCAAATTCCTTTTGTTGTTCTTTTGGAAGGGTAGATAAGTGTCACCATCTTGGTGTTTTGTAGAGTGAGTGGAGAGTTTTTTTTTCTTTACATACTTGTTAACTTTTCTCCTTTTTATAATATACAGTGGTACCATCCACTTTCACAAAAAAAAAGGTCAGTCTTTCTTTCTTTTACCTGATTGGTCCTTTTTTAACAATGGCTCTTTTGACAAAATGACTTATTCATATAACCCCAATTTGTTTGCAGAATAGGTTATCTGGAATGGTATATATTAGAATAAGGGGTGTTTAGCTTTGATAGTTTTATGGTACCCACTGGCGGAATAGGAAGGATAAGCAATTCTTGGGTCTAGGGTCGAATTGCTTATTCTCCTTATTCTAGTATAAGCAATTCTAACGCAGTATAAGCCATTCCGCCCGTCAAACTAGAATTAGCCTTATTCTAAGAATAAGAGACCTTATTCTTCTCCTATTCTCCAATTAAAGTGGCGTATAAGGGATGGGGATAACCACTCATTAGCAGTCTTTAATCTAATTGAGCAGGTTGCCCAATGTTCTTGACTGACTGGAACTCACAGTTCAAAGTTATGTCGTCCTAGCTCTAGTCTTGAGTGTACTCAAATAGTTTATCTAGTCACTGCCCCAGGATGTCTGGAGTCTGGACTACTAGACTCTTTTAATTAACATGATCTATCTTGATCGGTCTTTTACCCAATCTGTCTTGATCAGTCTTTCTTTCTTTCTCTTCTTCAATAGGAGACGCCCTATCTTTCTTTCACTTGCAACAATGGCCCATGTCCTATATCCCCAAAGACAGATCTGAGGGCCTTACCTCCGGTGAAGTGCTGTCACCTTGCTAATAGTAGGAAAATATCTCATGCAATCTAATAATAACATAATCTTAATTATAAAGTCTAACATAATAACCTACCCACAAGAATCGTAGACATAACATTATCCCCTTTATAAAGGGTCTTATTTATAATCGTAGTGATAATCTTAATCGCATACCAGGTCTTTATCCTTTTTTGTTAAAAAAAGTCTATAGTTATAATTCCGGTCTTGTCCTTTCTTTTAGAAGGTCTTTAATCATCTTTCCAGTCTTATCTTTTTCTTTAGAAGATCTTTAATTATCTTAAAATCACTGCTTGTAAGAAAACATTCGAACATAACATTTCCTTAAAAATCATTCCTTTTTTTTCTCCTGAAAACAGACTTGATATGATCTCGTCTTTGGGAAAGACTTTTGGAATCTAATCTGAGCATCTAATCAGATTTTAAACTATATGTTGAGGGAAGTAGGACAGTATCACCCTACCTAAAACTAGGTGAACCTTGACACAGAGAAATCTCCTTGCTTGTATTGGAGATGGACTGACGCTGTAGCCTCCAGTTGTGGGCAAACCGTCTTGTTGTAGTCCATTGAACTTCCTTGTATCTTCCTCTCTTTACATTCTTCACATGTGCCTATTTTTTTTATTCTTTCCATCTCCCTCTTTGACTTCTTCTACCTCACCCTCAAACTTCCTCTCTATCTCACTTTTTTTCTCCTTTTCTCACTGTTTTTCTTTTCTGTCTAACCCGCTCGGGTGGAACCAGCAGTCCCTTGCTCCTTGCTCCCTCTTTCTTTCTTTTTCTCTCTCTACTGTCTTCTCTCTCTCTCTCTCTCTCTTTGGAGGGGAATGAAACCAAGACACCTATATAAATAGCCTTAGGCCCCCATTAGAAGCAAACAAGTGTCTACCTAAGTGTCCTTGTAATGGTTAGATGAAGACAAACTAGCATCATTATAGGCTTAGGTGTTCTCTTGAGGTGTTCACCTAATGATCATATCGAGACGAAATTGGATGATGACATGCATAAGTGTCTTAAATGAGGTAGAAAGTGTGGAATTCCGAAGTGTCTTAAATGATGACATGCTATCATGTGCTCCTACCTGCCTGCCTATTGGCTGCTGAGTGAGGATGTCTGCATTTATGCAGTATGTGTCCGTCTGTGGGTGCATCATGTATGTGCGATGCATATGCTTTGTGCACATGAGCAGGTTATGTACATGTGGGTGAGCAGGTGTGCACATGTCACATGCGCATGTGCATGTTGACATGCATTATAAGAAAGAGCTTACTTGCCTAAGCTTGTCGCACATAGTTTGTAGCTTCTGCTGGAGATTTTTTTGTTAACTGAAATTTATGTATGCACCGGACCCAACTTTCCTGTGGTCCCACACTGTTAAGTGATTTAACAATCATTACTCATTAAATATTTCTATACTTTATAAACTGACATGACATTTATGGTTCATTCCAATGACAGATTTGGAACGGGGTCTCCATTGCATGGAAAATCAGAAGAGCTGAAGAGGAAGGCTAGAGCAGAGAGGTATCCTTGCACCTCTTGATACTTATGCTTCACAGTACTAGTTCAGCAATAAAAAATTCTGAGCTCATTTTTGGACCACCATTTGATACTTATTATTCCTTGTGCTAGTCGGGCAGTAAAAATAATTGTTGTCTCTGGTCCATTTTGAACTTCTATTTAAGCTTTGTTACCTTTCGTTGCCTCAGGTTTGGACTACCAGGGAGTCCCTCAGCTGATGAAGAAGCAAAGAAGAAAGCTCGCTTAGAAAGATTTGGACCAGATCCCAAGTCTAGTAGTCTGGAAGAAGAAAAAAGGAAGGCGAGAGCAGACAGGTCAATGAATGTTTTCTTTTCTTCTCATTTTTTCTTTTCCATGATTCTTTGTCCTCACAGCTCCTGTCAATAACGGAGTGGCGTTTCTTGGTATTTCATTCCTTAGTTTTGACACTGATTGTTGATGTCCCTTCCCCAGGTTCTCAAAAACCACATCCAGTGCTACATCCCAGATAAATGGCAAGGTCAGCAGTGATAACTTCGTTGTAGTGTTTTTTGAGAGATGGGAGACGATGTAACTTTCACTGCTTAATATTAATATGTTTTTTTATGCATTAATCCAGAACCCATCCACTTCGGATAAGATGGAAGGAGGGACTTAAACGTTGGTGATGTTCAAAATGCTCCTGGACTTGGTATCTGTACCTAAGTTATACTTTTCTCTTTTAGACGGTTACTTGTCAACTTTTACTGGTTCATCAAATTTTCCTTTTTATGGGTTATTTTCTTGCACTCAATTTGGTTTTCTTGTTTGGCAGGCAGTTCGTAGTCTTCCTGAAGGGTGCTTTGGGAATGGCAGGGACAAGTCTGAAGCATGTGGATAGACATGGAAGAACAAAGTTTTGGGGAATGAATGCATTCAAAGGGCTAGTTTTGATGTACCATGTTTTGAAATATGCAGCAGAAAGTATGATAGCATCAGGGAGTTTTGTCATTGGTGCATGTCGTCCAGATTAAAGTTTCTACGATCTTGCTAACATCTCCATCTTCACAGACGTTTGTAACATCCTTTCTTGATGTACCATCAAATTACAAATTACTGCTGCAATATGAACTGCTATACGTGCAAAATTGAGATCAGACCTGATTTGCTTCGTACACACTACTTTTCGTATGGGTTAGAAAGTGGTTCTCTAAAGATGCAGAGCATTATAGATGTATGTTGGATTCTCTGCTAGAGGTTTTTCTGACGAACAATTTCTTTCTTCATTTTGTGGCTTGAAAGGAAATGTTGGCATGGGATCTTTACTAGAAAAACTGGTTTCATTCGATGTAATGCATCTTTTGGTAACGGTGATAAAGTGATGATTTTATTGGAGACTTTGCGGACGTAGTACTGCTTGAATTATGGGAAATTCTTCACTCAGGAGAGTAATCGTGAGAAAGATAGATTATGGTTCTTTACGCAAAGAAAAGTTGCGGTTTATGGCCAGCCGTATATCCTTGCAGTCTCTCACAAATGATTGGTTTTTTTTTTCCTCCCCTCTTTCCTAGTGCTGCTATCATTGTGAGATGGGATGGTCTGCGGTCACGGCACATAAATGATTGATTTTTTTCTCCTCTTTCCTAGCGCTGCTGTAATTAATATTAAAGAATTCCTGGCATGAGTCAGTGCGATCGTGAGATTGGATGCCGGGGGACAGCGCACCCAACAAGGGGTGCGCCGAAACGTATACCTACATACCGTCTGATCTTGTGATTGAATGGCAGTTACAGTTGCATTGTTAGGTACTGCGGCAACTATTATTCGTACAGTAATTCATTTGGGATGAGGATGATTTTTCGGATCTTACGTATTGTTGTCTGCACATCTCCCTTTAGCTTTTCTTGATTACGTTCTACATTGCTTATTTTGCAGTATGGAAAGATCCGGTTCACCTGCGTGGTCACCGGAAACGTTGGTCTCGTGTGTGACCGATATATAACACTTATCGAAGACCATATTTGATGTTCTAATCATAATATTTGTTCAGATCTCCGCAGCAACCAGGGGAAGACATCTAAACTAACAAGTAGCACAAATAGCAGTTATGAAATCACATGAAGGCGTCACTACAAGGGAAAAAAATGCTTACGTACTTAAAAGAGAATATGGCTAAAGCGTCACTACAAGTTAAAAAAAAATGCTTACGTACTTAAAAGAGAATATGGCTTGAGAATTGAATCTTTAACTTGTAAGTGATAAATCAGTGAGAGTTAGGAAAGATATATATTATCTATTAAACCCTTTCAGATCACTTACGTTCAGGAATGTCAATGGGCCGGGCCTGAAGAAGCCCAGGTCCAGGCCGGCTATCTTAACATAAGCCCACGCCTGGTCCAGGCCCGGTCATAGGCCCGGTAGCAAGGGCTTGAGCCGGCCCGTCATAAAATACCGTGTGCTGGTCCAGAACCCGGCCCGGCCCATCCAGGCAGCTGCCCACAGAAGTCATGCTGGGCTGTCGTCGTCAGTGCCATGTCCAGTGA
Source organism: Zantedeschia hybrid cultivar (assembly GCA_030544215.1). NCBI lineage: Eukaryota > Viridiplantae > Streptophyta > Magnoliopsida > Alismatales > Araceae > Zantedeschia > Zantedeschia hybrid cultivar. Next base: position 8,211,613 of record JARZZO010000005.1, read on the forward strand.
GACCAATGCCATTTGGGCATTTCTGTTAGAGATGATGGGAACTGTGGAAAGAACAGTCAAAAGAGAGAGGTTATCTAAGACAGGGTTTGGAACTGTGCCATGCGTAAATTGGACAGCTTAAAGTATTCAGGAAAAAAAAGTGCATGGATGGTGGGCAGCATTTTCAAGTATTTTCAACAGTGGATGATAAGATGTCAACAGTCAACAGTGATGAGCTGGGCTTTGGGCTGGACTTATCAAAGCCCAAGCCTGGCCCATGAATGCACCGGGCCGGGCCAATTATTATTTTCGGGATATTTTATGTGGCCCAAGCCCGGTTTTGCTGGGCCAGGCCTCCAATTGACATCCCTACATACGTTGGTATGTTATTCCTCTAGCTTTTATTTACGCGGTCGGTTGGTCCAGTTGGTTTAAACCGGAGGGTCTCGAGTTGAACAACCGTATGCCATAGTTTACATAACCCTTCTTTTCCCCTCAGGTCATCCGACGAGCATTGCAGAAATTTGTCATGCACAAGCCCCACTCTATCAAAATCACAGCAGAAAGGATTGGACTTATTGCGTAGAAACCTTCATCGATGAAGGTTCCTTTGTTTCTTCTCTTTTGGCTGTTGGCAATCCATTATCTATCTGCGTCCTCTTGTTACTTCCTGACAACCGTTATGTCTGCTCGATTATGCTTCTTGGCTCCTCAAGACGGACTGTGGCTGGCTTTACGGAAAATGTGTTGGAATGCTAATTTGCCAATACAAAGAACCAAAAAAAAGAACACGAGCCCCAGCGGCTTTGCTGGATAACTGCTTTGGGAAATTTGAGCATGAAGGTAAAAAAATGAGCACACACCACAATCCTAAGTTCTTTCTTCTAAGGAGTGAGATCTCATACTAGGCAACAAAATCCTTAATAAAATCCTACCTGGTTATCCACCTGCAAGTTCACAGTCCTACACAGGTGATTTGCTGGAGTTGTAGATTTTTCTAAGGCCACAGCACATGAAAAGCCAATGCCTGGAGTTCAATTACCATTGTTCGGTGTCGATTACAATACAGGAATATGGTATCTTTTTTACCTGTGGAAAGAATATACCTTCATTTTTTTTGAAGGCAAATAAATGCAAACTTGTTTACTTCTGCAACAAATGTTTTTTAACAGCAGCGTATATACAAGAAATATCTGAAATCAATAACATTATGCAAAATCTCCGACAGTTAACAGCTTTATTGCCCTGATGACTGCCTAAATATAGTCTGTACCCGAGTTAGTGAAGCATGAAAGAAAAAATTTCCTGCTGATGAAGATAGATAGTCTCTGAGATGATTTAAAAATCCTGTAATGGGGGGTTGACTGGGATAGGAACCCCACCTCTTACAGAAAGTGGGGGACTGCGTGATGAGCTCTTACTGATCAAATTGGTATCTAGAAATAGAACGATCACAGTAATATCGTCGTGGAAATGTCTTCTAACTCCTCGATTGATCTTCTTCAAGTCAGAGTACCTCATTTCCCTCTTCTTTGCTGCTTGATGAAGAGCAGCCTTAACAAGTCTCCTTGCAACTCCCTGTGTAAATAAAATATTCAGATATAAGTACATTGATAGAACTTCAAACAATGTCAAATATTGTGATTACCCATACAAATAAAATAGGGGTTAATTCTCTGTTCTCTTGCACATGAAGATCATATGACATTGAGGCAAAAAAGTGCTTGATTAATGAATATTCTTCGGGGCACATAGTTCAATCAAAAGCAGTCGATACCACAAAATCAGATTTTACAAGGGAAAATAAAAGAAATCAAAGGACTACAAAATAATGTCCAAAATATGAAAATATATTCTTTTATATTGATATGATAACATGAAGTTGCAGTTCTGCGCACATATCAGAAATGAGTACTACTATGGTGCCACTCTTTTTTCCACCCCATTTGCCACCCTCTTTTCATGTTGTTGGATTTGAAAATTGGAGGGCAGAAGCCACCAAACCTAACTTTTGGCACTCCTGAGAACTGGAGCACAGAATTAAGTTTGGTGCAAACCTCATCTCAGCCACTCGGTCCCAAGATCGGACAGCTGAGATGAGAGTGGCAAATGAGGTGACAAAAGGAGTGGCACCATAACATTCCTCTTCAGAAAATAATTAGCTCCATTATCATATGACATGGCCGAAGCTCCTTATGCAGAACAAATTGGCTTGTAAGTTAGAAACTTCATTATGCAGAACAAAATAGCCAACAGCAGGAACAAGATAGGTGTCTTACATTACGTGGACAATTGTGGACAATGTCAACAGCCTGTTGGTTGGTCAGGTGCTCCCATAGACCGTCAGAGGCAAATATTAAAAACTGATCTTGGGAAGAAATTTTGTGTGTTACTATTGAAGGCTCTGCACTAAGTATTGGTTTACTAAAGGGCTCAGGCAATCTAAACTTTGCAAGTAGTGGCTCTCGGTTGAACTCTGCCTTTTTCAGATAAGCATCACCAATGGATCTGGAAATCTGCATACAACAATTAACCAAAGTTAAGAATTGGTTTGTGTGCCACTGCCTCCATCCTAAGGAAAATAGAAAAGGAAACATAGCAAGAGAAACATATAGTCTATGCAACATGTGTTCTGCTATGACTGCCAAAATCCTCGTATCTACATGCAAGGTGAGTTTTCTTATGTGGAGGATAGGTAAGATGGATGTGTCACAATAATCATACATTTGCCTGGGATCAGGATTCGGGAAGGATGAGGCTTCCTCTACAACCTGGAGTCAATGAAGTGTCTTCTTTTATGGTATCATCAACACGCTTGTGGCCTTGTCCATGGGTCCTCCCCTCATGAAGTCAGTCTTGGGATCAAGTCCCACCTTCCACAGCATCTGAGGGGGATGATTTATTTTGTCCCATGGTTTTTTTTTTCCCCCCCTTGGGGCCAGTGGGGTATGGGGGGCGGGGTTGTGCCTAATAACAACCTGAAGAAGGCTGCAAGGCCACAATAATGTGGAAGAGTACCTTAATAAGAGGGAAAATTGAGATTGATGCCCATATTTGCACTCTCCCATTGGAGAGTCCTAGTAAATACTTGGCCAACTAAGCCACCTATTCAAATGAAGAAAAGAAATCCCTTCACCTAGGATATCACACCATATCAGTAATACGAGAGGTGCAGTCCAAGATCCAAAACAAGGTGGTGGCTCTGTCTGGACTCTGGAGTCATTAAATGAGCTCTTTCAAGAATGAAATAGGGCTTTCAGGGGGCAGAGAAATGCGGTGAACCTTGCATGCCTCCATTTGTATGACTTTGGCAGGCATGGAACAGTTGTAGATCATGAAGAGTCTGATGGTACTAGTACAAGCCTCAGGGACTCGCGCCACTTTGATAGGAGAATAAGAGAAGAATAAGGGCGAATAAGAGAAGAATAAACTTAATTTTGCTTTGACAAGCGGAATGGCTTATACCGGTGCAGAATAGCGTATTCGGAGAATAAGGAGAATAAGCCATCCCACCTTCGACCCAAGAATTACTTATTCTTCTTATTCCGTCAGCGGACCCCACAAAACTATCAAACCGAAACAACCCTTATTCTAGTATAAGCCATTCCGTCAGTGGGCCCCACATAATAACTTATTCTGCAAACAAAGTGGCGAGATGTTTCCCTAATACTAGAATGAAGAAACACACATAAAACTAATCCAAGTAGACCAGGTATTATAATCCTAATTCAATCAGGACTTGGACAAATGTACGACATTTCAGAGAATGTTTCAGATTTGGTCTTCAAGCAGGGCAATCAGACTTCCCTACACAATTTTGGATTGTTTGTGATCACAACCCAATTGGCCGAACTGGATTGATGATTTTGCAAACCATGGGCAAAGTGCGATTACACATGTTTCTTGCTGCCATTTTACTTTTTCACTTCTAGAACAATCATAACTAGTAAATTGTCCATTTTCTTCTCCATACCCATTCATGCTCCATTCTCTTCCTCCTTGGGCATGCCTTCCAAAGTTTAATTTACGAAATCCTCCAGTTAACTCTAGAATTCATCTAATACCCGTGAAAGAGGAAATTGCTACACAGGCCCTAAAAAGCATTGCATTTAGGGGGAGAAACATAAAATTCTACCTTTTTTTTTTTTTTTTTTTTTTTCTGAAACAAATTCGATGGGATCTCAAGATACTCAAATGGCAAAATCATGCCTTAAATCTTAAGCAATAGGAATTACCTGTATAACACCCTTCACACGCCAAACATTATGCTTTAACAACACAATTTGTGGGTCTTCAGGATGCAATGAACGCAACTCCTCTCTCACCGAATCTATCCCCGCATTATGCTCTGCAGACATCTGGACAGCTATAACATCCTTGATGCCTTTGTCTAATATGCCTAGCACTGCACGGGAATCGCCAGCATTTGCAACATAGAGTAGCCCACCAGATATGATGCCAACCAGACAGCACGAACCAACAGAAGCGATCTGGGGTTTGCGGAGCCACTGCTTCCGAACAAGTGATAGGAAATCCTCTTCTGTTGCAGAGAATGCTTTGCGTATCACATCTGCTGACATGTCCTTCTGCTCAGAAAAAGCCTCTGCAGAAAATAATTTCTTACAGTATTAACAAGCCTGTCACAGCGTAAATATTACTTCGTTCGCATTTGATGGGAAGAAGAAGAACCAATGAAATATATCAGAAAAAAAGAGAAATCGAACAAAAGAAAAGGCCAACGGCAAAGTAGTCGAACGAACGAAGGAAGCAACCAAACAATGGGGGAGGGCAAGGGGAGACCGTACTCCGGAGGTTCTGGTAGAGATGCTCGTTGACGTACCGCGACGCCTCCGGCCCACCGTGCCCGTCGTACACCCCGACGAACGTGCCGTGCGGCGCCACCCCCGCCCCCAGAGGGCCGGACTCCACCTGGCAGTGGTCCTCCAGCGCGCTGTTGGCCTGCACCACCGCCATAGAGAACTCCCCCCCGGCGTGGCGCGCCGTGTCCTTGTACCACATCAGCCCCTCCACGCGTCCGCCCCTGCGCGCGGACTCCTCCTCGCCCCCCCTCCCGGCGGCAGGCTTGAAGCACGGCGTCACGATCCTCATCAGCCCGGCCGACGCGATCATATCACAACCCTTCCACCATCACCCGATCTCATCCGACCCCGGACCCCCCGGCGTCCACAATGACGGCGGCGGCGATTCGATCTGCACTGGAACCCGCCCTCGATCCCCGGGAATCGGTTCCAGCTTCTTCTCGTTCTCCTCCTCTGCCTCCCGGTGCGCGGCGCGCGGCCAGACGACCCTGTCGCTGTTCGGAGCAAGCACCCTGTGGAAAGACCTGGAAAAAACCATATGAATGGGGGCAAATCCCAGGCGAGCAGAGCGGATCCTGTTGCTGCCAAAGTACGAAAGCTTCCGCTGCGACGCGGCTTTATGCGCGCGATGGCTACGCCACCATGGGTTCCGGAAGCTTCTTCTCTGACGCGCCTCCGACCGAACTGGCGCCGCCCATGGGTTCCCCTCCTTTTTCGACTTCTGCTGCTGCTGCGCGTGATCGCCCGCTGTTTTGTTTTGTGGGGAGGAACGGCAACGAAGAAGAGGAGGGGGCCCCTCTTTTTCAGTTTTTTTGTGGGGGTGGGGGGGTGAGTGGATGGGTGGGTTTTCTTGTTCTGGGTGGTGGAACTGGAAGAGGAGAAGGGGGGGAGAACGGTTTAATTCTCTCTCTCTCTCCTCTTCCAAAATGGTAAAAGGGTTCCTTCTAATTCTACCTGGTCGAAATTAGAGGAAATGTGGGTATATAAATGTTCTGGTTTGGGCAAACATGAGAAATTGACGGGTTTTGGGTTTCTAAAAATTTTCCTTTCACAAACCTGGGGTCAGGGGTGCAGTGCGCGTGCGGCGTTTGTGGGGGTTGGGGCCGGCGCGCATTTGGGGCCACCCAACTAACTGCCCACTTTTTAGTCCACGCCGGTCCACCACCATTTCCTCTCTCTCTCAAATTTGCTGGATTCTCGACGCCGTTATCTGATATTTCACACGGACACGTCATACAAGTGTCAACAACTAAAAAACTGAACAAAGTGTATTGTTCTAATTTTTCTCTTGGCCCACCTTAGCATCCGCTCTCTTCTCTCCTCCTCTCTCTCGCTCTCTCTCAATTTGCTTATCTGAACTTTCACACACACGTCACAGGGGTGTCAGCAATGAGAAAAGAACGGATCAGAAACAATGGACCGAAAAGTGTTATTCTAGCCTTTTTTTCTTGGGCCCACCTGTCAGCATCCTTGGTGTAGTGCATGCATGCGCCACCAATTTGGTCCATTCAAATCTGCCAATAACATCGGCCCATCGTAGAGAATAACTGAATAAGGGAACCTTAATGGTAATATAAAGAAAGAATAAGGGAACCTTAATGGTAATATAAAACGATCCACATGATGTCATCTAATACGCATCTAGAAATGCTAGAATGTTACCTTCCTTTACCATACTTCTTTACGGTTCTAATAAGACAAGTGTCCTGTGGACACTCTTAAGATTGTCTTTATCATCGAGGATTAACAATGACTCAAAAAATACTCATGTGACACTTGTCTTATGAATGGCAAATAGGCATCCCATAAGAAAGTGACGTGCTAGCATTCCTTATGAGAATTTATGGATGGAGTTGTTTTGGCATGTGTCCTTTTTCTAGAGTTATACAAGCACCGGCAGTTGGTATTATTATTATTATTATTTTTTAAATTTTTTGAGTGAGTCCCACATGTCCCACTCCCAATGAACGGTAAAAAAATAACGATCATCCATCTGATCGATGATTGTATTGCATGGACATGTCGATCGAATTGGGGACTATTAATTTCTAAAAAAAACTTAATTAAAAATATCAACAAAATTTTTTGGTCAATAAAAAAGGGGGATTTCATTAACACGAAGCGTAAGAGACGTACACACATAATAAGAGGATTGCAGGGAGGAGTGTAGTGCACAACTGCCAAGTCAAAGGTGTTCGCCGGACAACTACACCAATAGAGACAAGGCACAAGCGGAAACATAAAACACAAAGGACGCAAACCTCCAACAGTGAGATACCGATGGAGAGCCGAGGGAGAACCATAGCCGGCATGGGGGTTAGCGTAGCCCTCATTGGAGAGGTCGACAAGGATAGCTGGAGAATGCTGCAACATCTACCAGGCAGCTGAAGATGAGATGAACTCGGAGACGTGCAGCACCAATGGACGCATGGATTAAGCTTGGGGGTTCAAGCTCCATCAACAAACTCCACGATCCTAGGGCACGATCTATGTAGAGGCAACCCAAGAATCCCGAGCACGTCAGCTCTCCAATAGATACCGGATCCGAAAGGGACATCGGTCCTGCAAGGAGGTGAAAGACCAGCACACACAGAGGATGTAGTCAGAAGAAGAGGAGCAACGAAACATAGTGAGGGGGCGACATAATAAAGCCTGAAGGCCAGAGTTTCAGTGAATCCTAAGGGACATCAGAAAGTCCCACAGAAGGGGAGCAAAAATCGAAAAGATCCAAAGATATAACTGAGGCACAAAAAGGGGAAACCGGGTGGAGGAGGAGATGGAGGTGGATGAAGGGGAAGAAATGGTAGTCGAGCAAGGGCAGTGGTGGAGGAGAAAGGAAAGGCAGGTGGAAGGGAGGAGGACCAAGGGGGCTGCGGTGAAAGAGGAACGTGGAGGATGAAACAAGGGGAGGAGAGAGACCTAACCTGAAAGGATTGGGGGAGGGGGGCCTGGAGAGGACCCCGACGCCTGAAGAATCCCGCTGCGATGGTGAGGACCGCCGGAAAATGCCGGTGAGCTTTGCGCCTAGCGGTGACAGTTCCGCGGTATGACGGGTGTCCCACAGACCGCGTTGGGGGAGCAGCGAAAGGTTCCACTTGCTCGTCCCCTTCCCGTAACTGTGCCAGCAAGTATAACTCTTCTTTTTAGATATAAAACATATGCAAATCATTGTTGATTTTGTGTAATGAAAACGTAGGTTCATTTAAAAAACATCTGTCAAAGTTCACCTTGCCGTTTTCTTTTAACATCTGTCAAGGTTCACCATTACGTTTTCTCTTTATCAATGATTTAATCTTTGACAAGTCTCAACAATTAGAAAACGAAATCTTACAATCCGATGATGCCGCATTTGTTCAAGTTGACCAAACCAAGCTCACACGGTCACATAGGCACGTTGATAGTGCATATGACCACATGCATTACGTATTCTCACAATGGGCGACATGTCCAAATAGAGATCCCACTTCACTGGCTGCACCATGTGAGAAGGGTGTCAAATCCCGTTCGATTATGTTTAGAGTTCAAAGTAATATCTTTGTACAATTGCAAATGGTTCGCCATGACATGAATTGGCATAGATATAATCATATAAGAAGACCTAGTTGCCCATGGAATCGTGGGCCATTAACGAGAAGCTAAGTAGGTGGGCTAGAGACAGAAAACAACATAATTCATGATAGAGTGGTACTTCGCTCCAATATAATGAGGCCTTGCGGTTGCAACTCGACCGGTCGTTGAGGGTGCAGTGGCACTTTCACTATCCATTCCTGTGAGGGTGATTGCAGCTGCCCCAGGTGCACGGTAGCAAATATTAGTCTTCATACCGATCAGCCAGGCTCACCTCTTTAACAACACTTTATCATGAATTCTCTACCTGAATTTTACTATCTCATTACTTGGGTGGTTATGATCAGTAGACCATTCATCCAAACTCATTATTGGTTGGAAAAGGAAAGGATCAATGTCAGCCCAAATTTTAGTACCATCCATTTGAGTTACATTTTTTTTTTGTCACATGTACAGAGGAGATAGTGCAAATAAACCCTCATCAATTCTTCCCCAAATAGGCACTCTTCCCACAGCCACGTCTTCTTTGGACAATTATTCCAAACTCAAAGTTCCACCACAATAAATAATATCCCCCCTCCCCCAGGGAACAAATGGACGTGGGCCCACAAATTTGTAGAACAAATATCCAAGAACTCCCTTCTGAAAGGAAAGAGTCTATCCTGCTGAGCCCCGAGACCCTTGGACCCTTAATCACATGTTTCGTCATCATAGTCACAGTGAACATATGACCGTGGGCAGCTATGCTATTTGTGAAGGTGGAGCTTTTGGGCACCGAAATAACGAATAAAATCAACTTGAAAATTGTCGTTTGTAAAGATGTTAAGCGGTATCTATTCTACTTTGAGTTAAACTTGCTGCACCCACAACCAGTATATATATATATTTTTATGGCCCCCTAATATGTCCTACATGTTGCACAATCCAATTTTATATTAGACACAAAAAAAAACATGAAAAACAAAAAAAAAACCAATCCCTAATGAACAGTGATCAATTTTCATCTTTTTTTCTTTTAAAGTTAACTGATCAGAAATCAGATTGTATGGCCATACAAGTTGGATTTGGGGCTACCAAAAAAAATTTAAAAATTATTTTTTTAAATAAAAACACCAACAGCCTGTGCAGGGCGGGCCTGCCGTTACAGCAATGTTTAACTTTTCTACTTTTGATCAATTCACTTAGCACATCCTTTCAACTTTCAACACTCATGGGACAAAATAAATACATAGCCTACTTAGCTCTATTATATGCAACATAAAAACTTAGCTAATAACGGAGACTCCACTATGACAGGCTTCAAACAAAAATATTACAAACAATTATAGCTTAAGGTATTAAATCTCATAGAGATATTCCACAATTGATGTTATTGTTCCATAAAGCATGCACAGCTCAAAGAATGGCTTGATCTGCTTCATTTCTACGTAATCTATTTATTCAACAAATGTGCTTGATCGTGTTACAATAGACAGAAAAGACCAGGTGCTAAACCAACAGTCGTCCATAAATGTCTTGATTTGACGAAAATTTCGAAAAGTCACCGTCAAACTCGCCTTTAAAACGTTTGACGAAGAGCATATACAAACGATAATTTTGAGGGACATTTTCTTACGCATTAAACGACCATGATTTATTCAAGCACCAAAAAATACTACACATTGGAATTACATCGAAATGATAACGGTGTGAAGATTTTAAAATTGCTCGAATATGGTATAACCCATATACATGAACATGAAACCAGATCTTTTACGGATTCCGGATTTTTGTTTATGGTACTCCTAGAAAACAAAACCAGCAAAAACCACCACTAGCCAATAAGTTGTTTTCACCTATTTCCTGATCTGAGAAGCCCTGTAAAATGAAACAAAGCACAATAAAGTTATGTTACACCACGCCAGCTGTCACCTGAGCTGGAACATAAATAAACCATTTCTCTTAGTAGGAAAAGAAACAGGATCGAGGTTGTCCAGATAAGAGGGAAACGGATATAAACAGGGATCAAATAAAGTATGCGGTTTGGAAGAAAATGTACGATCAACATTTTGTGCACGCAGAAGCATCATTTGTTAATTGGAACACTACATATTGCCACAAGGATAAAGATCTCGCTTTCAAAAGAAGGGTAAATATGGAAGTCCAGGTAAGTGCAAGAATACAAAAACTTGGATGAGGCATTCAAAGACGACTGGTGGATGCTACCATCCAAATCCGCCCCAGCTTTTGGTGCGGTGGCGTATGGTTGCATTGTTAAGGGTGAGGTTACCGCCAGAACTGTGAGAGATTGAGCCTCAAGTAGTACGCCGTTGCTAGTAGGGGACACTAGCATAGCCTGTATACTGAGCGGGTTCCTAATGTGATTACAAAAGCCTGCAGTAACATCAAAAATCTATATATACCTAATTGATAATTGAGTGGGAAATTGCAAACCCACTTCCAAACTTTGCTGAAATGTGGAAGTGAGACTCTTCTCGACGAGCACTTGTGCATTGAGACTCATCCATCAAATCTTTCTCCTCTATCATGCTAATATCAAGATATTCCATCAAATCTTTTTTTACTTCGCAATCACATGAAAACTGACTATTTATAAGATGATAAAATTGGATTCGCTTCATACTTCAATTCAGGAAGATGATCAACTCTGCCATGAGAAAGAGGTTAGTTAGCAGAGTTCAAAAATGTCATCAAGAATGGTCAAGGAAAAGAAGTGTAAAGAAAAGTAAGAGAGATCAGCTGTAAGTACATGGCATTTCTCAGTGTCACCCTAGACAGGCACATCCCAGCATATAAATAAGCATAAGCCATTCAATTTTAACAGCTAAAACTTTATAATCTGAAACTTAGTATTGCTGAAGAAACTGCTTGGATGTCACTTTGTTAAAAGAATATAAAAGCTTCACATTCATTGCAAGAATGATGCAACTATAATAGTTAATATTAGGGCTGTCAACGGTTCGGGTCTGGGTAGACCCATGCCCAAAGTGAATAGACCCAGACCCGGTTCAGACCCAATAAAGATAATGGGTAAATGGGTTGGGTCTTGGACCCACTTCTTATTTATTTGATGTTGAAAGATAAATGGGTCTGGTATAGAATTTATTTATCTTAAATATCTCTGTGTCGGATAATTTGGTTTGATTTTAGGTGTAAATTCCAAAAAATTAGCTCATAAATTTTTGCAATGTATGACAATAGAAAGTTTAATGGGTAAACGGGTATACCTAGACCCATAACTAACGGGTCCAAACGGGTCTGTTAACGGGTCTGGGCCCATTTTGACAGCCCTAGTTAATATACACACTAAACATCATCATAAATTGAATCATATGTTTTTCAAATTAAAAAAAAAACAAAGGAATATTATAACTAGCAGTAGACATTATTCAGCAAATTTCCCCATGACATAAGGCACCTAATATTTGACATAGCAGGAGGTGCATTAAAAGTTTTTTCTTCTTTTGGGGAAATGGATGGTATCATGTTTTTGTAAAATAAAAGAAGGGATATTCTGAAGCTCAAGTCCCCAACTTTCTGGGTCTTGAGGGTTTTTTTGGGCCACCCTGTCAGTGGGAGGGGAACCCATTTTGGAGGCCGATGAAGCAGGGTCTGTGGCCCTTATTGGTGCTGGAGGCCTGTGGGGGGTTTCGGTCTTTTGGGGCCCTTTTTGGTGTGTTGTAGAGGGTGTATACTTTTTTTTTTTTGGGGTGGGTGGGTTTCTTTTGGGGTTCTTTCTTTGTTGATACACATTGTATTTTCTCTTTTCTATTTACAAAATTGTGGTGTTAGTATTATCCACTTAAAAAAAAAAATACCTCAGCTCCAAAACAAGATCAACTTACAATCAGAACAGCACTCTCACTGCAGAAAATGCTACACAATACATTTTGCCATGCAATATCTCATTAGTCAAGTTGACACTGAGCAAATTAGGAAAAGAAAGTCCAAAAAATGCCTCCTGTTGATGTGTGCAGGTTCTATGTGGACATACCTTTGCCTAACTTTGAGAATTCCAGTGCCCACCTGCATTGGTATACCCATGATAATACATTCACTCACTCCTTCTATCTGATCTTCCCTTCCATTTACTGAAGCATTAAACAAGTGATCCGCTGTTTTTTCAAAAGATGCCAGCATGAGAACACTGTCTTTCATTTTTGTAATGCCAAACCTCGTGATTCCAAGGATTTCACCCTGATGAGGTAAAAAAAAGAAAAAACCCAATGAAGTTTATATGCAATCTTGAAAAACAAGAACTTGGATGAAACTCACTACAGGATATATCTGTAACTTATAGATTTCAAATAGACTCACTTTATAAGTCATTACATCTGCCAAAAGCATCATATGGCGGATATCAATTTTCATTGAGTGACTTTTCATAGTGTAATTTATTTCATCAATGATGCACTTTCTTGCAGCTTCAATTCCAAGGGTATGACAGACTTCAATCACATGATTACTTGTAGTTTTACTTCCATCAATACCAGGTGTCCCCATCACTGCCAGAAGATTTGTACTGCAAATGTTAAAAATATTAGATAAGGTTGGTGACTATTTGTACATAAATACTTCTTGTTTAATCAAGGAGACATTGTCTGTCCATCTTCAAGCCTTATACAAGCAGTGCGGAACTGAAGGACATTTGTTAGTAGAAATGGAGTGTGAAATGGTAAAGACTGAGCAATTCGTTACTCAAAGATTTTTCATTTAGGTTTCTGTCCAGTAGATGTATGAGTGACCATAACAAAGCTCATTTTTGGAGAGATCAGATAGCTATGTGATCAAGTGGCTACCAGCAATTTCAAATGACTTATTTCTGTCTATAAAATGAAGGATTTTAAAGGAGTTGGAACAAGTTTGAACAGTCTAATGCATATATAAATATGTTGCTCTCAAGTTGTGCATCACTACCAAAACAACTATCAAATATCAAAACATGATGATAGGCCATTATTATACTACCGAAGTTGCTGCATTCTGACTCCACATATCAACTAATCTGAGACCCACCATGATGTCATGAAACCAACTGAACGATGAAAAATATCAATGAATCAAAGGCAGCGTTTGACAACTGTCTCATGGCATCTTTCACATCCATTCCCATAGTCATTCTCACTTAAAATCAGGAATAAGCCTACTTAATTCTCTTTGGTATCCTTTCTGAAAAAGCATTCCAAGAATGAATGGGGTCATTCCAGATAGGATGAGAATGTATTTGAATCTCATTGTCATATTCAGAAGGCTTTCTTTCAAAAGACTTTCTGAGAATGATATTCAAATTATACGAATGGGGAATGAAGAATGCCTTTCTAATTCTTGAGAATGAATGAGAAGGAATTTCCAGGAATGGATGCCAAATAAAATCTTCCTAAAACACCTCCTCCAATTAGGATGACTTCAATAACTAAGGAGACTGTTTGGCATTCTTTCTAAAATTTACTTCCACATAGGAGGAGAAAACCCACTCCATGCTCAAGAAAAAGATATCCCTGTCCGCAGTGATCTGCTCCTTTGTGCAGGAGGAGAAATAAGAAGGAAAGGGTATAATGCCCGTCTCCCAAATTAACCAGGTCTCATATGTGCCAATCTGCCTCCATCCTATCTTCTATGAATAGAAGCCCTACAGGATAAGTTATTTGGCCTGATCGTGATACCTTTCAAAGCAACAATCCCCAAAGATACTCTGTGGAACTCTTGAGAATTTTCTCTCATGATCCCCATAAAGACACAAAATGGCAAGAAACAGGCCAACATATCTCTTTCTGAGAGAAGATTGACGATGCATGTCTTTCTAGGTTACATGTCCACGATCCTTTTTATAAATCAACACTGTACAATTCAAATGAAAATAACTATAAGCCTTTAAGAATTAACTATTGTCAGATCTTTTCAAAAGGACATTTGAATGAGAATATCATAAGATAATGTAAAGAATATGACAACAAAATGCTTGAGCAGGAGATCTACTATTTGCTGAGTCGTCCTGTGTCCAACAGTTTGCACTCAATTATTCAAAATATGAGCAACTCTCCTGGTAGAAATGACCATGGTACACAAAGTGCAAATCCCCAAATGCTAGTTCTTTTATTTTCTGGAAGGTGTTTACCACCACAACAGCTACATTCTTTGCTGCTCGATGCCAAAGATATTATAGGGTGTTAGGGAACTTTTTTTTAAAAATTATTTCATATTAAATTTTAAATTTCCTGCAATTTAACTCTATCAATTTGGCAATATCACATTAATTTTTGCAAGAACCGGTGTCTGAACTTCCAATTGTCCACCAACACCTTCCCTTGTACCAGCAATAGCACTGCCACCAGCAGCAGCAGCAGAACAACTCCCCCATCACCGGCACCAAGGTGGAGTTGCAGCAGCTGGTCCTCTCCATCCTGGCGACCCCATCATGAGCCCCATTTTGGTCAGGCCGGCTTCCTCAGCTGCCCCCCCACACACGGTGGCATGGTGGCAGAAGTTGCATGGTATGGCCTCTAAGGACTAAGCGATCAGTGATGATATGGGTGAAATGTGGGAGTGGAGATGGAGCAGTTGAAAGTAGGGCTGTCAATGGACCGGGCTGGCCCGCGGGCTTTAGGGCCCGGGTGGCTTCGAGCTAGGAATTGGGCCAAGCATTTAAACCCGTGGGTTAACAACAGGCCGGGCCAAGAGGGTTGTCAGCTTCAGGTCGGGCTCGGCCCGCGCTTTAACCCAATGAGAGAGAGAGAGAGAGAGAGAGAGAGAGAGAGAGAGAGAGAGAGAGAGAGAGAGAGAGCAGGGGGCTGCCGCCTTGGAGGTGGCGAGAGAGGCTGGTCAGGGCTCCAGAGTAATGGCCACTTGGTCGAGCGACAAATCGGGGACGGCAACGATCTGGTCGAGCGGCAGAATGGGGACAACAGCGACCTGGCGATGGCGAGAGAGGCAGATTGGGGACGACGGCAACCTAGCAGTGGCGATGTGGTCGATGCTTCGCCATGGTGGTGGCGATGGCAGCAATAGCAATGGCGGTGGCGACGGATTCAACTGTGTGGGACGTCTTAGAGGACCTCTGGGGCGGGGGCACACGGACGCTGCTGGTGCCTGCGCTTGAGAGCTCACCATGAGGTTGTGCAGATCCTTCCCGTTCGAGGCCTTCTGTCGCAACCATGCAACCTTGGGGGTACGTCCGGCGAGAGGCCCCTTTTCTCCCGCCATCAATGTCATAGATTGGGCAACCCGGAGACATCTTCCTCCTCAACGACCACTGCCAACTACAGCGCCATCAAATGAGCTTCTAGCAGAGGCTCCAGGCACATGCTGTAGTCGGAGGACAACGAGGCTACGACAGTGGTGAGAAGACAAAGGGGCGGCCACTGCTAAGCCCCGGGCGGTGCTGTAGATGGTGGGGACGGAGCGGAGGGAGAAGTTTATGCCATTACGAGGATATTTTTTTGTTTTTTTCGTAAGATGACAGGGGCATTTCTGGAATTGTCTTTGTTCATTGTTGGGTCGGGCTGGGCCGGCCCGGCCCTAATCCTCTTTGCCCGGGCCTTCGTTGGGCCAAGACTGGGCTTGGCCCAGTCCAGCTCGTTGACATCCCTAGTTGGAAGTAGGGAAGGAGGGGAGAAGGTCTTGCCAAGGGTGGGGGGATAACCAGGTGACACCGGGTTGGGTTCTTCCAAAAGTAAATGAGCCATGACCGGTTTCATCTTGGGAAAGTTTTGTGGAGAGCAAGACTCTTTCTTTAAAATTAGGAAAGGTACAACCAACCAAGATGTAACCGTGCTTTCTTTTCAAGATATATTTTAGAGAGAGATAACCCAAAAAAAAAATTACTAAACACCCTATTATTGTATGCACGACTCCAAGGAAAAAGAAGAAAGAGTGGGATAATATCAACTGGTGCTACAATATGGAAAATGGAAACAGGAAGCGAACTAGGGAAATTACAACCAAACAAGATATAACCCTGCTTTCTTTTCAGAATACATTTTAACGAGAGAGATCCTCTTAAAAAACATTACTAAACACCCTATCATTGTATGCATGACTCCATGGAGACAGAAGAAAGTGTGGGATAATATGAACTGGTGCTACATTATGGAAACAAAAAGCGAACATTAACATCAATGTTCAGTGGTCCTCTCTCTGTAGAGTGTAGGGAGTAATTAGGTGGAACATTCATCTGTTTTGGACTTGCTCAGATGGTGGAAGGGGGCTTGTCCTTACCCAGCACAAAAGGATTTATGGTTCCTCTTCTGTCTTGCTATGTCATGGGCGGTGTGGTCGGCTAGAAATAAGAGGAAATTTTGTGCTGAATTCAGAAGTGTGAAGTGATGTATTGATAAGAACAATATGTTTCGTGAAACAGTGGGGAAGGGCAGATGGTCTGGTGAGGAACCCTAATCAGGAATTGATATCGAAAGTGAGAACATGGACGCTCCTGACACTTAAAAAAAAAGAATTTGGGTCTACTTTCTTCTGCTTTATTGACTTGATAAAGCAGTACTATCGTATTTATTTTCCTGGCTATCTGTATTTTGGGTTTTCTGTTCTTTGGATGCTGTTCAGGTTGGGGGGTGTTCTTTGTCCTCTGAAATCCTATGTAATTCTCTTAATGAATTGTGGCATACTTTCTGCCACCTTCAAAAAAAAAAAAGAGAAAGCGAACATGCAATGGTCCACTAATATAGTTTTAATCTTCTTCCCGCAGGTCATTGGTTTGAGTCCCCGTGTTTCTCCGGAATAGTTTCCTAGCATGTTGTCCCCCTTTGCATGCTGGGTGGTTTGCCCGATACACTTGGGTGTCTGGCCCTTAAGCAGCCCCCAGCCTCTGTCGGGATCTCCCACGGGTACTATCCTGTCTCAAAAATTTTCCTTGGTAATAAATCCCTTATTTAGAGGAAACTTGATTTAAACCCTCCTTTTCTTGTACAAAGATTTAATCCCTCTTTGTCCTGTATAAATATTGAATGGATGCTGCTTAAAATTTCTGGACAACAAGAAAGATAAAGTGGGCAACAGGCTACCAATGGCTACTCTCAAGGATCATAGATTCTCAGTGCCCTGATTCCAAATTGTATGCTTTGACCAATATGTCACCAATGAGCATAGAGCACTGAGAATCTATGATCCTTAAGAGCAGCCATTGGTTATGGCCTGTTGCCCACCTTATCTTGTTGTCCAGAAAATTTAAGCAGCATCCATTCAATATTTGTACAAGACAAAGAGGGGTTAAATCTTTGTACAAGAAAAGGAGGGTTTAAATCAAGTTTCCTCTAAATAAGAGATTTAAACCAAAAAATGTACCAAGGAAAAATTTTGAGGCAGGATAGTACCCGTGGGAGATCCCAAAAGAGGCTGGGGGCTACTTCAGGGCCAGACACCCAAGTGTATCGGGCAAACCACCCAACACGCAAGGGAGGACAATATGCTTGGGAAACTATTCCGGAGAAACACAGGGACTCAAACCCACGACATGCGGGAAGAAGATTAAAACTATATTAGTGGACCGTTGCATGTTCGCTTCTTTTTTTTAAGAGGAAAATGAAAAAAAGGTGCCACAAGGATGTATAGATGTATATAAAATCAACTCTCAAAAGAAGCCCTTATACAAAATTAGATCAGTGCAGAAACAAAACACCAAGTTGGTGACCCACTTAGGCCTCCCTTAACCAAACAAAGAAGGATGAAGTATCGATAAGTGATGTACAAAAGATTCGCCCACTCTCTAACCCTATCACACAAACTCAGCCACTTTGTCGGACACCAAAGCTTCTTTCTTGAAGATCCGATTCCTATCCCTTAAATGCCCCAAAGGGTGGCATGCATAATCAGCCATCAAATGATATGATCAGCCCTAGGGGCCACAAGAAGAGACCATAATCGAAGGAGGGTTTCAACAGAATCCATTTGCATGAATGGTCGATGACCTTGCAAGGATGGCTCATCAAACTTTGACAGCAAAGTTGCATTTGACGAAGATATGATCCACTAATTCATCCTCTTCCCCACATGGGAAGCAAACAAAAGGCACATCACATCCAAAGTGAATCAACCAGTCTACGGTGGACAACCTTCCCTTATAAATCCTCCAGATGAGCGTCTTGACCTTCAATGGGGCTTTGGGTTCTAGAAGTGCTGAAAGAAGGGACACCTCAAACCCCCATCTACAATCACCTGATAAGCTAATCTGACTGAAAAGATCCCTGTGCCTCCTACATCTACACCCAAGAATCTCGTTTAGAAACATGAATAGAAAATTTTGCCAAAAGTCTTCAAAGAGAAGCCAAGTCTTGTAGCTATTCTTCTTTAAAATTCTGCTTAAAGCAAGGTGTCCACACCCCTGTACTAGTCTACCAGAAGCATCCTGATCAAAACTAGGGCCACCAGAACTAGAGGATCTGAAGATATGTTGGAAAGCCTAGGGAACAACTGACAAACAGTTTGAAGCCCACACCATTTATCAGTCCAAAAAAGGCATTGCCTCCCAGTTCCCAAGGACACATGTTGCCGCCTTTAGAATGTCTATTGCCTGAAGGATGCCTCTCCAAATAGATGAAACATTATAATCCACCTGTAAAAGACACCTCCCAAACTATGCTTGTGGAATAATACTTGTCTTTAATCACATCTCACCATAGGCCTGACAGGGAAGTACCAAGTTCTATAGCCACTTGGTCAACAAAGCCAAATTGAAGTCACGAATGTCCTTTAATCCCAAGCCTCCACTCTCTTTACTTTTGCATATCCTCCCTCCTTTCTTAGGTCCTTGGAACAACCTTTACAGAAAAACTTGCATCTGATAGCTTCAAATTGCTTGCCCATAGATATGAGAATCTTGAAAATAGAAAGGAAATAGATAGGGAGACTATCCGGAACAGACTTATAAAGAACCAAAATGCCCCCATGAGACAAGAGCCTGCACTTTCAACCAGAAAGCCAAGAATGAAATTTGTTAACAATAGGCTGCCATTCTTTGCACTTTATGGTTCCCGGAGACAAGGGTAACCCCAAATAGGTAACAGGAAAGGAGCCCCTTTGACACCCAAAGATGAAAGCCTGAGACATACTGATGCCGATGGCCACAAATTTGTGGAAGTTGACCATCAATCTAGTGCTTTCATTTACCAATTCAAGAATACGTCTGGCCTGAAAAAGCTGATCCTCATCGCCGCAATGAAGAGAATATATCATCTGCATACTGAAGATGAGAGACCCTCATAGATTCAATACCTACCTGAAAACCTGTGATGAAAGTAGCTTCCTCCCCTTTCAACCATATCCTGCTTAAAACATTGACAAAAAAACAAATAGCAATGAGGACGTAGGATCCCCCTGCTGAAGTCGTCTGCCACTATGAAAGAAGGATGTAGGCATCCCATTAATAATGATGGTGAAAGATGCTGAAGTCACACACTCTCTGATATGCCTAACCCATCTGTTGCCAAAACCCATCTTGAAAAGTATATTAAACATGCAGTTCTACTTAACCTTATCATAGGCTTTCTTGAAATCTAGCTTGAGAACCACCAATTTCCTTCTCTGTTGCTTCATGCCATGTGAGCATTTATGAGCCACCATGAATCCTTTATGGATATGCCTACCCTTAATAAAAGTACTCTGATTGTCACTGATCAACCTATCCAGAACCCTCTCCATTCTAGAAGCCAACATCTTGGATCATAGTTGTCAATCCTGTCTCGATATGTATCCCATTTTTCTATTGGGATGAGACATCCCGGTGTCTCGGACAATTCCGGTGTTCCACCTCAAAATTTTATCCATACATATTGCAATAAATAGAAAACATATGTATACAATAAATAATATGAAAATAAACATATAAACATGAAAAGAACACACAATTAATGACATAAAAGTATTTAAGATGGATTTGTGAGTTTATAAAGGAGTATATTCACCATTTATAAAGAACACACAATAGGTCTACATGCATATGTCCGTTCGAGATTGTTATTGGTTATAGGCTTAGGGGACCCATAGATCTCATTCCTTTACCTGTCTAATCCCGCACGTCTGAGTCTGTACAGTCCTTAGCTGATAACATTAGGAGTCCGCATGAAGATGTCCGTCGTTACATCGAGATCAACAATGAGCGCTACAAGCAAATGGCAGATGCACATCGACGATCCCAGGAGTTTCATAAGGGTGATTACGTGATGATCATGATTCAACCTGAGCGGTTTCCTTCCGAAACCGTCAAAAAGCTGCAAGCTCGAGGAGCCGGCCCCTTCAGAGTGCTAAAACGGATTGGAACGAACGCGTATGTGGTAGATCTATCATCGGATTACAACATCAGTAACACGTTCAATGTCTCAGATTTGGTGGCCTACCCGGACCCGACAGTGATACCCAGTGATCCGTTTGAGCCTTCTACCTCCCTTGCGAGCGACCTTACCCCTGAGTGTCCACTTTCAACCTCTATAAAGGATGGCCTACACAATATACACCATACGGTATCCAGTTAATGGATCCTATTTAAATGGGAATCTTTGGGTTTTATTTTGGATTGGATTTTAAATCCGTATCGGATCCTATTTATTGGGTTCTGAATATAAGTTTTGGGTAAAGAGATCCGTTCGGATCTTATTTAGGACCCGAATACGATTCTGTTAATCCGTTAAGTCCGAATCTCTATCCGTTTATATCCGTTAGTATTATATGTATCCTTTAAGTTTTTAAAAACTGTTTAATTTAAATTTCTTTAAGGTATCCTTATCCTTTAATGTTCACTAACGGTAGCTTAATGGGTCTATTAAATTTTGGATCTAAAGCTCATATTTTTGGATAATCTTTTTAAGCAGTAGGGGTACATATACAATTTCAGAGGATATGTTTGCAATTCTGTTTATTTCTACAAACAAAAACAGATCTGATTGCAATTAAGTTTAAATTCTGCAAACTGAAATAGATATATTTGCAATTCTGGTTATTTCTACAAATATATTCGGATATGTTTGCAAATTCTGGTTATTTTTGCAAACTGAAAAGGATCTGTTTGCGATTCTTAGTTAATTCTGCAAACAGAAATAGACATATTTGCAATTCTGGTGATTTCTGCAAATATATTAAGATTAGTTTGCTATTCTGGTTATTTCTGCAAACTGATAAAGGTATGTTTACAATTCAAATTATTTCTGTAAACAGAACAATCTATGTTTGCAATTCTGGTTTAATTTCTACAAACTGAAGATGACATTTATGCAACATCATGCTATAAACTTGTATTTTGCTCCTTTTAATGTAGTTTTAAGCATGATTAAGATTGTTTATGGATTAATAATTATTGCTGTGAACTTAGAAGCTATTTTTTGTGATAATTTGACCTCTTTACAAGTTTTATTGATGCATGAATATCTCTATTTTAAATTGCAATAATTATTATCTTTATGTCTTTTTGCTCATATTAAGTGTTAATTTGATGCTATTATGTAGTTTTGTAGTGAATTTTAGATTTCTAAATGGTTAGTTTGGCCACCAAAGTGGCACTAATCATAAGGAATGATAAAATTTAACTATATTAAGTTTTAAATAATATCATTAATAAACATTTGGTTATTTGTTATCATTTTAATTAAGGGGAGGATGTTTTAGAATTCAAAGTGTGTAAGTTGATCACCAAAGTGGCCTTATGCATGGAGAATAATAAAATATTCTCATTAAGAAATTAAAATGATATCAAATGTTTGTGTTCTTGACTTGATTGTAGATTTAAATTCCCAAAGGAGTATCGATTTTTCATGTCATGAGCATGATAGAATAAAATTTATTTACATGACGACTCTTGAGAGTTTTGTACCTAAAAGGTACTCTATCTTGACATCAAAATGTTTATAAATTTTAGTTTTATCACTTAAGTTAATTCGGAGAGTTCGTCCATAAAACGATCAGACGACTTGATAAAGTAGTTCATTTCAGTCATTGAATTACTTTGCAATTTAAATTACTGCCTCATAACTTGCAATTTTGTTCCATTATCTTACATGTTAGCATGTGTGTCTTTATTTCAACTGCTTCTTTTTTCTTTGTACCTTTTACTGAGACTGTACCTTATCTGAATGGCACTAACTTCACTGAATGAAAACAAAATGTACTGTTTGCTTTGGGTTGCATAGACTTAAATTTGTCCTTGCATGAGGATAAACCAACTCCACTTATTTCAGATAGCTCAATGGAACAACAGACTCATCATGAGAAATGAGATAAATCCAACCATCTTTGCCTTCTATTCCTTCAGGGACATGTTGGACAAAACATTAAGAGATCTATTCCAGATCAAACCACTGCTAGTGGATTTTTAAAGGCAATTGAGGAACAGTTCATTAGTTCTAAAAAGTCAAAGCCAACACTTTAATGGCTAAACTGTTCTCGATAAAATACACTAACGGCAGTGTTCGAGAGCACATAATGATAATGAGGAATATTTCTACTCAACTGAATGCTATGGAAGTTACCATTTCATATACTTTTCTAGTCAATTTCATTCTCAACTCTCTGCCTAGTGAATATGAAACATTCAAGATCTCCTACAACACACATCAGGCTAAGTGGTCAGTCAATGAATTGATGACCATATGTATTTAGGAGGCAGAGAGATTGAGAGGAGAGAGGAACAATGCTATTTTGTCTACCTCTCAAAAAGTCAAAAATGAATTATGAAAGAAGAAGAGTGTCCAGAAAAAGGGCAAGAAGAAGATTAAGTCAAAAGGTAAAAATGATAAGTGCTTCTTCTGCAAATTATCTGGACACGTTAAGAAAGATTGTCTGAAAAGGAAGGCATGCTTTGAAAAGAAAGATAATATCTCATCTTATGTTTGCTATGAATCTCATTTAGTTAATATTCCTAAAGATATATGGTGGATTGACTCAGGTTCTACTGTGCATGTTGCCACTTCTATGCAGAGATTCATTTTCCAAAGGCCTCCGAATAAGGGTAAGCGAAGCATCTTTTTAGGAAATAAGACACGCTCACAAGTCAAGGCTATAACTTAATAGGATCTTTATGGAATCATGATTTGTTCTAAACTTAGAAGACACTCTTTATGTACTATCTTTTAGTAGAAATTTAGTTTCAGTATCAAAACTTGATTCAAAAGGTTTTCAAATTAGTCTTGGAAACTCTTCAGTTGAATTAATAAAAGATTCTGTTGTTATTGGTACTAGTTCTATATCTGATGGTTTATATAAATTGTGTCTTAACAATGTGAATGAACAATCTCATAATATCCTGCATACTTCAGTTCTTACTGGCAACAAACGTAGTAGAGTTAATGAAAATTCATTTATGTTGTGGCATAAGAGATTATGACATATCTCCATTAAAAGACTTAAGAGGTTAGTGGGAGAAGGAGTGTTACACACTCTAGATTTCACTGACTTTGAGACGTGTTAATTGCATTAAAGAAAAAAAAACACATGCCTAATAAGGATGCCACAAGAAGTTCTGAAATTTTAGAAATAATTCACACTGATATTTGTGGTCCATTTTCACCCTGTCTAACTGGTGACCGGTACTTTGTCACTTTTATAGATGACTATTCTAGATTTATGTATCTCTATTTACTTCTTGAAAAGACGTATATTTTCATTGTCTTTAAGGATTTCAATAAGTAGAGAAACAATCAGAAAAAGTAATCAAAATAGTCAGGTTTGATAGAGGTGGCGAGCACGATAGTAGGTATACAAAGATGAGACAAAGGCCTGGTCTATTAGCTAGATTCCTTAAAGAGGAGAGAATTGTATATCAGTACACTACTCCTGTCAGTTCATATCAGAATGGGGTACCAGAAAGAAGGAATCGAACGTTTAAGGAAATGGTCAGAGCAATGCTAAGTCATTCTATTTTTCCTTTATGTGGGGTGAGGCCGTTAAGACATCTGTGCACATTGTGAACAAGGTTCCTACGAAGGCTACACCTAAGACTCCCTATGAGTTGTGGTGTGGTAGGAAACCTTCTGTGAACTATATGCGCACATGGGGATGTTCAGCTGAGGCTAGACCATACAATCCACAAGAAAAGACATTTGATCTCAGAACAACCAGTGGATTCTTCATTGGTTATCCAGATAGATCAAAAGGGTATAGATTCTATTGTCCATCACATGTTCCCATCATTATAGAAACATATAAAGCAAGGTTTATTGAAGATGACGGAGTTCGTGGGAGTGGACCTTCTCGAGAGATTTCTTTTGAGGAGTTACATGATCAAGTTGATACACCTGTAACAATTGACAACATTGTTCCCATATTCATTCCTCGGAATGATATTCTGGAGAAATAAGTGGTTGCAGTTGATCCACCCCAAGTTGCTTAAGTGCCACAGGATGTCGTAGTTGTTGACCAACCACCTCCACAGGTAGATCAGAGACCAACATTACGACGTTTTGAGAGAGTCAGAAGATCTGCTATATCTGATGAGTTCATAGTACACCTATATGAGGACGGTGTAGACATGGGTGATATTGATGATCCAGTGACGTTTTCACAAGCCATAAAGAGTGATAAATCCACCTATTGGTTTAAAGTCATAAAGGAAGAGCTTGACTAAATGGCTAAAAAGTTGTTGGATATAAATGGATATTCAAAACTAAAGTGGACTACAAAGGCAAAGTTGAGCGATATAAAGGGAATGTATTGACTATGATGATATTTTTTCTTCAGTTTCCAAGAAACTCTCATTCAAAATAGTTATGGCCTTGGTAGCTCATTTTGATTTAGAGTTACACCAGATAGATGTGAAAACAACTTTTCTCAATGGGGACCTAAATAAAGAAGTGTATATGGAGCAACCTCAAGGGTTTCGTACTGAAGGGAAAGAACACTTAGTATGAAAATTAAAGAAATCCATTTATAGACTTAAGTAGACCTCCCGACAATGGTTTATAAAGTTTAATGAAGTCATATTGTCCTTTGGGTTTAAGGAAAACATTATTGATGAATGTTTGTACCTAAAGATCAGTGGGAGTAAATTCAGTGTCTTGCTTTTGTATGTGGATGACATTTTACTTGCAAGTAGTGATCTTAGTTTATTGCACGAAACGAAGGCGTTCCTTTCTAAGAACTTTAAGATGAAAGATATGTGTGATGCTTACTAAGTCTTGGGCATTGAGATCACTAGAGATAGACCCTCAGACACTCTTGGTCTTTCTCAGAAAGCTTACATCTCAAAGGTCTTGGAAATGTTCAACATGCAGACATGCGCACCCGATAAAGTACCAATTGTAAAAGGTGATAAATTCAGTAAATTGCAGTATCCAAAAAATGACTTGGAAAAGAAGCAGATAGAGCCTATTCCATATGCTTCAGCAGTTGGGAGTTTGATGTACCTTCAGACTTGTACACGTCCAGACATTGCTTTTGTCGTGGGTATGCTCAGCAGGTACCAGAGCAACCCAGGCATGGATCATTAGAAAGTTGCCAAGAAAGTCATGCGTTATCTTAAAGGCACGATGGATTTCATGCTCACGTAAAATAGGAGGTCAGATCAACTGGAGGTCATTGCGTACTCTGATGCTGATTTTGACGGCTGTCTTGATTCGAGAAAGTCCACTACATGTTACATCTTCCTCTTAGCTAGGGGAGCTATCACATAGTGTAGTGAGAAACAGAGTATTACAGTGACTTCCACCATGGCAGTTGAGTTCATTGCTTATTTTGAGACTAGTGCATAGGCCATTTAGTTGCGGAATTTGCTTACAGGTCTATCGTTTGTTGATTTCGTCTCCAAACCTATCCGGATTTACTATGACAATTCCGCTGCGGTCTTCTTTTTTAAGAACAATCCCCCCCCCCAAAAAAAAAATAAAAAATAAAAATAAAAATAAAAATGTTATAAGGAGCTTAAGCGGTTATGAAAATCTCAGGCTAAAATATGGTTGGAATAGGCTAGGACAAGCCGAGACGGGCTGGAACAGATCGGGACAACTATGGGATTGAGAAGAAACTTTTTTGTCCCATTTTCTCATTGGGACAGGACGGTCCTTGCCGAGATAGGCTAGGCCGGGATGAGATTGACTATTATGTCTTGGATATAATCTTGTACACCCCATTAAGGAGACTAATAGGTTTGTAATCACTCAAAAAGTGTGCCCCCGTTTTCTTTGGATTGAGAACAATGAAAGTTTTGTTAGCACCCCTCAGGTGTGCTTTCCCCTCTTGGAAATCCAACATAGCCTATAGTAAGTGGGGATGAACAATAACCAACAAAGTTGAAGAACAATAGTTGAAAATCGTTGGGTCCCGGGGAAGGATGGCAGTACCAGTATCGGAGGGTACTGATATCGATATGTACCGGTATCGGTGAATATCGATCGGTACCAAGTCCATTGTGGCCTAGTACCAGCCCAGTACCGGCCGGTATCGGTCCCTCAATATTGTATCAGTACCTACCGATACCAATACGTATTGGCCGATAATGCCAACCATGGTCCTAAGGACTTGTCTCCTGACAAAGCAAATGCAACATCCTTAAGCTCTTGAACAGTAAAAGGAGTGGAAAGTCTTCTCCCTCTCCCCATCAAAAAGCTGGGAAAGAATATCAGAATCCACAAGTAGCCTCCCAAAATCCTCTTTTGTAAATAACTGGTAGTAGAACGAAAGGATGTGGATGTTCACTACATCTCTTTGAGGATAAACCACCCTTCTACCTTAAGAGAGCCAACGTGGTTGATTCTTCTCCTTCCAGATGCTACCCTATGGAATGAGACAACACTCCTATCACATTCCTTACTCCACTTGTCCATGGATCTCTACTTCTAGTAAACCTTTTCCTACAACAAGACTAGCTAGAACCCATATATGAGCACATCCCATACTCTCTTTATCTTCTTCATTAACCAGCCCAGCCTCCTCCAAGGCCTCTTATCCTTATAACTGACGAAGAATACCATCCTTCACCTCTCTGTTAGGAAGCTTCTTGGAAGTCCCTAGATAGATAGTTCATGACTAGGGCTCCCAAGGTTATGGAGAATAGTTGCCATTATTGTTCCTTTCCAAGTACCTGAAGTCCAAACCTTTTTGACAATGTCCAAAACACCCTCCTTTTGAGTCCAAAATTTCTCCCTCTGAAAAATAGACTTCCAATGGAAGAAAAAATTGGAATTCAAGAGAATAAGCTTATGATCAGACACCGGCCTTTGGAAATAAGATGCTTGTAAATGTGGGAAGTGTTCTTCCCACTAAGCAAAAACCAGGAACTTGTCTAGTCTAAAACAAAGAGGTCGAGTCTTGAGATTAGACCAAGTAAAAACCTATTATCTATGTATACATATATCAAAGCTACTTGATGAACAAACTCTTCGAAGTCCTTTATAACAAACATTGAAGAAAAACCATCGAACCTCTTTATAGACGAAATTGCGGCATTAAAGTCACCTGCTACACACCAAGGTGTTCCTGTCTGCTTAATGCTGTTGCAGAAGCTCATCCCACAACACCTTCTTCTCCTCCCTCCTTTGGAGCCCAAAAACACCATTAAAGTCTTCTAAGAAACCATCCCCCCTGCACCTAAAGGTAATGGTAATGGCAGACCTCCCCAATTGTTTGTCAACCTCTTCAAGCATAAAGCCATTCCATAGCACCATAATGCCACCGATCTACCCACGGCCAGGGAAACTGCACCAAAGGATAGTCTGGACTGACCAATATCCCTCCAAACCTCCACCCCCTCCACCTCTGACTTTGTTTCTTGGATATAGATAACATCGATCCCACACCCCCTAATCAGGTCCCTTACCACCGCCCTTTTCTCCCTACTCCTTAAACCTCTAATATTCCAAGAGAGGATCTTCATCGATAAACAACAATGATTGCATCCCCACTCCCCTCATCCCCCCCTCAGCCTCTTCCTTCCCCTCCCTTTTAGTATTACTCCTCTTCACACTCCTTACCTTCCCAACTTGCCACCTGTTGTAGATCCTATGGAACACTGAATGGATGTCCTTCTCCACCCCATCAAATGAAACCTCGATCTTGTCTGCAACCTCCTTAGATTGCTCCCCCGTTAGCTTCTCGATTGTGGCCAACATATCCCTAATCACCTCGTTGTCCATGCCCCAACCTAACTTGGAAGCCTTCACCTCCCCCTCTAATCACCCGAATAGGTGTCTCCATAACTGCCTCCAGATCCCCCTCTCCTCCTATATCCTTCCCCACTAGACCTGAGATAGAGTACTCAGGTGAAGAATGACAAGTTCCTCCTTCCATAGACCCTTTGGGTTGTTGCACCTCAAAATGACGACTAGTAGGCTGGGGATTCAGGATCAATGCAGGCCTCTACACTGCCCTAGACTGCACCAGAGAAACGTGTTCATCCTCATGGAGAGGCCCCATCAAAGAAGAGTAGTAAGCAGGCGCACTGGCTAGAGGGATCGATAAGTGTTGCAGGCACCTCAGCTATGTATGCCGCCTCTTGACCTTTACAAGGGAGGGGAGCCTAGAGAGGCCCCTAGAAGAGCACTGATCTCTCTGTGGCAGTGCCTCAATGCTAGACAAATAAGAGGCCACCAGAGCTGCTGAAATGGAGTCTGCAGGAGCCAACGCCATAGCTCCTAGACGATCAACGATGATCGGTGTACTCGAAGAATCCCCCAGCAACTCCTGCATCACTTGCTCCTTTGGACAGTGCCTGGATTGTCTACAACATAGCTGCAGTTGAAGTCATGGCAAATGGGTGCAGAAGACGATCCCTGTTGCGTCCTGGATTGGGCCCTTCGTGAAACGTCGTGTTAGGTAGGTAGTGGGTCCCTAGACCTATAACGAACTAAATGAGCTGGACCTAAGCTAGTGGCTGGCAAATTGGTTGCATCCGATCAGGTTCACAATGCTAGCTTTGGCGGACTGGTTCACGATTTTGAAATTTGAACTAGCTCTCCTTGGTTGGCCACATACCCCTAGGTCTTCATCTTCTACCTCCCGACCTCTACTATGGAACCCTAACCCAAGGAGCTCCCACGGCGGCAACGGCGGCTTTGTTCGATCCAGAGCCTGGATGGTGACCATGGAAAAGCCTTAAGAATATGCTGTGCCTCTACCTTCAGCACCCCTTCCCCCACAAGAAGGCCTTTGCTCATTGACAGCCTCAAACTTCTATCGTTCCCAGCACCCTATCCCTTGCATCAAATATTGCATACCCTCCAGGTCACAAAAGACTATTGGACCACCCACAATCCTCATAGGGATGCTAAAAAAGGAAGCTCTGGGTATGCCCCTCGCTGAAGAACCCCATCTGTCCGGCCGCAAGACAGGCCCCTCACCCATAACCTGTCACCCATGTCCCTAACATCCCAGCCACCTATCATCGTTCCCCTTTATCCAGCATCTTGTTAGTCATCTCCACTGAGCCTATCCTCAGATGGCCTCCCAGCAACCAGGCAGAGCTCCGTACATCGACACAGTTGAAGCATTTAGGTGCCAAGAAACCAGTGAAGATGCCACTGACAGAACCGAAGGCTGTCCTGGAAGGTCCACCTTCCTAGGACACTTTACCACCCTCCGCATAGGACTTGGGCCTGTCCCTGTGAGCACGACCTCCAAGCATGCCCTTCCCTCCTGCATCAGAGACACTCACCGAATCCTTGCATTCCCCGTCTGGTGCCCTCCCCTGAGGCAGTGAACACTTGGTCTAGACTCTAGTAACAGGAAACTCAGCAGCCTTCCTCAATGGCAGCCAGGTCCCCTGTCTCTCCAATGGTACCCTGTTGGCGCCAGAAGCGAGCAGAGGGCTCTGCGAGGTCCCTGTCCCTGAACCTCCTGCACTCATCACAGTCCAAGAAAACTGACCATTATTGCTGTAATGATTTACCATCCAAAAAGCAAGATACATTAAACAAAGAAAGATTAGCAGTCAGCTCACAACAATTCATGCAATGTATGTGTACCAATATGGTTATGTTATGCCTACACATTGAGGCAACCAAAGTTACCAAACAACTGGTGATCAGAATGGTGCAGTATCAAGCTTTCTAAATATCAAAATGCGCCATGGCATCAATACAACAAGTATTGACATCATGATTGCTGAGTGCCAGACCATATGGCTCAACTTGGCTTCTCACCTTTGCAAGTTGAGTCAGTACATATGATTCAGCAAGAAATGGTCTGTCATTTTTCTTTTTTTTGGCAAGATTAGATGTCATATTATAACACTGACTCAAACAGCCTCGTTTAACACCATCAAATTATTTCATCCACTAGCATTAAATTAATTAATAAGTTATCCATATGAAAAAAGTGCAGCAGGGCACTCAAAGAACTAAAGATTTTAACTACATTAGATGGGTAGAGAAAAGATATCAGATGAGTCCGAAAAACAAACCCTTCTACAAGTAACTTGAGTCTATCACTTTTGTTCTCTTTGCTAATGATTGCACGCTGAACCGTCCGAATTCCCTGTTTTTCCAAGAGCAGTAAGCAACACAAACTTAGAGAAATGTTTTAATGTGGCAGATGTTATAATGTTATAATCATGAATGAGAGAAAGTTTTGACTTGCCCCCGTCATAGAGGATGGGTGGAGATGTACCCCATCTACCATGGGTTTCACACCAAGCATAAGCCATTTCATCAACAACTGGTGAGGTAAGTAGTTCCAAGCTTTGTGCTTGTAGTAGTGAATACTGATGCTGGAGGATTTTATTATTTACCTTTACAATCACATTTGGAAGCATAGCTCTCAAAGAATGTAATTCAAATTGGACGACATTTCTATCTGCTTGAGGAGGATATATTCTCAATTTATATGCTGTAGGGACTTTGATATTCTGCATGTTGGATAGCAATGACCATAAGCACTTGAATCAAACAAAAAAGAAGGAAGGAAACAAACCAAGACATCTTCACCTCATGCTTTAACTTTATTTTTGGATGTTCCAAAATTGACTGCTGTACAGAGTAAGAAGAAATGCTCATGTGCAATGCCTCTATCCGCTCCATGTCAAGAACAACGACTATATATGGCTGACTGGATTTTAACACAATCTTCACAGTTTTGGCGACCTGAATAAAAAGGTCACCTGAATAAGAAGCCACTCCAGATACACACAGAAAGACGTGCTGCTGTGCCTGTGACTAAATATAGATGTTTCATACATATAACACAAACAAAAGTTATGGACGTTCACAATTATAATCACTGTGCACCCTATGTGTAGCTAGTACATGCAAAGAAGTTTCATTTTTGAAAGCATTTTCTATTGATCCCATCTAACGTGTACTCTATACACAAAATAACCAACTAAAGACGACTTAGAACGATCCAAGTGGCACTCAATGTAATGGAAATTGGACATGCATGTTTTAATTTATTGAATTTCAGTGAAAAAGTCTGGTTTACATTTAAATGCTTTGGTTGCATACACATATACATTGGTTAAAAAAAAAATCTAAAAAAGTGAATCTTTTAATATATTTTGCTTGAATATTTTTTTGCTATAAAACATACAAAATGATATATTGATTTACAGAAATTCCATAAAGTGAACCCTTTAAACTGTAAATGGACAATACCATCGCGCGGGTATACAGGGACCTTGCAAAGTAGAGACTTACCCACCAAGCAAGCCATTTTAGTCCAGTGGAAACGGGCATATTTGAAAATCTTGAATTTAGATATCACTCGGTTGTCAAGACATAACAATGCAAAACTAAAAGGAAATAGCCCCGCCCAAGGTTCAAAAACCCGGCTCGGATCGGCCGAGTCGGACCGGTTTTGGGCCGTCCGTGCCAATCCCGAGTTTCCTGGCCGAGTCTAGGACTCGGATCGGCCGATCCGAGGCCGGATCGGCTCGGATCGGCCCAACCCGGCCCCTAATGGCTAGTTTGACTAGCCGTTAGGGGTCAAAATAGCCGTTGCTGGCCGTTCCCAAACGGCCAACAACGGCTAGTTTGGGCCTTGGGGGTCTATTTAAACCCCCCCAAGGCCCTCCTAAGGCTCTACAAATGTCCTTTGAGCCTCATAACATTCTTGCTCTCTCTCCCACTCTCTCGATCATAAAATTCTCTCTCGGTCTCTCCACGAGGTCACTACTACAAGCTCCGCAATCTCTCATCTTCTTGTGCTGTGAAGGAATGGCATCTCAAGGTGCTGCTGAGCGGTCCTCTGGGAATCCTCCTCGCGCTGATCCTGCTTGCGGTCATTGCACATCGGTGGACATGGACAAGAGAAAGGTACAATGCAAATACTGCAACCAGGTTGTCTCTACCGATTCAAACATCTTGTTGGAATAAAATGTGAAGTTGCAGCTTGTGCTCGAATTCCTTCAGAGGTTAGGATCCAATTTCGAACTTATATGAAGGAGAAGGAATCAAGCAAAGCAAGTACTGCCAGAAGAAGACAGGAAATTCGAGAGGAGTTGTCTGAACCAGCGCGAAGGTCTGATGTTGGAGTCCGGCTTGGTGGAAGTAATCAACCTATAAATGTTGATGATTGGGATACAAGTAAGTTTCTTATTTAACTTATTTTCATGTCCTTCATTTAATGTTTTCAGACAAAAAGTTATAGTAGATTAAATTTTTTTCTTTTACATTTAAAGCTGAATTGCGACGTGCAATGGAAGCAAGCCGACGGTCCTTTGCAGATGAGGACAAGGAAGTGGCTCCACACCTTCTGGACAAGGGAGCACTAGCGCCAGCATGAGCACTAATGCATGCGAGGAGCTGCCTCAGGAGTTCACTAGAGCTGGAGATCCTAAAGTAGGTCCAATAGATCCCTTCCTCACCAAGAAGAGGGATAAACAACCTTCTATTAGTGCTGCATTTAAGAACTTAAAACTTTCTAAGGAGAAGATAGGGGGAACTACATCTAGGTGATTTTTCTATAACAGTATCCTTGCTAATGCTGCCAAGAGGCCATATTATGAGTCCATGATCGATACCATACAAGAAGTTGGCAAAGGGGTTGAGCGGCCTTCCTCATATGAGATATACAACAAGTACTTGAATTTGGAAGTTGACGACATCCGAACATATATTACATCATTTGAAAGGATATGGGATGAGTATGTATGTACTTTAAAGTGCGATGGATGGACAGGAACATAACTCTTATCTTCATTTTTTTTAATCTTATCTACATTTTTTTTCTTAAATACGAATGGGTCTCTTTCTGATTTCTTATCATGTATAGAACTTTACAGGGATAATAAGATGAAGTTTGATCAACTTCTTAGTTTACTGCAAAGTCGGAATCGTATTTTAGAAGTCTATTGATGCATCTAGAAAGATAAAGAATGTCCAGTACCTATATGAATTAATGGATCAAATGGTGAAAAAAGTGCCGAAAAAAAGATTGTCCAAGTGGTTACGGACAATGTAGCGGCGTCCAAGTTAGATGGAAGAATGTTGATGCAAAAGAGACAACATCTATATTGGGTTCCCTGTTCTGCTCATTGTATTGACTTGATGTTGGAAGACATTTGCTTTGATCCGATGGTGGATGGAGTGGTCAAGAATGGTCGATTTATCACCACATTCTTCTATAGCCACAACAACATTCTGCATATCATGCGCACACATACTTATGGAAGAGAGTTGCTTCGTTCGGGAGCCACCAGATTTGCATCTCAATATATCTTTCTAGATAGTTTAAGTCGACAAAAGAACAACTTGATTAGGATGGTGGCATCAGAAGATTGGGAGAATCACATATTGAGGCATGTACCAACTAAGGTCAGAGAGAAGGGTAAGAAAGTGGCTGATCTAATTCAGTCTAATCCCTTCTGGAGGGGGGTGCAAACGGTGTTAAATATTGTAGAACCGCTTATCCGTGTCTTGCGATCTTGTGATGGAGAAAGAAGATCGGATATGTAATATTTATATAAGGCTATGGACAGAGCTAAGGAGCTCATTCAACTTAACAATCCAACAACCTTTGTGAAGTGGTGGGACATAATAGACAGACGTTAAGAACACACTTTACATCACGATCTTCATGCAACTGGTAAGCTACTAACTTTCTATATGTATTATTTTGTATACACATTTCTCTTAAGTAATAACTAACTTCGACTTATTTATTTAGGTTATTTTTTCAACCCTCAGTACATGTTTAGAACTGATGGGAAGAAGGATAGCTATAATAGTTGTTAGGAAGTGTTGATGGGGGCTAAGTCTGTTATTAAGCGTATGCTTGCATATGAGGACAGAGCAATAATGACATGCAAGCAAATGCATGATTACAGAATGATGTTATACCACCTTGGGACAAATACTGCTCAAAGAGCTGCAAAAGTTTTGAGTCTAAGTTTGAAAATTATTAACCAGATGTTCTACTTAATTTTTAATCATAGCTTGCACATTGTAGACATGGCCAATTTTCAATTTACAGTTGACTGGTGGCTATATCATAGAAAAGCATATGGATATGAAGATCTAGCCTATGTAGCAATTTGGGTCTTAAGTCAAATAACCTCTTGAGAGAAATTTGAGCACCTTTGGCTTGATTCACACCAAGCAAAGGAATAGATTGAAGTCGAGCCGTCTAGAGAAACTAGTATTATGTTATTATAACATGAGCTTGAAGCTAAAAAATCTCGAGCTCATAAGGAACCTTCAAAGACTTGGATGCAGAAGAAGGAGAGAATTTCCGGACAAGCCACGGAGACAACACATGCAGAAGAACCCATAGACTTGGATGAGTTGTTTGAGGAGCAACATCTACTAAATACATGGGTTGATGCAAGCACCTCAAATGAGCCTAAATTCAATCAAACTGATTAGGAATGGGCGGAAGGTGAGTTATATAACGTTCCACTACTTACTGATTTTCAACCTCCTCCTTCAAAACGTCAGAAGAAGAGCAAAAAATAAGCACCAAGCAAAAGGAAGAGTGGTACTGGAATTGAGATTGCTAATCTGGAGACTATCGAGGAAGAGGATGAAATGCTAGAACCAAGTGGTGAGGTACAATATCAAACCTCAAATGACTCGACATCAAAGACAAGCTCCGACAGTTCTGAGGATGGCGGAGATGCTACCAGTGCCCTAGCCCCACCTCCACCAATTCAATTAACTGAAGAACAAGAATACACACATACTACTCAAGATGAACATCATGGTAGCAGAGTAGGACGGGAAGAATCTCCCATTCAAACATTCAGCAGATCAAGGAGGAAGGACAAAGGACAAAGGTAAAGCTCCTCAGTGTGTAGAAGGCAAAGAAGAACTTAGGAGGGAGAGAGAATCAGATGCATCATCATATTCTCTATACGAAGGGTATAGTCATCCTACTGGATATGTAGTTTACCCTCCTCAACATTCTGATACATCTGACTATTCAGGAGGTTGTCTAGAATATCCACAATTGTTAGTCACTTATACAAATACGGATGACTATAACTAGTGTGTGATGCAATATGAACAATACTACCAGAGCTATATGTCATGGTCTGAGTATGTAAGCCATATGTTCATTCAGTATAATGTACGTTTGGAATAAATGTAAGTTCATAATCATATATATAAGTTTATTCAAGGTTTTTTTGTCTAACATCTTATGTACTTCAAATCAATGTATTTTCAACACAATTATGTATTAGACTTGTGTTTTATATTTTTTTCATATTTTTTCATATTTGTTTTAATTTTTTTCTGCTACCCGAACCAACCGAGCCTGACTCAACCAGGATCGGGTTGACTTGGATCAGACTCGGCCGATCTGGGACCCAATCCCGAGTTTCTTAACCGCCGAACACAAGCCTACCAGGGAGAAAACCCCGAACAGGCAAAACAGGACCCAAAAAAATCAGATTCAAGACTCGAAACTCAAGAAGGCCCCATGCTGATTTATCAAGGCAATAAAGAAACAGTGTGGGCCACCAGAAAAAGGACTCGAAGAAGACTAGGGAATGAACATCCTTCACTGATAAGCTTTCTGCAAAACCCACACTGATAAGCTTTCTGCATAACCCCTGAATCAACGTCCAACTGCATCCCTGTTGACTTGGATCAGCTGTCCACCAAATTGATTGTTCTGCTGACTATATCATAGGAGCTGCTAAATTCCTCACTGAACCTTCTATTATTCCTTTCTAACCAAATAGACCAAAGCATTGCTGGAAGAAACAAAGCCCATACTTCCTTATGTAAATGAAGGGGGCATTTCACATGCCACCATTTTGTCAAGGCATGCACATCATCTACATCCTCCCAAGGGATTGCCCCAGTTCTGCATAATGTCTTCCCTAAAATAGAAACAATACCACAGCTACAAAACATATGGTCTATACTTTCTGCTGCTATACCATAGAACATGAGTAGGGAATTCTCAATATGGAATATAGCTTTAATTCATCAGTTGTAGGAAGTCTTTTCCATACAAAGTCACCAAACTACCTCCTTTCACCACAGTCTGCAGCCCCCATCATCCATCAATCTCACAAGAGAGTTGACTGAAAATTTGCCTTTGGAACCCCACCTCCAAAGTCTTCTATCATTTTGGTTGCCAATCAGCTGAACTTGTTCCCGATTCAAAATCCTGAACAATTACACGAATTCTTGTCTCTCTGTCTCAGAAAGATCCCTCCTGAAATTAATATTCTAATGTCCTCTA
Organism: Zantedeschia hybrid cultivar; assembly: GCA_030544215.1. Classification (NCBI taxonomy): domain Eukaryota; kingdom Viridiplantae; phylum Streptophyta; class Magnoliopsida; order Alismatales; family Araceae; genus Zantedeschia; species Zantedeschia hybrid cultivar. The sequence goes on from JARZZO010000005.1 coordinate 8,248,530, forward strand.
TCCTCGCGAGAGAAAATCTGATCAACTGACTTTAGTTTCAAGAGCAACTTCTGAACACAATTTATCCTCCCAAAACTGAATGCTTCTACCATTGCCAACTTGAAAATAGCTCAAAGCCTTCATCATATCCACTGTGATCATAATATTCTTCCAGATGGGAGATTGTTTGGACATATGTCTGATTGTCAAAAGTGAGAATATGTGTTTAAACTTGGAAAATGATATTTATGAGTAGCTATAAACTTTAGAACTAGGTTTCCAGTGAAATATGATGGCAAACCCAATTAAACATTCTGTATATGATCCAAAAATATTTGAAGTCGGCTTAGAATAATTGTATGATCTAAAAATATTTGAAATGAGCCTAGATGTTTGCCAACATCCGAAGAAAAAAGAAAGCTCATCAAAAGTAAGTGAGTTCGACTCTAGGAAAGTGGAATCCTTTCAAGACGAGTTTCTGGTTTGTCCCAATGAGAGCATTTGAGAGCTTTTGCTATTTTGATACCCCACTTGCTGAGGGTTAGTGACATCAGTGAACCACACATTTGATAAAGATACATTTGTAAAATGATTTTTTTTACAGGTCTTTGTCTTGCTTGTTCTTGCTGCCAAGTAGGGTTGCAAACGGGCTGTCATCGAAATCGGAATGACTGTTTTCGGTTCCGATTCCAATAAAGATATTGCATTCCGATTCCGATTGAAATGGAAACTTGTGTTTCCGATTTTGTTCTGATTCTGATTCCGGTATCGAAATCGGAACCGTTTCCGATAATTAGTGGAACTATTCACGGAGACCGGAGAGGGAGAAGGGAGGGGGGGGGGAGAGAGAGATGGAGGCGCTCATGGCCTCTTCACAGGGCGGCAAGCTGTAGCTTAGTTGGCAGTTCATGCTCTTTCACACAGAGAGAGAGAGAGGGGAGTTCTGCCTGTGCTACACTCCTCAATTTGGGGTTGGCAGTTCTTTCAGAGAGAGAGAGAGAGAGACTTACAGATCCTCAGATCGGCTGGGATTCTGCGGATGCCAAAGCTCCGCTTCCGGAGGTGCTAGAGGCTTGTAGGCTCTGGTGGACAGGAGCGCAGTGGTGAGGAGAAGCATCGAGGAGAAGGGCTTCGCTGCTTTGGGGAGCCCTCGTCGGTTGAAGGCTGGATGCTGCCGGAGAGGGAGGCGGTTTTGGCTATGGCCTTTGGGGGGAGGGACGAGAGAGGGAGGCGGAGGTTGATCCGAATGCTTCTCTAGTGAGAGGGAAGGGCTTCGGATGCTGGCTAATTGGGGCGAATGTGGGCTTAGGGTTGTTTAGGTTAACCCTTTGGTGATCCCCAGATTCAGGTTGATCAACGGCTAGAAATCCTTTTACTTAAAATTCTTATCAGAATCTGGTAATCGGGTTCCGAATACGTTAGTTCCGATTTCGATTGCGATATGTTATCCGAATATCCGACTCCAATTCCAATAGCTTATCGGAATGTTTTTTGGATTTCAAAAGCGTTAATGTTCATCGGGTTCCATTTACAGTGCTACTGCCAATGTCCTTAGCGAAATGTGGGAGAGGGCTAAGGTTGCTGAACTTATCACTAGATTTCAGGTGGCTCACTTCGAAGCCAGGTTACGCACCTCCAATATGTTGATGATTCGATTCTCTTCTTGTCAAGGGAGGAAGACCAGTTCTTCCTTGTAGGTGGATGCTGGACATGTTAGATGAGGTCAACGAATTAAGGGTGAACTTGAACAAAAGTCTCATCATTGGCATTCCTATCTTTGGTAGGGCTTTGTGCAGGATAGCTTTCATTTTGGGATGCTAGATTGGATCATTCCCCATCACATATATAGGTCTTCCTTTATCTCCAGGGGCTACTAGATGGAACAATTGACATCCAACAATTCGCAAATTCCACTCTGGTTTGGAAGACCGGAAGGGTAGACTTCTCTCTTATGGGGGTAGCTAGTGCTTTGCAAGTCAGCGTTGCACTGCGTGATGAGAGGCGAAGTGGGGAGTGCCACTGCAGGACACGACGCTGTGGTAAGAGAAGTGGTAGAGTTTGTCGGGAAGAAGAAGAAGAGGATCGGGGGAGAGAAGGGCCGAGATAAGGAGCCTCTGTTCCCAGATTTGGGCACGACGGCAATTGGGGTGAGGGGGGTTAGGTGAGGGGGATAAGAGGGTTTCTGGTGATGTTCAGAAGATAGGAGATGGCACGATAGATGGTGGGGAGATAGAGGGATCGTGGGATAGGAAGGCTTATCTGGGAGGCTTTCAGGGGGTGGGGAAAGCTTTTTCTGTGCGTTGTGCGAGATGTCTGGAGATGGGACACAAGGCGGCGGTGTGCAGGAACGTCTTGGTTTGTAGATGCTGCTCCAGATTGGGGAATAGAAGCTTCAACTATCCGTCTAAAGAGATGAAAGATCCTTTGCTGATTAAGACCATATAATGGTTCGACTCGAAGAAGAAGAAGCTTTGAACATGAATAGCGTGCTGGATTTTCCTTGGTGTGCTGGATTTCAGAAGAATATAGGGCTGTTAAGGAGATCGTTGGTTGTGCAAGCTAAAGAAGGTTGTCTTCCAATTTCTGATCTGCAGAAGTTTCTGTCAAAGTTGGATGGAAACATGACATGAAACATTGGGGTCCTCAAGGCAGGTTGCTTCTTGGTAATCTGTCCGTCCCCTGTAGTTATGCATCTATCCCAACATGGAGGAGGTTCAACTCTCGTGATCACGATGGTTGCATGATACAGGGTGCAGGAAGCATCGGGCCAACGGCTTGTGTGGTGCAGGGCGTTTGCTATCCCTTTGTCCTTGTGGGATGTGAAGCTGTTTAGGGCAGTGACTGCTCAGGTTGGTGTTCTTTGAGCGGTGGACCGAAAGACGATCAATTGGCAGAATTTGGAATTTGCAAGGCTCTCGATCGAAGTAGAATAGGGGACACAGCTTCCGAGTTATTTCAAGCTGCGGTGGCAATGGAAGGTATACTGGGTGAAGCTTGAGGATGAACGACATAATCCATGTCCCATTCGTGAAGAGCAGTGGACGTATAGTGAAGTGGTGCAAGCTTATCAGCTTTACAGGAAGCAGAAGGATGAACAGGGTGTCGAGAGGTTGAAGATGACGGCCCATATTCGAAGCAGGACAGTCCTAGTCAACCTGGACGCAGAAGAACCAGTTACTAAACCAGTTAGCTCTGAACTGAATGAGCCTGAACCGGTCGATCTAAGAACCTCGAACCCAATTGTATCCGCAGGGCTCGCATTGGTTGCCGACCATTTATGGAAGGATGTGATTGCGGAGCTGGCTAGCCAGGTTGTGAATGGGGTAAGGAAAGGACTTCAAGGAGGAAGGGGGAAGAAACTTAGGGTTTATATGCGAGCCCGGGGGAGAGGAGCATCAGAGGCAGCCAGACGCGAGCTCACGGGAGGCGAAGTTGATGGCGGCAAACCTTCCAAATCCCAGCCTGGATCGTTCGAGCATGCTGTCGCGCCTGATGTGGGAGGCGATATTAGCGCACAGGAAGGAGGCGAATCCAGCAAAGGGATCGAGCTTCCTCATTTGTGCCTGGGATACGCGATCTGTCAATGTAGGCTCTCCCAAAATCCCCTCCTCCTCTGTCACTTTCCCAACATGCCAAACAAAACAAAGAAGCTGGTCAAGGTGCTGTTCTTCAAATGGAGGGAAGGATTCATGGCCATTTCCTGGACAGTTGGTCTGATGCAGAGGTCGTCGATAGAGCAAACACGCTGGGATTCCGGGTGCGAAATAAAGCAGGCCAGTATAGAAAGCTATGGACCTCGGGGTCAGATGGAGGGTTGCAGCAAGGGACCAAGCCGAGAGGGTCTAGAGAACTCTCTAGTCTGCTGAAGGCTTCAGCAGAGTTTTGTTTGAGCTCTTTACAGTCTCAGCCGAGACGGCAGGTGGCATATAGTGATCATTTGGAATATTAGGGGCCTAAATGGGAAAATTAAACAGGTAGCAGTGAAGGAGGCAATTTGGAGATGTCATAAATTGTCTGTATTTTGCAGACCAAGATGGGGTTGTTTGATTCTGCTCTTGTTAAGAGTATCACAGGATTCAGCTCTCCGGATTTTGTATTCAGGAGATCTGAAGGTCATCTGGGGGGATTTTGGTTGCATGGGAGAAAAGCAAGTGGAGGGGGAGGATGGCTGATGTAGGGGACTACTCTGTGTCGGTTTTGTTCACGAACATCAATTCAGGAGAAGGTTGGCTTCTGTCGGGGGTGTATAGTCCTAACAGTTATATTGAAAGAAGGAAGGTATACGAGGAGCTGTCTTTGTGCAGAAGCAGATTTGCTGCTCCTTGGTGTGCTGCCGGGGATTTTAATGAGGTCAGAAGTCCATCAAAAAGGAATACAGGGGGTAATCTGACAAAGGGGATGAAGGAATTTAATTTGTGGCTCCAGAATGAAGGACTGATTGAATTGCCCTTGTAGGTAGGAAATTCACTTGGTCCAACTACAGGATTAATCCTGCTATGTCAAGGATAAACAGGGTGTTGATTGATGATAACTGGGAGACCTCATTTCCTCTCTCCAGGTTGAATGCACAGTCGGGCATTGTGTCGGATCACTGTTGCTTGATTGTGGATAGTAACAGGCTTCTTTCTCATAACATACCTTTTCGTCTGGAAAAATGCAGGCTGATGAATGAACATTTTGGAGAAGTAGTTTCCAATGTGTGGAAGAAAGATCGACCTCAAGAAGTTGATATGAAAAAGGTGGCTATTAGACTCAAAATGTTGAAATAGGCTAATCAAAGAACGGGCTGCAGCGTGGAAAGAAGGGAAAGTTAAAGTTAAGAATGACCTGCTGAGTGATATTACCAGATTAGAGCTGCTTGAGGAGCAACATGAGTTATCTTCTCAGGATAAATCACAGTTGATTAATTCAAAGTTAAAATTGTCAGAGTTGAACTTGGAGGAGGAAATTAAATGGAGACCGAGATCTAGAATTCAATGGCTTCAAGAGGGTGACAATAATACAAGGTTCTTTCACATGGTGGCCAACGGGAGGCATAGAAGGAATGTAATTTCTTCGCTTTATATTAACAATGTTTGGACAGAGGATAAAGGAGTCATTGCAGGAGAAATCATCAATTTTTATTCTCAGTTGTTTGCAGCAGAGCAGAGATGGAATCTGGTATGGAATGATGAAGGGGCCGTCAAGTTAAGCAGAAGAAAAGGTTATGCTGAGTGCTCAGATTTCTGATGAGGAGGTTACTTGGGCTGTTTTCAATCTGGGAGGTGACAAGGCACCAGGTTCCGACGGTTTCCCTATATTTTTCTATCAGTTATTCTGGGAGTTAATAAAGGAAGATATCATTCAAGCAATCAGAACTTTGCTTTCTAGGCGGGAGGGGAATTTGTGAGCCAGACCTTTATTGTTTTATTACCTAAGATGGAGGTTGTGGTGGACTTGAAGGACTTTAGGCCTGTCAGTTAGTTAAACGGAGCCTTCAAGATTTTTATGAAAATTTTGGCTACTCGATTAGGCAAAGTGATAGGCAAGCTCATTGATGACCATCAACAGGCTTTTGTGCCAGGGATAAAGATTTTTGATGCTTTTCTTGTGGCTCATGAAGTGCTGTTCTCTCTGAAGCAAGGGAAAAACCAGGGCTGATCATTAAATTGGATTTTCATAAAGCGTATGATAGGGTGTTGTGGCAGTGCTTATGGAATATTCTCGGTCTTCATGATTCTCCAGAACAGTGGATTGAATTGATGAAAGATTGTGTTACACTACAACAGCAAATTTTTCTACGATCATCAATGGGAGTGTGGCCGGATTTTTCTACGATCATCAATGGGAGTCTTCATGGCTAATGCCCTTAACAGATTATGTCAGAAGGAAGAAGCGGGTGGTTGGATCAAAGGTGTTGAAGTGCTCAGAACTCCATTTTCTCTATCACATATGCAATATGCAGATGTGTTGAAACCCTTTTTTTAAAGCAAAAGGGAGAAGGGGGAAGCCCCCCCACCGGGTGGGGAACCCCCCACCGGTTCCAAGAGGGAAACCGGTGGGGGGGGAGGAGCAGCCCTCCCTTCTCTCCCATTATTAAATTCAAAGAAAGGGGGGGGGGATTAATTAGGATGGAGGGAGTTAATGGGGAATCCTAACCCCATTCACACATGGGTTGAGAATCCCATGTGAACCCCATTTAATACTCATCCTAAAAAAACCCCTTTCACATGGAGCCAAATCTGGGTTTAAGGGATTTAAACCCTTTTCACATTGGCCAAACCCCTCCCAAATCTGAAACCAGGGCATTAAAGAGCCCAAGAAAGCAAAAAGTGGAGGGGATGGGGAGGAGAACCCCCCCCCCACCGGTTCCCAAACAGGTGGAGGGGAGCCAACCGGTGGCACCCCCCCCCCCCCCCCCCCCACCGGTTCCCAAACAGGTGGAGGGGGTGCCCACCGGATTCCCCCCTCTCTCTCTCTCATTTTTTTAATGCCCTCTCTCCCACTCTCTCACCCATGTGATTAAAAAAATCAAAAAAAAGAAAGGGAGAGGAGGAAGAGGCAACCGGTGGGTACCCCCCACCTCAAGCATCCCGGTGGGTACCCCCACCGGTTAAGGCTTTGAAGCCTATAAATACCCCCCAAAGGGTAAGAAGAAGCTCCATGCCCATTTGGCCCAAAATTTCTTAGGGGAAACTCTGTCAATTTGAAGACCAAATCCGGTGCTCTTGCCCGGGTTTGCTGCAATTTGGAGGCGATATTTTCTTGGAGGGCTCTCTTCCTAAGGTTTATTCATAAGGGGAAGCTCTGCCAAATTTATGTTGTGAAATCACCGTTTTATAAGACGGGATTATGCCGAAATAATGAATGAATGCTACTATTTGTTCTTTGAGCATATATGTGTGTGCATGTGTGTTCATGAATCTACTATTTAAGTAACACTATGTTACTATATTTTCATATGCAAAATAATTAGTTTTATAACTAATTAAAATACATAAAACATATAATTAAATATTCTAAAATATCATTGGCCTCATCCCATACATAACTAATCTTAGACTCATAATTAAAACTTAATAATGAAACATTGAGACATAAAATAATATACTTAAGTTAAAAATGACTTAAATATTTCCATAATTAATTAATTAATAAAATCTGCGAAAATTATCTAAAATTAATAAAATAAATATAAAAATCAGAAAAATTCTGTAAAAATCAGTAATACTCAGTAAAAATCAGAAAACAAAATCTGGAAATTACATAAATCCAAAATATAACTTAAATATCCTTCATATACCTAATTAATTAATAAAAATCAGTAAAATTAATAAAAAATCAGTAAAATTCAGTAAAAACCAGTAAAAAACAGAGAACCAAATATGAAAATATATAAAATTCTGAAATGACTAAAATGCCCCTAGAGCTTAATACAAATTACAAAAATACCCTCATACATGTTAAAAATCTGTAAAAATCACAGAAAATTCTTAAAAATATCAAAATCTCTCATATGTCCAAAATATCCTCCAAACCTTAATAAGATGGGTAAAATTACCAAAATACCCTCAATATGATAAAAATAAATAAAAAAATCTCAGAAAAATATAAAAAATAGACTTTAAGTCTAAAAATCCAATTTGGGCAAAATTACCAAAATACCCTTACAATCCAAACACACTTGAAATAACTCTAAAATACCTCCTAAGGTTTTGAAACCTTCCTAAATCATTAAAACTCATTTCATACACTTAAATAACCATAATCTCCCTATACCCTCCAACTTGACATAATTACAAAAATACCCTTATGGGTCTAAAATACTTGGAATCAATCCAGAATACTTGGAGTCAATCCAATATACTTGGAATTAATCCAAATAGCTTGGAATCAATCCAAAATCACATAAACACATCCTAAACTTGGGTGAGGCCAAGAGTTTAACCTAAAATATATCTTCATATGCATGCGCTGCCTATAGTAGTAGTTTTGCATGATTAAGGGCATCATACGGACAGTTAATCAAGGGTTGCCGAGCAGTTGCTCAGCGTAATTAACATTGACCGAGGTCAGTGGAGAGAGGTCATATACTCGAATCTTCGCCTGATTCGAAGTCCCGGATTCCCTGAAGGCTAATCCCAAGCTCTCATAATCCGATAAAAAAAATATAAAACCGACCTATAATTCTCTAGATAAACAAAAAAAATGGATTTCCGAATAATCCGACATAGGAGGAGAGATATGTCTAGGTCAGGTGCCGACGAAGGTTAGAAAAAAAAAAAATCTTCGCAAACAGAGATGGCACGCCCGGTGGGACCTCTCTTTCCCTTCATCTCTCCGTCCGGTGATGCCCTCACCACAACTCTACTACTAACTTTGTCATGTCTTATGCAGGTGACTGACTTTCTGCTTAAAAGACGACGATGGCGGCAAGGGTCACGTATGGCCCACTTGTGGTGGCGACCCACGCACGGTGTGGATATCTGACCACACCAACATGCTTCGGGGACTTCCCCGCAGTGATAGGATCTCCATACTTTATGGGGGTCGTTCCGGCACCGGAGCTTGCTCCGGGAAAGAAGAAGAAGAGGTGCGCTTCTCGCTCCAGAACATGCAACAATGGCAGTCGATATGAGCGAGTGCTTGCCGTGAATACCATCAGCATCTCTCCAGCCTCCTCGTCCAACGGGGGCAAAAGCGGAAGGTTCTAACCGCAAGCCCGTCCAGGACGGGGAAAACTATATTAGTGGGGAACCTGGATATTCGTCTGGATGGCGGGCAACCCATCATTCCTAAGATCCATCATATCCCGACAGTTCCTGTCCAGAATCGGTTCGGGGTTCTATTGAAGGTTTGCCAAGATGGGGCAACGTTCGAAAAGAAGAAAAGGACTCAAAAGGGCACTGCTTGTCAGGAGCCAATAATCATACCAGAGCTTGTCATGTTTCGAGCGAGGGGCAACTCCATGCCTCGGAATGGGGGCAACTCTATGCCTCGGAATGGGGGCAAATTTATGCCTCGGGCTGGGGGCAATCCATTGGAGGATAGGAGCCTCCGTATAAAGGAAATGTGGGTAACCAAAAAGGAAGCCCGCAAAATTCGCCAGGCTAGGGATACCCTAGCAGAACAACAGCCTCAACAGCTCGTAGAGCATGAGGGGCAGATAACCAGCTCAACTACCTGGCCTTGTTCTTTACATGGTCAAAAGATAAAAAGTGCTTATAAGGCGCAGGAACAAGTCTGGCAACAGACATCTGTCCTCGAGCGGTCGGGCGCATTGGTCCGATCGACTCACAAAAAGAAGAAAACTGCCAGAAGGACAGAGAATAGTATACGGGTCTACACATGCTACACCTCCAGGATCACCAACCGGCAGCCTTCCCAGCCGGAAGACCCAAATGATATCATCAATCTGATGCAACGGGTCGGGCCCGTAACCCGTCAAATGGAGCAGGCTATGCGCTTGCTGAATCAAGGAAGCCAGGAGGCAGAGCCACCTCAAATTGGCAGTAGCAATGCTGTTAGAGGAGCTGATGAAGACGGGGCAAATGCTTCAGATATTGAAGCCGCTCCAGAACAACCTCAAGATCAAATACAACCTCAGACTATAGAGGAGATGAGGCAAGAAAATCAGCAACTCATGGCCTTGCTCTATGGCCTAATACAAAAGATGGAGGAGCAGCAAAGGGCAGCTCAAGTCCCCCCAATAAATGCACCACCTCCAAGGGCAGTGCCTATGCCAACGGTGATAAGACCGCAAGCTGCAGATGCCAACTTCAACCTTGATGTTATACATGAAGATCAGGTTGTGGAGCCCAATCATAATGCTCAGCAATCCCTTGCTTCTGCAGATGATGCTACAGCATTGCAGAAGCATCTTATTGAGCAAATTGTTGAAGCCAAAATAGCAGAACAAGACGACGGAATAGGCACATTCGACTTATACAAAGTCCCAAATTCATCAGGTATGACGGGGAAGGTTCGGCCCAGGAGCATATTGCCCACTATATGAGTGACTTGGGAGAGTTGGCTACTGATGAGGCCTATCTTCTGAGGTTCTTCTCTACCTCTCTCACGGGCATTGCATTCCAATGGTATGCAAAGTTGAAGCCTAACTCTATCAACAGTTGGGAGGAAATGCAGAAAAAGTTCCTCGACCGTTTCAAGGTGTCGGAACGAAAGGTCACCATCACTGAATTGGTGACACTAAAGCAAGGCAGGAATGAATCCGCCACCGATTATATCAAAAAATGGCGTAACCTCTGCATGAAATGCGACAATCCGCCGATCCACGAGGATGCGGTACGATTGTGCAAGAGGGGCTTAAAGCCTGAAATAAGTGAAAAGCTGATTGGCGCAAATGTCAAGAACTTTGATCAACTAAATAACATTGTGACGGAGGTCGAAATATTCTATGCAGACCATCCAACCATTGCCTCCATCGGGGGGAAAGTCCCAAAGAAGCAAAATATGGATACAGAAGAGGCCAATGCTATAGACTTCGCCTCAGCTGTAGAAAATACAGGGGGCAAGAACAATGTAAATGCCTCGACATCCGATAGAAGGGGATCATATGCCACCCTTAATGAGAGAAGGAAAATGGCTTACTCTTTCATAAGGGAGGATACAAGAGAGTTGTTTAATGTCTGCATGCGGGCCAATCTCTTGATGCTATCCGAACCAAAAAGACCAGCAGAAGTTGGTAAAATAGATGAACCCAACTACTGCATGTACCATCGTATGTTGGGACATGTAATAGAGGATTGTTATATCTGCAAAGGGGAAATTGAAATGCTTATCCAAGAAGGGGCCGTGGAGACGGGGAAATACCTGGTAGACCCGCCTCAACCACATCGAATGCCCAGACAAACATTTACAGCAAATGTCGTCCATATGGATGAAAACTCCTCAGAAGAAGAGCCTACAAATAAGAATATAGATGCCCCTCCAGAGCAGGAGGCAATACCATCATACGCTCCAGCGACTTCCACTCCAGAAAGGTCTATCGTAGCGGCACTGGAGGAGATTCAGATGAATATGTCACAGCTCTCCCATCAGCAAGTTTCGCCGGAACATGAGGCAATACCATCATATGTTCCAGCAACTTCCACTCCAGAAGTGTCTACCATGACAACATTAGAGAAGATTCAGATGAGTCTGATACAACTCTCTCACCAGCAAATCTTACTGGAGCAGAAGATAACTCCATCATATACTCCAATAATTTCCACTCTCGAGGGGTCCATCATGGCAGCACTGGAGGGGATTCAAGTGAGTTTGGGACAAATCTCTCATCAGCAGTATGAACTCACTCAAGTAATGGAAGGTCTTGCAAGACAATGGACAGAAGTCATGTCGATTGACAGAATCAATAGGCCCTTCTCCCTTGAGGAGCCAGGACCAAAATGCAGCCGTCCTCTAAAGAATAAGGGCAAACTTATCATAGACTTAAATGAACCACCAGAGGCCCAGTACCGAGAGGGAGTGGCGCTCAAATGCAAAGGTTGTGAAAGTCACGACAATACTCTCGAGGCCACCCTTGCAGCTAGGCAAAGTTCCCGGGGAAAGCAAGTTGCTGGTGCAGAAACAGGGATAAGTTTTAAAGATGCTGAATCCCTGGCAAAAAGGCTCAAGAGACCATACTCCTTTCCAAAGGAAAAGACCAAAGAACTCTTCGAGTTGTGTATGAGCAGAAAAGCAATTATTCTGCCCAAGCCAAAAAGGGAAGAAGAAATACATCGGGTAGATGCACCCAACTACTGCCCATACCACCGCTTCATCACCCATCCAATTGAACGTTGCTTTATGTTCAAAGATGAAGTAGAAAAGCTTATTCAAGAAGGAAAGATAAATATGGGGAAATACCTGGTGAATCCCCCACAGCCACATACGATTACATATTGAGTGTAATTCGCAGACCCATGAGCTAAAAAAAAAAAAAAAAGTGGGGCTTAAAAATGAGGTGCCCCGACAGACTTGATTGGTCCCGCTCCTGTGAGGGGCCAATTAAGGGCAAAAAAAGTCTAAAAATCCAGCTGAAGTGAAAACCCGAAAGGGCGCTTCAGGCAAAAATGGGTGAACCCTGCTGTGTGAAAACCCGCAAAGGGCGCACAGGCAAAAAAATAAAAGGGGCTAACTTCGGTGAAAACTCGTAAGAGCGCCGATGTTAGTATTATATATTAAAAAAAAAAAAAAAAATCATCCTGCAACCCGTCGGGGGACAACGCGCAAAAGTTATTTGCGCCAAGAAAAGCCAATAATGTTCGTGCGCGAATACATAGGCTCATAAAGCCGCATATTTGTTCCCCGACGGGGGGAGAACTCTCTCAGCCTGTTGAGGGTAGAGATCGAGTTTTCCCACATCCCTACCCAGGGAGGATATCAGAGTCGCCAATGATGAATAAACCCTTGGTACCGCACTGACGGTACAATAATGTCCCATCAAGGGCTACGACCGAGGCGATGATGACGATGACCTCCCGACCCAGTAAGGAAGTGGGAAAACTCGCTCTTCTGATCGATACAGCCTGAGGGGATGATCCCCGTTCCTGTTATACCCAAGGCAAATACACAGGCATATTCTTGAAAGATGTCACATAATTGTGGGTGATTCACCTCGAAAGAAAATATTTGCCGTCAAGAATATCATGCAATGCAGAATTCACAATCCGCCCACGGAAGGCGTTAAACTCCGGCATTCGCCCGCGGAAGGCGTTAAACTCCGGCATTCGCCCGCGGAAGGCGTTAAACTCCGGCATTCGCCCGCGGAAGGCATTAAACTCCGGCATTCGCTCGCGGAAGGCGTTAAACTTCGCCCGCGGAAGGCGTTAAACTCCGGCATTCGCCCCGGGAAGGCGTTAAACTCCGGCATTCGCCCGCGGAAGGCGTTAAACTCCGGCATTCGCCCACGGAAGGCGTTAAACTCCGGCATTCGCCCGCGGAAGGCGTTAAACTCCGGCATTCGCCCGCGGAAGGCATTAAACTCCGGCATTCGCTCGCGGAAGGCGTTAAACTCCGGAATCTGCCCCGGGGAGGCGTTATACCCTGAAGATTTTCATATTCGCCCTGAGAAGGCAATATATCCTAAATCCTCCCCTTGGCTTAAACTAGTCCCACCAGTATGCCATAAAGGGGTTGAAAAATTCTTTTGCCCCAAGGAGGCATTGTATCCTAAAGTCTTCCCTGAGCATACGCCGGTCCCGCTGGCATGCCATAAAAGGGTTGAAAATTTTCCTATCGCCCCGAGGAGGCAATGTATCCCAAATCTTCCCTGGGCATACACTAGTCCCATCGGCATACCCATATGCTATAGTCCCATCGGCGTGCTGAAGGCGGTCGAATTCGCCCCAAAGGGACATTATACCCTAAAATTGCCCCTGGTATACGCTAGTCCCACTGGTGTGCCTTGGTGGCCTGGAAATCCATATTCGCCTACAGGAGGCTTTATATCCTGGAAATTCATATTTCATATTCGCCTACAGGAGGCATTATATCCTGGAAATTCATAATTCATGTTCGCCTACAGGAGGCATTATATCTTGGAAATTCATGTTTCATATTCGCCTACAGGAGGCTTTATATCCTGGAAATTCATATTTCATATTCGCCTACAGTAGGCTTTATATCCTGGAAATTCATATTTCATATTCGCCTACAGGAGGCTTTATATCCTGGAAATTCATATTTCATATTCGCCTACATGAGGCTTTATATCCCGGAAACTCATATTCGCCTACAGGAGGCTTTATATCCCGAAAACTCATATTCGCCTACAGGAGGCTTTATATCCTAGAAATTCATATTCGCCTACGGGAGGCTTTGAATCCTAGAATTCATATTTCGCCTACGGGAAGCTTTGAATCTCGGAGTTCATATTTCGCCCACGAGAGGCATTAAATCCCGGAATTCATATTTCGCCTACGGGAGGCGTTAAACCTCGGAATTCGCCTACCGGAGGCATTAAATCCCGGAATTCATATGTCGCCTACGGGAGGCGTTAAACTCCGGAATTCGCCTATAGGAGGCTTTAAATTCTGAAGTTCATATTTCGCCCACGGGAGGCTTTAAATCCTGAAATTTATATTTCGCCTACGGGAGGCTTTGAATCTCGGAACTCATATTTCGCCTACAGGAGGCTTTGAATCATGGAATTCATATTTTGCCTACGGGAGGCTTTGAATCCCGGAGTTCATATTTCACCTACGGGAGACGTTAAACTCCGAAATTCGCCTGCAGGAGGCTTTAAATCTTGAAGTTCATATTTCGCCTACGGGAGGCGTTAAACTCCGAAATTCGCCTGCAGGAGGCTTTAAATCTTGAAGTTCATATTTTGCCTACGGGAGGCATTAAACCCCGGAATTCGCCTCTGGGGGGCATTGTGTCTCAAAATATTTGGTCTTCGGGAGCCGTTGTATCCCAAATCCACGGCTACCTAGAGCCCCCGTTTCTCGAAAACTACATATAATTTCTTATCGGCTCACAGGGAGGCCTCAGTTCCCTACATAAATTCCTTATCGGTTCTCAGGGAAGACTCAATTCCCTACATATAATCCTTATCGGTTCTCAGGGAAGACTCAGTTCCCTACATATTTCTTATCGGCTCTCAGGGAAGACTCAATTCCCTACATATAATTCCTTATCGGTTATCAAGGAAGACTCAATTCCCCACATATATTTCTTACCGGTTCTCAGGGAAGACTCAATTCCCTACATATAATTCCTTATCGGCTCTCAGGGAAGACTCAGTTCCCTACATATATTTCTTATCGGCTCACAGGGAGGCCTCAGTTCCCTACATATAATTTCTTATCGGCTCACAGGGAGGCCTCAGTTCCCTACATATAATCCTTATCGGTTCTCAGGGAAGACTCAGTTCCCTACATATACATTCTTATCGGTTCTCAGGGAAGACTCAATTCCCTACATATATTTCTTATCGGCTCACAGGGAGGCCTCAGTTCCCTACATATATTCCTTATCGGTTCTCAGGGAAGACTCAGTTCCCCACATATATTTCTTACCGGTTCTCAGGGAAGACTCAATTCCCTACATATAATCCTTATCGGTTCTCAGGGAAGACTCAGTTCCCTACATATTTCTTATCGGTTCTCAGGGAAGACTTAGTTCCCTACATAAAATTCCTTATCGGTTCTCAGGGAAGACTCAGTTCCTTACATAAAATTCCTTATCGGTTCTCAGGGAAGACTCAATTCCCCACATATATTTCTTATCAGCTCACAGGGAGGCCTCAGTTCCCTACATATATTCCTTATCGGTTCTCAGGGAAGACTCAGTTCCCCACATATATTTCTTATCGGTTCTCAAGGAAGACTCAATTCCCTACATGTAAAATTCATTATCAGTTCTCGGGGAAGACTTAGTTCCCTACATATATTTCTGAGCGGTTCTCAGGGAAATCGTAATTCCCTACAAAAAAAAAATGATGAAATGAAAAATAAAAAAAATGGGGCTTAAAAACGAGGTGCTCCGACGGACTTAATCGATCTCATCCTCAAAGGGGTCGGTTAAGGGTAAAAATGTCTTATACCCATCTAAGGTGAAAACCCGAAAGGGCACCTTAGGCAAAATCGAGTAACCCCGCTGTGTGAAAACCCGCAAGGGCGCACAGGCAAAAATAAGAGGGGGCTAATGCTGGCGAAAACCTGAAAAGGCACTAGTATTAGTTATAAAAAAAAAAAAAAAAAAAGAAGAAAGAGAGCTTAAAAATGAGGTGCTCCGACGGACTTAATCGATCTCATCCTCAAAGGGGTCGGTTAAGGGTAAAAATGTCTTATACCCAACTAAGGTGAAAACCCGAAAGGGCACTTTAGGCAAAATCGGGTAACCCCGCTGTGTGAAAACCCGCAAGGGCGCACAGGCAAAAATAAGAGGGGGCTAATAATGGTGAAAACCTGAAAAGGCGCTAGTATTAGTTACGTAAGAAAGAGAGAATACATGCAACATATAATAAATGGTCCGTACCACTCAAACTTAGCATTTATCTCCAGGAGAATATTTGCGATACACTGGAGCAATGTTGGAGTTCGAGACGAACACGCAGGGTAGTCCGAGTTCTTCAGCAAATGGAAAACTTCAATCCTGTTGAAGAAATTTGACTCCATCTCCGGAATATCAGTCGAAGCGATGTTCGATGGTCGCCACAAAACGGGAGTTCTCCCTCCAGTGAATCCTCAAGAATATATGCATTCTGACGCAGAGCGGCGATATGGGCGTCTGCGGTACCAGAAAGGACAATGTCCTTCTGATATTGGAGCATAGGGGTCTCCGCAACCCGAACTGCATAGCCTGCCTCGATAGTTTCAGTCTCGGCTCGCTTTGGCGAAGAGTTACTCGACAATTAGTAGGAAGGGGATATTGTCCTCCCCATGCCCTGCCATATGAGGAACTCCCATGAAGGCCATGAAGACAAAGACAACAAGTTACAAGAAGATAGAGAGATGAAGTCAGCGCCTGAGAGCTACAATAAAAGTCTCGAAAAGCAAAAAATGACCAAGTCCTAATAAAGTCATAGGACAAAGTCAAATTGCTATGAACCAGATATTAGGTCAGTCCAGAATGCTTCGTGCGGAGCTCCTGGAAATGCCAATATAAGGTACTGATACCCCAAGATAGAGCGAATGCCGGAAGAATTAAACGGCTCGCCTGTGTGTTCTTAAGGAGTCTCCATGTCGTGAAGGCCAAGAGATCTCCTAGAATCCAAGTAAACGTCGAAAGATTCGAGCGGCATCAACTCTCGCAGAACCTCCAAGTCGCGAAGGCCAAGAGAATTCCCATAATCAGAGGGGTAGACGCTTTCAAATATACTCGGAAAGTCGAAAAGTTATGAAAAACAGGACTTCCTGGGCATAGTTTGAGGTGTCTAAGTACAAAAAAATTGAGCGTCATCAAGACCCAGATAAGCTCAGATAGGGCATATGCACAGCGAGCTAAAGCAATATATAGCCTGGCATATATGAGACAGCGGTTGACTTCCCCCAATAGCCGTAAATACATAAGGCGAGAAACGGGAATTCATCAAGACAATACCGGCATGCCGCATTTGAGAATTCCTCAAGCATGCAAAATGATGATTCTTGTAGCCGAATGGGACACGGGACATGCACCGTCGTCTTCACCTCCGGCACATGTCCCGTGGGGGGCATTTGTTGAAACCCTTTTTTTAAAGCAAAAGGGAGAAGGGGGAAGCCCCCCCACCGGTTAGGAAACCCCCCACCGGTTCCAAGAGGGAAACCGGTGGGGGGGGAGGAGCAGCCCTCCCTTCTCTCCCATTATTAAATTCAAAGAAAGGGGGGGTGATTAATTAGGATGGAGGGAGTTAATAGGAAATCCTAACCCCATTCACACATGGGTTGAGAATCCCATGTGAACCCCATTTAATACCCATCCTAAAAAAACCCCTTTCACATGGAGCCAAATCTGGGTTTAAGGGGTTTAAACCCTTTTCACATTGGCCAAAACCCCCCCAAATCTGAAACCAGGGCATTAAAGAGCCCAAGAAAGCAAAAAGTGGAGGGGATGGGGAGGAGAACCCCCCCCCCCCACCGGTTCCCAAACAGGTGGAGGGGAGCCAACCGGTGGCACCCCCCCCCCCCCCCCCCCCCACCGGTTGGGAACCGGTGGAGGGGGTGCCCACCGGATTCCCCCCTCTCTCTCTCTCATTTTTTTAATGCCCTCTCTCCCACTCTCTCACCCATGTGATTAAAAAAATATAAAAAAAGAAAGGGAGAGGAGGAAGAGGCAACCGGTGGGTACCCCCCACCTCAAGCATCCCGGTGGGTACCCCCACCGGTTAAGGCTTTGAAGCCTATAAATACCCCCCAAGGGGTAAGAAGAAACTCCATGCCCATTTGGCCCAAAATTTCCTAGGGGAAACTCTGTCAATTTGAAGACCAAATCCGGTGCTCTTGCCCGGGTTTGCTGCGATTTGGAGGCGATATTTTCTTGGAGGGCTCTCTTCCTAAGGTTTATTCCTAAGGGGAAGTATGCCAAATTTATGTTGTGAAATCACCATTTTATAAGACGGGATTATGCCGAAATAATGAATGAATGTTACTATTTGTTCTTTGAGCATATGTGTGTGCGCATGTGTTCATGAATCTACTATTTAAGTAACACTATGTTACTATATTTTCATATGCAAAATAATTAGTTTTATAACTAATTAAAATACATAAAACATATAATTAAATATTCTAAAATATCATTGGCCTCATCCCATACATAACTAATCTTAGACTCATAATTAAAACTTAATAATGAAACATTGAGACATAAAATAATATACTTAAGTTAAAAATGACTTAAATATTTCCATAATTAATTAATTAATAAAATCTGCGAAAATTATCTAAAATTAATAAAATAAATATAAAAATCAGAAAAATTCTGTAAAAATCAGTAATACTCAGTAAAAATCAGAAAACAAAATCTGGAAATTACATAAATCCAAAATATAACTTAAATATCCTTCATATACCTAATTAATTAATAAAAATCAGTAAAATTAATAAAAAATCAGTAAAATTCAGTAAAAACCAGTAAAAAACAGAGAACCAAATATGAAAATATATAAAATTCTGAAATGACTAAAATGCCCCTAGAGCTTAATACAAATTACAAAAATACCCTCATACATGTTAAAAATCTGTAAAAATCACAGAAAATTCTTAAAAATATCAAAATCTCTCATATGTCCAAAATACCCTCCAAACCTTAATAAGATGGGTAAAATTACCAAAATACCCTCAATATGATAAAAATAAATAAAAAAATCTCAGAAAAATATAAAAATAAACTTTAAGTCTAAAAATTCAATTTGGGCAAAATTACCAAAATACCCTTACAATCCAAACACACTTGAAATAACTCTAAAATACCTCCTAAGGTTTTGAAACCTTCCTAAATCATTAAAACTCATTTCATACACTTAAATAACCATAATCTCCCTATACCCTCCAACTTGACATAATTACAAAAATACCCTTATGGGTCTAAAATACTTGGAATCAATCCAGAATACTTGGAGTCAATCCAATATACTTGGAATTAATCCAGATAGCTTAAAATCAATCCAAAATCATATAAACACATCTTAAACTTGGGTGAGGCCAAGAGTTTAACCTAAAATATATCTTCATATGCATGCGCTGCCTATAGTAGTAGTTTTGCATGATTAAGGGCATCATACGGACGGTTAATCAAGGGTTGCCGAGCAGTTGCTCAGCGTAATTAACACTGACCGAGGTCAGTGGAGAGATGTCATATACTCGAATCTTCGCCTGATTCGAAGTCCCGGATTCCCTGAGGGCTAATCCCAAGCTCTCATAATCCGATAAAAAAAATATAAAACCGACCTATAATTCTCTAGATAAACAAAAAAAATGGATTTCCGAATAACCCGACATAGGAGGAGAGATATGTCTAGGTCAGGTCCCGACGAAGGTTAGAAAAAAAAAAATCTTCGCAAACAAGATGATACGTTAATCTTCTTGGAAGGTGGAGAAAAACAAAGGGTGGACTGGGGGTCAAGAATTTAGTTTCTATGAACCTTGCATTATTGGGGAAATGGTTATGGGGACTGTTAAGTCAGGATGAACAGATGTGGAAGAAAGTTGTTAAAGCTAGATATTATGACCAGCCGGGGAAGTTTTATTTGTTCAATTTGCAGCAGTCTTATATTTCTCCAGTGTGGAAAGGAATTCTGCAAGCTTCCCCATGGGCACTCAAATATATCAAAATCAGTTAAGGTGATGGGCAGGACACCCTCTTTTGGCAGGACAGATGGAGTGGTGATGCTATTCTTAAGGACAGCTTCCACTCTATTTACCTTCTCTCTGTTCACAAATGGGCCACAGTTAAAGAGATGTATACTGTTGAGGGAGGTGTGACACATTGAAATATCATTCTTACGGCACTTTTAAATTTGCTGTCTGCAGTGAAAATTGATCAACAGAAGAGGGATGTATTTGTTTGGCAGAAGAATAATGGCTCTTTTACTGTCAAGTCTCTCTACAATCTTATTGAAGGGAGTTAACTGCAGATTCTTGTCATAAAGAAGTTTGGAAAATTAAATCACCCTTGAAAATTAAAGCTTTTATGTGGCTTCTTTCTCAGAAGAGGTTGGTCAAGGTGTATAGAAGAAAATGGGCACTTGATACTCCGGTTCTTTGTTCATTTTGTGGCACATGTGATGAGGAGGCAGACCATTTATTCATTCAATGCGTTACAGCTAGGGAGGTATGGAGAATTGTTGCAGTACTTTTGGGCATTCAGGTTCACTTTCAGGATATTAAGGATATGTAGAATTTTTTCAGAGTGTACAAATTCAGAACTAAGGATAATGTGCGGAGGAAAGTTCTTATACTACCTCACACGGTCTGTTGGAGTATTTGGAAGTAGAGGAATGACTGTCTGTTTAGAGCAGGGATGGCAGTACCGGTACCGGTACCCGTATCGGTGGGTACCGGTACCGGTACGTACCGGCCGGTACCGGCCCAGTATTGGCCGGTATCGGCCGATACCCTTTACAGGTATCGGGTACCGGTACCGGCCGATACCGGTACGTACCGGCCGGTACGTACCGGTATCGGCCGGTACTGCCATCCATGGTTTAGAGGGCAGAAGTTCTACGTAAAGAACATTTGCATTCAAGCGGTCTCATTCCTTTGCCATTGGAGTAGATTCATATTGGGTTTGTCTGTTGAGTCTTGGGCAAAGTTTATAAAAAATCTTGTAATTGCTTTTTCAGTTTTATTTTCCTTTTTGATAGAGGAATCTCTCCTCTCATGTTATGGATGTATCACCTCTATTTATTTCAATAAAATTTGTGGTACAGACCACAATTTCCTTCAAAAAACAAGACTAAGCGGCTGTTTGATAACACTTATAGGGCTCTGATGCCTGAAGCAATAAGAGGTTCAGGTCTTGAAGTTTTAAAATGCCTCTAGTCACCTTTGAAGCATCAAGCTTCATAGGTAATGCTTAACGTGAAGGGGAAAAATAAGGGGCAGCGAAAAGACCATTCTACCTATATGGTGTTTTAATAATCCCAACCCTTAATCTGCTGCGTACGTATAGCTTCTTTCCACATTGAACACCAGTCAACCCATTCATCTCTCTATCATTGATTCATGTTAGTTAATCATAAGAATTAAGAAGGTAGATGTTCCCTGCTGTGTGATCAATAGGGGATAAATAGGTGATAGATACTTACGGTTGGGAAGAGTAGATTGTATAACTTGGAATTTATTTCACCATATTAGAAGTGTATGGCCAGCTGTTGTTGACTTTTCAAGAATAAATATATTAATTTATTTAACATTTATCAAAATTTACTTGAATTTCAAATATTTTGAAATCTATACCTCTACATATTGCAATATATTGTTAATAAGCATGTTTTTATTCAAAATATGCATTCTGATTCGAGAGTGTTAAAATATGTATCTTCATTTAAGTATGTGCACTATGATGCAAAAGTTAAAATATACTTAGAATATTATATATTTAATATATTAGTATATTCAACATATTTTGTAATATATACTAAATAATATTTATTTTAATATATTTTATAATTTTAAATTTATATTTAAAACAATATTAGTTAGATAACATGTCAACTATATGGACATCAGCATCAAAGTTATCAAACAGTCTATGATACTCAGTACTCTATTAACTTTACGACTTTTTTGTTACCTACTCGGGATTAAGATGTGAATCTCATGTGTCAGACTTAAGATCTCAAGGTTATCATATGCCACCTAATATTAACTAACTGTGGAATCTTGGGAAACAATAAATTAATATAGATACTAGAGACAAAATAATGGGAAGTAGGAACCAAATAAAAACATGAATGCTCATATTCATACAATGGTCAAAAATGAAATTCAACCTTTTGCATGGACTTGCAGGACTTTAGGTTATCGTCCCAACAAGATGAACAAGTGACTAAGCCAAGGACTAGACCATAAGTTGTTTTCAATTAAACCCACAAACCCTAATCATAAAAAAACTATTCACAGAGAAAGAAGTCTATCAGCTAGTTCCAAATGAAAGAAGTTTTGAACGGGGAAAAAATATACCTCACCAAGGAGAGTTTTCTCGATGCGGCCTTTCACCATTTGTGCAGATTTTTCATCGTTATCACATACAAGGGCAGCAGTAATAATTGGTGTTTTAATATTTTTGGCTGCATTTATTATTTCTTTGATCCGAGGAACTCCAAGTGTAACATCTGTCACCTAGTTAAGGTTGAACATCTCAATAAGGGTTGAAAAGAAGGCACCAACTGCATGATTAATAAGTAGAATATTCCAATAGAAACCGACGATGTGAGTAGCATTATTGCTGTTACACCTATGAAGGGCAGGCCATCAACACATTAGGGGATAAATGAGGCCTTTGTTTCTAGGGCAATCACAGGCAAAAATAATTTTCCGGTCACGTACAACATAAGTTGTTATCGTCCACACAGCTATGGCTGGAAATCTGGCAAGTCCTTAAAAGGACAGTCCAACCAACCTGCCATCCTGCACAGCAGGTTTTGGGTAATAATAAATGGAAGGATGGATGCCAGGCTGGGATTTGGACCAAAATCCTATGTGACCACAGGTGGTTGCTGCAACCCCCCTCTCCCCCCATTAGAACTCCCAAAATGAGGTGGCACCACTTGTTCACTCCCCATTTTCTTGCCCACGTGACCCTTCTGTACTCCTGCATGCAGTGGAGATGCTGACCTCTCCATTTGTCACTACCATGCCACTGCCACTAGGTTGACTAAAAAAGCAAAATAAAAATATATTGGCCTCAGCAGCAGGTCACGTGCACGATACCCAGTTTCGGTGGCCCTGGATTCAAAATATGTAAAACGTTACCAAAAGACCGGGTGATAACATTATCCGTTAGCTACACAGGTCCAACCACAGACATCCAGCTGCTGTTCCAGGCCACTCAACAGTGCTTCTATACAGACAATTTTCATGTGTGAGATGAAATCCAAAATCCACCTTCATTTGAATTTGAAACACATTAATTCCTTCACAGATCAGATGGCATGTGGCTGATTCCTTGCCATTGCTATGTTGGTACATTTTTGGTGACTTGATCATTTTCCAATAAAAATCTTTTCCTTTTGGCATTGAATGCTCTTTTGCCGCAAAATATGCCACACCTCACCAAATCTGCCTAAGAAACCTTCTCTTCTCACCACAAATCTCTATGCCAGCCTCAAAATTCAAATCCTTGGTCACAATTTTATATTCATGATGAAGTTTTGCTTTCCCCTATACCATTACCAGAACTCAACTCACAAGTTCTTGGTTTCCCTCAACCAGGCAGGGGCAGGGGGAAGGCAAATCCACCCCCCCCCCCTCTCACACAAAGTGGCAAGAAATTTGAATCTAATTTCAGCGCTAACCCATAGCCCACCTGAAGCATGCCCATCACCTCCTAAGTCAAGCATCACTTTCCCATTTTGCAGTAGCTGCACATGAAGATGGAAGACCTTTCTTCCATTGCTGGGCCCCATCCCCCATATGACAGTTGTCTCCTTCATTACCTAGTATTGATAAAACTAAAAAGGTGCAATTATCTGTCTGCCCTTCAGATAAGAATCGATCCACAAACACTCATTCGAGAGAAATGTAATTATCCTTTTAACACAATCCTGCTTAGCATGAACTTATCTCTGACTTTCAAAATATTCCTTCAAGAGATCTTTATCTATACATATATTTTTGTCAAAAAAATTACATATGATTGTTAGAATAAATATGTATAATTTTAACAAACCCTATATACATTTGCGTGTACGTGTGTGTGTGCGCGTGTCTGTCTGTCCCTAAATCCTGTCTCTCTCTGTTTGTCTGTTCCTAAACCCTAAACCATGTATGTATGTAGGGAGCTGATACTATGGCTCCCCTATTTACGTATACCAGGAGCAGAGCCCGAGACTTGAGAATGTTGCAGTGCCTTAAAAAAAAGAAGGAAAAACAGGCATGGCCTAGGGAGGTGGGGTGCTCACAGGTGGACTATATCACTTTACCTCCCCCCCCCCCCCAAAAAAAAAAGGATCCCCCCCCTGAGAGAGAGAGAGAGAGAGGAATGTTATTATTCGGTCAGGTCTCTCAGCACATCAACTTTGGGGGGTTTAAACTCCTTAATTAGTGATGAAAACTAAAATTCCAAGGAACGGAAACAACCCTAAAGGCTAATTAGAGTAAATTTATTATTTTTTATTATTTTAAAAAAATGTTTCAGCATTCGATTGTAAAACACAAGTGCAGCCGTCTAATCGGATGTGTGCAATTTTTTTTTTAAAAAAAACTCCATTACCCCTTGGGTTGTTCCCATCTCTTGTGGTTTTAACTTTTATCACCAATTAAGGGGTTTAAACCCCCAAAGGAGCTGTTTTTGCATCTATGCGGATAAACTGCACAATATGCTTTGGTCCCATCATCATGTTAAAAAAAATAAAAATCACCATAACTTTTTAAATATTCCTCTAGGGTTATTTCTATCCCTTGGAACTTAATTTTTACCATCTAATCGTATCCGATTTGATTGTAACCGTCCAATCGGGTGCGAATAAATTGGTGATGAATACTAAAACCCTAAGGGATGGGGACAACCGTAAGGGTAAACTGACACCTTTTTTTTTTTTTTACTTTTTTCTTGGTTTTTTGAAAATCATGATTTGCAGGTAATTGATGGACAGCTACGATTGAGTTTCAAGATCGGACACGATCGGACAGTGAAAATAAACCCTAATGGATAGAAACAACCCTACGGAGGATAATTGAATGTTTAAAAATTTATGATAAATTTTATTTATTTATTTTTATATGAGGTGGGGGTTAAAATAGTACGTGCGATCAAACCACATGCACTGTAGCAAACTACACTACAACACACACACACACACACACATATATATATATATATATATATATACACATACATATATATACATATATAATAAAGAGAGGAGTGTTACAGTGCATGTGGTTCGACCACATGCACTCGTTAGATCAAACAGGGCGCAACAATGTGCACACTGTAGTGAACGCTGTTGCACGCTGTCCGATCTTTAGATCGGACGGCTATGAGCATTATAGTAAACTGTACTACAATACGGCCGAACCGTTTTCTATATATATACACGAGTGCTACTATGTAGTCTGCGGCCAAACTGCACGCAGTTTAAACTCCTTAATTGGTGTTCAAATTTAAAACCCCGAGAGATGGAAAAACCCAAGGGGTAATTGGTGTAATTTTCTATTTTTAATTTTTAAAATTTTACACCATCTGATCATGAAAATCATTCATAGCCCCTGATCAGACAGCTACAGTTAAATTTCAGGATTGGACCCCAATTGACAGAATTGGCCGATAGGCCCAATATGTCTCGATATTAGTAGGTACCAATACCGGTATGCAGCGGTACCTTGATATCGATCATTTAAGTTAAAAAATAATAATAAATTGTATCGGCCGGTACTCGATTGAAATGGGGCAGTACCAAGCTGATACACCCGATAGTGATACGGGTACGTATTAGTATCGATAACCACCGGTATTGGTATCGGTACTGCCATCTATGGATAGGACTATGAAAATTAAGTCACATAAAGTGGAAATAACCCTAGGGGGTAATTGAATATTTAAAATTTTATGACGACTTTAATTTTTTTAAAAAAAATAAGGATGGGTAGGATTAACCTCTGTACATTCCGACCGCAGACCTCATAGTAACAACATATATATATATATATATATATATATATATAAACCATTTTTGGAAAGTTTCTGGCCTTCGTGCCTTGGTGAGTCGACCTATGTTGTGTTGAAGGTATATCTATAAGATCCAATCCATTATGTAAGGCCTGCGGTATAGTAGCAACGAAATTGAGGAAAGTATACATAAAAGGGAAGTTCTTTTATATTATATTAGTATTAGTTAGTTGCCCACTTGCCTTGGCTCAGTGAGTCCTTTCTTCCATGATGACATGTTGGTACCAGTCCTATATTTTTTCCGTGGACCAAGAAAAAAGGGGACTCCGTGGGAAGACGGGGTGTGTATGTGTACGCCTATATATCTATTAGCTATTTAAGTATCAAGAAAGGGTGTATCCAAAACTGCTTTTTAATATCCGTATAGAAGCAATTATCAGTAAATTGTCAAACAATTAACAGTCAAAATAAGAAGTTACGAAAACCAAATTTGAATACAAATGTACTAAAACTCCATTTAAAGTAAAATATACACACAAAAAATCACTATTTCTTAATGGAGGCAAATCACTCACATTCATGTTTGGCAGTATCGGCCGATATAGATACGTATCGGTATCGGTGGGTATCGATACCATACCGATACCTTACTGAGTGGACCGGTACCGGCCGATACTGGCCTAGTACTGGGCCAAAATGGACCCAGTACCAGCCGATATTGATACTGGTACGTATCGGTACCCTCCAATACTAGTACCGATACTAGTACTGACATCCTTGCTCACATTAAACTTCTCTTGTCAATAACAAAGCATAAAAACATTGGTCCAACTAAATCACACTAAATAAACTTCTGTCACTTAGAAGTCCACAAATCCTTAAAAGACAAATAAAATAAGAAAAATGATGAGATATATAACAATATTATAAATATAGTAATATATGTACACATATAGTGATGGATCGCAGTTTCAGAACCAAGACTATCCATTTTCATAAGAAAGTGAGTTTTAAAATCTTATCCGTTTCCATATATGTTAAGTTTGTTAACCAATCGGGGATAAAAAGACTGTCCACAACCAGTCCATTAAACTAACAAACAGTGTGGATAATAGGATTATTGTTTACCATTGACATCCCTACCCATAATACCTAACATGGGGACAAATGTAAGCCAAATGTGAAATCCATAAGAGAAAGAAGAGTTAAGGACTATTGAGCTCAAAATTTTCCCCCTTATGCTTGTTCCTTCTCATCTAGTCACTTCATTGAGAACAAGGGCAATCTATAAATTTCAACTCGACTTTATGCACCTCCAATTCCGACAAAGTTGTATTCTTCCAATCAACTATGGACGTAAATTAGACATGGTAAACTGCATCTTTCTAGCTTACATACAGTAAACAATGCCCAGCAACAAATTAATCTCAAAAAATTGCCTATGCCACATGGTAAATGAGATGCAAAAATTAGATCTGACTTCTGGTCAAAAGTGTGAAATGCTAGGAAACCATTACACTCAATGCTGTGCCATCTGCATATCATTCTAAACTAGTTGATAGAAGAAGTTATTGGGTCATTGTGGGAAACATGAAGGAGATCGAATCCTCGCACTTATTTTATTATTTTTATTTTGATTTTTTAGTGATTTGGGCAGATTTCGAGAACTTAGGATGAATCCTCAGGGAATCTGCAACATTGGATCGAGCATGAGGATCCATAAATTTGACATGTCTCCGCTGACCTCCGTCAATGCTAATTAAATCAGTCACATGACCAATGACCCTTGATTAACTGTCGTAGATGATGCCCTTTTCAATAAATGCATGCATGAAATGCATATCCACAATTCATGCAACGTTTAAGTTCTAATGCAGTATATCCTTTTAGATTCTTTAAAGGATACAATTCAGTGACAGAGACACACTTTGATGGTGAAATTTGGTCATCATTAAATGTTGAATCCTTCTAGATCTCTTAAAGGATATACTTGAGTGATAAAATTTGGTCAACCTTAAGCGTTGAATCCTTTTCAGTCTCTTAATGGATGCAATTTAATGATACAATTTGATCAACATTAAGAATTGAATTTTTATTAGATCTTGTAGAGGATACGTCTTAATGAGAAGTTTTGTTAAATCCTTTTAGATTCCTTAAAGGATATACTTTAAAAGTAAGATTTGATTAATGTCAAATGGAAAACTCCTTTTAGGTTTCTTATAGGATATATCAAAACAATTGCCAATTTGAAAGCATGAAAGAATGTTGGCATGTCATAAGTATCCTCCTAATCTGTTATCATTTAGTGAATCCAAATCCGTTTCAGATCCAACACATATCCACTTAAGAGTCCATTAAGTGCTTCATGTCATTACAACAAAAGAGAAGACTCAAGAATACATGAGTCATTGTTAAGATAAGAACCAAAACTCAAGAATACATGAGTTTGTTAAAATAAAGCAAAGCTCAAAGATACATGAGCTTGCTCTATATAAAAGTCCCAAAAAAAAGGCCAAGCTCAAGAATACATGAGTTTGTGTCTTCAAAATTCTTCAAGTCTTTAAATCTCCAAGCAAGAGTGCACGAATGTTTCTCCAACATCTTCCCCGCAGTAGCCCCCTTTGAGTTTGGGGGGATTATATAGGGGCCAAGGAGTGTCCGGCAGCTGGTCAAATGATCCAGTGGCAACCTCCCACCGGATGGACCTTTCCCTCTCTCTTTTCCTGCCTTTTTTACTGATTTGTATTTTGGGTGTGTGTGTGTGAGTTTGTGTCTTCAAAATTCTTCAAGTCTTTAAATCTCCAAGCAAGAGTGCACGAATGCTTCTCCAACGTCTTCCCTGCAGCAGCCCCCTTTGAGTTTGAGGGGATTATATAGGGGCCAAGGAGTGTCCGGCGGCGGGTCAAACAAATGATCCAGTGGCAACCTCCCACCGGATGGACCTTTCCCTCTCTCTTTACCTGCCTTTTTTACTGATTTGTATTTTGGTTGGTTGGGTGGGTGGGTGGGGGGGGGGGGGGGGGGGGGGGGGAGAGACTCCACCGGATCCATTCCTCTCTCCTTTCCTTTTTTCTCTTTCTTTCCTACTTTCTCTTTTCTTCTTTTCATATTTATGGGCACCTGGTGGGGGGTCCTTCCCTCTCTCTCTTTTTTGTGCTGCTGCTGCTGCTGCTGCTCTTTCTCTCTCTCTCTCCCCACACCGCAGGTGCTCTGTTCTGTGCACACAGAACAGAGCAACCGCAGCTGTCGCCGCTTTTTCTCTTGTTGTTGCTGCTTGTTGCTGTTGCTGTTGACTGCTGCTGCTGCTGTTGGAGTTGCCACCAGCTGCTGCTGCTTTTTGCTGTTGGAGCTGCTGTTGCTTCTTCTCTTGCATACGCGGGAGGTCTTCTCTTGGACTTCGTGCACGGCCCACACCAAGGTAAAAGCTTTTGACTTTTTCTTCATTTATATATACTGTGTATATATGTATATGTATATGTATATATCTTTTGATGCACACAACGTAGGAAAAATCTGTCAGTCATCCAACTCAAAACGTTAATGCATTGAGTAGAGAAGGCTCCGCTCTTTTAATGATACTTTTTGCCCCTTATTCAATATACGACTATTCTAACACAACCCCTCACTTGCAGGTCAACATAGGCTCTGCTGCATGCACGATAACAACCATGGGGTGCATGGTCCAGATGATAAGTAGAGGTTCTGATACCATATAGAATATATCACTAAATCAAACCTTAAGGCATTGAGCAGAGAGGGCTGCACCTTCAAAGATATGTGTCTTGTCTCTTATTTAATGTGAGGTATTCTAGAAAATATATAATTACTGAACAATCATATCCAATCCAAAGTACAGTTGAAAAACAAAGTGGCAATAAGCAAGAATACAGGAACCGCCACATTATGCACATCCATTCTGCCCTTATTGCTCTCCTTGTCCATGGATCTCAAGGCAACAGATGATTTGAACACAGTACTCGAACCTCAGTACTCTTACTACTGCAGGCAAATTATTCCTAATGTGCCAATATTCAGCCTCCTGACATCAATGTGCTCAATAGTTGATATGCACATTTGTCATTACACATATGACATCATGCAGCATTGCAGCCACCAAGCTTCCATGTCATCCTACAGTTGATCAAGAGCCGCTCTCCTTTACTAGTGAAACTACTTGCCATCTTCCAACGATAGCCACTGTTCTCCAGAGAAAGTCCTTTAAGCTATGTTTAAGGAAGTGCAGATGACTTCCATGATTGTGATGCTCCGCTTAATCAATAGTTACTTTCTCATTCTTTGCCTAAATGAGTTCAGCCCCATCTTGTACTAAGGGACAATATACCTTTAAACTACCAAAAGGAAAAGCATTCCCACTGTCATACTTTCCCAGACCTTTCAAAGTGCTTTAAAACAAGGGTTGCAGAAAGAAAACATGCAGAAATTCAAGCTAATAATGAGATGCACAGTTATATTAATCAAAAGCGAGCAAGAAACTGATCCCCCTTAAAATACATGGAATGAAAACAACATCACCAATGGAAATCATAGAGGAACAACAAAAAATGTAATTCATTATGGGCCAAAAAAATATGAGGATACTCATGCTGGCCACTCCAGCAAAATGGAAAGTTTTCAACGTCATTTGTGTCCCTGGTTCTCCTATACTTTGAGCTCCAACAGCACCAACTGCTCCTCCAGGTTCAACCTTTTTTAAATGGTAACGAGAAATGCAAGTTTCCAAGAAGACCTGGTTTCAATTATGAAAGATCCAAAGAATCAATATGTGCACATGAAGAAAAAGATGAATATGTAAAATCCCACAAAACAAAGAACTATGTCCCTATACTAGCATTTGTAAAATCCCAGAAAATAAAGAGCTGCGTCTCTACATTAGCATTTGCATCATTTTCCTGCATCATTGCCTTTTATCTTTTCATTAAACTCCAGACATCTAAGTATGACTGGGAAAAGGCTCCCAAGAGGAGCACACATAAAACATGCCTCCTACACACTTTCAACTGTTAGTCTCAGAGCATGGAGAGCATTAGGACTTCATGCCT
Organism: Zantedeschia hybrid cultivar; assembly: GCA_030544215.1. Lineage (NCBI taxonomy): Eukaryota > Viridiplantae > Streptophyta > Magnoliopsida > Alismatales > Araceae > Zantedeschia > Zantedeschia hybrid cultivar. The sequence continues at coordinate 8,279,309 of JARZZO010000005.1, forward strand.
GGTCTGTGGGGAAGAGGAGGAATCCATGGATCATTTATTTGGAAGGGAATCTTCAAGAAAATGCAGACTGGAGGATGGTGGACAGCATAGTTATTGTGATTGGCACAGGGAAGGCAGAATCGCAACGGATTGGATCGGATCGGCCGATCTGATCAATTTTCGGCCAGACCGATCCGATTCCGAGACCGGACCCCCCGTTCCCTTATTGGGATCGGTCCAGATCGGCCAATCCTCCGATCGGATAGGTCGATCCGGGCCCAATCGGCCGATCCGTAGCCCACGGCTAGCTGCAAACTAGCCGTTGCTAGTTCTCAGCTAGCCGTTGGGAATGAGACCAACTAATTTCCTCACCTCTCTCTGTCTCTCTCTAAGTTCTTTCTGTCTCTTCCCTATCTCTCCAAAGTTCAATTTTTTCTCCATCTCTCTCTCTAAGTATTTTTATAACTAATGTATAATAATTGTATATTACTATTAATATATTTTCCTCACTCTCTTATTTTTTTCTATCTAATGCATGATTGTATATTAGTATACTTCTCTCCCTCTCTCTCCTTAATCTTTTTTATATCTACTAAATATAAATAATTATTCTTCTATCTAATATTTTTATCTACTTTTTTCTTTTAATTTTTTTTAATCTAATATTTCTCTCCCTCTTTCTAAATGAGATTCTAGTATTCTACAACGATCGGGTGGATCGTTCAAGGAGCTTATTCTAGTAAGTTGTCTTTCTATCACACTCTCTCTCTAACAATCTCTCTAAAACTTTCTTTCTCTCTCTCTCTCTCTCTCTCTATTTTTTTTCTTAAATATATTAGTATAGTCCTCAATAATAAATAAAATCTATAAGCTTACCGAGTTCTGGTTTAGAAGAAAATTAAGGAATGTGCACGATTCTTTTTTTCTATTGAGGGTGACTCGGTTTAAGATATAAATGACAATAAGGATACTGATTTCTGTCATCGACAAAATATTTAGCATCCTTACTGTCGTTCGTATCCAAAATTAAATAATCCTCAACAAAAAAAGAGTGGTGTACATTTCTTAATTTTTCTCTGAGACACAATATGGTAAACTTATTTGTTTTATTTACTACTGAGAACCGTTAATATTAAAGTATATAAGAGTGAAAAAAAGAGTAAGAGATAGAAAATGTAAGGAATGAAAGATAGAGAGAATGTGCATTATAGAGAGACCAATTACTAAAGAAAAAACAAAATAGTCTCAATAGAAAAAAATCAAGGTATAGTTGCTTATTGTTTTTTTAAAATTTTATACATATTTTTTTAATTTTTTTCTAAAGAAGATCATATCAGATAAATTCCATAAATTCTTCTTTTGTCGATGCCACGTCGGCAACATCATCCGGCATGGAACCATGGGTATATAATCCCAAGAGATCAGTTCCAGAGGTTTCTACGTCAAGACGAAAGATCATCTAACATAGTACGTAGATAGCCAACAACCAAGCCACCTACATCACCAACTCATCCTTCTTCATCTACATCAGCGGGAGGTTCTAGGATGGAGATTGTCGATGCTATGTAAGCATTCTTTTTAGAGTTTCATATTCTATCCACTGTTGTGCCTGCACCATCATTTGTTCAGATGGTAAGATATATTCAGAGACATCCACATGTCCCACCTCCTACCCAAATTGAATTAGATTTTAGTGGAGAGGACGATGGGTCTTTTATTTCTTCTGATGACTTAGATGAGGATGATTGAGTTTCATCACTTATGTACTACATATGTTACGTATAATATTAATTTTGAGAAACTTATGAGTTTTTAAATTTTTTTCATATTTTTTTTTTTTAAATTAACTTTCCTTTAATAAAGTGTGGATCCCGGACTGGATCGGCCCCGATCGGTCAACGTGAGGTTCTAGGATGGAGATTGTCGATGTTGTGCGAGCATTCTTTTTAGAATTTCATATTCTATCCACTATTGTGCCTGCACCATCATTTGTTCAGATAGTAAGATGTATTCAAAGACATCGACATGTCCCACCTCCTACCCAAATTGAATTAGATTTTGGTGGAAAGGACGATGGGTCTTTTCTTTCTTCTGATGACTTAGATAAGGATGATCGAGTTTCATCACTTATGTACTACATATGTTACGTATAATATTAATTTTAAGAAACTTATGAGTTTTTAAATTTTTTCATTTTAAAAAAAAAAATTTTAACTTTCCTTTAATAAAGTGTGGATCTCGGATTGGATCGGCCCCGATCGGTCTAGATCGGATCGGCCAATCCAATCGGTCCAGACACGAACCGATCCCCGAGTTTGCCTTCCTTGGATTGACAGATGGGGCAGAAGGTAGACATTATGAATCAATAATAAAGTGTGATGAATGATTCCCCAGGCAGACTGGGCACCACTTGGACAGGTTGGTCGTGCTTGAACCAATTGGTTTCTCCAAGGATCGTGCCATCACTCCACTGCCAAGTGCCACTGTCACCTCCATTCCATGACACTGTTGCCTACTGTCTTCCATGCTGCCTCACTGCCTCAAGGCATCACCCAGCAACTCCCCTTCTCCACGTTTCTCTCTCTCTCTCTCTCTCTGAGTTGGACATACACATGGCGCTCTCTTTGTTTCTCCCTGTCACATCTCAATGTGAAAGTATGACGCAGGAATTGTGTTCCTTGCGGCAAAAACAGATTATCAATATAAGTGTTTCCACATGATTTCTCTCAAGGAAAAGTGCTCAGGTATTTCATCCTCCTTAGCCTTCCCACTTCCCAAGAAAGTAGGTAGGCTCAGGAATTACATTCCTAGTCGTGAAACAGAACAAACATTTAAAAGGTTTCCAATCAAATCAAGTGTCACAAACTGCAGTGTGCAAGCTCATTCATAATCCCACAAGTTCAAGTGAAAAAATGGTATAAATAAAAAATATTACCTTTAACTGCTTACTAGAAATACCAGATATTTTGGCAGCAATATTTTCTAGAATATTTGAATCGCCCTTGCCAATATTGTCCTCATCTAGTTGAAGTGCTTTTCTTGTCTTCTTCAAAGTAGCAACAGACTTGATAATGAAATCAGTTAATGATTTTCTAAAGCCATCAGAAGAACCACCGTCAATGCACATATCAGGTTGTGAGAATCTATCATCCACAAGTTGCAGAATCTCTGATGGAGATAGAGTAGCATGTGAACCAAGAGGACAAGTAGCCTGCAAGTATAGCTTTGACCAGTGAGCCATCAGGAAAAAGAGAACAATATCAAATTGGATACCCAAAGGTTACAGTGAAAAGTATGCAAACCATAATTTTACTGAACAATTGATTCAGATTTAATGGCTTTCCATCCTCTCCTTCCATTCTTGCAGGGTCCATCCCATCATCTCCATAAATGAATTGCACTATTCCACCACTAGCATTACGAACTGTCTGATCATAGAGAGTTGACAAATCTTCCAATGCTTTCATCAATCTGCGAGACATGTACCCGGTTTCTGCTGTTTTCACCTGAATCAATCCAAAGGAATAAGAGCACTATGATAAGATGCACCATGGTTAGGCACTTCCCTGCATTAAGTGGTAAACAACTAAGCCGCCAAAAATTCTGAACACGCATCAAGCACCCCCTTGTGGCTTTCATTATCCATGAAGCAGCAGGATGTAAACGCCCCCCCCCCCCCAAAAAAAAAAAAAAAAAAAAAAGCCCGCACACACCCACAACCCAAGACATGGACTTTCACTACCCAGCATATAACCAAAATTCCCAGTCTCATCAGCCTTGCATCAAGAAGACCAAAGAAGACCTCTATTCCTTTCTTCTGACTACTAGTCACATAGTCATAATCTTCTGTCATCAAGAAGAACTTGACTTCGGTGATGAAAACAAATGTTGACCAAAAGAGCTGGAACTCTCCTCAAGAGATCGGGGTAGTCATAAATTGAGAGAGGACTAACAAAGTCAACGTGTCCTGCCAATTCCTCGTCATCAAAGACTTTGTTTAGGGGGTCCTTCGGGGGTAGGAGAGTTGGATAGCACACTTCACGGATAACCGTGAGGTCACTGTATCAAATCCCACCTGTGGACATACCCGCGGCAGGCACCAACATGGGGTTCACGTGAGTTCCGACCTCATGGACTTCGCCGGGCCAAGAGGGCTGGTGATGCAGGCTTGATCCTGGGTTAGTGGGTCTACTCTTGGGATTTAAAAAAAAAAAAAATATTGTATAGGGGACATCAATTCCACAGCTCTCTTCCTCGGTCATTGAGGGCACAGATTCAAGAAGCAGGGACTAACTAAGGAATTTACATTGACAGCACACTAGTAGCTTCATCGTAGGTTAACTTGCATCCCATTTCTATCAAGCTGTGAATAGATTGAGAAAGTAATGCAAAGCACACCCACTCAGCCTATCAGTAATCAAAAGCATTCAATTTTATGGAAGATGCCTACACATTCAAATTCAAAAAACAACTACCATTCAAATTATTAGTCTACTCACTAGGATATACAAGACTCAAAGCCCCAAAACTCAAAAGTCGCTGCATTCCTCTAAGCCCTAGAACTCAAAACTCACTACATTCCTCAAAGCCTCAATATTAAACTTCCTATTTTCTGCACTACCCTCTTTTCCTTCAGAAGGGCAAGAAGAAAAGGCAAGACCCTGGTCATGGTTATCCACTTGTTATTGCTTGCAGTCAAGGGGCTGTAGGTTGTAATTGTTGGAAGAGCATATTCGTTGCCTCCAAGCCCATAGATGTTGGATTGCTGACATCAATTGTGGCCTCCATGATTGTGGCATTAGGCATAAGTTAACTGGCATGGACGATAGTGCTTCCTCAAAAGAGAGCAGAAAGAGAGGTTGTAACGATCCGATCCAACTCTTGTGAGGTATTGTCCACTTTAGGGCTTAAGCCCGCATGGTTTTGTCCCCCAAAAGGTGCCTCACAAGTTATGGATCCAAATCCCATACATATGGCCCAACAATGTTTTTCCATTTTCTGATGCTGAACTAGTCTGGTTATCCCTACCCCAGTCCCTAGACATAGTGGTGGTGGCTCCACAACGTTGTAGTTTTGATATAGGACCGGTAGTGACTTAGTCATGAGCCGGATAGGAGAAAAGGGCTATATGTAGGAAGGGGCTACCCATGGGATGGTGATACGTAATGCCACAGTGTGGAGCCACCACTACGTCTGAAGGCTGGGACACAAATAAAGCAAATTAGTCAACATCGGAGATTGATAGGCCATATATATGGGATTTGGATCCATAACATGTGAGACGCCTTTTGGGGATACAACCATGTGGGATTGGCCTAAAGCGGACAATATCTCGTAAGGGTTGGATCGAGTTACAAAATGGTATTAGAGCGGTGACGTGCAATATGGTGTTGGTTGGTTTAGGACGAACCATGCGGACGTTGGTGGACCTATAGTGACCCAGTCACAAGCCAGGTAGGAGGAAAGGGCTACCTATAGGAGACGGCTTCACCACTATGTCTAGGGGCCGAGGTTGGGATAAACTGGATTAGTCCAACATCGGAAATAAGAAAAATTATTATGTCATACATGTGAGATTTGGATCCATAACTTGTGAGTTACTTTTTAAGAACAAACCGTACAAACTTGGCCCAAAGTGGACAATACCTCACAAGGGTCGGATCAGGTCATTATAGAGGCATATGGTAGATTGAGAACAAATAGCATGGTAGATTAACATGGATATTCCAATCAAGGAGATACAAGAATTCCTTTTCTTCTCCATTTAAAAAAGAACACATATTTACTATAATTGTGCAGCATCTGCCAGATAAGACAAAAAGGATCATATCAAACAATGAGGCTGAATTCAAATGGATACCAGATATTAATAGATGCGCATCTAAAATATGGAAAAATAGCTATGAAACATTCAGCAGGCGGTCACCAAAATGAAGCACCACAAATGTCTTCCCATGATGAACAACAAAAAGATGAAGCCAAACAGTGTTCTTATCTAGAAATGAGCCTGTAAAATTGCAGGCAGCATCTGGCAACAAAGTGTCAAACTGATGCCACCAAGAATCTTGATATGAAAAATAAAAGACAAGAATTTAAATTGGAGCAGGCATTGCACATACTGCAGTGTCTACAAGCCCTTCCCGACCACCCATTGTGTGGAAGAAAAACTCTGTTGCCGTCAAGCCAGAGTAGAAGGAGTTAGCAACAAAACCTTTGGCCTACAGAAAAAATAAGTTAATGTCACCAAGTTTTGTGGCTTCATACTCCAAAAGCTATTGAAATACATAGAACCAAAATACTGGATTTCATCTTGCTATTTAGTAAATAATCTAAACGAATAGCGAATCTAAGAATGAATTTAAATACTTCAAAAGCAAGGGGTGTACAAAAAGGCACTTCATATATTAAGTTAAAGCTTTTTCATCTTCACCTTTAAAAACTTGCAGAAAAGACACAAATCCACATATATAGTGTCAAACCTAACCATGGCACTTCATGTATATCATGAGCTTTAGAGAGTTGCTCTCTACAATGATTGGTGGCATTGGGCGGCATCTCCACATTTTCTTTTTCTTTTCTAACTGTCTCTAAAACTCTTCCTCTTTATTCCTATTTATAACCCTCTCTCTCTCTCTAAAATTCTCCTATTTCAACTTTTCAAGTTTCTCTCTCTCTCTCTCTCTCTCATTTTTTGCATTCTATTTTTAGGTTTTATCACTCGCTCTCTCCTCTCCTCTCTATTTTTTCTCAATTTTTATAGTTTTAGCTTAATCTCTCTTTTCAGGCAATGGAAACCTGTTTTACAATTTTTCATAAATTTTCAGCATTTTTTGAAAATCTTTAACTTTTTTTTTAAGAGACTGGGTGACCAGACTGGATCTGATCCGATCTGTCCAGGACCGGATCGATCTGTGTCTGATCCCCGATTATGCACACCTTGGGTGACATAGCCCTCCATTATAATATGCCCAGAATATTGTCTTCTAACGGGTGACTAAATGACTAAAATGCGCTTCTAAAAGCCCAGCAGCAGAAAAAAGCCCGCCCCCAAGCACACTCATTTCCAACTTTGACCAAAAGGTTAGACAAGGCATATCTTACCATGCTGCCACACAAGAAGGGAGCAGCAACAGAGAGCAGGAACTAGAATTCAAATAGGAACCAAATATTAACAAGTGTGGTTGCTGTATGTCAAACCAGACTATCCCCAGAGACCACATCTCTACAGGAAGATATCTCAAGTTTGCCCATGAGCAACTCCCTCAGAACCTTTCTGGAACATCCCGAGCAGTCAATGGCTTCCAACAAGTCAAGGTTGATCTTAGATGAGACTGAGCCCAGTACAACTGTTTAAGGATGGAATTACGTTGAAGGCTTGATAAGGCAATAAGCCATCCAACCAGTCAAAGATCGATCCAAACACAAATCAGCCTACCAGGCCCAGCAGCAAGATGGGGCAGCAAAAGATGGTCAAAGCCAGACCCCAATTGTAGCCTGACCTACAATAAAACCCATTGTCCACTGACCCTTGATCAACATCATCATCAACTCTTATTCCATCAATGTAGGGCTGGCTCATAAATGCGCTAATAACCATAGAAGAGTCTAGAAATTTTAACAATGGCCTTGTCGTTCACAACGTAAGGATTGACTAAAGCATAGGATTCAAATCTGACCTGGATTCAGAACAGATAGATAATGAAACAGGTTGAGTCATGGAGCACTGCTGATCTGCATTGGAGTTGGACCAATTAGAACAGTTTCAATATGGATCCTACGTAGCATCAGGCCCCTAAAACATAGAAGAGTAATACTGATCCAGGTTAATCGTCGCCTAAACCGGTCAATATCAGCTGATGGGGGCCAATAGCAATGATGGCGAGATGGAGTCTTGAGTGGCAGGCGGATAATTGCACAAACATGTCATAATCAGCATTTCTGCACATGATTGGTCTAAGACCTTGAGGGTTTTGTAAGAGTTTGTAGTTTTGTTTTGTTTGATGTGATTTTATTTTGAGAGCAAGGAATCTCCCTTCCTCTCCTCCTTTTTTCGGATGCACTGCCTCTACTTATTTAAATAAAATTGGTGGTACATACCACAACTTTTACCCCCCCCCCCCAAAAAAAAGGACTACAAACATGGTGCTTGATAAAAGTGTGTCAGAAAAGGACTACAAACATGGTACTCGTTAAAATAATGTGAATGGAATCCAAATATGATTCATGCAGACAACCTCAAAGTGGGATAAGGATATGGTGATGATCATGATATACAAAAGGATAGAATAGAACCAGGGTACATTTAACTTAGGCACATCCCTACACATGACTATTTAATCCCCGATAAGTAGCAAATATCATGGGCAAATATCTGGGGGAAAAATCCACTAATTTTTATTTCCAGTTTACCCTTTTATTTTACACTTCATCCTCCAACCAGACACCCTCATAAATTGGCATGAATACTCCCTGGATCCCCACCAACCACCAAATTATTATGAATACCCCTCCACAAACATCCAATAGTGACACGTCATAGATACACTTTGTATCCTAATACCTTTATCCAGCCCCATTCAGAGCATTGATGATGGGTAAATGGGAAATGGAGGGGCACAGAGAATAATGATGATTCGGTAGGAATATTAGAACCAAAACAATATTTCACATAGAAAACAGGTGCTGGATTCCAAACATACTCTTTAGGGGAGGGGGCTAGGAAGATGTAAATCTTACAGAAGGTGTTTTTGAATTTCTGTGGAAATGAGGAAGGCTTCGGTCTATAAAGCCATTGGGAGCACGACGACCACCAACTGACTGCTGACCCACACAAGCAATCATCTGGCTAATATTGATGGACGAACCTTTTGATCCACACTGCGACATAATCAAAGGACTGTTCCTCCAATGAAGTTCTTCCATACAAACCTGTGGCATTAACGAAAGCCAATGCTAGGTCAGAGGTGGAACATATTCATTTGCTAAAACTAGCTGGCAATGTGAATGTACTGATATGGTGAAGAAAATACAAATATATGAATACAGTTAAGGCCATGGAAAAAGGCACATGAAGGAAAATATTATCCAAAGACATTAATAATCATTGCTTCTTTGAGTGTTGTTTACTTATTAGAATATAGCACGGCCGTCAGTTGGAGAAAGTGCAGAGGGGAAAACGGACTGGTTTGCATACCTTTCCAGTTGCCTCTCGAATATCATTCAGCTCTTTAGTTATCTCAGCCTCCAACGTTTCAGCCGCATTGCAACCAGACTGCACAGGGAGTTTTCCTTTGTTGTATAAGCATATAAATTCATCACAAACTTCATAGCCCTTGTCTATCGTTTCCTTTTTCTTTTGAATGAGGCTTTCTCCAGGTTGAACATCATCAATGCCAATTGAGAATCCATGATTTCCAATCCACCGGGCACTATGAGAACTCACACACAGAAACGTTCACCGGTTGGTAAATGGAATAGGTCAACAATATAAAAGGAAACTTTGAATTCCTCATCAATCTTCAGTATTTTTATCTTTAAAAAAAGGGTAAGCAAGGCAGCCCATCTTCCTTTCTAGGTGTTCCCCCCGGTGTTGCAACCTAATAAAAGTGTCTCCATACAGATCACCTCATCATCTTCAGTACTTGTACCATAAATTGACAATCAAGGATGTGTCATACATTGAAAAAACTGCATTTCAGATGCAAGGCAAGCTACATAGTTGAACTTCAGTCGTTTGTGCCAACTACAGTTTTCCCCCAATTGAGAATCAGAATAGTTGGGTTCTGCAGCTAAGGCAGGAAAAACTGATTTCTGAAGCCTCTTAAGTTGTTTACTAACTAAACATACTTTATTGTCTCTGAACAGCCATTCCCAGTTCCCAATTCTTTATTTCTATCAAGTAGAAAGTCAACCATTTTGCCAAGTCTCACTTCACGGATAGTGCAAATAATCAGGAAAGGGGAGAATCAAGTGAGTTCACCACACTCGGCTGTTCAATTGCACTAGGGACTGGGGTACTGAAACTGGCTGCTAATAAAATTCATGTACAAATGGTCGATGACAAAATCCAAATGCAGTGTGTTCGATGACTTGTACTCTGGTCTCAATGATAAGGAAGCAAAGAATAGTGGAAGAAAAGTAACCAGCTCCACCATAGACAGAAGCAGAGAGGAAAAATAGACAGCGCTGAAAAAGTCTCTTCTGTGGAGGGTGGAGGCCCATACTGCAGTTAACCAATAGAAATCAACTGTAATGTCATTTAATTATTGCCAAAGCAACTTGCTCAGGAACCCACTCCAGACTACAAAATCTGAAGGTAATATGTTGTTATATGAAAAGCTAAGAAGCCTAAGTGCATTCATCTGTAATGTAATGCTCCACTAGTTGCCCATTTTTCATTCATAGTGCCTGAGGGATCCTGGTGAGACAACAAAGAAGTGCTTTTTTCAATCAATCATAATGCCCAATTATAATCCAAAATGAAAGCCATACTAACAACAGCAACATCAATTGTGGAAAGGACACCATTCTGGGCATAATCTCTTGGATGGACCTGACAGCAAATGGCTGGCCAAGTATCCTACATCCATAACCCCCCCCTTCCTGGACAAAAGAAAAAAATACTTTCTATTATCGAAAGTTTTCAATTAGAGGAAAATGCAACCAGCGGATGGTGTTGCAAGAGTGGTTTCTTGGAACATTCAGGCTAAGACCTGCCGCACTGTGACTTTGGATTCTAAAGCATATAAACCTGAAGAGGATTTTTTGGCACTCCGTCAGGAAAATATAGTGTATTTTAACAACGAAGGATACATATCTATGCATTAAGAAAAGGTAAACAAAAGTCCATGACTCAGTCGAAGCCACTTGAAATGTTTTGTTCATATTTAGCACAAGTACTACATGGCCAAGCAAAAAGAAAATACAGATATGCCTCCCCCAAAGAAAACACTGGTCATATTCTTGGTACAAGTCAAGATGCAATGTATGATAAATACTACCATATTTGTAAAAGAAGCAAACTGGAACTGTTTCAATCCTCAAGTACAATATGGTTGGGATTGCTTTTAGGGCATAGGTATTTTGGCCTCTTTCTCCTTTTTCACTTGTACAATTTTATATTCTTCTTCTTTTTACTATGGTACTACTCATTTTTCAAGGTAAGTACAGGACTCAAAAAAATATTACCTTAATTTTGCAAGACGATTCATACAAGCTGCAGCTGCATGTGTATTGTAGTCTCTAATCAGCACAGAAAAAAGTCCATCCTTATTGCCATTACCTAGTATTGAGAATATAAGACTGTTTGAGTACAACAGAAAAGAATTAAGATGCTAACATAAAGGTAAGGGTAGCCTTTTAATAGAAGGATAAGCACAGAATGAGCATGATAACTGATTCAACGTATATTTATTGGCCCTACTAGTTAAAATAATTATGTGCAAATGAAGACCAAGAGAAAAAAAATACTGCTGCCAGAAAGAGCAAAACATTATCATAATGATGGTAAGAGACATACAATAAAAACCAGTAACAAAAATAGACCAAAACAGCCATTTTTCTAGAGTTTGGGTGATAAGACAAATCATTAGCAAGGAAAAGAACAAAAGAAAAACCATTGGCACCACCTCTCTAACGTTTCTCCATGCTTGGGCAAGCACGCATTACTCCCAGGTAGCACCAAATCAAGAATTCTCGTCTCAGATCCACAGGCTGGAGGGAAGAGATCACAGAGATCAAGAGATATTCTCTTCCTCAACCTTCTCTTCCTTTTTCTCCTCATCCGTCTCATACTCCATATGCTGCTTCCCCTCCTCCAGCCTTGCCTTCCCTGTCTTCTTCTGCTTCTTCATCCCTGTCTTCCTCCTCCAAAATTGGGCTGGGTCAAGGGGATTTATGCCACTCACATCATGCTGCCACAGTTATTATCAAACCTTTTGAAACAAAATACAAGTTCAACTAAGGATTTCAAAGCCAAATTAGTGCAGCAAGCATTATAACTGCAAAAATTTGCTTGTACCACAACAAAGATATACAAATTGATAGATGAGGTTGGGCTACCTCCATTCACAATGCCAAATAATGTCTTAATTAGAGGTCGAACACTATCAAAGGTAAATCAATTCCTCCTCCATCTCCTTTCCACTCCTTGTCAAGTAGCCTCTAGAGCCATTTCACTCTATCACCACTGTCATCTTACTACCAGAACTCATCTTCCTCCTCTCCACGTGCATGCACACATGCATGCACAGACAAACATCATGCATGCATGTGCGCCCGCCCACCAGCCCCATTGCTCCTTCATCTCCCATCCTCCCCTACACATGCACATCCACACATACGACTGTAAGGAGGGAAAGGATCCAAATGTAAAAACAAGGACAACATACATAATTAATAAAGTTTAGGGGTTTATTTGGAATCTTCCCTAGAGCATTTTACCTTGTGGGTTAGAACTAGACGCTCTTGAATGGTCTAATATTATAAACCTTCTAGACCATTGCCGCCTAGGTTTGATAAGTTTTGACATAACCCTAATTTGGCCAAACTTTGGGTTTTTAACATGCAGAATGAATGACATGAATATGTCTATATTAGCTATAAAATATCATTTTATGAACGAAATGAATATAGGTGTTTTAGTGGAATTGTCAAGAATATCATTTTTTTTCTCGGAAGATATTGTTTAACTTATATAGGATGGAGATCAGAAATTCTAATATTTTTATTGGATTCAAATAAGGGGTACTTCTTTTCTCTAATTCTGATGCATCTCCCTCAACGAGATATTCTCTCTTTATATTGCAACCTGCAATGTGCAGACTCCCTCTCCCTCCCTCTCTCTGTACTATACATATGAGGAGGGTTCATGTAACGGTCCCACTTTTTATAATAACAATCACAATTGCAACAAAAGTGGTACCACTACCCAGACTAGATGGTCCTTCATATCTTAGATCGTCGCTAGTAATTGTACAAATTATAAATAAAGTACAAGAAATTTAGGTGACAAAAAATTAATACTGACCAGGAGCAAAGTGTGGATCCGGCGTAACAGAGTTTGCCGAATTTCGTCTTATAAAATCTTTTTAAAAATATTAAATTAAATTTGTGAGTCCAACTATTATTAGACTAAGTAGGGATCATTTACTATGATAGATCTTATAGAATTAAAATCCATTTATCTACATAAATTTACCAGACGAATGCAACGTAATCAATAGACTTTTAAGCAATTGAAATATTTAACTAATTTATGCTTAAGCTATTTGCTTTCCTTAATGTCGTACAAATTTCTCTTTAAACCACCATATTCTTTTGATAGAAAATGTCAAAAAATAAATATTACAACCAGATCATAAGAAATGTCAAAAACTACAATAACATATACGGAAATATATCTCAGATCTTGCTTTGTTTGAGATAATAAACTAAGTTTATATCTCTTTTTCATGTTCTTTCTATAGTTTTCACCTTTCTTACTTTGATAGTTCTTATAGAAAATGTGTGCATATACGCATGACATAGTCATAAAATCATAATGAATCTTCACAATAAGCCACAATCATAAACTTAGTTCTAACCATTTTACCCGATCAGTCCTATTCTGAGTCACAATCTTTCTTTCTTTGATCTTTCTGCTAGTCGGTCTTTTTCTTGCAATTAGTTGTTCTTTCGACTAAGTCTCTTACACATATAAGGGATAGGGATAACAACTCACCAGTAGTCTTTATTTGCTGAGTAGGGATGCTCAACAGTCTTGGGCTGACTATAATACATAGGTTTCCACTACGTCGTCTTGATTCCAGTCACAAGTGCACTTTAGTTGTTTTTCTAACCATTGCCCCAGGACGTCCCGAGTCTGGACAAATAGACCCCTTTCTTTCTTTCTTTATCTTTTTCAATTCAATAACAGACACTCTTTCTTTCACTTGCAAATGTTGACCCCATGTCCACATATCCCTAAGGGACAGATCTGAGGGCCCTTCCCACGATGAAGTGTTGTCACTTTGCTAATAGTAAGAAAATATCTTAAGAAATCCAATCATGATAACAAAATCTTATTATAAAATCATCATAGTAATGTATCTACAAGAATCACAAGCTTTACATAATCACAGACACGATATCATCCTCTTTATGAAGGGTCTTATTTGTAATCGTGGTTTCAATTATGAAGTACCAATCTTTAATCATGTGCTCGGTCCTTTCCCTTTGTATTAAAAAAGATCCTTAATCATATTCTCAGTCTTACCCTTTCTTTTAGAAGGTCTTTAACATCTTAAAATCATTGCTTTGAAGTTGTAGACTTGCAGTCAAAGAATTGTCATAAAGTAGACTTTATATTCCACGAGGTGAGAAAATTCGACACCAACAATACATTATTTTTAATATATTATATCTTTATATTTTTTGCTACAAGATGAAATAGACTACAGGACAAAGTAATAGTTTATTTTGGCAAAATTCTTTTTAGGAAAAAAAAGTTTATTTGGGAAAATATTTTGGCAAATCTCTTTATCATTTTTATAAGAAAAGTCATCCAGACGTGATCTTTCCTTAAGAATTACTTTTTTTTTGAAAAAATCGACCTAACAAATACTCATCTGTAGGAATGACATTTAAGATCTAGTCTCAGTGTTTAATCAAATTTTAAACTACAAATTAAGGGAAGTAGGATAATATCACCCTACCTATTAGAGGAAGAAACCCTAGAACTCTACGATTGGTTGGGACAATATGTCGCAACTCCCGAGTCGAAGAAGAAAGGTTATAGATGGTAATCTATATCTACCTTCCCCTTTCTATTTTACTTATCACTTTTCTCTTGTTTTTTCTTAAATTCCCTCTTCTCTCTATCTCCAAGTGCTCTCTCTCTCTCTCTCTCTCTCTCTCTTGGATTTTTCTTCTACTCTCTATCCATCTTCTTGCAGATTTTTTCCCTTTCTTCTTCTTCTTCTTTGGTGGGATGAAGGAAACTAAGGGGCCGCCCCCTATTTATAGATGGAAAAAAGAGAGAGGACAAGGATCAGAGGAGGGGGTAAGATGCCCCCCTAATGAGTCTCTTTAAGTGTCTCTTAGATGTTTTGAAAGGGTGGTGAGGTGTCTCTTCTAGAAACAATGAGCTATCCATTTATGTTCTCTTTCTAGGATATAAAGGAAACGAGAAGAAATGGGCAGGTAGGTGGTCTGCAAAAGCCCAACTAAATTCTTTTAAAAGGCCCCGTAAGCCTATTCATAGTTTTAAGAAAACTTTCACTTACACCCCTAAGTTTTAAAACACTTTCTTTTCTACTTTTAGCTTTTAAAAGTTATATTTATACTACAGATTTGAAATTATGCTTTGTTTAAAGGTCGATTTGAAGCATGGAGAATTTGATTAAGACCTTATCTTTTATCTTCTTGTATTTAAGACCCTATACCTTACATAATTGTGTAAATACAACATAAATTAGGCGAGGCCTTCCTCAGCGAAGACCTAGGCACCTCAGCAATCCTCCTAGAGCAGAGGAAAGCATCTTCGACTGTGACCGGACCTCCAAGCCCAAACCTGGAAGTCCCTTGATCCGACGCTCTGGGGTGATCCCTGCACAAAAACTCTCTACCATCACCATCACAAGTCGTTGTTAAGCACACCACAACATCCATCCGTCGCCCTTGGAGGGGCTCGCCGGTGCTCTAGAGCTCGTCGGAAGCTGCAAGCATTGGGTCGGCCCGAAGAAGAAGAAGAAGGCCTGCACGAACCAGTGCGTATCGGGTGGAAGGGACGAAGCCCGATGGGTATCGAACAGGTACTGGGTAAATCAATCGGGTCAGCCCGAAGACTAACTGTGAAATAGAAACTCAATCCATCCCGGCCCAACTACTACCAGCTCCACCCGGGTCCGGTCCAACCACAGGCGGGCGATTCAAATTTGCCCAAGCCCGCCCAACTGCCACATGCTCAACATGTAAACCTAGGTCGTCTTCCTCCTCCCGCCGACGTGCATGTTGAAACCCAGGCACTTGGCCCTGTCATCCACTACCACCACCTACGCCAAAACTAGCCGAACTATGGACCTTACCTGGGCTTTGCGGCCGTCGACGGTGACCTCCATGACCCCTGGGATGTCGGACCATGCTACCGCCCTCACTTTGACCACCGCCCCAAATAGGGACGATAACAAAGGTGACCAAGACAATACCCCCACAAAATCAGCAAAGCTCTCCAACATCTCCCACACCAGGGACTCCTTCATCGACACTAGTGGCAGGCCCACCAAACGAATCTTGAAGGTCATCACCTTGGGGTTAGGATACGTGGCCATATGGAAATCCCAGGGAGAGACCCTGATCACCAGAGAGTCACAGATTGCCTAGCCAAGACTCCAACCATCTTCAACTCCTCTGCAAGCTCCTGTGAAGGCCCAACTAGAAGGAAAAACTTCACAGAAACCCTCCTTACCACACATCCATCTACATGCCACCTTTCCTTCACCAGGGTAAGAACCTCCCCCTCGCTCCCTTCCCCGGCAAGAATGGTGCTATGACAGCACCTCTGTAAGTCCTGCTTCGTCCTGGCGAGCATCTCATACTCCCGGATGTGAACCTGGGTGAAACCAGGTCCCAATTGATAAGTTTACCTGACTCCCTCTCCCTTGCTCCTCCTCCACCCATTGCCATCATCCCCTCTCACTACCTCTGCGAACAACATCCTTCTCCTTGACGGACAGACCCCCCATAGATGGCCTATCCCTCCGTACGAAGAGCACCTCTCGTTTCCCCGACAGGTTCACCGGGGCCCTAACTAAAGGGACCCAGTTCGCCCCTGTAGCCGGAGAAGGAGTTGTCGCCTCCTCGCCGCTGCTTCATGGATTGTAGTCAAGGATAATCTTGTCAGCCATTTTTTATAAGTTTACTTTCTTCTTTTTCCTCTTTTGTATGAGTGGTTGGGGTCTATTATGTCTTTTATTGGAGCAAGGGGTATTCTTGTCCTTGCCCAATCTATTGTTAACCTTTTTTACTCATGATATAAAAGAGGAAGGTTGCGGTCTGTTTGGACCTGCCGCAACCTCCAATTCTGTCCTCTCTCTCTCTCTGTCTCTCGGTTATTCTACATGGTATCAGAGCAGGCTGGACCTTCCTAGGGCTTCTTTGGCTCTGGTCGGTCCTCTCTGAAGGGCTTTCCTGCTTGCCGGTCATCCTCCTTCCCCGTCCGGTGGCCCTAAGGAATTCAAGTGCTAACCGATTCCCTGCCTCTCACTGTTTTGGTGATTCTAGAGACCAAAGACCAGGCTGATCCCTATTTTGGTGTTTCTAGCGGACCAAGGAGCAGGTCGGTCCCTGTTTTGGTGATTCTAGGGCACCAAGGAGCAGGCCGGCCCTTTCCTCTATCCAGCGGTACCCTATGGTCCTCTTTTGGAGCAGGCTGTTTCCTTCCTCTGCCTGACAGTGCGTGGTGGTGGACCTAGGAGTTGGTCGGTCCCTCCTAGGTATTTTTTCTGCCCCGTTGGTGGCCTATTCAGCAAGTTCAGCCCCCCTCTTTGCTCATATTAGTGGTCCAAGGGCACCAAATAGAAGGCCGGTACCCTCTTGGCTTGCGGTGCTCTATTTTTCCTCCAACCGAGTGCTCCTTTTTTTTTTCTCCAAAGAGCAGGCCGATATCATTGTCCAGCAGGTCCGGTCCTCCTTGTGCAGCAAGGGGCTGGGACGGATGACTGTAGGCAGTGTTTGGTGCTCCTTTCTTTGCCCTAAGAGCAGGTTGGTGCCTGGTGAAGTTTTTGCTTGGTGTTTGGGAGTCACAACCTCAAGTTATCTCATGTGGGTTGTCATGGAGTTTTCTACGACTAGCAGTGCTGATCAAGAAGCTAACTTCTCCTCGATGCATCATACTGGCTCTTCATCAATTGAGCACCACCTGCTTGCTATGCAAATGACTTCAGTGAAACTTACAGAGACCAATTACCGACTCTGGTCTGCCTCTGCCCGAATTTTTCTTGGAGGACAAGGTAAAACATGTTATATTAATGGTAGAACCAATGAACCAGCATATGAGGATCCCACCTATGCTAGGTGGGAACAGGAGAACAACTTGGTTATGGGATGGATTCTCAACTCTGCAAGTTCAGAGATTTAGCAACTAATCATGATGAAGAGGAAAACAAGGGAGATGTAGGATATTCTGAACTTAATGTATGGCCAAAAGCAGGATATTTCTCGCATATATCAACTGACAATTGATATACAGGAGTTGAAACACGGTAGCACTGTTGTTACTACTTTGGTTTGCTAAAAAGTAAGTGGGAGGAGTTCGACTACTATTCTGCATACAGTTGGGCTTGTACTGAAGATCGGAAGGTCTATTTGCTACATGTGGAGCGGAGCAGCATCTTCAAGTTTCTTGCTAGTCTCACCTCTGAGTATGAAAACTAAAGAGCTCGTATACTCATTATTGACCCCCTTCCATCCCTTGAAGAAGTGTATCATAAGGTGCTGCGAGAAGAGGGACGAAAGAAGGTGATGAGTAGTGGTAGTGTCACAGCAGGTAGCTGTGACGTTGTTGAGTCATCTGCACTTGCGAGTGCCTATTCCAACTCTGATCATACTCTCTTTACCAAATGGGTGGATGGTCATGTGGTAATTCTTCTTGTGTATGTTGATGACATGATTATCACTGGAGATCATACTACAGAGATACATAAGCTTAAAGATAGTTTGGCCCATGAGTTTGACATTAAGGATCTTGGGAAGGTAAAATATTTTCTTGGCATTGAGGTGGCCAAGTCTCAGAAAAGTCTCTATGTCTGTCAACGGAAATATGCTCTTGATTTGCTTCAATAGACTGGGAAGCTAGGTTGGAAACCAGCTCATATCCTTAATGGAGACCAATCATGGATTGTCTGAGTCAGGTGGGGAGCTCTTCTCTGAGTCTGATAAAGGTTCATACCAACGCCTTGTTGGGAAACTCTTGTACTTATCCCTCACCAGACCAGACATTGCCTATGCAGTTAGCATTGTCAACCAGTTTATGCATGCTCCCCGGTCTCCTCATATACGGGCTGTGGAAGGAATTCTGCGTTACATCTAGACATGTCCTGGTAGAGGCTTGTTGTATACTCAGGTTCCACATGTGAATATTGATGCTTATACTGATGCGGATTGGGCAGGTTTTCGTAATGATAGGAGGTCAACTACTAGTTATTGTTTGTTTATGGGTGGCAACCTCGTTACTTGGCGCATTAAGAAACAAACTGTTTGTGCTCGTTCTAGTGCAGAAGCTGAATATCGGATTATGGCACATGGGGTTACAGAGGTGTTATGGGTTAAGCTTTTTCTTCAAGACCTTGGTGTTCAAGTTCATACACCTATGCGCCTGTATTGTGACAACAAAGCTGCCATCAACATTGCTAATAACCCGGTTCAACATGATTGCACCAAGTACATTGAAATTGACTGTCATTTCATTCGGGAGAAGCTGGATAATGGGGAGATCTGCCTCTCTTATGTTCGCTCTATAGATCAACTGCCTGATGTCTTTACTAAAGGGCTGTCTAGGGAAGTTTTTGTCTCTCTGTTGTCCAAGCTGTGCATTTTTGACATATATACTTAGCTTGAGGGGGAGTGTAGTCAAGGGTAATTTTGTCAGCCAGTTTTTATAAGTTTATTTTCTTCTTTTTCCTCTTTTGTATGAGTGGTTGAGGTCTATTATGTATTTTATTTGAGCAAGGGGTATTCTTGTCCTTGCACAATCTATTGTTAACCCTTTTTTACTCATGATATAAAAGAGGAGGGCTGCGGTCTGTTTGGGCCTGCCGCAGCCTCCAGTTCTGTCCTCTCTCTCTCTCTCTCTCGGTTATTCTACATGGATGAAGTCCTTTCTTTTTTTTATAGTTGCATGAATGATGCAGCCGAGTTAATGAATGCGTTTTAGTTTTGACTTGATCAACTTGTCCAAATAAAACCAAATGAACATAAAACCAGCCAGATCATGGTTTAACCACAAATAGCAACCAAGGTGCAACCCGAAAATCAAATAGATTAACTAATCAAGTGAAAATTTGGTCAAAATATTATTGAGCAACTGGTTCTGAATAACAAGAGTTGCATAATACATCAGAAATAAGAATAAGATACAGCATGACAAGTGAAAACAAGCAAACATCTGTGAACATAAGTGATTCATACAGGAACCGCACTTACCTAAGGTAACCTTCCCTAGCTGCCCGGATATAAGATCGCTATTCCGAAAGCAGACAAAGCCATCATTGGGACACATTGTTTCTCCAGATTTGCTATAGATTCTTTCCTTGACGGTCAGATTTAGGAAAACCTTTGTGTGCGCATTAGGCCGAATAAGAACACTAAATAGTTGTTTCCCAGTCCAAAGTTCCACTGGCTATAAAAGCAACAAAAATGCATGAAACATCAGGTTGCATAAATCATCCGCAACATTTAACCAAATATTGATGACAATGCAATAGTAACTATCACACATCTTTACCCTATTTTTAATACCCCAAAAGTCAACAGAAGAAAACCTTAAAGGTGTTTAAACAGACTTTTTCAAAAAGGAAATATCATCACACATGCACACTAATGGGAATCATGCAAGATATGGAAATAGAGCAAGATGTTCTGCCTAAATGCGCATTCTCTTATCTGAAAGTGGTTAATACCAAGTACCAACGAACCAAAAATGGCAGTATCAAATCAGAAACAGCTGGTTTGGTTCAGATTTGGCCAATCAGATACAGCCCCCATAGCCTTGTCTCCTGATTGCTAATGAACAGTGTTAGGAAGTAGGAATGACTTAAAAAATAACATAAAAATAAAAGTCCAGCCACCTTAGGAGGTGCCTTGGGCAATCCTAGCCAGTTCCTCAATAACAGGGCAGCCTTGGGAGGCACCAACCCACTTCCTTCACAGTCACATTCCCTTCTATTTTTTTTCTTGAGGTTTTTTCCTCATTATTGCAGTGTAAAGAAGCAAATGATCTGCCACTATTTAGATTTGTCTACAGTCTGTAGCTGCCACAAAAGTAGTATCTATTACATTTCTTATTCAAAGTGGGTAGAACTATGAAATTAATAAATGAATATTTGGTGTGCACAAAAAAAAATACTGCATAAATCATTGCCAATCAGATATTAGGAGAAAAAAATCCTAATTCTCAGATAAAAATCTATATCAGGAACAGTTATTAACAAGCACACAGTCCCATGGTTGCATTCCCTTGCCTTGTCTGCTCTTCAGTGAGCCAAATTACAGCAGTCTCTCTCTCCCCCCCTCTCTCTCTCTCCCTCTCTCTGCATAAAAAGGTTCCACTGTCACGACATCCCGTCCCTAGCTGCCTGAACTGAGAAACAACATCATATCTGGTACACATCTAAAATGTCTAATTTTTTTTTTGAAAAGTGGTTGGTACTACAAAGTATATTAAAGAAAGATGAGTTACAAAAGGGGAATTTACAAGGATGACGGACAATACCCCTTATGAATCCCCCTATACAAAACACACCAAGAAGGTGTCAAAAGTCAGACCTGCCCCATAAGGGCAAAAAAGGGCAGTTAAGTACACTCTCTTTAGCTAATAACCTTGAATAGACTTCTCACTTCCATTCTTGTAAAACGTATGTTGAGCTAAAATTCCAACAGCATAAGAATTTCTCTTTGGTCCATGTGCTCCACATCCTGGTTATCATTCTTTTCAAGTGAAAATGCAAATTACCACCACTTCGGAAACAAACCCACAACCACTTTTCAATAGCAACATAGTGACCATACGGCAACAAAAATTCAATCAAAGCATGTAGGAACATCAAATATGACAATTTTCAGGGCACCTGCCCAACCAATGGATTTTGGAAGTATGAATTACAATCGGTTATTTTGAAAAAGTAACCAAAAGATGTTACCAGTATGTACTCATGGTTCACAAAATATATGCTCCAAAGCCATATGATAGAAGAAATTAGTCGGATAGTTTCCTTCATCTCACATTTCTAACTTTCAAAAATAGCAAAATCTCTATATTTTTAAGCAGATATACAAGAAGATTATTTTACTAGTGTGAGAAGTGAGAACGATTGCAGGAGACCCCTCTAAGTTTTTTTGCTACCATACAAAAAGACATCTGAACATGCTTTTTCTGCAGCATGGTTTTGAAGACATCTGAACATCTCATCTTTATGCATTGTGGCACCATCACAACTGTGTGGGAAGTTGTCTTTGCTTGCAATGGAATGAAATGGACACACCTCTGTTCTCTATCTGATCTGATTTTATCATGGGAAGGCCTTAACAACTTTAAGCGTGAGAGGCGCACTTGGCTTTTGATTGCGGTAGCTTTCTTTTGGGATACTTGGACGAAATGGAACTGCAGATGCTTCAAGAAAGCCTTCTCCTCGCCTTTTAACATCATTAATCACTCCATCTACTTGATCAAGAATTGGGAAATTTGCCATCATAGGAGATCACTTGACTCTTTTCTCTTTTCTCTGATGTACAACCGGTAAGGCTTTTCTCATGTAAGGGGACCTATTTTGTTTCCTTTTTTGTGGGGATTTTCTGGGGTTCTCTGCCTGTGCCTACCTGGCTACTCTGTTAGTAGCCTTGCTCAGCTTTTTCCTTTTCCTTTTGGCATTTTGTCATCCTTGTATTCTTTTTCTTTCTGAATTAAATCGTGACATTTGTTCGCCTTCGGAAAAAAATGTTACCGTAGGAATTCTACATCAAGAGTCAATACTTAGTCTATAACTCTACTTTAATAATGATGAAGAGACAAGTATTTACATGTTATAGAGCTGTGTATTTATACCTTTTATTGTATATATACCCAGAGGGTCATTTATGTCTTTTGCATGTGCTCCCATGTGCCTTGATGATTACCCTAATTACTTTTGCATATATCAGGCTTATGCACCAGTAGTGAATCCATATCCATAACTCTTTACTTTAGTTGTATTTGAATGCATATGTTCCCAATTGTCTCAGTGATTACCCTGATGGATTATACATATATTGGCCTATGCCCCAATAGCGAATTAACTACCTTAGATATACTATCTCTCCCTCTTCAACCTCCATACGATGGTATGAAAACCATAAACGCCTTCTCTCTAATCACCTACACTCTGCCCGGGACTCGTTCTCTCTAGTGGTAAGAGAACATTTTGGCCTCTTCAGGCATCTCACGAACCTTGGTTCTTTTCTATTTTGTCGTCGTCTTATCTTTTCACCATTAGGTTTCTTCCTGCCTCCCATGGGTGATGGGGATCTAGGACCGACGCATCACCATCGTCAACCGTGTACACACAATGGAGTATGTTGTCCACCGTCGGAAGACTACACGTGGTTCTATTTGGCACAAAGATTGTTTGCATGATGTCTAAGTCATAGGGTACTGGACAACGAGTCCATTCTTATCTTATTTGGCCCATTTGGGGTCCGTTGAGGCCTTTCTATTTTTCAGTATTTTTCTGTGCAATTTTCGCACCATTTGCCGAAGTTAGGGATATTTAGTTCCAGAGTCAACTTTAGGGAGTCATTAGGGTATATTTACCCTTTAAATATTCTTGTAAGATAGTTTATTATTTTTAATGAATATTTGCAGCGAATTTTGAGTATTTTCCAAAGTTCCTCTTTGAGACGGAGAAGAAGTCCCTGAGACGGGTTTAGATAAGCCCCGAGAGTCTGAGTAAGGGTCGAGTGAGACACCATGTATCACCAGTACCACCACCACCACTGCGTCACCTCCGCTGCCACCCTTCGCCTCGCACCCCCATCTTCCCGTTAGTCTGCGTCAATGGATTCTCTGAGCACTATTATAGTTGCCATCACAACAATTGACCACTCCCACCACCATCGAGTCGATTTGCCACCATCGCCATAGCACACCTATGGGTGTGTGGTTCACCACCCTCACCAATCACTCTTGTTTATCACATCTGTCTCCATCGACCCACCCCCCAACCAACAACCACCATCTCCTCTGCTTCTCATGGCAGATAGGGCACCCCTGAGCCATTGGGTGGAGAGGAAGGGATCAAAATTCTTACCACTTTGCCAAATTTAAGTTGACCAGATACAGATCTGACAGGATTGCTCCAATTACTTTAAACCAGGCTGGTTTGCTTAACCAATTCAGCCATGTTTGGCTGGTTCACTAGCCCCCCTCTAAAGATCAGTCTCCCTGCTTCTACAAACAGGTTCTCAAGGAAAACATTCCAATTCTTTAGGTCTTCTTTCAACCAGAGGAAGCCAGCCCACTGCCCAACTGACAACAGCAGCCATACAGCTGATGTCAACAACCATACAGGCCACTATTCCACGATCATGATATACTCATTTAAGAGTATTTCAGCACCCAGAGCACATCAGTGCAGTCCATTCACCAATCAGGCATCTTCTTTTCGCTGTATTTTTCTATACGTACCACACTGCATGAACTCATGGGTGTGAGGCCTTTGGGTCATGTTGATGGCATTAGACCTCCTAGCACACCCACTCCTGAAGCCTCCATATATGAATCTCGGACTAGCACAGTATCCTCAGCAGTCTCTTCTATGATGTCCGCTAAGATATCCCCTCGAGGCATGGAAGATCACTAATCGTTATCCAATCAGTGGAACCTTCTATACGCCATGATCTGCAGCTTGTTCCCATGGCTCATGATCACCAGTTGTCCCCTTCGCACTGACTACGGGTACCAACTATATCAAGAGATAGTCACTGCTTGTCAAACAAAGTACTCTGTGCAAGAGTTCTTGTATCTACGTGGACATTGGGTGGAGCTTGATGCTATGCAAGCAGGAGGGCAGCACTCTGATTGCAGCCGTGGAGTTCAGCGAGATCGTCAGCAACTGTTTCTTTCTATGGACCAAATATTCATTGTAAGCTTTAAAAAAAAAAAGAGGCGTACATCTACATTAAAAGAAAAGACAAAAAAAAGGCTTATAAAACAAAAATATGACTTTCCTCAAGAAGAACCCAACTTATGACCTTACCCTGGAAAAGAACCTCCTATACAAAACCCACACTAAAGTGGTGTTCCACTAATTGCCTACATAAATTACAGAAATGTTAGACCCTTGGGCATTTACGCATCCCAAAAGGCCTCGCCCACTCTTTAACATAAAAGCAAATGAAGACCACCAGCTGCTCCTTCTATCACAACAATAGGAGAATCCAAGAGGTTTTCTTATCGTGCTCTACCTATTGAGGCTTTGAATTCATTCCATTATCCATCATGGGATGTGCTTGAGACAACATTAATGATATCTCTTTACAACATCTCTGCATATCATTTTCGCTACCAGATAAAAGAATAATAAATGCTCACATCTCTGTGTCTTGTCCCCCGCTAAATCCTCACTGAAAAGTCTGTCAGCATGCTTCTTTTTCCCTTCACATTTCGCATGAAGCATGACTGGAAGTTAACCTAGGAATGCTCTTCCAAGACACATTTTTGTTGGAGTTCAATTTCTAATAAGAAAAACAATCAGAAAATGTCATCCCTTCAATGAAATTGGTGATATATCCCATCTTTTTCTATAAAAAAAGGGTCCTACTAAGGTTTCCAAACCAATGTGTCCTTACTAGCAGGGCTGCAACTTTCTAATTTCGGGTCAAGAGAAGAAAGTCCAAAAGCATACACATTCGATCTAATCTTAAAACACTATTGATTCAAGCTCCCATTTGAAGATCTTTCTCTCATATTTCTTGTGAGAGCCAACTTATAGTCTTGGAAATCTATCATATTTCTCATTACCCACCAGTCAAATCTTTTAAAACCTGGTATCCTCCATATATAACCCCATGTGTTCTGCAACTCTGGATATATGCTTCCTACAGTATGAACTCTCATGAGCTAATGCCAAGCAAAGTTGAAGTCATGAGTAAAACTGGCTTTATACATTCCTGTGCAGTGATCAATGTAGCAAATTTCCAACTGTTTTGCGCACTGTATGTTACTGAACTGTAACATCTAAACTTGACAAAAAAAAAGATATGGTTTTACCTTAAGTAAGGTTGGTGTTGGCAAATCAATGGAATCCATGCCGTCACTCATATATGAACACATAAGAGAGAATGAAGCCCTATCATAAAAGGTATCCTTCCTTGTAATTAGAAAAGAAGAAGTCAGGAAATCCTGGGTGGAAGCAACTAAGATTTCCCCATTCTTTGGTGTACACAAGTTATTTTGCACCTTCAAAACAAATAGTTCAAAGTTAAAACTGTAGCAAATTCGTAGTCAAAAAGTTGTCAAGCAATACTTTAACATCTGTGAAACAAAGAAAGCAAGTCAAAGTGAAGCAGATTTGTGGTGAAACAGTTGTCAACCAACACTCTTACGAAAAGAAGAATCTAAATAACTATATACTGACTCTTCCAATCCATAAGAGACTAGCTGGAAAATAAAAAGGGACTAGTTGCATCAATTGAAACAATCATATCCACATCCAACTTTAACTCCCTTACATCCCTGCTAAAACTACAAAACTGCTTTAGAATCTTGGCCAACCTCTCTTCAATATTTGTTCTCTTTTGACATCATAACATGCTGCGAAAGATCAAGATTTTAAAGCCTGAACAGAAGTGGTGAGGCAACTTCAACCATGGAGACATACTCAACCTCTGCATGATTTTTTGTTTTGCCAGGATGGGCTACACGATATTTCGTCTTTCATTGAAGACCAGTCTTGATGCCCTAAGAGCTGTAGAAATATGTAGTAAACTGCCTTTTTTCACTTGTTTAAGAGTGTAGGTGAGGCCAAAGAAGGTCCACCACATTAGACATTAAAACTACAGAAGAGGGATAAATGCATTTATTTTTCCAGCGCTTGTACTCGCCACCACATCCCCCCTTCCCCCTTTTTTCCTTTCCCATTCTGCATTCCCACAGACATCGCAGACCTCCATCCTCTACTGTGTTGCCTCCAGGGGTTCCTAACAACCTCAAGAGCATTGACGGCCCAATTCTGTGGCACACGCCAGCATACAATGCCCATGACGGCACTCCTAACCTCCAGCAGCCCCACAATTTTAGTTGGCCTGCAACAGCCTCCAATGGCCCCTTGCTGCGTCTAGTTGCCCTGCACTCACTGATGGCAACTAAGCCCAGAGAGCCAGTGCTTAGCCAGTCCCAACAACATCAAGAGGCATGAAAGTCTCACAGGCCCCGGAAGTGGTAGAGAATGCGTAACTGACATTCCCCAGCACCTTTTGCCAACCTCAATAACTCGTAGGATGACAGTAGCTTCAATGCTTCATCTGTCACCTGACAGCCTAGTGTAGAAGGTATCTTTCATATTATAACTGGGTCTTTTACAAACTAAGAGTTGCTTCAATACTTCTGCAGTTTCTAGAACTTGCTATTTTGTGGTTCTAGAAACTGCGGGAAAAAAATGCAGTCCTAAAGCCTTAACTTTTTTTTGGAAAAAAAAAAGGTCAGGATTTGAAGTGGTTTTTTGAAGGTGACTTAAAAGTCACAATTCATTTTAACAATTCATTGAAAAAGATGAAAAAAGAGTAAAATAAGGTAGCCCTAGGAAAGTGGCCAGAAAAAACAAAAGATTACTCTACCAAGATGGTAAAGTAAAAGCAAAACCGAGGACAAAGACCAAAAGTTACACGAAGGTGCACATGACTACAATGAGTGATCACATAGTTAGGGTCTTCCAGTGTTTTGCCACATGGAACACATTATGGTTATTGTTCACATTGATGCCCACAGCATTGCCCCCGTCTCCCACCAAAATGATAGCCCTTCTAAGAATATCCAATGGACTGCTGAATTCATCCTTGAATTTTCTATTATTTCTATCACCCCATAGAGTCCACATCATAGCTGGTAGGAATAAGAACCAAATTTGTTTATCAAGAGATGAGTTAATGAGGTCTGACCGATTCCTCAACAGATCAAAGACGTTCTGAGGGTCGAACCAGATCACATTAACTGCCGCGCATAGGATCTGCCACAGAACATTCACTATACCGCGATTGCAGAAAAGATGGTCAAGATCTTATTCAAGGACCCCACAGAAGATGCATTTGGAATACTGAATTTTTGAAAATCTTCTTGATTCTGGAACCGGTTGGAAGTCTCCCAATAGCCACTTTCCATAAAAACAATTTAATCTTATTTGGGAACAGCTTGGACCAAACAACTGGTTGCCACCAAACTCTGCAGCCTCCATCAGAGATGATTTTGACAAGGGAATGAACTGAAAATCTGCCATGGTTCCCCCATATCCATTTCCTAGAATCTTTATGATTCGACAAGCTTCTGATATGACTGATGAATTTCAGCATGCTAGCCAATTGATCAAATTCAGCATCTGTTGGATTCCTTCTCAACCTGATGTTCCAATGATCTCTATTGGGGAGTAAAAACCTGAGCAACTGATTTCCTTTTATCTAATGCAATATGGTACAGGTCTCTGAATTGCTTAGCAAATGCAGTATCTGAACACCATTTATCCTCCCAAAAATAAATAAATTCTCCATTTCCCAATTGAAGGTTGATCCCAGGAGCTATAAGGTCCACTGTGCGGAGAATATTCTTCCAAATGTGTGACAGATTAAAAGTCCTTGGAGGGACAAGGGCCTATGTATGGGAAAAAGGATAATATTTTTCCTCGATTACCTTCACCCATAGTGCATCCCTTTCCACTCCAAATTTCCACAACCACTTGACTAAGAGAGCCTTATTAAAAGCCCCAATTTTAGTAAAACTGATACCACATTGCTCTTCAGTTGAACAAACTTTACGCCAACTGACAAAATTAAGGCCTTTCTTATCTCTTTTTCCCCCACTACAAAAGAAGGAGCTTCTTCTTGCTTCAATCATCTTATCAACTGTCTTTTGAAGATGGAGAGTTGGTAAGTAGCTAATGAGGACAGAACAGTCTTAGGAAGGATCCATATACCCCCGGCAGAAAGAAGTTTGGCTTTCCATCCTTCAAGTCTATGATCAAATTTCTTGATAATACCATCCCATCTCTCACCTTCACAGTCCCATCAGTCAATGGCAAACCCAAATATATAATTGGGAACTGGGTCTGTTTACAATGAAGTATGTCAGCAATTCCCTTAATTCTGCCCTCTTCCATATGGATACCAACCATTTCAGATTTCTGGATATTTATCTTGAGACCTGTAATGGCTTCAGTCCAAATCAACAAATTCTTGATATTGTGGATAATTCCTTCATCCCCAGCTGTGAATAGCAGCATATCGTCTGCAAATTGCAGATGAGTCAATTGAAATCCATTCCTTCCAACAGAAAATCCATCAACCAATCCTTCCATGGCAGCTCTCTCCCATAAGGTTGACAAAATTTGACCAACAATACGGAACAGCAGAGGTGAGATGGGATCACCCTGCCTTAAACCTCTGGAGCTCTCAAAGTACCCACATGGCTCCCCGTTTACTAGGACAGAGAAGTGAGGGGTAGAAATACAGTTTATAATCCAACTAATCAATTTACTGCTGAAACCCATAAGCCGAAGAGTGGTATTAACACAGGACCAGCTGACCCTATAAAATGCTTTTTTAAAATTCAGCTTGAGAATGCCCCCTTCTTTCTTTCTCGTTTTTGGTTGTGAATAACTTCATGGGCGATCAGCACATTGTCTAAAATAAATTTCCCTTCCATGAAGGCTGCCTGATTCTGACCCACAACCTTACCAATCACCTACTTAAACCTTGTAACCACGATTTTAGTTATGATCTTATAGCACCCACTCAATAAGCTAATGGCCCTATATTCAGAAATTTTCTCAGCTCCTTCACACGTGGGAATTAGAACAATATGAGTAGAATTGAAGACTTTTATAGATGAAGGATTGTCTTGAAATTCACAAACAACCTTCATTAAGTTCTCCTTGATGAGCTCCAAAAAATGTTGGTAAAAACCTAAAGAGAAACCATCAGGCAAAGGTTACTTATTAGCACACTTGTTAAAGACCGCATCCTTGACTTCATCTTCCACAATGGGACTGCACAACCACTCAGCTTCTTCTGTATCAATATGAGGAAGAATCCTCTCCTCCAAATGCGGCCTCCAGGAGTTGTCTTCTTTGAAAAGGTCTTTATAGTAAGAAATGAATGCCTCTTGAATCTCTTCCTTACCTTCGAAGACTTTATCATCAACTCTCACTTGATTGATTTGTAAAGTCCTCTTCCTTGCACTGGCTACAGCATGGAAAATTTTGGTGTTTTTGCCCTTTGCTTCCACTTTATTTCCTCACTTAAGTAAAAAATCCTTGTATTCCTCCCTATATTTATTAAGATCAAAATACCTCAGCTGATAGGGTCTGATGATCCATTTTGACCTCTAAGCCATCAAGCTTTTGAAGGATTCGCTGTCTCTTTACTGGTGCCTACCCGAAAGAATGAGAATTTCTCCACTGTTTGATACAATTCCTGACCGACTTAAGTTTATTAGAGAAGATTTTGCTAGCCGAATCAGAATCAGATATAGGAACTTCTCTCCAGCATTTAGGAACCAAATCCTTGAAATCATGATGGGAATGCCAAGCCAATTCATACCGGAAAATGAGAAAAGAGTAATACTTGCTGCACAACCAGGTTGTGCACCAAGTCCAGTCACACCGCACAACCCTTTACAGTTGAATCACGTGGCCAACTTAGACAACTGGGCGAGCTGACATGGCCACCCCGATAATATTTAGATTGACAAATACCATTTTCAATTGACAAATACATATTACGATTGACAAATACATATTATGATTACAAATACAGTTTCGATTGACAAATACGGTTTTCGATTGACAAATGCAGTTTTCAATTGACAAATACAAATTTCGATTGACATAATTTCGATTGACAAATAAAATTTTTGATTGACAAATACATATTTTTAATGATTTTTGATATCTTAGGGGTATTTTGGTAATTTTGCTTGTTTTTAGGGTTTTGAGGGCATTATGGGCATAGGGGAGGTTTTGATATTTTTAGATTTTTCTGTGACATTTACAGATTTTTATCATGGGTGAGGGTATTTTTGTAATTTCATTAAGTACTGGGGGTATTTTGGTCATTTCGGGAATTTTATATATTCTTAGATTTGGTTCTCTGCTTTTTACTGATTTTTTTACTGAATTTTACTAGTTTTTATTAATTCTACTGGTTTTTATTAATTAATTGAGTATATGAAAGGTATTTAAGTCATTTTTTGGGTTTATGTAATTTTCAGATTTGGTTTTCTTATTTTTACTGAGTTTGACTGGTTTTTACTGAAGTTTTCTGGTTTTTATATTGATTTTACTGTTTTTTATTAATTCCCACAGATTTTATTAATTAATTTAAGCATGAGGGGTATTTAAGTCATTTTTAACTTAAGTATATTGTTTTATATCTCTATGTTTCATTATTAAGTTTTGATTATTAGTCTAGGTTTAGTTATGTGTGGGGGTGAGGCCAACAGTATTTTAGAGTATTTAACTGTGTACTTATGTATTTTAATTAATTATTAAACTAATTAATAAATTAATTTGTGTATGAAAATATACTAACATACTATTACTTAAGTAATAGGTTTATGAACACTACACACATGCACAAAAGACATTAGCATTTCATTCATTATTTCGACATATTTTCGTCTTATAGAAAAGCAATTTACAAACATAAATTCGGTAGAATTTCCCGTATGAAAACCTTAGGGAAAAAAAATCAAGAAATGAAGCTTCATCCACACGCGCTTTGAACTTGTGCCAAGAGCACTAAGTTCGGTCTTCAAAAGGACAGAATTCCCCCTTAAAAATTGTAGGCCAAATGGGCATGCCCTTTCACCCTCCCCTTGGAAGGTATTTATAGGCCATGGAGGCCTTAACCGGTGGGGTACCCACCTCAAAAAAATTTGAGGTGGGGGGTGCCACCGTAAGCAAATGAGAGAGAGAGAGAGAGAGAGAGATTAGAGAGGAGGAGAGGGGGGGGAACCGGTGGGGGGGGAGGGGGGGTGCCACCGGTTTGAAGAACCGCCCCATCCCCCTTTCTTCATTCAATTGTTTCAATTTTTTTTTGCCTCTCTTCTTCATAAAAAAACGGTTCAACAGAAGGTTTCCAAGTTAGAGGATAGGCTAGCTTCTTCTATTCGTGATGTATCGAAGGAGTGGCGGACGCTTCTATGCAATGTAATCCTTTTTGTACCTTTGGGGAGGGGGACGCTATTTTGTGATACCATCCACTTCAAGAAAAAACTCTGGAACAGGCATCCCATTTAAATGGATATGAAATTCAGTGTATAATTAGATAACACTACCTAAAAAGTCACAAGCTACCATCACCAAGATCTGACCATGGAGTGGCAAATTGCTAAGGCCACATTTGAAAGTGAAATACCGATAACAACCAGCTGAAGGCAAATATCATCCTCAAGGATTTTTTTTCTTTTTAACGTACAACCCAAAAAAATAGTCTCTCTTCCCAAAAAGTTTATTCCAAATATAAAGCTCATCCCCAGAAAAGAAATACCATTCACAAAAGTCGCACCATGTGGATCTAAGCAACTAGAAATCCTGCATACAACGCATAAAACCTAGAGCTACGAAATCCACCCTTCCAAAAAATCAAAGCCCATTCTCTTACACACTCGCAAATTAAGGACACCAGTTGATCCTCTTTCTGCTCCTGCTCTTGAGAATCTGGTTGTTCTTTTCTCCCCAAATGATCTAGCTTGTACCATGCAGAACCAGCCACCAAACTCGCTTATCTCCCTAGCAAGCTTTCCATGTCTGCTGGATGGCTCAGACCAGCCCCATTTCCTCGAAGATGGCTCTCCAAACAGACATGGAGGAGGATATACCACCTTCACCATGAGATGGTGAAGTAACTCCTCCTCAGCATCATACAAACAGCATATGGCTCTTAATTTCTTAAACCTTCTAAGAAGTAGGCCAGTCTCTTAAAAGTTGGAACCTGAGCATGGAAAGCTGTCTACAGGAAAGCTGACCTTAGGACTGCACAGTAGCCAAATCTGAAGATAAAGTATATTCTCATCCCCAATCTGTCGTCATCCTACACATGGATCTCACTGTAAAATTCCCCTCTCTTTCTAACTTCCACTGTCAATTGTCACCTCTATGTTGTTGCACATTATGCTGATGAATAACTGGAAGAAGGACGGTTATTGAATAATCCCTTCTTCCTGGATGTTTCTTTTAAATGAGGGCATCCACCTGCCACCACTGTCCCTTGTTCATAAACCTCTGCTATCAAAGCCCCTCATATGCAAGAGATGCTGAAAACGTCCAGGAAGATCACAGGCAAAGGTCTACTATCTCATTAGCTGTTCTTTCAGCAAAAGGTATGTACCTGAAGTTCAAGAATTTCTTCCTGCACACTAGAGGATAATGGAAGGATTAGGATAAGTACAAAAGCATTCTTCCATCTGGTTTAAATGTGTTTGTGCAAGCACAAGGGTTGGAGCACACTTCTTATGGGAGTCTAGCAATGAGCTACACAGC
Organism: Zantedeschia hybrid cultivar; assembly: GCA_030544215.1. Taxonomy (NCBI): domain Eukaryota; kingdom Viridiplantae; phylum Streptophyta; class Magnoliopsida; order Alismatales; family Araceae; genus Zantedeschia; species Zantedeschia hybrid cultivar. Next base: position 8,312,761 of record JARZZO010000005.1, read on the forward strand.
TCTACATCTCTTATCTTTTCATTAGTGGCAGTGAGACATTTCTCCTTTTTGTATTATAATGAGAAAATGTAGCCAAAGCTGCAGGTAGGATAGTGCACAACTCATGCCCTCATGCACCCTTTCCCACCCGCCGTGACCTATTTATTCTTTTTTGTTAGGTAGTTCACTTTGGAATATTGTTGAAAGCCATAAAATTGTATTTTCACTATTTCACAAAAGAATAGTATCATCCACCCACAGAACTTTTTGTCATCTAAGATCTTTTGAATTCTACCCTTCTTACCATGAAATAAATATTGCCCAAACACCTCTATGTGAGACGTCCACCAAAAAATTAATAAAAAGTTTAAAGAAAAAAGGTGACCTTTACCAACAATTCTATTATAAATAAATAGATGAAGTACAGATTTAAGGAACCAGACATTAAACTCAAGACGTGTCAAACAAATCATCATTTTGAAAAACAAATAAGCAAGAATTTACCCCCATAAGCAAAAGTGCTTCAGTACGAGCTTCCTCCGTTTGAGGAATATGCAAATTCATCTCATCCCCATCAAAGTCGGCATTATACGGATTACAAACAGATTCATTAAACCTTAACGTTCTCCAAGGCATTATCCTTGCCTACAAACACATCATCGAAGCCCCACATATTAGAAAAATAAGTTAGATAACAATAGGCCTTTAAGTTTGAAACATGAACAAATTGAATTACCCTATGAGACATGATCGACATTCGATGCAAGCTTGGTTGTCTGTTAAAAAGAACAACATCTCCATCTTCTAAATGTCGCTCCACTATATAACCATACTTCAGCTCATTTGCAACATTTTTTTTCTCAACGTACTTCAGATGCCTGTAAGATATCCAAATGAACTGCCAAGCATAGGGCAAAAATGAAATGCTCAGGCATATAATTAAGTGATATCGTATAACTTACAGCCTTGTGCCATCAGGATGTGAAACAAAATTTGCTCCTGGATATTTGGTGGGCCCATTTCGGACACACTGTCGCAATTTCTCTATGTTATGCTGAGAAACTCGCTCAGGGTACGTCAAAACACGGGCCATCAAAATTGGAATCGCTACCTTGAGAAAGGCGGTAAATCTTGTCAGTTGCCTGAGTCTTCTGAATAAAGGGAAAGGCATAGATTGTTGCTAATTTGCTATAAGTATATTCCCTGTGATGACTAACCTCTGTAATTTTCAAATTAGGATCCGGGGAGATGACCGTCCTCCCAGTAAATTCAGTCCGCTTTCCAGATAAGTTACCACGAAATCGTCCCTGCTTTCCTTTGAGACGCTGAACAAACCCCCGGTTTTTTGAATCAGTAACACCGGGAGCTTCACTGTTTATATACTCAGCAACTTGTGCTTGAAGAACAGCCCAACAATCCTGTACAAGAAGCAGCAATCAAACATCACAAAATTGATATGATAATCAACATGAAAATCACACATAAAAGAACAGCCCAACAATCCTGAACAAGCAGCAGCAATCAAACATCACAATTGATATGATAAACAACATGGAAATCACACAAACATAACAAAATAACTGCAATTTTATGTAATTTACAAAGCTCCATCAACCAAAGAGCATTTTTACCCCTTTGAACATACGTAGACAGATGAGAAGCATAAATATAATTCATCTTTTCTTAGTGAACTATAACAACATCCACCTCCCAAAGAAGTGTTATTAACCATCCTGACAGAAACATGTTTCATGAAGCCAAGCACACCAAGATTGCAAACTCGGTACAATGATACAGATAGTCAGATGCAGAAAACTTATAATATAGCCATCATTAGCAAACTACTTATATAGAACATTTCACAGAACAGATATTAGAGAAAATTCATGAAGAAGAGACATGAAATGATAAAACAGCATTGGAAACGAAAAGGAAACAAGAAATGATAAAGCAATATTCAAAATTAATGTCCTACCAAGCACTTGAATGCAGGTGCTGCACCTTCCAAGTCCTCTCGAAGAATAGAATTCGTATTGATTATATTCCGTAACATATTGGTGATACTATCCTCGTTGCTGCAAACAAACAAAATAACACTACCAACTTAATTAGTTTGCCATGATTCTCATGACAGAAGTTAAGAAAACATGTTAACATATGGTGCCATCATTTTAAGTCCACTAGGTAACCTTGACTTTAAGTCCACAAATACAGAGGGGCGAATAGCCACAGGTGGTACTGCAATGTCTGTTACAATTAGTTTCTCAGGCCTATCGCTAAGATGGAGAACTTCACAGTCCTGTTGCAAAAAAGAGAATAATTTATGAAAACAGGCCACAACAAATATTCATTCCCCTTCTTGTTCACACAAAAGGGGTTCCAAAATGTAATTCACCCTCCAAGTTGTCAACATTTGAAAGCACCTACCTCGTCAATCATTCTTTTAAAAAGAGTGAGGGCTTTATCAGGGCTAAGAACGTGAGTTTTACGGAAGCGCTCCTTGTCTTTTATGTGAGACAATGCAGAATGGAATTCTTCAAGACTCTCATCATGAATTTTAGTGAAATCTTGTATAATACCTAATGAAAATTGCCCCTTCTTGACAACACCTGCATTAGGTCATTTGGCACAATCTAGCAATCTATTCATTTATGCATAATAACAAGACCAAAAATGCTCATTTAAATATGGAATAAGATAACATTTTAACCTTCACAGATGCCTTTAGAAGTAATCTGGGAGAGTATCTAACTGAAAATGCAAAACATGGTTGATTTTAAAACATTAGCTACATTACAGTTACAAATGAAAACAAGATCCTGAAACATGGTGGTATGCCATTTTAATGTTATCAGTTGTTTTTGCAGAGAAAAAAGGTGGTAACACACTAAAATAGCAACTTCACATAGTAATAACACAAACAATTAATAAACAACCAGAATAAAAATCAAGCGAGTAGATCAACCTTGACACGAGATTCAATCACATAGGATACTAAATAATTTCAGCAGATCATATAAATTATTCAGTTATAAACCAAACAAAGTCCTCTATACTATCATTCAGTTATAAACCAAACAAAGTCCTCCATACGATTATTCAGTTATAAACCAAACAAAGTCCTCCATACGATTATTCAGTTATAAACCAAACAAAGTCCTCTATACTCCACAAGGAGGAGGATTTCAATTGATTGTTTTGAAAGTGGAGGGTACCACAAAGGTATATAAAAAGAAGATATTCACAAGTGTGCATAGAACTCTCAAAAAGTCCTGTACAAAAGACACCAGGAAGGTGTGACACCTACCAGCTCTCCAAGACAATCAAAAGGGAAGAACGGGCATGAGCACAACACAAAAGCTTGCTCCATTCCAGCACGCTAGCACAAATAAAAGATGCAAGACTGTCCAAGGACCTAGACTCCTTGAAAATCCCGGAATTACATTCTCCCCAAATGGACCAAAGGGTAGCATGGAGAACAAGCCACCACACCTTGCAATCGTCCTTGTCCATCCACTTCCTCCTCCATCCCCTAAAGAGAGCCTCAACGGAAATAGGTAGGGAGTGCACGGAGTTGATTTTCCGGAGAACCAGCTTTCATACACCCTCCAAAAAGGGACATCCAAGGAGAAGATGCTCCAATGTCTCCTCATAAAGGCCATATAGGGAACAAGTAGTATTTACTCCATCCATAAAAGCAGCTAACTTGCCACAAGTAGGGAGCATGCAATGGACAATTCTCCACATCAAAATCCACACCTTCTTGGGGTTATTAGTTCTCCAGACCTCTTTGAAGAAGGGGAAGGCAACCTCACACTCATGGATCTGCCTGTAAGTAGACCATACCGAGTACCTTCTAGAGATGTCCCATCTCCAACTCCATGAGTCCTCTACAATCGATCAATAGAGATGTCCTGCAACAGAAGTAGGACTTTGGCCAACTGAAGGAACTCGTCATCTGTCAGGTTCCTATAGTCCAGCCTCCTGAGTCCCAAATCTGAGAAACCACTGCCGTAGAGGAAGAAGAGACCGTGAAAATGAGAAGAAAACTCTCGTGAAGGGGAACGCCATCACACCATTTGTCTTCCCAGAACAGCCATCTCTGCATGTTACCAAGTATATGCTATGTCCCGGTGGACATCCCATCAAAAGCTTGAAAAATACCCTTCCAAAGAGAAGAAATACCATGAGTGGATGAGGAAGTGTTGAAAGTCATTTCTTACATGACTTATTTGTTTCCTTTATTGTTTTGTTTTGTTCTTGTTTTGGGGGAATTATGGTTTCCCGCCATTTGTTGGGTATTGCAAATTATTTGGATGACGGGCAATTGTGCCCCAAAATTTTGTCTTGGGTTTCAACTTAGAGTCGACAGCATGTAACACGGGAATATTTGATTATTGAATGTCAACTCGCCCATGGAAAGGATTCTTTGGGTTCTTTTAAATTCAGGACTCTTTCAGCCGATCCATAGATCGGTGTTAATTATAATACCCTGCTGCGACAGTAAAACCTTTCATTTCTTTAAGAAGTGTTCCATGCCTTGCTGCTTCTATGCAGCACCAATTTTCTCATTCGATCTTGTTTTATTCCATGTACATATGGTATTGTAAAATGATTAGCATTGGCCCTTTTGGACATATGAAAATATTATCATTGCAAAGACGCATCATTTGGAAAGTGCACTGTGGTGCCTCTGTGGGCCTCACCAGTACCCCTGCATTACAGGAGGGAACTGTACAGAAGTACTGTTCAATACCATTCATCAACACTATTCATCATTACTATTCATGATACATATGAATCAGATATGTCTCAGGGCATTCGACCACATTTGGATGTGATTTGATTCATTTGTTTGGAAAAAAAAGGTGTGGCATGCTTATCGAGGCACACTATTCACGTATTTTGCATCCTCGCCAAATCCCAATTAGAGCATGGTTGGTAGTATCGGCTGATACCATACATATAGGCCGATAAGTATCGATATCGGCTTGGTCTGGTACGATATATGTAAACGGGTATCGGCCGATACTAGGCCGGTATTGGCTGATATGTACCGATATCGGTACCCTCCGATACCGGTATTGCCATCCATGAATTAGAGGTTGTCCCTTGTCGGCACTCCATTATTTCATGTGGATGAGATCGCATGTGGTGCGCATTTAGAGGCAGTAGTCATTTGCATAGCATGCAAGTGGAGGCATTATTAGGGGTGTTCCTTGATTGTGAATTGATCCTCGAGGTCACATAGCATCACTGCATTTGCAAGAATAAGTTGGTTGGCTTTGATTGGCGCATATGTGCATCGTGCGCTTTGGGGCGTACTTCACCCTGTGGCGACAAGTGTCCCAAATGAGACAGACATGCAACGACACAAAGCAGCACTAAGTCACTCTTGATGCCCAAATTGGGGAGGAAAATATGAGTGCATGACATGATTCACTTTGATTAGTGTTTTGGAATGCATATGTGCTTCCACGCTTTGTGAAGCGCTTTTAAGGGAGCCCCTATCAACAGAGAGTTGAACCCAAATGTCCTATGCCATCACCACATTTGAAAAAAATATGTTGATTTGCTTAGATTAGTGGAAGTGTGCATGGTACGCTTGTCGAGATGTACTATTCATCCATGGATGACACCTATCCCATATTAGATGGAGACATGCAGCAATATGAGACCGCACTATATCATTTTGTTTATCACCTTATTTTATCCAAATTGGCAAGATCAAGAGTGCAAGATGTAAATTTTCCTTGATTGGTATTTTTGAGGAATGTAAACAATTGGCATGCTTATCGAGGTGCACTATTACACTTGGTGACAACTGTCACAAACAAGGCCCTCAGAAAATCAGCGGGACGAGACAGTGCTGCATAACTCATTTGTCTAATTCAAAATGTCAAAATTGACGACACATGTAAACTTACGGGGAGGATCGCTTTGGTTTGACTTTTAAAACATGTAGATGGTTGACACGCCTATGGAGGCATTGCTATGGGTGCTCACCAACTGAAGATAGCGTCTCAGACACGGACGGCACACCACTACCCCATAGGCAAGGCCGATCATCGAACGTTTAGAAGATAGGTGCATCATTTGTCAAAGTGAAACTATTGACAAGGTCGGCTTATGTCATGCTTTGACCGTAGTTGCAAGGCGTCCGCCTAGGCATAAAGGCGCGTTTACTGTAGGCGCCTGGACGTCTTTCATGGGCACTTGGACTGGTCTGGTCCAGCCTATTAACCCGCCCGCCCACCCTACCATTAACTTAAGCGCCCCTAACTAAAACACGTTCGCGCCCGACCCTTGACCCCCTGACACCTCGTCCCCTGCCTCTCCCACCCCCGATCTGCACTCGCTAGGGTTCGACCCCCTCTGCCGTTGTAGGGGTCTCCGGCCGCCGTTGATCATCACCGACACCGCCGTCACCGAGCTGGGGCATGTCGCCATCCTCCCCCACCCCCAACTACACTGTGCTAGGCTTTGCCCCCCTCCGCTGTTGCAGCGATCCCCTACCATTTCCGATGCCGCCGATCAATGCCGAAGCCGCCGTTACGTCGCTGGAGCCTGGTGCATCCAATGAGTCATCTCTCTCTCTCTCTCTCTCAGATGAAGGTCGACGCCCCTCCTGGCTCCCTCTAAAACTCTCTCTCTTTCTCTCTCCAGTCTCTTGGCCCCTCCTGCCTCTCTCACCCTCTTTCTCGCTCTGCGTCTCTCTAAGAAGGGTGAAACCATGGAAGTGTGTGGCTTGTGCCTAAGGCCCGGACCAGTCAAGCCCCCTCCCTATCTACCCGAGCTCCTTTCTCTCTCACTGTTACACTCAATACATTCCACTCTCTCTCTCTTTCTTCCTCTCTCTCTCTCTCTCTCTCTCTCATTCTCACACACACTACTCTCTTTAACACTGTCTGTAATGTACGTATGGGTCAAAGCCATGTCTCAATCTCACTCTCACACACTTTACTCTTACCCCCCTCTCTCTCCCCGTGTAACTGCGTGCACACTGCACTGCACAGTGCACAGATAGGACCGAAGCCCTTTGTCTCACACAGTCCACTACCTCTCTCTCTCTCTCTCTCAATCCACTCACACTGCACAGTGCACACACGGCCGAAGCCCTCTGTCTCACACACTCCACTCTCTCGCTCTCTCTCTCTCTCTCTCTCTCTCTCTCTCTCTCTCTCTCACACACACACACACACACACACAGTCCCTTTATCCCAACACACATATACAGACAGTCTCACAGTCCCTCTCTCTTTCTCCACTCTCTCTCTCACACATACATATATATTAATTTATTGTTATTTTAAAATGTACATTAATTTATTAGTTGTGGTTCTTCATTCTTGTGAATTATAATGTTTCATTTTGTATATCTTTTTATGTGTAGACATGGCAGGCGATAGTAGTTCCACAGCTGAGACACAATTGAAAAAGAAGGCAAACTCGCAAGATCCAGATTGGAAGTATGCTTATTGGCCGGACGAATTTGACAAGAACAAGATCAAGTGTGGGCTTTGTGGATTTGTCACTAATGGGGGCATTACGAGACAAAAAGAACACCTTATAGGTGGTTTCAGTGATGTAAAGAAATGTCCAAATACTAGGACGAAAATTGCTTCAAAAATGCTCAAGCGGATGAGCAAAAAAAAGAAAAGAAAGCCAAATCGAAGTTTTCCAGTTGAAGGGGAGCTTGATGGTGGTGGTGATGATGATGATGACAACACAACAAGAGGAATCTAGTCAACCTACAAATAGGTCAGAATAGGGATATTCTTCAATAATACCAAAGAGCTCAGGGCGTGCAAAGCAACTAAAGTCTTACACCCAAATCAAACGTCCAATGGATAGTTTTGCAAGAACAAGTGTTGAGGACTTTATTGATGCAAGAAGTGGAAAAAAAATTCAAAATGCATTAGAGAATAGATGGAAGGAGGAAAAAGCAAAGGCTAAAAAGTATGTAGTAACTTGGTTCTATGAGGGTGGTTTCCCATTCAATGCAGCTCGACGGACTTTTGAATTGATGATGGAAGCTGTGGGTCGATATAGGCCGGGATATAAACCCCCAAGTTATCATATGTTGAGAGTACCTCTTCTGAAAAAGATGGTGGAGGAAACACAAGCTATGTATACTGAACATCAAAAGCGTTGGAAAGCATATGGTTGTAGAATTATCTGTGATGGGTGGACTGCTAAAAGGTAAAGGAAGTTAATTAACTTCCTAGTGAATTGTCCTGAAGGGACTTATTTTGTGGAGTCTATTGATGCATCATCTGAGCAGGATAATACTATTTAAATGTTTGAGTTGATGAATAGGATGGTTGAAAAGATTGGAGAAGAGAATGCGGTAGAAGTGGTAACTGACAATGCATCGTACAATGTTGCGGCAAGACGACTTTTGATGGAAAAAAGAAGAAAATTATTTTGGACTCCTTGTACTGCTTACTGCTTAGATCTTATATTAGAAGACATTGGCAAGTTGAAGGCCTATAAGGGTGTAATTTCACAGCTTATGTTTACACTCACATCCGGCTTCTTGATTATATGAGAAAGGAAACAAAGAGTAAAGAATTGGTCAGATGTGAGGTTACAAGATTTACCACTGCCTTTCTTACCCTTAAAAGGTTGAATGATGATGATGCAATGAAGAGAGCTCTTCACAGGTTGTTCACTTTAGAGGCTTGACATAAGAGTATTTGGGCATCAACAAATGCAGGGAAGAATGTGGCAAGCATTGTATTTCAGGTGAAGTTTTACCGGTCCGGTACCGAACCGGTACCCGTAAAACACCCCTTAAAAGGGGTGTTTTACTTTCCCCTCTCACAGAAACAGATCTGACCCTAATTTGACCTTAATTTGCGGTTAAAAATCTCAAATTTGACCCAAATTTGCAGTTAAAAATCGGAGTTTTTATCTAATTACTTAAATTAAACATTAATTGAAGTCTAATTAAGCTTCATTGTATATTTTAAAGTAGGAGCATGTTGTGAATTGCGTTGATTGAATGTTGAGCAGGGAAAAATCCCAATTTTGACCTTAATTAGCAGTTAAAAATTAGATTTTTTGCCTAATTACTTAAATTAAACATCAACTGAAACCTAATTAAACTTCATTGTATATTTTAAAGTAGGAGCATACTGTGAATTGCATTGATTGAAGGTTAATTAGAGAAAAATCTCAATTTTGACCTTAATTAGCGGTTAAAAATTGAGTTTTTTGTCTAATTACTTAAATTAAACATCAATTGAAACCTAATTAAACTTCATTGCATATTTAAAGTAAGAACATATTGTGAATTGCGTTGATTGAAGGTTAATTAGAGAAAAATCTCAATTTTAACCCTAATTAGCAGTTAAAAATTGAGATTTTTGTCTAATTACTTAAATTAAATATCAATTGAAACCTAATTAAGCTTCACTGTATATTTTAAAGTATGAGCATGCTGTAAATTACGTTGATTGAAGGTTAATTAGGAAAAAATCCCAATTTTGGTCATAATTAGCAGTTAAAAATTGATATTTTTATCTAATTACTTAAATTAAACATCAATTGAAGCCTAATTAAACTTCATTGCATATTTTAAAATAAGGAGCATGTTGTGAATTGCATTGATCGAAAGTTAATTAGGGAAAAATCTCAATTTTGACCATAATTTATAGTTAAAAATTGGGATTTTTGTCTAATTATTTAAATTAAACATCAATTGAAGCATAATTAAACTTCATTACATATTTTAAAGTAGAAGCATAATGCCAAATGTATTTATATTTGTTTCTACTTTCTTCTTTCTTGTTTTAAGATGATGGCTGAACAGCAAGAGCAGGACCCATGGGGCCCATATCACCTTAGTTAATATCGCAAAGAGGAGAATGAAATGCAAATATTGTGGCAAAGAGATGGGTGGTGAAATCACTCGAGGAAAGAACATTTAGCAAGGAAGACGGGACATGTGACAAGGTGTATTGTCTGTCCCCGACAAGTCGCCAACGAGATGCGTGAATTGTTGCGTGACCGAAAAGCACAAAAGGAGCAAAAGAATGAAGAGGAGGTTGAACTCCAAGACGAGATTTCAGGTAGACAGAATAGAAAAGGCAAAGATATGTATACTGGGGCCAGTAGCATTTCTATACGTGAGAGGCAAATGGCTGAACAAATTGTAGACTCTAGTGATGATGATGATGATGATGATGATGATGATGATGAAGATCCTGATATGGCTGCAATTAGAAGAGAGAGTTTATAACATCAAGAAGAAGACGAAGTCCGAAGGAGAGGTGATGGACCATCAACAAAAGGCACAACTCAAGCTAGAGGCCAAGTGGGTCATATGGACAGTTATCCTTTTAGAAGACAGACTTCTACTCAACCAAAAATCAAGCAAGCAACGAGAGGAGTAAAAAAGTCAACTGAAGCAGCAGGAGATGCTTTTACAAGTATCTGCAAATGGTTTTTGCATGCAGGTGTTCCCTCACATGTTGTTCAGTCTCATTGTTTTCAGCCTATGATTGACGCAATAGCAGATCATGGTCGTGGGTTCAAAGTCCCCACACGTCGAGGCATATATGGACGTGGGCTTGATGGAGAATATGAGGAGCTTCAACAATGAGTTGAAAGTTTTAAAGTTGTATGGAAGAAAAGATGATGTACAATTATGTGCGATGGCTGGACTGATACCACGAAGAAGTCCATGATTAATTTCATTGTTTATTGCACTAAAAGGACAATTTTTCTGAAATGTGTTGATGCATTAAATTATTCAAAGAACGTCAAATATTTATTTGATTTGATGGATCAGATGGTGCAGGAAATTGGAGAGGAAAGTATTGTCCAAGTGATTACTGATAATGAACCAAGTTATAAGACTGGAAGGAAGAAGTTAATGGACAAGCGCAAACACCTTTATTGAGTCTCATGTGCAGCGCATAGTCTGGACTTGATGCTTGAAGACATTGGTAAGAACCCAATTGTCAGCAAGACAGTAAGGAAAGCACAAAAAATTACCCAATTTATTTATGGTCATCTTAGGATCTTGAACATGTTCAGAGAACAAGCATCTAGGGGCCGAGATCTCATCCATGCGGGGCCTACAAGATTTGCATCTAATTTCATTTCATTAGAATCTTTGCACAAATTCAGGAATGAGATCAAGGAGTTTATGTTTAATAAAGAGTTCTTGGAGTATATGCGGACTACCTCCACTGAATCTAAATGTGAACATTTGGAAGTGGGAAAAATCATAGAGAACAAAAAATTTTGAAGCCATGTGCAGACTTAAATGAAGTTGGTGGAATAGCTCGTACAAGTCTTATAATTGATGGATAGGGATGATAAGAATTACATAGGATATTTGTACGAGACAATTGACATTGCTAAGGTGCACATCAAGAATGCATTTCCCAACACTTATATGAAGTGGTAGGACCTTATTGATCTCAGATGGGAAAATACATTACACCACGACTTGTATGCAACTGGTAAGTGAAGTCTCATATTGTTACATGGGGGATTATTTATTAAATTGTTATTTAGTAATTATCCACCTAAATGCGGGTTATTTTTTAAATCCTCGAGTAATGTACAGTCGTCAAGTGCACATTGATGGAGAGGTGATCCAAGACACACCGAATGTGATCGCATGCTTGTCGAGGACAATAATTGAGGCAAAGAGACATGTGTTTATCTCTTATATGAAGAATTAACTTTAAGATATATTCAATTACTTGTATTTTTAAGAGTCAATGAATTATATTGATTTTTCATTCCATCTTTGTAGATGGAGGCTTATAGGCTAAGGCTGGAGACATATAATGAAGACCATGTGCAAATTGTTGTAGAGAAAGTAAGCCCAGGCATACTTAGTGATTACATTGTTGTCATATGTACATAAAAAAGAAGAACATACATTGATTCATTTTTCTGTTTTTTTACTGATGGCACAGCTGAGTGGTGGATAATGGTGTACAACAGAGACAGATGTTATAATCCTTTGGCTTCCGTTGCAGCGAGGGTTTTGAGTTAGATGACATCGGCAAACCAGTGTGAAAGAAATTAGAGCACGTTCAGCCTTATACACTCGGAAATTCGTAACCGGTTAAAGGTTGAACGACTGGACAAATTAGTGTACTGCCATTACAATATGAGATTGATAATCAAAAACATCCGGTTGAGACAACAATTGAGAGATAAACGAGTTGCAGGACATGCAGAAGATGTTGGAAAAATTGATGTGGAAGACTTATTTGATGATGATAATCCCTTGCAGACTTGGGTTGAGATATGAGCAACTGTCGATGAGCCAGTTTTTTATTCTGATGATACAGAATGGAGAGAGGAGGGCATACTAAATAGAGTTGTTGTTAGAGATCTAGAATTAAGAACATCAAAAAGGCAAAAAGAAAATTCTCCTCCTCCTTCACATGAGCATCAGAGTCAAACTGAGCATGTGCCTTTATTTGCACCTGATACTGAGCTTGAGCCTGTTAGATACTTAGAATCAAATAGCAGGCCAATCACTCTTAGAATGGTTGGGCCACCATCATTCTTGAGAAGGAGTACATCTATACTTGAGAGGGCTAATCTGGCTATCAGAGACGACCCTACGATTAATGAGATGAAGCAAATTTATGTAAGACATAGATCACGAGGAAAATGATTATTGAATCGGTTGAACTTGCAAAAGGATTTAGAAAGAAAAGAAAACCAGCAAAAACAGGCATCACAAAAGAAAAAAATCAAGTATGCTGGAGTGTATGCTATAAGAGTTACTATCGGGGGTGGAGTGTATGCACATTCTTTCTCCTTGCATATTGACACTGGAAGAGGACATAATGAAAATTAAGAAAATTATGATTCACAAGGTCAGTATGGACAGCAGTCAGATTATGGAGGTGGCCAACAAGAAGCAAGCATGTAAAGTTGGGGAGATCGAGTAGAGTGTGAATACTTTCAATTCCATCCACCCAGTAGCAGTTATGGGTCAGGGTCTTCTTCTTATCCTCAAGCTATTTCTTTGCATCATGATTCTGGAATTTCATCAAGTCAACAAGCGTAGACTCCAAGAGGGATCCAAAGAGGGATGCACGACTTGGCTGCATCATTATTTAGTTACGGTGAATATAGAGAACATATGCAACCTTATTATGGATACAGGCAACAACAACCATAAATGAATAAGGATCTACGGGTTATTATCCATATTAGTATACTCACTTATGTTTTTCATAGGTAAAGATTGTTTGATTTCATTAACATTTATTATTTGTAAATGTTTAGTACATTAACATAATATTTTTTATGTTTAATTTATATCAAAATAGTCATTTAGTATGTGTTACGTGTATTTCTTTGTCTTAATCCACCTTTGTCACATTCAACACATATCTAATTAATTGCTTACATTTTTTCATGTTTTTTCTAAATTTTTTCTGTTTTGTTCTGATTTTTTTGGGCCCGTTTATACCCGTACCGGCCGGTACGGCCGTTGCCGGTACCGATATTGGCCGACTCCGGTATCGATACCGGTACTGCCATCCATGCTCTCAACCAATATTACAAGTGCTAAGATTGGTTGATGGAGATGAAAAATCTACTATGGGATACATTTATGCTGCCATGGAGCATGCTAGAGAGTAGATTATTGAAAATTTTGGATTTGAAAGAATCAAAATTTCAGCATATATTGAACATTCTTGATAAGAGATTGGCAGATCAAATGCACCGTACTTTACATGCAGCGGGAGAAAGATCGTTCTTTAATTGGCAAGTTTGAAAGTGCATTTGCTACTTGCCTTAAAAGAATGATGCTGGATCTTGAAGTACAAGATAAGATAAATGATCATATTTCATTATAATTGAATGAAAAAAGACTTTTTGGAAAGGATATGGTGAACAGAGCTCGTGGGAGGAGATTGCCAAGTAAGTATTTTTTAATATTAATTTACTACTACATTTAATCAATATTTTTTTCTCATAAATGTTTTAACATGTCATTCTTATAATAACTGAATGGTGGATTCAATATGATGGGGAGACGCCAGAGTTGAGGGACCTTACTTTGAGGATATTAGGTCATTATAGCTCTTCTGGGTGTGAACGCAATTGGAGCATATTTGAGTTTGTATGTTTAAGGAATTATTATGTATTTTTTTAAATTTTATTTAATTATTAATTCTCATATAATTTGTATTTTCTCGTTATGTTATTTGTTCATATATATTCATACCGAGAACAGGAACCGTTTGGAGCATAAAAGACTGAGCGATCTTGTGTTTGTTTAGTATAATCGTCGTTTGTAGGAGATGTTCAAAGAAAGGAAAAATCATCCACATAAATATGATCTTATTTGCTTCATTGATTTGGATTGGGGAAGTGAGTGGATGACTAAAGGATCTTCAAATTTAGTTTATGAGGATGCAAATTTAACATGGGCAGATGTTGATATTGCTATGGAAGCATCATATAAAAGATCCACAAGAAACAAAGCACAAGCACAAGAGGAAAATCAAGAGGAAGATGAATGGCTAGAAGAAGAAGAAGAGACAGATGATGATGATGCTTTATGGAAATCAGGCGGTGAGGGTGAAGACTCTGGTGATAGAGATTATGGCAATGAAGATGTTGATATGGCTCTTGAAGAAGCAATATTTCGATTCAAGATTTAGGATTTTATGAAAACTTTTAATTTTAAGTGGATGATGTACTCTCTAAATTTTAAATTATGGTTATGTGACTGTGTGGTTTTTATTTTCTCTTAATGTTAGTTGTGGTTATCAAGATATTTTATTGTCATGTTTGATTTGCATATGTTGATTGTTTGTAGTGATACTTTTTAGAATCCTAGTATTTGTTTTATGTGTATCGTATAACCATGTTTGTAGGTTTTATTGAAGAGTCAGAAAATCTGAAGTTGCATCTCATCTTAAAGATTTGATTATCTGATTGATTTGTTCTTAATTTTTATATGTTCGAATTAATTCATAAGACTATAGATTAATTTCTTTCAAATATATCATGATTGAGTTGTTCTTATTTATTCAATCTGATTATCTAAGTGAATTATTTCATGCTAGATTAATTTGTTCCAATTTTAATATTTATTGTGATTGATTTGTTTCCTATGTGTTCAAGTCAATTATCTCATAGTAAATTAATTGCTTTCAATTTTCACATTAAAATTAATTTGACTGCTATTTTTTATTTATATTTATGAACTCACAACTAATAATAATATATATTTTATATATGTTTAAATAAGACGCCTAAGTCGCTGCTTAAGCGACCGCCTTAGCGCCTTGACAACTATGGCTTTGACACTTGACATGGATTTCAAGATGCCGCATAGCCCGTAATGGCTCCTAATTATGGATGGATTGGTTAGTTAGTGTTGAAATCCCACAGCATTGGCGTGCGGATCAAAAAAGATGTGTCGCTTGTATGTTGTGGCAATTGTATACTATTCATCATTGAATAAACACCCACAGCTCGTCGATCGTCGCTCATATGCGATGTCGCGTGGAAGGCCTTCGGTCCAAGGCTCGTCGTACCCATGTGTGTGAAGGTGGGTCGAACAGTCTGTCCCTAACGGCTCATAAGAAGCGTTGCCACGACACGGGCTGAAGAGGGGTATTATGGAGTCATATAATGCATGTATAGTAAACTGTGTCACAGCATGCTTGCGACACGTCCATTGGACATGTTGCAAGGTGCTTGCAATGCATCCAAATCTATGCATTGCAAGATGCTAGGGATGCGTCAAAATCTGCTGGGTAACTTGGAAGAGAAGGGAGACCTTGTATGTGTCTGATTTAGTATGGCATCCAACCTCATTACAAAGGGGGTATAGAGGGTATTTGTAGAGATTTACAACCGATATAATGCTGCCAAGTGGCAGCTCTTGATAGGCTATCTTGTGTGGGCCCAGCATACATGACGATCACCCATTGGTTGAAGCTTTGACTGGCGGCGATTGGTCCACATGACACTTATGTGGCAATGATGAGGTGAGGAGGATCCACATCACCTTGTGATTGGTCCATGTAGGGTTGGTTACATGGGACCCACTTGGGCCCACTTTTTATACAAAAAAAAAAAAAATGTGCAGGGGATTGGCTGAGGGACCAAGTGGCATCGCGGGGAGCAAGTGGCAGCCCCTTCGTGCTACCGCTTGCTATGGCCGCAGCACCCAAGCTATGGGCGGCAGAGACCCCTCCCCTCTTGGGGGTCTGCCACAGCAGGTTGAGGTAGTTGGGGGGTATTTTGGCCTTCTCCCCTCCCACCAAATTTTCATTTTTTTTTATGAGTTTTGGGGTCTTTTTGTGTTTTCTGGAGATTTTCCTGTGTTTTCTCAGAATTTTGGGGCAAAAGGACCCTTATTTCCTCCCATTCTTTTTGCAAGTTGAGGGGTAGCCTGGTCTTCTTTTTGTGAAATTTTTACCCCAACAAGGGGACAAGTCCCAAACTCTAGCTTGCCTATAGTACTTCTGCATAATCACTTCCATTCAAAGAGATCTTCCTCGAGAGCCCAGCTGCCACAGCCATTTTTGCCCAAAGAGCCAAGTTGAAATCTCTAATATCATTAAAACCAAGTCCGCCTCTATTCTTTTCCATGCAAGTCTTGGACCATCAGATATCATGCCATCCTCTGTCCTCCTCCCTGCCGAAAAAATCTGCACCTGATGGCATCAAGTTTGCCGCAAAACTTGGTATTTGAAAGAGGGAGAGATAGTAGGTAGATAGACTATCCATAAATGACTGACAAAGCACAATCTGCCCCATACAACAAAAGCTTGCCTTTCCACCTTAAACCCTGGCTTCAAACATGTAGATGATCTTGTGCAAATCAGACACCGAATCGCATTAGGAGACAACGGAAGGCTGAGGTATAAGATGGGGATGTGGCCCACGTGGCAACCCATCAATGAGGCTGCCCTGCAAAGAGGTCCTTGCTCCACATTGATACCTACCAATAGGCTCTTCTCATTGTTGACCCTCAAACCATAAACATCATCCAAAATCTGCAAAACCCAAGAGGGAAAGGATATGTAAGAGACATCCCCATTTGATTGTATCATAGGCTTTTTGAAAATCAAGCTTGAGAATAAACATTTTCTTCTTTGGGCCTTCAAAGCATGTAAACACTCCTGAGCCACCAAAAAGTTCTCTTGTATATGCCTACCTTTAATAAAAGCACCTTGGTGCACACGCCCCAATCGCTCCACTACCTCCGGTCTAATAGACATCATTTTGGTGATAATCTTATAGATCCCATTCAGGAGACTGATAGGTCTAGTATTGAAGACTATCAACCCCCCCTTTCTTGAGGATCAGCACAAGAAAAGTCTTGTTGATTCCCCACGGATTAGCTTTATCCTTCTGAGACTCCAAAATAGTCAATTGATACAAAATGGTTTTGTGCCTATTGATATGATTTCATTAGAAAACAACTCAGACCATAACCTTGTCATTGCATGGTCATACTTTCTAATGGATAGTTCTGTGATATCATCAGGATCACTCTATATCAATCTTCCATAACATTGAAACAGACAGTTGATAGTCTGTTTTACATGTAACCTCACCAGGATTGCATGTATTTTCTTCTTTTTTCAAATTTATTCAATTTCCTCCCCAAAAGAATAACAGATTCCAGTCACAATTAATATCAAACAATTCGATTCCCCAGCACCCTTAATTTGCAATACCCTAACATTCGACAGCAATTAGGTGTTTCCGAACCCTGCTGCAAGATGTATTCACATTCTTAGAACACCTTGTGATCTGTGAAAGAGAGCTATTCATAGGCTGTATGATTTGTCCTTTTTTCCCTTGCTTGTGAGTTTTCTAGCCTTGGTGGAGGACGAACCTCTCCTCTTCATGCCTTTTTGTACTATCTTTGTTTAATTTGAATAAAATTGGTGGCACAAGCATATTTTACTCTTACTAAATGCTTCGTGGATCAATAGGCATAGCCAGACAAATGTTCACATTAATAGGGCAATTCACAGTTCGGTTCACTTCGGTTTTGGAGAAAATTTCTCAAAACTGAACCCAACTAAATTCATGGGTAAAATTGAACCGAACCAAACCAACGGATCGAACCAAAATTTTACCTTATATGTTATATCAAATGTATATATATGTATGTAAAATTGAAATATAAATAACACCATATATTGTTATACATAAATATGCATATGACAGTAAAACATTAAAATATTCATAGATATAGTATTAATATAAAATATCTTTATAAGAAATTGGGTTTTTCGGTTCAGTTCAGTTTCACAACTTTGTGACACCAAAACAATGCCAAACCAAATCACTCACTTCGGTTCGGTTTTTCGGTTTGAGCCAAATAATGCACAGCCCAAGTTCACAATACATATAATGAGTTCTCGAGTCTCCTGGATAGTGTATCCATACTCCCACATGGGATGATGACTGCTCCATACCGTTTATAAACATACCTAATATTTGACAGAAGGTAAAATCAACGTCGCCTTAACTATAACAACTTTTTGTCCAATGCTGTACCCAAACAAACCATTATGGTGACTTTTATTATGGCACAATGGCTTTAATGATGCTAAAGCAAGAAGGCACAACCAGAAGCCAAAATGATCGAGGGAGAGTCTTCCAAACAATTCGAGAGAAAAATTATAAATGAGGAGTTTAGAGGCACTTGCAATGCCTTAGGAGGGAAACTAGGTACTTTATATAAGCCCCCAAGGCCAACACCAGCCATAGCTAGCCATTTGGGAACGGCCATCAATGGTTAGTTTAACTAGTTCTTGGAGTGCAGATGGGCCTGAGCTAGGCCGATAAGAGCCGATCCTTGGCCAGATTGCCCAAGCCAGCAAATTTGGTCACCAGGATCAGGAAAGGAGGGTCAGAATCAATGGCCTGCTCAGAACAAATGTGGATTTGACTGATTGAATCAGTGCATCATCAAACACACGTCATTGTCTGGTGGTGTCTCATCCCTCTCTTGCAACAGTATCTGCTTGTGTCTCATCCCGCTCTTGCAACAGCATGCCCTCTCATCAGTGTCCCGGAAATGGTAACGACCATAACATTTCCATGGCCACTATTTTTCTTTGCTTTTTCACAACACTTCAACATAAAGCATTCTCCAATTCAGTGGAGCACTTATAGTACACATGACCACTTCAACATTCAATGAATGCCAATCCAGCTTCTATAGCACTGGACCAATTATCTGTCCATTGTGTTTTCAATATAATACTTTCTGGCCTCCTCACATTAAAAACCAACTGCATTTTTTTTTAAGGTAACAAAAGTCACATTTCATTCAATAAAGCAAAGGCAAAGTACATAAGACTAGGGAAGAGACAGAATGTCACTTGGGACAACGCACAGAAACCCTCCCCCCCCCCACCAAGACAGATCAGAAAAGCAAAAATGGAAACCCACAGCACCAGCCCCACAACAGAGACTAAAAAAGAAGCTCTCTACTTTATCAAGACAATAAAACAGAGGGGGGAAATAAAAGGAGACAAGTCATAGGATAAAACATCTCCATTCTTGAGCCTTCAGCAATACGTTAGAACAGTTTTCTTAGAAAAGACCAGCAGATATTCCCCAATCATCAACCCAACTGATAGCACCCCTGAGAATGTCAAAAGCACTGTTAAAGTCTCCTCTAAATTTTCTCTTATTTCTTTCAAGCCAAATAGCCCAAAACAAGGCAGGGAGGAACAAACTGCATTGTCACTATTGTCCACATCCAGGGTTAACAATATGTTGCTTCTTTGTTTACAGTGGACATGAAAGATAAATCATCAAATATAAAAAAACAGACAATATGAAGCAACAGAAACAAAATCTCAAAGAGTATATAAAAAGTGGTACGCCCAAAAAAGGAAAGAATAGCTCAGAAAAGCCAAAGTACAGAATATGAAGCCCTATTATATCCCTCCGCTTCCTAGGGCAGTTCCATTGAACTTATTGACCTACAAAGTTCGGGATAACTGATCATGTTTTTCACTCCCTTACCTACTTGCCATCCTCAATGTGAATAAAGGCCCACCAAATACCCCATGTTTTAAATCTCTGCTGGCCTAACTTAGTCTAGCACTTTAATGGCCCAAGCCCCGAGGTTGGAACAAACTAAGGTCAACTAAACCCAAACACAACAAGTGGATAACCATCACAGTGTTTCAGAAAATGCACAATGAAAACTGATCTAAAGATTATTTAGCTTATAAGGTATACATCTTAAGCAATGCTACGACATGACAATGGCATTCTCCACACAAATGTTTCCTTTTATAATAATATAGTAGATGACATTCTCCATTCTCTCATACAAACGTACATAAGGCTATCCACTTAAAAAGGGTATAAAACAGTTAAAAGGAGGGAACTTAACCAAAGGCAAGCACTTTACACAAAAAAATAAAAAAAAAACAACTGATAGTAATACCTACGGACAGTGAATTCAAATAATGCTCAACTCACTGAAAGACAACAGCTTTTAAAATTCAGCAACTCATTTTTATTTGCAAAACAGATGGAACACTACAAAGACTATTGTTGTACCACTTGTATGGTTATTCAATGAAATGTGGTCTTTTGATCACCTTCCAAAAAGACACTACAAAGACTACTTAAAAAAAATAGAATTACGTCAAAAATGGCAGTTTCATCAGTTCAGGATTCAAACCATTTATATATCCACATCGAACACAACGGGAAGGTTTACACTTGTCCCTGATCATCTTCACACAGGCATTCTTCTGTGAGACGTCAGTTTTAGGATTTCTCATCTTTTTCAAATATTCTTTGCGTTCCTTTTCGGGAAGAAGTATCCTAGCACAAGACTAATAACACATCTTAAACAATGAGCAAAGCTCACAGTGATAGAAATAACATTTAATCCTATTATAGCAAAAGATATGCCCATGGAAAGAAACACAAGTTTGTTTTTGGAAAAATTGCCAGTAAAACCCTAAATTCATTAAAAATAATCATTATACCCTTACCTTTAAGAAAACACCCTCTATACACCCAAAATCTTAAAATCCTCTACGTACTACCCGTACCGTCATCCTCTATCCACAGGAGCCAACCCAAGGTGAGTTAACCAGGTGAAATGACTAACTTGCCCCCCAATTCATAGTGACTTAACCCTGTCACTCTCCTCCTCGACAACATCTGCAACAAGCCTGCCCCCGCCACACGCTTCAACTCCCCAGCTAGGAGTTCATGCGCCGCAGCTACCTCAAGTCCAGCCATGGTGAGGAGAACTACACCCCCCCCCCTCCATCTTCTAGACCAACTACGAGACCAAGCTGCCCTTCGCCATTGCCAACGTGGAGGAAAGTATGTTCGCCACCGTCAATGTTGTGCTTGACAAGGTCTAGGTCACCCCCGAGTGCGTAGCTGTCGTCACCTCTCCTACGACATGTTCAGCCCATGCCTTTCCCTTTCCTCCCTCCTTGGAAGACCTACAACCTTAGCGGTGTAGGGTGCTTTGCCAGAACAACCTCTATCTAACTAGCTCACTGCGTGCATGCTGAACAAGTCACAACAAGTTTGCTATGTGTTCCATGTAGTCTCCGAGTCGTTAGTGTAACGACCCAATCAACTAACTTGCCCAACAACTGTGCCGATTAGTAGACTTCTCAGGAAGGTCACCAATCCTTAGACTTCTACCAAGTGAGCACGCTTAACTTCGGAGTTCTTTCTAACTCGAACTCCCAAAAATAGCTAATTGATGTTGTTAGTAATCTACTAATTTAGTTTATTTAACATATTCTTATACGGGGTATTATAATCTACCCTCTTTAGAAGCCTGACGTCCTCGTTAGGACCAAATTACACATAGTTCACAATCAATCTACCAGGCAGGTAGGATTCTAGAGGTGGCCCCCATAGGCTTAATAGGTGGCTCCCACTATGAGGCTTCACACTCTAGGGTACCCCTTTCATGGTGTAGCATTTTGCTCTGTGTGGCACTTAGCTCCCACACTTCCAGCTAATTCAACCCAAGCACACTACAGTGCACTCCTTCTAAAAGAAAGACTCATGAAAAGAAAGTCTTCCATAATGATTATGAATCCATATATTGTTGTTGAACGATGACTCTTGCAATGATTTGTTTTGTTTAAGAAAGATAGTGACCTCATTGCTAGCGGGACGACGGCACGTCCCCTGGGGATAAGAGGACGTATGAAAAACTCCTTAATGATGTGTGACGTTGAGATACGGAGCATCGCTTCTTTAGTTACGGTTCCAAAGTCTAAGTTCGGGACATCGGCAGGCAGAGGACGGAGTTCCTACTTAAGTGCACTCATAGGTTGAGGTATAGACGTTGCAGTAGGAGTGAGTGAGTATACTGTAAACCCAACTTAGCCCTTCCCAGCCTCCCCAGTAGGTTTCTAGAGACTTACTGGGCTGGGTAGGCTGTAGGGTGGTAGGTGCATTAGGGAATGACCTACTCACCATTACGACTGTTGGTTAATAATTATCCCCGTCACTTCAGATTGAAGGATGAGTCATTGTCGATGTGAAATCCGACTATGAGTTATTGATCGGTCCAAAAAGAAAGAAAGAAAGAAATGACTCATTCCTGAAATCCGAGGATGATATCTTGTAAAGAATAGTTTCTATACTTTAAACATTCATTATAGCTACCACTAAAATATAGTTTACCACTAATAAGAGATAAAGGAAAAGGAAAAGAACAGTATGAAATCTGATCAATGTTAGATTATGACACCAAGTTATAATTGTTGTTCATGTTTCATTCGCTATTTATTTTAATTAGAAAGGTAGAATTACATGCATATCATGTTGCATCCTAAAAAGGTAAGCAAAATCATGTATATGGGAGATTGAGAGAATGAGGTGGTGTATACAGGATAACACTAGGGATGTAAATGATCCCTATTGAGATCTCAATTAACGAGTTCTCATAAAAGATGAAATGATGTTTTTCAAGACTAGGAGACAAAGAATAAGGTCAATATGCGCTTGGAAAATTCAAGTATGGCCAGTTTGTTTAATTATTGGGATATGTGTTTTATTTATCGCATCTTTATGCTATATTATGGACATGTTACCATTGTTGCTCTTGCATTTTTATACTTCTTATTATTCTGTTTTAGAATTGTACACTTACCAGAGGTCCTTAACTAGGACAGTTACAATTAGCATCAACCAGTACGTACTTCAACACCATTATTGTCCTCACGAATGACCTGGCAAGCTAGGGCAGCACCAAGATAGAGCTATTCCACGCCCTACACATTCACCACGGCGCCAACAACGTGGCCAACCATGCAACGTACTAGGAGGATGCCAACGGCAACGTGGACATCGGGTTGAAGGAGGACCTAATCTAGGTGGCTGGGGAGTGCCTACGCAGGCAAGTCCATACGCTGGCCATGAGCGTGCCAGCATTGTTGCAATTGCTTGCCTACACGTACGTGGCCACGATGACCTGAGCGGCATCGTGGCGGGGGGAGGGCAGGAAGGCCAAGCCGTTTGTGCCTGACTTCATGGTGGTGTTTGAACACATTTGCTTACACGCAAGGGGAAGGTGGTGATCGAGGTGGTGGGAAGGGTGAGGCTACTTCAAGGAGGGGTGATAGAGACATACACGTTGTAGCCACCACGCCACCCTCCACGTTAAGGCATTTCAAGCCACCATGCGCCCGCCGCTTTCCACACACAACTGCACAAGCCACCACCCAAGCTCAAGTTGCCAGCCCCTGCCGCCTTTAAAGAAGGTTGTCGCCGGTGCCTATCATATCCTTCCATGTACAACCCCTCTACACTTAGGCTACAGCCCCCGCACAAGCTGCCGACCAAGAGAGTAGCTGCCAGCACCTACCAACCTTTCCCTCGAGTCCATGGCTTGATCTGCCTAGGATATGAAGAAGTAATCCCACTGTGGATAATATCATAACATCCATTGTCGTTTGCTCCCTTAGAATAACTAGTGGAATATTCGCCGTCCTTAAACAACATGGGTAGAATGATCAATAGTTTAAGATTTTGGGGGTGTAGAAGGTGTTTTCTTAAAGGTAAGGGTATAACGGTTATTCTTAAAGAATCTAGGGGCACACTGGTAATTTTCCCTTTTTTGGTTGGGGGGGAGGGGGGGGCTAGAAACACAAGAAAAGAAAATGCCCATGGAAAGAGATATTCTTAGTTCATGCAATACCTTGCAGATACACTTCAAGATATTTAAGATAGAACTGAAATAGCCAATGTTAAAAACAGGGAGTGTCAGCTTCACGAAGCCAAAGTGCCCTGGGCAATCAGTGAAATTTCCATGACATGTTGCACAAAAACCCATCTTGCTTCCAGGTCCCTGCAACAAAAATGAATATGATATTTGAATATAAATAGGAGAATTTTTAACCAGAAGCTCATCTACCGCAACAATTACTTCTTTAAACATATTCATTCTTATGATAAGAGCACCAGCAAATTTTAGAATGCATTATATTATTTACAGACTTGTCTATAAAAGAAGTTCCACAAGAATAAAATGAAGAACAAGAGGTGTCCAAATGGTGGCATGTACACTTGAATGTTAAGCAAAGAAATCTCTGCCATCAACTTTTTAATCCCTAGTTAGCAATAAAACCATCAATAGCATGACATCAAGTGAGAAACAAATTCAGAAGATCTTGTGCTATTACATGCATTAAAAATAGGACCATAATGACATGAAGCAAGGGTCCTCTCTTCAACCCACATCCTCTGTTGCAAATTTGCTGATACAGAACAGCATCAGCCAAGTGTAATTAAATTTTAACAACTTAATTGAAATTTCAAAAGGAAGATAAAGTGAAAGGATAGGTTTTTTAACAATTTTATTCCATGTGTTAGCCTATATAGCAACCTATATAATATTGTGAACGTCACTTTCCCTTCCTAACCCCTTACCCCACCCTCCCATGTAGAATGGAAGAGAAGGAGAGGGCTACGCAATTAAAAGGCAAGCCTCTCAAAATTCCCAAAAATCAAGAGTGGCTGGTGGAGCGGAGGCTGGAGGAGTGGAGGCTGGTAGAGCGGAGGCTGGTGGCATTGAGGGAGGAGGCTGGCAGGTAGGCATGGATTGAGAGAAGCCTTCCTTCGTAACAGGGAGAAGGGTAGCTCAGGTCTTCCTGTGAGCAAAGAGGAGTGTATCCGGTGTCTCCACAGAGGCCATTGGGCAAAGGACTGCAGGAATGCAGTGAGATGCCTTCGATGTGGTGGGCTGGGGCATAGAAGTAGTAACTGCAGAAGGGAGAAGGCTGACAACAAAGGGAAGAAGGTCTTGGGCTATCTTGGCTCAGGTGACCGTCAGAAGGGGATGCCCTGCCGATCCCTTGGTCTTCAGAAGCTTCTGGGATGTGAAAGGCTTTGCAAGATTGTGTGGTGGTCACTGTGGAGCCTGCCTGGAAGTTTGACTCCGCAGCCATGAAGCTTCTAAAAGACCCTGCAAGAAGCCTGGCCGGGGAGTCACATTTGTAAGATTAGGGAGCTTAGGGGGAAGGACTTATTAGTGAGTTGCTCTTGGGCAGGCTAGAGGTTAGATGCTATTGAGAGAAAATCTTTCCATGGAAAGGGATTCTCCTTGGAATTCTCTCCATAGTGGATCGATAGTGGAATAGTGCATGCAGAGGAAGGTGCTCTGAGTTGGTGTAGAGTGGAAGGCCTACCCCTTCACGTTTGGAGTATAGAAACCTTTCGGGTCATTGCCGAGAGGTTTGGAGTTCTCAAGGAAGTAGACAGAAGAACCTTACACATGGAGTCTCTGTTGTATGCCAGAATTCTTGTTGAAGTGGATTCGCCTCAAGTTGTACCTCAGAAGATGAAGGTGTGTGTGTGTGTGTGTGGGGGGGGGGGGGGGGGGGGGGGGTGGAGAAGATGGTTTATTGTCTCCTCAGTTGTAGAAGCTCCATCTCACTCGAGACTCGACAGTAGGGCTGTCAACGGATCCGGATAATATCCGACTCCGATTCGTATCCGCATCCGTTAGTCGGATATTTATTCGATTAAGACATCCGACGGGCATATCCGAATATCCGTTTAATTATCTGATTTACATTTGAAGCGGAAACGGAAAGTAGATATCCGCTCCGATTATTATCCAACCGATTATGTATTTTGATAAGTTCTTCTAATTTTAATGATGTTTATATATTTAAATAAACAGTAATTCGATATTTGAAGTATGCTTTAGACGTGTTGAGCGATAATAATGAAGTTTCTTGTATTTTTTATTTTTATTTTTAGTGGTTTTACTAATTTAGATAAATTGTTTAAGCATTTGTTATTATCTAAGTATATTTAATAAAGCATTCAAATTATTTAAAATTTATCTAGATATTTATAACTTAAATATTTATTTATTTAAATTTATGATATTTATGGACCATTCAAAAAATAAAATTTACAAGTCATTAAGTTACGAGACAAAGTTGAAATATTTAAGTATTCAAATTATTATCCGAATTCGGATATTATCCGGCGGAGTCGAATTCGGATAGAAAAATTTATTATCCGTTGGATAATATCCGGAGTCGGATATTCGGATAATACTAAACGGAGCGGAGTCGGATACTGTGGTATCCGTTCCGTATTCGCTCCGTTGACAGCCCTACTCGACAACTCCTAGTAGCTCCTCAGAGGGTGGGGACTGGTCGTGGTCAGAGGTAGTTGCAAAGTACAAGTCTTTTAGAACTATGCAAGATAAGCGGGTTGGTCCGTCGAAGCTGCCTTCGCTGGGTGTTCCCTTCCAAGCTTCGAGGCAGGCAACTCGGTCCCGGACCAGAATCGCAGTTCCCAGTTAACTCAGAAATTGGGAGACCTTGGGGTTGGTGTTCTGCTACGCCAGTCAGAGGCAGCTTCAAAAGATGGCTCCCATGATGTTTTTGATCGGCTCGAGGAGAGGTTTGTTCATTCCAAAGCTGATGTGGCTTCTTTCAAGGTCATTGCGGTTGCCTGGGGATCTCAGGAGATCCTTCATTCGACAGCTTCGCCTCCACTGATTGGGCAAGGAAGCCTACTGGGGGGACCGATGCAACGAGGGAATCGGGCAAGGAAGATCAACAGGAGCAGATCCTTCTTGGAAGGCAATCGAGTCAGGTTGTGAAGTTAGCGGGTAAGTCGTTTGGGTCCATTCGTTCAGATCTTTCGGATAAGCGTCCGGGTTCCTCTTTAAACTCGAACCTAACCTCTTTCGACCCATCAGATCCTTCGTCTAAACCCGCTAAGTCTTCCAATTCACCAAGGCATCCCCTACGAGTGGGTTCGGTGGACCTTACGGCGAATCGGGATCCTGCTTTGAGCTCCGTACAGAGAATATTTCAAGCCAATGTTGCTTCGGGAGGGAGGATTGATCCTCCTTTGGGCTCCCCTCGAGAACCTTTAAAGCTAGTGTTGTTTCAGGAGTAAGGGCAGAATCCACAGATCCAGGTTGGTCCGTCAAGGGGTGTTCGCTGACAGTGACTAGCTCGGGCTCTGATGTAGTTTCCAATGTTGCTACCGGTGGCGATTCTCTTGATGGAGGATTTGTCTCCGAATCTGGCCATTATATGGAGGACCTGGAGATAGTCCACATGACTCTGGAATCTTTAGAAGCGGGTGTCATTGAAGATTTATCAGGTTAGGGCAAGTCTGCTGAACAGTTTCTTCCGAAAGGACTGATTGATTCCCCGACTCTTCCATTATTGGGGACCCCACCCCCAGATGGTATGGGGGGGTTCCTCTTGGGTGTTGGTTCCATTCATTGGACTGTCTAACTCACTGGAGTCTCCTAGGGAAGAAAAGTTTTGGTATGAGGACATAATACAATTTGGGGAGAAAATTGGAGTGTCTTTCAGAGGGAAGGAAGAGCTTGTGACCAGTTTCATCAAAAAGCTGAGGAGAGGTGATGCTCTTCAGAATTCTTCTAAAAAAGAGGAAAAGGGGTTGGTGTGAAGATAGGAAAGAGGGAGGTCTCTTTCGTCCAACAAAATGAGGTGGTTGACTGTTTGAGGGGAAAATAGGAAGGGGGGCAGGAAACTTCTGTTAAACTGAAGATTTGCTCTTGGAATATCAGAGGAATTAATGGGGACACCAAGCAAAGGGCGGTCAGAGACTCTGTTAAACTGGAGAAGCTGGACTGCATTTGTTTGCAAGAAACCAAAAGGGAGGAGGTAGATAACCAGTTCATTAGTCATATTGGTGCTTCTGTGCTTACTGAATGGGCTGTGTTCCCTGCGTCAGGTGCCAGTGGAGGGCAAATTATATTGTGGAATAATAAGAACTTCCATGGTCAAGTGTGTGATATGGGACAATTCAGTTTGTCAGTTTGTTTCTCATCAAGAAAATCCAATGATAGATGGATTGTTTCTTCCATGGGCCAAAAAACCTGCAAGATAAGGAGAATTTCCAGCAGGAGCTGTATAGGCTGTCTACTATGTTTCAAGAGGGCTTGTGTATTACAGGTGATTTCAACTGCATCAGATTTCCATGGGAAAGAACAGGGTCACAAAAATGGAATTCACATATGGAAAAGTTTGGGAAATGGATAGCTGAAAGTAGTTTGATGGAATTGGATTTACCTAACAAAAATACACATGGTCTAATCTTCAGAAGGTTCCTATTCAATCTAGAATAGACAGAGTACTGGAGTCCATGAATTGGATAAGAATGTTCCCCTTGTCATCAGCTAAAGGTCTCAGTAGAACTGTGTCTGATCATATTCCAATTATTCTGAGCACTAAGGAGGACATTAAGAGGCAGAGACTCTTCAGATATGAGCTGGGTTAGCATACCCAGGAAGGTTTTAAGGAGATGGTGATGAAGTGCTGGAAGGAAACCCACAAAGAGGTTAAAGCTTGTCAGACTTTCTCTAAGAAGCTGAAATGGCTAAGAAAGTGCATCAAGGAGTGGAATGGGGAAATGGCAACCAAAAAGTCAGAAAACAAGAAGGAAGTCTTGCTGAAGCTGCATGACTTAGAGAGGAAAGCAGAGAGTTTTAATCTATCAGATGATGAGAGCCAACAGCTTGTCAACCTTAAGAAGTACAAGGAGTGTCTTTTGAGGGAAGAGATCAGGTAGAAGCAAAGAGCCAAAGCGCTTTGGTTGAAAGAAGGAGATCAGAACACCAGATTTTTCCATAATGTGGCCAGTGCCAGAAAAAGGACTCTCAAAATTGAGCATGTTAAAGTTCAGGAACAGCTGATTGATAATGAAAAGGATAGACATGGAATTCCTGCACGGATCGGGAGGCCGGATCGGGACCCGCCGATCCCGATCCGACTCGGGATCAGATCGGCCAATTCTGGCTGAAATTGACCGGAATCGCCGAGGATCGGCCGATTCCGGCCAGATTGGTACTTGTTGATCCTGATCCGAATCGGCCGATCCAGATCGGGATTGGCTCTGCTTTTCATGATTCAAGATGCATTCCTTACTTTCTTTAAGGATCTTTTCTCTGAAAGTGAGCAATAGAGGCCACATGTGGAGGATGGGATTCTTCCAAAGATCGATGTCGATCAAGCTGAAGATCTTTGTGCTCCCTTCCGAGAAGATGAAGTCAAAGAGGCAGTGTTCTCCATGGATGCAAATAAATCCCTGGGCCCGGATGGTTTTTCTATGGGATTCTATCAAGTTTTTTGGGATCTCATTAAGGAGTATCTTATGGAAGTTATGATAGAGTTTCAGCATTTTCCTAGTAGCATAAGAGGTTTTAATTCCACTTATTTAGTCCTCATCCCAACGAAGCAAGATGCAGAGAGAATTTCAGATTTTCGACCTATAAGTCTTGTAAATGGCTGCTATAAAATTGTTACCAAAGTAATGGCAATAGGCTGAGGAAGGACTTGATGGAGGTGATTAGTAAAAATCAGGTAGCTTTCTTAAAGGGGAGGTTCATTTTGGACAATTTCTTGGCGGCCCATGAAGCAATTCACTCTCAAAGATGCAGCAAGAAGGATGGAGTGGTCTTGAAACTTGATTTTGAAAGGCTTATGACCGAGTCAGCTGGTTGTGCATCCAAAGTACTTTTCGCAGGATGGAATTCAAAGATAAGTGTATTCAGTGGGTTATGAGTTGTATCTCTACTCTAGGTTCTCTATTCTCTTGAATGGAGAACCATGTGGGTATTTTTCTAGCTCAAGAGGACTGAGACAAGGGGATCCTATTTCCCCTCTTATTTTCATTATGATAGGCTAGATTCTGAGCTCATTATGGGATAGAGCATCAGCCCAAGGCCTGGTGGAAGGTTTTTGTATAGGAAGGAATGGCTGGCAGCTGACTCACTTGCAATTTGCAGATGATACATTATTTTTTTTTTCCTCTGTCCAAGACTTCAGCCTCCCTAATACAAGGAGATTGTTATCTTTGGTAGAGCCTATTACAGGTCTTTCAATAAACTATGAAAAAACAAAGGTGATTGGCATCAATTTCAATCAGAATATTTCAAGGGAGATTGCTTCCTTTTGGAATTTCAAGCATTCGCAATTTCCCATTAAATATTTGGGTCTGCCCCTATCCAATTTACAATGCAAGGTCAGGGATTGGAATGATCTCATCAAGAAATTTGCTCATAAACTAGAAGGGTGGAAAGAATAGATTTTGACGTAGGCACATTCCACATAAAAATTATGTTGATTTTTGTTTAAAGCACGTTGCGTGTGATAAAAAAACTGCCATCTGCAGATATATGTTAACTTAATGGATGTAAATTTAAAGATGCATATGAATGGCACAAAATCCAGGATACAATGTTTTAATGTAGGATACAATCTTATCATTTTGATCAAAAAAAGAAATTATTAACTGCAAGATCCAGAAGAATAAATAGAAAATGAGAAGAAAAAATATAACCAAAAAGTGCTGGTAGATATTTAATACTACATCCCTCAACCCGCCAACTAAGTAATGCTGCTGGAGAATTGCATTGTATGCAAATTATAGCCTTAACCAATACAAAGGGGGAAGGAGTGGAAAAAAAAAAAAGATGCCGCTGCTGTGTTGAACAGGCTCCCTGTTCCAAACTTCAACATTTCATCCAACCATTATCAGTTAGATGAGGTTCAATCAGCTGCAAAGTATACAATGACAATGTAAGGCATAGTGACAGATCAAATCACCAACAGTTTCTTTGCAGTCCCTCACCACTAGGAGTGCAAATCGTGTAGGGTAGAGCTGGAGCCAATCCACTCAATATTTTTTATCGGGGTGTTTCTCAAAAAATCCGTATTTCACGGCTGATATCCACTTTTTCACACATGAAGCTCAGTCAGACCTGCTTTAACCCCTTAACCTGTTTGGCCTCCCTTCCCCCACCCGAGATCATGGAATGCATAATCGGCCGATTCGGATTGGGATCGGTAGGTCCCGATTCAGCTGATTTCGGCCGATCCCAGCCGATTCCAGCCAATCCCGGCCGATCCGATCCCGATTCGGATCGGGATCGGCGGGTCCCGATTCAGGGACCCGATCCAACCCGGAATTCCTTGCCCGAGATCCACAAGAACCCCAGAGTAAGGAAGTGCCTACCATCACAGCACCTGTGTGCCTTTGCTGCGCCCTGCACTGCCACAACCATGCACTCAGCCCTTCTGCTGCCATGGCCATCGACCGCCACATAATCAGCTGCAGCCCCACTAGCTGCCAGCCATGTGCTGCAACACAAACTGAAACCAGAGAAGTCGTGGACTCCATCGTGGGCCTTCAGTGCCTTCACTGTGCCCTGCTACATGGACCAGCCTGCATTGCCACAGGTCTTTTGCCATCACCACATGTGCATCCTCGATATCTCTTTTCCAGTTGGAATCTCTCCAAATCCATCTTTGACAGAGGTAGAAGTACAAAACCAATTTGAGCTGGTATTGCAAATTTTTGGAGGGTAAAACCAAACTAAAAGGCTGAGATTTGTTTCACCCTTGTCCTTTTTCTTCCCTTAAAATGGTGGGTTTAAACCGCTTTGGATCCCCAACTGCTGTTGCCTGCAACACTTTGATTTAGCATTCCTTCTTGTTTGTGTTCAAATCTCTTTGTGAGTGGGTGGGTGGGTTGGTGAGGGGTAAAGAAGATGTTTGGCCGTGAATGTTGGCACTTGGAATGCTGGTGATGGGTTTTCCAACTGCTGACCATGAAAAGAAAGTAACCCGATGGCAAGAACACTACCTGTTTGAAAATATGTTCGTACAAACTTTCTTCATCTGCTTTCTGTGGTCTCTTTGTCACTTCCTAAATGGCTCTCCACCTGTTTCAATATCAGTGACCTTCATTCTTTTATTTTTTAACTCGTCAAAAAAGTCAAAATATATGGATGTGGTAGATCAATATTGCTTTTTTCTTCTTTTTTTTAAAACAAGATAGTACTCATAGGAAATCCCAACGGAGGTTGGGAGCAGCTCCTAGGCCAAACACCCAAGCATACCAATAGAGCAGTAGAGGCTAAGGGCAGCTCCCAAGCCAGACACCCAAGTATGTTGGACAAACTGCCCAGCACGTGAGGGGGGGCAACGACATAAATGTGCTGGGAAACTATTCCGGGAAAACATAAGGATTGGCACCCACGACCTGCAGGAATTTAACACGCCAAATATCTGGGCCTATCCACTACACTACTCAACTCCCCGCCACCCTCCAGATATGGCAATTAAATAGAAATTATTGGGATCCAAGTCCAGAGTCTAGTAATGCAGTTTCATTTAGATCCGGGTTATATCCTGCCAAGATCTGACCATTTTGAAAATGTCCCAACCCTATCATTAAGACAATTACCCTATGCAAAGAACTACCACAGAGTAGGTAGTTAGGGGAACCTTTACATTTTCTGTGTGAATACCTTCTCTCATAGAAACTGCACAAATACATGGACATTACATTCGACATCCTGAAAGTCCATGAGAAGAGCCCATGCCAGTAGATCCGCCACCATCCTTCCTACTATTTTGCATCTTCTTCATCCCATCTGAGGATTGACTTTATAGTTCCTAATTTTTTGAAAGTGGTTTTTACATCAACAAACAGCTTGCCTAAGAAAACCAACACAAGACGATACAGAATTCTGCTTGCGGCACACATCCCATGCCAGGAAGCTCACACATAAGTTGCGATTACTGAAAAAAATAAAGTAAACTGCATACCATGCGAAGGTCGAGCAATCCATGCTCGACTGGCTTTACAGTGGTGTCATAGAACCTGTTATTCCAAACCTGCACTTCAGCCGATTTTCTTATCTCCTCCCCGGAGAATGTGCTGAACCGGATGCTTTTTCTGTTTGTTCAAAAAGAAGAGGAGGCAATAAATTTAGTGTAATTCAAAGAATCTAAACTACACATATCAGATAATTTTATCTTGTGGTGCTACCGGCTTTCGAACAAGGGAAGGGTCGAAATAGTTCGATCAAAACTAGATATGTGAACAATGGACCCGCAAGTTCCTGCTGCTTAGAGAGAACCAAAAACAGATGTGAATTTAACTTGGGAAGGCAAGATCCTTACATCTTCCGAGGCCCGACATCCTCCATGAAAGGTTCCTTCGTGCACCTCAGCTTCTCCTCCTGACGCGCCATTTGGTGAAGACAACCGCAAACCAAAACCCTCTAGAGGAACGAATTAGGGTTTCCTGCGCGGTTTCTTGCGCAGGGAATGAGGCGTAGGGAGGTTTGTCGCGAGTCGTGGGGGTAGAAGGATGAGGCTAACGGGGGCGACGGAGGAGGTGCTGCTTCGAGGGAACTCGCGAGGGTCGAATTCTCGACACTCGGGAAGGGGAATCGCCGGGTGAGACGGGGGCAGTTAAGAGAGCGTTGGGAGTAGGGGAGGGGCGGCCCCAGCAGATGAAGGCGGCTGTTGCCGTGTTACAGCAGGTAGGGAAGCGGAAGGGGCGAGCGCGGATGGGGAGAAGCACACCGGAGCATGCTTTCGGTTTTTTTTTCGCTTCTCTCGGCTGTGAGTTCCCCGAGGACTTAAACGTCGTTTCGGTCGGTTTGCAAGGGTTTTGGGGGTTTAAGGCGCGCCGCGTGCGTGACCCCCACGCGGCTGGCGGCCTGGCGCATTCGGACGGATCGTTTGGCGCGGCGGAAAATGCTATAAAACGTCGGAATCAATCGTCCTTGAATTGCTGTAAACGGTTTTAGGTGGCCTTTCGTCTGTTTTGAAATGTATCGTATTTCAAAATCAGTCGAACTTAAAAATTTTCTTTTGGTTGACTTTGATTTTTCAGTCATAAATCACCTAAAACTAGAACCAATAGATTCAAAAACGATGATTCTAGAATCACCGAGTTTATGTTTTATTGAGGTTTAGATTTGACGGAAATATGAAAAGCACCAAAAAATTTCAAACGACAAAAGGTAGATGGATTCGTTTGGTAACGAAAAAAGGTAGATGGATTTGTTTATGTTTTACTTAGGTTTCGTTTGATAACGATTTTACTTCAGAATTAAAGTCTTTAAATTTGACAAAAATATGAAGTGTCAATTTTTTTAAAAAGAAAAAATAAAAGATGGATTCTCTAAGAATATTTTCTTAATTCCTAATGAATCTTTTGAAAAAGAGATAAGAGAGGAATATGAGAATTCTAAAAAGTAACACTTCCTTTGCTTTCTTTTTTACCTTTTTAAAGTTCATGAAAAAGAGTAATATGAAAATAAAAACATATTTTGATGTGTCTTAAATTTGAGTTCATATGAAATTTTCAAATGAGATTTTAATAAATAAATATTTTTTAAAAAAATTTGAATTCAAGAAATGATGACGTGACTCTTTTAAAAACTTGAATTTTTTCAAACTTTAAAATCTCGAAATCGTTACCAAACGGAGCGTGACTCTAGAACTTGTGATTTCAGACCGAAATTTTATGACACTTTGACATGCACCAAGGGAGCCTGAAATGAATGTGAGATGAATTATGTTTTTCAAAAAAATTACACCACATTTTTATCTCAACTTATTTTTCAAAAATTAATCATGATTTATTAAAAGAATTTTAGAACCTCATATATTTAAAAAGACACGATTTGGTCAGATATTTTTTAACAAATGTAATTTTATGAAAAATTTAATTGATCATCGAATAAAAAGATACATAAAAAATAATACTCCTTTCATGAGTTTTTTTACTTAGCTTTTCAGATTTTTTTTGTCAGATTTGGGATTTCTCGAGAACTGATTTTTCTTAAGTCTCGACTTGTGACATTGCTAGAAATTGACCAATACGGGGGCAGGCCTTAGCTGATCTTCACGTATATTATTAGTTGGAAGAGGGGGATTATTGGGAGATTTGCCTCAGCCTCTGCAAAAGTTCCACGAACAGGCCGTTTGGGTCGGGCACCCGCTGATTTTGAGGGTCCAAGAGGTATCTTTTTCCTCATGTATCATTCATGGATACCATGTTAATTGATCTTCTAAAGAGGGCAACCACAGCTACACGAAAATTAGGAGAAACGTACAATTATAAACAGAAATGAGCATGACTAATCAAGGGTTCAAATTTAATAATGGCATCCAATGGTTCACGTTCTTTTCGAGTGAATGGAATATATCGGCAATATGCTGTTATTCTTAAATTACATAATAATATAAATGTTGAGGAGAACAACGTAGATAATGCACAAATTACATCCTTGGTAGTGGAGCCAACAGCTGAGCTTTATCGTGCACAAAATTGAATTGGCAACTACGTGAGTTTTTTTTTTTGACCAATAAGGCTGTCATCATTCACTCAACATAAGAGATAATAATACAAAGTACACATGCGGAACCAGAGAAACAAAACAACTGATAGCCACCCAGTACATTGGATTTACACCGACGGAGGAGGACGAAGCATCACGACATCAAAGGATGACGGTAGGAGTGCAGCACGAGCACCAAATAGAACCCGATCGAACACTTCCAAGGCTTTGTCGCTGCTGAAGAACCAGGGAGTGGAGACGGAGCTCCATAGAAGTGCTAAAACAACAACCCGGCAGAACTGCAATCTAAGGCAGTAAAATGGGGCATGCTTGAGAAGTACGACGACGAGAGAGCAATTGGTTGAGATGGAAACGGTCGGAGGCGGAGAAGACAACGTAAGAGAAGATCGGCCGAAGCAGTGCAACAAGCGGGGCAAAGCAAAAACAGCAAGGTCGGGACGAGACAATACGTAGGAGAAATGGAAACGAAATAGGACGAAAAAAAAAAAAAAAAACCTAGGGTACCTAGTTGGAGGGGGGGGGGGGGGGTTAGTTTCCCAAGGAGGCTCCCCCCACCCAAGTGGTCCGTCGGCGTCGGAGACTCGATCCACTGTGGGCGGCGGCAGTTCCTCCCACTGGGAGATGCAAAGCCTCTCTCTCTAGAAACCCTAGAGAGAGATAAGAAAACACTACAAATACCTCACAACCACACGAGTAAGTGATGACATTTCCAGGACAAGAATTGACTTCCAAAAGGGAATGGCCGATTAGGCAGTCATACATAAATCTCCGAAGCTTTCCAGCTGTTTGTAGGTGGACTTACATTGTACCGGCTTCTATGCTATTTTGAATTACCAATAAAAGATGAAACCGTATCACAATCTTTTACCACCTTCAGCTGTTTGGACAACTCAACAGTAAAAAAATGAAAAATATCAAGACGACTTTAACATCAAAATCTGGTCATTTGGACAAAATAACTGGCTTCAAGTGAGTGATAAAAGGCATAGTAGATGGTGCGATAAGTCATCATATCCTTTAGGATTGATGAGATAAACCTTGTGCTAATTGATTGCCTTGGTGAGAAAAGTCATGGTTCAGAAACATGAATGGGAAAGCATTTCAAAGGCATAAATCAAGTGGAAGAATGATCTAAACTCACGAGTCATGTCTCATTTGCAACCATGCACAACAAAAATCTAAAACAGAAAGAAAAGAAGATATTTTTTGAAAATGAACATGTAAATACCCTTCATAGATAAGTAAACAACACCCAAAACATATAAAACACAGTTAATCCTGTTGTAAAACAAGCTATTACTGTCAAAACCTGCTATGTGAATCAACTAAAACAAAGACCAGGAAGGAACAATGCAGGTAACACGTTTTCATGTAGAGAAACTTACATGAAAACTAAATAACAATCACCAGTTTCATCAGCACATTTCTCAATCCACTTTTTTTTGTCCTCGTACATGGCTACCATGTGCACTTCATCAATGAATTCAGTTCTGTAAATCAGTAAAATATATATATATATATGGGGGAGGATATAACACGCCCTGGGGTGCATCCACTTAGATGCACCCCAGGGGCGCTGCTGTCCAATCAAGATAGGACGGCAGCCTTAAAAACAAAAAAAAAAGGGGCAGGCAGCTTGGGCGGGAGGGCGAATCACCCGAGCCGTCTGATCGGTGATCCAATGGCTGGCGCGATTCGCGCTACACGTGCCCGTTTGAAATTTCAAACGGGCATGTATGGCCCGGGCAGGGGGCACGAATTGCGCCAGCCGTCCGATTGGACGGCTCGGGCGACATGCCCGTCTGCCAATGCGTCCGAGCCTTTTTTTTTTCCTTTTTGTTTTAAAGGCTGCCGTCCGATCTTGATCGGACGACAGCGCCCCTGGGTGCATCTAAGTGGATGCGCCCCAGGGGTTTGTTATATCCTCCCCCTATATGTATACAGCAAGATAACAGCAACATAGATCCTCAGGGCAATATGTATCTGATAAAAAACCCTGAGAAGCACCTCCTCTGGAGATGCCCACAGCTGCACAGTCATGTCATCAGCTTTCCTCAGTATGGTTTTCTTTATCAATAAAGCTTCCAGGTCAATGCTGTCTTCCTTGTAGCCGACCCCAAATAGATGGGAGGGATAACACTTGATTATGATGATGATGTCAATGCTGTCTTCCTTGAAAACTGTAAGAATCAAAACCACTTGTATGCAGATGACTGTCTCAGTGGTTGACGACGGGTTGAGGTCCCCAGTAGTACATACCCTGATGGTGGGTTAGAGCCCCAAGTAGGCAAGGTTTTAAGAATGGAAAAAAAAGGTCAAAACTGAAAAGGGTGAGGAGGCACAATTAGATCCCCACCTGCAAAGTTACATAGGAAGTATTCCAGGCTGCCAGGATCATAAGAACAAAAAAAATTGCAAGTACAGAAAACAATAAGTTAAACAGAAATATGTTTTGTGCCTCCAATGGATTATGCAACTAGGGAAAGTTAGAATTGGCTTCTGAGCAGTCATTGCATTCCAAGGCCGTTGCATCCATCAAATAGCTACCCATTCTAGAACGACAATGCAAAATCCATCCTTCATAGGTCTGCTCACTCCAAGAGAATTACCAGATCTCCACTATTGTTCTTAGATTGTGTTCATTGCCACTGTGCCCATGCTAACCGACAAGCATGTCATTTCAACAATACTCTCCATATTTTCCTCATGTACACAGCCAGTGACCATACTGCAAGCACAGAAGAAATATAAAGCAGAGCTACACCAGAAGGAACTAGGAAACCTGCCCCTTGCCATCTGTCAAAAACACAAAAGCCATGCATCAGTTACTTAGCAACTGCAACAGACGTTACATATACCTTGAAATAAGTTTGATGCAACTTGAGAAACCTGGAGTCTCTGGTAGCCAGGAGAATAGTAAGAGCAGCCATTTGGGTTGCTGTTTTCCATTTCCCTAAATTATTTACAGCAACAGCCTGCTATTAGCAGTCACTAGTTAAACATGGAATTATCCGATGAAATCCATAACTAGAGACAGCGGAAGGGGGAAAAAAGTGTGAATGAGGAATGAGATTTGAAGTGACAGCAAGGAGAAGCAACCTCCAGAACTCTATTATTTTGAGATGCAGCCCATTCTCTGACTGCAGACATTGTTATCTGCAATGAGGAATAACCAGCACTGTATTAGCTTGTAATACGTAAAAGAGAGAGAGTGCAGTTAAGCCAAAAAGAAAGTTAAACCCTGCCTACATGAAGAACATAGTCGTCAAGATACCACTAAGGTGGCTAGGCTCCACATAGTAGACATTTGCCTAGGTAATTCAAGCATATGTAAAAAGTCAAGGGCCTGAGCATTTGCCCTGGGAACTTGGGCCATGCCTGAGGTGGTTAGGATGCCTAGCTTAACAAACTTGCAGTTCCATTATTCAAATACCGAGGAACCAGTTATTGTAGGTTACTTTAGGACATTAAATTCTGCATAAACATATGAAAATGTATTTTGGAATTATGGAACCATCAAATGTTTTTCTGGCGACAGTCTTTTACCTCTTTCGTCTTATTTTGCATAGATGCACTTTAATTTTCTAATATTGTAATTTTTCCTGCCATTTATCAAGGAATATAGCCTTTCTTTTCCACTTAGTAAGTTAGTATATGGTAAATTTACTGGACTTTTTCACATATTATCACATAAGAGGAGACTTGGTGCAACTGTAAGATTGTTCCATTGTGACATGGCAGTGAAAAGTTCTGGAAATAATCTCTGTATAAAAAGTTGTCAATATCTTCCCTTTACAGGGCATGCATAGATGTTTAAATTCTGATAAGCAAAAAAGGGATAACCGTTGTAAATTAGGTGACACCTAGGAAACGCTACGCAAACTTAGGTTACCATCTGTTGAATGCTATGAACCCCCGTTCAGTTTTCCTCAACAACCATGAAGATGACATTGGAAAATCATCCAGGAGACAGACATAAATGACCAGGGAGACAACTAAAACCTAACTAGATGAAGATGATATTACAAACTAACAATCATCTTGGAGCCACTAATTAATGCAAGTCAACTGAACCTAGTTAAGCAATACTTAGGCTACCATGCTGTTATTGACCATCTAACTTCACCTAGTTACACACGGCTTATCGAGTGCTTACAATAACCATTAACAGACTGCATGTGCACCTATTTTTAACGAGGCCCTTTAATTTATATGCCCTTCATATGTGTGCAATTTGCAGAATCTCATCCAAGTAGTATTCCTACTTATAACCCAAAAAATACAAGATTAACTTATTTCCTAACGATGAGTGCCATATGGACAAAAAGTTCAGGTATTGGGGATATGCCATTCGAATCAACTTATGTATAGACATTTAAAAAAAAAAAAAAACTATATGCTAAAGAACTGAAATACACACTCCGCACCGTATGTAGAAATGATGCAACACCCAATTTCACACTGATGCTTGTCCCTAACATTTAACCTTCACAAATGGTGACGGTATCTGTACATATGAAAATTTTCCAAATCTGTCAGGGTTCTACATGCACATACAGGCTGTAAAAGTGTAGAGTTATTACTTGCAGCTTTTATATTTTGAAACTCATCATTCAGGGGAGACTGCAAGGTCAGGTGGTTGATTCTACATGCAACTCTTTGGGCCACTTGGGGAAGAGAAACAGACAGATCTTCGACAAACAAAGCAGAAGAGTTGAAAGGGCGTGCAGCTTCACTCGGGATCATGTGATCCAATGGGCACAATATTTATGCAGGGTGGAAGCCAAACAATTTTGCATTTTGGGATTTTGAGTAGATGGTCTGTTGTAGGCCGACAGATCCTCACCATCTTGGTGGGGACCGAATGTCATTGCATAGACTATAGAGGGATCTTTGAGAGCATACTGATGTTATGCTTGTATATCCCCTTCTCTTTTGATTTAACGAATGTGTGGTTCTATCCACTCCCTACCACTACCACCCAAAAAAAAGGGAACCCATCATTCAAGCCACCAAATGATGATACCATTTTATCTTATGGGTGATGACTAGAAGCATTAGCAGTAAGTGCTACCAAACTTCAGTATGCAGTCCAACTGGCCTAGTTTGGTGTATAACAAGGAGAAAGATGGATATAATGGACAACAGGTTTGAATTTATGGCTTGGAATGGAATGAAAAGCTTGTATTTTTATTTTTATTTTGAAATGTGGATGTTACCACATGGTATATAAAATTGAAAAGAGGTGAATGTACAAGAGTAAAGGACAAAAACCCTTATAAATTCCCTCTATACAAAAGGCACCAGTGGTGCAACCAATGAAAAGCTTGTAATACTTTAAAACATGTGCAAACATGGAAAACAAAGCCCAGAGTTGATGGTCACCTCTCTCCCAATTATGGCAATGGATGGCACTGTTAGAAGCCATGGTAATTTATCAAACACAGCAACTTTCAAAGGTCTCGTGCACAATAATATTGCTGTAGTAGCAACCATAAGCTGCATTTATCAAGCACAAAGTATCAAATAAAAACACTTGCATGGTTATCTAACATAAAATTTCTGGCCACACATTCCCCATGATTCCGAATTGAAAGCCTTTTTCACACCATGATAACTTTAAGGAAAAGAAATAGAACCTTATCAGCCACAGGGTCCAAAAATGCACCAAAAGCTGTTCCCATATGCATCTGGCAATTTAGAACTACTCAGTTAAGGTGCTCATAATAGCTCAGATGAACATAGAACTTATCAATCAAATAAAGCTGCATTCCTTATAAAGAAGCAAACAGATTCACACCTTTCGAGCAATATATCCATCAAGCCAATCCGTGATTGCTGCAGCAATAAAGATCCCTGTTGTAGCAGTTACTGCCCACTGACTATCCATGTAAAAGGCTAATAAAAGAATGAGCATATTAGGCTATAAGGGATCATAAAAGGCTAAAATGGCTTCAGCAGGGTAACAGCGAGCAAATAGACTGGGAAAAAATACTTCATGATTTTAGAGACCTTCACTTTTTACATGCAGAGTTCAATCACATTGGAAAGAAGTCATTCTTAACAAACTGAAGTGCAATAAATGAATCCAATCAGAAAAACACAAGCATTTATAATTTTATGCAGAAGA
Source organism: Zantedeschia hybrid cultivar (assembly GCA_030544215.1). Lineage (NCBI taxonomy): Eukaryota > Viridiplantae > Streptophyta > Magnoliopsida > Alismatales > Araceae > Zantedeschia > Zantedeschia hybrid cultivar. The sequence continues at coordinate 8,354,535 of JARZZO010000005.1, forward strand.
GCTTTGCATAGGACCTACTGTGTCAGTATTGGATACCGTGTATGTACATTTTGAGGCAAATACATATGACTGCAACTTGGATAAACACAAAGTGATTCGAAGTGAGATGGAGAGACAAAGGAAAAAAAGGAAGAAAGAGAAGAAAGGGAGACAGAAAAAAGGAGAGGGAGAGTCAGAGAGGAGAGAGAAAGAGGGGAGGGCAGTTTTGGTGCATGACAATAAAGATTCTGCTGGAGATGGAGAGAGGGAGGTGTCTTTAACAAGGCCACATATGCTCCTATTTATGGTGGCTTCATGTGTGCTTTTGCAAAGACAATTTGCAGATAGTCCATCTTGATGATCAAATTCCCGAGGATAGTCAGAATGAAATCTCAAACATGGTCACCTATGATAGATTTGTGGCTTTCTTCCAGCAATGTAGAAGACTATAAATTACTTCAGTGACGAGAAGGCAGAGATAATAACAGCAACTATACGGAATGTCCATTTACTTGGCAGACAAGGAGAAACGTACGACACTGCCCAAGTGAGATTGTCTGAGACACCCAGTACATAGACTTGAGGAGGCAAACATAAAAGGTTTCTAAATGCATAAAAGATGAAACAACCAAAGTCTTCTCATGGCAAATAGTTTTCTCTTTTGTTTTATGTTCTTTTGAGTGTCTTTTCAGATTAAAGTTGATACTGCATGCTTACAGGATCGAGGATGGTGCAGGGAATTGCAGTTCTTAATGGATGAGGAAGTGTACACGATCATTCTCCACACACTGCACGAGCGTTAAAAGAGTAAAGTATTTTTCTCCCAAGTGATACTGAAGGAGGATTGACCATTATGGAAGAATGTAATCATTGTAATGTCTAACATGCATATGTTTGAGAGAGCCAAATGCCATTGAACTGTCGATTGTGTGATGATTATCATTTCTACAGGGATTAATTGACTACTTGAGATCAACTTCCAGAGTTCCTGGCTTTCTTCAATCAATACAACCCCAGGGGGGAACCAAAGCAGTGAATATAGTCTCTTCAGAAATTTTGTCTATCACCCTGTAGTTTAAATCTAAGATTTGGGGTTGTCCCTATTGGCTTTTATAGAGTGGACAAACATGAAGGCATAAACGTCTCTTTATTAATAATATGCAGTACAAACTTGTCCCCCAGAGAAATCTTAAAATGAGAACCAAAAAACTTGTTGAAGGAAGGGAAGTGCTTTCTTCTGGCATGGAAAATGCCTAAATGAGTTCACCTGATATATTGGCAAAAGGTGTGTAGGAAGAAGGATCAGGTTCCTAAAATAGAAACTATAAATAAACCCATACTTTGTCGACATTTGTGGAGACTGGGTGAAGAATGAGGAACCATAGGTGACAAGGAGAGGAAAATGGGATTCATTAACTAAGTTGTTGAATGCTTTTATCACCATATTCTATCATCTATACGAAAAAGGCATCATTGTAAATAAACATTTGATTGCTTGCACAACACATTAAATCAGGTGAGAGGCAAACTATAAGATCTTATAAGATGTGTGGTATGCTCAAACATCCTTTAGCATAATATTCATCAATTTGTATTCGATCCCAAGTGGCATAGAGAGAATCGCCATAGGAAAGAATCCCCTACATCAATGCTCAAAATTACCCCTCCTTTACTACAGCTCTAAGCCTCTGTTCGGTTTTTGAGGGGATAGAAAGCCTTCCAATCTTTGTGAAGGCACTATGATTTCTTCGTACAGAGATTTTTGTGAGCTTATTGACACCATACTTGGACATTCCCTTCTTTCTGATATTAACTGTGGTAGCATCCACTTTCAAGCAAAAAAAAAAAAAAAAGAGAGAAAACTTTAGGCTTGCCAATTGATTAATCGAGCTTAGAATCATTAGTCTGAGAGTGAAACGGGCTTAACAAATCTCACTGATCAATTCCTACAAAATCAGATTTCGGATGAGTTGTGAGTACAAATATGTCTGTGTCCTGGAGATGGACACCCATCGCCTAGTGCCATAGGAGGAGCAACATTCACTTTAAGAAGATAGTTGTAAGTTGCGACAATCTTTTTTTTTTTCTAAGAATAACGTGGATTGTACCACCAATTTTATTGAAGATAAAAAGAGGAAGTACAATCAAGTGGATAGGAGAGGTTCCAATCCAAAAAATAAAAATAAAAAATGAAACAAGGAAAGAAAATCAGAAACTACTTAAATGCATTTAGCCAAGAATCAGCTGACAGCCCTATGATATGGCAAGACCAACTATATAAAAGAGATACAAAGAGATACGATAAGGCCTTCGTCTTTACCTGGTTACTTTAACATTTTTATCTTTCACCTTAGTAAAACATTTTACATTTGACTATGATGTTTTTCTAGAGTTTTTGTTTTCAATTAGCCCAAAAACTTAAACATGGTTGCAATAATCTTTGCAAGGGACTTTTATCTTCATGTGTCTTGTGTCATCGAATAACCTTAGGATACCAGTCTATTAACACTAGAACAAATCAAATTTGACACAGGCGCCAAAGGACAAAAAGGGTATGATTTTAAGATGGAATGCCCGACCTAGTTGCAATAAAAGAGAGGCGAGCATGTTAGACATTTTAAACTTGTGTTATGCAGATGTGTTAGGAGGTGGCGCATCATTTTCCATGACTTTGTTACCAACATTCTAGATCATTCCCATAAATGCAACCTTTCCTTGCTTTTCCATCCAACTTGTGAACACATTCATGTTCATATATCTCTGTCTTCGCGTGCCTAATCTCGGGCATATTTGCTCCTACTCGCCTGACCTTGTTGTGTCCAAATCCCACATTAAAGTATTACTAATGAAAAAAAAAAATACATATCTCGAATAGACTAGCCAAGCGAAACTTCAGATGGAGACAACTGTCCAGAAAGAGAAAGCCGCGACAGAAACCAGAAGAATTCTGCCATACTAGCAGATCCACACATATGAAGACAAAAATACACAGACACACATAGGTGGAGAACAAGGTTAACCTACTGCTCACAAGAAGAGGCACGGCGGCCACCCTTCCGAGGGTAAGCACGGTGGGAAGCGTGAGACACTTCTGACTACAACTCGACTGCAGCGATCCCCCTCCCCCGCCATTCCGTTCCCCGGGGCCGTTCTGCTGGAGATGGCGGAGGGCACCCATCACGCGTGGCTCCTGCTGCCGCTTCGCCGCTACACCAACCGCGCCGTCGCCGTTGCTGCACTCTCCTCCCCCACCCAGCTTGCCACCCGCCCGCATTCTCGCCGCCGGGAAGCCCGCCGGGCACGCGCCCAGATGCGATCCTCACCCGACACCACCCCTCCGAGAACCGCGCCGCGCCCTTTTCAACAAACCCGCTGGCCCTGCCAGCGGCGACCTTATTATAGTGGCGACTGGCGAGCCACATTGGTTGATGACGAAAGCCAGGCTAAAGCCCTACGCAGTAGAATTAATAATAGTTCTGGTACAGTAAGTAGCTGGCGCTGGCGCCTGGCGGGGATTGGGAGCTTGGCGGTGGGATGGGGACTCGGTGCGCAGCGGGCTGACCTGCGCACCCCTCACGGTGCGGAGTACGGAATGCTAGGTTCTTCCTTTCCTCACCGAAAGGAGAGGGCGATGGGGAGAAGGGTTGGGGGAACATTGATGCGACGCAGGCCCCGCCATTGGCGGGTTACCAGAGTCGCAGCAGTCGGCACCGACGCGAGGCGAAGGGAGGGCGGACCAGAAAGAAAGTTTCTTTGGCCAAAAATTGGAAAGAAGTTGGGTGCCGGCGTAAGCACCCGAGTCTAGCAGTATGCAAACAATTTCTCCGTCGAATCCCGCCTTCGGTGTTGCACCGCCGGACAATGTACTAGCACATGTTAAAAAAATGAGTTCTTTTTTAGATCCGATCTTACTTAGTTAGATCTTTGATTGGATAATTTAAATGTTTAAAAAATAAAAAATAAATTTTAATAAAAAGTAAAAATATTTTTAATAAATTAAGTCTAATACTATTTTTTTATTTTATTAGATTATATAAATTCTTCTCCACGATGGATTATACGGAACAGATAGAACAAGTGAGGTCCAACTTAAAAAAAAATATATATTTACTGTAATATCCTGCAGTGCAGCAGCAGGCATTGTAATAAATATTATTCTTTTCTCTTTAAAGGCAAAGCCAAGTAATTTTCTTTAAAGGATTGCAGTGACTGTTAGCCCTTGGAGACCAAAGACCCCAATCTTATATTTTACGGATCAGAATAAAATTTGGGTGAAAATATTATACTTGCAATTTTTTGAGAACCGCTATGAGTGTCTTCAAAATCAAAGTTGATCTGATGTGCTCCAAGCACAGGTTTAATGAGTTAAACGTATATTAGGTCAGTTCTCCTATTTTAACCCACAGACATGAATATCTACTTTAAATCTACGTAGATTGTAATGCTCAAGACATTGCGGTAAGTATTACTCGTTACTCATTAAGTAATATTTGCAGATAGAGACACTGCCGTGGTTAAACTTTAAAAAAAAAACAAAATCTACTCTAATTCTTTATGTTGGTCAAACAATGTTTATATTAGTTTAAATAATTTTTATACATTATCAATAGTTAATCTTGTTGTTTCTCTGTGATGAAATATAAATGTATGAAATTCTATATAGTTCTATTTCATTTGGGTGAGCAAAAAGGACGCAAATGTCACTGATAACCCAAGTATTCCACTGACATTTTACAGATAACCTTTAAACTTTATATGCTATAATTTTTTTAACTGCATATAGTACATTGAAAAATAGATTATTTACCTTGTTGGTCAGTTAATGGGTAGTCCTATCAAACCGATGAACTAACATGTAAGATCGCAGATCTAATCGGAATCAATTCATTTGCATGTCTAGTGAGTAATTAGAATCACGTGTGTCCTCTGTTGCGTCGAAACAAGAGCATGCCACTGTGCCTTTGTCTGATATAAATCCAGAAAAGGCCAGCGCGTGTTGCCTAATTAACAACGTGCGTAAGGGGCTGAAAAGGCTTAACAACGGAAGGGACTGAAAAGGCAGTTCTACATGCTAATATTATATCACCGTGTGATCACGACCCTGATAATATTCGACTCCGATTTGTACGCATCCGATTAGTCGGATATTTATCCGATTAGAACATCCGACGGACATATCCGAATATCCGTTTAATTATCCGACTAATATTCGAAGCGAACACGGGAAATAAGTATCCGCTCCGGTTATTATCCGATCGATTATGTATTTTGATAAATTTTAATTTTAATGATATTTGTATATTTAAATAAACGGTAATTTGATATTTGAAGTATGCTTAAAACGTGTTGAGTAATAACAATAAAGCTTGTTGTGATTTTTTATTTTTAATAATTTTACTTATTTAGATAAATTATTTAAGTTATTTATTAAATTTTATCTAGATATTTATAACTTGAATATTTATTAATTTTAATCTATGATAGTCATGAATTATGCAAAGAATAAAATTTACAAGTCATTAAGTTATAAGACAAAGTTGAAATAATCAAGTATTCGAATTACTATCTGAATTCATATATCATCTGGCGGAGTCGAGTTCGGATAGAAAATTGTATTATTTGTCGGATAACATCTGGAGTTGGATATTTGGATAATATTAAACGGAGCAGAGTCGGATATTGTGATATCCGCTCCATATTCGCTCCGTTGGCAGCCCTAACAGGGACGGCCCTGCTCGAAATGGGCCAACTTATAAACTTGATTCCTGGGCCATTTTTGTGGTTCAGGCCCGGTTAAACAGGGACGAGCCTGCCAATGGGGGCTAGGGATGTAAACTAGTCGAGTTTTATCCGGTTCAAACTTGATTCATTTAATCGAGTTTGAGTTTGAGTTGAATTTTTATGATGGTTGTTCAAGCTTGACTCACTTAAATATTAAATGAGTTCGAGTTGAATATCGAGTAGCTCACGAGCCTAATGAATCTACCATAGATTTAGTCCATTTTTTTTAATTTAAATTTATCAGCTCAAGCCAAAACATGGCGACTACCAAATTGTTTGTACCCTTAATTATTTGATAGAAAATATTATACGACATTAGATATTTTATTAATTAAGTTTATTTATGAGTAGAGTAATCCTATAGGTACTTAAAAGAGTTTTTAATGAGCATTCAAACGAATTGTTAATGAGTTTTCATTGCATACGTAAACGAGCTTGTTCACGAACATGACCCGAGTAGAATTTGCATGTGTTCAAATTTGGCTTGTTTAATGAACGGAGCTTAAATTTTTGTTCAAATTTATTTATTTAACTTAATAAACAAATTTAGTCAAATTATTATTAAGCAATCTACGAGTTGTTCATCGAGCATATTAGTTCGTTGATAGTCCTAACAGGGACGACTCGACCCAAGATCTTCTTATTGAAGCAGTGTGGATAAGATGAGAATACTTGTTACATCATCGGTGCTAGGAGTGGCAATGAGCCGAACCAAACTAACCAAACCGTGCCAAGATGAGCTTTGACTCACTCAAACTTGGCTCGATCAAAATTACTCGAGCCTGAGTCCAAGCCCGAGCTTGAGCCTTCATCAAGGTCACTTTGTGGGCTCGAGTTCGGCAAAGTCTATCAACTTTGCTTGAGCTTGACTCAAGCTTGGCTCATGATGGCTTAACCAAGTCTTCAAATGGCTTAATGAAGTGAACGAAGTGAGATGGTGGCTTTTTTAAAGGGAAACTAGGGGCCGCGCGTTTAGATTTCTTCAATACAGACTAAAGAGTCTTGTCTGAGACTCTCCACTCCCCAGGTACATTCCTATAAGTTCTATACTCTCTTTATCACTAAAGTGCTATTAAAAGATTGGGCGCTGTCTTTATCTTCATCTGTTTACTTGAGTTAACCAATATTGGATCATAGAATTCAAATGACTAACTTGCGGCTCCCCGTCTCCCATGCATTCTCTTTTTCTTGAATAAGATAACTAAAATAAATAAATTATCATATGAGAGCATGTTAAAATAATTCACATAATTGGAAAAAAGATTAAGTGTAAATATAATATGATGATCATTGCGCTCACCATCTCAAACTTTTCTTACTTGTAAGCCTTTCTACAATCGACTTTTCTTTGGGGAAGCCAGCTCGACGTGATCAAATCACGGGCGTACCCGTCATCTACTCATTTATTTCCATATAGGGAGTCCAAAGTTTAGCTGCTCTTTTCAGGTTATTCTTATGTTATAGCTCTGGCAAAATGGGTCTGAGATCGGCGACCTGACCTATTAGATCTGGTAAATTTGGATCTGAACATACCCAGCAACTTAATAGTAAACCCGTTAATCTTTGTTAATTTAATTCTTCAAATTGAATTGTATGAATTTGAGTCTAAAAGTGGGCTCATTTTCAATTGTAAAGTGAACAAATTATACCCGATTTTTTTAAAAAAACTGACGACAGAAAAGGGGCAGATACAAGACCCATTTACTCGTTTCACGAGAAATATTAACAGGTCTGTTTCGGGTCTGGTCCACCATCTATTTTGGGTATGGGTCTTCCTATACCCGGCCCACTTACAGCCCTCCTTTTCACTTTCCTTTTTGTGAATAGATTCCCAGGTAGTGTCCCTTGGATAGCCCTCCCAAATACATCCACAAGAGACGTGGGGGTTCAAAAATGAACACAAAACTTATTTTCTTTTCCTTTATCCTGATTTTTCATCAAGTTCTTCTACTAGAGTCGAACTTGCCGCAAATCACAGGACTATCCTATGCACTTCTGACTTTGCCTATCTCGACACTTTCACACGAGGAAAGGAACCTTGCAAAGCAAAAGAGGCGGTCCATGACTTAAGAGGCATTCAACATCAGGATCTTCTCATTCTCCGTCAACTCGGTCCCACTCCAACTGCCTCCACAATGGGTTTTCGATCCAAAGTCCAACTCGTAAGTTAACACGTCAATGACAGCCGCTTTATAGAATTGTCGTAAGAAATGGTCCATGCTTTCTTCGCTTTATCAGCTGAGACAAGATCTTCTAAGCCCCCTCGATAGGATCCGAGTTAATTTGTTATTTCACTTATTTTATCTAATCAAAGGATTATTCTATCTTTGGTCTTTGTAAGTAGAGAAGTTAGACATAGAAGATGAGATGATGCAGAAAATTTTCTCCTATCACCTCAAATTCCTGATGTGATTAAGATAGGGGTGTCAATGGGCCGGGCACGGCCCAGCCCCCCAGCCCATGTCTAGTTAGGCCCGGCCCGGACTCTCCATCACAAGGCTCATTGGGGGCCCGGCCCGGACTCGACAGTGTGGGGCAACATCACGTGGGGCCACTGGCTCTACCTCCCCCTGGCATGATGCCCGACTGGTTGTACGACGCCAATGGGTTGTGGACCGGCTCCGCCACCCTCCTCCCCAACCAACGCCTTTGTCCAGGTGCAGAACCTAGCCCTCCCTGTCAACCTCTCCGATCCCCTGCTCCACTTGTCCAAGTACGGCGCCAGCAACCCCGTCCTCATGCCCCTTCCCGACATCTCCACCCTTGACTTCCGCAACCCCACCACCGCCTGGTACATTGCTGGAGACGGCAAGTGGCACATCACCGTCGGCTCCAAGGACGCTCGCAAGACCGGCATCACCCTCACCTACGCCAACAAGGATTTCTACACCTACAAGCTCGTCGACGGCGTCCTCCATGCCGTTCCTGGCACCGGCATGTGGGAGTCCGTCGACTTCTACCCGGTGACGACACCTGTTGCTGCCTCCGCTCGTTCTGCTGCCGTTGTCCCGTAGAACCGGTTCCTGGGCTAGAACAGGGGCTCTAGCGCCAACGCTCTCTAGGACGTCATCTCCATGGGCAAAGCCAAGTACACCATGGTGTGGAAGAGAAGAAACTTAAACATGTTTCTAATTTGTTCTATGCAAAACAAGAAGCTCTGGTACGGGCCAAAAAAGGTAAAGTACCTCGGAGCCTTCTCTGCTCAGACGCCATCCTACCTCACCGGAGTCCCCGAGGACTATGGCTGGGACTTCGCCGGGCTGTCGGCTGACCCCGAGGCCTTTGGCTGGAACAGGGCGCTTGAGGTGAGCAGCCCGAACTTTGAGCCTTACTAATCAATGGATTCTTCATATGTTTTAGAGAATATATAGTTCAGATTCAAGGGCTAAAATATGAATATAATATACGTTACATTTGCTTTAGGCTCATAACTCTAAGATGTGAACTTACTTCTTTCAGGTAATCCACGGCCGACGGGCGATGCTTGGCGCTGCATTACGCCAGAGGTGCTGGAGAAGTGGGTGAAGGTGGACTTCAAGGAGCCGGTGTGATTCAAGGCCAGCGCGCAGATCTTCTCCAAGGGCGGCCTGGACTACCCGGGCAACTCCAACCTGGTGCACGCCCAGAGCATCCTGGCGGGGTTTGAGGGAGATGGGCGGGCTTTCAGGCCGGCGGCCCTTTCACAAGCCCGATTTGGGCCTGCGGGCTTAAAGTTGCAGTCCGAAACTCGGCCCAACTCTGGCCCAGTCCGGAAGCTGGCAGGCTGGCCCGGCCCATTGACAGCCCTAGATAAGGTGCTTTAGGCAGTGCTCGCAAACACTACCAAAAAAACAAAAAATTCAAAGTCACTTTTCTTACAGCCATGTAGGTTGTACACATTTTCATGTAAGTTTGGAACCGTGGCAAGTCTGTCAGGTGATTCCAATGACCAAACACCGCCTTAAGCTTAATGGAGGATGGCTGCTCATAGCTGAGAGTTGCACGCGCAAGGTGGCGGCAGGCCTACCACGATCATGTAGCACTCGCAGAACAAAGCATTATATAGATAACAAAACATACTCAAGGTCGTATAGGACCTAGTGTGGGGGGAGCGCAGGAAGAGGGAAAGAGGCAACAAAAGCCACATTTGAACTCAATAAAAAATACTATTAATATCAAAATATTAAGTGAAGTCTGATGCAATGGCATGTAAATACAGGGATCAAACTCAGATTTTACAACAGGAGGAGGAAGAAAGAAACTCAATTTTCTGAACATTTGCATGAACAAGGCAGGACGGCACCTGTTATCTGGAAACGGAACAAAATCTGATAACCAGGCGTGATACTTTCCAGCTTCATGTGATGCGCAGTAGCCGAGTCCCAAACATAACCATGTGACAGATGAAACATCCCGCCAGAACGCAGCAGCATCAACAGATGCTATCAAGATTGACATAGCATTAAGAAAGCATCGATCACTCTGTAATTTAATCCTTTGAACTTGTCTCTCTGAAGATCACCACTGGATTTCTTCCTCAGTCCTTCCGTGTTCGAGGGGGAGTTCCTGGTGCTGACAAACGAGAAGTTTGAACCGGTTGGGTTTCAGGATCATAATTCTGTGAAGCAAGGTAAGTGAGAGCTGTAACCACATCAGCTATAAGGGGCCGCATAGACGGATCCTCTTGAACACACATAGCAGCAACAGCAAGGGCCTGGTACAGACCCCTGACAGGGTATTGCCCTCGAAGCATCGGGTCAGCCATCTGCGAAAATTTTCTCCTGTCCTTGAATAATGGTCGTGCCTGCAATCATGAATAAACATTGGCAAAGAGCATGAAGGGACTATTCTCATATACACTCAGTATTAGCAGCACAGAATTGTTTTGTACTTGGAAGAAGCAAAGCTCTAAGGCAGTTGATGTCCCCACATCTGGATCACATAGGCATTTATCTGTGAAAACAAAAAAACTGAAGGTTGCCCTAATAAATAAGACTCCAACCCAGAAACCCACTGAACAACCTCTGAATTATCTCACATATAACAAACCTATTAACAGTCAAGGTCATCTTTGATCCGTGAAGAAAAATAGAAGATTGCCTGACAAAAAACACTGCAGCCCAGAAACCCACCTAACAATCCAACATATCACAGACCTATAAAAAATCATTTGAACATGGAAAAGTCAGAATGTCAAATCACAGGTTCAAGCACACATCTGTGTTTTCTGGGGAGGATAGAGTTGGGGAGGAAGTGTGTGGATGGGAGATGGTTGCCTATTTTGTGGATAACAGTTTTAAAACAGGGCCTTATCCAATACATTGAGTTTTTGTCTATGCTTTTGATACACAGTGGCCATTTCTTACCATCTTTCAACAATATTGGGAGAAGAAAGCCAAAAAAAAAAAAGGTTTTCCTGTGATGCACTTCTACTTCCCATGATGTCGCTTCAACCCCTTATAACCCAAGAAATAAAATGAGTTTCAGTTCATACGGTAATTGATAAATTGCATCATTCATGAAAAGAAGAAAAGAAAATGTGGTGCCACAAAATGGTGGTGGAAATGGGAAGATAGGCACTTACCCAAGCAACTAGGTTGTGCTCTCCAGCAGCTCTAGAGTTGTCGATAGCTTTCCTTCCAGTGATAAGTTCCAATAGAACAACTCCAAAACTATAAACATCTGACTTTAGTGTCAGCTGTCCTGTCATTGCATATTCAGGTGCACAATAACCATATGTACCCATCACCCTTGTAGAAACATGTGTCTTATCTCCAACTGGTCCAAGTTTTGCCAATCCAAAGTCGGATAACTTAGGAAAATAGCCCTCCCCAAGTAAAATGTTTGAGCATTTCAAGTCACGGTATATAACAGGTGGATTGGCTTTATCATGCAGATACTCAAGACCTTTAGCAGCTCCAGCAGCAATTTTCATCCTGGTGTTCCAGTCTAGTCGTCTCTTATCGGGAGGCAGATCTATTCGCACATACATTGAAGAATAATCTTTCAATACAGGGATTCTAAAACTTTAAATGAATGAGCACAACACACATGTTGGGAAAAGTAGTAAATAATTGATTAAGGCGTGTAAATAACATACCATGAAGATGGTCTTCCAAGGAGCCTAATGGCATGTATTCATAGACCAAAAGTCTCTGATCTCCATCAGCACAATAGCCAATCAGATTGACAAGATTAGGATGGTGAAGTAGACTCAACATCAGCACTTCAACAAGGAATTCCCTATTTCCTTGCAAGCCATTGCGATCGAGCTGCTTTATGGCCACAATCTATGCCAAACACAATAAAATTTTCATGTCACTGCATTGCTACAAGAACATGTATAACAAGCTCCAGAAAACCCCATTTTAGGTGCCTAGAAAAACAAAACTAAGGAAAATGAAAACATTCTATTATAGCAATAGAACAAAATGATAATCAGCAGCTCATACTATTGCCAGAGAAATACAGAAATTGAACTCTCTCTCTCTCTCTCTCTCTCAGGTAAGAGAAGTTAAAGGGACATAAATCCATCTACTTTTCAGGAAAAAAAAAAAAAATCCCAACTGCTTTCTTTTTTGTGGATATAGATATTCCGTTTCGATCCATTATGCCCTTTCATTGAGCAACACCACCTTGGTGTTGAGAGACTTGAGACGGTGCAAACATACAAATGAAACAAACAATAAGCCTGCAAGTTTCAGCCAGGCTATGAAATATCAAATTTCAACAGATGTTCCTCCACCACAGCATCATGGTCAACATTCATATACAATAGCTTCAAGAGAAATTGCATAAACATGCCATATGCATGTTGGTGCACTTATTTTCATGTATGCTATAGCCGGGAAAGTCAACTTGTAGAGACGTTGGAATACATAATGTGTAAGGACCTGAAGCACATAAAACAGAGCTATATGATAAGCTAACCTGATTGGTACTCTCTAATCTGCCTTTGTAAACTCTACCGAATCCTCCCTCACCCACAAGACAATCAGCTCTGAAATTCTTGGTTGCAGCTGCCAGTTCACGGAATGTAAATGTCTGAGCAGCAATGTGTTCAGAACCATTTCTTGAAGCCTCCTTCCTCCTATCAGACCTAGCCATTGAATTCTCTCTCTTTATATCCAATAATCCATTTGTCTTCAATTTCTCTACGCAAAAGATAAATGTAGCAAACCAGAAGTTAGAAAGACATCTCAAGAACAACTGAAATGGAAACTAATAAAAGAATCAGGAATATCTTATGTGAGGAGCAAGGCATCACATGTATACAGAGAATAGCATATGTGTCGTTCACATAACCCTCTCCACACTGAAAGACCACCAGACCTTTAGGCAGCCAGATGAAACACTAATTAATTTGGATAAAACTGAAAAATGGGATAAGTAGATCGACATGGAAAAGCACAATGTGATAGCACTTTTTCGAAAGCAGATTGTACCACATGATTCATTAAATAGAAAAAGGGAAATTACAAGTATACGGGGGTTAAGATCCCAATAATCCCTCTATAAGTCTATATACATAAGTACGGCAAGCTGGTGAGTCCACATGTAACAACACTACATCAAAGTCCAGGGCCATATGCTTTGATTCAATCCTAGACATGCAATCAAATTTCAGCTCGACCCCATTGCCACAGTAATGCAGGTACACGTCTAACAACCAGAAAACAAATCTGCCAGCTTCTGTTGGTACCGGAGGCATGAAGCGAGATAATCATAACCACAGCTAATTAAACAACCAAATAGAACAATCAGATTAAACCACAAAGAACAAAAAAAGGGACCAAGAGTTGGACAAAGATCGATCCTTGGCTTCTTCCACATACTCTCGGGCTCGAAAAATGTGGAACCCTAATCCCTATGGTCGAATGCGAGAGTATACGCCTATACAACTTATCCTTTCCAGACGTCTCCATTACAGGCTTCCCCGCAAAAAGCTCAAATCTTGAACCCAGATGTGGAACCTTATGAAACAATACACGGATGAGATTAAACAGCCAAAATTTCAAAGGCGCCTCCACGATTCCACCCCGCACCCCGGCGGCAACAGGCTTCACACCCCCCCCCCAAAAAAAAAAAAAAAATCCAATCACAGAAGAGAGAAAGGGGCCGAAAACCCAGAACTTCCCTAATCACCATCTCAGAACCACGAAGATCCGACCATAAAATGGAGGCACGGGAAAAATTCTCCGCAAGACATCATCGATTGTAATCCACAAGAAAGGACAGACAAGAATGCAATAAACCTGATTAGCGTAAATTAAATCAGAAAAAATAGAGAGATGCCCGAGTACCCGGCGGTGCTTTGGTCTGATCGTCCTCTCTCTTCTTCTGCTTTTTACCGGATTTTCCAGAGCATGGAAACCAACCCATGTCCCCCCTTCCCCCACGGTTCTCGTCTTCTTCCGCAGCTGAGAAGAAGAGTGAGGAAGAGAGAGAGAGAGAGAGAGAGAGGAGACACAGGGGTAGAGAGAGAGAGAGAGCAGAAGAGAAAATATAAACAGGCAGAGGAATTTCGAAAGGAAGGGCAGGACAGGGGCGTATCTTTAATTTCACATCTCATCGGACACACCCCTCCTCACATCGTGCTGCCCCCAAAATTCTAGCAGCTGCTCGCGTTGTCGAAAATACCGCTATTTTGACTCCTCTTTTGGCATCCGTCCCACCGTCTTTTACCTTTTTCCATTTTGGCCACCACGGGGGGACGAAGCGATCAAAAATGGCATCTCACGTAAACCGGGAAGGGGGTGGAAATAGTAAGCCCCTTGGAAAATGATCAGATCAACCCCACTATTATCTGGGTTTCACCGTTTGTCAATTGGCATATCCTTCCCAGTCCGGACCCAATCAGAAGTTTCCTCGTTACAGGTCGCTTCCAAAGGCTTACTTTAACCCATCCTCTTACTTCACCCAACCAACAGGTGGAGCCCGAATTTTTTGACAAAACGCGTTCTTTAACATTTTACTCTAACTATTTTTATTTGTGTCCATGGACAATTAGTAGGGGCAGTGCGCTGCGCGCCTGGAGAACAATTAATTACTCCCTCCGCGAGTTTTATTATGTCAGCGCCGCGGCCAACGCCTTCTCCTACTGCTATTTTACTCGGACGCCATTAAACAATTTGGGTTTGCTCCCCAAATTTGGTTCCTCCGGCTTCCGTGTTCTATTTTTTTTTTCTTATTGTCCGATTCTGTGTTTTCTTGTGGTCTAAGAAGTGGCTTCATGGGGTTGCTTAGAGTGTACTAACCCTGGTTTTGGGAGTTAATTAACTGCTAAAGATTGTTATTGTTAACGGTGCTAGAACATTCCTTGTCGACGTGACACGTGTGGCTTTCCGTGTCTCTCTAGCATTTTCCTTCTTCTGTAAGATGACTTGGGATGAACGGGGTCTTCCACACGTGTTAGGTGTAAGAGAATGGATTAGGGGACACCTAAGCCAAGGGATCAGGCTCTAGACTCCGAAGAATTTTATAGATTTTATATGTTTACAATATATATATATATATATTATTTTGAGAAAATAATTAAAATATTTCCAAACTATGTAAGGGAATATTAAAAAGTCTACTAAACTTGAGCTCCATATAATCTCATTTCAGCTGAAAAAAACAGTGATTCTAAGTTCACCATTTGTCATGCTTGTGCACCGGAGGCCAGGTCGTCAATGGCTGGGTCTTGGAAGACCAAACCAATTAAAGAACCTGGTAAGGATTATCGGATAAGGCAGCTGACCAGATCCATTACACCATTTTTTTGGGTTACAGATCTATTACACCTTTGAATTACTAAAACATGAGAGAAAAGATAGGTCTTTTACAAGTTAAACCATTGAATACATGTAAATGTGCTTATTATCGTATGAAAGACAGTGACTACAGTGTTCGAAAAGTTGACAAGAAGTTTGTTAATGGGATATATCCGAACCCGACAATACGAACAGATGGCCGCTACCATTTTGTAGAGTGGTACGTTGTCACCATATCTAACCAGCTGGTACTTTGGCAATAAAAGATTCACGATTGCGACTTCCTTCTAGTGATTAAATGTTATCCACTAAATCGGTTAAATTAGCCAATCTCAAATTTAAACGAGAAAGACATTAAAGTGAAACATAAATGGCTAACGGGTTAACCATTAAATCCCTGTAAGGCGGGGCGCAATCTTTCTTTTGGCCCCGGCCACTTGCACCTCCCAAGGACTGTCCGAACTCCAATTGTGGGGAGATGATTGGACCGGCCAGCAGGCTCCCAGCGTGCGTTTTAGGTATGGTTTCGCCGTCCATTTGGGGCGGACAAATCGACGAATCGTGGTAGGCTTTTGGTCTTGTGAGGTTTACATTTTGTCCGTGGTTAGCTCTCACTTGTCAGTGTCAGTATCACACCACAGCTTTTGGTGGTGAGAGCTGATAGGGTTGAGACCTCATGTTAAACAACTGATACCCATCCCCCCCATGCAAATAATCGGAAGTGTTAAGTGTGACACGCCAATTGTATCTGTATAATGTTTTAGCTTCTTCATATTGTTTGATCTCCAAATTAAGTGACGAAATATTCAAGAATGCTAAATGACTAGCTATGATATGATTTTTTGATAAATGATGACGTATATATCACTTATCATTTTTTCTGTCACACTTGGGGGTTGTTTGTTTTAACGTAAAATAGTGTACTTTGAAATAATTATTTTATTTGACTATATTTTTAGTTATTTAAAATAATGTAAAATAATCTAAAACAAAGTCTTATCTACGTCTTGTCTGTTCATTTGATAGTTCAATTTTTTTGTTTTAATTTACAGTAAAGACCACAAAAAAGGTTGAAGATCTGCTGTGAACCAAAAGATAGCTCCATTAAATAGTGCGAAAGGTGCAGTTTCTATCCAACAGTCTAAGAATATGGTAATGGCGGCCGACCAAAAATTGCCATAAGCCCCCAAAAAAGGTTTACAGTAAAGACCCACTATAAATCAAAATAAGAAGATTGAAGCATCTCTCTTATTTTGTTTTACAAATAGCTAAACAAATAATTCTTAATTCTAAACAAGAAAATTTCACTTATTTTAAAATTTATGATTTTGAAACAGTTGATTTACAAAATTTTATATTAAAACAAATAACCCCTTCATAGGAGCCGTTCGATACTACTTGATCCGAATTCTCATTGAATTCACTAAATAGTGAAAAATTTATGTCAAAAGTAACTCAAATAAACATCTGATTGAGTGGTCATGACTTAATGGCTGTGACTAGGGTAAAACGTATAACATAATAACATTTCTCGTGTACTAATTAAATTTCAAGTACAATACTCTCGAATAAGCCTGTAACTAAGTGCAGGAGATAACAACAAGTGATAGACTTCCTTCTTTTGCCGTGGCTAAAACTTCACCAAGTGAAAGGATCTGTATCGCTGCTGCATCAAGGGCTCACATGATTTGACTTGCAAATTGTGATCAGAAATAGAGATGCGTCATCTCTTAATTTATTTTATTTTTTTATTTTTTATTTTTGAAATGTCTTCCTTTGGTATGGCGTCCAGCCAGTGCCCAGCTCATCGGCTAGGCAACACCAACAGGACTATAGGACAATACTCCAATAATGGTCCGGGTGCTATATAGACGTCTTCCAAACAGTAACGACTCAAATCTTTATTGATATAGAAAAAACATTACATTGGAAGCACGATTGTGATGTGGAGGGAGGGGAAGAAAAAAATGCTTGAAGACCTCAAATTAGTGTGTCGTCGAGGCAGATACCTGGACAGGTGATACTAAATACTGCAGCAACAAGCCCTGTCTCTGCTGCCACAACTCACAACACCAATGCACTCCCATGGCCACTTAACTAGCACTCAAATGTGCTTTCAGGACACAGGGCATCAAATATTTCCAGTTCGGTTGCCTTCAAAGCTGAGTTGGGGAAACCCTCCTTTAAGTCATAAGGCAACTGGCTCTGCTGTGCTTTACAAGAGATTATAAGTCTAGCTTATGGCTTGGCCTTCTTGGTCGGTGCTACAGGATCTGGGTCCGAGCCTCCTGGGTCCAGGTTTCTCATGGACATGTCATGGTTGTGCTTTCCTTCATAGGTTGTGATGACGGACCTTGGATCATCCAATGCTCTCTCGACGTGCTTTCGGACATTACACTTGGGACTGGTGCACTTGTAGTAACTTCTGCAAGATCGAAATGAGTTTGTGCTTATCAATAGCTCGGATTCAAGTTAACCATAAGGACCATAAAGGGTAGAACGGTAGAATCAAAAGTTATGTACGTACGATTAGGTGTTGGGTGAGATGTTAACAACAGAACCCACGTAGGCACCCGCAAATAGCATAATAGAATTCAAAAACATGAAAGAGTAATACTTGTAATATCATGCATTGCAATTCATCGTGGATTACAATGCATGGTACAACAGTGTCCGATCTGGTTAGGAGAACAGGATGGGAGGTATTTTTTAATTCTTTTTATTTTCTTATCGGATTTTTTTAATTTTTTTAGAACGTCCGATCAAAAATCCTAGAGTATGTCCGGATTGCTCGAGTCGGCCCCGACTCGATTGTATATTTTTTTTTCAAAAAAAAATATGTTGCACATAAATCGAGGTTTGTGTCTAATTTTTTTTTGAAAAAAAAATATACAGTTGAGTCGAGGCCGACCGAACAATCCGGATGTATTCTAGGATTTTTGATCGAACGTTCTAAAAAAATTAAAAAAATCTGACAAAAAATAAAAAAAATGAAAAAAATGTCCTCCAACCATTTCCCCTTGAATTAGACTGACTGCACAGCAGTCGTCCCATCGAACTAGATCGGATGACTGCTGTGCTGTGCATTGCAATTTATGTTAGATTGAAATGCGTGGCATTGCAGCAAGTATTGCTCAACATGAAAAAAATGAAGGCTCACCTTGGGTGTGGATTTCCCTTCACCACCTTCTGTCCATATTTTCGCCACTGATAACCATCTCCAGATATGCTGCATTCTGTGTCAGATTGCAGCACAATATGAGAGTCTGGAGGACCTATTGCTGTACCTGTTCCTCTTGCCCGATCCTCATTCTTCCTGTGACAAGAAATTTCATCACATAAAAGGTTAATGATGATATTCCGAAATTAAGGGAAAAAAAAGGATGATCTAGTTGTGCCACAGCCGTAAAGGAGCTAAGGATGATGCAGATGTGACATAGGAATAAGGAGCTAAGTTCCTCACAGTTGAAAAATAGCACTTTCTTCTCTTGACAATTCATTTAGATCAAACCTATTCAAAGAGTGGACTGGAAGGAACCATATCACTTGTTGTTCATGAGAAATGCCAAGAATAAGTAGATGGGATTAACTTAAATGCAGAACAGTAGGAAGCAGGCAGAACATGCTTGGGGACATTGATTTTTCCATACGAATGCCTTGTGTTTGGGAATCTCCTTTGTAAAGTAGAGGAAGCTTTGCATCTTAGGAATAGTCGTTTTGTTTGATGTAAAATATTGTAAAATACTATAAAATGCCACATTTTATGTCTCATGGATATGCACTATTTTACAGTATTGTATAGTGATGAAGGGTGATTGAAATCCGGCTCAATCAGGCCTAACTAGCCGAAGGCCCAAGGGCCTATGACCCATAGGTTGTTACGCGAGGACGTCACGTGACTTCTTCGATGCCCCGACAGACAAGCTAAAGGCTGAGACTCAGAGTGTACGGATCATGATTCTCAGGAGAGTCATGCCTAAGAGAACTATATCTCAGTCGGTAAGTCCCAAGACCATTGCCGTCTTGGTCGAAACTCTCGAGTGCTGAGAGAAGCCTATACTCTCAATAACTTAGGGCCTCCGCTTCAACTGGACGAGGTCAAGTCCTTAGACTCAAAGGCCACTGCCTCCTGAGTATCCGAAAGAGTAGAATCCCCCAGGTCAATCTATAACTCCACTCCTCCATCAAGTGGGACTCGCGGTCTAACAACGTAAATACCATTTAAGGTAAGTCCCCGCGATCTGCTCTCTTCATTATGAGAGGAGATCCCTCCTTCCAGCCTAATATCTTACGATCTCCTCGATCAAGGGGTGTGGATCGTGGGCCAATTAACTCCACGAGGATAACGGCTTCCATTATGTCGTATGCAGATGGGATAATAAATACTCCAGCCTCTCTCCTAAATAATATACGTCCCATTTAAGGTAAGTCCCCGCGATCAGTTCACTTCTATACTTGGAAAAGAGTTTGCTCTCAAAGACCTTGGTTTACTCCAGTCATTTCTTGGTATAGATGTTCAGCGTAACAACCAAGGCTTATTTCTGTCTCAATCTCGTTATGCACGATCTATTCTTGAACGTGCTAACATGATGTCGTGCAACTCCATCGCCACTCCGATGGCTGCTCGGCCTGGTACCTTATCTATTGAATTGTTTCAAGATCCTCACTTGTATCGGAGTCTCGCTGGCGCACTTCAGTACCTCACTTTCACTCGGCTAAATCTCACATACAGTGTAAACTATATTTGCCAATTTATGCATGGCCATTTTCAGCTCTTAAAGAGGATCCTACGCTACGTCAATGGTACCCGCTCTTATGGCTTATAGCTTTACTCCATGTCGTCCCTCGATCTTTATGCCTTTTCGGATGCTGATTGGGCCGGCTGTCCTACAACCAGACGTTCCACATCAGGATATTGCATGTTTCTTGGAAACAATTGCATCACCTGGGGTGCAAAAGAATAGTCCACTGTCGCTCGTTCCAGTGTAGAAGCCGAATACAGATCCATGGCCTATACCACTGCTGAACTCGTTTGGCTTCAATATTTGCTTCGTGATCTTGGCATGTCACTTAACTGATCCCCACAATTATTTTGTGATAACTTGAGTGCTCTCTACATGAATGTGAACCCCGTGTTCCATGCCAGGACAAAGCACATAGAACTGGACTATCACTTTGTTCGTGAGAAAGTTGCTCAAAGAGCTCTTATCACCCGGCATGTTCCGGCTCGTGCACAAAGTGCGGATCTGTTTACAAAGCCGTTAGCTCGAGATCTTTTCTTGAGTTTTCGTGGCAAACTTGGCCTTCAACTCTACTCTGAGCCAAGTTTGAGGGGGAGTGATAGAGTTGACAAGAAATCCATAATGAGATCCCATTGATCTCGGCACTAGGCAAGGCAATCTTGCATGCACAGCTACCCATTCTATTGTTGTCATCTCCCCTGTTTGTCACCTCCTCTATTTGTTACGTTTCTATTTTCTAATGGATCCGTTAGATCCAATTCATGTACATGACTCCATTCTCTAGTTTCTTTAAATACTACACTCAACTTCAGAGTACTCTCCATCTTCTTAAGAACCTGACTTAGGTCTTAGATGGTCTTGCTCTCCAGGAGATTGGTAGGCCTTCTGATGCCTCTTCTTCCTCTTGCAAGTTCTATCTTGAGCGTTTTTTATTCTACAAATTCTATCGAGTAGTTAGAGATCTGATCAGACAGTCATCGTCGTCTGACCAATTTTTGACCGTTACATATAATAATTTACATCGAACCAAACAACATTTTAAAGAAAAGTCATTTGCCAAGAAATATTGTGTGTAAAAACAGTGGCCTTAAACAAAACCATTAAATAAGTCAAATAGATATTGATTGAAGCCAACATGAAAAATAAGCACCCATCACTCATAACATCGACCCGAAGACGAGACCCCACACCAGAATATGAAGATGCAGAGAGCCTTGGAGTAAAGACAATTTTGGCCATTTTCTTAGAAATAATTATCAGATAAAAAACTCTCCAATTTCTTAAACTATGACTGGAGATCTCATCAAGATTTATGAACTTGAACAGTTTTGCCAACTTTGTCTGGATGAAGGGTTGTTTCCAGCAGGTAGGATGTTTCACAAGCACAACCAGACATCTCAACCTGTTGGGATCAATTATTTGATGGTAATGGAAGCGTGGTCCTACGTTCCTGGGAAAGAAAATGGGAAGCAAAATTTCCTTTCGGTTATCGTTTGCATAAGTATGCTTAAGCTTAGGAGCTTCCCATCTATGGCAAGAAGTGTGGTCCTATATTACTGGGAAAGGAAAGTAAAGTAAAATTTAGTTTTGGTTATCGTTTGCATAAATAAAGTATGCCCAAACTAAGATGCTTCCCATCTATGGTCAAGAAGACAAGGAGGCTAGAGTGGGTGTGCCAAATCGCCAGTGTGTATAACCAACTGAAGCAGTTCATCTGAAAGAAGCAATTGAATGGGAGAAAAAAATGAAAAGACCAAGGAGAAATCTATTGAATTAGAACAAAAAAGAAAACATGACTTATTGAAATGCTGTATTAACATCAACTGACCAGATAAATTTAGGAGAAAGGCCTCGCACTTCTTCTGAAGCACTGTAGAGAACTAAACATTAAAAGTCTCAGTATGTACCTTCGTTTACAGTTAGGTTCAAGAGCTCCATCAGTTGCTCTGCTCACTTCTTCGCAGTCTCCACTGAATCTACAAGAATCCGAGGTCTGGATATGGCTACGGTATGTTGTTGCAGCCATAGGATTGTCATACGTCAGTGTTTTCCCAGTGTAAGTATCAGTTGCTATTTCACTCGTATTTTCAGATACATCATTCTTCTCCATGAGAGAGCCAGTCAGTTGTTCACCATCATCACTCCCATACACATCAGATGCAGATTTCCCCTGTAAACTGGATGGGAAACGTTTAGAGGGCTGAGGCTTAGGATGGTTATGCTCACCTCTATAGATAATTCCTTCTATATGTCCATCAAGAGATCTCTCAATTTTCTTCTTTACTGGGCAGTTTGGATGAGTACATTTATAGTAACTTCGAGGACACTCGCTCCCCTTCACTTGCTTTTGCCCATATTTTCTCCAATTATATCCATCATGAGACATTTGATCCCCACTGTTTAGCGATTGCTGTGCTCTCAAATCTTGCTCCAGACTTGGAGGCAAACTTTTTGAGGGTTCCATTGGTTGGCATGTACTGAGCTGGGGCTGCTTACCTTGATCAGAAATGGAGGATAATGTGGTCTGGTATCGGTGTTCCTTCTTTTCTGGATATTGGGCATGGATTTGCTGCTCGGCTGACATCTGCGGACTGATATTTATACTCCCCTGTCCACGAGAAACTATAAGTTTGACACCCCATTCTATGTTCAATTATTGACGAAATGCAAAGCAGGCATTTTTACTGAATGGGATTTGTTGATATCACTAAAATGCCACAATTTTTATCATAACATCAGAGAAGATGTCCATTGTGGATTGTGATAATAGTTGTTCTAGCGTGTATAGTCTAAACAATACTCTTACGCATTATTAACCCAAGAACGGGCCTAAGTATCCTGTTCAAGAGATAGGAGGGATGTATCTATTGAAGTTATTGGGTCATCCAACTCAAATCTTAAGATATTGAGTGGAGTAGGCACCATATATTTAAACTTTGTTTCTTTTATCCATTATCCGATGTGGGACTATTCTAACACGTCCCCTCACGTGCAAGCCGATTTTAAGCTCGGCCACGTAGACCACAAAGACAAGATGCGCGGCCCGGTTCGTAACCTGACTCTGAACCATATTGAAATTATTAGGTCATCCAACTCAAAACCTTAATGTATTGAGTAGAGTAGGTATCATGTATTTAAACTTTGTTTCTTTTGTCTCTTATCCGATGTGGGATTATTCTAACAATATCCCTATAATCCCTGTCTCTGTCTGGTTAAGGACCTCGGTGGTTTGCAAAGCAAAACTTATAAGAAAATCAATTGAAAATAAAAATGAACCATATTATCCTCACCAAGTTCACCAAGAAAGCAGTACTCCTCGGGACAAGTTTTGCTATGGGCTTGTATATGACGGTACTCTCTGGTTTTAGAGGTTTGATGGATGACATGTCACACGAGTCATGTAGTGCTGAAGCAGAATCATCATCCTGGAACATTTTACTTATCAATCAATGAAGATAGAATTCATAGGCTTGCCAAAAGGAAAACAAATGGTAATCAAAAACTTAAAAACCTGAAACTCACTATAGATGGTGAATTTTCCCCTGGGAAATGATTTATTGAAGATGTAAATCTCATGGTCTTGGGCCTAATAGGGCCTGATGTCTCTGCTGTTGAATTGGGTGGGGAGTCTTCAATTGCATCGGCAAGGAGGTCGGAGAAAGAGCTGAAATTTGAGAAAGAAGGTCTTGAAGCCACAGGTCTAGCTACAACCAGCTTCTCTATGTCTTTATTGTCCATTTCCACCAAAAAAAAAAAGTTGTTGTCAATGTTTAAGGTCTCTTGATTCACTACAGAGCATTGACATTTAGCTAAGAACGCTCAGCTATAATGCCATAGCTATTTTCCTTGCCCTTTGGGAAGGGTTTATGAGGAGTGCACATAGAAAAGAATCATTTGAGCAATCTCAATGAATTATTCTTTTTGAAATCAATCTTCACTCTCCTGGAAAGGAAACCATGAATCAGACTTCAAATATTGTTCGATGATCCCTCCAACTGCCACGAACACTGGTCATCTGAAACGGATAAAAGGATTAAATAGAAGCGAAACAAACAACAACAATAAAAAGCAAACTGACATGTTGCGGAGGCACCCCTCAACTGTAGGCATGACATAATCCAAAATAAAAATGAAATTGATGATGACAATGATAAGAATTGATCATCTCATGTTACTACTATTGTTACCCCCTCTATCTATATTATTAACTTGGATTTTATGTCACTGTTGTCTTTTTGTCTTGACGATCAAAGAGTGGATTTAAGAAAATGATCATGAACTATATGTGAACAAACGAAAAATGACGATCAGATAAAAGTAACGTGATTCATGTAGTAGCCATGTTATTGCTTTGTTTACAATCAATATAGGGGACTTCGTTGTTGTGTTGTGCATATAGTTGTCCACATTTACAACAATGCACCCCCACCATTATATGCTTTAACCTGCAATAGTAAATCTAGAGCTATGGCAAAGGTTAACATACAACTACTACTCAATTTTTGAAACCATACTTGGATCAAACAAATCAAGGAAAATTAGCACCATAGAACTCTGTGAATAAGATGAAAAAAAGATATTAGTTAGGAAGTCCGTTTGGACACTTTAGACATCTACTTGATGAAAGCTTGTAAACTGTTAAGTGGAGGAAAGTGGCCCTCCTTCTGGAATGCTATCTTCATTCAAACCAAAACATAAGTGATCATGATTCACTTGGAATTTTTCCATAAGAAAATTATAGGAAGGAAATTGATCTCTGCGTGACTGTTCAATTAAGGGCTTGTTTGGTGCATCGTAAAATGCCATAAAATCTCGATTTTGAAATCATCGATTTTCACTGGTTTTAGTTTATAGTATTTTTTAGATTGTAAACAGAAATCAGCTAAAAGGAGGATTTTAAAAATCAATCGATTTTAAAATACGACAATATATGATGCACCAAACATATGAAAAAATATTGTAAAATGATTAACAACATTCCAAACACAGGAAAAACACTATTTAACGACTGCTTACAGCAGTTTACGACATTTTATGATGCACCGCATGGCACCTAAGGTGCATGCTAGAGAAGGGGCTCTAAAATTGTGCCTTTGGTGCATTAGAAACCAAGTTTCCTAACATAGATAGATGCCATTTCCCTAGTAATAATTACTCATCGCGAAGGTTACCAGGCCTTCACCTCTGGGACATTGAGGTCCATGTTACTATGCAAGGTTGAACCAAACACATAGCTCAGATGACAGACTGGTTTAGGACGTATTTGACAAAACTTCTACATGAAAGTTATTTTTGACTTCTACTTCTTATATAGAATGAGTTGAGAGAGAGAGGTTATAATTAATTTTGATTTGTTATCAAAGTCAACTCTTTCATAACAACCTCACTTTTTCTCTAATCTTAGAAGCTCCCCCTTGTAGCTTTTGGTTGAAAGTTAAAATACAAGTAAAACACCACATAAATGACTTCCAAGATCCAATGACTTCCATAAAAAATAACTAAATGGAAATGCAAAAGTACTTTCAAATGGAAGTTACGCCAAACACGGCTTTAGCTTACATCCCAAAGAAGTAACTTTTTCTTTAAAAGTGATCAGCACGAATAACATTAATTTATATGATATAAACTTGAGAATTAATGATATGCCAGGAGGCCAGGCAGGATATTCTACACATTTTACATATGATAACTACAAATCAAGGAAGTGCTGGTTAAGGTGGGTTAGTGACATGCAATGTGGGCTGGAAAGTCGTCAGGGCCAGAGGCAGCTATACACGTAAGTTGAGAAGGTGGGACATGGGGAAATTTGGGGGGAAATAATTACATAGGAGAAACACCAAACGAAAGATTTATAACAACTCTTTGTCTAAAATGTCTAGTCTGCCGCTTCAGTTCCTCTTCGACAAAATGTTTGGAGGATAATATCACAATGGCAGACCCAGCTTCACAAACCTTCTAAACTCTATCCAATTGTGAAAAGAGCTGAGATTTTGGGCACACAACTTTTGCGCTCAAAACATTTTGAGGATTGAAGTAGGCGATCATTTTTACGCAGAACACAGGTGAGGAAGTAGTGATTTAAATTAAGCTTAAGTACTCCATGATCGTTCTGTAATTGGAACTATGAATGCTGCACCTCAGATTCAATTCACTCAAAGTCCAACTAGAAGCACGTAAGCAACCCATGTGATGTTGTCTCCACCATTTTTTTTGGAAGAACCATTATGTCCTCATGCTGAACTTCATTCACTTTACGATGTCCTAACAAAATTTCTCGGCTCCTCGTAAAGAATCAGGATCCTCTAAGTGCAAAGAAAGATGAGACTAAGTAAGTGCAGAAAAGGAAGAATCTTAAAACACTCCTTCACAACAAACTTTTTCCATCCCCCATGAGGGGCTTTCTTGAAAACCTCCATCTCCCCCTTTGCACTTACCCAAGTCTATCCTCACTTGCACTTACAGGAACTCAACTAGCTCCCTCCTAAATGATTCGATTTGTTTAAAGAAGCCTCTTAATACTCAAAGTTGAGAGATGACACACTACAAAAATATTCATGATTTCAAATATGATTGCCCATGGATTTCATGGTCACAACATGTTAGAAAAGTCGTCTTAGAGGCACACCAGATCACCAAGACCCACTTGAAAACAACTTGACTGGGTTATACTGCGTCACTTTGTGTTAAAATGCTCAGGATGGAAAAGCTGCAGGTTATCTGAATGGTTCTGTCTTTTTGGGTAGGTAGGTTATCTCTAGTAACTTACGCTGCCGACGACTTCTGAGCTAGGCCCCCTCAATTGAATGTACATTGCTGCACCTACATATATTTTTGATCAACCGAAGTGGGTAATGACTTCGCACGAAAAAAAAAATGCAAGGAGACCCATCAAATTAATACCTTCAGTCGAGATTATATCAAATTTCATGTCTCATTCCCAGGCCACTGTCTCAGTGAACTCTCTAGCTAATTACCATTAACTACATGCTGAGATTTCTCCTTCACTTATAACTCCTGATGTTTCCAACCAGTAAGAACAGCAAGAGGCTAAAGCCATGTTTATGCAAGAAGAACGGCCAAGAGACCAAAGGCATGTTGATGACAAGAAGACTTCTGTACTAATTCAAAGAAGGCTCACACGAATGAAAATGATATCAAGATGGTGACCCTGAGTTTGTTCCCCTTGTGGTGCTTTGCTCGAAATCTTACCATGGCAACTCCCATTGTCGCGACCTCAGCAGGATGAAAGTTTTTCTTGGAAACACCAGTGACTCCTATCTAGAATGATATTTAGTAAAAAAAAACAGACAACACAAAGTAACCACATCACCTACCTTCTAGCATCCAAGATTCGAGTTGTTGAAGGAAGGAACCACAAAAGCTGAAGGTAAAGGGACCTGAAGAGGCACTGGGCGCAACCCTCCGTAGGTGAACTGTGAAGAAGTAGAGGAGCATCTAGGTGCCCCCTTTTATTCAACACATCAAAGGTGGGCAGGCAGGAGGGGGTGATAGGGAGGGGAGCCTGGGGGAGAGTGTGTGTGTGTGTGTGCATGTGTGTGTGTGTGTGAGAGAGAGAGAGAGAGGCAGGAAAACTGACATGTACGAAGGTTCTCTTGGCATATACATTCACCTGATGCTCTGGGTTTCTCCATGGACAAGGTTCCCCCGCCTGCTCCTGCTACATGGGAAGCTGCTTCCTGTTCCTAGTTCAAGGCCATGCACCCGCCGAGGCCCCACCCTCCAAAGACTGCTTTGCCCCTTCCCCGCAAGCGCAATCCGCACCCCCTTTCGCCCCCCGCTGCGTACCAACTACCAACAACGGGAAGGGGCAGATCAGTCACGCCACTCCGCCTCGTCCTTCCAACGTCATCTTAACACGTCCAAGGTGCCATGGACCGATGAGAAAACGTTGTCGACGGACCCATTTTGCCACCTGGCTATCTGTTACTGGCTACTGACCAAAATCTTGCCGTGCGCTGCGTACGACATCGGGGCGCCGAACCGCGTAGGTGGGAGTGGGGAGACAGTTTGAACGGTTGGTGGGGAGCGTCACGTGCGGGGTCGGCGTGCGACCTCTCTGGGTGTGAATCTCCCCACCCGCTTGTCAACATGTGGGCTGGTAGATGGATTAGATTTCAGATGCACGGATGACCCTCACGCTTGGAGATCTGTTTCCCAGAAAACGTGTGAAAAGAGGGAATTCCCAATTTGGGATGCGCTTGATGAGGGTGTTGAAGGCGACAGAAGACAGAAAGGAAGCAAGGACTTGTCTTTTTTTTTTATTTTTTTGAACATCAAAGAGGTACTATATATTAACCGCAGTAATCAGGAACCAAGTTTAAGGGAGTTATATAAGTAGATGGAATAGACCAAGGTAAAACAGGTTCTGATCTTAACAGCAGATCTAGTTAGATCATTTGCTAAAGAGTTCCCAGATCTAAGAATGAAAACAAGAGAGCAATTTAGTTGCCTAAAAAGAACTTGACAATCATTAATGATGTTTCAAACAATCCAAGGAAGGACTTTGTTCTTAACCACAACATTGATCAGCACTTGTGCATCACCTTCAACAATAGATATACGCGAGTTTGTGGATGCAAGAGTCGGAGCTTCCAGAAGAGCCGTAGCTTCAACAATGTAAGGGTCCAGAGAAAGACTTGTGTCTTGGGTAACATGATTGAAGGCTAGGCCAATGGACATGCACATTTTCTGGTTCTGTTAAAATTGTGGCAAATTCCATCAATCAGTTTGCTAGTCTTATCCTATAAATTAGGAATGTTTCTGATAATACATTAGACTATATAATACAGAATGTTCTATTCGGATGAAGAATTAGTTTTCATATAATATTGATATTGACATTTGATATTTTTGAGATATACAAATATTAACATCGAAAGTATTAGAAGAATACTCGAGAAGAAGACAATTGAAGGAGAAGGAAAAAGTTGAAGGTGAGAAAGTTAGAGGAGTGGAGTTCTTTAGACTAAAAAAGACTTAACTCTAACATCTTTAATATAGGTTTAGACTTGTATTAAATTTATTATAAAGATAGTTTAACAATGTGTAATTATCAAAATTGATAGAGAATAATAAAAGACTCACTATTAGCAGTAATATTATAATTGATATGATATAGTAGTTTAATATAGCAACTAAATACTCTAGAAAATTAATCTCAACCATGGGTGATGAGGCAGAATCCGATTCGGCCCATTGAAGCAAGTCCAAACCCCGCTCAGCCCAGCAGCAGCAGTGCAAGGCCCTCAGGGAGCCTTCGGCCCATCAGCGGCCCAACAGCCTTCGGCCCATAAGCGGCACCGTCGCTCCCGTCCCAACAGGCTTCAGCCCGTCAGCGGCCCACCAGCTTATGGCCCGGGAGCAGCGCGGCAGCCCAGGGCCCAACAGGCTTCGGCCCATCAGCGGCTCAACCTCCTTCGGCCCGATAGCCGAGTCCGGCCCACTCCGGTGGCGGACCAGGCACTATGGCGGTTTACCAGTAAGCCCGCATTTAGTCCTATATCGGCTACCACCGTTAATCATCATCTATCCTCTGCTATAAATACACCGCTATTTATTGCCAAATGGATGCTCTCTCAAGCCTCCGAGACCCTTAAGGACTACGGTCCAAAAAGCATTAAAGCTACTCTTTGCCTTCTGAATCGAATCATCTTCAGGAGCTAACTTGACCGTCGGAGGGGGTTCCCCAGGGCCGAACCCGGGGACTCCTACTGACCGGTTTTCTTCTTCTTTCCCTCATGCAGGAGCTCGGTTCGAATCATCGCCGACCTTCCCGAGTCGGTCTCGGCCGCCGACCTCGGACTCCTCTCCCTGGTCTCGACGCCGTGCGCCGGCTGCCCCGCAATCAAGGAGACTCGGTGTCGTGCCGCCCCTTCGTCCGCCGAAGGAGCTTCGGCCCCGACTTCCCGCAACAAGCCAGCCTCCGACCGAGCACCTCTCGGCCTTCGGACCTTCGGCTTCGCCTCTGCATCCTTCGTCTTCCGGATCCCCGTCGGGCCTCTTACACCGATCCGGCCCAGCTCCGGATCCTCCTCTTCGGATTCCAGCTCCGGAATCCGGTCGTGATAGATCCAGTCTACATTACGTCAGAAATCTGTGCCGCTCTGATTCGGAGTGGCTCCGGCCATGCGTACCGAATCAGAGCGGCACGGATTTCTCAGCAAAAGTCCGCGTCAAACTGATTCGGAGTGGCTCCGGCCATGCGTACCGAATCAGAGCGGCACGGATTTCTCAGCAAAAGTCCGCGTCAACCTGATTCGGAGTGACTCCGGCCATGCGTACCGAATCAGAGCGGCACGGGTTTCTCAGCAAAAGTCCGCGTCAACCTGATTGGGAGTGGCTTCGGCCATGCAAACCGTATCGGGAGCGGCATGGTATTTTCTCTAAGTCCGTGTAAACCGTACCGGGAGTGGCTTCGGCCATGCAAACCGTATCGGGAGCGGCATGGTATTTTCTCTAAGTCCGTGTAAACCGTACCGGGAGTGGCTTCGGCCATGCAAACCGTATCGGGAGCGGCATGGTATTTTCTCTAAGTCCGCGTCAACCTGATTGGGAGTGGCTTCGGCCATGCAAACCGTATCGGGAGCGGCATGGTATTTTCTCTAAGTCCGTGTAAACCGTACCGGGAGTGGCTTCGGCCATGCAAACCGTATCGGGAGCGGCATGGTATTTTCTCTAAGTCCGTGTAAACCGTACCGGGAGTGGCTTCGGCCATGCAAACCGTATCGGGAGCAGCATGGTATTTTCTCTAAGTCCGTGTAAATCGTATCGGGAGTGGCTTCGGCCATGCAAACCGTATCGGGAGCGGCATGGTATTTTCTCTAAGTCCGCGTCAACCTGATTGGGAGTGGCTTCGGCCATGCAAACCGTATCGGGAGCGGCATGATATTTTCTCTAAGTCCGTGTAAACCGTACCGGGAGTGGCTTCGGCCATGCAAACCGTATCGGGAGCGGCATGGTATTTTCTCTAAGTCCGTGTAAATCGTACCGGGAGTGGCTTCGGCCATGCAAACCGTATCGGGAGCGGCATGGTATTTTCTCTAAGTCCGCGTCAACCTGATTGGGAGTGGCTTCGGCCATGCAAACCGTATCGGGAGCGGCATGGTATTTTCTCTAAGTCCGTGCAAACCGTATCGGGAGCGGCATGGTATTTTCTCTAAGTCCGTGTAAACCGTACCGGGAGTGGCTTCGGCCATGCAAACCGTATCGGGAGCGGCATGGTATTTTCTCTAAGTCCGTGTAAACCGTACCGGGAGTGGCTTCGGCCATGCAAACTGTATCGGGAGCGGCACGGTATTTCTAAGCCCGCAGGTAACCCGTACCGATCGGGAGCGGCACGGTATTTCTAAGCCCGTAGGTAACCCGTACCGATCGGGAGCGGCACGGTATTTTCTAAGACCGCAGGTAATCCTGATCCGAGGGTGGCTTCGGCCATGTATACCGGATCAGGAAGCGGCAAGGTATATTAAAGTCCGCGAATAACCCGTGCCGATCGGGAAGCAGCAGGACTTTCTCTAAAAAGTCCGCAGCAACCTGATTCGGAGTGGCTCCGGCCATGCGTACCGAATCAGAGCGGCACGGCCTTCTCAAGAAAGTCCGCAAGTACCTCGATCCGACGAATGGCTTCGGCCGCGCATACCGGGTCGGGAAGCAGCGAGGAATATCTCTTAAGTCCGTATAAGACAAAGCGGGAGTGGATTCGGCCACGCAAACCGCGTCAGGAACGGCAGGATATCCCTTCGGATCTTATAAACCACGTTAGTAAAAGCCCCGGCCGTACGAACTATCGATGGCGATATTCTATTAGCTTCCTATCCGAACCTACCTCGGGTCTCGGCCTTGCAAGCTATAGCGAACGACGACAGGATCTCGGACTTCTGAAAAACCAGATTCGGTCGATCATGCACAAGACATCAAGGTAAAGCCCAAAAACACTTCCTGTATTTACAAAAAAGGGGGGAAGTACAAAACCGGCCATACACCTGGCCGAGGGCTTACAGAAGAAGAAAAACAAAAACCGGGGCAAGCCCTCGTATCAGTTCTCCACAACCCCCTCCTCCTCCACTTCAGCTGGGTTTCGGCCAGGAGAGGGAGAGGGAGAATCGACGATCTGCACAGCCTCGACAGGGGCAGCCTCGACAGGGGCCTCCTCGGCAGGTACGGCTTCGTCGCCTTACGCTGAGGCCGAGGCCCTCTCGGCCATAAGCCCCTTCCACCAAGATAGGAGCTCCTTGGCTTCCTCACCCATCGGCAAGGCAACCCCGGTTAAGTCAACACTCGGGCAGGCCCTCTGGGCGACAGCCAGCCCGAGGTCGAAGACCGAGGAGGCCGCTAGAAGCTGGGCTTGGATTATCTCTTCGGCGTAGTCCGGGCCGGCCTTATAATCAGCTACGGCCGAGTCCGCCGCCTCCTCCAGCTCCTGCTTCAGAGCCGATATCTCCTCGGCGTGGCGGCGTTTCTCCGAAGCCCGCCGGGAGTCTTTGTCCTGGATCTGGGCCTTGAGGGCCCGGATCTCAGCCTGGGCCGCCGTGAGCTCCCGCTCGGCCTTTTCCTTCTCCCGCTCGGCCTTCACTTTGGCCTCGGCAGAAGTGCGGGCCTCTGCTGCCCTCTCCTCCAGCTGCGCCCGCGTCCGGACGTTCGCGGCTACAAGCCCATCGATCATGGGCTCGATACGAGGCCCCGCCGAAGGGCCCTCACCCGAACCGGCCGAGGCCGACGCCCCCTCGGCCTCCAGGAGTTTGTTCCGGAGCAGCTCCTGATGGTGAATCAGGACACTGCCCGTTACCGCGGCCTGCGGACCGAAAGCAGATAAGGATCAGAAAAAATTAAAATAAGCGAAGGAAAGCCAAGTTGAAGCACACTCAGAAGCTTCTTACCTGGACCGCCAACCGAGTGCTCATCGCCGCCAGGTCGGTAACCGAGTGGTCCTTCAGCTCTTCGAAAGCCGAAGGGAGAGTAAGGCTGCGGAGCAGACGGAGGCACGTCTGCGAATCCTCCATGCTCTCATCTTTGTAGATCCCCGGCTCAGGGACCCACCGCTCGCGCTCCTGCGCGCGGGGCGCCTGCGACCCAGCGCCTTCGTCCTCTACCCCTGCCGATACGGCCGGAGGGGAGTCGCCCCTCGGCATCTCGGGGGACGCCAGCCTTGCAACCCTTCGGGCCCCGGCGCTTCTCCTGATCAGTGGAGCGGGCTCCGCCTCTTCGGGCTCCTCCACCCGGGGCCGCTTCGACAATCGACCGCCCCTTCGGGCGGCGGACTTGGTCTTTCGCTCCCTCTCGAGAGCGGCGGCGGCAGCACGGCCCTCGGAGGAGGCCGCAGTCCTCGGAACTCCGCCTCGGGTCCTCGGAGCTCCTGCGCCTCGATCAGACCCGCCTGCCGCCTGCGGGGGTGGTAGCCGGCCTTGATCGCGCTGATCGGATATCCGGGCGAGTAGGGCGTCGATCCCGGACATTGCTGCAAGCAAGAGAAGACGTGTTAAAAACGAAATAACGACCAGTTGCAAACTCAAAGCCGACTTACCCTCGGCCGAAACTTCAGCAGCCTCGTCAGCCGGAGGAGCTTCGGCCGGAGGAGCGGCAGCACTTCCTTCGCTGCCCCGCGGAGTCTCCCCGGGAGGAAGGTAAGGGAAAGCCCGCTCCGGATCGAATTGAGGGTCCGGCCATACCCCGGCATTCACCAGCCGCTCCGCATTGCTGAGAAGCCCCCAGATGTTGTACGGGGCCATGATCTGGATGTGGCCCACGAGGGTGCTCTGGATGGAGGTCAGAGCGGGAGGATCCGAGAGGCCTGCGGCCAGCGGCGCCCATTCGGTAGGGAAGGGCCACACGCTCTTCTCGTTCTCCGGCATAGAGATGAGGATGAACTTCCTCTTCCAGCCATGGATGGACGAGGGCTTCCCAGAGAAGATGCTTCGGCCGATCCGAGGGACGAAGCAATACCATTCGGATCTCCCCTGCCTCTGGATTTTAAAGAGGTAGCGGAAGACATTGATGGAAGGAGCAATCCGTATACGGGCGAAAACGGCCAAAAAACCGTATACGGTGCGCCAGGAATTGGGAAAAAGGTGAGACGGGGCCAGCCCGTAGAAGCAAAGAAGGTTAACGACGAAGGTGGGAAGAGGAAGACGAAAGCCCGCCTGGAAACTATCTACATAGATAGAGAAGGTACCCGGGCGGGGAGTATTGACCCTGGTGGTGGAGCTAGGCCGGTAAGGGGTCGTCCAAGAAGGAAGCTGGAAGTAAGAAGCAAGGTTGCTAACCTCTTCGTCCGAAAGGGCGCAGGATGCTTCCGAAGCAGTGTCGGGACGACGACGTCCCGAGGTGGAAGCCCGGCCCGGGTTCCGGACCTCCTCGGAGGCCTCGGCCCCAGAGGCCTCGGCCCTGGAAGCATCGGACCCCTCGGCCCCGGAAGCCTCGGGCTCTTCAGACATCACAGAGGCGAGGGAGTCCAGGGTAAGGGGAGATGACAGAGAAGACTTGGGAGAGTGGGAAGGAGTATAATCTTCGTCCGAAGGGGTAATCTTGCTAGAAGAGGAGCTCTGGACCATAAGGTCGCGAAGGGGTGAAGGGAGGTCGAGGCTTACTCTCAGGAAGGGGAAAGAAATCTCTCCTGAACCGAGCGCAGCCTCTCGAGCCACCCAGCTCCACCAACAAGGCACTCTGAGGGATGGAGATCCTCCCACGATGGCCAGCAAGCTCGGACGACGCCTTCAGAGAGCTAGCCTTTCGCCGGAGAGGAGGGAGAGCTCGGGTGATCGCAGGAGCAACGCAGGCGCAACAGCAGGAAGAAGAACAGTGCCCTGCTGAGGGCTTCTATTTATAAGCTCCATCCGAAGCGCCTCCTGCCGAAGCCAACGACCGAGATCGTCCCCGTCGTCTCACCGCTCCTCTCGGATGCCCGCCACGTGCACCGTCCTTCGGCAATGATGACGGGCCGGCTCCGGGACTTGAAGCAGAGCGATCAACGGCCGATGGCGCTCCGACCCTTCGGCTGATCACCCGGATGCCCGCCACGTGTCCCGATCCGCGTGCCGAAGAAGGGAGCGGCGGCAATCCGAGTGGAACCTCGGGCAGAGAGCCGAGGTGATCCGCGACCCGCGAGCGGTCAGGATCCTTTTGTGCTTTTGACGGGGCGGCCGGATGCGCGACGCGTGTCCCGTGCTTCTTCGCGAGGCGACGCCCATCCCGTCCATTTAATGAAGCCTGGCGCGAGTCAGAGGGCTCGGCCCTTCGCCTTCGGAGGCAAAAGCCTTCGTCGCCACCCCGAGTGAAGACGAAGCAGTTGCTTAGCCCTCGGCCGACCGAGGGCACCCTCTTCTCAAAGAAAAAGAACAGAGCTTCGGGCAAGACACCTGTTACGCTATTTTCCTACTAGCTTCGGGCTATACTCTCCCCATCTCAGAACTGAGGAAGACAAGAGTGGGGGGCTATGTGATGAGGCAGAATCATATTCGGCCCATTGAAGCAAGCCCAAACCCCGCTCAGCCCAGCAGCAGTAGTGCAAGGCCCTCAGGGAGTCTTCGGCCCATCAGCGGCCCAACAGCCTTCGGCCCATAAGCGGCACCGTCGCTCCCGGCCCAACAGGCTTCAGCCCGTCAGCGGCCCACCAGCTTACGGCCCGAGAGCAGCGCGGCAGCCCAGGGCCCAACAGGCTTCGGCCCATCAGCGGCCCAACCCCCTTCGGCCCGATAGCCGAGTCCGGCCCACTCCGGTGGCGGACCAGGCACTATGGCGGTTTACCAGTAAGCCCGCATTTAGTCCTATATCGGCTACCACCGTTAACCATCCTCTATCCTCTGCTATAAATACACCGCTATTTATTGCCAAAGGGATGCTCTCTCAAGCCTCCGAGACCCTTAAGGACTACGGTCCAAAAAGCATTAAAGCTACTCTTTGCCTTCTGAATCGAATCATCTTCAGGAGCTAACTTGACCGTCGGAGGGGGTTCCCCAGGGCCGAACCCGGGGACTCCTACTGACCGGTTTTCTTCTTCTTTCCCTCATGCAGGAGCTCGGTTCGAATCATCGCCGACCTTCCCGAGTCGGTCTCGGCCGCCGACCTCGGACTCCTCTCCCTGGTCTCGACGCCGTGCGCCGGCTGCCCCGCAATCAAGGAGACTCGGTGTCGTGCCGCCCCTTCGTCCACCGAAGGAGCTTCGGCCCCGACTTCCCGCAACAAGCCAGCCTCCGACCGAGCACCTCTCGGCCTTCGGACCTTCGGCTTCGCCTCTGCATCCTTCGTCTTCCGGATCCCCGTCGGGCCTCTTACACCGATCCGGCCCAGCTCCGGATCCTCCTCTTCGGATTCCAGCTCCGGAATCCGGTCGTGATAGATCCAGTCTACATCAATGGGAAATAATCTCTAGGCACAATCTTTTGAACATAAGAAATGACACTCATGCGCGATGTATTTGGGCCACCACGAAATTTCTAATGGAGAGTAAAGGGGTAGTAGAAACAAATGATTATAGAACACTAAAACAAATAGAAGCATATTACCAATTGAATATAAGAACTATTGTTGCTGTCTTGCTTAATATAGATCACTAAAGCAGGTTATGAAAGCCAGAAATTCATTGCTCATAACAAGCATTTAAGTGTTTCTGGTAGATAAAAGCCAGCTCGAAGAAAAAACCAGCTTGAAGAATTTGATTTGGGTTAAGAAATGATTGAACAATGAAAATTGGTTTCCTAACTTGGAAATTAATAAAATTCATGTGTAGACGTCTACTTATTTGATGTTATCTTGAATATATTTCTCATATTTTTAATGATGATACCTTACTTTGATAGTTATTTTTAAATATGTTGATGAATTTCATGGATTTTTTGTGAGATAAAGAGTAAAACGTCTACTTGAACAGATGTCTATCTTCATAGGCATTTTATCGATTTGACGCATTTATCATGTTTCATGATTTTTGGAATTTGGAGTTTTCAAGGTAAGACATCTAGTGAGTATACAACTATCTTGGTAGTAGTTCGACCAATGAGACACATTATCAGTTTTTTGTTGGAACTTAAGATTCTTCTTCAGATAGTTGTTCGGACGGGGATAAATTTCATATTTTTCGCACGAAAACTGCTCATATTTATCTCTAGAGGGAATCACTTCTTACTAGGAAACCCTAGCCAAAGGATCTCAACCACCGTCCACCCGTGTGCGGGCAACCGTCTGATCCCATAGATTGGACGGCTGCAGCAGCAACGATTTATTTGTTTTTTTTTTTTTTTTTTTTAGGTCAGCTCCACCAGGTCCAACACATTTTGTAAAGGTTGGTCTTTGATCGGACAGCCCGAAAACAAAATCTGAAAAATAGGCTTAATTTTTTATGTTTCAGATATTCTGGGTCATCCGATCGGAGATCGAGTTGTACGGATGTAGAGCATGATGGAGGCCATCCAAAAAAATCAAAAAATTTTAAAAATTGACCGCACCACATGGGGCGCAGCAACTCGCTGAATTGCATGTAAAACTCAATTATTTAACTCAATCCAGCCCATCCCGATCCAATTGAACCTATTTTCAACATAGATACATTTTTGGTCATCTATTTTCACATAGATACAACTCAAGTTAGTTGAACCATTAGAAATTACAAAAATAAATATAATCATAGATATTTATGATACAAATAATAAACACAAACCCTATCTATATGTATGATATAAGTAATATCAAACCCTAATTCCTATAAGCCTTCCATCTCAAACTCCCAAACCACTTGTGAGGGTAAGGCCTAAGCTCCAACGTTTTTGGCTTTATGTTAAAGTTTTCAAACGCTTCTTCTATTATTATGCACCTCTAGTTAGTTAGTATTATATTTATGTTTTATTATTTAAATGTAATCTTATTTTTATTCTATTAGTATAAGTGAAACACGAGACAAATGCTTCTTAGTCGAGGAAATATGTGGAGTCTTTACTTCCATATCACTAATATTGACTGAACTAGTTTTCTTGATTTTGTATTATTTTGGGAAGCTTATAGATGATAAACTCTTCGTTGGTATTATATTTTCATTTATATTCATTGTTCTAGAAGACTATGATATCATAAATGGTTATAATGTTTTTCAATTTGGTAGGAGCTCTTTCTTCTTTTAATTTGAAATGAATCCGAGTCAAATCCGAATTGAGTGTGTTGGATTTAACTAAGATGGGATCAAATTTGTGTGTAGCCCAGTTTAAATTTGGCTGACCCAATTTAACATCCAACTTGCATCCCAGGTTACAATGGATGCTCAAGTGGAGCATAAGGGGCATACATCTTGTACAATTTTGATAGGTAGAGAAAGTTTGTGATTACGGATGCAAAGGTCACTTAATAGGTAGAATGGTAGCTCTATCTATATCATTATCCTTAAGTTAAAAGTCTATTATTATCTTTACTCTTTTCATTATGTATCCACATCCTTTTCATTCTCATCAAAGCTTTTCAGAAATGCACACATATAGGCTATGTTATTGGATAACATTCCAATTGTACGTGAATTCTTCTTGCATATCTCTTAAGACTTCAACAATTCCATAGTAGATTAGGAGAGGGAGCATGAAACAATGCATACATCTAGTTGTTGTCTGAGGGGGGAGAGGAGAAATAATATAGGAATCTTCAAAGGAAGAAGATGATAGGGAAGATGAAGAAGAAGCACAATGTGAAGCATATCATAGCCAAGATCGACATGGCCACCACAAAATAATGGCAGCAAGAAAATTGAGGAAGTAGATCAAGACTCGAGCTTGTAAGCTTGAAGTGTCCACAACATGATGCATATGCTTCCTAACTCCTCTATCTAAACTTCCCTTTCTACAAGTGTAAGCTTATGAACTTCCATGTCCACAGGTCCAAGGGGTTTTCAACATGAGAAGTCCCTAGGTGAAAGGAGTCTAGAGCTTTATGGGGACGTGAGAGATCTTATACCCGCTATTAGTCCAAACTTGGAATTCAGGATGTGGATGTAGTCCTTTGTATTTTTTAGAATGTATCTCCCCCAATGGCAGTCATTAATCAATCAAGTGATCTCCTTTGATCGACAGTGGTTGCACTAAAATATCTGTATCACATTGTTGATGAGGTTATTATCAAGGCACCTACAAATACAACTGAGAAGTACTCATCTGAACAACAATCTGTTGCACAAGATAACCTCAAGAGTGATGACGTGGAACCTCAAGATTCCTATTCCTCCAAGTAGACTAAGTCGATAACAAATTCTTGTTGTAACAGTATCCGAGAATCCACTGAATTTGTAGGCTTGGAGTTCTCATTTCTTTGTAACTCTATTGTTATAAATATAAGAGGCTAACGGAGGAGGAGTAGTCAGTTCACCAAAAATACTCTGTACACTTTACATGGTATCAGAGCCTATTGCTCTGCAGCTTCCGATCATGGCCTTGGTCCCTGCTACCTCCACCAATACTTCCTCCTCCACTACATCTCCTTCCATTCCCATACCATCCTCCCATAGCATTCTCCACTGCTCCCCTATCAAACTTAGACGAGACAACTACCTACAGTGGAAGACACAGGTCATCCCTCTCCTCCGGAGTTGGGAACTCGTCGGCTTGATTGATGGCACCGACTGCTCACCTCCTAAGTTTGTGGCTGTTTCTGATGTTGTCCCTGCCCCTGCTCCAGATGCTCCTCTTACCACGGCTGGGCTACCTCCAGTTGGCCAAGCACCGAACCCCAAATATTTGGCTTGGGTTAAGCGTGATCAACAAGTCCAAGCATGGTTGATCTTGTCCCTCTCAGACAACCTCTCTTTGCTCGTCGCCGGACTCACCAACGCCAAGGAGGTATGGGACGCTCTCGCCAAGGCTTTTGCCTCCCATTCTAAGGCTCGTCTTCTCCAACTTCGAACTCAACTTCTTAATCTCAAGAAGGGAAACAACAACATCACCGATTATATTCAGCAAGCTAAAGAGATTGCCGACACTCTTACCCTCATCGGCCACCCAGTCTCTTCTACAGATCTTACAATGCAGGTGCTGGCCGGTCTTGGCCCTGCATACGAAGCTTTCATCCCAGCTATCACCACTCGTGCAGATGACTTCAGCCTGGAAGATCTGCATGGTCTCCTTCTGACCCAAGAAAGCTGGCTACAGCAGCAACAATCACCTGCTACTTCGGAGGCGCCCTTTCCATCTGCTTATCAGGCGGTTCGCACAACTGGTAACACTCGCCAACAGCAGCCAGCCACTAATAATTTTTCCTCCTCTCGTCAAGGAGGTGGACGTGGCCGAGGGCGCTCTGGACAACGCACTGGACCACGCTGTGGTCTTTGCCAGACTAGTGGTCATAAGGCAGTCGAATGTCCGCAGCGATTTGATCCCACCTATCGGGGTCCACCTTCTCAAACTTCCTCGCCGGCAGCTCTCCATGTTCAG
Source organism: Zantedeschia hybrid cultivar (assembly GCA_030544215.1). Taxonomy (NCBI): domain Eukaryota; kingdom Viridiplantae; phylum Streptophyta; class Magnoliopsida; order Alismatales; family Araceae; genus Zantedeschia; species Zantedeschia hybrid cultivar. Next base: position 8,395,182 of record JARZZO010000005.1, read on the forward strand.
CGTAGCGGCCACTCTAATGTTGATACCACAACGTGGTTTCTTGATTCTGGAGCGACTCACCATGCCACACCAGATTACCAGCAACTCAGCAATCCTCTACCGTACACTGGCACTGATCGTGTAACTGTTGGAAATGGTGCAGGTTTGCCGATAGCCTCCACGGGCTCCATTGTTATTCCTTCTTCCCGTTCTCTTCATCTACGCAATATATTACATGTTCCCTCCATCACTCGAAATTTACTTTCTGTCCATAAGTTCTCTAAAGACAATGATGCTAAATTTGAGTTTCATCCGTTCTCATTTTTTGTGAAGGATCGAGTGTCCGGGACTACGCTTCTTCAGGGGCGTCTTAATCAAGGTCTTTATCAACTAAATGTTCCGTCCACTAAAGCTTCCCATTTCCCAGCTCAAGCATTGGTGGGCGAACGCGCATCTCCAAGCACATGGCATGACCGACTGGGGCATCCATCCATGCGCCTAGTGTCCTCTATGCTGTCCAAACACCAACTCCCTGTGGCTCGCAGTTCATCATCTGTGCTTTGTTCAACCTGTCAGCAGTCCAAGAGCCACCGGCTTCCACTCTCTTTGTCATCGTCTAGTTCAAATGGTCCTTTAGATTTGCTTCATTCTGATGTATGGGGGCCTTCTCCCATTATTTCTAATTCAAATAATCGTTACTATGTATCTTTCTTAGATGACTACAACAAGTTCCTTTGGATTTTTCCAATGCAACGCAAAAGTGATGTCTTAGAATTATTTATTACCTTTCAACGTCATGTTGAGCGTTTCTTTGGTCGTTCTATCAAACAGTTTCAGTCAGACTGGGGTGGAGAATTTCAATCTCTCTCTCATCACCTCCGTTCCATGGGCATTTATCACCGTGTTTCTTGTCCTCACACACCAGAACAGAACGGTGCTGCCGAACGCAAGCATCGACACGTTGTTGAGACTGCCCTCGCCCTCATGTCCACTGCTTCAGTTCCCCAACATTTTTGGGATGATGCTGTAGTCACTTCTGCCTACCTTATTAATCGACTTCCAACTCCACTCCTATCTAATATCTCCCCATATGAAAAATTATATGGGATGATTCCAGACTACCCATTTTTACGAACCTTTGGTTGTGCATGCTACCCCTTTTTGCATCCCTACTCCAAAAACAAACTCGAACCCCGATTTGAACTGTGTATTTTTGGAATATAGTGGCTCTCACAAAGGCTATCGCTGTCTCCACCTTCCCACAGGTCGATTGTACGTTGCTCGTCATGTCGTCTTTGATGAGCACCGGTTTCCCTTCGCTGAGTCAACCGGGACACACTCTCCGCCCTCCACACCACCTGCTGGTTCATCATGTTGGTCTTCTTTTCCATTACAGATTGCAGGGGATGGCATCCTTGGTGCTGGTCCTACCACTTCTATGCCACTGCAGCATGTCGTATGTCCTGAACAGGGGCATCAAGTGTCACCAGCAGCAACCCTTGGCTTGCCTCATGATTCAGGGATATATGTTGCACGTTCTTCACCACATCATAGCGAGTTGCTGCCTATTCCATCGACACCATGCTCATCTCCAGTGCCATGCTCGTCGGACAAGTCCAGCCAGCCTTCCTCGGTGGTGGCTGATTCGTCGACAGCCTTACCATCCACTACGACGACCATCCCGGCATCTTCCCCTGTGCCGAGCTTGATGCCACCATCATCTACGTCGTCATTCATTTCACCTGTGGATCCAACCACAGTTCTTGGCACGAACACGGTGGTACCTGTAGCTGATCCACCAGAGTTGGCGTCACCTGCATCTGCACAAAATCCTCACATGGACCAACCTGCTCGCAAGCAGCATATGGTAACACGCTCGCAGGATGGGACTCGACGTCCTCGTTTGCTAACAGCTATGCGTGATCCCACTGCTCTATCAATCACCTGTGGCCTCCCGCCCGAGCCGACGTGCTTCTCACAAGCTGTGAAAGACCCCTCTTGGCGTGCAGCTATGGCGGCTGAGTTTGACGCCCTCCTCCGTAATGGAACATGGTCACTCGTCCCACGACAGCCTCACATGAATATTGTAGGCTGCAAGTGGATCTTCAAAATTAAACAACGACCGGATGGCTCTATTGAACGGCATAAGGCGCGGCTCGTCGCCAAAGGCTTTCGGCAGCAGCCAGGCGTCGACTTCACTGACACATTCAGTCCGGTCGTCAAAATCACTACAGTTCGGCTTCTTCTATCTCTTGCAGTCTCCTCTGTTTGGCCAGTAAGACAGTTAGATGTCTCCAATGCTTTCCTCCACGACCAACTTGAGGAGACCGTTTTCATGGATCAGCCACCGGGTTTCCAGCATCCCCAATATCCATCTCATGTGTGTCTCCTACACAAGTCATTGTATGGACTTTGACAAGCACCCCGAGCATGGTTTCAGCGGCTTAGTTCCTATTTACTACAACTTGGCTTCACTGGCTCACGGACGGATACGTCGTTGTTTTACAAGCTTAATAATGGCAAAGCAGTCTACATTTTAATCTATGTAGATGATATTCTCATCACGGGTTCAGATCGTGCTGGTATTTCATATCTTATCTCTGCTCTTATGGAGACATTTGCAGTCCGAGACTTGGGCATTGCTCATTTCTTTTTAGGAATTGAGCTCTCATATCATCCATCCGGCTGTGTGCTTTAACAACACAAATACATTTTAGACATTCTTCGTCGCGCCAACATGGAAGATGCTTGTCCAGTCTCCACACCAATGGCTTCTACCTGTCATTTCAATGCTTCATCCCCTGCTGTAGAAGATCCCTGCCTGTACCGCAGCATTGTTGGGGCCCTTCAATATGCTACACTCACTCGTCCCGATATCTCTTATGCTGTCAACAAGGTGTGTCAACATATGCATGCACCTAGTGAGGATCATTGGGCTGCAGTGAAGCGTATTTTACGTTACTTGTGTGGTACTCTCACCCTCGGCTTGGTTCTTCACCGTCAATCATCTCCACAGTTGCATGCCTTCAGTGATGCAGACTGGGCAGGCAATCATTTCGACCGTCGTTCAACTAGTAGGTACCTTATTTTCTTTGGCAACAATCTTATTTCATGGAGTGCAAAGAAGCAACCCACCGTTGCCAGGTCGAGCACTGAGGCCGAGTACAAAGCAATCGCAAATGCCACAGCTGAACTCATATGGCTACAATCTCTTCTTGTTGAGCTTATTCTACAGCTTCTATTCCCACCTTGTGGTGTGACAATATTGGTGCCACTTATTTAGTTGTTAATCCCGTCTTCCATGCACGTATGAAGCACGTTGAAATTGACTATCATTTTGTTCGTGAACGGGTTGCATCTAAATTTATGCAAGTATCATATATCGCCACTAAAGACCAGATAGCTAATATTCTTACCAAACCACTGTCTCGACAGCGGTTTTGCTTATTACGGTCCAAACTTCATGTGGAAGAAGTTCCCATCAGCTTGCGGGGGAGTATCAAGGCACCTACAAATACAACTGAGAAGTACTCATCCGAACAACAATCTGTTGCACAAGATAACCTCAAGAGTGATGACATGGAACCTCAAGATTCCTATTCCTCCAAGTAGACTAAGTCAATAACAAATTCTTGTTGTGACAGTATCCGAGAATCCACCTGATTTGTAGGCTTGGAGTTCTCATTTCTTTGTAACTCTATTGTTATAAATATAAGAGGCTAACGGAGAAGGAGTAGTCAGTTCACCAAAAATACTATGTACATTTTACAGTTATGTCACCAAAATTTATATGTACAACAATCTTAACATTGACACTAACAATAATTAGTAATAAGCCTTTACTTATATTTTATTAATCTTGTTATTCATACATGTATTAGAAGAAATTATTATTATAATAAATTTAGTGTAGGCTTAGATTTACATTAAGTCAATAATTTGTGTCTTAAGACTCCCACTCCAGCCCCAATTCTTCACCTTCCACTTATATTAACTGATATTTTAAACTCAGAATATTAATATGAAAACTAATATTAGTATGCCAACCAAACAAGACACCAGACAAGTTCGGGCTTAAAAAACATAAGAGGAATCTCCATGGACATTGCAATACAACTGTTGTCCAGACGATCCGATCAGAGGGTCCACAATTGTTGCACCATCTTGGGACGTGCAATATTCCTTAAATAGTGTGCGCTATCTAATCGAGTTGAGAGCATTGCAACAAGTATTTCTCAAAAAAGTAAAGACCGACCAACCTGATTGAAGATCACCCGTATCTAACGGCTGACATTTGGGCCGGCTTGAGATGGCAGTGCTCATTCAGAATTTGGACAACCCAGCACAACCCAATCCAACCCGAGCCAGCAGCCAAATCCGCTACCCGACGACGTTGCTCAGTTTAGAAAGCCGCGACCGCCCGCGCCGCGGGGACCAGGGGAGGAGTTGGATTGGGCAGACGGACACCGCCAGGGAGAAAGAAAGAACCAGGAAGCATGAACGCCACCGCCCCGGGCAGCCTCCTCGACGAGGCCCTGGGAACAACGTGGGCCGCCGCCGCGGGGCGGCGGTTCGTCCTCGTCGAGGACTGCGTCGAGACCAGCGGGGCCTTCGTCCTCCACCACCTCATGAAGCGCGCCCTGTCGAGCCCCGAGTCGAAGGAGGCCGTGGTTTTCCTCGCCCTCGGGCAGACCTTCTCCCATTACGACCGCGTCCTGAGGAAGCTCGTAAGGCTCCCCCTCTCATCTCCTCGGCATTTCGTCGAACAGCTCGAGCGCATGCGGATGTTATGGGTTTTTCTGCACATCACGTAGTATGGCATGCTAATTTTCCACATTCATGTCGCTTACCACATGGCGTTTGCGATGATTTAGCGGTGTAAGGATCGAGATTGGGAAAGCAGGGCTAGGAGTGTTGTTTATCCGTCCAGGGATAGAGAAAAGCCGACCGGGTGGACTATTTCGTGACAACAAAACATGAGCATTGCCCATTCATTTTATATATATATATTCACTCTATCCACAATTGGAGTTTTCATAGCACAATTTTCAGCACACTTATTTTCTTTGTTTGCATCATCATAAAGGGAAATAAGAGGTGGCTGCGGAAGGTTGAAATTGTATTCCATCCCTGTGGAGGAGGCTTGGGATCTTAGCTTCCTTTGAAAGAAAACCTATTGCTAACTTTGGATCCCTCCTGCAATCCCTCATCCTTTGGGCCATTTTGAAAAAAATTATTGCACCTTGTTGGACACCTTGCTGGATTGCCATGCCATCCATGCTGGTAGAAGTGCCGGCAAGCATGCCATCTTCTTCTGAAAACATCCTTCCGAAGACCTGCAACAATTTGGGAAACCAATGGGGATATGGCTTCTTTATACGCTGTCCACTGATGTCAAAACTGTCCCTTGCATCCTTATAAATCGCAAAGACATTGTTAGTACTTAATAGCGTTAGGTATTCTTCATTAGATCTCCTTTTTTAACTGTTTCAAAATCACCCGGGAGGCTTTAGAAGGCACATGCATGCAGAGCATGGTTGGACAAGGTGTGAACCATCACAATCTTCCTATGTGATGAATCACCAGAGTCAAATGCCTTGGACACCAAAGCTAACTCACCTGAGTCACACCACTGGGATGCCAGTACTGACTTATGGTCTTCCTCTTTTCATCAGATTCTTGTATGTCCTTGTTCTTCATGTAGGCCTCTTGAGTTTCATCCATTTGTAAGTCCAGTCTACCATACTTGGATGAAGAGATTCAACTTCTAGATCTATCAAGCACTTGTAGTTGCCCCGAAATAATTTTACAATTTTGGCATCTCAGATGGTTTCTTGACCTCCACCATAATTTGGGATAGAATACATTGCTACAAAGCTTCTACAAAACTTAAATGGTGTTTACAGTACTAATGAAAGTCAAGTCTATACTCCACATTTGACCTATACAACGGCAGCAGAGATGATGACTTTGATAAGCCTTTCTTGTTCCCATTCTCTCCTCACTCGATCCATCTTAAGGAATTGTTTTTTTTTTGCATTTTGGAACACTATTCAGAGCTTGCAATCTGGTGTCAATATTGGAGAAGAAGATAAGCATTCTCCGGTCATTGAGAGTACTTATCTTCTAAGATCTCTGAGGCTCTGAGCTGGCCAGATGTGCTCTAAATCCCTGAGAAGATCTTCTTTGTACTAGGCACCACTTTGTATGGTTCCCTTACCAAAGCAATACTTTTTTTTGGGGTTCATCATATGTATGCATTTTCAAACTTTGGGCCTGGAGATGGGACAAGGAGGGGATTCATTCTGTCCTGGACTGCTCGTACTTAGTACTTTAATTCTGTGGGGAGCCTCCTTCTCTTATGGGGGAGACCTTGGGCATTGAAACAAGATTGGGTTCTGTGGTGGCTGATTCTCCATGCTACTATTTGGACACTTTGGACAGAGCAGAATTTTTAGGTGAGAAGCAGCTACCCTGCATGGGATCTTCTCTTTTGTTTGAGATAAGGTCAAAGGGAGGGCTAAAGTCTCTTGTAAGTTGGATTCTTATAACTCCTCCTTGTTGTTTTCTAGAGGAGAGTTGAGTGTGGGTTGCACCTTCTTGGTGTTTTGTATAGGGGGAATTTTGTTGTTTTCCCTTCTTAGTTGTACATTTACACTTAGTTTCATCTTTATTCTTAGTGTGTATTGCCTTCTTGGTGTTTTGTATAGGGGGAATTTGTTGTTTCCCTTCTTAGTTGTACGTTTACACTTTGTTTAATTTGTTTCCCTTCTTAGTTGTACGTTTACACTTTGTTTCATCTTTATAATACAAGTGGTACCATTGATATTAAAAAAAAAAGTATGCATTTTCAAAGTTCCCCACTGCATACATGGCTTCTGTGACCCACTGTCTTACATTTTCAACACAGCATAGCATTCTAACATGACATAGCTTTATGTCCCTTTCCTAGGCATCAAAAACATTAGTTATTTTGGGATTGGCTTACAACAAAGAGAGGAGGCTTGTGCCTGATGTTGGTTTGCTTCTTCAGCAACTTCCATACGAATGATTGTTGTCCATCTATCCACACTGGGAATCCCAACCGTATGGTGCCCTTTATGTTACCTCTTCACATCATTGAGGTGATCTTCACTGCTGATAACCTGCTCCCTATTGAGGGTTTTGCTTTCACCCGTATTCTCCTTCCCATCACCCTCATTATTTCCCTCACCCTCACCATCATTCGTTGAGGAATTCCTCACCATCGTTAGATTAAATATCTTTCCATTTGTTTGGTTGTATAATCAAATATTAGAAAGCATTTGCAATCTGATCTGGATTATCTGAGAGGAGGCGGTAATAAAAGACTGACTGGTTCAGAAAATGAAATGATATATTTGGATCAGTCCAGGGAGAACACAGAATGGCTCATATCTATAATATTACGGGTGAGATGTTGGGGATCAAATATCAGTTTTGAAATTTTTGTCTTGATAGTGTAAAATTGGGATGCATATTGGACTATATTCGGGTATCCAAGTGTGTGTGTTTGTCAGATATGCAAATAACTAAAATAGTCTTTTTTTAAAGTTGACAATTGTTACAGTTCCTCTATCTCAAGCAATATAATATGCCTATTTATACCAGGAAGACCAGATATGAGCAAAGAGCATAGATTCAGATGTATGGTTGGATTCTTTGTAGTCTCATGTGGCTTAAATCCAAAAAGATCGCCCACTTCAAATTCATTCTTTAGTGCATTTTGAGTCTCAAGTCACCTTTAAAATGCATTGTTAAAGAGCTTATTGTCCTTAGGAATTTGTGGCATCACATTTTTAGCTTTGAATTCGTGGATCTAAAAAGGTTGCTGTCTCTTGCAACATGTTTCGATCAGCCTGGTCTCCTTTCTGTTGTTTTTTGCAGATCTTCATCTAGGTGTGCGTAGGTTTAATCATACATCCTTTCCTATTATGTAACGACATGATTCAACCCTTGTAAGGTATTGTCTGCTTGGGGCCTAGTCCGTACACTTTTGTTCTTAAAAGGCGATAAAAATCTCACATATATAACTCAATAACTTTTTTTTTTCATTTTTCGATATTGGACTAATCCGGTTCGTTCCCGCCCCAACCTTCAGACATAGTGGTGGCTCCATGCCGTGGTAGCTCAACACCGTGGCGTTACGTATCGCCGTCCTACAGATAGCCCTCTCCTACGGGTAGCCCTTTCCTCTTACTTGACTCGTGACTAGGTCATTACAAGCCCACTAGCTTCCGCGCGGTTTGTCCCTGAACCAGCCCGTATCGTACTGCACGGGTACTGCTCTGATACCATTTTGTAATGATTCGATCCAACCCTTGTAAGGTATTATCCGCTTTGAGCCAAGCTTGTATAGTTTTGTCCCTAAAAGGCGCCTCACAAGTTATGGATATAAATCCCACATATATAGTCAGTAACTTTTTTCTGTTTTCCGATATAGGACTAATCCGGTTCATTCCTACCCCATTTGAGGTTTTGTGTAATTATGTGATTGTTGTACATTAAATTTAATTTGTTGTTGTTGCAAGACCTGCATTTGCATGAGTACCAAGGCTCGCAGAATTAGGACTGGAACTGGAACTGGAACTGGTCGGGGCCAGTTCCGGTTCATAACTGGCCAGAACCAGCTGGGTCAAACCGGACCGGTTCCGATCCGGTTCTGCCGGTTCCTGTTTGAACGGCCGGTTCTGTAAACCATGATGAGTACCCTTACTGTAGGCTATACTTGCAAATCTGCCATTACCACAATCATATGTTTTAGTCAACCACACTTTAGTTAATCATGTGACTGAAAGGTGAAGGACAAAGATGCTCTCTCTCTTCATGTAGCAAGTCAAAGAAAGAGAGGAGGTGACTTGATCTTTTTGTGAAACTGAGGCTATTTTGTTCTGTAATCAATTTTTTACCTGTGCATAAGGAGTTTTCCAGGTATATTTTATGCAACCAACAATATTAGCTCTAGTGGCACATCTGCACATAAAAAAGTTTGAGAATGATATAAATGGTAATAAGTTTCTTGTAGTGGCAAATATGTGAATTGACATATTGCTCCATGGCAGTAGCATATTTGCAAAAGTCCTTTTTTTGTCGGGGGTTTGGAGGTAGTGGCTTTTCCCCCTTATCTTTTCCTTTTCTTTTGGTCTAGGTGCAAGTGGGCTAAGCATTTTGGTTACTGCTTCTGAGTCTGTTTCAAGTGGTCTCCACATTAAAAAGAAAAAGAAAAGGAGAAAGTGTGAGATGTACAAAGCTTATCAGCCCATCCGATTTTCATTATATGTCAGTTGTTGCCTTTGGGAAATGCATTTTGATAAATATTTGAATGTTCTCACTTTAAGATGCATATATTTTTGTGGTATACTTATGCTTGTATGTGGTTATGGGTTTATTTCAAATCAGGGTTGCAACTTATCTACCCAAAGGGACAAGAGGAGACTATATTTCTTTGAAATGCTTAAGCTTGAGTGTCCAGGTAAACACGCAAGTCAAAGGTGGCAGTTTGATTAAAGCATAATCTATTACATGTGTACAGCTTTTCTCCTACTTGTTGAGCTTACTCTTCTGTTTTGTGCTTTTTCTTTAGATGAGACAGGAAGGAATGACAATGAAGCTGGTTTTGTTGACCTCTATGCTAAGATACAGAGGGCGGTGGAAATTTGTTTTTCTCCTGAATACAACATGGATCGCATTACAATTATGATAGATGACATCTCTCTTTTGGAGATAGCAGCTCATGGTTGTGCGGACCATGTCTTGGACTTTCTACACTATTGTGTTACTCTAACCTCTGAAATGGTCAGATGGCTAACGTTGCAACTGTGTAATTCATTGTTGGGTTCCTGTTTCAACCACCACTGATTGTGTTTTTGTGCTTAGGATTGCTCCCTGGTTGTATTGAATCATGAAGACATCTATTCCAGCACAGACGCCCCTGCCTTACTGTCATATCTGGAGTACCTTGCAGATACTATAATCAAGACAGAGCCATTACCTACTGGATTATCTGCTGATGTCCATGGACAGGTATATTTCTCACATAGTTCTGCTCTTTTGGTGCTTTCTCTACATGTCAGAACAAGCACTCGGTTAGTAGTTTATTCAAAGGAATTCTCTTCTCCTGTCATTGGTTCCCACCAAATTGATTGTCTCATCACAGCCATTAGTATATTCCCTTTAAGAATCCTGTTAATTCTCAACATCAGTAAACAACAGAAGGTCATAATAAATCCACTCACCTATAAGAATTAATCCATAAATCTTTATAACTTGGCCTATGGCTCCATTGTCGTATCCTTTTGTCATGTGTGCTGAAGGTTGTGGGTTCATATTTGATTTCTTATTTAAGCTAATGGAAAGGACAAATGGTGACCTTCATCTCTTTTTTGCTTTAAAGCACACTAAAACGAGGAAATAACTCTCCAACCTCCCAATTATCGTGGCAACTGGAGGAGTCTTTTAGTTAGTTATGCTTAGTGTGTTTTACACTTAAATGTGTTATTTTGAGACTAGGTCCTCTTTTACCTCTGAAATAGAACAAAGAAGTCCCAATCTTAGTTAGTTAATTTGCGAATTATACACGTACAGTATGCGTACGTACGTTTGGAACCAAAAAACGGCCGTCTCCCGTCTCTTTGGCAATCATACGGTTTTATACATGACTTTTAAACTTGTGAGTTTAAAACGCATTAGATACATGTATCCGTTTGAAACAGCAGACTAATACGGGCCAGGCCCAGTTGCGTAGCGTGTCGCATGGTCCGAATTCCCGATCCCAAAAGCCTCCTTTACGTCACTTCCAATAGTGTTTTTTTTTTTTTTTTTTTGTGGGGTGGGGTGGGGGGGGGGAACATAGCACACTTCCAATAGTTCACGTTACGTAATCCTGCTCAAACTATGGCCCACAGGGTAACGAAGGAGAACAAAAGTATCCTGTGAGATTTAAATATTAGTTTTTCCCAATCTCATTAGAGTGTATGCACTAGGATGTTTTACTGTGTTTCTGGAATACATTTATAAATATCTAAGGTATCTACGTGTGTGATACTTGTTAATGACCAGTATAATCCTTGTATCTGATAAAATATTTTATCTTTTTTTACATTGTTTCATAGTAATAATAGTTAAATTTATTAATGTCTTTGTTGAAGACATATATTATCCATATTTTTTAGACCGAATCTTAAAAAGGCAAATGTATAATACATCATACGTATGTTATGCCGAATTTTTAAAACATGCGAATTTTTGACCGAATATTTGACCGTCTCATTTAAAATTTAAAACGAATTATACCCGAACGTATTTTTACCATATTATACCCCTCCCGTATTTAACTAACTATGGTCTCAATTGGGTATTTATTGAGTAATGGAATTGTTTGGTGTCAACCTTACTCCTACTAGCATGCAGAAATTCTATCAACTTTGTAGGGACAAGTTCTGTTATACTGTGTTCATTTTGATTTCATTTATGTTTAGAATTTTCACTTGCACCTAAACTGATTTTTTTTTTTTGCTTCGTATGCTTTTGTTTCATATCATTTGGACTGATTTCTTTGGTGTCATGTTTCTGCCAGCTCACAATTGTGAACAACAAATGTACCACGGAACTGGGACATTCTCAGAGCAAGATGCAAGTTTTTCATTTCAAAGTAAAGGAAAATAGTGTGGATTACTTTTATCCAGGGAGACTGACTTAGGAGCTTAACAAAGATGTTTGCAAAGTCAATGACTCAATGTGTTGGTACAATTAGTGTTAAGGGAGCACCTCGGCCACTCCAATGACAAATCTCGTCCCAGATGACTGCCACTGTGTTCCACATCGGAGGCACTAGCTGAGGTAAGTTAAAGTTGGGCACTGAGCTACCTAGACATTTGTGTTTCCTACGGGATTAGATGTTTTAGACTTAGACTGGTGAACGAGCCAATGGTTAGATGGCATCTGGGGCCTCATTTATCATGGATTCAATTCCTTCTTACAGTGTGTGTGAGTATGGAAATTGACAGTTTTTGCAGAAACTTATGCTCAACCACTCCCTGCAAAAGGTGGGGTCCATAGGAGAGAATACTTCTCCATACGGTAGATCCCCTGAGATTGAAATAGTCTTCTCTATAGATGCAGAGAAGTCATCTGCATGAAAATATTCTCATTTATGGAGAAAATATTGGTGTTTTTAGAATTTGTTTGTCACTGACCCGGAAGAAAAGATATCCTCTGCACTGGCCAGCATCATGGGCACTCCAACCCCCTGTTATCAAGGCATCCCTTTCTGTCGGGGTTGAGTGCAATGCAATCCTGTCCGCAGGATCTTTCTCTGTTCTCTGCGTTCTTGCATGGTACGGTAACGGCAGTTTGGGGGGGGGGGGGGGGGGGGATTGACTAGATTCGGACTCAGGTGACAATATCCTTCCATTGTGGCAGGGACTTCAGAAACAGAGCAGTCTATTTGAAGATGAGAATGAGGTCCATAATATCTTATTGTCTTTTTGTCTTCTCTGATCTGGTCATGGAATTTGCAGGCAGCAGAATAACACTTACAAGCTCATATGATAGCAAATTTGGACAGATTAAGTTGGGAAGATGTCAAGTTAAACAAGCCCAAGATCTTAAGGGTCGGCTCAAATTCAACCCGTTTTAAATCCACAGCAAAGGTCATGGAACTCGGTTCAGATTGAATTTGCAAAAATTGTAGACAACTGAACTACGTGCGCAAACTTTATGTACACTGTAGTTTAGCGGGTTATATATGGGTCAATTTTATTGTAATTTTTACAAATTAAATATAGGGATCATCTTTAGGAATTTAAAGGCAAAGTATCGTTTACAATAGATGTAAGTAGATGTATGTTCTCGTTGCATACCTAAGGGTGAACATTTGTCTTCACTGCTAATTGATGTTTTCTCGACCTAGGCATGCCTACGGTTTACTAATGACACCAACATCCATTGTCATTGGCGACATTTTTTTCCCATGATAGAGGGGAGTTTCGAAGGGAAAAAGTTGTTGGCCACACTAATAAGGTGATTGAATCTCCTTTAGTTAATAGGGTGTTTGTTTACGTTGTAATATTTTATGTAGTTTTGTTATTTAAAAGTATATTAAAATAAAAAATATCTTCTTAAAAATACATGTTTGGCACAAACATGATAACTTTTAAAACAATCACCACGTTTTTTTATTTTTTCACCATCCACTTCTTTTGCTGTCTGTCTGCTCTCTTCTTCCTCAAGAAAAGACAACAGCCACACCCTACTTCTGAGGCTTGTTTTGGGTGCCTTGTTACGATTGAAATCATGCTTAGGCTTTTTACTAAGTCTTGACTACTCGGGAGTGCCAGGAGAGGCGGCATAGTTTGTGAAGTCTTTGATTTGCAGGTTGAAGATGAAGTTAAATTATGTCTGGCGGGCAGTTAGATTGTGGTCTCGTCTGATCGAGCCTCATTAGCCACATTTCGGTTGTGTGCCTGTCGCGGTTAGGTGTGACTTGCCGTGCCGGTGAGTTCTTCTAAAGAAGGAGTCGGGCTTAGCAATGGAGAAGGGTCGTGCTAGGTGCGAGTGACTTTTGGGAGGAGGCTGTCTCTTAGGGTTTTTGGCCATAGGCTATGTTGTCTCAGCTAGTCGGAAGTAAGTCCCGCAAGTGATCGTCTTCTCCCTTGGTATGTGCGGGGCTGGACGTATGCTTTGTATATTTTAACGAAGGTTCGAAGTTGGCTCAACTTGCTCGTGCACTTCTTTCGCAAGGCAGCAATGGTCTTGAACATCGGTTGGCCCGTGAAGCAAGTTTGATGCAGCAAGGGAGATCCGTTCTTACAAAGCTAAGTTCTGTAAAGGCGGTGGAGGTTTTGAACTCCGGTGCAATTATAGAAGTTGGACCCGTGCTAAGGTGATGGACCTTATGTGCAGTAAGTTGTTGTATGAAGGGCGGCAGTGACCTGTGCTCTGACGTAACCCCGCCAAGGGGGTGATAGTTGGCAAACTAAGTGTTGACCAATGTAGGCCTTTTAGTGTAATTAGTTAGGCAAGTCTCATGCTATGTCTTAATTCCTCCCGCAAGACCAATAGCCAAGGGTAGGCTAGCCTGTAGATGACTGGAGCGAGGGAGCCTCGGCGAAGGTGCGTTGCGTATAGCCAACAGGCTCTAAGCGAAAGTTCGTTCGACCAAGTGAAGGTGCCTAGGCAAAGCGCAATGCGCGTAACCGACAGGCTCCGAGCGAAGGTCCGCTTGACTGAAGCGTGGGCGTCTGGGTGAAGTGTATGGGTGCAGAGCTAATAGGTCCCGTGTGAAAGTCCGGTTGAAGCAAGCGTGTCGAGGGTGGTATGTATGGGCGCAACGCCAGCGGGTCTCGAACGATGACCGTCCCACGTATGTGCAACCTGTGCAGGTGTCTGGGGTTTGACATGGTGAACCTTCCTAGAATGATATGTGCAAGGCCTACAGGCTGAGCACTTGGGCACTACGGAACTCTGATATTGTGCGAAAAATTTTAGGCTAGTCTTGGTGTGTGTTTTTGGCACCAGAACACCGCACGACTTTGTCGATAACTTGGGCTTTTCTAAGTTATGTCGTGACAGTTGGTATCAGAGCACTCTAACCTGGTACCTTGTTCAATTAGAGTGGGATGTGCCGGTACTGAGGGAGATGGTTGAACCGGTACTACCCGTGGTGAACACCGTGCCTAGACTTGGTGAGTCCTTGTTCGGCATTCAAAGCATGGCCATATCAACTATCAGATGGACTTGTTCACTGAAGCTTGCAAGACAAGAAGGCACTCAAGGGAAGTTTATATGGCCGTTTAACGGAAGGTTTGACCGCCTTGACCTTGGCGATGGATGCTTAACCTCCCAAAGTGTGTCAAGGGGCAGCCACTGTGTTCGAAGATGCTGAACTTGGTGAGCAAAATTGTTCAAATTAGTCGAAAGTGTAGTCCCTTCATATTCCAGTTGGCGCATGCAGTGTACTTGGTCAAGTCCATATGAGCAAGTATTGTCGTAATACTCAAAGCCTCTAGGGCATTCGTAGGCTGAAACCTGGGAAAAGTTGAACCTGAGGATCAAAGGTTGCTGCTCGATGTTCCTTCCCTCTAGTTGCAAGGGACGGTAGAAGAGATGGGCATGAAGACGGTCGGCAGTTGAACCAAAGGTTGGCCTCGTGCGAAGGTTAGTGTGCTTAGTAGGCTGCAAGGTCGGCATGCTCGTGAAGCTCGCAGCACGTCAAGAAGCCAAAGGCAAGTGACCGCCGAGTGAAACAATGCCAGAATGGGTGTTTACCTCAACTTGTTGTGGTCGTGTTAGCTAAACGTTTGGGCACTAGAGCCAGTGACAGTGACCCTAGTTGTCTTATGGGAAGACCGAAGCTAGCCGAGTTTCACCAAGTGTGGTGCACTAAGATAGTTGCGAGTAAAGCACAATAGCTATATAAAGGACCTCAAACAAATCAAGTTCGTGCATGTTGCATGGGCGAGACACTCCATTACTAAATTCGTCAATTTAGAAAGGGCTTATGTTCGTGAGGGAGACTTGTGCCTGCCGAACAAGTCTTGGATCTCTGAAGCATGTTGCTCAGGATCCTCCCCCACATTGAAGCTGCAAGTGCAAAAGTGCAAGGTCAACAAGAAATGGTCTCAACCAGTCAAGCTCCACGACTGTGTTATGTTGTCTATTGTGTTTGCAACTCCACAAGTTGTGCAACAGTGCGGTAAGTAGCCCCTTCTCCGTGCTAACGTGTCAGTCTTGCAGTAGCCCTGTTGGTGGCGCGACGGTAGAAAGAAAGACTTGGTGAAAGCATCTTGTGCGGCAAGTGCCAGGGCCAAGAGCACATCGTGCAGGCTGAAAGTCCACTACAATCCAACCATCCACTCAGCCGAATTGAGATGTAGTTTTGTCCGCGGCATGAAGGCTCGCTAGGCTCGGATAGAGAGAGAGTTTGTAAGGCTATGGTCGTTCCGTCAGCAAAGAAGTCTAGCCAAGAAGCCTGAACCTGCAGCTAGACTTGGAGCAATGCAGAAGCAAGCCTAACTAGTTTAGCTAGGTAGACAAAGCATGCGAAGGTCCACTAGGACATGCGATGCAAGGCACGGTGCCAATCCATTTGGATTGCCGGGGTGCCATATTTCGAGGAGGTGGCGATGCTTGTCCAGGAGTAGTGCAAGGAGGTGGATGTGTGGAGGTGTTGATGAAGCTGATGTGTGTAAGCTTTGTGGCCGCGCAGGAGATCTCGAACCTGACCTCGACCGGATAGGCTTAGGCGGAACTGGGCTGCCAAGTCTTTTGAAGCTGAAGCAGGAGCCTTGCCATGTTGTGTAGCAACAGAGCCTAAATTGTTCTCCATATATAAGTTGTGAAGGAGGAGTGCTGGGTAGGCAACCTTGAAGGAGTTCGGGGTTGGTGTGTTGACCCGAAGATTACTGTTGGGTAAGGTTTTCCTTGCGGTGGCATAAGGCGGAAGATGGAAACCTTTTCACTGTCACTAGGTTAGCGAACTGTTGTGAGCAATTTTTCTATAGTAGCGAGGTGTTGGCTGAAGTCAGAGGTCGACGAGGACGTCGACAACTTAGTTGGGGGAGTCTGTCACGACCGAAATCGTGACTTAGGCTTTTTACAAAGCCTTGACTACTTGGGGGTGCTGGGAGCGGCGGCATAGTTTGTGAAATCTTTGATTTGCGAGTTGAAGATGGAGCCGGACTATGTCTGATGGGCAGTTAGGTTGCAGTCTCGCCTGATCGGACCCCCTCAGCCACACTTCGGTTGTGTGGCTATCACGGTTAGGTGTGACTTACCGTGCCGTCGAGTTCTTCTAAGGAAGGAGCCGGGCTTAGCAATGGCAAAAGGTCATGCTAGGTGTGAAGGGGCTTTTTGGAGGAGGCTGTCCCCTAGAGTATTTTTGTCGTAGGCTCTGCCGTCCTGGCTAGCTAGAGGCAAGTCCCGTAGGTAGCCGTCTTTTCTCCTAGTATGCGCAGCGTTAGGCATATATCTTATATGTTTTAACGAAGGTTCGACGTTAGCTCAACTTGTCTGTGCACCACTCTCGCAAGGTGGCGCTGGCCTTGAACACTAGTTGGCCCGTGAATCAAGCTTGATGTAACAAGAGAGACCCGTTCGTGCGAAGCTAGAGGTGGCAGAGGTTTTGAACTCCGATGCAACTGTGGAAGCTAGACCGTGCTAAGGCGATGGACCCTATGTGCAGTAAGTTGTTTTGTGAAGGGCGGCAGTGGCTTGTGTCCCGTTGCAACCCCGCCAGATGGTTGGTAGGTTAAGTGTTGGCCAAGATAGGCCTTTTAGTGGAACTAGCAAGGCAAGTCTCATACTATGTCTTAACCCCTTCCCCAAGGCTAATAGTCGAAGGCAGGCTAGGTTGTAGATGACTTGAGCGAGGGAGCCTAGGCGAAGGCGCGGTGCGCGTAGTCAACAAGTTCTGAGTGAAGGTCCGCTTGACCACGCAAGCATGCCTAGGCGGGGCACAACGCACATAACGGGCAGCCCCAAGCTAAGGTATGCTTGACTGAAGCGCGGGCACCTAGGCGAAGTGTATGGACGCGAGCCGACAAACCGTATGTGGAAGTCCGGTTGAAGCGAGGGTGCCAAGGGAGGTGTGTATGGGCACAACGCCGGCCGGTCCCGAGCGACGACCGTCTCAAGTATGCGCAACCTATGCGGGTGTCCGGATTTTGGTGTGGCAAACCTCCCCAAAAAGATTTGTGCGAGGCCAGTGAGCAAAACATTTGGGCGCTGCAGAACTTTGATATTGTGCGAAAAATTTTAGGCTAGTCTTGGTGTGTGCTTCCGCCACCGGAGCGCCGCACAACTTTGTCGATGACTTGGGTTTTTCTAAGTTATGCCGTGATAGCCTGCTGCTCCCCTGTCATGCAATCGCCTGTGGCTTTAGAAGGCAACAACTATGGCAGCAGTCTATGCTTCGATGTCAATGATAACTGATTATATGATTATTTGCACTGTTCAACAGATGATTTACGGATAGTATTTTATAACTCGTAAAGTTAACGGATATGAATAAACCATTTCTGTAATAGGTACAAAAATGGATGGACCTACTACTGAAACTGCTATCCGATCCGACCCATTTGATTTGAAAATTATATGAATTAGGACCCTTGGGTTTGAATATGACGGCAGATATTCTCCCTTTAGTTGTATTATATTGTTATTTTTGTTATGTTTTTAACGAGACAAGTTTAAAATTTTGTCACTTTTAAGAAATAGTTTAGTTTTTTGTTTATAGTTAACTTTCGAATAGCACAGTTCATTAGTTAATTTGTACTTCAAATAAATTTTGTATAACCTCTCAGTTTAATTGATAACTATCTGGTTGTATATACCAAAAACCGTTTCTATTAGTATATAAAAAAATGGGTTCGGATAGTATTTTTTCCGATAGTTACCGGATACATCTTTTGAAAGGCGGATACGGAAACGGATAGTCCACTATCCCCAGTCTATGCTGTCTTGTTCGTGCTCATCTGCGATTCTGCAATCGCCTACTGCTCACCTCTTCGTCTGTTTTAGAAGGCAGCAACAACAACTATGGCAGCAGTCCAAATCACCCTCATCCTCCCCTCTCCCTCTCCCACAGGTTCTCCTGCAAGAAGTGACTATCCCAGACCTATACGAAGCGGGCGCGGTCGAATGGTCCAGACGGATCTTAGATCCAAATGAAGGAGCCAACGACGACGGCATCATGATCCGCCTCTTTTTGCCCATGGTCCGGACCGAGCAACAACTGGTGATTTGGCCCCTCAAGTGGATGGGATATAGATGCTTGCCGGCGAGGATAGGGGTGCTGTGGATGATCAGATCCTAGATGGGGTGTTGCAACATTAGTGTGGTTCTTGCATCGTGAACAAGGAAAAAGGCGCTTGCCGACGAGGGAATTGCATGGCGGTTGAAGCTTGAGTTGTTATCATCACAGATCAGGTGGCTGCACGCAGAGGATGAAGGTAGGCGGTGAAGGTAAGGAAGGAGGAGGAAGAGGAAAGGCCATGGTGGTTTCGGAAAGGAGGAAGAGATGCACCCATGGTGGTGGAGTTGCTCGGAGGTCGCCGCGAGAGAGCAAAGAGGAGGGAACGGACGGCACAGGCGTTGGTTCGGGGTAGGAGGGGAGGGTGTGGCAGAAAAAAAAAAAAAAAACAGGGTTCCACTTTTCTTTTTTTTATCATGTTAATAAAATATTATTTTATTAAAATATATGTTAATCATACAACCAAACACTTACTTTTATATACTTTTATTATAAAAATATATATTCATCGGGAAACTCTTCTGGTAATGCAAACAAACATCCTATAAAGTTGTTTTGATCTTTTTCCAATCTATGTCAAAGTAGTTTGACAAACTAATATCTTTTCGTACAGCGAACAAATTTCTTTTCTTTACACATGCTATAATTGAGAGAAGATTTCCCTGTTCTCAGGTATATTCCGATGAAATTTGGCGACGCCAATCTTGAGAGGCGTATTTGTAAATATAACTATTAGAGGAGCTAATATGCTATTATCTTATTAAAATGTATCCTTGCAATTCAATTTTTATAGCATGTGCCTACGCGGTTGATTCTTTGTCGGAATGGTGATTAACTACTTTTTGCATCTATCCTGTGATGCAAATTATACCATTACTTGAATTCCCTACATTGCCAAATATTTAAAGGACATAAACTGGGTTAGCGGGTCAATTTAAGGTCAACTAAAACAATACTAAGGCCTTGAATCTATTTCAACTCACCCAAATTCACAAGCCATCAACACTTGGTTCCACCAAAATTTAACCGGATTGATATCAGCTGGATTGTGATGATCTTTGTTTACTATATATAAAATCACCGGACTGGATTTTGAAAAGAGTCAAATTGATGAATACATTGACCTAAACTTTTATGCACGGGTCACTGGGAAAAGATACCAAAAGCAGGGTACCAATTTTATACCTACTTTGTCTCCTTCAATGAAATTAATGGGATAGGAATAAGCACTCTAATCAAGGTAATATGTCCATATGTGGCCAGTTTGGACCGGCCTAGGCCCAGTTCAACCTAAAAATTGTTATTTCATAACTTTTATGTCCTATTTCCACTAATTTGACTGCAAGTGGACCAAAAATAATGGAATGTGGATATGTATGCCTGTCCTCAATGGCAACAGCATCTGATTCTAGATTGGCGGCAGGGTGGACCCAGGTCCTAACCAAAAGGAGAAAAAGATTTGATTCCCAGTTATGTGGCTAGGACCTAAATATTCCTGCCACTGGGAAGTAGCTGTTACAACCAATAAAATAAGGTATAATTCTACAACCAGATAGATTAGTATGCATTGTGCATATATGTGGTCTGGTTGACCCATCCCAAAGCTTTATCCAACCTAAGTAGGGTTTAAGTCAGTGTGACATTTTTGGCATTGAACGGTAAAATGTACTTATCTTGTCCAAAGAGATGATTGCGGACACGTGTAGGACTGATGCAAGTAGGTGTAGTTGGAGAAAAGAATAACGAGGGCATATCTTACCTCTGGGCATTCTTACGCAAGGATTGCTTTTAAAAAAAATAAATAAATAATTTTTCTCAATAACACGTTTGTAATATAATTAAATTGTTAATTATAAATTCAGACCATTTAATAGTTTCTCTTATTAATGAACATTTTATATATCCAAAATTATCATAGGCATCATGTAGAACTTAGATAATTAGTTCAATGGGGTTGAATAGTCATAGGCCAAACTCAATTTGAGTCGGCCAGATGGAATTGTAATTTTAAAAAAAAAATCTTAACTATGGTTGGTCAAATGTCAAGAGACTACTCCTTATTTCCCTCTCACTTCGACCAAATTTACGTAAACTTTAAAATGCAAAACTCACGTGAATATGCACATAGACATTGCAGTGTAAAATTTCTGTCGCTCATTCCACCACTTTCAATTTTCATCCTCTAACTTAACTTAAATTTAATACTTTTAAATTATAAATACTAAATTTTATTTGGGATAATTATAGCAATAACCCTGTTAAACCCTAATTACAATTTTACTTATCAAGTTTTCGATTTATTATTAATAATCTTCTAAAATGAAAATTATGTCAAGGATGTCCTTCGAGTTAATTGTCGTTAGTTGTTGTAAGAATATATTCAGAATATGTTGTTAATACTCGGAAGAAAAATAATAATACCTTCGCGGCAGAAAGAGAGAGAGAGGGCAACTAGGGGGTTTCCCGCTGTGGTGTTGGCACCAAAGCAAGCGGAGAGAGTGAGAGAGAGTATGTGTGTGAGAGAGAAAGAGAGATAGAGATAGATAGAGTGGTGGGGAGGGTCACCTTATCGCGATGGACCATTAGTGGGGGGCTCCAGCCTCCAACATTGTCCACCTTATCACGGCAAAGACAAGAGAGTTCGAGAGGTACCAGAGACAAAGGTAAGTGGAGAAGGACTGCCCCCTCCCCCCCCCTCTCTCTCTCTCTCTCTACCTGACACCCCCACTGACACCGAAGGTGGAACCCCTGATCTCTCTCTCTCTCTCTCTCTCTCTCTCTCTCTCTCTCTCTCTCTCTCTACATCAACCCCACTCTCAAAGGGGGAACCACCCAATTGCTCTCTCTCTATATACTCCTAATGCTTATATATTATTTATACTGAAATCTTAAATATGTTGCGGTTTTATCTCTCAATCAAATTGCCTTTAAATTCAGCTTAACGGTTTTGCATACATACTCTCAAATTCATTGATATTATATATATATATATACTTAAATTTATTAAAAGTTTGCAAAGGTACCCTTGCTATTATTATAATTTACTCAATCTTTTCGACATGTTCAGTTAGAATTCATGTTATTTTATTTTAACAGAAAGATATAGTTGCAACATATATGAGATTTCGGAGGTATTAAAAATAATATGTGGGAGTTGGGAGTATATATGTGAACATAATGTAATTGAGGGGTATATATCTACAAAATCCTTATTAATATATCTTAAAAAATGAATAAATATAATTATAATTAATAATTTCAATTATTGGTGTAGTCGGTCCTCTTAAATTCGGTATATATTTATTTTTCATTTTAAAAACCTGTCAGCCCTCACAACACTCCAAAGTCCAAACTCTCATCAGCAACGCCTCCAGTCTGCTCGCCCTCTCGCCGTCTGCCACGTCTCTATATTCCCACCCCACCACACTCCGTCTCCAACGACTGCTACCACCACTCCCCCGCCGGCTACCCCTCCCCTCCTCCCCTTCCTTCTCCGGATCCTCTCCAAAACCCTAACAGCCAACAACAGCAGGCCACACGCAGGACCCTAGCAATGGCCCCCGTCGACCCCCACTCCTTCGCCGACTTCGACCACCCCTTCGCCACCCACATCGCTCTCTCCCTCTACCTCGACTTCCCCCGCTCCTCCATCCACGGCACCGCCCTCGTCTCCCTCCCCGCCACCCATGCTGGCCCCCTCACCCTCGACACCCGCTCCCTCCTCATCTCTGCCGTCCTCCACCCGGAAACCCTCGCCCCCCTCCCCCACCACCTCGCGTCCCCCGTCGACCCCATCCGCGGCCAGCCCCTCACTGTCACCCTCCCCTCGCTCTCCTCGTTCCTCGTCGCCTTCTCCACCTCCTCCTCCTCCTCTGCCCTCCAGTGGCTCGCCCCCCCGCAGACCTCCGGCAAGGCCGCCCCCTTCGTCTACACCCAGTGCCAGGCCATCCATGCCCGCTCCATCTTCCCCTGCCAGGACACCCCGGCCGCCCGCATCCGCTACTCCGCCCGCCTCAACATCCCCTCTCCCCTATGCGCCGTCATGGCCGCCGCCCGGGTGGCCCGCCGCGAGCCCCGCCCGGGCGAGGCGGCGCCCGCCTGCGCCGACGCCGCGTGGTGCGCGCCGGACCGGGTCGTGGAGGAGTTCGAGATGGCGCAGCCGATCCCGCCGTACCTGTTCGCCTTCGCGGTGGGGGAGATCCGGGGGCAGGAGGTCGGGCCCCGGACGTGGGTCTACGCGGAGGGCGGGCCCGAGGTGGTGGACGCCGCCGCGAGGGAGTTCGCTGGCACGGAGGAGATGATCCGGGTTGGGGAGAAGCTGTTCGGCCCGTATGAGTGGGAGCGGTTCGACCTGCTGGTGCTGCCGCCGAGCTTCCCCTACGGCGGCATGGAGAACCCCAGAATGGTGTTCTTGACCCCGACGGTGATCAGGGGGGACGCCAGCGGCGCGCAGGTAGTGGCGCACGAGCTCGCCCATAGCTGGACCGGGAATCTCATCACCAACAAGACCAACGAGGATTTCTGGCTCAACGAGGTCTCTGTTGCGATCTGTTCGTTTCTCGCCCTTTTGGTGTTCTACGGCGTTTGTGTTTCCCGGTTCATGTTCTTGAGATGTGTTTATCTCTCTCCTTCTAGGGTTTCACGACGTATGCGGAGAGAAGGATCGTGGAAGAGGTTCAGGGGGAGGAGCGGGCGGCGCTAAACATTGGGATCGGATGGAAGGGTCTGAACAACGAGATGGAAAGGTTTAAGGACAACATGGAGTTCACCAAGCTGAAGACGAACCAGAGTGGCGTCGACCCGGACGATGTGTACTCCGAGGTCCCCTACGAGAAGGGTTTCCATTTCATCTGGCGAATCGAACGCCAGGTCCTCACTTGGCCACATTTGGTGTTACTCTTCTATATTATGATCACATTTCTGTTCCAAGTAAAAATCCTGCTTGTTGTGAATACCAGATTGGGAGGGAAGCATTTGATCAGTTCTTGAAGAAGTACATTGCGACATTTAAGTTCCAATCGGTAGATACGGAGACGTTTGTGGATTTCCTGAAAGCAAATGTGCCTGGGATTGAACGTGAGATTGATCTAGAAACGTGGGTCTATGGCACTGGTATCCCTGCTGATGCCATTGAGCCCGTCTCTACCACATATTCAAAGATTCTGTCACTGGCGAACGAGTTTAAGCTCGGGCGGATGCCGGGGGAGGAGGAGGTCAAGGAGTGGCAGGGGCAGGAGTGGGAGCTATACCTGGATAATTTGCCCAAGCCTGCTGAACCCTCGCAGGTATTGCCTTTTCACTTCCCCCCTTTCTTTGTAGGGTCAACAAGTGGAGTTGGGAACATTCCTGTTAGGGTGCTGGTGTATGTGGTTAGTCAAGCTACATTGTTGCAGACTACGGAATGCATGATTGTTCACTTCTCTTCTCGAGTGCTCGATTTGATCCTACTTACCATGTCAGGTGGTGTAGTTAGATTCGTCCATTTCTTCTACGGGTGTAGGCGGGTGTATGGTCCAGGCCATGCATAACTTACAGGGACATCAAGAGGAAATTTTTGCTTAGTAAACTTTAATTTCTTTGTACATCTTAGCAATTGGAGTAATGGCCCGTGGGTACCTTAACAAAGGAAAATTTATGGGCCTGGCTTTGCTTCGTGAATTAAATACATTCTTTAATTGCCAAAACCGAGAAACAGCAAATGTTTTGACATTGATAAATTGGTTGCTTCTCAAGCTGGATAGCACACCCATTGCATATAGGTGATACTGCATTCTGGGTATTCATGCATATTTGAAACCTTTTTGGTTCAAGGAATCAAGAATGTTGATCCAAATCAGACAGCGAAGCTATTTGTAAATCTGGTCCCAGCGATCTTGGTGTCTTTCTTCCTATTAGTGTCCTCGTCTTGTGTCATATTTTGCATGCTTCTGTGTCTCTGTGCAAGTCTTTGCATTCCTCTCTGGGTACATGACCCTCTGATGTCTGATCCAAACTGGACTTTTGCCATCTTCGTATTTTCACCTTTGTTGCAGGTTATTTGAGAATGATTGAATCATCAGACTTTGTCTCAATAACTTCCCTTTATGCATCCCTTTCCTGCCTAATCTTGTCTGCAGCTGTTTAGGCACAAATGTTTCACATCATGATAAACATTTTTAACAGACTGATATTAGAGCAAACCTTTCTGATCATTAAAGGTATCATCGTTTCTTTTTCTAGTTTCCTCTTTCCCTTTCTCTTTTCCCCATGAGTTCCTACACTTGTTGGAACAATATGCTAAATATTCTTGGGTTTGCACTTTCCAGTAGTTTAAGATGAATTCACACGGAGAGCAGATTGTATTATCGATCATTAGTTCATTACCCTTCTGAAGAATTCGAGTGGATTCTAGGTATGGTGCCAGCTGAAGTCAGATTGGTCCATATCTCTACTTCATAATATGTGGAAATGCGTCCAGAGCCTGCATGTCAACTTAAAGTTATAAGACTATCTTCTAGAGGAATGCATGCTGAATAAACTTTGCATTTGCAGTGCAGATGAGTAGTTGGAAACTTTTAATAATTCCTTTAATGAACTGGTGATGTTATTTTATTGTTAAAATAAAAAAAGCAAACTGTTGAGATGGACAAATCTCTCTCTCAAGTTTGTTAGCTAATAGCTAACCTGTGGTTGCATGGTAGTTGAGCAGTTGAACTGATCCCTTGGTTTTCATGTTCTTAGAATTTTGGTTTCCAAATAGCAGAGAATGTTGTCCTTATTGTATCAAGGTGCTGTACATCTGCTCTCAGCTGTGTTTTGGCCAGTACGGTTCATTCTTCAGGCCATAATGTTGATGCTTTCAAGGTCTGCATATTCTTAGTATATAGCCATGGCTGAACTATGTCATATCTTTGCATTGGTAATTCATCATCACCTATACCCTCTCTGCTTTGGTCCTATCAGCAGTTGCTTCAGTGCATATATCTGTCACATGATGTGAATATTCTTAACATGATTTCTCCCCCCCCCCCCCCTGGAACCCCATTCTCACCCAATCCCTAGCCTTCATGTGAGATTTAATGCTTTTGCAAGAAATTTTACACTTCTGCTTCCACCTATGCCTAGATATGTTTAAAACCTAAAGGTGCCTTCTTTCTATTTCATCATCAAGTTGTGTGTTTAATTCCTCAAGATTTTCAGGGATGTTCTGCTTATTGCTTCTGGTTCCTCTACTCCTTTTGCTGGATGATTCTTGCTGTCATCCATATCCTAAAGTCTTTATAGAAGTTGATTGAAAACAAATTGCATGGTAATGCAATTTCCACTGCTAATTGAAAACCTGGAAGTCTTTACTGTTGTTCACTTTGAAATGTGTCTTTTCCAAAAGGCTTTTTGTTCTACGCACCTGCATGAAGGGACTTTTGCTTGGGCTTTTTGTGAAATTACTTGACTAGGACAAAAAAACTCCTTTTATGCTACACATGCACAATTTATATATACGTACATATCTACACACACACATGGTCCCAAATTTTTATGTACACTTTGAAGAAAAAGTTGTGTGTCCTTTCCGGAGCATCTAATCAGGCATGATGTTTAGAGCGTGACTATAATTTTTTGTAGATTTTAAAGGCTCACAGTTATACGAGAATTGGAGTTTGGTGGATGGAAAATGATGCATTTTCCGATTGCAAATGCAGGTTGCAGCCCTGGATGCACGGTTCAGACTGGCGGAGAGCGAGGATTGGGAGGTCAAAGTTGCATTTCTTCAGTGGGCCATTTCATCTGGGTGTAAAGAGTACTTTGGCGGGGTGGAAAAGGCTCTGAAGGAGGTGGGCAGGATGAAGTATCTTCGCCCCTTGTACATGGTTTTGGTGCAAGGAGCAGCTAAAGAAGAAGGAAAAATACTTGCGCAGCGACTCTTTGCGGAGGCGCGGGAGTCGTATCACCCCATTGCACAAGGTGTCGTGGAGTCCATCCTCTCCAAGCACCTGTAGATTACTCAAAGTCCCTAGCTTCCTACTCGCAGCATGGGGAGCCGGGTCATTTTGTTGATGGCTCTTGTCTTCCGTCCACCCATTCCCTCTGTGGGGTAACTTAAGAAGTTAACATAACCTAGGATCTGAACGAGTTTATATAGTTACGTTCTTAACCTAGGATCTGAACGAGTTTATATAGTTACGTTCTTAACCTAGGATCTGAACGAGTTTATATAATTACGTTCTTAACCTAGGATCTGAACGAGTTTAGCTGCAGAGGTTTTACGGACAGCTTTGTCATTGGGCGATGTGCCAATGAGAGACGCCTATCTCTTTACCGGTGAGATTTGGGGGATGATCCTTCTACCATCCGTCATCAGATGGTTGCTCTTCCGTGCTGATGCCTTTGCTTGCGTGGTCCTTGCTTTCCAGGGTTTCCTTTTTCACTTTTATGTTTTGAGTTTTATCTTTAATCGGGACATTTTTGGGATTTTTACTTTTTAGTGCCTACAATCTTCTAATATTCTTTATAAGTCTGTAATTTTCATGTCCTTAAAATCTCTCATAATCATTGAACCATCTTTAAGAAGTCCCTCCAAATAAGCTTTTTAGGAAGCATTGAGGGGCCTTTTAGGGTCATTTTAAATGATTGTAGAGACTAATAAAGAATATAAAAATTGTAAAAAATTATAAAATATCAAAAGATTATAGGGACTGAAAAGTTAAAATCCTTATTTTTTTCTTCTTTGAATTTCATCTTTAATGTTGTTAGAGTCATGTACGCTTTTCTACCCATCTGTTTTCTGAAAGAGTAATACTTGCTGTACCGTATTGGGGTGACCAATGTTTTTTTTTTTAAAAAAAAATTATTAGGTCGGTCTCATCATGGTTGATATGTACGATAGTCTGATCTCTAATTGGACAGTCCAAAAAAAATTTAAAAATAAAAAAATAAACTTAGTGAACAATATAATTTTGGATTTTTTAAGTCGTCTAATCGAAGATCGGTTTGTATAAGATGTCGGTCATGATTGAGTCGACTTAAAAGAAATTCAAAAAATTAAAGAAAATAAAAAAAAATGCTAATTTTGCAACCGTCCAATCTAACTGTTCCAGCAGTTGCTCACTTGCGATATAGCGGGCGCACCTCGAGCGGTGCACGTGTATTACTCTTTCTGAAATGGTCTCACCGCAAACAACAATGTTTATCATAAAGTTACAATTGCGTGTGCACGAACATTCCTTCGGGGGCTTAGTGTCATGAAAGCTGCTGCTGTGATGGGAATTAGATGTTAGAGGAAGTTTTGTTGTGTTTAGAAGTTACCCAAAGTTCGTCTGAAGTGTAGAGTATTTTAGCGGAGTCCACATATATTTTATTTGGTCTATTTAGAGTCCGTTTAACATGTTTTTTTATTTTTAAAAAATTAGATATATTTTTATTTTTTAAAAAATCTTAGTACATATTTTCATAATAATTATTTAGTTAGAAAATTTTAAGTTTGTCTTAGAGTTAGGTAGTTAAATTTGAGTCAGAAAAGTTACCTAAATATTATATATATATATGGATGTATAATTTTTTTTAATTTATAAATAAATTTTTTTTTACGAATTTTGAGTAAAATTTTTGGTGCTCTCTCAAACGACGGAGAAGATGAGCCTGCAACGAAGTTGACTGTGACACCTAAGCGGCCGATGCGATGCCAAAGGCCTTCTACTTATCGGTAGTCTCCTCAACCACCCCACCCCCCCCAGTGTTTCTTCTTCTTTTGTTCTCCGCCAATTTTGGTATCAGAGTGTAACCCTGATCCCTACCACCATACTGTTGCTCTATAGCTGACACAATCCCATCATCCTCTACCTTTCTTCTTCTTTCTCTGTCTACAAACCCCCAACTCGCTGGTTACTGTTCACGCATCAACAGTACCCAGAGAAAAAAAGAAATCCAACTACAAGTCCCCCTCTTCTTCTGTTACTACTCATCAAAACAACAACAGATCTCTACCATCTCTTCTCTTTCTCTCTATATAGCCTTTCCCAAGCCTCGTTACTGCTCACGGGTACTGTTCCATGAACAGTACCATCACCCTCCACTGCTCAGATCCTTCTTCTCTCTCTCAGCTTCACCAAAAAAAAAAAAAAACCCCTGCAGCACTGAAATAAGAAGGACAATAGAATAAGAAGAAGTGGAGCCTGAGGAAAAGGTCGGCCCTGTCGGAGCTGCCGGCAACCTCGGCCAGTACCGTCGTAGCCATTGCTGCCCTGTGCTGCTGCCAATAGCCCCTGTCGGCGCCGCCACCGTCGCCAACCCCATCGGCACCGGCATCGCCGCTGCTACCATCATCCGACGTTGCCCTCATCGTCATCATCTTTCTCTCTCCCTCTCTCTATCTCTCTGCGTAGGGTTTGGAGGGAGGGGGGAAGGGAGGGAAGAAAGAAACGATTGTGCCTCTTTAAGTTGGAACTTGGTCAACCAAGTTTGACCCTGGTCCAAACCAGATCAGGACCCAGTGGTCCCTCTCCAGCCCTGGTCTAAGCCAGGTTCACACCAGGGGTCCTGACCTTGGTCGTAGGTGGTCTTCCATGGTTCCGCCTTGGACCGAACCAGGGCCCAGTTAGTCTCGAGCTAGGGTCTAACTTGGTCTGATCCACTGCACCAGGCAGTGCACTGTGTTCCCCTATCGCACTGCCACTATCAGGGAGTCATTTGGACTGCGATTCACATCCTATCTATGTTGTTGGATTCGTCTCAATGAGAGTAAGCTCTTTCTAGTGCGTCACTGCCTCGATTGTGACTCGTTTTTGTGTCCACCTTCGATAGTCGCGTCGGTTGTGCGAGGACACCTTCGTACTCCATTTTACGTGTTGATTGCATTAGTGGCATCTTTGTAGTGAGACGAATCTCATCCAGTGCCCCATCCACCAGAAGTGCATCATTTTACGTGCCGTTCCTACACACTTTGCAGACGTCCATTCGTAACTCTTGAGGCTCACATCAACCATCAATTTGCATGCTAACTTCTAGACAATTTTGTTTACATGGCTTGTTCTACGAGACAATGGCCACATGTTATTCGATCATGAATTGGATTCCGTTAAGGGAAGATAAAAAATAGATAGTATTTCAAACTGACCTTCAAAATCTACTTTCCAGATTAAGGAAGGCTATTGATGTTAACCCAGTGTTAATCGAGGAACAATAAAAATCCAAAGGAAGACATAGTTTATGAGGTTGATCCAACGTTGATTGAGGAGTATAAAAATCAAATAAAAGAAATATATTATGAAGCCAAGCCAATACTAGTAGATGAATATTTTGAAGAAGTTGAGTCCAAGATGTTAGATGTGATTCCTGAAGTCTATTGCAAGGCTAGTTTCACATTTATGGTTGAGCAAAATGAGCCAAAGAAGGAAGAGACAATTATATAAGTAGTCAATCAGCCGAAGATTGTTCAATAAATTATCAACCAACCTACTTTTGACCACATATGGAGTATTATTGAGGTATACTTTCTACTTTGAATTGGAGCTTTCTTTTGCACGATGATTCTAATAACATCAACCATACATCATTGCTTTGCTGTTCTCATCATCTTCCCATGAAATTACCACATTTTAAAACTCGAGACGACTTTTCTCCAACCGGAGAAAAATGATGAGAATCTAAAACCAGAGGAAGCTCTGTTGTGTTTAGACACTACCCAAAACTTGTCTGAAGTGTAGAATATTTTTAAAGCAATCCATAGGTATTTTATTTGACCCATTTAGTATTTTTTTTAATTTTTCTGAATTTTAAGTGTATTTTTTATTTTTTAAAAATTATTAATACAATTTTTCATAATAATTATCTAATTAGAAGAATTTGAATTTACCTTAAGTCATGCAAATATATAATATCTTCTTAATTTATGCATGAATTATATGACAAATTTTGAGTGAATTTTTTGATACTCTCTTTGCAAAGGAGAAGACAACCCTATGATGGGATCGAATTTGTCCTAAGACAGGATTGAATGTGATGCTCAAAACGCCGGTAGTCTTAAACACCCCTTCCTACCGGTAAAGGGTATTGTGGTACCTGGCATGTCTCTAGAGGTGCCACAACAGCCTTAAAAGCTGAAACGATCAAAATTTAGCAGATACCTCAGAAGCGGACAATGTTAGTCTTCGTGGTTGATCCTTGTGCTTTCAAGCAAATTTGGAAGGGGTTAGTTCCTGAGAAATTTCAAGCTTTTCCAAGTCTCAAATTCGTTCCATAAGTTATTACTTTTTTCCCTTACATTCTGGTATCTGAATATTCTCAATACATCTGCGCACGATCAACCACAATGGCTTGTGGCACTATAGAATCTTAAAAAAAAAAAAAAGAATGAAGCCTCCTGCCAAATTCTCACTATGCGATAAACTAGTTTTCATTCTGAATTGCCCTCGACATTATTGACAATGGGGCTATAAACTGGAGAATAATTATGATAAAAAGATCCATGGAAGGGCACAATAGATAATATCAGCTGACTGTTTAGAGAGTAGAATCAAGATGATCAGACATGTCAGTATGTTCTGTCATAATCTCATGCAAAATTGGGACTTAAGCCACAGAGACAGCGGTCTTCCCGACAAAATTTTTAGCACGAGCAAGAAGGGATTTTTTTCCTTTCCATGACATATTCACAGTTCTACACATAACCAGCACTCCTTTCAGAATCTAATAACCTGCTTAGGATGGCTCCCCATTTTACCAAGTGCTCTGTCCAGCGCCACACTATAATCGTGAAACGGAACCAGCTCCGTCCTGAAAAACAAAGTGTAAATTTATGGGAGTAAACTCCTAGGCGAGCATCGAGTTAGTCATGAGATACTTTTATTTTTTGGACAAGTTAGTCATGAAGCCAAAAAAAAATGACGCTAAAAAAATCAACATACTCATATTTCAATCGGCCATCACACACTAGCCCCAGTAGATAATCTACCATCTTTCTGCAATCTTGCGCCTTCTCTGGAGTCATCCACTTCTGAAGCCAGAACCCTCGCAGAGAGAGATCCTGGGCAAGAATTTGTCAACATCAACAGAAATTCGTCATACTGCACCAAATAGAGGTGGATGTTTAAAGCAGAAGGAATTCAGATCACGGACGAGCAAGGAGCAAACTAAAGTGCATTTGACGATTGAGCCTCAATCAGCATCATCTTCTCAATTCAGAAAAATAAAGCCACATAGAAGTGAAAATAGCATATATAGATATGAGCCCCCACCAAAAAAGAAGAAGAAGAAGAAGAAGACATGAACACACAGCCTTATCACCTTCATTTGAAAGTGGCTAGAAGGATGTTGACATAGGAGGGGGGAGAAAAAGCTACATTCATTTTAGCAACACTGGAAAGACATTCTCCCACATGTAGAAAGCATCTAGAGCCCAGAGAAGCAATCAGGATCATAAGAATAGTAATTACGAGTTTTATCTTACTTGAGTTTAAAATAAAAATACGATCAATGCCCCAGATAAAACCAACCACAGATAAAGGTCACTAAGTGATGCATAATTTTTTTAATACTATCAATAGGACTTCCAAAGAAGAAATTTTGTTGACACATCACTTTTGAAGGGACAACAGGGAGAAAGAATGAAGTATGCTTCCTTTTTCCCTTACAGCCATACATTTTGAGTCTGTGCCCAGAGACATAAAAATAATGAAAACGACAAACTATATCCCTGATCTTGAGACATGATTTCCCTAAAACATAAAACAAATAACATATAGGTGGATCCCCACTATCTTTCAGCTTTACGGACGTCAAAAACTGTGGAAACAGGACTAGAAACAATGCTCCTTTGCTGGAGAGGAGATGATACTCATCAGAGAGTTTTGCATTTGTTGAGCTGGAGAATGGTTTGCAGGAGCAAGGAAGCAAGGGGCATGCGCTTGAGAAGCATAATATCTGCTTTCAACAAAGCCCTTCTATCCGCATGGTCATGGCTACTAGGTGAGAAGAATGATGCATTATGGGTTAAACTGTGAATGAAAAACACTTCAGAAGCTGCAAGCATCTACACCATTACACCGTCTAATACTACAATTTTAACCCCAGTAAGTAAAAATATTTGCAGGAATCATAACTTTAAGAAATTTTCAATTGGCAATGGAGACAATTCAATTTTGATTGTATGGACTGTCCATGGATAAGAGAAAGGTAATCTAGCAAGTCAGAAATGTCAATGAACGGGGCAGCAGTTGGAGTCTTCAATTCAGAAAGAACCTTACCAAACCAGGAAATAAATATCTGAATCTCATTAAAAACATGGAACAGATTAGTACAAATGAAGGAGATGACATGAAGATATGGAGAGGGGAATCCAAGAGATGCACTTTTGTTTGATCTTTTTATCAACAGTATACAGTGATGGAGGATGTTTTTTTTTAAAGTGGATGGTACCACAATTTAATTAAACAAAAAGATGATGTACAAGTATAAGCAGTATGCCCACAAAAACAAAACTTGTATACAATCAGGCCAAGAATCACTCCCCCCTCAAAAGAACAAAAGAGGATGACTTGTCCACATCCACATTCCCCAAAAGACTCGTCCACTCCCTAGCTCTATTTCAAATAATATGAGCAATCCTTTCCGGCACCAATGCCTCTTTTTTGAAGATTCTCTTGTTCCTTTCAGTCCATAAGGCCCACACAATTGCATGAAGAATCAACCACCACCTTAAGCGGTCTTCCTTTGATGACAACATAGAAGACCAATGTTGAAACAAGGAATCCACACACATCCTCCTCGGACCCAGCAGATGAAACTTAGACATCAATATAGTCCAAACTTCTTGAGCGAAACTCCAATCTATGAAAAGGTGTTGTACGGTCTCATCCTCCTCTCCACACATGGAGCACAAAGGGGACACATCACACCCAAAATGAATGAGCCTATCACATGTCGGCAGTGTTCCAATGGACACCCTCCACAAAAGCACCTTCACCTTCAAAGGCGACGGAGGATCCAAATCTGATAGCAATGTGGGGATCTAGTGCCTCCATCCGCAATAATATGATACACAGATTGGACAGAGAAGTCTCCAGAAGAGGTCCATTCCCAGCTCCACGAGTCTTGCATCGCCAAGTCACCCTGATAATCTTGCAACATAAGCATGAGCTTCATGAAGTCCTGAATCTCCTCTTCTTGCAGATTTCGCTGGCAGCATAGTCCCCACCTCCCATTCTGGTCTCTCACCTGTGCCACAGTTGCCCTTGGGGACGATGAGATCTAAAAGAGTCTAGAGAAAATGCTGGCAAGAGAAGCTGGAGCACACTACTTACCTAACAGAAGAGGCAAATCTGTCCATCTCCCACTGAAAAATGAGCAGCTGCCATAGTGATGTCAGATTTCAGGATGCCTCTCCAAGGGTGGGAGACATTATACATCACCTGCGGTTGCAACTCCTAGACCCTAGTCCTTGAGTAATACTTTTCTCTGATCACCTGCATCCACATTCTTGAGTTTGTAGCTCCAAGCTTCTATAACCATTTAGACAAAAGGGCTAGATTAAACTCTCGAATGCTTTTAATCCTTAGTCCCCCATTCTCCTTACTCTTGCAAAACCTTTTCCAGCACACTTCAAAACCTCCCTGCTTGAGCTCTTCTCCATTCCCCTTCCAGAAAAACCCACAGAAATGGCTTCAAGCTGCCTGACAACTGATTTGGGGATCCTAAACATAGATAGGAAATAAATAGGAAGACTATCCAACATAGACTTACAAAGCACCAGTCTTCCCCAGTAGGAGAGAGGTCTTCCTTTCCACCCCTTCAGACGTGAGTTAAATTTTTGAACCACAGGTTGCCAGTCTACACATCTGCTGGATGCTGGAGATACTGGAAGCCCCAGGTAAGTGATCGGGAAGGGCTCAATCTGGCACCCCATAATGGCAGCTGCCCTCAACAACTCTCTATCCTGCATATTAGTACCAAATATCTGACTTTTCCCATAATTAACTTTTAAGGTGGAAGAAACAAGGATAGATTAAGCTGGCACCAACCAAAGATTGACATCCTTCTATGAAAGATGGTGCTTAAGAGACTTCCTACAACCAATAGAATCAAAGCTTTTCTTCCTTGTATATCAGACAGATGCTCATTCTGTGTTATTCTAATAGAAAGGACCTACTGCCTTTTTACCCAACATAGATTTACCAATGCTACAGGAAGTCCTTTGGCCAACTGCCCGCAAATGGCATGGGTACAGCATGATGATCTGCTGATGCTTATAAGCTGCTGGAATTCTTTGTTCCCAATCAAGGAAGAAAAGTGACTGGCAATACGACATTGTTTGAGCTGCTTTTTGGACTACATGGTGTGAAAGTAACCAAAGAAAGTTTAGAGAGAAGTATAAACGATCATACAACATTTCAAACAAAGCAATAACATAGATGGGAAGCTGGTCTCATTGCAGAACTAGGAAACACTAGGGAATCCTTGTTGTTAGGAAGCTTAAAGAGTAGTGGAAATCTGTTTGTTGCATGTTCTCCTTCTCTGTGTGCTGCAATTCTTTTTAATACCATCCTACCAGCCCGTAGAACAGTATACATAGAGAGTCATGAAAGCCTCTTTTGTGAATCATCGTCCTTTCCAAGGAAATGCGGCTATGTCCACTTCTCAACAAATAGCATGTAAAGATTCTCCACACAAATATGTTCAGAATGAACTTTATGGGCATTTTCCCAGTGCATCCTTTGGGGTTTTATTAGACATCTAGAACTCAGAGGGGTTCCCGGAGAAAAATGAGATGCAACTGGACAGATAGGCCATGTTTTTGCATCTCCCCCAGCAGTTAATATTGGGAACGAAAGATCTGATTATGCAGTGGGCCTACCAAAGAAGAAAACATGGCTGAGATTCAATATGCATGTCAAGCTGCAATATAGAGGGTGCTGACTTCCCTGATCTCGGAGCAGCTAGGCTAGTGGAAGCGGAACTATTAAGTCTTGGAAGCATGTCTATGCAGGAAAAAAAAAAAGGATAATAGGTGTTAACCATGGCAGAACACTAGACAGACAGCAAGCAGTAAAGAAAATATTGTGATTTAAAGGGGCCAATTATTATTTTAAAAATACAGACTATAGTTAACGACTTCCTCAACCCGCAAGGGTGTCTTTTCTTGGCTATTTGAATCCCCACAGGGAAAGGTTGGCAAGGATGAAAAACAGGAAATTCAACACTTTCTTTCGTTTCCAGTTGCTTGGATGGTCAGAGAGAATCATACGCAACACTGTCTCAGGAGGTCTGTCAGCCATGTTTAAAGAAAATACATGGAGGCAACTTCACCTCTAACAGGCTGCATAACTAAGTTTCAAAAAGTCATGCATTCTTGTTTTTAGACAAACTTCAATGCCTTTTTAATTGCATGATTTTAATAAACTGGAATCTACACCTATCATCAGAGCTTCAAATGGGTTGGAAAATAAATTCCCATTATATATATATATATATATATATATGGAAGACCAAAAAGACCATGTACATTTGAAATGTCCCTGATTTGATACAAAGCCCTGCTGTGCAACATTTTGTACCCTTGTCCGATTGGAAGCCCTCTTTCGGGTAATGGTGTCGTCTTTGTCGGTCTCCTGGCAGATCTACTGGCTCTTGGAGGATCCCGATCTGGGAGCTTGGAAGCTCATGGAGGAGCTCGTGTATCAAGGCTTCACCCATATACCCTCTGCTGGTATACGTCCCTGAACCCTCCCTCTCCCAGCTGCCTAAGGAAGTTGCAGCGCTGCTGGTCGGCATGTGTGAGCCGACGTCTCCAAGGAGGTTCCCCTCCTTCCCATTCGAGTTTTTCCCCAGTCTTTCTGTCGTACGATGGTTGCTGCTGCTGGATGACCGATGGCTTCTTCAGATTTGGTTTTTATCCAGCATATTATGTGTATTTCTGTTGGACTCTCTTGTGTTTTCCCCACTTACTCTACGGATGTGTCCCCTTCCTTTTCTTATCTTGCTTCTGTTGTCATGTTTGTATTTCTCATTCGTGTTGTACCTTGTACTGTGTACCTCTCTCCTACACTGAATGAATGAGATGGTAGTATGTTAATGTTCCAAAAAAAGAAAAAGAAAAAAAGAAAAAAAGCCCTGCTGCCCAAAAAAGGAGAAGAAAATAACATTGTGTAAAAATCCCCTTGATGTGGCATCTACTTGGGTAGACAGTTGACTGATAATAGCAGCTTGATAGCACAAGAAATACTCACATATATTAACTCAAAAGGTGCTTTCCATGAATACCAGGTTCTTTGGTGTGTGCGCCAATTGCCCACTTGAATATACATCTTAGTCTTTTTTCCCAGGCGATGTTGCTCTGAGAAGTTTTTCAAGAGATGCATGACTTTATCTTGTTTTCCATTTCACAAAATCAGAGGTAAGCATCTTAGATGAGTAGGTACTGGGTATGACGGAAGTACTAGGGCTGAGAAACAGGGATCAGTAGTACGACAAAAGTACTAGAACTGAGAAACAGGGATCAATAATCCTTGGTATCATGGTTGGCAGTATCGGCCGATACCGATACGTATCGGTATCGGTGGGTACCGATACCATACTGAGTGGCCGATACCGGCCGATACAGGCCCAGTACTGTGCCAAAATGGACCCGGTACCGGCCGATACCGATACTGGTATGTATCGGTATCAGTGCCCTCCGATACCGGTACTGCTTGGTATCAAACCCACTGTCGGAAACGAGTCTGTCCCTAAAACTAAATTATCCCTGCTCTTGTATACTCATTTTCCATAAGTGAAATTTGTGGTACCATCTGCTTTCAAAAATAAAATTAATTACTCCTACCTATACCCTCTTGTTCCCACTATCATTGAAATTAATGATCCAAACCTGGGAGTGCTCCGGAACACAAACAATGGTGATGCTATTAACACCATTTACTTGAAAGCAATGGACACAAGGAGCTATACTCTGAATTTAAAGTTGAGTTTCAGATCCACTGGTAGATGACAGAATTCCATGTCATTCATAACATACAGATTTTCAGCAGAGAATAGTCACCAAGATTCAGAAGTTCCAAGTTCCAACCTCCTTGAAGATGAAAACAAAGACATAAAAGAAAGAAAAAAAGGATAAATGCAAGTTTTGTGGGAAAAGGTACCTTGAAAATGAATTGTGAAGTTGAAACCATGATAGGTTTCTTTGCCATGCCACCATAAGTTACCATTGTCCCACCCTGCCTAATGAAGAAACCTGATTAGGTTTGTAGATGCATCTAACCAGAACTTCTCTATTCTCTTCAGATTCGTGAATATATCAATGACCTTAAAAACTTGAGAACCAGAGTTGCAGCATTGCCCCCCACGCAGTTGAATCCCAACACAGGTTCAGCTAGATCACCCTAGGCATGTTAAAACTCTTCACATGAATTGCAGGGCCATGAAAAAAGCTTAAAATTTTAACTGATTACTTTGTCATATATCTACCAAAATAAAGTGTGACCTTAAAGGATGTAAACTGCACAGAGAAATATGAAAGTAATAACAGCAAAACATTTACAATCAAAATATATGCAGTACCAGAAGACCTTTGACATTCTTCACTTCTAATTGGCTTTCAGTAAACACTTCATCAGCCCCAAGGTTCTTGAGTTTTTCTTTGATTTCCTCAGATCCAGTCCTGTAGATATAGGAGGAGGAAAAAAAAGGAACATAAAGTTATGTGAAAAGAGCAAATCATTAAAGAAGAGCCTCTCTTCAGCTGAAAGTTGTGATATATGGGCTGCAAAAGAAAGCCTGTGCAAGTCATGAAAATGGAGCTACAGCATACGAGTTCAACCTGGTCATAGCTGATAAAGGAGACAAAATGAATTTATCCTAAAGCTTGTAAGAAGTTCGCATGATCGTACTTTGTCTATGCTTCAAGCTTTCAACACACCACAGATTGAAAAACATTGTGAAGCACATATCTCCCATTTGCCAAACCATATCGGCAGCGAGCCTTTATTCATTCTGCACCAACCAATATCATCAACAGTTTGTCTGATTGTATTCCTTTGATGCGTGCAACTTTAGCAAGGTCAGAAGCAATCTTTCCGCATAGTTATAGCCTTATGGGGCTAACCCAAATTTGACCCAACCAGACTTTTTGTCTGAAGGAGGCCAACAAAATGCAGTATCTGCACATTCAGGTTTGTCTGTCACTGTTGGTGGCACTGGAATAAGGAGGTGACAGAATGGAAGTTTTGGATTCAGTGAGGATAATGGCAACCCTTGGGAAACACCCATCACAGAAGTGGTATAACTGATGGTTAACATAAAGAAAACATGGTAAATCTTTGTTTCACGTTCTGTTGACTAACCTGGATGGACAATCTGAACCTGACCCCAAATGGAGGTTTGCTTTTTTTTTTTTTTTTCTCCTGTCAAATGCCAGCCACCTCATTCGTAACAGTCTAACCCAAACCCAGCTCAAGCACAAGCATTGTTTTCAAGGCGTCGCCTAGGCGACAAGGCGTTGCATGTCGCCCAAGACGACCTGGCGCCTTGGTGAGCAGCCCATTAAGGCACTCGCCTAGGCCACCTAAGGGCGCCCAGCCCACCTAAGGCCCGCCCAGCCCGCTTTGTTTTGGGAACAACCTGCCTTCTTTCAGGTTCAGTTTAGTTATTATAAAAAAGGTTGATGGGTATTTCTATAAAACTCCCCATTCTTCATGTCAAAATAAGGAAATGGTGATCAAACTTTCCACTCGGTTCCCACTTTTGATGGGATTCTTCTGCTAGTGCATAACATGTTTCCTCTCTCTCTCTCTCTCTCTCTCGTTCATCGGAAAGAATGGAATCTTGGATATATCTTATACTTTCTTTACATGTTTGATCATTTAACTAGTAAATTTCATATCTTTCATCTTGATTGATAGGTACTCCCGAATTCTCATTAGTTATTTCCTTGTTCATTTGCTAATGTTTCTTAATATTTGCCATTTATTATAATTTCCTTCTACATTATAGGTATATGCTGAATGTTGAGGATGCCATCGCTAGTTTGCTACCCTTTATATAGATAAACATAGAATTTAATATGGTGAAAATGTAGATACTTGAAACATACTAGTTGATATAAACTAGGCTTCGCCTAGGCGCCTCGCCTTGTCACCTGATCAGTGGTGGTAGGCCACCGCCTTGGTCACCTTGGCTGCCTTGACAACACAGAGCACAAGCAAGGATAGTCAACTTGCATCTCTATAGCTTGCAGAAGAAACAGAGCCATCTTAAACCACCAAAGATCCAGCACTCTAGAACGTATTGTTGGGATCCAATTGCGATTCAACCACAGAGCTCTATCCTACTAATCAGTTGCCAAGGTAAACACATTCATCGTCCGAACCTCAACTAGTGCTTTAAAGTCCATAGTGTTCTACTCGTAGCTACTTTCATCTCCAAAAACACACATTTGATCTTTGACAGATCAACTTTTCTTTGACTACTCTCACTTGCTGGATTGCTGCTGATAGTGAAGTAAAACTCTTTGTGCTTGATTTTACTATCATGCCTCATTATATTCATCTAGAACAATAAAATTACCATGAGTTCATTTCTGTATCATCATCAACATCATCACCATTCCCTTTTCCTCATCAAGACATCTAGCTTTATCCTATCACATTTGTCTCAGCACAACACTTGCAAGTTCAAGCCTCATGAAAGAGCAATTTTGCATCACTTAGGGGCGACATGAGCGAAGTCAGCAGGAGAGGGAATCCCGGGGGAGGGAGCAGGGGAGGGAACTTCGGGGGAGATTCTACTGGGTTAAGGGAAGGTTGGGTTGTAGTGCAGAGTAAGAGCCTTCGCAACGCTGCTCTTCGGAGGCATCAGGTTGAAGGTGG
This sequence comes from Zantedeschia hybrid cultivar, assembly GCA_030544215.1. Taxonomy (NCBI): domain Eukaryota; kingdom Viridiplantae; phylum Streptophyta; class Magnoliopsida; order Alismatales; family Araceae; genus Zantedeschia; species Zantedeschia hybrid cultivar. The sequence continues at coordinate 8,435,757 of JARZZO010000005.1, forward strand.
GCTTCCGGTAGACAGAGATGTGTGCATTCGTTACTTGGGGAAGGGTCACCATGCGGTTGTGTGTAGAGATCCTGTCCGGTGCCTCCATTGCAGAGAAGTAGACCATAGAAGGAGACATTGTCCTCTTCTTCGGCAGCCTACCAGTAAACCAGAAGGGAGCGACAGGCAGGATCAGTTGACTGGTGGCCAGAATGCTGCTTCTGGTGGAGCGAACAAGCTGAAAATCCTTCCTGGCATGGTGGAAATTCCGTGGTCAGCCGAGGTTGAACCAGCTAAGAGAATGTTAGAAAGCTGTGTCGTTGTCTCATTCCGGGAGAGCAGTAAGGAGCAAGCTGTAAATGATGAGGAAGTGAGGAATAGGCTGCAGGAACTCTGGCCGGATGTCAATCAATGGTGCATTCGTAGGATCGATATAGGCTCTTTCCTTGTAAGAACTGACTCAGAATCGTGGAGAAGCTCTGTTTGTTCCAGTGGGAGGATTGAGGTGAAGGAAGGTGTTTCCGCATACGTTTCACCGTGGAAGGTCGATGTTGGTACTGTCCCAGCAGAGGACGGTATCGAAGTGTGGTGTAAACTTTTTGGAGTGCCCCTTCATCTCTGGAATGTTAATTCGTTCCAAGCTATTTGCTCCAAGTTTGGGAGACTTAGAGAAGTAGAGGGCAAGTGGCTCAGAGGGGATAATCTTTCATCTGCTCGGGTTAAAGTCTCCGTTGATCAGACTGAAGGTATCCCGGATAAAATCAAGATATCAGCGATGGGTGCTGCATTCTGGGTACGTGTTGAGAAGGAAATCACTGGTTTGACCAAACAGTCTGAGCGAGACTGGTCCTGGGCGGATGTGGTGTGCGAGTACAGAAGATATAGGCAGAGAAGAGATGGCAGTGCTGGAACAGGGGAACCGGGCTGCGGCTACCCTCCTGTTCTTGAGGAAGCTGGGACTGAGTCCGAGAATGCTCCCAAGTTGATGAACTCAGTTGAACTGAGTCAATTGGAAGCGAAGAGTCAGGCAGAATTCAAAATAAACATTCATGGCTGCAGAGGTCCTAGGCCCCACGAAGGTAAAGGAGTTCTTGGAAAGGTCCCAGAGTCCTCGATCGGCAGGACTGAACAGATTTTTGCTCTTGGAGATGGTGCAAGTCTCTTAAAAGGACTGGAGAAGGCCCAATACGGTGATCCTGAGATGAGTTTGTCGAAGTCCATCCAAGGGTGTGACGGTCGTGGGGTGTCGGGCGAAGAAGATGAACAGGTTCGGGGTCGGATTCTGGACCCGGGTTTAGATGGGGTTCATTATGACCCGTTCAGTTTGGATCCTGACTTACCTGCGAACCGGGCTTGTACTGGACCGGTTCGGGTGCCTGTTGTTAACCCGTCCCTGAGCCGTCGTCGTCTTCCCCGAGCGTCTGCAAACGGAACCCAACTAGGAAAACAGAGCATCGGTCGGGAGTCTCCTCCGAGCTACGGAGAGAGAATTTCTTCCTCAAATGCTCTGGTTTGTAAAGAATCCTCATTGGGGATAGACCAGGCAGAGAGTTTAGAGCTGAGTGTTGACCAATCGGTATCATGTAACATTCCTGTAGGGGAAGCATGGGTTTGTGACAATATGGAGGAAGCTAGACAAATCAAAGATGAGCTACTTGCTTCGACTGGCAGATAGGATGGTATGGAAGAAGAGAGTTTGAATGTTGTGAGGAATACAGGGAAGCTGCAGGAAGTTATGCTGAGTGCCCAGATTGTGCCCTATGTTGCGAGTGAGGTGCCATTGGCAGTACAAAAGGTTACTGACGAAGATGCTTGGATGAATGAAATTATTCTGTTGGGTCAACGTATTGGTGTATCCTTTGCTGGAAGGGAGGCTATGGTTTTAAGCTTTCTGAAGAAGCTGAGAAGGTATGATGCTCTACTTCATTCAACTAAGAGGAAGGGAACGGGTGGAGGAATAAAAATAGGAAAGAGGGAAGCTAACTTCGTGAAAAATAATGAAATTGTGGACACTCTAAGAGGGAAGAAGCTCAAGGAGGAGGGGAGGATCACTATTTTACCATGAACCTGGTTTCGTGGAATATCAGAGGTCTCAATGGAAAGAGTAAGGTGAGAGCTGTGAGGGACCTGGTGCAATCTCTCAAGCTGGACTGCATCTGCCTACAAGAGACTAAAATGCCTAGCAGGGACAAAGACATCTCAGACAGATTGAGCGGGTCGATACTGAACGAGGCCGCTGTCCTCCCTGTAGATGGAGCTAAAGGAGGCCAGGTGATATTATGGAATGGGAATAAATTTGAAGGGAAAATATGTGATTTGGGCACTTACAGCATCTCGGTATCCTTTTCATGCAAGAACAGAAGAACAAATAATGACAGTTGGATCATTACTTCAGTGTACGGGCCTCATACTGAACACCAGAGGGAGTCCTTTTTTGAAGAATTGTATAGACTGCATTCCTTGTTTACAGAAGCCTGCTGCATCTTGGGGGACTTCAACTGTGTTAGGTATCCTTGGGAAAGGTCTGGGAGACAGAAATGGAGTAAGGACATGGAAATCTTCAACCAATGGATTAGGGAGGTCAAGCTAATGGATATGGAAATACCGAACAGGAAATTTACATGGTCTAATCTACAACAGGTCAGCACACAGTCAAGACTAGATAGAGTATTGATTTCTGCAGAATGGTTCAGGAGATTCCCATTGACAAATGTCAAGGGGCTCTGTAGATCGGTTTCAGACCACATCCCTCTGCACCTTAGGAAGGAGGATAAGAAGGCAGGGTTCAGAACTTTCAGATACAAGCTGAAGTGGCAGAAGGAAGCTGAATTCAGAGATTTGGTGAGAGATTGGTGGAATCAAGCACCAAAGGCAGCTTATGCAATTCAGAGTCTCCAGGGGAAACTTAAATGGACTAGGAAATGTATGAAACAATGGGCAAAAAAGAAATTTGGAAGGGTTTCAGCAGAGAGGCAGACTATGAAAATTAAAATTGAAGAGTTGGAGCTGAAAAGTGAGTCTGGTGATTTATCTACACAAGAAGTGCATTCTTTGAAGGAACTTAAGAAGGTTTATAATGAAGAGCTCGTGAAAGAGGAAATCAGTTGGAAACAGAGGGCAAAGGAACACTGGCTAAAGGAAGGAGATAAAAACACCTCCTTTTTCCATGCAGTGGCAAGTGCCAAGAAGAGATATTTGACCATTGATCATATTAAGGAAAATGGAACGGTCATTGAGGAACCTGAGGAAATCAAGACCAAGTTTGTTGCCTTTTACAAGAACCTTTTCTCAGAAGACCACCCATTCAGGCCCCATTTACAAGAAGGGTTGCTCCTTGTGTTAGAAGCTGCTGATGCTGAACAGCTGTGTGAACCATTTTCAAAGGAAGAAGTCAAATCGGCAATCTTTAGTATGGATCTCAATAAAGCTCCGGGTCCTGACGGTTTCTCCCTTGGATTCTACCAATTTTGTTGGGATATTATCAAGATAGATGTGGTTAACTTTGCCCAAGAGTTCTATGAAAGGCCGGAAGGGATTAAACTTGTTAATTCCACACATATTGTCCTGATCCCGAAATCAGAAGGAGCTGATAGAATGGTTGATTTTCGGCCCATTAGCCTACTCAATGGATGTTATAAAATCATCACCAAGATTCTAACAATCCGGCTCAAGAGGGTCATCCATAAGCTAGTGGGGATCAATCAGTCAGCCTTTGTGCAAGGAAGATTCATCCTGGACAATTATATGGCTGCTTATGAAGCTATTCACCACTACAAAATTAGGCATAAGCAAGGTGTGTTGGTAAAGCTTGATTTTGAGAAGGCCTATGACACAATCAATTGGAATTGTCTACTCAAATCTATGGAGATCATGGGATTCAATGCTAAATGGATAAGATGGGTAAGGTGTTGTATTTCCTCCTCCAGATTCTCGGTGCTGATCAATAGAGAGCCATGTGGATTTTTTAACAGCTCAAGAGGATTAAGACAGGGAGATCCTCTCTCTTCCTTTCTTTTTCTGCTTATTGGACAGATTTTGAGCACCCTTTGGGATAGTGCAGCTCAACAGGGTTTGGTGGAAGGATTCAGGATTGGTAGAAGCCATATCCATTTATCTCACCTTCAGTTTGCAGATGACACTCTCCTGTTTACACCTGGAAGTATTGAGGACATTCATAATATCAAGAGTTTGCTAATTTTAGTGGAAGTCATTACGGGGTTGAGAATCAATTATGAGAAATATGAAATTGTTGGGCTGAATATGACTCAGCAAAGGGTACAGGATATTGCAAATTCCCTAAAGTGCAGAGTAAGCAACTTCCCTATCAAATATTTGGGGCTGCCCCTATCGAATGGTGTCACTAGGATCAGGGATTGGGATGGTCTCATAAAGAAATTTGAGAATAGGCTGGAAGGATGGAAGAGTAGCTTTCTGTCTGGAGGAGGAAGATTGATCATGTCCAAGTCGGTTCTTTCTTCATTGGCTTTATACTATGCTTCTGTTATGAAGATCCCTAGAACTGTGGAAAATATCATTGAATCAGCTAGGAGCTCCTTTTTTTGGGCAGGAGGGAAAAGGGAAAAGAGAGGAATGCACTTGATTGCTTGGAAGAATGTGTGTAAGAGCAAGGAGCAAGGAGGCATTGGTCTTTGTGGGGTTGCCATCTTCAACAAAGCCTTGTTAGCTAAATGGTTGTGGAGAAGAGGAGAGTACCCGGATGCTCTTTGGGCTGTAATTGTCAAGGGCTTGTACTTTCATGGTGAGAGTAAATGGAGTTTCTCTCATTCATCAAGATATAACTTATCTCCCATATGGAGGAACATTCTTAAATGTGCTGATTTTATGGTCACCTCTTGCGAAGTCCAAGTGGGTAATGGCAGGGACATACGATTTTGGAAAGACAAATGGTGCTCCAACCTGGATTTGACTGTGGTTTTCAGCAATCTTTTCAGCATTGTCCAGAACAAGGATGCCTCGGTTGAAGAGGTTCTATCTCATAGTAGTACAGGCCAGTTTAATCTAATGCTTAGAAGAAATCCTACTGATGTGGAAACTGGGGAACTGATAGCCTTGCTTAACTTAATCAATGGTGTTAGGATCTGCAGTGAGGTGCAAGATAAGAGGGTTTGGAGATGGACTAATAATGGGCTCTTTTCGGTCAAATCCTTGGTTCAGCTTTTGAATGATGGTGGTACTAGGGTTTGGTGGAAGGACCTAATTTGGTCTAACCACCTTCCTAATAAAATAAGGGTGTTTCTATGGAAGCTTGCCTGGAATAGAAGTCTTACGGGAATGAGGGCGAAGAGACTTCAACTTCCCGGGAGTTCCTCATGTATTTTCTGTGCACACTTTGAGGAAGACCAACTTCATTTATTTTGTAAGTGTGGTATTATTTCCATCCAATGGAAGAGCATGTGTAGGTTACTTGGACTTGATTGGGTGGAGCATTCCTCTGTGTTGAATCTGCTGAAATGGTGGACTATTGTTTCTCCGTCAAAGGATCTCAAACATGTATGGTTTCTTATATGCCCGGCCATGTTGTGGACTATATGGTGTGAGAGGAATAGAAGAAAATTTAGTGACCATTTCAGCAGTGCGAATGAACTTTTGAAAAAGACATTCAGATGGGTGGAAGAGTGGGGACGAGCAGCTGGTATCCTGAATGATGGCAGCTCTGTTATATTTGACAAAATCAGATTGTGGAGGAAGCTGATCTCTTAATGTTATCTTCTTTTGTAACCCTGTTTTATCTTCTTGATAAAACAGCTTTTGTTAGGATCTTTTAACCTTTTGGGACTTGGATGGGGGACTGTCCTATCCAAGGGTGTGCTCTCTTGGGCCTTCCTGTACCTCTTTCACATATTTCAATGGAATTGTGACTTTTGTCACCTTCTAAAAAATTTTTGCCTAACAGCTGTAGCCTGACTTTAAAACATGAATACTGGCATTCCGCATAATGTGAACCATCTCATGAACAGATTCTAGGGACTCTTGGTTTCACATTTCCAGTCAAATTGGAAAACTGGTGCAGAAATAGTAGCAGACAATTTTCTACTACCAACTAAATCAGCCATTCACACCATCTCACAAACAGATGCTAGGGACTCATGATTTCATATTTCCAGTCAAATTGGAAAAACTGGTGCAGAAATTGTAGCATACAATTTTCTACTACCAACTAAATCAGCCATTCACCCCAGTAGCTCTGTATCCCCCTGTTCTGGTGTTTTAACTTAAATATTTCACATTACATTGTGCTGATAATGCCACACCACATGACCCCCTTTTCTTCAAACCACACCCCCCCCCCAAAAAAAAACCAAAAAAAAAAAAAGACCTCCCCAGATCCAATCTGATGATCTCATGAATTGACTCCCACATTCCAAATCCCCACTCCTTTTTACAAAAGCTCCTATCCTCCATGAAGACAATGCCCTCGCATCCACTACAGAAAAAGGCCAAAATTGCTGGAAGATCTGTTGGGTTCCTCCCTCTGCAACAAGCTTGTCAGCATCCGTTCATCCGGTACAATCCTTCCCTTAATCATCTCATTTCTTTGCTCACCACTATTTATACTAGTTGCATGGAGCAGTCATGAGAGTGGTAATGGGGACGAGATGGGAAAGGAGTTCTTCTAGTTTATACCGGGAGAGGGAGTGCTTTTAGGAGCAGGAACGATGGCAAAATGAGTGAATCGTGCCACTAAGATTTGTGCAACTACTTCCTCTCCTCGTCTGTTCTGTTTCTCCTAATCTTTCATGTGCATAAGGTGACCACCTTGCCAGCATATACCCATCTCTCTACCATCTCTAATGAGAATTACCAGCAAAAACTCAAGGCACTGCATACTAAAGAGAGCAAAGAATGATGTATGGAGGGATTGGCAGAGTAGTTCAGAAGTTTGACACCAGACTGGCAGGATGGAAAGGAAGATTGCTTTCTTAGGGGGGGAAGCCAGTACTATGTCAGTTAGTCCTGGATAGTCTTCCGATCTACTTCCTATCTATCTTCATGATCCCCAAAACCACGACGAAGAAGTTGGAAGCCATCCTGATGCGGATTCATCTTGAAGGGTAATGGAGATATGCCCAAGAAGGGGGGTTTTGATATTGCCTGGGATAGAGTGTACAGAAGCAAAGAGAATGGAGGATTGGCTATTAAGGGCATTTTAGACTTTAACTTAGCTCTCCTAACTAAGCAGTTGTGGAGTTAGGGTACTGTGGACTCGAGACTTTGGTGGGAAGTCATCCGGCACAAGCATTATCTTCAAGAGTTTGGGACTTGTACTCCAACTCCTGCTGCAGACTCTCATATGTATGAAAGGGAATCTTAGAAGGGGTTGACGTCATTAAGGCAGCCACCCATATCTCCATAGGTAATGGGGAAGCAGCCTTCTTTTGGCTTGATAAATGGTGCGGATCCATTTCACTTGCCACCAGGTTTCCAACTTTGTTCGCCATTGCATCTCACTCAGAAGTAGTAGTGGCCCAGTTTTTTGTGAGCTTCCCAGGGGGAGGGGAGGGCAGCTGGTCGCCTTGTTTCAAAAGGGACATGCGGGACCAGGAGATTGAAGACTTGGGTACCCTTTTATCTATTCTCCAGGATCACAATGTTAGACATGGAACTTCAGATTCTTGGTGTTGGATTTGGGAAACTTCAGGGTCATTTTATGTGAGATCTACCTACCGGATGATTGCAGATGGAGGGCAGCGTTACCCCTATTACAGGGCTATGTGGTCATCTAAGAGCCCTCTAAAGGTTAAAGTTCTTCTTTGGAGGATCACTCTTGGCAAACTCCTCACTCGTGATAGGCTTGCCACATTCATTGATGGCCTCCCAGCTGCTTGTTGTCTATGTGGGGAGGAGGAGACATTGTGTCATCTCTTCTTTGCTTGTGAGTTTGCCAGATGGCTGTGGGAGTCCTTGTTACTCAGACTTCACGTCCAACCTCACTGCTTGGACACAGTGGGTTCCATTGAGTCTATGCTGCTCTTTTGGACCTCTCACCTAGTTGCTAGGGGGATGCAAAAGTTTGGTGGCTGATCCTACATGCTACTTTTTGGGTCATACGGGGTGAGCAGAATAGAAGAATTTTCCGTAAAGAAGCTTCTACTACGGACTCAATTCTCAACTTTTTGTGTCAAACAGTTAGGGAATGGGCCAAAGCCTTTAGTAATGAGGACGTGAACAAGGCATCCTTTTTTTGTTCTTTTGGGAGATTCCTGAGGGCTGCACCACTTCGGTGCCTTTTGTATCATACCCTCTCTTTTGTCTTGGGGGGGATTTTTGTTCTGTTTTCTACACTTGTACATGCTCTCTTTTTACATTTTATAGTACATGTGGTACCATCCACTTTCAAAAAAAGAATAATGTATTTACTTCAAAGATGTGACTCGGTCCATGACTTAAATTTTGCTTGTGAAAAGGTGGAGTCTGAAGCATGTATATAAGTGCAAAGCATATCAGAAAACTTGCTGTAGACATAACATCTCAATGTTGAATGACAGTGGCTCTTGGGCATATTGGCTCTCTGTGTGTGTAATCAAGAACTAACAACTAACATAAATTGAAACTTGGAAATGACAGTTGACACCTGTCTCTGATGATATTTATGCTCTGTATACCACGGAGCCGTGCAAGTTGGATAATGCACTGCCCCACCATGCTAGTAGCACCATTTTGGACAATGGCATCACCTATTTGTATCCAAATGAGAAGAAAGCATCAACAGCATGCTCGCAACAGAACTGGAGAGACTCTACAATCTCAAAAGTGAAAATCAGGAGGTACCAGGATTAAGGTTCACGAAGTCCTCTAGCATGCGCAAAGCTGTCAAAGGATTTATAGTTATTGTAGCAGCATATTCGACAGGAACATCCTTGATAACTTTGTGCCAGAGATTTTCCTCTTTTACCATGTATGTCTGCCATGTACCTGAAAAGAATATCTTTTGCCATTCTTATACTGAAGGATACAAAAAGTTCTAAATTGATCCCAATAGGCCGGACAAAAATAACCAATATAAAAGCAATGTTCCATACCAAAATATGGAGGAGATGGTATGACCCAATCACCCACTGAAAGATTCCTCACAGAAGATCCCAAAGCTTGTACTTCTCCGACACCTTCACAACCTCCAATTGCAGGTACTGGAGGCCTCACAGGATAAACACCTGAAACACAAAAACTATTAGTCACTAGCTCACATCATCATGACCCATCGTCCCATCAATTTGACGTCAATCCAATTCCATGAAAAATCCAAGGGTTTGGCAAAGTTCTCCAACCGTCTACTTGTTTGACATCAACCATATACAATGTTGCACTAAGCACCTGGACAAGATATGTTTGGATAGGAGAGTGTCTGTCGAACGCCCATGAACCCAGTTCTTTTTTCTTTTTCTTTTTTGAGAAAAACATGGATTGTACCACCAACTTTATTCATAAAGAGAGGAAGTACAATGCAAAACCAGACATGAGAGATTCCTATCCCATCAAGAAAGAAAAAATTACAATGGCATTAACTATTTAAATGTCTTTTTCCAATTGTCAACAGAAAAACCTAGAATATGTCTCGACCAAGTATAAAAAAATGCCAAGCTTCTAATAGCAATATTTTCCACAGACTTTACTTCCTCTGAAAATCGCATCATTTCTCTCTTTCCAAATGCTACAGCAAATTGCATGAGGAATCATCCCAACAAATCTTCTATGCATCATCTGATTATAATTGGATCTCAAATGCTTGAAGAAAGACCACATCTCCCCTGCTGTTTGAAACTGTGGTTTAAAATGCAAGAGCTCCCCGATAGTAGTCCAAACTGTTAGACTAAGCTAGCAAGTGACTAGCAGGCGATCAACATCTTCCGATTTGCTGCCACATAGAGAGCACAAAATATCATCTTCCTGGCACCATTTCCTCCTATATACTTTAGTAAATATCCTCTTTTCATACATCAGCCACATGAATGCTTTAACTTTGAAAGGTGATCTGATTTTCCACACTTCATCATTCTTCAAGTACTTAAGCATCTCTCCCTCCAGCGCAACATAATAAGACTTCACAGTGAAAATCCCTTTGGTAGGTTCCCATGTCAATTTATCATCCACATTTGTATGTATAGAAATAGCATACAAATCCTTCAACAAAGATGAAAATTGATTTATTTCCTCATCCTTCATATTTCTGCGCATCCGAACATTCTACTGAACTTGATTTTCCACACTTTCATAGCAATTTTTCACCAAGGCCCACTGATCTACAGCAATAGCATATAGGTTAGGATATTGCTCCTTCAAACTTTTATCCCCCAACCATTTGTCCTTCCAGAAGAAAATGTTTTCCCCATTACCCAGTTTGTGAAAAATGTGGTCCTCAAATTGATTTCCAGCTTTGATGATATCTGTCCACAATGGTGACATCAGCCCATGAACCCAGTTGTCAGGCAGAAATTTATCTTTCTTTGTTATGCATGTTAAGCTTATGCAACTGAGCAAGTTAAAGGTCCCCCCGGACTCCTAATGAGTCTAAATGAAGAGGGAAAAAGGAAAATTGATATATGAGATTCTCTCTGGGGCATCATCAGCCAAAGAGTGAATCAGAATATCAGACACAATCCCTAGTACGTTGGAATCAAGCATGCAAAAGGTTTGAAAGCAACAAATAATAAGTAGTAGGCAATCTTCCAAAATGTTTGATAAGGAATAAGGAGGAAAATCCATTACGGGTTGGTTCTAGATAAGAGATCAAACAACTAACAAGCATAACAAAGTCCAGAAAACGGACTTTGTTAGGGAGACCCAAAGATAGGAAAGACGGTGATGGCAGGGAGAAAGGTAGTAGGGAGAAACCCGCGGCTGTTGATCGGGGAGTCTGTCTACGGTGTTTTCAACTGGGGCACTGGGCTGCGAGATGTTCTGCGGCAATTGTATGCCGGGCGTGTAGAAGACAACGACACACCGCTCAGGACTGTGCCCTCGGTAGGCAAAATCGCGCAAGCTATCGAACGGCCAGCTTTACAGACCCGTCTCCATCTACCCAGCCAGCGAGAGAAGCTTCAGTCAACCTCCCAGCTGAAGATGTAGACAGGGACAGGTGGGAGTTTCTTTCCTCTCATCTGGTGCTCGAGGGTAGCGGTGGAGGGCGCCAACCCCAACAAGTCACCAGTCAGATGGCGGAGGCGTGGGGCTGTAGAGGGGAGTGGATGGCCTGGCGTTCAGGGGATGGAAGCTTCTTGGTCAAGAGCCTTGGCCAAACCCTTGCTGAGGAAGGTAGAGTATTGGTGTCGGGCAAAGGTTGCAGTGTGAGGCGATGGGATCACTCGGCGGCGCCAAGATAGTGAAGGCACCGAGGGTTATATGGGATTCAATAGAAGGCATCCCACTTCATCTGTGGGGAAAGGAAGTGGTGGTGGCGGTGGTGCAGGAGTTCGGTCATGTGATCTTGGTGGATGATCAAGCTCTGAAAGATACCCAGGGGATCAAGGCAAGGGTGCTTTTGGCGGTCGAGGTAAGGGAGTTTCCAGTGAAGGTGATCTTAAGCCATTGGGGGTTCCTATTTGAAGTATGGATCAAGGAGGTGTCGGCTATGAACAAGGATTCCACTTCAAGGCCTTGGGTGGCTCGGGTGTCGGGAGATATCGTGACAACGGAGACAAAACAGTGTCCCCATCAAACCCTAATCGCTGATCCTTCGGAGAAGACAACGGTCCAACAAGTGGATCACTTGGGCCGAGTGGACCACGCGCTCCAAGATCGTAGGGGGCGGACTATACAAATTTTGAATCCCGCTTGCTTTTTGAACCAATCTTTCGCAGATGGGTCATTAACCGGGTCAAATCATAGGACTGGTATTAGTGGTTCGATTGTGGACCCATGTTTAGGCAGTGGAGACTCTGATCTGATTGTTGGTGGCCTTTTTATGCGACCCGACTCAACTGCGGAGCTAGAGTTATGGGCGAGGGCTCTTCCCACCCATCGCGCAACCCTCTTCTTCCTAGGATGTGGTGGTGGAGGTAGAGTTGGAGGTTGTGTTGACAACAGCACTAAGGACGAAATTGGTGGGGGTCTCCAGGCAAATTAGGAAGAGCGAGGAGAGGATAGGTTGGACTTGTCAGGGGACCTGCGAGGGGAGGGGGGGAGTCTGGGTAAGCATCTTTGCGTCGAAGTGGCGGGGAGGGCATGGCCAATGAGGATGCGGATTTGGGCTTGACCTTAGCCCAGTTAAAGAAGGCTCGCATGACGGTGGACCCTGCGGCGAGGGCTTCTTTGGCGCCGACGACCGGGGCTACCTCATCGAAGGTGGATGCCTTCTTCTCGATCTCGCCGGCAGCGGTACATTCCATTGCGCAACTGGTGGGAGTCAGCTTTGAGGGACCCCCAGAAGAGGCGGTTCATCAGGTTGCCAACCATATCAACAGTCGAGCTTCTCCCATCGCAATCAATGGCACCTTCGAGAAGCCTGCTCAATCTGCTAACCATGGCAGCTGTGTCAATACCCTGTGAGGCCTTAAGGTCAGCTGCCTAAGGGGCTGTAGCCCAGTGCCCTGAAGGTGGGACCCAGTCTGTGGGTGAGTGGTGAGGAGCTGGCAAGCATGCTGTGTTTTGGTCTCGTCTTTGCCATGGGGGATGGGGTTTTCTGGTTCGGGTGATTGTTTTTGTGGAACTTTTTGGTTAAAGGGTTCTGCGGTGGTGTTTGGGTTTGGCATCTGGGTTGTGGGGTTCTTCATGGGTGTGAATTCCGGTGCATTTTAGGAAAGACTTCTTGCTCAATGTATTCAACTCTTTTATTTTATTTTATTTTCAATGAAACGTGATTTCCTGTCACCTTCCAAAGAAAAAACAAAGTCCAGAAAACTTGAAAGGTTGGCATATACTAGAGGGTTAAAACTTATTACCTTCTATGACCTTATGCACAGGAAATAAATAAATAGAATCTGTTACCATATGAATCATGCAAAGTTCATGCTACTAATTTCAGTCACCCATTTTCATGCACAGTTTCTACAAGCTTCACAAGAATCATGAATCATGATTCAGGACCCCCCAAAGGTTGCAACTCAAACAGAACTTTGATGATCTCTATTCCCTTTTTCTCCCTTGTATTGACAGAAAACTGACTTTTTCATTCTTTACTAGAGATGATCACAGGCTCCATTTGGTGGCACACATCTTTTAGCGGAATAGGAAGATGCATATCTGGACAACTTCAGTGACATGTGATAGTTGCACGGTCCAAGTGTAAACAAGTTCCATTATGGCTCATTCAGGTTTGACTAACTTGTTTTATAAAGCTATTTGAATTGGGTCCATCTGATTACTCCAAACCCCAGAGCACAGTGGACACCCATTATCATCAAAAACATGTGATCCCCCCTTTTCAATGTATCAGAAGAATGCCACATTACAAACAATAGCATTGCATCACATGTCGGGTTTCCGTTAATGGTAGGATGGAATAACATAGGTTGATAACTATCACAAATGTGAAAAGAACTCCTAACCTGACGACTATCGTGTGCTGAATTCCTTGACATTACTAACATAAGGCCCTTTTGATATACCTGGCTGATGTAAAAGTGGACTGGAAAAAGTTGCTGTAAATAAACTTTAGTTCAATTTCATACCCATAATTGTGATTTTTTTTTTTTGGTTATAGCAAGCATGAAAGTGAAGAGTTGGATCAACTGTACAAGGTACATTGGAAACGAAGTGATGACAACCAAAATCCAGTCAGAGAAAGAACAATGGCCAATCTGCCAGCAGGTGGCAGTGATTATATTACATGGTGTTCAAATTTTCACTTTACTACAGAAAACATGGAATGGATCAAAGGATGAAAAATACACCCATAGGAAGCAATCTGCCACACCAACAGATACGCCCCTAGGGAGCAACTAATTAAGTTTTCCTCTCCTCCTGCCCTGATGTCACAATCCGATCCAACTCTCATAAGGGACCATTTGCTCTATACCAAATCTACATGGTTTTGTCCCCAAGAGGCACCTCATAAGTTATAGATCTAAGCTCCACATTTATAACCTAGGAATTTATTTCCAACATGGGACTAATCCAATGCATGCCCACCCCAACCCCCGGACACGATAATAGCTTCATGCTGCGGCGGCTCCACATTGGTATGCTTTCACCCCTTCATTTGTGTAACCCTTTCCAATATGTAACCCTTTGTTATTCTCAGCTCATGAGGTGACTGGATCACTATAGGCCCACTAGTTTCTATTTGGTTCATCCGTGAACCAGCCCACATTGTACTAGATGGGTTCAACTCTAATACCATGTTGCCACGATCCTACTATTGTTCATTTTGGACCAAGTTCATGTGGGTTGTGTTCCTAAAAGGTGCCTCGCAAGCAGGGGCAGAGCCAGGTGGGGAGGGGGGCAATTGCCCCCCCAACCTGCGAGCTTCTACCATCACCATCTTCTCATTCCCTCCATTAAATTCACCAAGACACCTCCCCCACCCCCCTCACTTTGAAGTTTTGCCCCCTTCTCTGAAGAATCCAATGTGAGAAAGTTTCCAAAACATTAATACATCTCCAACCAACAACCATTTTCTTAGACCCCGCATCTTCAAATCACTCATGGGAGTCCCAACCTAATAGCAGTCTAAAGACAAATTCTCCAATTTATGGGTATAAATAAAATTTATATCTTTCCGGGTTTGCCCATTTGGCTTGCGATGCATTGATCTCTTTGGTGGTCCAACTTTTAGTAAGCCAATTTGATTCCCAGAATTGTAGTCAACCTTCCTTCTAGAGATAGCTGTATGATGGCAAACTCTTCACTTTTCAATCCTTATAAAATACGTTTAGTTTATATATATTTGACAAGGGTAAAAAATAGTTTTATAATTGGAATTTTTACTTTTCAATTATTATAATCTGCCAATAATATTCCTTATAGTCCCCTGAAATCTTTATATTCCTTAATCCTATAATTATTTAAAACATCCCTAGAAAGCTCCTCAATCTTCCTAAAAACCCACTCTAGAGGGATTTTTAAGGATGATTTAAAGATTGTGATAAGTTTTAAGGAAAAATGAAGATTGCAGAGGCTTATAAAGAATATTGAAAGATTATAGGGATTGAAAAGTAAAATTTTCTTTATTTTTTGATGAGGTGATAACATGAAGAACTAAAAAGTATGTAGACCAACTGAGAGTAATTCATTTGTAAAAAAATCTTTTATTTAAACAAAAAAATTATCGATAAACATTTAATCTTTTATTAAGCCTACTTTACTTTGCCTCTCCTTCCAAAACTTTCTGGCTCTGCTGCTGCTCACAATAAGGCTCCAAACTCCACATTTATAGCTCAGTAACTTTTTTCTCCATTTCCAATATATGATTATTTGGTTCATCTCTAATCTAGCTCCCACACACAATAGTAGCTCTATGCTATGGTGGCTCCATACTAGCACATTTTTTCCCCTATGTCCAAATAGACATTTCTTATGGATAGACCTCTCCGAACATCCAACTTGTGACTGTGTCACTATAGGTTGTAACGGTCCCATTTCCACAATCTTGATGCCAAAGGACAAAGATAAAGCAACCTTATCTTGATGTAGAAATCCCAATTCCTAGTATGCATAACACCTACTCCTGCCCGGCCTTGCCAAAAGACAAACTCAAAGCAGCCTCATCCTGATGTACAAAGCCCAATTCCTGCTATGCCTAACCCCCCCCCCCCCCAATAACACACACACACACACACATACACATGTTTAGAATACTGCTGCAGAAATTATATGCATCTATCTACCTCTTTGACCCATTCTGCTGCAGTTAGCACAGGCATGGAGAAGATTTCCATACATTACAAAGTTGATTATTTCATTCCAACACATTGAGACAAGTCCAAAAGCAACCAGACTTCCTTGCCCAAATCATGTGACCACCAGATGGTCAAGGCCCTTGTCCTCACCTCATGCAAGATACACTTTGTTATAACCCTCTTGAGGTCCTCCAGTTTGTCTAGCCTTCTACAGATTTTCTTTCCCAAAAATAAGCACATAAACACCAGATAAATGCCTGTAAATTTAAAAGAATTTGATACTTTTAAGGAGTATGATCTGTTTACAACAGTGAATGACAAGCCATGTCCCCCTATCTAAGGGGTAAAGAAACATCATGTTCTTGTCTTCTGACTTCGATAATGCTTGAAAGATGCAACTACGCTTTTGATATTTACCAAATGGAACTTGGTGCCTTGTGCTCCTCTTAGTAGGGGAAGAACATTCAACACACAAGTAGTCAAAAATACCTTTGATGGAAGTCAAAGTCCAAACAGTCAATGCAAGAAGCATATCAGTGTGACAGAAAAGCAACCATTATCTCTCAACAGTCATCCATCTTGGTCAACCTCTGTCCTAAGGCAACATGGCTGCCCATGCAAACGGGATGTCCTTAATTATGGGTTTGATTGCTCAGTTCTGGTCCGCAGTCTACAGCTGGAAGCCCTTGAAACATGATTCCTGATGATCCTCCACCAATCAGCCTTTGCAATATCCAGTGGAGAGAAAGAAGTAAAGGGGAACAAAGAGATGGATGACCTTACTCCCTTCCAAATATTTCATTCCTCCACCTATAGGAGAAGAAAGAGACAATTTAAAGAGTTTTACGGTTGAGTTCCCCACAATGCCCAAGGCCTCAAAAAAGGGATTGTTGGTGTAGTCCATAGGAGCATATAATTTAAACATCTAGGATGGGATGGTTGGAAATAGCTCAAATTAGGAGAAAGAAAGATATCCTTCGTTAGATGAAGCTACAATTATATCCATTACCGAGTGACCAAGAGAGTACACTCGGTAGGAAGTATAGACACACCCAATCTCCACATACCACCGAAGGAGGAGAACGACGGAAATAACATAAACATTAAACAAAAAACAGAATATACAAGTTTCCACCCGAAAAAAATAAACAAACAAAAATAAAACAAATAGTAAGAGACACGCCTTCTACTCTGTTGATGTCCGAAGGGTTGATCGGGGCAGCGAGCATTTTGACACAAACATCATTTTCCTTGAGCTCCACTGGAGGAAGATCCACCACCCTGTACACGAGGCAATTGTTCAGCACAGGATTTTACGGCCCCAAGAACTCCACAAGGAACCAACAAGCACACAACCATGAACCAGCATCTCCATTCGATTGGAACAAAACAAATTTCCCATGGGGAAGACGATCGAGGGTTGAAGAGGGAGGGGGAAGAAGGGGATCGGGCAATACTTGGTAACCTGGTCCGGAGGGCCGTGCTGCTCGTAGACGATGGCCTTGGACGGCGGAGAGAGAAGAGTGGAGAACGCGAGGGCGGCCACCGTCCGATGGCCCCACGGGCGGGGGACACGGCGGTGTCGAAGCAGAGTGGGGCGGAGGCTTCTCAGAGACAAACCCAGGGACCCCATCGCCGGTCTTCCGCAACACCGCCGCAGACTGCTTCCGGTGAGTCGGAGAGAAGTGATCAGTTCACTATAGGACACATGAGCAGGGTTTTGTCAATGGTAACCGATAATTCCGATTATCCTCATTATTTGTTGGCTTAACGGAAGATTTGTAGGAAGTCTTTTTTCTCTCGGTTAATTAACGGATATATTTTTTAAGTCTATTTTCTTAACGGATATAAAGAATAGATAGTCTTATTTTCAAAATCAATATCTGCTAGTATCCGTCAAATATTTTGTAATTTTATCATCTTATCATTTTATTATTATTATTTGTCTTTAAAAATGTTGTGAACTTTTAAAAGAAAAAAAATATTTTAGTATGATTTAGTTGAACTATTGTCTCAATATTATTTTATTGACGAGAGAAATTTAATTTGATTATTTTGTCTCCCTTAAGCAATAGTTATTTCTCGTGTCTATATTTTGCTTTAGTTATCCGATAATATACTGATAATCACTTTTGTTCATATACTGAAATGCTATCTCGGGTACATGCTTGCTTCACAACTGATGGATACATAATTTTGGCAAACATGAAAATGGAGAGTCTCTTATCCGTACCAGATATGACCGGTTGACATCCCTCATAATCACAGATGAGATGAGATGGTTACTCAAACGCCTACGGGTAATCGTCTCCATGACTTATTTCTTCGGAAATTTTGGGAAAACTTGGATGGCAAAGACGAGTGGTTCCCGTTGACGGGAAAGGGGCCCTGTTTGGGTGCGACTGAGGATAATGTAGATGGAATTGTAATAAATGTATTTATCATAAATCTGTTTATCATAAATAAGCCTATTTATCATTAATATATATTTTATAAACTGTGTTTGATTATTCTGTAGAAATGCAATTAAGTTTATGAAAGCAACTGACTACAGGTAAATTTATAGAAAATACATTATGAAGAGGTTTTAGATTTATGATAAATTCAAGTGAGCTCATAGTAAATTTACTATTTTACCATTGAAACCAAAGTTTGGGGACTAGAAGAGTCGGACCGACTTGGATCTTTCATAATCCGGAACGAGTCGAATCGACTCGCACAAACTCGATTGAATTGCATGAAAAATATCTCCTAAATTGCACAAACTTGATCGAGCCGTACCAATTTGGATTCGCCCTGATACGGATAGTTCGAGTCGGCACTAGTCGATCCTACATGGCAAACCATGATTGAAACTAAATTTATGGTGAACAGAGAATCTACATACAGTAAACTTAAACGCATTTATAAGAGTTGCATCTGAATAGGTACAAAATTTAATTTATCAGAAAGTAAAATACCACTTAATTTCAAATGTGTATATATATATCTCTTATAGATCCACGGTCCACCCATTCACTTCCCACCCACATTCTATCAAATCACTGTCATTTTTTCTGATTAAAAAATTCACAATACAATCCCAAATTGTTTACAAGAAAAGGATGCCCAAAATATTAGTGAACTTATTAAGAATTCATGAAACTTTTTACTCTTTGAGAAGAAATCTTTCTAAAATAAAATTTGTTTAAAAAGCATTTTCTTGTAATTAAGACTTGCTGGAAAACGTCAAATCTCAAATGAATTAATGTAAAAGGAGGAGACAGAACTACAGAATTAAAGTGGGAGAGAAACTTATTTTTTTCCTCAAAAAATTCCCTTAATTCAAAGATAGAAAAAAATTGAAAGAATTTTTTTGACTTAGAACAAAAAGTTTGTCGCAACTATTTAAGCCTTTGAAAAAAAAAAAAAATTCCCAGAAAGTAAACTTTCAAGTGGTTAAACGGTCAAAACCTCTTTGGAGTTCAATCCTGTCGCCAGAAAGCCCCTTGATGCAACTTAAGAAGAGCCAAAAATAGAGACAATACAAGGTACAAGAGACATTTGATTGACCTTCCGTGCAAACGTAGAGCTACTCCTTTCTCTGCATTGGCACATGCAAAGTTATCAACAACAATGGGGATCCTCTAGCTGCCCCTAGAGTTCGCTTAGGGTTTGTTTGTTTCATCACATTAGACTCATTAATATCCTTTCTCTAATTGCATGCGTATGGTAGCTTGTGTCTGATTTTTACATCAGAATACGGCCTTCAATTAAGATGATAGGTATAGCACAGCAAATTTCTCATTCAAAGTAGATTGTCTCACTCAAAATTTGTACAAATATGAGTAAGATTCAGGCTATCCATTGTTAATAATACCAACCTGAAGCAAATTTAAGGGTGGTTAGTTTCATATATATTATATGCTATATCTCTTGTTCCTCTTTTCATTAATGAATTTGTGGTATTAGGCACGTTTGAAAAAAAGTTTTTACTTGTTGCACCACGGCAAATTGACGTGGAATGGGTCTCTCAATCTCATCCCGCCAACTGGAGCACGCACATGAGACTGTCCTCCCACATAACTGCACCTTGACATCAACCAAAATAAAAAATTTACCCACAGACTATGCTCCTCGATCGCATCCTGACGCTCACGAGCGCATTAGGATGCTCTCCAACGCATGAGTGCACTAGACTCGTGCTGGAGAATGCCCTCATGCACACGTGTCAGGATGCTCTTAAAAGCCTCAGGATACACTCTGAAGTGTTCAAAAATATCTTGGCACTCTCGAGTGCATCAGGATACTCTCCAGCGCACGAGTCCAATGCACTGGAAAGTATCCTGATGCACTCGAAAACGTCATGATACTCTCGAATGCCTCAAGATGCGCTCGAGATCACATAAACAGGGACAATTTTTTTTTTTTTTTCTAACATCAAGTTACATTTATACGGGAGAACATCTCCATGTGCACACTACAAATGACGGGATGGGACTGAGAGGACTTGCTGCGGTACAGCAAATAAAACTCATCCAAAAATATATGCCATTGCTAAATTTGGAATATTGTATGCTAAATTAGGAATATTGTATGCCTTTCTTAGAAACATAATACATTGTACACCCTCCCCATGTTAGGAACCTTCAAATATGCCACCATGGTTAATACCAGTTTGACATGGGTGGAATATGCTGATAATATTCGGTAAGGCTTAAACAATGTTCTAAATGACAAGAATGTCCTAGTACTCGCATATTTAACAAAGGGGTACGTCATCATTTTCCTTCATTTAGGCTTGAACAACGCTGTTAAGGATAGGGGGATGGAAGATTATAGTAAAGGCATATTTGTATGTTCCGTTTCACATGAGATCGAGCGTACACTATATATGTTTCAAAAAGTGTCAAATCTAATATTCCTAACATGACAGTGGCCTATATGAAATTAACGATAAGATGAAGGGAGGATTTGATGGTGTCGAATGGGCTTCAGAAATCTTGTCTGTATATTCCGTGCTTTCT